>JBBMOL010000024.1:2821892-4316124 GCA_037954665.1 Laguncularia racemosa | reverse complement strand
ATTTCTAATCTCTCCTCTATTCTTAGCTGCTATCAACATATCATCAACATACAAGAGCAAGTACACAAATGACCTATCACTACACCTCTTGAAATAAACACAATAGCTAAAAGCTACTCCTCTTGAAATCATGAGTAATCATAAATCAGTCAAACCTCTTGTACCATTGTCTGGGTGACTACTTCAAGCTATAAAGAGACTTATTTAGCAAGTAAACATAGTCCTCTTTACCCGAAACTACAAAACCCTCTGGCTATTGCATGTAGATGTCTTCCTCAAGTTCTCCATGTAAGAAAGTTGTCTTCACATCTAACTACTCGAGCTCTAAATCATGTATCTCCACAATACCAAGAAAAGCTCGAATCAAACTATTCTTTAAAACTAGAGAAACCACATCTGTAAAGTCTACACCTAGAACCTGATTGTAGCCTTTTGCAACTAGTCTTGCTTTATATCTGGGTTCTTTAACTTTTGGTGTTCCTTCTTTCTTCTTGAACACCCACTTGCAATGAATAATCTTTTTACCCTTAAGAAGCTTCACTAAATTCCATGTGCCATTCTTATGAAGTGATTTCATCTCCTCTTGTATAGCAATCATCCACTTACCAAAATCATCACAACTAACTACCTCTAAGTAAGTAAAGGGCTCCATATTGGAATCAATGTCTTCTTCTACATTTAAAGCATAAGTAACAAGATCACCCTCAACATATCTTTGTAAAGGCTTAACTTCTCTCTTAGGTGTATCTATAACAATGGAATATTGCTGTTGTGGTGGTGGTGAAGAAACAGTACCACTATATAATTCTAGTCTAAGCTAAGAAGTAAGCTTTAATGTAGAATTTAAATCAGTCTCAACCTTTACCTGCATGCTTGATTTCCATTAGGCTTTATCAAATGAAGTGTTAAGAGGTGAGCCATGTAATATAGCAATTTCATCAAAAATAACATCTCTACTAATTATGACTTTCTTCAATTCTGGACACCACAACTTATATCCCTTAACTCTAAACTTATAACTAAGGCATATACACTTTACAAACCTAGGCTCTAGTTTTTCATTATTAACGTGAGCATAAGTAGGACATCCAAAAATCTTTAAATCTAAATAATTAGCAGGAGCACCAGACCATACTTCTTGTGGAGTCTTTTTCTCTAAAGCAGTTAATGGAGATCTATTAATAAAAAAACATGTTGTAGAAGTTGCTTCAACCTAAAAAGACTTTAATAGATGAGAATTTGAAAGCATACATCTAAATTTCTCCATAATAGTTCTATTCATACATTTTGCCACACCATTCTATTGCGAAGTACTAGGAATTGCTAAATACCTCACTTTGAACAGAAATCCAAACCATTATTAGTGCAAAGATGTTTTACCTGCTTTCCTATTTGTTTCTCAATCATTTCCTTTCATTCTTTAAATGTGGGTAGTACATTAATCTTTTGTTTTAGAAAAAATACCCAAAATTTTCTAGAGAAATCATTAATGATTGTCAGCATGTAATTAGTGCCTCCACTAAAAGGCACTCTAGTGTGCCCTTTGGGTTATGTGTACCTATGGTGAATCTAACTCTCTTTTGCTTCCCGACAACACAATGTTCGCAAAATTTCAATTTGTTGATGCTTTGTCCATCAAGATGTCCTCTTCTACTAAGTTCAGTCATACTATTTTCACTCATATGCCCCAAGTGCATGTGCTAGAGTCTAGTAACATCATTATCTAACAAAGAAGAAGAAGTTATGGCTACATCACATGTAACTATAGAACCTTGCAACACATACAAACTTGCATTTGTTTTCTTCCCTTTCATCACCACAAGTGAACCCTTACTAATCTTTAGAACTCTACCTTCACTAGTATACTTGTACCCTTTTGAATCAAGAGTACTCAAAGAGATCATATTTCTTTTCAGTTCAGGCAAATGTCTCACATCAACAAGTGTCCTAATAACACCATCAAACATTTTAATTTTAATTCGACCAATACCTCTAACCTTGCAAGAAGCATTATTTCCCATCAAGACGACACCTTTAGATACTGTTTCATATGTTGAAAACTAGTCCCAATTGGGACACATATGAAAAGTGCAACCAGAATCAAGAATTCATTCCTGACTTCTTTTAGAATCATCATTAGAAGCAATAAGGAGTTCTCCACCACTGTAATCTTCAGCTACATCGGCTTCACCAGATTTTTCTAGTTGTTTTACATTTTGATTTATAGTAGCTGTCTTGTTCTTATTCAGTAATTTATAACACTCAGACTTAATGTGCCCTTTCTTCTTGCAATACCTGCAAATTTTATCTTTATTTACAAACTTTAGTTTACCCCTTAAATTACCACTAAAATTCCGTTCTTGACTCTTACCATGAATAACTAAGCCCTCTGCCTAAGGCTTAGATCTAATCACAAGATGCTTCATCTTTTCAAATGAACTTAAAGTAACATAGACTTCACCAATGGTAAGAGTATCATGATTGTATAGAATAGTGTCTCCAAAGGTCAAATAAGAGAGAGGTAAAGAACACAATAAAATCAAACCTACATCCTCTTCATCATACTTATCCTCCAAAGTGTCCGATTCAAAAACAATTTCTTTGAACATGGTTAAGTGATCTTCTAGAGACATACCTTCCACCAAACGATGAAAATATAATCGTTGTTTCAAATGTAACTTGCTAGTTAAGCTTTTCATCATATACAATTGTTCCAATTTCAACCATAATGCAGCAATTGTCTTCTCCTTTAACGCATCTTGCAATATTTGATTTGATAAGTGTAAATGAATTTGAGAAAGGGCTTTTCAATCCTTATGTTGTTTTTCCTTCAGTGACCATGACAAAGGCATTTTATCAAATCCTAACAGCGCATCATCTAAATCCATCTACACAAGAATCACTAACATCTTGATCTGCCATAACAAAAAAAAAAAAAACCGGTGCTGTGATCCAACAGCAAAATATCATATTTCATAATTGCCATTATAAGGGATAAATCAAACCTAATGCTCTAATACCGATTTGTTATAAGGACATATGAAGAATAATGGCAATGAAAAATAAAGCACACAAACAAATTTACGTGAAAAACTCTTTAGAGGAAAAAACCATTGACAAAGGAGAGAAAATTCAGTATATATTGAAGGAGTAAAGAGTTTATGAGAAAAAGAGATAATATATCTTCCACAAAAAACAAATATATATATGTGTGTGTGATGCATGATGAAAGGGTGGATTTCTATGTAAGCCGACTCAAAGCCAATAACCTTTATTTCAAAGCCGGTTTCCATGTAAGCCCGCTCAGGGTCGGCAGCCTTTATTGCAAGGCTAGCAAATTACTTTTCAAGGCGACGGCTGACTTTTACTGAATTCGAGCCATCTTAAAGAAGAAAAACTCCTACAATTATTATTATTTATCTTCTCTTGTCATTATTATCTGCTATAAATATCCCGAATAATAACGAATAGTTTGATGGTACCATCTTCATCCTCACCAATTTTCAGCACGCATTCCGCGAAAAAGCCTCGGTATAGGGTAGATAAAGTGACAATATCATATCTCGAATTTAAGAGCAGGATATGGACGAGCGGTACGAATTGCACTGCGTGTAGGACAAGTTGCTTACCGCGATCGTTTCGGAAAAATGATTTCTACATTTGCTATACTTAAACATCTGCAGTTATGGTAAGTTATGCCAAAGACAGTGGCAGTAGCCAATTGCTAATTATGGAGTTGACAATCGTAAAAAATACTCACTAGAAAAATAAAATGGAGAAACCGATTTCTTTTTTGTGTAATCGAAAATCATTTTTATTAATATATTTGATTATAAATAACCACTACCGCTAACCATTGACCTTGACTTTCATTTACTGCCATCATTAATGGTTAAAAATTCCTACTAACTATGACTTTTTAAGATTATACCAGTAACATATAAATATGAAGTTTTTTATTACAGTAGACGTAAACTGAAAAAGAGAAAGTAATCTAGAAAACATTGTCCCATATAACAAACATCTTGGATATTAATATCGATTTCCCCCAATCAAGTCTTGTTATTACTAATTCCGCTTTCCAAGTGTTGGTCATAAATTAAATAAAAGACTGCGATTTCTAAGATCTATGGATATAGTCTTGTTATTGACAGTTTTATAACTTCTATGTTTCTATAATGAATAGAAAAGATTTAGCTATTCAAATTTTACTGGGTATTGCATGGTGTAGTCATATAAGAACTTTTCCTTTCTCCTATCCCGGTTAGTATTTTTGGGCTAGTCATATAAGAGCTTTTCGTTTCTTCTATCCCGGTTTGTAGTTTTAGGCTGGACCTAGTTATGGGAGAATACCTAAAATCCTATTTATAGACTTCACGACACAATATGTGTAAGTCACATCTTAGAAAAGTTTTTGAGATTTAATTTCCTTTAAATATATTGAGTTTCTATTTTATGTTATGTGTACTTTGCCCATTGACGTAGTTTCCTAATTCACTAAGTCTTCACTTGATCTATCCTATTTTATTTTAAAGATACCCAATATATTATATTTCTTGGGTACACTAGGTATTGATAAGTGTAATTAACATCTCTATATTATTTTGAGAAAATTACAAACACATGACTTGTGTTTTGGTGCTTTTACAAATACATGATCTGTGTTTCATTTTTTTGACAAACATATGACTTGCATTCTATAATTATCTGTTAACTTTATTTAGGGACACTTTTCAACCTCTTATTTATTCTTAATAATTATCTGACGTCGTTGTTTTCAGGGTCGAGAAAAAATCGACGGCAAAAGTTTAGGATTCAACATTGCCTTAGCCTCTGTTGCTTTCAAAGCAGATCTATGCGACAATTCAAAGACGGAGACATCGATGCCATCGTTGCTAAGATAGAATGAACAAATTATTCCAACTATAAATAAATCGAACTTGGCCTTTACTCGTCTTCAACTTTCAGAGAAACCTAGCATTTTCTCGCTATTATTCCAATTTTAAATTTAATGAACAAATTATTTGGAGGAAAGGACTGTGTTTTACACTGTTTATTGAAGAGTTATCTCTTCTTTTTAAATCATGAGACACATTTCTTACTCTTTACTATCTTTTTGTCCATCATTTTTATTGTATGTTATATTTCATGATGCTATTTTGTTAAATTAATTATTTTCAACCAATCAAAAACAAACATATGTCCTCAATTAAAATTAACAAATAATTCCAAAACTTAAACAAGGGTTACTTATTTGTAAAAGCTCTAAAATACAGACTTTTTTTTTTTAAATTTTCCCTAATATTTTTCTCGGTTATGGGTATTTCATCCACAGTAGATTAATCTCAATTATTCATTGATTCATGACTAATGTATATTCAACTAGTTGTGTAGTGCAATAATGAGTACAAGATGTTGCAATTGATGTGTGCATGAAAATTACTAGTTAAGTCACCAAGTAAAAATCCAAGACGTTTTCTTTGGGGCTTAAATGGTCGTGGTCACGGGGAAATTGGTTGATGACTTGACTAAAAATATGGCTACCTACGGCTGTATGGTAAATCTAATGGAGGGGCATGTGGGACTCAAGAACAAGAAAAAAAGAAAAGAAAACAAAGGAACATTCTATTTTTTCTTTTCATAAATTTTATTATTTGTCAAGACTCAAGGGTATCTTTATTGTAACAATCCACTATTTATTATATAGAAAACCGAGACCAATTCTATAATTGCTCAAGAGGTTTAATACAATACACAAGGTGTTATTATTGATAGGTTACTCCAATAGGTGATATTGTTTTAGGTAGCATCAACATACATAAAATATAATTAAATACATTGAAGTTCTCAATAATAATATTTATAGTAGTTCGATTACATTAAAAAGAAAGTCCATAAGAACAATCACATTGGATTTCTCACACCAACCTCACTGATCCGAATACAACTATAAGTAATGTGATCTAACCACATAGGAATAAAGTCTATAATTAGCTATATATCTAGCTCACAACTAGCTCACAACTACATTTCTAGTATCTTCCATATCTCTCACCCAAGGGTAAACTTTATTAAGATGAAGCCAATAAGGGCCTTGCAAAAGAGTAAAACTAAGGAGGTGCAACCCACAACTGCTTAGTGAGATATCTCTCATTCCATACACAAAAGTTATCACGCAATTAATATGCTATGCATGATCAATCACATGATGCAATAATATACATAGTCATCAAAAAAACTATTTATAGTATGGATTTTTGCCCTCCAATACCCAAGGTAGAGAAATACGTTCCAACTAGTCAACCTTAGGTGCCACTACTTTGAACTACCTTTGGCCCAATATCTTATTAATTAATTATAATATTTTAGAAATACTTGATCTAGTTTAAGCGAGATTTTACTTTGTATATTAAAATAGAGATATGATAATACTTATATGCTCAAAAGTGTGGGTAACCCTAAGCAATTGTATTAGTGGATGGAACCCCAATCAAGGACGACAATCCTCTAAACATGCTAGTTCCCAAAGGTCAAGGCAAGATTGTAGACAAAAAATCACCTTTGTGTGGCCTCTCTGTGCCACCACATGATACTAATAGCCTTCTTAATACAATCATGCCATGCATGCCCAATTTATATTCTTAGTTTCGATATTTTTTAAGCAATTTATAAGGTGATCAAGCAATTTTGCAGTCACTCTTCAATATCCACATATGCATGATATGATGGGACAAACAATTTGGTTTGCATATATTAAACTATTTTGGCATTCAAAACAAGTAACTCAATTACATGCATGTTCCAACATAACCCCACACATGTTCAATTCAAATCCAACTAAATTATAAGCACAATCAGTATGATAATCATCGAGAGTACTCACTCACCATACTAATCACTGGTCGTAGTAATCATCCGATAGCTTATTGAAAAAATCATTATCACCTAAAAAAATAAAATAAATATATAATAAGCATCTAAGATTTAATGAAAGGGTCAATTTAATTAAAAAATAATTAGTCCCCATACTTCTCGGTTGTTCCCTATTACGCTATTTCAGTTAGAACTTCCTCGTTTTATGTTGGGGTCTTTGTGATTTTATATTTGACACAATTAAATAGACTATCTAGTGCTTGTGCTGAGGGAATTAATATACCTTTTATAATTGAGATGTGGTGGAAGTTTGGTGAGCTAATTTAAATAATACTTCATGTCTTACTCTGCTTACCCTAACTATTCTTAGGAGGCTTTCAAGTATACTTTATTGTGGAATGAGCGAGTCCTCAATTCATTCACCATTCATTTACATAACCAATAAATTTACAAAATAGATCTTTAAGATGCCTGAAATCTTGCATGAATGCCACGGCTAAGTTAGGATTTAGTCCTGTCATTTGGCCCTACATATTATTATTATTATTATTATTATTATTATTATTATTATTATTATTATTATTTTAAAGGAGATCTAATGCTAACATAGGTCTTACGGTTGTTTTGATAAAATGTCTCCTCCACGCGTTAGGTCTCAATTCTATATTGTTTCATTCGGTACATGAAGTTTTAGATGAGATAGATTACAGGAACCTTGCTTATTCATTTATGATATGAAACAGAATTGGTGGAAACTCAGGTGGTGAATCGGTTGGTGCTCGTCTACCTATGATCGTGGATCGTGGATCTGTCGTTGGTGTGTGTGGTCGAAGTTCTTCATTGGATATGGATGTCTCCACGACATCGATAAGGTCTCGCCGGAGACAAAGCAGATGAACTATAGATGAAGATTAAAAAGTTATTGTTTTCTCAATTTTATTCTTAATTTTTTGTAATATTTTATTTAATTTATTAATTTATTCAATTACATATAATATAATAATATGATTACATTAAATTAATAACCAATTAGAAGTTGACACATATTTTCTAACTAATATTAGCAAATAGTGACAAAACACAAGCCATGTGTTTATCAAAAAGAAAAATACAAGTCATTTGTTTGTAAAAAAACAAAAATGCGTATCATGCTTTTGTTATTTTCCCTTAATTTTAATGTGTGATTGGGATATCGTTAAATACTTTTTCCTTCATCTCCCTACTTATCATTTATTTACAAAAATGAATCCTTTAAAATTACTTTTCTCTAAAGTTTTCAAAAGTTACAAATTAATGGCTAGGATTATCTAGTTTTTTGAAGCATATCACGACATCATCATTGATACGCATAAACTTATCCTCTACTTTAAAAAAAAAGTGCATTCTTACTAGCAAGTGCACTAGGTTGCATATGCAATATATTACTAATAAGACCAAGTCGAACCCATAGAGACAATTTAATTGCTAGTACTTTCATTTTTTCTTTATTATCTAACCTTTAAACTAAATTCATAAACTACAACTAAATAAATTAAATTAAAACTAAACTAAACTAAACTAAACTAATTTTATTAAACTAAATTTACAAATACAAATAATTAAAAGATAAAAGAATATAAAACTATATACTCAAACATTAAGTTCCCTAAGAAATCTATATAACTCATTCCATCAATCTTGTATTAAATTCATTGGACCACAATAATTCTTAAATTAAATTAATAACTCTCTTGAGACTATTAATTCCCAAATCTCAGTTGATCAATTGGAATATCTTTCTAATTAAAATCCCTTAAGTCCAATCATCATTCTATACATCCTGCTATTAAATTTAACCCTAATTTGGAAGACTTACGTCGTCGTATTTCTAAGGTTGTATGTAACTCCTTCTAATTACGTAGATCTAATTACATATATGATTTTTCAATATATGTATAATATCAAATATTAAATTAATACTCCAAAATTATTAATTTGAAAAACAAATTAAAAACACGAAATTAAATCTCAATGAATCAAGAATCATAGAACTAAAATAATAAAAAATAAAAAATCAATCACATAGTCCTACAGTTTCAATGTCTAACAACTATCAAGTCATAATAATGAAGAATAAACAGTAAAAAGTAAAGATTTATAGTAAAAACCCCTTTGAAACTTGCTAGAATTTTACTCTTCTTGACTCCAAGTTCTCTCTCAAAACCCTATATCATATCCTTATCTTTCAAAGCCTTAAATAAGGATAGGAAATCTGCATCCCTAGACACAATCGCGACTCGTGAACACGGTTGTGAACTTTAACCATGATCTTTCTCTGACTTCTTTTCTTAAATTCCAATGCTAATCTTTTTCACAACCAATGATCATAGGCATGATCTATGACCATGAACCATTTTGTTTCCTTTTATTCTTTTTAATTTATCGCTATCCAACTTCATGGGGAATGATCTCCAGGTATAATGTCTTCCAAGTCCTATAACTTCTTTTGTTTGACTCAAAATTTGTATGAAACAAGATAAAATTCCTTCCTTAATCTTCAAACTTACTCCTCTAACCTTAAAAAAAAAATTTTAACTTAATTAAACATCAAATTTTGACCATAACACCCATTAAATTCATAAAAAAATTAATAAAAGTCACTTAATAAAATAGGCACTATTTAATCCTATCAATTATGACATCCTTTTTTTCTTATAATTTCAATCACTACTTACAGCAACAACAACTTCTCTTCAAATATAGATAAAATAGTTTTTCAAACATATACTAATGCAAATGTAACAATCCCAATACGTGTACATAGAAAATATTCATAGTAGTTGAAATAAAGACAATCGCAATTTAGTTGGAGATGGAATCATCATAACTGAACAAATCTTGTAGAACCATTAGTTCAAGCGGTTCTTTCATCATTGGTGGCTCCATGTATAGCACACATTCCACTTGTCGCATGGTCAGACGTTGATGTGGAGTGGGATGTGAGCACTGAAAAGCAGTCTTAAGAATGAGGACAATCTGTCTTGCAAATTCTGTATTAAGTGATATCCGTTGGTCTAATACATCCTTGATCAAATTTGATGGAGTCAAACTAGAACAAGGCGATGTCACGAATGACAATAAATCTCCGGGATGTTTCCCCGTGATCACTTCTAGCATCAACACTCCAAAGCTATACACATCGGAGGCTGTAGTTGCTTTCATCGTCAATGCCAGTTCTACAAACAAAACACGGTCCTGTAATAATTACCACTAAATTATAGATGCCAATCGTTATAAAAAAAAAGCGTACCTGGTGCAGCATATCCACAAGTGCCCCCAAAAGATGTCCAATTTGACGAGTTGGGATTGAGAAGCCTGGCGGAACCAAAATCAGATATGTGAGCATTGCATTCTTCGTCCAACAAAATGTTCTTGCTGGATATGTCACGATGAACCATGGGAGGAGAGCACTCGTGGTGCATATACGACAGCGCGCTCGCCACATCTTTGATTATGTTTATCCTATCGTACCATGTTAACGCCACTGCATCATCACTGCTGCCAAGTCTCTCGTTCAAACTCCCCCCTTTCATGAATTGATAGACTAAAAATGAGTGTCTTGGATGAGAGCAAAATCCAAACAACTTCACAATGCTGCGATGTCTAATATTCGCCAATGTGTGAATTTCATTCGCAAAAGCTATCATTTGAGGGGATTCATCTTCTGGTACACCCACAATTTTTTTCACGGCTACAACCTCACCCGTCGATAGCTCAGCTTTGTATACTTCTCCGTGTCCTCCTGTTCCGATGCAATATTTTTGGTCAAATTCCTCCGTTGCTTCAATAATATTTTCATAAACCATTTTCCCATCATAACTCCATATCTCAAACATATTTCCCCTTTGATCTTCTCCATCTGCTACATGTTCTCTAGTGCCCATTCGTCTATATCTTCCATGGCGAAGAAATAAAAGAATCACAGTTGTTGCAAATAGAATGAAAAGCATGCTCAGTGTAAGGGCCAACACCAATTTCAATACTTCGACGCTTGATTTCCGTCCAAAATCTTGCATATTTGATGGACAAAATTTTAAACCTGATTGAATAGTATATAATTCTTTGCTCTCCCCCGTGGACCCGCGGAAGGCACTTGTGTTAGGGAGACATCCTTCAAATTCGTTGAAGGAGATATCGATTGACTTCAAACTACGATCGTCCCAAAAATTGGAAGGTATTGAACCACTAAGCTTGTTGTGGGAGACATTAATTGCTTCTAAACTTTGTAACTCTGCAATAAACGCTGGCAACTGTCCCGACAGTGAGTTCTCACTCAAATCTAGGTTTTCAAGGACTTGCAGTTTTCCAATCTCAGTAGGAATGTATCCTATCAATTTGTTTGCACTTAAGTTTAAATGGGTCAGACTCTTGCAACCTCCTAATTCTCTAGGGATCAGGCCATCAAGATAATTAGTGGATAGTGTAAGCCTAAGCAATACTGGCAGATTCCCAATTTCTGAAGGAATACTTCCCGAAAGAAGATTATTATCCAACACAAGTTCAAGTAGTGATGCCAGGCTTCCGAGTTCCTTGGGAATAGTCCCAACTAATTCATTTGAAGATAAATTAATCTCCTTCAGTTGGGTAGCATTCCCAAGTTCAGGAGGCATCCTACCTGAGATCCTGTTTTGTGACATTTTCAGGCTGGTCAAGCTTCGGGTTTGCCCCCATTGCCAAGGTATTTCACCATAAAGATTATTGTTGCTTAAATCAATGTGATCTAGTATTGGGGGAGGAATGCCAAAAGATTTGGATATATCACCCGTTAGGCGATTGCTATCTAGTCTTACTCGTACCAAGCTTGAGCAGTTTTGCAAACACCTGGGAATTGGTCCGGCGAAGTAATTTCTAGCAGCACCAAATTTTTGAAGATTTCCGCTACGACAAAAGTCTTGTGGTAACTGACCTAAAAATTGATTATCACTCAATTGTAGGCTTACCACTCTAGTGAAATTGTTAAATCCAGTGGGGAGAGGACCATTGAAGCTGTTGAACATAAGGCCTAGAATTTGTAAGCCACTTAAGCTTCCCAAGGATGCGGGAAGTGGACCATTAAAGTTGTTGAAATCGAGCAATAGACTGTATAAACCAGTTAAGTTTCCCAAGGATGCGGGAAGAGGACCAGAAAGATTGCAATCATGCACCTCAAACATTTGGAGGGATTTGATTCCTATTTCCTCAGGAATGGACCCAGTAATATTATAATTTTCATAGAGATAAAGGTACGTTAACCTACTTAAGTTCCAAAGTGAGGTTGGAATCAGACCAGTCAAAAAATTCTGTGACAAATCAAGCTCCGACAAAGAAGTCATCAGTCCGATTTCCTCTGGTATGGGACCAGACAGGTTGTTGGAGGAAAGATACAGCTCGGATAACTTGGTCAGACCTCCAACCTGAGGTGGAATGCCACCTGAGAGATAATTGTCGTAAAACCGTAGCTCAACTAACCGGCTCAATTTTCCTACCTGTGGAGGGATACCGCCAGAAAGCTCATTCTCAGAAAGGTGAAAATAAATTAAATCAACAAGTGCTCCTATTGTTTTTGGAATTCCCCCAGAGAATCTATTACTCATCAAATTTAACGATTTTAATCTGCTTAAGTTTCCGATTTGAGGAGGAATATAGCCAGAGAGTTCGTTGTAGGATAAATCAAGAAAGGTCAGTTGGGAGAGGGCATCAACGTTACTGGGGATAGAACCTGAAAGGGAGTTGTTAGAGAGTTTTAAAGATTGAAGATTCGGGAAAGAAGAGAAATTGAAGTTTAGAAGCGTGCCCTTAAAACCCGAACGATAATGAGCGATGTCAATATGGGTGATGCTATTGTTGTACCTGTTATTGCAGGAGATACCAAGCCAAGAATTGTTGCAAGGATTAGATCCAACCCATGAAGACAGAAGGGATTGGCTTTGGTTGTCAAGACTGGCCTTCCATTTTAGAAGAGCCTTTCCTTCCTCCCCTGTGGTAAGGTTTGAACCTGTAGTCTGTGCAAAGAAACTTTCAGTGAATGGAGCAATGAGTATCAGCAATTGAAAGAAATGGCATAACGTAGACTGGACATGAATTACTCTTTTGCTCATTACTGTCGGATTCATTGCATTCATGAAAATATGCTACAATATCTAGTATTGGCAGGTTTTGGTTTTTAGAAATATTACTTTTATTGTGCATTATTTAGTGCACATTAGTGAGGATTTTATATTGCAAATAGAGTATAGTGACCGGTGTTTCAGTTGACTTAAAAATGGAGTCCACATCATCTATGTCAAGCCATTGCATGAAAATTTCAACACCATTAACGTGAACAATGGACCAGGAAAGTAAACCGTTCAAAGACCAGCAACGCAAATCAAACGTTATTTCTAAAGACCTTTTATAAAATTCTTTCATTTAGCCGTGAAGATTTTCATAAAAAAAAATTTAGAAGATAACTCGGAAGATGAACTTATATTTCTAAATATGAGCTTTAACTGTTATACTATGAATGAATTATAGTTGTATCTCTTATCCAAATATATTACAGAAATATACTTAGTTGATATATACTGAATATTCTAACCTATTTCTATCGGATTCGCTTAATATGCTTCAACCTTTTCTTTCCATAACTTGAAAACATTTTATTATGACAATAAGGTACTTCATAAAAAGCTGGGTCATCCACATACATTAAAAGAAAAAAAAAAAATCAGTTATAGTACAACGTGCACGGGGAAGTTGGAAGCTCCTCTTCTTGGCGTGTCTAGTGCAACAACCACAAAATGATGCAATATATATGTGTGTGTACATGATTTTTTTTTTTTTTTGGGTCTCATAAAAATTAGAGTAGCTCTTGGATGCAAATTGAAGTTTGTGAGAAGGGTTGTTGAGTTACTAGTTGGAAGGAAAATCCGTTAGCTTTGGGGCTTAATCGGATTAATTCACTATGTGTTTAGATAAGTAGTATATAATTATTAATAATATTTAAATATATAATAATAGTATGTATTTTTTAAAAAATTATTAATTATGTTTTTACATACTAAAATTTTATTTATATTTATATATTAATAATCTATTTATACGATGCATTAATACTATTAAAACTTTTTTTTATGAATTGGCCTGCTACAACTCTATGAAAACCAAATAAAGGGGCACGTAGGTCTTAGGAATTAATACCAAAAAAAAAAAAAAAGCAAGGATGATGCCGTTTTTCAATTGCAAAAAGTAAGAAGAAATGATATTTGCTTGAAAATATATTTAGAAACCATTAAATTGTACATTTTTGCTGGTCACACACACGATAGCTTTTTGTGCTCTAATTTATGTTATCTTTTTCCTCTAATTTAGTTCGGTATAGGACTCAGTAAATTTTAGCTAGACTGGCTTATAGCCAATATCGTCGACCAGATTTGATTTTTCATTAATTAATATATCTCTAAACTTTTCTTAGCTATTTTTTATTTATTCTCTCAATTCAAATAATCATGGATAGGTTTAACACCCCAAAACCTAAAGTATCACAGTTCACCACATATCACTACTGTAAAGCAACACGTTAAGGCTTTAACACCACAATACTTCAAAACCTAATCATTTACATTATCCATCATATTACTATAACTCCAATTAAATAAATGGCTCTCAGATGAGTCATTCCACATCTCTTTGTTTAATAATAACAATTATTTCCATAACTTTCTTTAACTAATAAAACTTTAAATTATAAATATTCAGATTTCACTACATAATAATAATGTTCTTTTCCCATCTCAACCACGTAATACCTTACCAAGTCCCCATTCTCATCGTATTTCAGTTGCTCGTCATTCTCGCCTACAATTAAAAAAATATATAGGAAGAGGGGTGAACCTAAGCTTAGTATGTGAATATTACACCCACATGCACATAACACACCACAATAATAGCACATTCATATATGCAACATATACCCACAACACATTCACATTTTAACTTACACACCAATCTCGAAATTTAAATATATCACATAGGGATACTTATGACCCTGATACACATAACATTGGTCCTAGTAGAAATTGCCACTGTAGGTCTCGTCTAACCCTAATAGGATCTACCATTGCAGGTCTCGTCTAATAATTTACCTTAAATCATTTCAATACATAGCTCCACTAAGGATAATGTAGCATACTAATCATCGAGGTGCCCCCTAGGGATCTACAACTATGGACCCCTAAACCAAGCCAAGCACAAGAAACATGTCTCATTCAATTCATACAAAACTTTAACATTTCATTATTTCACATAAAATTCATTAAATAGCTACCTAGTAATCACATATAATAAACAAGGTAAACACGTATTTAGAATCCTAGCCTTAAGCACATCTTATCCCAAACTTAAGCTAAGTTGATATCTATACAATCATCAATATATCCTTCTTAGTAATAAATCTAAGAATAATATAACTCTCTTAATTTCCCTTAATGTATTAGGTTATCAAAGGTCTTACTAATTATCTAGATTGTGTAGAAATTAGTTTAATTTAAAGTTAAATAAATGTATAATGGTATTGTTTTTTACTTAACACAGCCATGTTGGAAGCCATGTAACTCAACATAACTAGTACATAACCGTGTCAAAAGTTCGTGTATCTTAGGTTTCAACACAATCGAAACACAACTATGCAGAGAGGTTGTATATCTCTCGGTTTCAACACAGTCAGAACATGACCATGTAGACAAGCCATATATCTCTTGATGTATCTGTTATGTTCAAAACAAGAGTAACACAACCGTGTTGAGAGGTCATGTATCTCTTGATACATCTTGGGTAGTCAATATAGGAGCAACATGACTTTGTTGGGAGGTTGTGTATCTCTCTATACATTTTACGATCCTTAAATATTCCTCTACCAATCCATCTAATCTCCTAATTCTCTAATCCTAGATTTAAATAAATCTTAATACATGAATTTTCTAGTCACTTTATATGAATTAAAATTCTTCCTTGGTTCAGATTACTCTTAAAATGTTTAATTTGTTTAATCCTTCGTTTACTCTACTTCGCCTTTTGATCTAATCTCTATGGTTACAAAGATAAACAATCTTTAGTTTTAACATCATAACTAAATATAATTACAATCCATATGCTTACCTATTGGATTAGCCGCAGAAATTGTCTTCTAATTCTTCTTAGTTTTGTTGAAGTGTAAAAAGGGATAAATGCTAGGTTAGTTTTGCTTTTATAATTCCTTCAAAAACAAAAAAAAAACAAAACTACTCTCATCTTTTAATCTTATTTACATGATTGCCCTCACTCTTATATTATTTACTTGTTTGTTTATTTAATAATTATAATTATATAAATGTGTATATAATAATTTTAGAACTATGTATTAAAATAGGTGACTAAGACGACACCAAGTTACTTATATTTGGATTCAAAGTCGCTCAAAAATTCCGGAAAATTGTAACAGCAACATTGATAACACATAAGAACGCAATCTTTTTCACATTCCCACTTCAATCCATTGATTGGGTTCAACTTTGATCAACCGCATGCTAGCCAATCCATAATATTTGGATTTAAAAGATGAAAAAAATTGATACGCCACTCAGAATCCAATTATGTATTCTAAAAGATATTTCTTCTAGGTAATTTCATCTTTATTGCTTTAATGGACATCTCAATAATTAACTCTTCAATTTTTAAAAATGGATCTTCTCAACTACTTTCTTTAAAGTTATATGATTTAATATTTAAAATTATTTTTAAATTTTAAATATTTTATAACATTACGATATCACAAGATATTTGTTGTGAGATCATGATAACAAATATGCCATTTGTCGCCGTAGAAATGCAATGGGGAGTGGCTTGCATGGTCAAATCACGGGCACTACTTTTTACGCTACCCAAGTCTACAAATGGCAAAACAACACCTTTGAATGAAGACTTTTGACAGAAGCAATTAACACATACTAGGCTGGAGAGAGGAGAGAGGAGAGAGGAGAGAGTGGAAAAAAAAGCCCCGAGAGGAGAAGAAGATTTCGATGAAGCGACAACACGTAGAAATTTTTTGATACAAAATTCAAATGTCTTCAAAACGCAATCGAGAAACTTATCGGCAATAGGCTTTTAGTCATTCTAGATGGTGCAAAAATTTTGAATTTGAGCGTTCTAAAGCATTTGACACTGAAAAATTTTTGACCGTTTGAATGTTTAGAAATATTTAAAAGTTTGCAAGGACAATGTGTATATGTTATTTGGTTGAAACATTTACTTTTTCATAAATCATAAAAACTCTTATTCTCTTCTTCACCCATTCTCATTCTATGCTCTAAACTAATTAAATCTCCAAGTTTTCATTTCGTAAATATGTATACAATATTAGTCTCTCACGTTTTCATTTTATTTAGCTCACATATAGTTCTATTATCTGCTTTTTTTTTTTTCTACATAGATAATAACGTCTTCCACTAATTGTATTTTTTCTCCTGTAACCATATTTTCAAATTACATCTTTTTCTCATATCAAAATTATTTTTCTAATAACAAAAAAATGGTAAGTTTCTTCCGTAATTTATCTTTTAGTAAGAAGAAAGGTTCTTAAAAAGGCGACATGGAAAAATTTATTCAATGTAAGTAGGACCAATTTTACAGCATAGAAGATCATGACCTCCACAACTTCACTAATGAGCACTTGAAGGATTTAATGATGCCTCCCCTTGGGTTTAAGCATATGACACTTGTTGGTAAAGGTGAAAAGTAATCGCCAGAGGGCAGTGAGGAAGAGGAAGAAGACGAAGTCAAGGAAGTATCGGAGGAAGAAATACTAGCCCACATACGTAATAAAGCTAGCTCCAGCAATAAGCAAGCCATATCACTTAAATCTATAATTTTTACTAAACATTTTCATAAAATTGTAAATGCATATGGGAATACTTGTACATATTGCAACTATTGTTGATCAAGTTACACATGTAAAATGAGCAATGACTATGAGACATTGAATAAGCACATGTAATCAAAGTACCCAACAAAGTTTGGTATAGACAAGTCATAATAACAAATATCTAAGCCCTATGGTTCAAAGTCATCAACCCTATTTCGATATTCTACTAATAGATAAAAATTTTCTCTAGCGGAATACTTAGCAAAATGTCACCAATCATAGAGTCGTAGATCTTTTGTGCATTTTTTAGAATACAAACAAGAAACTCTTAATCCTAACTCAAAAAAGTTAGAGCGGAAAGCAATGCAAGGAGCCAATTTGAAACTTTACCACACTGGTAAGCATAAATTACCTGCTAAATTTAATTCTCTTGATACATGGGTTTCTATATGTGCAAACATGATGTGCTCAAAACCAAGCCCAAGTACATGCAAATAGATCAAAGAAACAACCTCAACTCACACATATGAACCGGTTCAATTGAATTATGAAATTGCTTGAACCTTAATAGAAATTTGATGAAATCCGATGGTTCAAAAATGCAATCAACAAACCAATAATGATAAACTTCACCAATTAACAATAATTACAAGTGAAATCCACATGAAATACACCAAGATAACAAGATCCAATTCTGTGATTCTCCTCTTCCAACAATGACCAATTCACATCACAAAATGATTCAAAAATTGATGATGATAACAAATGCTAAAACCATTCAATCTTATAACATGATAATTGATTACAAATGCAATCAAAATCTGACCAAGAACATCCAATTCAACCCTAGACATGACTCACTAGTGATGAAAAGGAAACACAACAAAAAAGGAATTAATATTACTCACAATTTCCTTTTGTTGCACTCGCTACAATTTCAACTCTTGGAAATTGAAATTGATAAGAGAAAATGGAACTAGGGAAACCCTAAGCCCTCTCACGAAAATGTGATGTTAATTCTGAAAATTTTTTGGCCTCCTCAAACCCTACTATAAGAAAGTATTTATACTTGCTACATTTAGGGTTAAAAAATGCATAAAAATTACAACTATACCACTTTTAAGGTAGCCGGTCCTAAATGGAAATTACAATCAAAACGAAAGTGTCCCAAAAGAAAATACAACATAAAATAGTTCATAGAACAATTACAAAGTACAAAAATATCATAAATCTTCATGAGCCAATGCTTCGAAATGGAAACAATCGCAGCGGGTCTTTGATTGTAAATCTGAAGATGTTCCGTAGCCATCAACTAGTGTAGGACATATTGGCATCCAATGGAGAATTATTATTATACGTATAAGATTATTTTTCAAATATTTATTAGATAAAAAGATATGAAGTAAAAATATAAGCGATTTGGACCATCAGCTAAATCTAGTTCTAAAGGCATAGGTGGTGCTAGAAAATTTCTCATCATGTCCTCGGGCTTTTGAAAGATTTGCCCTCAAATCTAGAGGATCGGTTTTGGAATTGAACCCTGATATCTCTGTTGACCTGCTCTTTCAGCTATCAAATGTAGTGGAAGTAGTTCTAATCCGTTCCTGAAACTGATGTACCTTAGATAAAGTCATTAGTGACAATACTATGCGAGACTCGCCCATATTGAACATGTAGGTGTTTTTAAACCCATCATGTAACACCTGCTGATCAAACAACCATAGTCGACCCAACAACAAATGGAATGCATGCATAGGGCTTACATCACACATGATCTCATCATGATATCTGCCCAACACTCACAGGGACCTTCGCCTTAGTGTAACATACATACTGGTTCGATTATCCAACCAATGCAAGTTATAAGGTTTCAAGTTATAAGGTTTAGGATGTGGAATAGTAGACAAATGTAATTTGTCTACCAGTGCAGCAGATATAACATTTGTGCAATTACCACTATCGATGATGAGTACATAAAGGTTACCTCTAATTTTGCAAGAGGTGTGAAATATGTTCTCCTTCTGAATGTCTCTAGTATCAAGAGATATAGTTAGAGCTCTGCATAACACATTAATAGGTAGATATTGTTCACCTATACGCTCCTCATGTGTTTCTATAGTCTGGTCATCATAATACTCCTGCAGTGCTATTGGTAAATCTGTAGGCTTAATCTGTTCCTTATCATCCTCAACATCTTCCCTAACGCCCTCTATAACAGTCATCACCCTCTTATTTGGACACCGTGCTGCCATATGCCCAAATCCCATGCATTTAAAACACTTGATCTAACATGCCTTTCCACTAGTAGATTCTAGAATAATCTGTCTCACATCTGGCGCTATTACCTCTTTACCCTTCTCGGTGGGTAAATTTTCTCTAGTAGTATTTGGGGTAGTTTTGTCCACCGCTGTCACTGCCTCACCTACCGCCTTTGTTCCCCTTGATTGACCGTCAGCTGCTATGGGTCTGGTAATAGCATTGGGCCTACTGCTCGAAGCCCTAAACAAGTTAGACCTCCTTTGCCGCTCCACTTTCAAGCCCAACTGAATAGCCTCATCAAGTGTACTATAGCACAGTATCTCAACAACACACGCTATTTCATATTTCAAGCCTGAGACAAAGTGTGCTACGGTTTGTTCTGGAGGTTTAGTGAACCCACATCTAATCATGAGGGTTTCAAATTCCTGCACATAACCATCCACTGTCTTGCCTACCTACCTCAAAGTCTACAATCGCATAAACAGTTCTTGTTTGTAGTGCCCAAGAATGAATCTTTTTCTTAACACCCTTTTCATATCCCTCTATGTCTGAATCTCAGCCTCTTCATCCCTACGCTTGCTAATAATCAAATTCTTCCACCATAGTGCAGCGTATCCTATAAACTCGACAGTAGCCAATCAGACTCTGGTATTATCATTAATCTCATAACATTCAAAGAGACCCTCAACCTTGTCTTCCCAATCTAAATAATCATCAACCGATCCCTTGCCATCATAAGAGGGCATCTACAGTTTCACATACTCCAAGCCTCGAGGTGGCCTGAAATTCCTATTCTGATATGGATTAACCCCAAAGTTGCCATCCCTTTCTTCCCTGTATGGAAGATATTCCTCACCCATCCTTCTATTCAGATTTCTATCCCCCACTACTCTGTTTCTCTAAGGATTCTATGGAGCTACCCAAGGTGGTGCCTGATGGTTTACCACTAGTGGTTGTGATAATGTCATTCTGTTAATCCTAGTTGCCAAAGTAACAACTATGGTAGTAAGATCCTAGAGTTGTTCTTCCAAAGTCCTCCTACCTACATTATGACCCTGACCTCCACCAACTTGACTATTGGCTTCATCACCAATTCCCCCATTCACGCTATCATTCGACATAGTTGTAAACTCGGTATATTGAACCACAAGGACAATTTGAAGTAAAGAGTACACCTCACAATCACACTGCTTCTAATGCCACACAACAACCACTACAAAAGAAAAACACACAACTCCACTTAACTTCACTCAAGGCACATGTATACTCTTACAATCCACGTGTAGCACTCTTCTCCACAACAAAATCAACACATCACGGTGTAACACTTCTATAATCCACAAGACACTCACTTCACAACACAATTTTACACCAAAATTACTCACACCGCCACTTACACAATACACACACAATGCACTTAATTCAAACAACAACAACAACACTCACGGTGTAGCACTCCACTTCCACGGCAACAACAACAAAATGGAACCAAACATGGATACTTCTCCAAATGGCAAGCAATTGATTCCAACTAGTTAATGTGCAATCAAAGTGATTAATACACAATAACTCTATAACTAATGATTGATTTGAATTCAAAATAGTTTCCTAATTCTCCACGCAAATTGAACAATTCTGCCAAGAAAATGTCCCTTCCAATTCCGCATTGATAAGGAAACAACATACACTAATTAACAATGCTTCAACTATTTGAACCCCAAATGAAGGAATTCAATTCAAGAACTTCCCCTTCTTCCTCAAACAATTAACTCACGGCAAGGATGAAGACAACAACTTAATTTTATGAAATTCAACTCAATTCAAGAACTTCCCCTATCTTCTTCAACAAATAACTCATAGCAAGATGAAGGCAACAAAAATTTAATTTCCGAAATTCCACTGTCCTCAAATAATCACAATGATCATTTCCCTTTAATCAATCACGATCAACTCAAGAAGAAAAAGCAATTACAAATGCTCCACGTCTACATCAACAAGCAACAATCATAACACCTTAACAACATAATCAAATACTTCAATTTTCACTTCTACAATTCGGTTCAAAATGGTAATACAACAACCCTTAATTTCCAAATTCAAATTGCAAGCAATCCCTTCTCACAAACCTCAAGCTCTAATACCAAAAGATGATGTGCTCAAAACCAAGCCCAAGCACATGCAAATAAATCAAAGAAACAACCTCAACTCACACATATGAACTGGTTCAATTGGACTATGAAATTGCGTGAACCCTAATGGAAATTTGATGAAATCCGAAGGTTTAAAGATGCAATCAACAAACCAATAATGATAAACTTCACCAATTAACAATAATTACAAGTGAAATCCATGTGAAATACACCAAGATAACAAGATCCAATTCCGTGATTCTCCTCTTCCAACAATGACCAATTCACGTCATAAAATGATTCAAAAATTGATGATGATAACAAATGCTAAAACCATTCAATCTTATAACATGATAATTGATTAAAAATGCAATTAAAATCTAACCAAGAACATCCAATTCAACCCTAGATATGACTCACTAGTGATGAAAAGGAAACACAACAAAGAAAGAATTGATATTATTCACAATTTTTCTTTGTTGCACTCGCCACAATTTCAATTCTTAGAAATTGAAATTGATAAGAGAAAATGGAATTACGGAAACCCTAAGCCCTCTCACGAAAATGTGATGTTAATTCTAAAAATTTGTTTGGCCTTCTCAAACCCTACTATAAGCAAGTATTTATACTCACTACCTTTAAGGTTAGAAAATGCACAAAAATTACAACTATACCACTTTTAAGATGGCCAGTCCTAAATGGAAATTACAATCAAAATGAAAGTGTTCCAAAAGAAAATACAACATAAAATAGTCCATAGAATAATTACAAAATACAAAAATATCATAAATCTTCATGAGTCAATGCTTTGAAATGGAAACAATCGCAGCGGGTCTTTGATTGTAAATTTGAAGATGTCCCATGGCCATCAACTAGTGTAGGACATATTGGCATCCCATGGAGAATTATTATTGTACCTATAAGATTATTTTTCAAATATTTATTAGATAAAAAGATATGAAGTAAAAAATATAAGCGATTTAGACCATCAGCCAAATCTAGTTCTAAAGACATAAGTGGTGCCGGAAAATTTCTCATCAAAACATATGGACTGACCCCTAACAAGATGATTCCTATATGGAAATAACATATCATTAGATAGATGAGATATGACAATTAAAAAAAAAAAAAACTAATAGCTCTTAGGATATTTAACGAACTCCATTTAGCACGAAATATTTTTTGGATAATAAGTATCAATTTAGGTGAATACTCATTAATAAAAAAGGTTTTCTTGATTGGTTTGACAATACAGCCACAAATACAATATCCATTAACAAACTTCAAGCATTAGGTCAACTAACGGCTTGCTAGAACATTTTTTTACATACAATGTGCATGTTATATTTTAAATCTTTGTATTAAAGATTGTCTCAATTGTTTAGATTTTAAGATATCCCTTATAAAACAAGTAGTTATGCATTTAATTGAACATCCATCTGTAAATAAGGTATGGAGGAAAATTTGCATTGATAATAGAATACGACCGAAAAAATTTAGAAAAGACATGAAGCATATGTGGAATTCAACTAATTGACCTTTACAAAGTACAATCCTGTGTAAAGATGTGTTGTGTTCTTTTGCTACCATGAACATTCCAAACATTCCATTGCACCCAGAACAAATTGCATGTAACAAATTGCTACATGTGCTTAGAGTTTCCACAAGTGTACTCTAATAGTTTCTCAAGTTTACTAGCCTAGTGTTCATTTTTTCCTAATGAATATCGTAAGCATACTATTAGTGCTGCTTGATGCTCGAAATAACGTCTTTTTTCAAGTAGATGTTAATGAAATGGTTGTAATATTATAGACAAATTCTTGCAATTTATCTTGTTGCTTCTATTTTAGATTTGTATTATAAAAATAACATGCTTATCGAATATTTCAATCCATATTATCAAATTGTTATTACATTTTTTTATATATAAGATACTTATGTCATTACTATCGTACAAGAAATACGACAAGTGACCTAAGTAACAAAAGACTTATTTTCCAATTTTTTATTATATACAGTGGTCAAGTTCCAATTATCCGTTCATTGTTCCGCACCTCACATGGTTCCATGTTTAGCCAAGCCCTCCCCACACAATAGATAATGGCACAAAAGTTAAAGAGACACCGAGTTAGTGGGGATGAATAAACAAAACTTGACTACTATTTGAACACTAACTTTGATTTTGGTGATAGTAATATCATGAGCTTTAATATTTTGGAGTGGTGGAGAAGGTATAAGAAGACTTATCCAATTCACTCCCGAATAGTTTGTCAAGGTCATGCTATTTCTGCATCCACAGTAGTTATTAAACAAGTATTCAACACCGTGAACCTTATCCTATAGTAATGGCAATTAAGACTAATGCCTATATAATGTTAAAATGCTAGCTTGCATGAAGAATTGGTTTAAGGCAAGAAGTAGAACACAAGAGTCATATAGGGATATCTAGTGAAGAAGATGAACACTATAGTGACTTTGTCCCATCAAGGGAAAGCTCAACTAGTTCAACTTTAGATTTCATGCAAGGCACAATTGGTTGAATAATATTTATTTTTATTATGCAATTCTAGTGTAGGAAAAATTAATTTGTAAGATAATAGCACTACCTTATTTATTTTTGTAATAAATTAAAGATAATTTGTAAAAGGAGTAATACTCTCATATTTAATTAATTAATAAAATTTGGGGTTATCATCTCCTATACCAACCCTCCATACACAATCCCATTCTACCCTCCACACCACACCCCCACCCAACCACACCAAGTTACTAATTTACTTTCTTTTAAACTTAATTTAATAAATTACAAAAACTCTAACCACATATTATCATTCGTTATCATCTTTCTCACTCTTCTTTCTTATTTCCTTATGTTAGTACTTCCATCTTCCCTATTGGTTTCATATCGTAGTCCTTCCATCATTTTATAATGTTCATATTACAAAGATGACCTTACAATTATAATATTTGTATTGTGATGTAAAATATCAATATCAAATCAATTCATCATGTTACTATGCAAATGATATAGGATCATTATGAACTTTATATTTTATACAATTTTAAATGAAAAAAATAATCTATTATTAGTTGATTGTCATGAATTAGCCCGTTTAACCTGCTAGCTGAAGTGAGCATTAGCTCATTTAACGTACTTGCATGGCTGTAGTTGTCAAACTGTTAAATTATGCATTTGTACCATGTAAAATATCTAATAATGTTCTTCTCCTAGTACACACAGTCGCTTTTCGTGCTGTAAGGGAAAAAGAATTGCATAAAATTTCCCTTAGGAAATAAAATGGATCTTCCTTGAAAGTCCTTTGTGATATTCGTTACACTGTAAGCAGCTTAAAAATTTTGCAATCAACGTTTCTCTGCTTTTTCAAAGTTAATATTGCTCTGATCATATTTATGAACGGATTATTACGAGAAGCATTTATGTTTATGTTTTACCTGTAATTCAAATTGAGTGCCCTTTTTATTGACTTATTTCTTTTTTTTTTTTCCCCCATCCTTGGCCAGTATTATTAACTTGTTCATTATGTGATTATTGGTTTACATGACTGGAAGAAAATAATCCATGATCCTTGATATAGCTTACTCAATAGAATCTAAATATGTACGATTACGACTTCAGTGGTTATAAATTGCTCACAGACAACTTGTTTACTTCTTCTTTTTTTTTTTAGTGTTTCCACATGGTTGACTTAAATTGACCTCTATGAAATGGAAGCAAATGATAAAACAAGTTCGTGCTTTGCAACCACCTAGTCTGGCCTATGCAAAAGATCACTTATTAGATTGGAATTTAATTTTCCATCTTTACTTTCGGGAAAATTCAGGGAGAGCCTTCAATGCAATAAATTGAATATATCTCTAAACTTTAGCCTCCTTTTGTTTTTCACTTTTTTTTTCTAATTAATTCAAAAAATCATGGATGGCGGCTGATGTGATGCCAAGTCAACTGAATTAGGATTCAAAATCGCTCAAAATGTTCTCCAAATTGTAAAACCAACATCAAAGACACAAACCTTCTCTCTCGCTCTTTATAACATTCCTACTTCAGTCCCATTAGGTTCACCTTTGATTAATTGCAGAACATGTTGGAAATTTTCAAATGATTGGAGGAGATTAAGAAGATTTAATAGTGAGTTTGAACCTCACAGAGTTCTATGCATCTTATATGTAGTTGTTTAAGAATTGGCATATCTCTTATAATGTACAATTGAATGGGTATCAATAATAAAAGTAGCAATCTTCTATTCAAGATACCACACAAATAAGTAAAATATTTAGAAGGTTATGTGTGTTTTGGTTGATAAGGTTGGGAGAAAAATACATACATACTCTAATATCATTTCCTCAAGTCCCATGCTATAGTAATTCCAAAGGACATGATCATTCAAAACAACTTAGTTTTGATCATTAGATTTGGTTTAGGTTAGTTACTAACTCATCCAATACATTTGTTTTCAAAAATCACAATTCAAGAAATTGAAACAAAACATTGATGCAACTAATGGACACAATGCTTCAATAGGAAGTGATATGCAAAATGCTTTAGATTTGGCAAGATGTTCAAATGTCTTCAAAAGATGTTTGAATCTATTTTGCAGATTTGGCAATATGTTCGAGTATCTCCTGAGGATGTTCAAATTTGTTATCACAAATAATTCATATCTTCGTCTCAACATGAGGACATATGCATCACTTTTACAAGATGTTCAAATGTGTTGATGCTTAATCGTTCTCTCTCCTATTCAACTTGAAAACATCCAAATCACCACTCATAGTGGTGGATGACTTTGTAACAACTCAAGCTATGCAAAATTTCACACTTAAGTTATTCCCAATATTTCCAAGTTGTTTCCAAGTTATCTTTTATACTTTCAAAGTTAGTTATATAATTGGTAATCTATTTAACATCCCCCCACTAGACTACTAATTATGCAAAAATCCCTTGTAAATTGTGAAAATGCATAAAGAACAGTATTCATAGATTGAACCATTCCTTGGTGTAAGTTTGATGAGCATTGGGTTATTGACCCAATCTCTATAGTGACTATTAAAAGGTTTTGAAGTTTAAATTTGAGGATCTTGGCAAGAAGTAGGATCGTGAGTCATGTTGAAGAGGTATTGAATTGTTTGGATAATGGAAATCAACCTACAAGATCCATCACTAGATCATGCACAAGAGAACTTCAAAGACTTGCACTTAGGAATATGCATGATCGACCATTGCCAAACGAGTTTTCTTTTATTAGATTTTATTCTTTACATGATTTTAGTGTTTGTAAGACCTTGATTGTGATCCAAGTGGAGTCTTAGAGTTGTGTCACTAGTTGTAACAAAGGTACAGAGGAAGAATAATTAGAGGTTAGAGAGACACACAACTACCCAACATGACCGTGTTGAGGTCGTGTTGGACTTGAGAGAAAACAACCACCCAATACAACTATGTTAAGGCCATGTCACTCATAAAAGAACATGACCATGTCGTAGTCATATCATTCATAAAAGAACATGATCACTCGACATGACCACGTTGAGGTCATGTTCACTTATTATGTCTTTTCTTTCTTTTTAAATAATTATAATTTTACCATTATTCTATTTAAATAGTGTATTTGAACCCTAATGATAGGTCATTAGTGATATATCATTATTATTAAGTCTTTTTTATTCATCTCTAGCTTTTATTGATCCTATTGATCACAGCAAGTAATCCAAGTGGATTGTCTTATAAGTTATATCAAGGTAATCCATTTGGTGCTTGTTTTATCATCAATGAGTCACCTTTGTTGGTGAATTGAACAATTTATCACCTATTTTATTTATTTCTTATTGAGTTTATATGATATCCTAGTGGTCGTCTCCCTAAGCATATCAAAGTTTCTCATAACTTTAATAGGGTGTTAGGTGACTTGCTACTTGAACCTGCATGCCATGTGTTGCAACTAGAAAAACTAAACACATTTCCACCGTTCAATACAGTAAGTGGATTTTCTAGTTGTGTTATTATGGCCTTATGCTCATCCCAACTTCATCAATATTTACAAGAGATACACCTATTAAGTCTTGCTTGAAGTAGCATCACTTTTACTTTCATGCAAGTGGAATTCATTTGAAAAAATATCAATTTTCCATTAATTAATTGATCAATTAAGAGATATTACAATATCTCATCCTCTGATTTACTAATTAATAAATTCATAGTTGATAGTAATTTTTTTGTACCCTTAAGCCTTTCTATACTAAGGGCCTACTAGAAAAAAGTAGGGTTTCCATTACTATCACTAAGTAGGGTTTTGGACCTATATTAGTATAAGTTTTCTTGATGAGATATTTGAACAATACTTTTATCAATGAAAACATTAACTTACTGTTAGTCATTGACATAGGTTACAACTATGGCCTTGATGCTCATGTCTTAGTTGATTGTGTTTATACCTCTCATTGTGTAAATATAAGAAAATTGGCTTTTATATATAGAAATTTCTATTTCTGAAAGTAGTAGTTCTATTGCAAAAGACCTTTAGAGACAACATTTTCATTGCAAATTTCTATTGCAAAAGTCATCATTGCTAATTCTATTTAGCGATAGATTATAAATCAATCACAAATTTGCAACAAAAATATTTATTTCAAAAGAAAATTAATTTTGTTGAAAAAAGAAACAATAAAATTTGCCATGAAATAAATTTAGAGACAAATTTTTTTTTCACAAATGAAAGAAATTTCTACCTGTAATTTTATTAAATTAATTAAAATTTTGACAACCCAACTAAAGCTTCCCATGATAATTTTAGTTTCACATTAAATCCCTTACTAATTATCCTTTATTAGTGTATTTATATCTCATGTAATAGCAACTTCCTAAAGAGTCACCCATCCTTTAAGTGCTCGACTTTGAGCATTATTAACTTTAGAGTTTTGTTTATCTTGTAATCGTAACATTAACTTACATTTTTATGCTCAAAGTTACATTTTTTTTATATTTGTTTAATAACATAAAACAACATAACAAATTTATAGTAAATTATAAAAATATATATTATATTTTATATATTAAATATTACTATATATATATATATATAATAGAATCATAAGATTTATTTACTAAATTTTTTACTACTTAAAAAATATTTTATAAGATATAAGTATATCAAAAAATATATGATATTATATAAAAGATAGAAAATTAAAATTATTTTACATATTGCAATATATATTATTTACTTATAAAGATAGAATTGATTTGTCTCTAAAAGTCAATACTAACTATTTCTCAATATTAATATTAGTTATAGATTTGTAATAAAATTAAGTACTTAAAAAATAATATATAATATATTTTTTATTTCATAATTAAAAAAATGACAATAAGAATTTCTTTTTATGTTGTTGCAAAGTCATCTTAAATTTTTCACTAACAAATAAAATTAATAGATAATATAATTTTAATTTCATCAGAATTTTTCTATCACTAAATATCAAGGCTATATTTTTGACATTTAGTGACATATTTGGAATAGAAACTAGAAAAAAATGTTGCCCTAAAATTTTCTCATTTCTCACTATAAAGTTAGAGACAGGTTTGTGATAAAATTATTTTCCTCTAAAATTCATTGCTAATTCATCTCAAATTCTATTGCAAAGAAAAATAAATTGTTAAAAAAAATGTCTTTTTTTATCATGTTAAATTCATCGTAAATCTGTCACTAATCAATATTTTGAGAGATAAAAAGTTTATATCACAAAAATTCTATCTCTAAATTTACAATTATTCCAAAAACAAATTTGGAAACAGATTCACGAAAGTTTTTTGTAATATATGTATAGTTTTAAAATTTAACATTTATCATTCTAATAGTAGAGATAGAAATTCTTTGTCTCTGAAAGGTAAGTTTGTATTTTTTTATATTTAGAGACAAGTTCACAATAGAATCCAAAAATAAATATTGCACTAAACTATTTTTATTTTCCACAACACAATTATAGAAAGAATTGCAACAAAATTAAACATATCGTAAATCCATTGGTAATATGTCGCTAATCCTGTTGCAAAAATTAATAAAATTATAAAAAATATGTCTTGTTCATGTAACCTCAAATTCATTGCAAGTACGTTGGCAAATTAATACTTTTAGAGATATATATTTTTGTCACAAAATTCTCGTCTCTAAAGCCTAGTTTCCTTGTAGTGTATATATTAGACACTTAATACGTTAAATTATTATTAGAAAGATCAAAATGACTATGATTGTAGCCACAACACTTTCATAAACAAACTTTTTTCCATTTTTTTTCTTTTCTTGTAACTTTTATATAATAATTGCAACATGCATCATAGTGCTATGAACAAATCAAACTCATTGATTAATCACTTTACCCCCCATTATAAATCTAAAAATTTAATACTAATTTAGTATATACTCAATCAAGGTTTTTCATCATGAATTTTACAATCAAATACACCTCAATATATGGCACACATTATAAGTTCATTATATAGATCTTTGTACCATCCACATCAATATATTACCACTTTACATTCTTGTCAAACTAAAATTGATTGTCTTAATAATATTACTATGTGAAATGATTTGAAACTTTGGCTAAAAGAAAAGGAATGATTTTACACCATTATTAGGGTTGCAAACAAGCTAAGCTTCTAAAGGCTTAAGCTCAACTAATTGGATTAATTATTAAGCTCAAGCTAAGCTAAGCTATTATCGAGCTCAAAAAGTATAAGCTCAAACTCGAGTTTGGTTTGTTTATCTAAGGAGCCAAGCTTAAGTTCATTTAGATAAATGAGCTTAAACAAGCCTGAGTTTGAGCTCAAGCTCATTTAAATAAATGAGTAAAAATTGAGTTTTAAGTTTAAATTAAAACTAGAAATAAAAACTTCAAATTTTACTTTTCTAGCTTTTTATTGAAATTAATTTAAAATTTTATTATTTTAAACATAAATCCATATGATAATAACAAATGATTGTATCTATAAGAAATCATGCATTATCTAAGCATATTGTATTTCAAATTCTACTACTCATTAATATGAAGGCAACAAAAAACATTGGGGAGTAAAACATGGGTTTTAAGTGATTGCATCATAAAAATCCCCTCTTGTGTTATACTTTTTAATATAATATGACTTTAATATAATATACCGATATACAAGCTTGCTCCTTAGCTTGTTCACAACCTAACTTGTTAATAATATAAATGAGAGCCTATTTGCGAACTTGTTTGCAAGTCAACTCGTTAATAATATAAACAAGTCTATTCATGAGCCCTCGCAAGCCCACTTGCAAACCTATTTGCAAGCTAACTCATTAACAACATAAAAAAGTTTAGTCATAAACTTATTTCTGAGCTAACTTGCGAACCTAAACAAGAGTTCGAGCTTAACTTGTTTGAGTATAGGAGCATTATTTTAAACTCAAGTTCAATCTATTTACTAATTTAGCTTGAGCTAAACTAAGCTCTAAGCGAGTTGAGCTTGAGTAGCTTACGAGTAACCTGGCTTGTTTGTAGCCCTAACCATAATTTAATTCAAATTTCATTTTAATTACTATGTAAGGATTTAACTTAAATCTTATGATGACTCAATAGGTCCAAACTTACCATAATTTTTATTATTCAACCATTTTCTACATTGGCATACATATTTTACACAAATGCTTATAACAAATTTTGTTTTCACTAGTGGGAATTCTAATATTGAGTTAGATTTAATTCTACATATCAAGTCATTACCAATTCAAATCCTCACCTCTCTTACTCTAGAGCTCTATTTGCCTTTTAGTTTAAGAATTATCTACACAAGTACCCTCCTATACGTTACAACTTAGTCCACTCCTACATTTTAAGACTTTTCTAAAACCAGTTTACTTCCTCCTTAGATTTTACACTAGGAAAACCATTGACTTTTTAAATGGGATTATGAAAACAGCAGTCTATCGATAATGTAACACATAGCCAAACTAATACTTTCCATATGATATCTGTCATATAACAAATTGTGCAAACCATAAAATTTCTTCAATATCATATAGGCAACTTTGTATAATATACTATCCCTATGCTAACTTATTTTATGAGTCATACACAATAGATAATTTGACATTTTCACATAGATAAACGTCCAAGTAAATATGTCTTTAAGAATTAGTTGGCACAGCATTAATGACATAAATCACTAGAAATATATATCACAAAATTTAAATTCTCATGATGGAAAATTTTCATTAAACAAATATGTGATCAGTTGTATGTTAATGTTGGAGTTTTGATTATTTCTCTATGAAAACAACTCAATACTTTTAATTTATTATAAATTTCAAAATGCATTTTATATTTCAATTTTTAATAATTCCCATGTGAGGAATCGAACCGCTATCTTCAAAATATCCGATTGATTTCATCTAAATTAGGTAGTCTCAAAAACCTTTTTTTCATTCCAATTAATTATTTCATACATACTCGGTAAGATGCCAGAATAGAGAAATTGTTGGATCATTAATCCAACATTGGCCTTATATGTGAAATAATTATGCGTTACAGGCTGTCATATTAGGTTAAGCTCAATTAAAAGTGATCGATAAGATTTGGATATTTGAGTTTTAATGTATCTAATAGAATATGACCTTTTTATGTGTAGAGACCTTATGGGTAATTTCTATTTTTATGATGGGCTAAAATAGAAATACCAAAAGATAACATAAAGTTATCTATATAAATAGTGGTTATGGTTCCCAGGTCATACGTTCTTTTCTTGTCTCTTTAAATCCCATCATCAGATACACTATAGAGGGAAAACAAAAGGGATCTCTCAAAGAAAACATATTGATTTGGAAGGTCAACCGCACAATCTAAGAATCGTTGATCGCAATGGATTCAAGTATACTTCCACATATCTATTGATTAATTCTTAATGATCAAAAATGAAAAATCTAGGGTTTTATTTGTGATGATTTTCTCAAAAGGGTTTGTCTAGATTTAAACAATTGGTATCAGAGCATACATATTTGATCATTAGGAATTACTTTTGTAATTTTTTATAAGGTGTTATTATCCCTAATTCCGGAGATTAGGGTTTGGACAAACATTAAAATATGTAACATTTGTCTCCATAAAAGACTTCTCAACTCCTAGATTTGATTTCTCTCGATAGAAACAGCATTCCCAATCCCACTAGATGATTTTAATGTTGCCGAATATCTTTCGTTCTCGGACAACGATTGTTACCATAAATCAGCAACGTTTGGCCGTGTCAAAATCAATTGCCTTCCTTCGTACCAGAGCCTAAATCTGGCGCCTTAAACCACTTGGCCAAACCGTCGGATTTCTCCATGGTGATTCTGATATGTTATCGGATCTCTCCACAGTGATTTTTTTTGCTTTTCGTGATTGTAATTCATCACAGTGAATTAAGGCTTTCTCCACGGTCCGTTTTCGAACGATTTAGGAATGGCATCAAATTCACATTGCTTCCTCTACGGCTTCCCCGAATTCTGGTAAACTCATTCGTTAAGATGATGGTATACCTTTGTATACGGCCAAACTTTCCGTATACATGATCTCGACCTATGGTTATATACAGTCGTGTACTCAAACCGTGTAAGTTTCTGTTAGTTGTTTTCAAACCCAACATACACGGTTGTGCCTTCAACTGTGTACTCAAACCGTGTAAGTTTCTGTTGATTTTTTCAAGCCCAACATACATGGTTATGCCTTCAACCATGTACTCAAATATATATTTATAATCACTTATAGATTGGTATTTATGTACACCAATTTTTCTTTTAAGCTCTAATTTTAATGTTTGAGTTATTGAGTCATATTTGGATATGGGTGCTTAGACCCAATAAGTTTTAGCTAAAATTAGAGTTACCTTTGACCCAAAGTTTGATATAATTTTAAATTTGAATATCGGTATGTTTATATGTATTTTGAGATGAATTAATTGAAGCAACATACTGCCAAAAGTGGTCCCTCTTGCAGAAATTAATTTATTTCAAAATATAAAAGGTTGTGTGTTTGCAACTTCTGTGAATTTTTTATCAACCTAAAGGAAGGTTAATGTTTAATAAAATTGCAAGTGTACCTGTGGTAATAAACTCGTGACGATTATTTAGTTTTACATGTGAACAATAAATCCGCCCAAAGGAAGCTTTATTATTTGATGTGTTCTTATTGTCAGTGTTTGATTACTATGCCAAGATACTACTTAGTAGTTAATGTTTTGTCCAAAAGATGAAATATTAATGGACTACCCGGTATTTTAAGATGGGGTTTACCTTTATTTGAATTTATTATTATTATTTTGTTATAAGGCTTATGTAAGCTTGTTTATTTGTTTGTTGTTCTCATTCAGCTATAAATAATCCTGCTAATATTATTGCCAACATCAATTCCATTCCTATGCTAAATGGCACTAACTTCAAGTCGTGAAAAGATAATCTATTAATAATACTTAGGGTTATGGATCTCGACCTTGCGTTAAGGACTGATTCTCCTTCACCTCTTATTGATAAAAGTACCTCTGATGACAAGAGGGAGATGGAAAAGTGGGAGAAATCAAACCACATGTGTATGATGATCATGAAGAAGGCCATTCTAGAAGCATTTAAAGGTACAATATCTGATAAGATAACTAAGGCTAAGGAGTCCCTTGATGAAATTGAGAAAAGGTTTGCTAAGAATGAAAAAGGCAAAAATAAGTACACTCCTGGAAAACCTAATCTCAATGAAGTACAAGGGCAAGGGCAATATTAGGGAGTACATCATGGAGATGTCTCATCTTGCTTCCAAGCTAAGAGCACTTAAGCTAAACCTCACAGATGACTTACTAGTGCATTTGGTTTTGATTTCTCTTCCAGCACAGTTTAGCTAGTTTAAAGTGAGCTATAATTGTCAGAAAGAGACTTGGTTTCTGAATGAGCTCATCTCACACTATGTTCAAGAAGAGGAAAGGCTAAAGCAAGATAAGATTGAGAGTGCTCACCTAGCCTTAACCTTTAAGAATAGGAATAAAGATAATAAAAGGAAAAGGGATAAAGAAGCTACAAATACGGTACCTCAGAAGACACAACCAAAGAAGTCGGATGCATCGAATGGTAATGGTTATCACCTCTATGGAGCTTTAGGGTATTATAAGAAGTAGTGCACCAATTATCATGATTGGTGTACAAAGAAAGGTAGACTTCTTAATTTGGTTTGTTCTGAGGTTAATTTAACTTTGGTACCCATAGACACTTGGTGGATAGATTCTTGTGCAACAACTTACATCAATGTGTCTATGCAAGGTTGCCTCCATTGCCGAAAACCAAGTGATGGTGAAAGATACATCTATGTGGGTAATGGCAAGACGGTCCAAGTTGAAGCAATTGGGAAGTTTAGATTATTATTAAAGATTGGATTTTATTTAGATCTTAATGAAACATTCATTGTACCGTCATTTAGACAGAATTTGATTTTCGTTTCTGCTTTGGACAAATTTGGTTATTCTTGTTCATTTGGGAATAAGAAACTTAGTTTGTTTCATGATTCAAAATTAATTGGATCTGGTTCTCTATCTGTTTATGATAATCTTTACTTGATTGATATTATTACTTCATTTAATGAATCCCTGCAAGTAAGTACATGAGGTATAAATAGAAAATTGACTAATGAAAATTCAGCTTCATTATGGTACAAAAGATTAGGTCATATCTCTAAACGGAGAATGGAGAGACTTGTGTCAGAGGAAATTCTAAGCCCCTTGGATTTTATAGATTTTGATGATTGTATTAACTGTATAAAGGGGAAACAAACCAATAAAAGGAGATTTGAAGCCAATAGGACCTTAGACGTCTTAGAACTTATACATACAGAAATTTGTGGGTCATTCCCTATAGTTGCTTGGAATGGTCAACAATATTTTATAATATTCATAGACGATTTCTCACGATATGACTATCTTTATCTCATCCATGAAAAGTCATAGTCCTTGGATATGTTTAAAAATTATAAGGCTGAAGTTGAGAACCAACTCAACAAAAGGATTAAAAGCATTAGATCTGATCATGGTGGCAAATACTACGATAGATATGATGGTTCAAGTGAACAATGTCTAGGACCTTTTGCTAAATTCCTAGAAGAATGCAGTAGTTCACCCACTATGAATGGTGTTGCTGAAAGACGAAATAGGACGCTTAAGGACATGGTAAGGAGTATGATTTGTCGCTCTATCTTACCAAAATCACTATGGGGAGAAGCACTTAAGACTGCAGCATATATCCTTAACAGGGTTCCAACTAAAGTAACTAACAAAACCCCTTATGAACTTTGGACTGGAAAAAAGCCCAGTCTAAAACATTTACATATGTGGGGATGTTTAGCTGAGGCACGACCTTATAAGCCCAATGAAAAGAAACTAGACTTAAGAATAGTAAGTTGCTATTTTGTTGGGTACTCTGAAAGATCAAGAGGTTACAAGTTCTATGATCCCACAACTAAATCGATATTTAAGTCAGGAAATGCTCAGTTCTTTGAGGATGCTGAGTTTCCCGAGGGAGATACGGTTATAGACATTGTCTTTAAAGAGGAATACATTGATATTCCCATAGGTGTTATTGAATTTAGTCAAGATTCTATTCCTGATCTTCTTCAAGACATAATAGAAGAAGACAATATTGGAGATCCCATTCAAGATACTATTTCAAAAGAACAAACTCTACCACCTCAAGAACCTATGCCATTGAGGAGATCTACTAAACAAAGAAGAAGTGCGTTGCTAGATGACTACACCGTATTTCTTCAAGAACATGAGGTTGACATTGGAATGATAGAAGATGATCCAATCAACTTCTGTCAATCCATTAAAAGTTCTAAATCTCAGAAGTGGATTGATGCCATGAATGAAGAGATAGTCTATGAAAGACAATGATGTTTGGGATCTTATCCCATTGCCAGAAGGTACGAAGCCCATTGGTTACAAATGGATATTTAAGACCAAGAGGGATTCAAAAGGCAATGCGGAGAGGTATAAGGTTTGTCTTGTTGCAAAGGGCTTTACACAGAAAGAAGGTATCGACTATAAAGAGACTTTCTTACCGATTTCTTCGAAAGACTCTTTTAGTATTATAATGTCATTAGTGGCACAATTCAATCTTGATTTATATCAGATGGATGTAAAGACCACCTTCCTCAATTGTGACACTGATGAGACGATCTATATGGTACAACAAGAAAATTTTGTATCAGGAGATCCAAAGAATATGGTTTCTAAATTTAAGAAATTCATCTATAGACTTAAGCAAGCATCTCGACAATGGTATTTCAAATTTCATCAAGTGATCACTTTGCTTGGTTTTGAGACAAATTTGGTTAAGATTGTATACATCATAAGTTCTGTGGGAGCAAGCATATTTTCTTGGTTTTATATGTTGATGATATATTGCTTACCAGCAACGATATAGGCTTATTGTACAAAACCAAGAGTTTTCTAGCTAAGAATTTTGAGATGAAAGATCTTGGTGACACCTCTTTTATGTTAGGAATACAAATACATCGAGATTGCCCTTGAGGTACTCTTGGATTATCACAAAAGAGCTATATCGAAAAGGTACTCAAAAGGAATAGCATGCAAAATTGAAACCAAGTGATACACTTGTAGCTAAGAGAGACAAATTTAGTCTTAGTCAGTGCCCTAAGAATGATTTTGAGAAAAAGGAAATGCAAAAGATTCCTTATGCATCAGTAGTAGGGAGTCTAATGTATGCTCAGGTTTGTACGCATCCAAATATTGCGTACATTACAGGAATGTTAGGTAGATACTTGACTAATCCAGGATTAGACCATTGGAAAGCAGCCAAATGGGTCTTGCAGTACTTATAGAGAACAAAAGATTACATGCTCACCTATTGAAAGTCATATCAAATCGAGATCATTGAGTATACTGATTCCGATTTTACTGGATGCCAAGATAGTATGAAGTCTACATTAGGCTACATCTATCTGTTAGTTAGGGGAGACATCTCTTGGAAGAGTATAAAACAATCCCTTGTTGCTTCTTCTACTATAGAAGTAGAGTTTGTAGCATGTTATGAGGCATCCAATCATGGAATATGGTTGCAGAATTTTGTCACAGGGCTACGCATTGTGGATACTATTAATAGGCCACATAAATTATTTTGTGACAATAAATTAGCAGTTCTATATTCTAACAACAGTAGGAGCTCGACAAAGTCAAAGCATATAGACATCAAGTTCCTAGTTGTAAAAGAAAGAGTTCAGAGTGGACAGTTGTCTATAGAGCATATAGGAACAAACTCTATGATCGTAGATCCGCTCACTAAAGGAGTGCAACCTAAGGTGTTTCATGAGCACACTGCTCATATGGGTGTCATGACCTTAAGTGACATTAAGTTTTAGTGGGAATTTGTTACTTTGAATGCATTTATGTCATAGACAAACTTTAATAAGTTGTTTTGGTTTAATATGTTTTTTGAGGATATCTTTTGCAAAAATAAAGTATCTTGTTTCCCTACACTCTGTTTTTGGTTTATGGTTTGATTTTACTAAGGTTTATGGTGGACTAGTAGAAAATGGACATGTTAAGATCACATTGCATGGAATTTTCTTGCTATACATCTATATCATGATCTATGTCATCCAATTATATCGGCATTGTGGCCATTGATGGGTAGAGTTACAATAAATGTAATAAATAGCACTTTGATCCTGTGTTGATATGACTGATGGACCGGATTGGTTATAGATAAATTTTGTTCATAACAGCAAATTTGAGCTCATATGGTTTTGCAAAACATAATTTTAAAGTTACACATATAGTCCAAGTGGAAGATTGTTGGATCCTTAATGCAACGTTGGCCTTATATGTGAAATGATTATGTGTTACGGGTTGTCATATTAAGTTAAGCTCAATTAAAAGTGATCGATAAGATTTGGATATTTGAGTTTTAATGTATCTAATAAGGTATGGCCCTTTTTATGTGTAGAGATCTTATGGGTAATTTCTATTTTTATGATGAGCTAAAATAGAAATACCAAAAGATAACATTAAGTTATCTATATAAATAATGGTTATGGTCCCCAAGTCATATATTCTTTTCTTGTCTCTTTGAATCCCATCATCAGATAGATTATAGAGGGAAAACAAAAGGAATCTCTTAAGAAAAACGTATTGATCTGGAAGGTCAACCGCACAATTTAAGAATCGTTGATCGCAATGAATTCAGGTACGCTTCTGCATATCTATTGATTAATTCTTAATTATCAAACATGAAAGATCTAGGGTTTTATTTGTGATGATTTTCTAAAAGGGTTAGTCTAGATTTAAACAGAAATTACTTATATTGCAATTTCACTAATACATTTTGGAAAAGAGTAAAGCAGTTCGAGTTGCTTAAGTAAAACCTGTGGCTACATGAAATTACAATAATGCATCTTAGATTTGTCGAAAAGACTTCGCGATTTTCTTATTTCTTCTAATTCACAGTGACCACAAACTAGCATTATGAACATAACGATAAGGAATGAAATACACAGATTCCCCTAAAGCATCAATTTGACATTTGACGCTTCTTCTTTGTATGTTCAAACTACAACTATGCTGGCACTTCCTAATGCCATAAATTTCTATAAACACTAACATGATTCGTCCAGTTTTAAAATTATTTTATTTTAGATGTGATGCGGACATAGTGGAGGACAGAGGCTGACACGAGTTAAGGCACGGCTTGAGACATGGCTTGATGAGGACATGGTGGAGGACATAGGCTGACACGGGTTAAGGCATGGCTTGAGACATGGCCGTGTGTTCCAGCAGGACTTTCCACAGAGGCTGACATGGTTCCGAGCACGGCTTGAGACACGGTTGTGTGTTCCAGCAGAGCTTTCCATAGAGGCTGACACGGTTTCGGGCACGACTTGGGACACGGCTTGCAGGACTTTCACAGAAGCTTACATGGGTTAAGACACAGCTAGAGGCGCGGCAGTGTATGCGATAGATTCCAGACGCATATATTTTTATTTATTTTCACGTGTACGCTTAGATTTTCCCCTTTTATGTATTTTACGGGAAAGTATAAATACTCTTTTGTCAGACATGTTAGGGTTACGTCTTATTTTTTTTACATCTGAAATACACTTTTGTGAGAGGCTTCTCTCCTGTAACGGGTTGTGCGCAACCACTGTGTGTGTGTGATTCATTCGTTGAGTGATTATCGTGTTTTCTACACTAACTCGCTGCGTCAAGATGTGACAACAATACTTTTAAAAAGAATAAAAGAAAACCATATCTTACAAGTCAAATCATCTAAACATCATGTCGTATATTTATCACAAAGAAAAACACATCAAACATGAACATATAAGCATATAGTATGGTCTAATTAATATATTTTGCATTCACAATCTACAAATAAATTTTGTTACAAATAGAATCTACACAACAAAAACAGTATTCAAATAATATACTCATCTATCGCCCATGGAACCACGAAACGGCAAAATTCCTACACATCATATCTATTGGAATTTCACTTACTTATTCTCATTAGGTAGAACCCTGCATTGTACATGGATATTGGTTTAGCAAAAATTAAAAATTACTAAAAAGATTGTCATAATTAACATATTAACAATATATACTTATAATTTGTTGTAAATATAGGACAAAAACTATTATTTATTTATATGTGATAATCATTTCATGAAATTATATGTCATTCAGAAAGGATTATCATCTTTCAAATTATATGAGTGAAACATCACGAATGCAAGGGTATGCCATTATGCATTAACCATACAAAATTTGTAATTATTTCAAAAGTTATGTCTACGTAAAAGGATATACCTCTTTGATAAAAATTTCTAAAAATATATATATAGAAGAAAAGATAAAATTATACTTATTAGTAAAAATTATAAAACTAATTATGACATTATCCCAATTATCATGTTAATAAAATATAGTTATATATTATTATAAATATAGCACAAATACTATTATTTATTTATATACATGACATCCTTTAAATAAAAATTTGACAGAACTCTTGTCATTAAGATACCTTTTGGTATAGCAGCTTAGAGTTGTGCCAAAGTGGATAATACCTCAATGGGTGGAGTTCCAATGGAGTTGTTACAACATATATCACAGTTTTAAGGTACTTGTGAGAGCTTAGGTTCCGAGCTGCTGGTTAGGGCTCAAAATGGTGTTGTTAGTTTTCAATCAAATTAAAATGTTAAAGTGGAAGAGTAGAAGGTTAAGGTTTTAAAGTTGGTGTTCCTATTTGAACTTTATGACGAGGCCACTAAAGCTAGTAGTAATGACCCTATAAAGTTAATAAAATAAAGAACATAAAATGATTAATTTTGCAGGGATATGATCTTTGAGTAATGTAAGTAGCAAATTATTATAAAATGAGATGTAGAGATGGATTAACTAGTATATGGAAACAATGTTTCTAAACAAAAAGTGTCTATAGAGTATGGTATTAGTATAAATGTATTGTGATAACCATAATTATACATCTATATCATAGGAAAAATTACAAGAGAAGAAATCAATATTTGAAACCAAGTTCAAATAAAGGATTGAACTTTCAAGTGGTTGAAAAAGAGGATTAACATTATACTAAATAGTTCAAATAAGAAATCCTATTATAGTGTTAGTATGGATAGTAACAGATTCTCATTTTGAACAACTTAGCATATCTATAGGATAATGACTAATATTCTATTTAAACCACTTAATATATCATTAATTCTCTATTTTAAATATTTGAAAGTTCAATCTCTTCTAGTTAAATTTAACCTCAAATGTTAATCTTCTCACTTGTAATTTTTTCCTATATTATATAATAAGCATGAAAAGAAGTAAATAATCTTAATTTAATAAACTAATAAATAACTAGTTTTACACAAGGACTTTGTCTTGTCATTGTCAGCCAGAATAAAAGAGACAAGATGGCCACATAATTTGTGAAAGAGGGAGAGAGACTAGGAAGATAGGGAGAGGGATTAACTTTGGAATTGTCATCAACCTAGAGAGAGAAATTTTGCCTTTAGTCTCTACAAATTATCACCGACACCATTTTCTTTAAATTTATCTAGGAAGTAGTTGCATGCAAGCTCAAAGATCATTGATATTTGGCTTGGGAAGAGTTTCAAACGAAAGTATGCTAGAATTAGTAAGAGAATATATATATATAAGGAGAAAATGAAATTAGTGTGTTGGTCTGGTTCGTACTGGAGGTTCGTGGTAGTCTGCTGTGGAACTTAACTAGGGCCTAAAGGTTGGGTTGGTGGTGAGTCCAGCGGCAACTCCGGCTAACGGTGGCCGGAGCTCTAGGCATCGATGAGCTTTTTTTCTTGTCTGATTTCGTTAAAATTATTATATTGCCGTTGAAAATAATGAAAAAAATGTATTCTAGCTTTATTTTTGATATAGTTAAATGTATCATTGTTGCATCTTTGACATTTTTAACATTTATAATAGGTCCATAATTAGCACCCTATTCTGATTATGGATTCAATCTTACTTTCGAAGCCTTTAGCGATGTAGTTTCAACTCCACTCTTGGTTTATACACCGCTAAACATTTTATATTAAAGTTATATGATAAAAAATTTTGATTTATATCATATTTAGTATTTATGATAAATCCATTTGGACTTCACATAGCCTCAATAAGACATAGGCTTTTTTGTAAAAGGAAGTGAGCTTCTTTTATATTAAAGATAGGCTCATCTCATAGACAATTGGATATAACCTGGCTTAGGCCTAAGTTCAAAACCTATATATTTATATGAGAAATAGAGGCTTCTGTCTAGACGGTCGATCATTAAGAATTAATCCAACGACCTTCATAAGCGGTTTGTCTAGTTCATGCATCTAAACTTCATCTAACGATTGATATTAGGGGCTCAACCTATATATAGGAGCCTCCTCCTTCTCATTTGCAACATTCGAAGCATTAGCAAGCTTCACACAAATGTTGTCACTGTACTAGAATCGCTTTGTGAAAGATTAAACACATGAATAAGTCAAGAAAACATCAATAACTATATATATATATATATATATATATATATATTCAATGCATTGTCACTCATGCGCACATGAGACATTAAGCTTGCCTTTTCCTCCTCCCATCCCTCTCTTAAGGATCATCACTTCATGTGCCATCAGATCAAGAATTCTCTAAGATCGTCCAGTACGCTTACTACATGTGATCGATCATCTATAAGAGCCCCTTGTCAAGCCTAATTTTTTATTTATTTTTCCTAATTAAAGTCATATTAAACTCTATGCCTATTTAATATGAAACTTTGACTAAGAGTTAGGAAACTTTTGATTTGTCAGAATCACCATCCAATTATAATCGAGAAAAAAGTGTTAAGTTAAGATTAATTTAGTAGATGAATTATAACTTAGATACTAGTCTTTGGGAAAATGTTTTAAACACTAAAGATTTCAAGTGTGGGGATTAACTTATTAAAACCTAAATGGCTGTCACTTAAACATTGAGAGGTTAGACTTTATTTTGTCAAAATACATTTTTTTTATTTTGAAAATAATTTTACTAGAAAAAAAAAGAAACTATATATTGAATGAGATTTATTTATTTAGATTTTTTTTTTAAGGTTGCCCCTTAAGTGCCTACATCATAAAATTTTTTAGTGGGTCGGTTTGTTTAATTTTGAAAATAGTCAGATTTAGATTATTTAGCTTTATTAAAAACAAACGCTAGGTTAAGATGATGATGATGATGATGATGATGATTATTATTATTATTATTATTATTATTATTATTATTATTATTATTGAAAACTAGAGAAAAGTAATGAACTAATTTAACTTTAAAAGAAGCCTAGTTTGTTTTTATCAAGAGCAAGTTCTAAGTGGTAAATGAGCCTCATAATTATTCATAATCATCACTATATTATTATTATTATTATTATTATTATTATTATTATTATTATTATTATTATTATTATTATTATATAAGTTAGCTTTCTTTATTTATTCATTCATCATTTTTTATTTTATTTTTCTTATTTCTTCGAATTTGATAGAAACTCTAAAAGTCATGAAAATTTTGGCTATTTATTAAAATTCTTTCTCTTTTTTATTTTATTATTTTTATGATCTTTACAAAACCAATTAAAAGGAGAAAGAGAAAAAAATAATCAGATAAATAAATATACAAAATAATAATAAAGAGTGAGTAGAGGATAAACTTGGATTGGAAGAGGGTCGAATAAGCAAGTTGTGTAAAGCTTGTGTATGGTCATATGGCAGTCATTAGCATGGAGGAGTGGGTCAGATTGACTCACGACATTGAAGGGAGGCACTTGGTGGTGTTGTGGTCACAAAAACTCACAATGATGAGGGTAGTTAGAGGTGGTGGTTGGAGGTCAAGCTTAAGTGGTTCGATAAATGGCATTTTAAGGTGGTTTCAAGCCAACATATAGCTACTTTAGGTTGTTGGGGTGATGTGTGTGCAAATGATGGTTAAGTTTTCAACTAAGTGTAGGTGGTTTGCAGTAGTTTTGAAGAGAGAGAGTGGAACTGGATCACCAAAACATTTTTAAGAGAGAAACATGAAATTTAGAAAGAATTTGATTAAATGGAGAAAATTGGTGTTAGTTGATGATCGATTAGTGTTGGGGGGGGGGGGGGGGGGGGGGGGGGGGGGGGACTCATATAAAGCTTCAAGCATTGAAATTCAAAGAATTAAAGGGTCAAAGGTCAAATTCATCAACCGACCTTAGATTTGACTATAAAGTGAAAAGACTTGATTCTAGAAGAAAAATCTTCTAGAATCAATTTGCTTAGTGTTCTACAGAATTTGAGCTCGTTTCAATGAAATCAAAGTGTCTACCGAGCTCCCATGTTGGGCATCCAACCTATAAACCCTGAGAAATTCCTGAGTTAGGACACCAACTGCCTAGAGGTAATTTAGAGGTAATTTCAGAAGTTAATAGAAAACCTAACTCTAGTCCTATAGATTTCTCTAATTCGACTCAATACTCGAAATGAGACTTCAAAAACCAAGAGTCAAAACCCTAATCGAGCCTAAACCCTAAATGCATAACTACCCTGACCCTAAACCCTAAAACAAAAGCCCACAATTGAAACCCTAAATTGATCCATCAACACCCTAACTTACAATGAAAACCTTAAATGACGAAATAAACCTCAATGCCCTAAATTAAACCCTAATTCAGGCCAATATTCTATAAATCGAACATTACCAGTAAGAGCACCTAATTAATATAATCAAGTGTAATTAACAACATTCAACAGTTAAGTAACACCAACCAATATAAATTAATCAACAAACCTACTCTAATACCCCTAAATGGCATGCGACAAGACCACCAAATAGATCTTTTCCAATTTAGTCACAAACTAACCAAACTACCTTAACTACACATTTAGAAACCAATTTAATTAAGAAAAAAAAAAGAAATAAAGTGAAGGGGAATTAATGAAGCTTGCACTAGCTGCACTTAGGCAAGAGGGAGGAAGTGACTTGTCAAAATAAATCCAAGGGTTATCCTTAAATTAAGGAGTGATTTGAAAGGATAGACTAGCATCTAAGTAGGTGTTTTATCAAGTTAAGGAGGGAACTTACCAAATGAGGAAGGTGGCTTGACTTAACACTTTCCATTAATGAAGAGTCTATGGCATCTTCATAATTCTTTTTACCCCATACCCATTAAGGCCAAGCTAAAATAAAATGCACACAACTTACCTTCTCACCCTCTTGGCCAAAACACAAAAGCACACACACTTTCATCTTTTAACTCTCATTTCTTCATTTTTCTAACTAAACACACACCCTCAAACACTCTCCCGTTAGTCCTTCTCATCACCCCCACTCTCATTTTCTTCCATTTTAAACACACACCATCAGCACCATGCATCCCCACCACTCTCCACCATCACCTTACCACCACCAGCACCACATAAACACCACCAAAACTCCACTCCCACTTCACATATCCAGCTAGACCCCTCAAGCTAAGGATTAGGGGGAAGAAAACCAAGGAAGTTAGGATAAGCAAGACACTAGAGGTCATTGAGTAGGAAGAGAAGGATAAGCTTAAGAGTAGGAACATTTTACTAATTGTTGTTTTCATTTTTGCATTCAACCTTCTTGTTGTCGTAGTCTTCCTTTGTGAATCCTTTCCTTTTAATGATGTAGCTTCGAACAATCTTTATGTTCTTAAGACACAAATCATGTTTTGGGTTTGTTTTTACCATGTAAGCACATGAACATAACGTAAATGTATAAATCCTTGAGAATTATGGAAGTGCTATGTTCTAGATGAGCTTTCTTATTGACTAGGCTGAAACACATGAGAAGAATAAGACCAAATGTGAATCACTCTATCTAGTTCAAAATATTTAGGGTGTGTACAAGTTTCCCATTTCAACATATTAGGTTACTTACAATAAGAAATCACAATAGAAAGTAAGTTAAGATGACTAGGAGTTATTAAATGAAAAGGACTTTCCAAAAACCCTCTTAACTGACACCTAAGAAGGAAGAATAGTTGTAACTCCCTTTAATTTACAGCTCACAAATATAATAAATAAAGATGAAGAAAGTTTAGTACAAATCTCTTAGGTCAAATATTAAAGCTTTTATGAAGAAATTAAGCAAAATCGAAAGGAAAAACATTAACACCTCACTAATGGGCCAAAATACTTTGAATGTACAACTACATTTTGACCTTTACACACTTAAGGAAAGCTTAAATGTAGTTACAAGTTAGTTAGAAAATGATTCCCTTAAGCTTTAGGCTTAACCAACACAAACAAAACTAAATTTAGGCCCAACAATGTGACCTAAAAAACTTTTTAGCACATTCTAGAAATTTGCATAATCCAAATGACCAAAATGACCCCAAGATAAAAAAAAGTACACTCAAAAACCTTCAAAACAACTATAAAAGCACAAAAAACAAACTTAAAACAAAAAAAAAGTTATGGCCAAAATACGAAAACATTTGAAACCAAAAATTATAGCAAATTTACTTAGAATGTTAATACACTTTAATACATTCGAGTCTATACTTATGGATCCTTATTGTTTTTATCAAGTGATACTGACCTTCATCTCGAGCTACTGCCTGATTACTATGATCAATAGCTAATAGTTGAGTGAGTGTTCTTATGAATACTATATTTGATTGTGTTTATAGCTATGGTGCACATAATTATATGATAGAAATTTATTTCATGGGGAATTACTAAAATTGCTTGTGAATGCTTTGATGTGAATTCGATGCCAAGTTACTTTAATGTATAATAATTACATGATTGATGTGTTTTTGCATTAAAACTATAGGATTATGAGTCTTTATGTATGAATGGGTGGTCATCAAATAATTGAATTTAATTAAACATGACTTTAACTAAATAGATCATGCATTTCATAAAATTTGCATAAAGAAGGCCATTGATGTCACATGGTGATATGAAGAGACCATGTGGAGGTGTATCTCCACACATAACCTTACCTCAACCTTTGATAACTACTTTGTAGCAAGAAATACTACTCTCTAATTGAGGTCAAGTCTAAGGATTCATCACTTAGGGGTGGATAAGATTGAAGGTGCTATCTACATCCACACCCCTTTGGGCATATATGGCTATACATAGGATTTAATTTATTTTATTACATACAACAAAGTAAAATTTTTATTAACTTATGGAAAACTAGCATGAGGTGATTTGTACCTAATGTCCCATATAGTTCATTATTTCCTAACCCTGATAAGAAAGGGCATTAAATTTGTACTATATACAACTTCTAATTGGTTGTATAGGTTGTTGCATTCATATGCTTGTTTAATTAACTTGTTTAATGGTACAATATGAGGAATACTTCACTAAGCTAGTTGTAGCTTACATCCCTATACCATGTCTTTGTCATAGAAGCCCTTTTGGTTAGAGTATAGCAAACGCATGCAAGAGCTAGTACCAAGATGATAGGAAGAGTAAAGATCCAGTTGAGAGCATGAGATATCACTTTTATATTGATATGGACTCACTATTACATATTTTAATCTGTATTATGCTCTAGCAAATACTTAAACTGCCTTGGACGGTTATTACCCTTTAGTAACTCTTATTACTTGTTTGATACTTTGCAGGACCATAATCCCTTAATATGATATGTGATGTGAAGTTATTATAATTGCATTTCTCTCTTATTGCTTGGAAATGGTAGGTCCTACTCGAAGTAACTGGGCATGTGTACATGATAAGATCACATTATACTTATGTTTTCTTTTGGACTTATATTAAATTTATTTCAATATTATAAGAAAATATAAAGAAATGATATTTAATGGTGTTTATTGTGAAAATTCAGGTTTTGAGGACCCAAAAGTAAATTACAAGTTAATTGGAGGAGTTTTTCACAAAATTGAAGAAGCGAGCGGAGGATTGCATTGAAGGCCGCCGGCTTTAGGCCGGCCTACATTCAAGGCCGTTGGCCTTGAGCCGGCCTATATTAAACCGGCCTCATAAGGCATCAAAGCCGCCGGCCTTAAGCCGACCTACATTGCTCCTTGGATATCTATTGCGAAAATCTCTCCAAAATCGTATCTTAATTAATTTGTTGAGTCAATTCCTCATCAGATCAACCTTATCATCCTCCTCTTTGGATCTATAAATAGACCCCTTGTGTGAACCTTGGGAGCATCCTTTTTTTTTAGGATCATTTGTTTTAGCATCCTTAGATTATCTATCCCTTTTATTTAGCATCCTTTGTTCTTCTTCTTTGTTTTAGCATCATTTGTCTTTCTTTTGAATCATTAGAATTCCCTTAGGAACTTTAGGATTTTATATTCTCTTTAATTCCTTTACATTTCATGTCATTCCAAATTTTAGTTTGAAGAAAGAATGTTATTTTGCTGAAGTTTGCTTTCAATTGAAGAATTCGAAGAATCATTTTGGAAGATTGAAGTTCTACAAACTCTTGAAGATTATAGCAATTGTTTCATTTACTTTATTTTCTTTTATGCCATTTATTAGTTTATTCTTGTTGTTCAATATGAATTCCATTGCACCTATTTATTTCAATTGTTTTTATGCAATTCATACTATAATGTTCTAAATCATCCTTGTGGGAAACAGGATGAAGCCATAATTCAAACTAAAATGATCATTGTATCCATGTTATAGGAAATATAGATATACGGAATTTTCATATAAGAAGTCCTGCGATGAATTGTATTTTGTAATTGAAATCAATGCATAGGAATGTAAATGACTCGAAAGAAAAATTTAGGTTTTATCAGGAATTCCTAAGTAAGATTTAATAATTCATGTGGAAGCATCGTTATTGAATTTTATTAGAAATTGACCTAAGTGTTTCATGCAATATTTTTATTAAATTTTTCACTAAGGGATTAGGAGAAATTATTTTAAAGATATTAGGCAATCATATAATTGAGAAATTTATTATTGTGAATTAGAATCCTCATTTGATTTTAATTAGCGGGAGCTATTAAATTAAATTGGGGTAACATTACTTTAAAACTTGATAAAGGATTAAGGTTTTGTTAATTTCTTGTGAAAATCCATATAGCTATGAGTTATTATAACATGAAGGCAATATGATTAGTAGAATTAGGGTGGATTCTATTTCCCACCATCAATTCATCATTTTTCAAACACAATTCTCTTTTTGAGCATTTAGTATAATTCATTCAATTCTCATCAAACATCATTGCCTAAATAATAGTAAAAATTGATATAGGTTTATTACTTAATCAATCTTCGTGGTTCGACACTCTTCTCTCACTATATTACTTGATCCGATCTGGTACACTTGCCGGTATTTATTCATGCTCATTTTATATCTCTTTTTGCGTAGATCAAGTTTTTGCCGCCGTTGCCGGGGAACTAATAGATATTAGATTTCATAATTCTGTTGGTAGTCTAGGTGCAATTTTACGTTTTTCTTGGCTTTTGGTCTCTTTGCAAGTTTTACATGCGCAAGAGTAGGAGTGCTGATCTCCTACCTTTCGATATTGAGATTGAGCGTACTCTACGCCAGATTAGAAGAGACAACAAGTATAGAGAACAAGTAGAAGAGATGGCGAATGAGGATAATCGCCAGATTCAGGGTGTTCAGCGAGCACTTTGAGATTTCTCTATCCCTAGGATTCAAGAACCACCCATTATTAGACCAACTATACAAGCTAACAATTTTGAGCTTAAACCGGCACTCACTCAAATGGTGCAATCGAGTCAGTTTGGAGGGTATTCAAATGAGAGCCCTGATGATCATCTTGCTGGGTTTCTTCAATACACCAACATTGTCAAGCAGAATGGTGTCACTGATGATGCCATAAGACTACAACTTTTCCCTTTCTCATTGAGGGATAAAGCTAGAGCTTGGTTTTATTCATTGCCCCAGGGATCTATCACTACCTGGGAAGACCTATCAATCAAGTTCTTGAGGAGATTCTTCCCACCAGCTAGGACCGCCAAACTAAGGAGTGATATCACTAACTTTACAAAGTTTAGTGGTGAATCACTTTATGAGGCATGGGAGAGATTCAAGGAAGCAACGAGAAAATGCCCACATCATGGTTTACCAAACAATCTCCTTATTGAGATTTTTTACTTGAGTTTGGATGAGACATTGAGGTCTCTTGTGGATGCTGCAGCTGGGGGTGCACTAATGGGAAAAACTTACTTAGAGGCCAGTGCATTGATAAAAGAGATGGCCTCTAGTGCACACAATTGGCAAACTGAGAGAAGTAGCACAAGAGTAGCTTCAATGAATGATAATGTCAGTATGGCTCAGTTGACTACTTAGATAGCTGCCCTCACCACTCAGGTAAGTAGACTCGCCTATTCAAATTCTTTCAATGCTAATCCATCTTCTAGTTGTGAAATTTGCTCAGGAGCTAGTGAGTGCATGGCTGGAAAGTCATCAGCTCCATCTAGTGGAGAGCAGGTAAACTTTGTAGGCAGCTTCCAGAGAGGTACTCAAGGACCATATTCGAATACATACAATCCTGGGTGGCGCAATCATCCAAACTTCTCATGGAAGAATGAGAATTAAGCACTTAACCCACCCCCTGGATTTCCCAAACAAGCCTTTGCTCAAAATGCCTATTCTCAACAACAACCCACTCAGATGGAAGAGCTCATGATGAGCTACATGCAAAAGACTGACACCCTCTTACAAAACCAACAAGCTTCTATTAGAAACTTGGAGGGTCAGCTCGGTCAAATTGCACAGCAGCTAAATACTAGACCTTAGGGTCCAGTATTTAGCTGCTGTGCAATTTGACCGAGCTAGGGTCTTTGCCTAGTAAAACTGAGGAGAACACCAATCATGTCAACGCCATCATGCTAAGGAGTGGTAAGGAGGTGAAGAAAGCTGAAAGGTAGGTAAAAATTGAAGAGAAAGATCCAGAGAAAGGTAAGCAGAAGGAGGAGGACCTCACATCCAAAGTACCAGTGTTGCAGCCTTATGTTCCACCTATCCCCTTCCCAAGAGGACTCAAGCAGAGGGAGTTGGAAGCCCAGTTTGCCAGGTTTTGTGACATATTTAAGGGGCTTCAAATCAATATACCTCTCTTAGAGGCCTTGAAGCAAATTCCATCATATGCCAAATTCATGAAAGAGCTGCTCTCTAACAAAAGATCCATGGAGAGTGTTGAGAAAGTAATGCTTCTTGGCGAGAGTTCAGCTATCATAGAGAAGAAATCTGCTCAGCTACCTAGAAAGCTGAAAGATCAAGGAAGTTTCAGTATCCCTTGAACCATTGGTAATATTAATTTTGAGAATGTTTTGATTGATTCTGGTGCAAGTATTAATTTAATGCCACTTTCAGTTTTTAGGAAGCTTGGAATAGAGCCACAAAAGTGCAAGAGGAGACCAATCATTGTGCAGCTAGCTGATAAGAGCTTAAGGTTTTCTAAGGGTACAGTGGAGGATGTCTTAGTCAAGGTCGATAAATTCATATTTCTAGTGGACTTTGTCATACTGGATGAGGAAGAAGATGAGGACATTCCACTCATTCTGGGTAGACCATTCCTAGCCACAGGTCAAGCTCTAATTGATGTAGGACAAGGTAAGCTCACCCTTAGAGCCCTAGATGACCAGGTAACATTTGATATGTATGATCCTGTGTTTTTGTCTAATGAGAAAGCAATGTATTCTAACATATCTGCTGAGGGTAAAATTACTAACAATGATGTGGAGGAAGATGTAGGGCAAACCACTCTTGAAGCTGTCTTGAATGAGATAGATGATTAGGGGGATGAGGATGAGCAAGAAAACAAAGGCTATGAGCAAGTACCCTAAACTAAAAATGTTGTTGCTTTTGAGAAGACGGACCACTATGAGAAGCCGCCAGTGCCGACACTAATGCCCATGCAGACACTTGAACCTAATGTCTTTTCTAATCAATTGTTTGATTATAAGTTTTTGAATTCAGGAAATCCATGGCCTCACATTAATCCAGCGCCTATGACAAGAGAATTGCAGCAGCAGATTCAAGGCCAGTTGGATGAACATAAGGAAATCCTAGGGTGGTCAAGGGCAGACATCTAGCAAGTAAGTTTGTTGATATCCACCTACAAAACATTGGTGGAAGCTGAAAAGAAGGGCACCATACCATGGAAGGAAGCTTGGAATCCAAATCTGAAGACGATGGTGTTGGAGGAGTTGTTTAAACTCCTTGATTTAAGCTGAGATGACAAACCCTGATAGTCAGGTTGATGACTATAAAACAAGCGCTCTATAGGAGGCAACCCATATTTATGTTTACTTTATTGTGTTTCGTTGGTTTTCTTTTAATTGTTTTTAAGAAAATGCAAGGTGAATGTTCACAAGGACCAATCTCTCCAAGTTCAACTTTGATGGGATTTAAATATGGCTTCTACATGTTATACCAGGGGAGTACTAGTTCCTTTTTTCTTATTTCCTTCCTATTTTGTTAATTGCATTGATGTGAGACAGTGTGGACACTATCTATTCTTAAGTGTGGGGAAGGGAATGTAGGTATTAAAGTTTAGATGAGTATTGCCTGTTCTATGCTTTGATGATCATACTCTTTTATTATCTTGAACTGTATTTATCCTTGAGTTATTTGACAATTTTTAGGCCAATTTTTTTTAAAAAAAAAAAATTGATGGAAATCTAGAGATTATACAAAAAAAAAAATAACCTTTTGCATCTGTTTATGATTTATTAAAAATAATAACTCATTATTATGCCCTACTCACCACTGTTGTGATTCTTGTACTAAGTTAAAATTAATGAATAAAATCTTTAGAAATCAAATTTACCTAGTTTTTAGCCTTATAATTTGAAGTTTAAGAGTCTATTGAGTCCTCTTGTGAAAGATAAACAGGTCTACTTCAAGTCTCTTCTCTAGCTAGTATATCTCCTTGAAAGTTGCTTTGAAAGCTTTTCAACATCTAATGAAAGAGGGAAGGGAAACTCCTCACTTAGTGATCCCTTATAAAAAAGTCTTAATTCTATATAGCATTCAAATGAAATAAGTTGCATTACTCCAATGACTCAGGTAATTGAGTTAAGAGTATCCAAGCTTGAATGCTAAAGTGAGGAAGAGTTCGATGGGGTCCCTTTAAAACCTGGTCACTTGGGTGATGAGCCCGGGATGTGCCAAATCAGTGATCTCACTATAGCGATAAGGGCGGAGAAGCAAAAGTTCAACACACGAACTTATTTTATAGTAAAAAAAAAAAAAAGAAAAAGGAAAAAAAAGAAGAAGTAGAGTTTTAGTGAATGCTCATCAACAAGTTACAGGACTTATAATAAAAAAGGAGAAAATCTAGGAAAGGAATTGATACCATATGCTTTCATTTTATGTTGACCTATTTAAAGAAGTGATGTGAAGGATCATATGCTTGCTAATTGCCAATGAAGTCTAAATGGGTGTTTTTCCTTTAGGACTGAATATCTACTTTTGGAATAAGAATTCTTAGGTTAAACGCGTGCATTAAAGTTTTTTTTTCTATAGATTAGTTGGTTAATTTTGAGTATAGTACTTTAATCACATATTCCCAATTTGGTTTGAGTGGTGGGCATCACAAAGTAGTGAGTTAGAAGTAGAGATGACAAATGTTCAAGTTTGTATGATAAAAAAAAAAAAAAAATGTACTTTCTAGGATAGATTTCTTTCTGGTTTTATTTTGCTTGAGGACAAACAAAAGTTTAAGTGTGGGGGAGTTGATAAAGGCATATTTTACTCATAATTCATTAAGCAATTTGCAAGTATTCATTATTGATTTTAGAGAAATCACAAGGAAATGGTACTTAATCATGTTTATTTTTATATTTCAGATGTTGAAGGACTTTGAGTTCAAAGCTTAATCAATTTGGAGAGATTGCATACAAATTGAAGCATGAAAAGATTAAAGGATGGCAAATGAGAGATTAAAGCCGCCGGCCTTCAATTCAAGGCCGCCGGCCTTTATGGCCGGCTTAAATGAAGGCTGTCAGCGCCGGCTTTTAGCCGATCTTGTTTTAATTGCATCTTCTTGCCTCCCCTTGCATATATATAGGTCCTATGTCGATTTGTAGAGGAACTTTTGTCAATTTTTCTTGTTCTTAGAGTAGTTTTAACCTAGTTTTAAGGGAGAATTGTGGAGATCAAATCTTGGAGAAAACTTTGTGATCTTGGTGGAGATTATCATCCTTTGTGAAGGATTTCTGGAGTTCCTTGCAATTAAGGTATTATTTGTATTGTTGAATTGGTGATTTCTGAACTTTATTTCTTATATGCAATTCAAGTATTTGATCCAACTATTGAATATGATTTCTTTTGCACGAATCTCCTTGAATCATAATCATGTCTTTATCTCCATGAATTGCTAAGTCTTTTCCTTGGGAAATTGGATGAAACCCTAGAATGTTAAAAGGATAATTGTAGCCATGTTATATGATTAGGAATTATTTGGATTATTCATGATTGCAATTCCTTCGATTTCAATTATAATTGGTCTTTGATTATAATTGTTGGAAATCCTTTTGATATGGGAGTTGATTAGGATTTGTTAGGAATTCTTAATTAGATTGATTATCAATACGGGAGTTGCAATAATTGGTTTAATTAGAGTTTATGGAGGGCGCAATGCAATGTTTCTTGTTAATTAATCACTAAGGGATTAGGGTTAATTGATTTAGGGTATTAGTTGTTTGTAGCATCGGGAGGTGTATGAACATAATTTTGATTCCTTGGTTAATTGGAGACGCGGAAGCCAACTAATTGATTTAAGGTTAACATCCTTAAAAGGGATTTTCTAAACTCACTTGAATAACCTTATAACCACTAGTTTATATAACATGGTAGCAGTTTGATTAATGAATCTAGGGTGAATTCTAATTTCCCTCGTTCATAATTGATAGATTCTTCATAAAATTCTCTTTGTTTGCTTTAAGTTAAATTTTTAACTTAGACATTTCAAAACCCCTTTTTAATCACCTAGATATTGATAAGAATTGCCATAAGTCTAGTACTCTATTGGTTCCTCGAGGGATCGACAACCTTACTTTTCACCACTCTATTACTTAATACGACCAGTGCACTTGCTGCAATTTACGCTCCCATTTTACATATATGTTCTGAGCGTATCAATGTTAGTGTGAGAAAGAGTCCGTACGGGTCCCTTTAAAACCTGGTCACTTAGGCGATGAGCCTAGGATGTGCCGACTCAATGAACTCACAATAACGAGAAGGGTGGAAAGGCAAAAATTTAGTACCTTAATGAAAGCCAGGTTGACATGGGTGAGCTTTAGTCCCTCAGAAGAGTGAAGTCACACTCCGCTGTCAATTAAGGCAAATAAAAAAAATGTGAATATAGGACAATAAGTGAAATAAAGACTAATTTAAAAAGGGAGAAATTCTAGGAAAAAATGGATACCATATGCTTTCGCTTTTTGTTATCTTGTTTAAAGAAGTAAAATTGAGGAAGATTATACTAGCTAACAACCAATGAAGTTTAAATGAATGTTTTTCCTTATGGACTAAGTATTTTTTTTTTGATTGTTAAACACTGGGATTAAAAATCTATTTTATTTAGATTAACTACTAAATTTCAACTAGATATACTAGTTACAAGTTTCAGTATGGTCAGAACAACGGGCACCAGAAGTTCAATGACGGATTTCTCTTGTTTAATTCAATTATTTTGCTTGAGGACAAGCAAAAGTTCAAGTGTGGGGATGTTGATAAGATCACATTATACTTATGTTTTCTTTTGGATTTATATTAAATTTATTTCAATATTATAAGAAAATAAAGAAATGATATTTAATGGTGTTTATTGTGAAAATTCAGGTTTTGAGGACCCAAAAGTAAATTACAAGTTAATTGGAGGAGTTTTTCACAAAATTGAAGAAGCGAGCGGAGGATTGCACTGAAGGCCGTCGGCTTTAGGCTGGCCTTGAGCCGGCCTATATTAAACCGGCCTCATAAGGCATCAAAGCCACCGGCCTTAAGCCGACCAACATTGCTCCTCGGATATCTATTGCGAAAATCTCTCCAAAATCGTATCTTAATTAATTTGCTGAGTCAATTCCTCATCAGATCAACCTTATCCTCCTCCTCTTTGGATCTATAAATAGACCCCTTGTGTGAACCTTGGGAGCATCCTTTTTTTTTAGGATCATTTGTTTTAGCATCCTTAGATTATCTATCCCTTTTGTTTAGCATCTTTTGTTTTTCATCTTTTGTTTAGCATCCTTTGTTCTTCTTCTTTGTTTTAGCATCATTTGTCTTTCTTTTGAATCATTAGAATTCCCTTAGGAACTTTAGGATTTTATATTCTCTTTAATTCCTTTACATTTCATGTCATTCCAAATTTTAGTTTGAAGAAAGAATGTTATTTTGCTGAAATTTGCTTTCAATTGAAGAATTCGAGGAATCATTTTGGAAGATTGAAGTTCTATAAACTCTTGAAGATTATAGCAATTGTTTTATTTACTTTATTTTCTTTTATACCATTTATTAGTTTATTCTTGTTGTTCAATATGAATTCCATTGCACCTATTTATTTCAATTGTTTTTATGCAATTCATACTATAATGTTCTAAATCATCCTTGTGGGAAACATGATGAAGCCATAATTCAAACTAAAATGATCATTGTATTCATGTTATAGGAAATATAGATATACGGAATTTTCATATAAGAAGTCCTGCTATGAATTGTATTTTGTAATTGAAATCAATGCATAGGAATGTAAATGACTCGAAAGAGAAATTTAGGTTTTATCAGGAATTCCTAAGTAAGATTTAATAATTCATGTGGAAGCATCGTTATTGAATTTTATTAGAAATTGACCTAAGTGTTTCATGCAATATTTTTATTAAATTTTTCACTAAGGGATTAGGAGAAATTATTTTAAAGATATTAGGCAATCATATAATTGAGAAATTTATTATTGTGAATTAGAATCCTCATTTGATTTTAATTAGCGGGAGCTATTAAATTAAATTGGGGTAACATTACTTTAAAACTTGATAAAGGATTAAGGTTTTGTTAATTTCTTGTGAAAATCCATATAGCTATGAGTTATTATAACATGAAGGCAATATGATTAGTAGAATTAGGGTGGATTCTATTTCCCACCATCAATTCATCATTTTTCAAACACAATTCTCTTTTTGAGCATTTAGTATAATTCATTCAATTCTCATCAAACATCATTGCCTAAATAATAGTAGAAATTGATATAGGTCTATTTCTTAATCAATCTTCGTGGTTCGACACTCTTCTCTCACTATATTACTTGATCCGATCCAGTACACTTACTGGTATTTATTCACGCTCATTTTATACCTCTTTTTGCGTGGATCAGTACACCTTGTTTACCATATGGTAAATCCTTGAGTTACAAGAGGGTCATTCTCGAGTTTTTACATAGTGTACAACAAACTATTACATCTAGGGTACTTGCTAGGGCATGACACAACCTCTTTGTCAAGGGGTCGAAGATGACACATCATAGGACATAGCAAAGCATGCATAAACAGGACATGTCTCTTGTTGTCCTTTTTTATTTTTAATTATTTTTACAATTTTTAGTGATTTTCTTCAATTCCTTCTTTTACAATTTTTAGGTTTTTTATTTCTATTTTTTCATTCATTTGTTTTTTTATTTTTCTATTTTTTTTATTTTATCTAATTTTTTATTTTGAAAAACCTAATAATAAAAGGGTCAAAAATGGGATGCTACATCCCCATACATCAAACTCCCTGTTTCGAAACTTTCGCCTCAACTTAATTGAGTAAATCCAAGTGAAGAGGAAAGCACTGCGTTTGTGACTTCATAAGTATAATGCCTCTATTGATGCTTCGAATTCTAGTGCACGTGGTGCAAAAGAGGACTTCAATCCTCATTTTAATCCTTCATGTAGTGCTTACTTGGACAAGCGATTAACACTGCTACCGTTAATAGCGTGCAGCTTACTATGGCTCTAATCACGCTGGGATCATAGGATGCTAAATCCACATCCACTATTATCGTGTTAAAAGATGCCTAATAGAAGCAAATTCACCAAGCCTCTACGGGAGATGAACAGGCAAGACGAGGAGGGATTGCAATAATGGATTGTCGCCATTGCTACCCTAGCTCCAGTTAGCTCTTTGTTTGCTATAGTAAAGGAGACAAAGGCCTATCTTAGAGGGTCTCCTGGTTCTAAGTGCAACATGTATGAGTGAATTCATCAAATCCTTACAGAGAACAAGGATATATACCAAAAGGATGGCGTGTAGCTACCCCTAACAATAACTCTAGCTAACTTGACGATGATTACTCTTCATGAATCAATCTATCTTAGAAGATGTCTATCTTCAAAACTGAACATGCAAACACTGCATTTACACTCTAGCTTTAACTTGATTTTACGCCAACTACTTCAACATACATGACAAAGTATAAACTTGAGAAAGTGCCACAAGCAGGTTCAAGTGACGTTCTCTACTTGCATCCTAAGTCTGAAACTCCTGTATCCACAAAGGGTAGCGGAGACATTAAGTTCCAAGGATATACTTCAAATGAAAAAAATATACGACATTGAAGCCTTTGAAGATACTAAATTTCATTTGGGACCAAAAAAAAAAAAAATATTGAAGTTAACTTCATGCGATCTCCCTGGTAAGCATAGGATGAGCCTTGCTTAGCAAATGTTGTCATTCATTGTCTTCACATATGAAAGTTATTATCTCTACTTTAGCATAAGATGCAACATCTTCAAACATAAAGCCATTTTAGATGCTCTTGCTCAAGAAGTTACATAATCAAAGTCTAGAGTCATCTCTAATGTTTCCTTGCATCCACCATGGCATAGCTATCATTGCTACCATGGTACACGATGTCTAAGCAAGCATAAGTATAGTTAACATCACCACCCACAAGCACACAAGTCTAGCAAATATCGCTATCTAATGTCCTTTAGATATGAGATCAAAGCTACCTCTGTTGTAAAGAGTTTAGGTGACTCCATAGAAAGTTTGGTAGCTATAATGCCTTTCTACAAATTCGAGGTCAAAGCGACCTCATTCATGGATGGTTGAAGTGATCATATCATGGTAGATACTATCACTTAAGAGCAACATCCACTCTTGAGTACATGGTAGGCAATGCCCATTCTACAACACTATCCATGAGATCAAAGTGATCTTAGTTGTGATGAATTGAAGCAATCCCATTGTAAATCTAGCAACCATAATACCCCTTTCACAAAACTCAAGGTTAAGGTAAGCTCATCCATGAATGGTCAGAGAAATCATCTCATGGGTGCTACTATTGCTTGGTAGAAACTCTTGCTTTTGAACAAGTGGCGAGCACTATGCCCTTTCTACAATTTTTACCCAATCAAGGGGTCAAAGCAACCTCAATTGTGATGGATTGAAGTAATCCCATAGTAAGCTTGGCAATTGTAATGCAATTCTACTCAACAATTAATGAAATCTCCATCAAATCATGAGATTGAAGCAATCTTAGTTAAGGCGAATCAAAAGTGACTCCTTACTAAGCTTAGGAGTTGTAACACTTTGTTATAGAACTTGAGGCCAAAGTGACCTCATCCATGAATGATTGAAGTGATCATCACGTGATAGTTGTTATCCCTCGGTAGAAGTATCTGCTCTATGCATAACATGTCTTTTTGTGACTTCATCAATGATAGGGTCAAAGCAAACTCAACTGTGCAAGTTTAAAGTGAACCTACAATAGACTTGACTACTCATCAACCCATACAGCTACTCATCAAATACAAGTAATTGAAGCCAAGACCAAGCATCCCTTTGTTGTATCATAATCCTACCAATGATAGATAATCTTGCAAATCAATGGCTAGGATATAACTTTATTAGCATGATGAACTAAGAAGGAACATTCGAAGTTGTTATATAGCAAGTTGCTGCCCTATCATATAATGATGTACCATCAACTTCTGGAGAAGATCTTTTGAACTTGATTTGTTGCTTTGGTATACATTAGGACTGCTTATTTTGAATCTCTTCTACAAAAGCTTGATGGAAAACCACTACGAAGTGTACCCTTAAATTTGTTGGGGAAAGTCTTCCTAGATAGCACCACTCACTTGACAACTTTATAATTTCCCTTTAATGATAGCCTCGCATATTTGATGCAAATGTAAGCTGGCTTACCTCCTACATTCAATGAAGATGCTTGATTGAAGCTTTTTGGAAGCAGATACGTGATTTACATGATGCTTGTGTGTAAGCTTGCTCTCTTTGAGTAATCCTCCCTAGTGGAGTCACCATTTAATGTATAAGGGGTTCTTGTAGATAATTGAAGGAGCACCTATGCCAGAGATCATGCTAAGCTACATAAGAAGTGGCATGGCCATGTCAGTAGGTGTGTTGAAGTTAATGTTTATGGATTTTTTAGCAATTTCAAGACAAGAAATATACAAGCATTTACTCAACCATGCCATGATCGTGTCAAGCGAAGATTTCACTTTCCAAATCAATTGCCTAAGTTGAAGATTACTTTCCTAAAGAATGATTCATCATGAAGATTCAATTTCCCTTTTGAAAAGCCAAGCGTCCTACTCTTTAAAGATGCAATTTCCTACCTATTGGAGCATTATTTCCTTGTCTATGAAGATTTCATTCTACTCTAGGAAACTATAACTTTTCTAGACTAGAGGTGTTCAACCAATATAAATGGAGGCAGAGTACAAGCATTAAGCTAGAAAGTTTTAGAAGTAGTAATAGCGGTCTTAGAATTTTACTACTATTATTGCTTTATTGATGCCTTTTTTACACATTATTTTTGTAGTTTTTCTTTCAATTTTAATATGATGTTAACTTAATTTTCTTTTATAATTGAGTATGATGAATCTTAGAATAAACATGTAATTTTTTTTTGTTTATTATTCAATGAAGTCATTGATATTCCTATGATCCAATTATGTGTGCTTTATTGTTTTCAAATTAATTTTACTGGTGTATAGTTTGAAGTTTGATTTCTTCTATAGAGATTGAGAAATCCTATATTTGAATATATCTAACATAATTGGAAGGTAATGCATGCAATCCTAGAGATAGGATGATGTAAATCTTCTGGATTAGGATCAAGTCTAATAGTGGAATGCACATGTTAAAGGTAATGTGATTCTAGAGGTTTTAATTAAGAAGAGATGTTGATTAATCAACTTAGAATTAGAAATTAGTAGACTTGATAGAGTTATTAGTTCAATATAAGAATTCCCATGGTCCAATAATATAATATTGAAATTAAATAATAATTAGTTAATTACATTAGTAATTCTATAGGGATTCAATATCCAAATATGCTTTTATAGATAGTTGTTTTCTAAAAATTTACTTCTTGTTTTCCGTTTGTCTCATTTGATTTTTTAGATTAGATAATAGGAGAAAGATAATTATTAGTAATCATAGTCCCTATGGAATCAAAACTTTATATTAGTATCCACTATATTTTAAAATTAATCAGTGCACTTACCTAAAAGTCTTAAGATAGTAGGATAGACCGGTACTAAGTTTTTGGTGCCGTTATCAGATATTGATATTAAGAACACCTACATCATATTGATCTAATCATTATTTCTTTGTTTGTTTACTTTCCATAATTTCTAATTTTCTTCTTGGTTTGTTCATGCTTAGGAGATGTCATAGAGCAAATCAAAGGTATCAGGTTCTTGCTCAAGAATCTAATGATCATCAATCTACTAACATGGATGACAAATATGAAAGAACGATGTTTAACTACGCAAGACTATCACTTACTGGAGCAAATTCGAGTGTTGTTAGGCCAACAATTTTGAAATTAAACCTAATATTATACATATGGTCTAAAAATGTGTTCAATTTGATGATTCATAGGACGAAAATTCGAATGCACATATTACAAGCTTCTTAAAGATTTGTGATACCTTCAAGATCAATGGGGCCATAGATAATGCCATTAGGTTAAGACTCTTCCCTTTCTCCCTAAGGAATAGAGTGAAACGATGGTTGAACTCTCTCTTTAAAGGTTCAATTACTACACAAGAACAAATGGTAGAAATATTTTTAGCAGAATACTTTTCACCGGCCAAGACTGCGAAGTTGTGAAATGATATCTTTTCCTATACTCAAAGAGAGTCAAAGATACTCTACAACACATGGAAAAGATACAAAGATCTATTGAGAAAATATCCACACCATAGTCTTCCATTATGGATGCAAATCCAAACTTTTCATGGAAAAGTAAATTAAAATACTAAGCAAATGATTGATGTAGTGGCTGGAGGTATGTTAAACAATAAAACACCTAAGGAGGCCCTAAATTTAATTAAGAATATGGCCATGAGTTGTTATTAGTAGAATTCAAAGTGGAACAAGACAACAAAGGGTAAAAAGAGTTTATGACGTAGATGCAGTCATTGTACTTGCAGCACAAGCACTAAGAAAGAAGATAGATGGAATAACCATGGCTCAACATCTAGGTCAGTTAGATACTATAATTAACAAGCATATTGATTTTATAGGACTTCCGAACAGGCAGCAAAACAATCCCTACAGCAATACTTATAATATAAGATGGTGGAATCACCCTAATATTTCTTTTGGAAATCAATAGAGGAATATTCCACCTAAATTTCTATCGTAGCCACCAATAGAGATGAAGCCGAATTTTGAGAATATGCCAACAAAATTTATCCACACCACTGAGATCTATTTCTAAGCCACAAAAGTATCATCGAGGAATCAAGAAGCTTCAATTTGTAACTTAGAAATGCAGGTGAGGCAAATTGCAAAGATGATTTCAAAGGACCTTAGGGAACTCTACTTAAAAACACAGAGCCTAACCTTAGGGAACAAGTTAAGGCAGTTTTCTTAAGAAGTGAAAGGGAATTGCAATTTGAAGGGGAAGGCAAAAAGTTAGAGAAGAATGGACAACCTCCAAAAGTCAGATAATACAATCCATGCATTCCTTATCAAGATTGACTAAGGGAAGATCACTTTGAGAAGCAGCTAGGTAAGTTCCTTGAAATCTTTAGGCAACTCTACATTAACTTACCCTTTGTTGAAGCTCTATCCTAAATGCCTAAGTATGCCAAGTACTTGAAGGAACTACTCTCAAACAAGAGAAAGTTGCAAGAGATGTCAACTATGACAGTGAGTGAGGAATGCTCGGCAATGGTGCAAAATAGGTTGCCACAAAAATTGAAGGATCAGGAGAGTTTTACTCTATCTTGTCTTATTAGCAATTTATCAATTAAAGAAGCTTTAGCTAACCTAGATACAAGTATAAATTCGATTCCACATTATATGTTTAAAAAGCTAGGATTAGGAAAACCTAAACCAACACACATAAGTGTCCAATTAGCTAGAAAGTCCATGAAGTAACCCATTAGTATTATTAAAGATGTTTTGGTTAAGGTGGGCACATTTATTTTTCCATTGGATTTTGTAATCTTAAATATAAACAAGGATATTAAGGCACCATTAATCTTAGGTTGCCCTTTCCTAGCAATTGCTAGGGTAGTTATTGATATAAGTAATAGGATGTTAACTCTAAAGGTTGGGGATGAAGAATTTTCAAGACCCTCGATGCAACTTACCATCCCCTTAAGTTTAACAATACCCGTTACGTCCTTGATATGTCTAACTTGCATAGCTCTACTTTTATGTAGGATTGTATTCATGCAGACTTAGTACAACAATGTCTAATTCACAACAAGCAACGGGGTCTAAAGGGATTCGAGCAATTTAAGCATAAGAAATTTGATAACCATCCCCTAACTAGTGAGGTAAAATCCATCAAGCCAATGATGTTAAATGAAAGTACTTCTTGAGAGATAACCTAAGTTTAGTTTAATCCAATTTAGTTTGATTTACTTTCATTCGTTCATTTTTTTTTTTCACTTTCAATTTTTTTGGCTTTTACACTTGGTTGCTTGCAAAAAAAAATTACAATTAATCTTTATCTTAGGAGAGAATAGGTGTAGGAAGATAATTTAAATGTTAAAAGAAAGGAAAAAAACAAGAGAAGGCAGGAGCTGCACGACTACAAGCACGACTGTGTTGAAGGGTGTATAATGTTATATGCCTAAAAACACTAGTGTGCCCATAAAAACCAATTAACATGCCTAACAACATAGTTGTGCTAGAGGACATGTCAATAAGCACAATCAATGGCATGCACATGTCGAAGAAAAAGAGAAGAAATTAATTTATGAGAGACATATGCCTACGTACTTGGTGTCGAGTCTAATTTTTTATTTCCTATTCCTAATCCGATCTAGACTAGACCTTATGCTCATCTAATATAGATCCTCAACTTGAGTTAGGAATTTCGTTTAGTTTTGGAGTCACCACCCAACTGTTGTTGGGAAAGATTGAATTAAGACTAATGGAACGGATTACTCTTAATTTAGACCACTAGTCGTCATGATTTCCTCTTCTCCTTTTCGTAAAAAGAGGAAAAGGGAAAACCAGAGTTTCTAAATTCGAAGACTAACCTATTAAAACCCTAAGGTTACCACCTAATCTCCTAAAATTTACTCCATCTAAAAAAGTCTTTTATTTATTTCTCATTATCTTTTATTGTATTTTTTAGTGAATTATTCTAGAAAAATGATTTTTTTTCCCTTTTTAAGGTTGCCCCAAATGAGTGCCTACGTACCTGCTATTCAGGATCAAACGTGCCATAGTTCGCTTTTCCTGAAAACCTTAGGTGTGTTTGTGAATTTTAATTTTGAAATCTCTTTTGATTTATGTTTTTACCATTTTAGAATTTTTAAAAAAATCTAAGCCTCAACTTGATAATTTGGTTTTTCAAAAATAATTTAAAGGGAAAAACATCAATTTTGGATTTATTTGGAGAAAATGATTTTTCTAAGTGATAAAACTTATTTTTACTATTTATCAGCTCATTTGTAATATTATAAATTTTTATTGATTTTTTTATTAATTTTTATGAATTTTTATAATTTTTTATTAATTTTAATTAACTTTTATAATTGTTTATTAATTTTTATGAATTTTCATGATTTTTATAATCTTTATTTTTATTGAAAAAGTTTCTCTTATATTTTTATCTATCCTATTTAAAAATCTAAATTTTATTTATATTTTTCTAATATTTTTATTATTTTATTTATAAATTTTCTACATTTTTATTATTTATTATTATAATTATTATTATTATTTTATTTTATCATTAAATTCTAAAATCTAATTTCTAACATTTTTCCTATTTTTTCGAATTATAAATAACAAATAATTAAATAAAAAATTCGAAAATAAAATAATTAAATAAATAAAATAAATGCAAAAAATCAAAAAATCCAACTTACTTAGATCCGGGTCGATGCGCAGGTCGGGTCGAAGCGGGTCAGGTCGGGTTGATCGGATGCGGCGGCTGGCAGTGCTTGTTGACGGCATTCCGACGGTCTTTTGCAGCGGTTAAGGTGTCGATTCCTAGGTTATCAAGGGTGAGGAATCCAACGATGGCGGTGGTTTGCTTCAGAAACGCCTCCTGGTGGCTGCCCAACACTTGATCGGTGGTCGCGGTTTTGAACAACTCCGGTAAGCTTTGATTCTCTCCTTTTTCTCACTTTTGATCTCTGGTGTAGCTTCCCCCCTTCCTCCTCTATTTATAGCCGCTCACAAACTCCTCCGGATAAGCTCAAATCCTCTATTTGGATAAATCCGAATTTTTTCGTTTTTTTATATTTGAGTTTATCCAACATATTTGATGCCGATTCATTACGATCTTGCGATTTATCTGGATAATTCGGTTTTAGATTGATTGAAATCCAAAAAGATTTGAAGAAATCCAGCATTTTTGGCCTCGTCGGACTTCTGCCGGATTTTTCTCCGGCTGGGCTCGAGGAAGAAGATGACCACGTGCGAGACACGTGTTTTCTCTCGGCCAATCGCATGCTGCCACGTGGTAGCTCCAGGGGAAAATAAAGAAAAAATTTGCCGAGCGCACGCGGGGGGATTCGAACTCGAGACCTCAGACCTTCTGTGCATACGCCTAACCCTGGTCCGGACCAGCTGAGCTAGCTCACTTTCGGGATTTATTTATTTCGCAAATTGCATATATGTAATGCGATTTTTTATTTTTTTGTATTTTTTGAAATTTCAAATTTGTAAAAATCATTTAGTCCTTATTATTGTCATTTCTGAAATTAGTTTCCAAAATCGATGTGTTTTTCCTATTTATTTTTATTTTTTGAATATTTTCCTATTTTACTAAATTAGGGAAAAATATGGAAAATTTTGGAAATTGATTATTATTGACTATTATTAATCCTTAGGGCAAAAATGGGGTGTTTACACTTGGCCATGTCAAACTTAAGAAAAATTCTACGAGAGTTACATGGACACAGACACGCCCGTGTTAATACCCATGCTAAGCAAGTTAAAAAGCATATAGAAAGATACATAGCCATTGACACATCTATGCCAATGGCCATGCCTAATACAAAATAAATCAACATGCCCACCAACATACTATGTTGACCCACCAACCATTGTATAGAAAGGTGATATGCTTAAGTACACACCTATGTTAATGGTTGTGTTGCCCTTCATATACTTTAAATTTCAATTTTCACTTCCCTCATTCTTCATTTCCTCACTTCCTCTCATGCATATACTCTCCCTCCATGCATAAATGACTATTCCCTCATACTTTCATATGCATTTTCTTATATTTCAAACACAAAATAGGTACCTTTTCTCTCTCTAGAACTAAAAAGATGCAATTTTATGGATAGCTCTTGTTGGAAATCGACTGTTGCTAATATATCCTTTGTTGAAAGTGTTAAAAATGTGATTTTTATGAGTTCTTTGGCAGGATTGTACTAAAGAGGAGTAGAACTACATGTTATGTTGCCTAATTTGCTAATTTTAGACTACCTTGGGACAATAAGATGTTGCAATTATTATATTCTACTAGTTCTTAGCAATCATGAGTCTCTAGGAGCATGTTTATGTAGTAAGGGCATTATTTATGCATGTTGAAAGTAGTCGAGTTGCTTGTTTTCCATTAAGGAGGTTGACATGAATATAACATAGCATGTTGAGTAGATGGGAATTCTTTCATGTTACACCTTAGTGGAAGGACATTCTTTTAATGTTTATGCAAGTCATTATGCCTTTAAATGTACTTAAAAGAAACAACGTATTGAGGCCATTGGCACGAGCTCACAATAGACAAGTTATGCCACCACACACCCGATGTTAAGGTTCTATAGCTCTACTCATAAGAAATGATATGACACCATCAAGAGCAAGCCATTCCATCATTCCTGCTATATAGACCAGGATGCTTTGGAGTAAGCTAGTTTGGTAGATCAAGTCAAGGACCTGATCAGTTTTAAGGGTGGATAAACTCTTCAACATTGAGTAATCGGCCTATCTTGAGTTATCACATGAGTTCCTATAAACTTTTAGACTAGCTCAAGACTCTACCTCATGGAATAATGACAATGGGATCCAATTTTGAGTTAATGGCAATATCTACCACATGAACATGACTTGATTCTCAATCATGATGGGCTTATAAGATGAGGTATTTACCTGTACTAAGGATTACACAACATTACCAACCGACATGCCTTGAGGACTCACAAAGAGCAACTACTAGCGTTAGATCAATACCTAGATATTTAGATGCCAAAGCTGTCTAAGGCATCTGCACTGTGTAACCCTTCCCACATGTATCTTCATTGGTTACTTTCTCATACACTTAGTGGGAGGGGACATAATTTTGGAGTATTAGGTACTATTGATATATATTACCTACATAGTATGATCAAGAGACGACCCAATCATTTAGGGGTCTCCTTGGTTAGTTTTCTTAGACATCAGTCTCATGATTTAAGGGCTTGTTCCATCTATATCGGCCTATATATCATGAGACTAATTAAGAAGGTAGGTATATTTGACAGGTTACCCCCTATGTAGATTAAATGTTAGATGATTCTTATTAAAGCTTAGTCAATACAAGCCATGGGTATGCTGACCAAAGATGCCCTGATTGTACCGCTAGCAACAGGACAGGAGGAGGAAGAGGAACATGCTATACCACCACCACTAGCTCTAGGTAACTCATCCACAAATTATACTAATGATATAGCTAGCCTCTTGCACATGATGGACTAGATGATGAGTATCCAAAGGACCATGCAACACACACAAGATGACTATTGCAGGGAGTTTCAAAGGAATTTTAGGAGGATGGAGACAAAGGTGAACAAGATTGAGACATGTAGAGCTATTATCAACACAGTGGAATCCAGATTCTACCTCCTAAGGAGTTTAATGATGATGACGTGCATAGTCTTACTAACCCGATCAATGATGAGGATGATGATGATGACAGGCAAAGGCTTGAGGCTTGATTTGTAGTTTTGAGTTTATTTATTTTGGTATGTAATAATGAAAAGTCTTGTGTAACCGATTATAGTAAATAGGTGTAGTTATTTTTATTTCTTTTATGCTATTACGTTCTTTTTTTCTCTTTTACAAGGAACTCTACCCTTTTAAATTCGAGAACTTGGCATTAGGTTTTTCTTCCAACATTTAAAAATCTAGGAAGTATTTATTTTCCTTATTTCTCTTCCATAATTTAATGATTACTTTGTTTTTCATGATTGTGCTCTATTGTGTACATTGGGACAATGTACAATTTTAAGTGTAGGGAAGGAGGATAACATAAAAAATCTTTTTAAAATTTTACCAATTAATACTATATGATAGTTAATTACTTTTAATAGCACTAATTAAATAAATTGCATTCACAATTTAGGTAATTTTGTGAATTTTTTTGGCATTCAAAATTTAGTTAATTTTATGAATATTTTTTTGAATCCTTGATACTATTCTTTCCTTTTCATTAATAGACTTATAACACTTCGTGTGAATTAGAGTTGAATTATGGAATTCGTGTGAATTAGAGTTATATGTTATTTAGGCTTAGAATTAAAAACTCTAGATTAGGACAATGTCGCTAGTCAAAAATTGAGAATTCAAGTTTTTTAACTTAGTCCAATTTATGCCAATCTCTTAGAAGTTTTTCTAAGTACTATGATCTCGAGTAATTGAACTAACAAATTTTTTTTCTTTAAGGTTTTTCCAACAAAATAAAAATTTGGTAGATAAAATAAAAATAAAAATAAATAAAGTTTAGTAGTAAGCCTTGTTAACTCGAGCAATTAAGCCTACGAGGTGTCCTTTATGGGATAACACATGTTGACTTGAGTAACTAGCTCAAGATCATTGACCTAAAGCTTGCTACATGGGCCAAGAGAAGAGTCCAAGAAAATTGAACTTAATAAAAATAAACCATGGAGTTAATGGATGCTTGAAAGAATATCCTAAAACCTAGTAGTCTATGATCGTCTAATTTGAGACTTACGAATTAATGAAATTACTCCATGTTAGTTGAAAAAAAAAAAAAAGAAACCACTCCCAATTTATATAAAATACAAGATAGGCTTTCAAGAGATAAATGTAGTAAGCTTTTATTTGATATCATGGTGTTCAAAGGGACAAAAAAGAGAATGTATACATTTTAGCTAAGTAGACAAAACTTTGAACGACTTTTTCTTGATTGGATGAAATTTAGTACAATTTTGGGTTTATAAATCTTTGTCTAAATGGCATGATAAACTTTGATATTGCATAGATTAGCTATTGAACTATAACAATTATTATATGTAGCGCATTGGTTATGATTGAGTAAAGAGTATGTTTAAGCATTGATAACCTTTTATTTTAATGAGGAATGCAATTTGTACAAGTGTGAATTTAGTGATTACTGTATGTAGTAAAATGATTGGTAAAGTAATTTTATCCTTAATCTTTAATGATTATCTTTGCTTGAGGACAAGTAAAGGCGTATGTGTGGGAACGTTTGATAAGTGTTATAAAACACTTATTAATTATAATTTTTTAGATAGTCTTTAGTTTTATTTTATAATATTTTGAATGGATATTATACTTAATTAACCTTTGTTTTGATTTCAGGTATTTGAAATGTAACTTTGGATAAAATGATACAAAGTTGTGTCATTTGTATGCGAATCAAAGCAAAAATGTCAAAATTATGAAATTAGAAGGGCTAACACAGCTAATAGCACAACCATGTCAAAAGTTGTGTCAAATAGAGTAGAAAAAAAAAAGGTTTGAAGGAGCACTTGTGCTTGAGGCTATGTTAAGCTACACAAGAAGTGATACACCCGCATTAGTGAGTGTATTGAAGTTAATTTTTAAGAATTTTTTAGCAATTTCAAGATAAGAGATATATGGGCATTTGCACGACTATGCCATGATCGTGTCAAGTAAGGATTTCACTTTCCAAAACAAATGCCCAAGTTGAAGATTACTTTCCCAAATAATGATTCATCGTGAAGATTCAATTTTATTTTTGAGAAGCCAAGTTGATGCAATTTCTTTCCTATTAAAGCATTATTTCCTCGTCTATGAAAATTTCATTCTGCTCTAAGAAACTACAACTTTCCTAAACAGGAGGCATTCAACCAATATAAAAGGAGGTAAAGTTCGAGCATTGGATCAAAGAGTTTTAAAAGGGGTAATAGCGTAGTCCTAGAATTTTACTACCATTACTACTTTATTGGTGTTCTTCTTTATGCATTATTTTTATAATTTTGCTTTCATTTTTAATATAATAGTAGCTTAATTTTTTTTTATACTCGGGTATGATGTACCCTAAAATGAATATGTAATTTTTTGGTTTATTATTCTATGAAGTTATTGATATTCTTGTAATCTAATTATGTGTGCTTTATTGTTTGTGAATTAGTGTTACCAATATATTAGTTTGAAGTTGATTTCTTACATAGAGATTCAGAGGTCTTATGTTTGGATAGATCTAGTATAATTGGAAGAAGTTACACATAATCTTAGAGATAGAATTATGTAAATCTTCTAAATTGGGGTTAAACCTAATAGTGAAATTCATATATCAAAGGTAATGCGATTCTAAGGATTTTAATTGGAAAGAGATTCTAATTAATCAACTAAGAAATAGGAATTAGTAAACTTGAGAGAGCTATTAGTTCAATTTAGGAATTTCCAAAGTCCTAAAATATAATAGTGAAATTAATTAATAATTAGTTGATTGCATTAGTAATTTTATGAGGATTCATCATCCAAGTACACTTTTATAAATAGTTGTTTTCTTAAAATTTACTTGTTTTTTTTTTCTACTTGTCTCATTTGATTTTCCAAATTAAATAATCGAAGAGAGGTAATTGCTAGTAATCATAGTCCCTATGGTATCGATACTCGATATTATTACTTACTATATTATAAAATCAATACGTATACTTGCTTGGAAGTCTTATGATAGTATAATAGACCGATATCAAAAGGCAAAGATGGTAAGTGCTAACTTAGTGTTGAATAGGAGTTTAAGACTATTTGGCTTTTAATGGCAAGTATTGAGGCTAAAGTTTCTTTTTTGAACCTAAAAGCTTAATTGAATATGGTAAAAGTTCTAAAGATAAAGTGACTTTGGCATTCCACACTTATTACATCATATGTCGCTATAATATGAACTATGTGATTGTATTATATTTGTCGTGTTTTCCTATTGTTTATTATGTACTCACTTTACTCTACAAAGTGCTTAAGGGTTGGTGTTTTACTGATCCCAGGTATAGTTGAATCTTTGATGTTGTTGGCATAGGTTTTTAGGATGTCTTAAAGAGCGCTGAGCTTATACTTTTGGAGTTTTGAACTTGAGTATTGATTTGTAAATATTAAGTGTTGTTTTGCACCAAAGTTATGTTCTTTTGTAAGATTTGTGTAAATAATGTAATTGTAAATCCTTTAAAATAGGTACTAGTGACTATAGACACATCTTAACAAGTTTGAAGTTATGGATTTTTTATCCCATATAAGTAGGCTCTAGAAGTAAGAGTCTTTTGATTTTATCAAGTGAAGTTAGAAGGTCATACGATAAACTTAGAATGTCAAAAATGAAAGGCTAAAAGTCAAATCCATTGCTCCAAGTAAGTTAAAAGGTTTTTGCTATAAGCTTAGAAGGACTAATTCAAAAGGCAGAAACTCTATAGTTACTTTATTGTAAAAGTAGAAGATTTTCCCCTTGAGTTAAAAGGTCATCACTAGAAGACAAAATGCTAAGACCTAAACATAGAAGGCTATAAATCAAACTTAGAAGGTAAAGCAACAAAGTAGGAAAGTTAAATTTCATATTTGAAATATTAATGTTGTTAAGTGGAATGTTAAATTTTGGATTTTGAATGTAGCATCTGTACCACTTAAGGTGAATACTATATTGTCGAAAATAAGGTGCTATATGATTTTATGTGCCAAAAGATTTGTGATATAGGTTTTAAGCTTCAATTCCCTTATCCTTACTTAAAGGATGGTGTAATGTCATATTTTCTAGGTACCAAGATAGGTTATACACAAGTAAAAGGACACTTAGAAGGTAAGGCATTATAGTTTTTAAAAAAAAAAAAAAATGATGCATCATTTAGTAAGAATTATCATTTTTTAAACTATATTAGCAAAACATCATGAATACAAAGGGTTGCATCCTTTTACATCAATTGTGCAAAAGTTGCAATCAAGGCTGTTAAACTCAAGATTTCACCTACAATCTCTAGAGGATCTATAGAATCGAAACGTCAAATTGAAAGTTTCTACAACCCATGTAAAATAGCTTTTGAAAACTATAGATATATATACTATATTCATAAATTAAAGACATGAAATATAAGATGGAAAGAAATTTGATATAAATTTTAATCACATCTCACAATAAAAGTTATAAACTTATAGTACAAATAAATTAGTGTAAATACCCTATTTTTTCCCCTTAATCATTAATAATGTTCAATTTATATATTTTTTTTCATTTTTCAATTTTTTCTTCTATTTAGAAAAAATAAAGGAAAAATAAAAGAAAAAATAAATAGGAAAAATATCCCAATTTTGGAAAATAATAGTAAAAATAATAATAAGAGTTAAATAATTTTTATAAATTTTTAGAATTTTAAAATAATATAAAATTAATAAAAATCGCTATGTTTACATATTATTTTCGCATAGACTTAAACCGAGAATTAGGCTAGCTCAATTGGTCCGAACCATGGCCTAAAAGCGCGCGCGTGGGGGGACTCGGTCGCAGGTTCGAATCGCAGGGGAAGCAGATCAACGCATTTTGCTTTTTCTTTTTTACCCTAGGCATGTGTCAGCATCTAATTGGACAAAAGAAGCGCACGTGCCAAGCGCGTGGTCGTCTTCAACCTTCGTCGGAAATGCTCGTCAGCCACGAAAATCAGAATTCGGCCATTTTAATGCGATTTTTTGCACAAATCTACTAAATCTTTAATTGAAATAAGATAAACATCATCCAATTAAAATCAAATCACAACAAAATCAAAGATTTACATAAATCAAACCAAATCAAAGATGGGTTTCAATCGAAGATTTGATCCGTGCTAATTGAAGGACATCCAAGCTTATCCAGCTCAATTTCTAATGCCTATAAATAGAGCATGACGTGGGGAAGCAAATGCACCGATCAGAAGAGAGAGAGAGTGTGAAAACACATAGGATTTGAAGCTCGTCGGAGTTCTCATATCACGACCATTGATCAAGTGTCAAACTACTATCTAGAGGTAATTTCAAAGAAAACCACCACTACCATTGAGTTCTTCGTCATCAGAAGCTTTGGAAACACCCCTTAATCGACAAAAATGGACGTCGGAACACCACCTATGAAGACCTCCAACCACCACCTCATCGACCCAATTCGATCTAATCCGACCCAACCCGACCCTTACCGACCCGATCTAACCAGCATCCAAGTAAGTCAATTTTTCGATTTTTTATTTTATTTATTTTTTTAGATATTTATTTTATAATCCGAAATAATAAATAAAAATTTTAGGATTTTAATTAGTTTTTTAGATATGTTTAGTTTAATATATATATAATATAATAAATAATAATAAATAATGATAAAAAATAATAATAAATAATAAGAAAATAAAATTTTTACATTAGAATTAGTTAAATTAATAATATGAACTAATAATAGATTGTTTTATCACTTAGAAAATTCATTTTTCAAAATAAATCCAAAATTGGTTTTTCTTAAATTAAATTTTTAGAAAATAAAATAATAAAGCTTAGGCTTAAATTTTTTTTCCAAAACCCTGAAAATGATAATGAATGTAAACCAAGCATATTTTCATAATTAAAACTTCAACTAATACACTAAAGCTTTTTATAAAAAGCAAACTACGGCTTGTTTGATCGCAAATAGCGGGTACGTAAGCACCCTTATGGGGCAACTTAAAAAAGAAATAAAAAATCATTTTCCAAATTTGTATAAGTTTTTTTTAATATCCTCTTCCTTGATATGTATCCAAAATAAAAATAATAATAGTGAAAAAAATCAAAATATGATCCAAATTTCATAAAAATAAGTTGGTAACTTTATGATTTTAATAGGTTAGTCCCCGAGTCGAGAATCTCTGGTTTTCCTTTCTTCTTTTTCATTTATAAAAATAAAAAGAGGAGATTTCGTCGACTAGTGATCCAAATTAGAATTAATCTGCTCAATTAGTTCTAATTCAATAAATTTTCCCAACCTCAGTTGGGTGGCAACTCCAAACAAATAATAAAATTCCTAATTTAAGTGGAGGATTTATATTGAATGAGCATAGAATCTAATGTGAATCAGATTAGGAACATAAATGAAAAATTAAAAATTAGGCTCGATAATTAGTATAAGTTATTATTCTAATGCATAAAACTACAATATAAATAATAATACTAATATGAAATATATTACAATATAATCTGTCATAATAAAATATAAAGCTAAAAAAATCATCAACTCTCTTTTCATCATCAAAATTAAAACTATTGTTAACTCTCTCTTCATGATCACCATCACTATCGTCATTTTCATCATCAATTCCAACATCATTACATGAATACGATATATAAATATACAACAAAAATTATTATATGTAATTATACAACATAAAATTCGTAAAACATCATAATGATCTATTTCAATGCTTTTGATATTAAGTTATATTATAATTAATTTTTTATTCTCATAAAGAATAAATAAAATAAGTTTTCTCTTTTCCCGAATCCCTTAAATAAGAAACTTGGACTCTTTTATCCAACTTGGGGGGGGGAGGGGGGGGGTGGGTGGTTGGTGTAAATGTAAAAGTATAATTTCAATCCTAACCTTCAACTCCTATCTAAGTATTAAGGATTCAAGAGTGTTTAAGGCAACATTTACAATTAACAAAATGAATTCAAACTATAGAAAAATGGTCTCAACAACTGTTGATTCAAAAAATTTAGTCAAAAGTCCATCCATGAACTGTGAATGAAATGGCGCACTCTTTTTCTTCAATACCGAATTGGGAACAAACAAATTAAGGGGTGTGGGCATTGACTTGGTATCCTTGATTAGCGATAAAGTTAACCTCTTATTCAAAAGTATGAAAGCTTGATTTAGAGATGGGAGTCCAATCAAAGGGATTATCAACTACAGGAGAGAGGAAAGGATTAGTCCTCTCTGCTAGTTGGTTGTATTTCAAATCACCATCACTATCGTCATTTTCATCGTCAATTCCAACATTATTATTGATACTACTATCAATGATATTAAAATATTAGACTAGGAACTCAAGAAGAAGGGGGAAGGGCATGTGAATTGAGTTCCATCACAATTTATCGCAAGTTAACAATGTTTATCACAAATAATCAAACAAATGAAATAATATAAGAGTAAAACAATATGTAATGTGCTGGCAATAAAAGGGAGAAAAGGACTAGAAGATCAAGTCCAGATATAGCAAGGAGTTCAGACCATGCTTTACTCTCCACAACACACAATCACCTCCCATCAAGGACTTTATACATCGTTTTATTAATTAAACCACAATAAGCTCCAAGTATCTTTTGTTAATGATATAGATATTCCTCCTTCAACACCATCAAGTTCTGTACCTATAATTCTAATCCCATCACATATTATTGTCGTTGATTCTAGTTGTACAAATTTATCACAACAAAATAATGAATCTTTAGTCTAGCAAACTAGTCTTCAAAAATCACTTCAATCAAGGCATTCACCATCATGGCTTATAGATTTTGTGCATAGTGTACATAGAGATTCATTAACAAGTGTGACAACAATAGTTTCAAATCATTGTTCCAAAACATCATATCCACTTTTCACCCAACATTTATTTTCAAACCTTCCCCATGACTATGTGATCTCTTTAGCCAATGTGTTTTCAATTCAAGAACTAGGAAATTATCATGAAGCAAAGCATGAGCCTAATTGGGTAGATGCTATGAATAAAGAACTTTTGGTTTTAGAATCTAATCACACTCGGGAACTTACAAGTTTGCCTCCTAGGAAACAAGCTACTAGTTTGAAATGGGTATATAAGGTGAAATATAAACTAGATGGCTCTATTGAGAAGTATAAAGCACGCTCGGTAGCTAAAAGGTATAACCAAGTTGAGGGTGCAAATTAGGTACATGTTTTTTCTCCAGTTCTAAATTGACTTTTGTGTGTATGCTATTGAGTGTTGCTGGTATTAAACATTAGCATGTTCACCAATTGGATGTCAACAACACATTCCTTCGTAGTTTTCTTAATGAAGACATCTATATGTTGCTACCCAATGGTTATACTCAAGCTACTTTAGGTCAGGTTTGTAAGCTAACTAAATCTCTATATGGACTTAAACAAGCCTCATGGCAATGGAATAAAGAATTCAATAGGTTCATTATTTATATGGGTTTTAATCAATCATAGGCATATTATTCTTTATTCACACGAAAATCTTCTACTAGGTTTGTGGTTGTTTTAGTTTATGTGGATGACGTGTTAATTGCACAGGATTCTCTTCAAGAGATTAACAATGTTAAGAATGCTCTTCACAAGGCCTTTACTATTAAAGACCTTAGTGAAGTAAGGTTTTTCTTTTAGGCATTGAAGTTTGTCAAATAAAATTTGGTTTTCTATTGAATCAATAAAAACTTGTGCTTGATATATTGTCAGATGTTGGTCTAGTAGCTACAAAATCAATTTCAACTCCTTTTCCTCTTGGATTGCATCTTGACAACACATCTGGTCATTTACTTCTTGATCCTAGTCTTTTTCAAAGAATTGTCGAAAGGTTTTTATATTTAACCATTACATGACCTGACCTATCTTTCATTGTGCAACAACTTAGTCAGTTTATGTCTAATCTAATGAATACTCATTGAGATGCTACTCTACATGTATTGCATTATGTCAAAGGGATAGTTAATATGGAATTTTTTTTTTCCCATCAACTAGTTCACTATCTTTAATTGGGTACAATGATGCGGATTGGGGTTCAAGTAAAGTTGATGGAAAATCTTTGTCTAGTCTTTATGTTTTTGTTAGTTTATGTTTAGTCACTTGGAAAACAACTAGTTGATTTGATGACTAAATCTATTGGAGAATCTCAACTTTCCCAATTCTTATCCAAGTTAGGCCTTCTCCATGGCCAACCTTTAGAAAATATAGCAGTGTTATTTATTTTCTTTTATACTTACTTTATTTCTTCACACTTGTACATGTTGTAAGTATAAATACATCATCACCTCTATAAACAAACAAAATTTTCAACAATAACAAAATTACAAACTTCAACCTTCTCTTCTCTTTATATTCCATCTATGCAGCTCCTTTACGAATATATGGTGACGCTTTAGTAAGATCAAACTCTTTACTCATTTTCTATTTCAGTACTCTTCAAGAAATTGCAATAATAAAATAAAAATAATATTAGCGAAGAAGAGGAACCTGATGGTTCTCTTCTCGAATTTGAATTTAATGATATCAAAGAAAATCCCAAAGCTACCATTTTACTGCCATCAACGGCAAACCCCATTTTGATCCTTAAATTCAATTGAATTTTACAGTAAATTGCCCATAAATGCTACAAGTCTATACTTCCTATAACCTAACCAAAAACAATAATTTTGGATTTAGTAACCAAGCAAACCCACAAAAGCATTCAACTTCTATGGCAATTATTGAAACCCATTTATACCGCAATGGTATATGAAGCTTTGAAGTGCCCCTCAAAAACTGCTTGGCAATTCCATCCTTTCATACAAGACATGGAGATGCTGCTAGCAAAGTTCAAGTCGTATCAATTCAATCTTGTTAGACAAGAAGCCAACAAAGCAACTAATTGGATAGCGATTCATACACATAAAAGATCTTGTCCTACTAACCAGTTGTTACATTTTCTTCCGCATTTAGAGTTCATTTTAAGATCAAATTCTTGTCCCTTTTTTGACCATGCTAGTTGTACTAAGATCTTTGTTGTACTTGAACATTTCCATATTTAATTACATTCTCTTATTTGGCTAAAAAAAAAAAAAATTGCAAGTCAATGGAAATTATAGAAAAGAAAATGAAAAGCGTTTGATATGCGATGAGCAAGAGAGAGAGAAACTTACATGGGAGGCTCAAGTAGACTGCCTGGGGTTGATGGGTAACCAAAAATAGTGCATTAAACCTATAGCAATAAGGGGAGGAGAAACTGATTACAGGAGTTGTCTTCTTCAACAAGTGCAAAGCTTCCTTTCTAAGTTCCAGTAGGTTAGCATGACACCCTGTCCTTTAGGGGTCATCAGCCTTCCATTTTTTTTTTTTTAATTTGATTTGTTTTCCTTTTTTATTTTCATGCTATTTTCTCTTTTTTCTTTTTAATTTTTTAATATTATGGTATAATTTTTTAAATATTACTTCATTAAATATATTAAATTAAATGAATGCAATATCAATGTTAACTCAGTTCAAATTTACAAAATTAGTAGTTATATCAGCTTTTTAGGATTTAAGTGCTAACTATTGAAAAAGTTAGGAATCATGCCATTTATAAAGTTTTGGGTAGCTTTCCACATAATTTTTCCTTTTTTATTAAGAAGGAAAGGGAAAAGATTTGGGAAAAGGAAATATATTATTAAGTGTTTAATTCTTTAAAATTTTAAAAATATTAAATAATTATCATTAAAACCGCTTTTCAACTATTGTTGCTTGCTGCTTGTAGGCCTGAAAAACTGTTATGACTTTAGTATCTACTTAGAAGGTCTCAAGGATAAGTGTGAGATGGCAGCCACCATGGCAATATTTGAGAGGATTCAATTCATTTAAACTGGTCCAAGTCCAACCCCCTTCCCATGCTGCCTACAATAAGAAGAGCACAATGCTTCGCAAACTACCAGAGTATTGAATCTTACTGCTCAAGTGACTCGATTTGTGTTCTTAGCTCCAAATGGCACATGATAATAATCTAGATTGTAAAAGTTTTTTTTTTTTTTAAATAGATTAGGGCATATATCGCTTTAGGATTCATTAATAATGCTACATCATCTAACATTGTTTAACAGAATTCGTTTAAGCAGTAATGACTATATATATAACTTCAACTGATACTGAAATTAATAATTAAATATTTAGAGGCTTAATTAAGAAATCACTTAATTTAGAGGCTTAATTATCTGATAAAAGATAATGATTGCAGTTGATAAACATATTTGAGGGACCAGCCATAAAAGCACCTATGACCGAAAGGAGTAAAAAGGAACAGCACCAGATGCATGAAAGACATAGAGAGTGCTACCCCATGCGAGCAATCATGCACTTTTCTCAAAGTAAAATGTCTTCTCATGTTATATTTAACAATTTTTAAATCTAAGTGTAAATCTGATAATAAAAGAGTTTTAATTAAATATAATATTTAATAATTTTATATTTTAACTTTAGATATAAAATTTAAAGAATTAGGATGATAATCTTGACATCTTTCCGGAATTATTACTTTAATAACTGCAACTCTTGGTGTTTAATGCGCCCGTGCGTGTGCCGACCACGCCCCCTGTCTTTTATTTCCTGCCTTCTTCGTTCATGGCTTTTCAGCTTTAGTGGAATGACATGTTTTCCTTTTTAAAATAATATAATCTTCCTCCATGATTGAGGGCAAAGCCCTATAATTTCTTTTTGCAGCGAAAAGAAAGTTGGTAAAGTAAAAGCTATCACTTAGTATTGGAAGGAGTGCTTCTAAGGTACCGTTTGGTTACTGGTACTGGACAGAATAAGAGTACTGGACAGTACTAAAAAAGAAGGACTGGACAAAAAATATTTTTGTACCACGTTTGGTTTGTTTAGTACTGGACAAGGATTTTTGTGCTGTCTAGTGTTTGGATTGCAAAGTACTGGACTGGACATAGTAAATTTGACAGTTTTGCCCTTTTTAATTACTAGAGAAGGCTTTTGTGTTATGTAGTGTTTGAAATTACAAAGTACTGAACTGGACAGAGTAAAATTGATAATTTTTCCCTTTTATTTATATCATAGTTATTTATATATATTTGATATTATTATAAAAAAAATGACTTGAAGGTTTAATATATTATATTAAATATTATAGGAAAAAGAATTTCGTTTTATTTTTGGAGTCGACACCTAACTGTTGTTGGGAAAGATTGAATTAAGACTAATGGAGCGGATTAGTCCTAATTTGGACGATTAGTCGTCGTGATTTCCTCTTCTCGTTTTTTTGTGAAAAGAGGAAAGGGGAAAACCAGAGTTTCTAAGTTTAGAGGCTAACCTATTAAAACCCTAAGGTTACCACCTAATCTCCTAAAATTTACTTTATCTCAAAATATCTTTTATTTTATTTTTGTCGTCTTTTATTGTGTTTTTAAGTGAATTATGCTAGGAAAATATTTTTTATTCCTTTTTTAGGGTTGTCCCAAATGGGTGCCTACATACCTGCTATTCAAGATCAAATAAACTGTAGTTCGCTTTTCTTGAAAAACTTTAGTGTGTTTGTGAATTTTAATTATGAAATTTCTTTTAATTTATGTTTTTACCATTTTAGGATTTTTCTAAAAAATCTAAACCTAGGCTTGATAATTTGATTTTTTTTTTTAAATGATAATTTTAAGGAAAAACACCAATTTTGGATTTATTTAAGAAAATGATTTTTCTAAGTGATAAAAATTCATTTTTTTTATTTTTCAACTCATTTATACTATTATAAATTTTTATTGCTTTTTTACTTAATTTATTATGATTTTTATAATTTTTATTAACTTTTATTAATTTTCATAATTTTTATTAAATTTTTATAATTTTATTAAATTTTTATTGAAAAATTTTCTCCTAGATTTTTATCTATCCTATTTCAAAATCTAAATCTTTATTTTTATTTTTCTAATATTTTTATTATTTTTTTATGAATTTTTACATTTTTATCATTTATTATTATACTTACTATTTTTATTTTCTTTCAAGGTAAGTATGAAGGGTAAATCTGGAATTTCAGAAAAATTACATTTAGTCCAGTACCTAATTTTTAGTACTGAATTACATGTGGTACTAAAATTTCTGATTTTGTCCAGTACGTAATTGGTCTTTAGTCCAGTACTTCCTTCATGTGTGGCAACCAAACGAGGGACAAAAAATTTTGTCCAGTCCAGTGCCGAATTTCAATGCCAACCAAACGCTACCTAAAAGAGTTTAAAGGTTACACTTAGGTATTCATAAATTAAGTAAAGGTGGCAATTAAATTATAGTGTTTATTGGTATGAAGATTATTTTTTAATAAAATAGATTAAATTTAAGTTTTATTATTTTATTATAATTACTGAAAAAATAAATAAATGATAAGATATGTCATGATAAGATCAAATTTAATGTAGAATAGTAATCAAGTATATATAAACTTTTTTTATTCAAAACATAATTTATATAATCTAAATTTTATCCTATTCCAAATTAAAGGAGGGAAAAAATCGTTTTATCATGCGCTAACTACACCTTTCTTTTTTTCTTTTTTTTTGTTGGGTTCATGGTGCATGCCTAAGCTAAATAAGATAAATTAATTTATCTAAATTCTCTTATGGAGAAGTAAATTGGAAAGGCCATATTATATACTATAGGGCGAGTGTGGTATAGTATTAGGATAATCACTTATTGGCAGTTTAAAAAATGTTTTAAATCTAAATCTTTAAATAATTTATAAATTAATTTCCTACCATTAAATCTTCTTCTTTAAAGTTTCTTCTTCAATATATCCACCATCGGTTCTTTTCAAATTATTAAATTGCCACTTATCCTAATAATTATCCGGACAAGTACCTTGACGAGACCGCAATGCAAAATTATACACCAGCACCATTGCTGACCGTACCATGAAACTAGGAGTTTGCAAATTTAATGTTGTCCCCGACAACACCATTATGACAAGTGGGGATAGGAGATGTAGGTAGTCAAGGACCATTAGGGTTGCTGGATTATATGATTCACAAAGAAAATAGGAAAAATTGATGTAGTGGAGATTGATGTGGGGGCTGGGAGGAGGACTTGAGATTATCGTATTGTGAAAGGCTGGGATTTGAAAATGTTAAAAAAATATTTCTTATAATTTACTTTTTGAAATATTATAATGTGTTAATGGCACATAGCAAAAGGCTTTACCTCTTTTTAGAGAAGGAAATTGAAGTAGTCCCAAGATATAGATGAATTGAGTAACAGACTAACTAGCTAGAAAGATACAGCAAGTAGAAGAGGACTGACGGTTGGGTTTTATTTTCCCCTCAAAGGAGCTTTTGAAGTTTTGAAATAGCATTTGCTTAGTTTTGGTCTATATAGAGAGACTAAAATTACTAGCTTCGTAAATGGGGGTGAATTTGTAATGTTTGCTACTCGAAGTTGAGACTCTCAACAAGCTCAACAAAAAGACAGCAAGATTGAGAAGAGGGGGAAAAAAAAAAAAAAGAGTTCTTCTAAATATTACACGAATTCGATATATAAATATATAATAAAAATTATTATATGTAATTATACAACATAAAATTCTTAAAACATCATAATGATCTATTTCAATGCTTTTGATATTCAGTTATGTTATAATCAAGTTTTCATTTTCATAAAGAGTAAATAAAATAAGTTTTCTCTTTTCATGAATTCCTTAAATAAGAAATCTTGGACTCTTTTATTCAACTTTACTTTAAAAAAAAAAAAAGAAAAAAGAAAAGGGGTAAATGTAAAAGTATAATTTCAATCCTAACCTTCATCTCCTATCCAAGTATTAAGGATTCAAGAGTGTTTAAGGCAACATTTACAATTAACAAAATGAATTCAAACTACAAAAAAATGGCCTCAACAACTGTTGATTCAAAAATTTTAGTTAAAAGTCCATCCATGAACTTTGAATAAAATGGCGCACTCTTTTTCTTCAATACTGAATTGGGAACAAACGAATTAAGGGATGTGGGCATTGACTTGGTATCCTTGATTAGCGATAAAGTTAACCTCTTATTCAAAAGTATGAAAGCTTGATTTAGAGATGGGAGTCCAATCAAAGGGATTATCAACTACAGGAGAGAGGAAAGGATTAGTCCTCTCTGCTAGTTGGTTGTATTTCAAATCGTTGCATTTGCGAGGCCCAGATTAATTAGTCGACTATTCTTATGCTTTTAATCGATTATTTTGCATCATTTTATGTAATTTTTCTATGCTTTCTTTACTACATTATTAAATGACTGAATTAAATCTTCTATCCACTTAGTATCGAATCTGCTAATTATTATTATCTATGACTTGAGCTCAATAGATCACATGTAATATCAGCAAGCTAAGAGAGCCTATTCGTATTTCAATAATTTTGGACTCTTTTGCAAAATAAGTAAGAGAGGGAAATTTGGGATGGAAATTCAGTATTACAATAATAATTCCAAAATTGTTGGCTTGCCTAAAAAGGCATCTGTGAACCATTTTCGATAGACTATTAATCAAAGAATTTTATAATCAATGTTTTTCGACTTTTAGTCAAAAGATTATAAAAAGAATCCTATAAATCTTAATATATTTCTTAGTAAATGCAGAATTAATATATCGTAATTGTATACTTTGAAAAATGAAACGAAAAAATCCCCATGGATGACCCATTAGACTACTATTACATTAGATTGCATATGATTGAAAAAGTAAATTAGCTAGAGACGAATACTCAAAATGACAAATAATTTCCATGCACCTACAGCACCATGGTCCATGGACAATAATGCAGGCAAGGCATCTCGTACGAAAAATATATTTCGGATATTATTTTCTTCCCCATCACTATCACTGTCGCTGTTGCTATCACTATCACTTCTATATATTATATTAAGAGGAAGCATCGCGTGTTGACGAAACCATTGTGGACGCACTAAAAGACAACATTTGGTGGAAGCCAAGGGAAGGTGTGAAGGCACACTCCACGCCATTGAATTATCATGCAATGGAAATTGGAATGGGATGCTTTGGCTGAAGTGAAAGTACGAAAATGAAATTCAATTGCAAAAGGTATAACGAGTTTTTACGATTATACATATAAAGGACTTTTGTGCCCGTGTGTGTGTGTCATTTTTTTCAGTTATACAGTCTGAATTTTCATGCTTTGTTGTGTCGTCGTGATAATTTTTCTTCAGTTAAATAACCTTAGCACTATTGTAAAAAAAATATATGTACGTAATGATAGGATAAGTCTTAAGTTTTGATAGAATTATCCAAGAACACATGATTGATAGTAAAGTGAAAATGTGCAAAAACTCATGTTATAAAATTGAAAAAGAAAGAATAGGCAAAGTAGAAAAGTGTTAGAAAATGCATATTACATAATTAAAAAAAAAAAAAAACATCAGTGTTAAAGACAAAAAAAATATGAAAACTTAAGTAAGTTTTTTTTTTTTAAATTAATACATCAAATAAATTCTATTTTATTTTATTATTTTTCTGTCAAAGTTTAAATGTTTGAGAGATTCTTTCCTTTAAGACCACGTATAGCACAAGATGCATTCTACACACGTGTAACCACTACAACTAGATTCTCCATTGCAAAAATTAACTTCTTTTGAAAACCAAGATGGCAAGCATGAAACTTAATGTAACTACAATACAACGGTGAGTATAAGGCAATGATCCATTGGGAACTTGTTGAGTAATTATTAAATTATGCTAATCCTACTTTAATTTAAGCTATCAAGTTATAATTTGTTTAGTTGAGAAACTAAAACTACATAGGTAAATTAATTAAATAAGAGGGATTAACTAGTAACCCTAACTAATAAAGTTTGGGATTGGATTTTATTATCCTTGGATTGTTATGATTTACAACTTTCATAACTGGATCAAATATTAGTTTCAAAGGTATACTAAGAAATCATTTTCTACCTATCAATTGGATTTTAATTTGTTGGACTAAGTAACTAGAAGCACTTCAATATGTTCAATTGATACAAGTACTTTGATAACAGCTTTAGAAAAAAAAAAAAAATTGGTCCAACAATACATTTTCTATGATTTATGCATTGTAGATATAATTGGATTTGATTAAACTCACAACAACTCACTCCACTCTCCAAGTAGTCAAGTTTCTATATATAGCAAAAACATCCTACTCAAGTAGTTCCTCTACAGTATAGGAATAACTAGTTCCTCTAACAAACTGGTTGTTTTAGTTGAATTTGTAATCAAGCACATATTCATATCTCAAATCATAACTTCAACTATATAAAAAGGGTAATTAAGTTTTAGTAATTCAATCAAAATCAACAAGTTTTCATCTTTATTAGACGAATCCTAGATCTTATTTATTTGAACAATTGAACCCATCTCGAGTATCTAAGGTTCTAAGTCACATGAAAATTGTTGATCAAATAAAGAGTCACATGAACAACAAATTGGAATAACCGAAACATCTATTTCATCATCCCCATTATATAAATATACAATAATCATCCCATCTAACCAATGGTAATTCCACCAAAATCTATTTATATAGCGCAAGATTTCAAAGTGAAAACATACATGAATACAATAATCTATTAACAAAACTATAACCCGGTAAGTGAGTATAAGAGATCCGATCCCAAGCTCTAAGAAATCTACAATGAAAATTGCTTTCTCGAGCGCTCTAGGAATTCGAATCATGCTATAAGTTACCAAGTACAAGTAAAAAGACATATTACAAGTATCCAATACTTGGAAATAGAGGCAAAATATAAAATTATGCTTAAACCCCTTCTAAAGTTGTAGAGAATTTAAAATGGAGAGTTTTTATAGAAAAGGATGCAAATTTTAGATGAATTGATAAGGCCACCCAAACAAGGGTACGTATCGCCCTTAAAGCCAAGTAGTAGAACATGTAGGCGGTTCTTTTTTGCATGGCACAACCTACCTTACTAATCTCTTCACTTCTCTAGACGTGTACGAATAGTGTATAGTCTTCTAGTGAGTGATGTCTGAGCAACATGACCAACGTTCTTAATCACTTTGTGATCTATAGGGCCATTGGAACAAGGCGAGAGAGCCATCCACATGGGACATTCATACGTTCTGATCTCCTTGTGCTTGCATGATGTATTCGAGTGGCTAGTTGTTTATTGCTTTCATGTAATAAACATAGAAATTAAGTTCCAAATTGATTATTTTTCTATTTTTCATGGAATTGATCATTTTGCTTGCATCTAATTATTTTTCACTAATTTTCACTCTAAATGCACATTACAATGCATGCAAGTGTAGTTTTTAAGCTGAGGACAACCCATAATTTTACACATTATCAATTATATTATAATCAGGGCCTATATTGATGAGAGCCATGATGGGAGCCAAGCTAGAAGATGAAATGTGGATCCTCTTGAAGTGCCACCTGGATCGATCACAAGAAATCGAGCGAAACGATTCAAAAAAGCACTTAACGGGTTGATAAAGGATGTCCACGAAGCTGGAAAGGATTGGAGCAATCATAAAGTTGGAAAGGATTGGAACAACCATGGGAATGCCCTTGCTCTTGTACAAGTCATAAAGGATACGGTTGAAAAGGGCGTGTCTTTACAAGGCACGGCCGTGTAGGAGTCTGAAGGTTACACAAAATCATATGCGATCGTATACACGGTTCAAAGGCACGGGCATGTATGGTGTCAAGAATATCCACAGAAAGATACACGTCTAGAAGGCACGGCCGTGTATATGCTTTTACGCCGGCTCCAACGCCGCCAGCTTTTAATCCAACGCCGCCGGCCTTCACTTCTACGTCGCCGGCCTTTACATCCCTGTTCTGTTATTTTTACGCAACTTAATGATGTTATGTCATTTTGGGCCTTTATTGTTAAGAATTGTAAACCCTAATATAAAGCTCCTAGGGTTTAGAACATAGAACATACAACATTGAAGTTTGAAAAAAAAACACTTTTGAGAGAATTCTTCTCTTGGTTCTTTAAAAAACTAATCTAGAACTTATCGGATTTTCTTTCCGTAGCGTTCATCCCGACTTATTAATCGGTCTTTCATCCCGATTGTGGCGTCTTCATATTATACCAAGGTTCTTGTCTCACTTATAGGCAACGGGTCGCGGTTTCCACTTGAGTGTGTTTGGCATCTTGGGTAGCAAATTCCAAACGTATTGGTATTGGGTTTCGTCACACGTTGGCGTGGTTCGTATCAATTTGGTATCAGAGCCTAGGTTTGTTAAACATCAGTTCGGTTTGAGGAAGGTAACATCAAAACCCTAACTCCAATCATTCATATCAGTTGTTCGTATTCAATTTCATAGTGTTAATTGTCTATTGAAAGTGTAGTACCTACTATTCAATTTTGTTACAAAAAAAATAAAAGGAAGAATCACGACAAAAAAAAAAAAAAGAACCTGATCAAGAGCAACAAACAAAGGCAACAAAAAAAAATCGGAAAGAAAAAGAGGAAAATTACGAGCCCTAGAGTTGTTTTGAATTCTACGGAAAGGAATTGGTGTAGTTTGGGTTAGTTCCAAGAGAATTGAGAAGAGGAATTAGTGAATTGATATCATTATTGCTTGTGAGAATACACGAGTAACTGTGCGATATCATCCTTGGAGCGAAACACGTAAGGGAGTGTATCGTGAGGCTTAATCATATATATATTTATGCTCGTACTAACCTTTTTTCTGCAGGAACTATGTCGAGGCAACATTCTCCTGAAAGTGAGAGGGGGAAGGTTTGATGTTAGGTTAGTGATTGAGGCATTGAGGGGTGAGATGAAGAGGATGTTTCAGGAGGGGATAAAACAAATTCATGAGACGGTAGAGCAAAGACTAGAGCAATCTAAAAACGTCTTCCAAGAGCGTAAGAGGGAGAGTTGTTCTAGGAGAGTACAAAGGGGTGGAGATGAAATGTCGGATGATGAATTTGATGAACCTTCTGTCGGGAGTTATAGAGGTTATAGTGGTAGGAATAGAGGAACTAAGGATTGGGAAGATAGAGGAGATAGGAATAGAGAGGATAATCAATTGAGTAGTATAAAGATGAAGATTCCACCTTTCCAAGGGAAGAATGATCCCGAGGCGTACTTAGAGTGGGAGAAGAAGGTGGAGATGGTGTTTGATTGTCATAACTATAGTGGGAGAAAGAAAGTGAAACTTGCTGCCATTGAATTTTCGAATTATGCCATAGTGTGGTGGGATCAACTAATGTTGAATCGAAGAAGGAATGGCGAACCACCTATTGAGTCATGGGAAGAGATGAAGAGGGTGATGAAGAAGCAGTTTGTGCCTGCGTATTACTATCGTGAATTGCACAACAAATTGCAAACTCTTAGGCAGGGAAGCCAAAGTGTGGATGAGTATTTCAAGGAGATGGAAGTTACGATGATCAGGGCGAATGTAGATGAGGATAGAGAGGCTACCATGGCTAGGTTTCTTGCTGGATTGAATAGAGAAATTCAAAATGTCGCTGAATTGCAGCATTATGTAGAATTGGAAGATATGGTTCATATGACTATAAAGGTTGAGAACCAGCACAGGAGGAAAGGTAGTAGTAATTCACGGTTTCAACAGGATACTGGTTCATCCACCTAGAAGACTAACCAATGGAAGAAGGAAGAAAAGCCTTTACCCACCAAACCAAAAGGAGAGCAGAGGCAAGCGGGTTCTATTCCTAATAACCAAGGTAAACCTGATTCTTCTACTCCTAAAAATCGTGACATTAGATGTTTTGAATGCCAAGGTAGAGGCCATATTGCTAGTCAATGTCCAAATAGGCATGTTATGATTCTGTGTGATGATGGTGAGTATGAGACTGAGGGGGATAGTGAAGAGGATGATATGCCTCCATTAGAAGACGCTAGTGATGATGAGGAGCCTGCAGTAGGGAAGTTAGTGGCAGTAGTGAAGCGAGTTTTGAATGTGTAGGTAAAGGAAGAAGAGGGGGTGCAAAAAGAGAATATCTTTCATAATAGATGTTATCTAGATGATCATATTTGCAGTTTGATCATTGATGGAGGAAGTTGCACCAATGTGGTGAGTAATTTTATTGTTGAGAGGTTAGGACTCAAGACTACTAAACACCCTAGTCCATATAAATTGCAGTGGCTGAATGATAGTTGTGAGACTAAGGTGAGTAAGCAAGCCTTGATTGCTTCTCGCATTGGTAGGTATAAGGATGAGGTGTTATGCGATGTAGTGCCAATGTAAGTGTGTCATGTGTTGTTGGGGAGGCTATGGCAGTTTGATAGGAAGGTTGTTCATGATGGCTTTTCTAACAAGTATACGCTTGTTTACCAGGGGAAAAGCTTTAATCTTAAACCTTTAACACCTAAACAGGTGTATGAGGATCAGTTGCAGCTATAACAGTCTTTTGCAAAATATAAGGTGAGTGAAAAACAGAGGGAGAATGAGAGAGCAAAAGATAGCGAGAAAGAAAAGGAATACAAAAGTCGGTCTCAAAAGGAAAAAGAGAGGAAGGCTGGAAAGAGTGTGAGAGACCAAGTTGAGGGGGGATCAACTTTGGTGATGAGTGAAAAGGAGAGTGCAACCTTGCAAAAGGAGATTTGTGTGGCAAGAGCGAGTGTAGTGAGGAGAGCGTTAGTGATGAAGCAACCTATGTTGTTGCTGGTTTTTAAGGAAACGTGTTTGAATACTAACGAACTATTTAACTCTTTTCCTAGTGTGGTTATGTCTATTGTGCAGGACTTCGAAGATGTCTTCCCTGAGGAAATTCCAAAGGGATTACCACCTATTCGTGGTATTGAGCACCAGATTGACCTTGTACCCGGAGCATCGATTCCAAATAAACCAGCTTATAGGAGCAATCCGGAGGAGACAAAGGAACTCCAAAGGCAGGTCGATGAATTAATGGAGAAGGGGTACGTGAGAGAAAGCATGAGTCCATGTGCAGTGCCTGTGATTTTGGTGCCTAAGAAGGATGGGTCATGGAGAATGTGTGTTGACTGCCGTGCCATCAACAACATCACGGTAAAATATCGTCATCCCATTCCTCGCTTAGATGACATGTTAGATGAGTTACATGGGTCTAGTGTCTTTTCCAAAATTGATCTGAAAAGTGGATATCACCAAATTAGAATGAAAGAAGGAGATGAATGGAAAACCACATTTAAGACAAAATATGGATTGTATGAGTGGTTAGTAATGCCTTTCGGTTTAACTAATGCACCTAGTACTTTTATGAGACTTATGAACCATGTTTTGAGGACTTTTATTGGCAAATTTGTGGTTGTCTATTTTGATGATATCCTCATTTACAGTAAGAGTTTGGAAGACCATATATCTCACTTGAGGGATGTTTTAGAAGTACTTCGAAAGGAGCAATTATATGCTAACCTCAAGAAGTGCACTTTTTGCACAGACAAACTTGTATTTCTTGGTTTTGTTGTTAGTGCACAGGGAATACAGGTTGATGAAGAAAAGATTCGTGCGATCAAATAATGGCCTAATCCAACTAATGTAAGTAATTTGCAGAGTTTCCATGGACTAGCAAGCTTTTACAGGAGATTTGTGAAGGATTTCAGCACCATTGCAGCACCACTTACTGAGCGTCAATCTAAACTACTTCCTAGAGGCGATGGACCATTTCAAATTCTTGAGCGCATCAATGATAATGCATATAAGATAGATTTGCCAGGTGAGTATCAAGTAAGTGCTACGTTTAATGTTACTGATCTGAGTCCTTTTAATGTAGGCAATGATTTGAGGACAAATCCTTTTCAAGAGGAGGGGAATGATGAGAGCCATGATGGGAGCCAAGCCAGAAGATGGAATGTGGATCCTCTTGAAGTGCTACCTGGACCGATCACAAGAAATCGAGCGAAATGATTCAAGGAAGCACTTAACGGGTTGATAAAGGATGTCTACAAAGCCGGAAAAGATTAGAGCAATCATGAAGTTGGAAAGGATTGGAACAACCATGGGAATGCCCTTGCTCTTGTACAAGTCATAAAGGATACGGGTTGAAGAGGGCGTGTCATTACAACGCACGGCCGTGTAGGAGTCTGAAGGTTACACAGAATCATATACGGTCGTATACACGGTTCAAAGGCACGGCCGTGTATGGTGTCAAGAATATCCACAAAAAGATACACGTCTAGAAGGCACGGCTGTGTATATGCTTTTACGCCAGCTCCAGCGCCGCCGGCCTTCACTTCTATGCTGCCAGCCTTTACGTCCATGTTCTGTTATTTTTACGCAACTTAATGATGTTATGTTGTTTTGGGCCTTTATTGTTATGAATTGTAAACCCTAATATAAAGCTCCTAGGGTTTAGAACATAGAACATAAAACATTAAAGTTAAAAAAAAAACACTTTTGAGAGAATTCCTCTCTTGGTTCTTTAAAGAACTAATTTAGAACTTATCGAATTTTCTTTTCATGGCGTTCATCCCGACTTATCAATCAGTCTTTCATCCCGATTGTAGCATCTTCATATTATACCAAGGTTCTTGTCTCACTTATAGGCAACGGGTCGCGGTTTCCACTTGAGTGTGTTTGGCATCTTGGGTAGCAAATTCCAAACGTATTGGTATTGGGTTTCGTCACACGTTGGCGTGGTTCATATCATATATTTTGCTATCTTTATATTTTAAAATTATGATTTGCTTTTTGATAGTTAGAGTCTGGGTTTCCAAATAGAAACACTACCCTAACATTTATCTGGAGGCTTAAAGAAAAACTATGTTTTTTCCTAAAATATGCAACCATTTATGAAAATATAAAATTTAACCTTTGTATACCCTTATTAACGAGACCTTGCTTGAGCAAAAAAAAAAAAAAGGATTTATATTCGTCTCATTAAAAGAATTAAAAATGGATTGTATACTCTGCACTAGCCACTGGATCTCTTGCATAAAAAAGCCTTCTGAATCAACAACTTGTTAGCATTCTACTGGAGGCAATTACACCACAGAGGTAATGACAATTATTTTATGGATGGTGGCCGAAAAGTATAAGTCTTATAGATAATTATAGAAGACCATGATGAATTAGTATCTTGGTACCATGATACGTGATGATGATAAGTTTAACCATGTTGTAGGTGATGCTGGTAGCCAGCCTACAAACAATGGAATCCTGCTAATTGGTATAGGCAAGTACCTAATGGAGCAATAGCGATGTGATTCCTATACTTGGGTTCAAGAATCATCCCAAAGGTCAACATGCGACTAAGAGCCAGCTAAGACCGAGCTCGAGCCCATCCAATTTTCCACAGGAACATAGGAGAGAAACTGCAGGAAGTTGTCACGCCATCCAAATGGCTAGCTATTGCCATTCGGTTAGCAAGCCCTGTCTAGCAAGTGAACACAGGGTGTATGCATGACGCAAAGGAGGGCACTAGCCGTTGAATCATCATGCGCACCATCCGAAGGACACGAAGGAGCTGTCTTACCGGCGTGCGTATATTTGGCTAATTTAGTTCCATGCTTAACTTTTGTTTTAGGAATGCTTTGCCCCTGTTTAACCCTTAGACACTATTAAAGGTATTTTTCATTGTAAACAGGAGACTTCATCTTTATTTGTCATAACATTGAAGGGTTTTTACCTCTCAACTATTCGTTGTTCTCAATCCCATTATCGGGATTGTAACCAACAGTCACTTTTAATTATTAGGTTACCATGACTCATATCGGCATTCTATTAATCAACCTCGATTACTTCTAAAGATTATGAGTCATATTAATTCCATGACTTAATCAGTAGTTTGATTTATTAAGTGAATAATTTATATCCAATTTGTTAAACCATTCATATACTTTATTTTCTTACACCCTCATGCACATAAAAACCCATAAAAATAACTATTCTATCATTATACTCCAAGAAAACCCAAAAGAGATCAATTCTTGATAACACAGAGATCAAGAACTAGATTAGTTTTTGCTCATGCTCACATCATAAAACTATATTATGATATGAACACAAGCCCCTTACCATTAATCTAACATTCTAACTAAATTGTATATTTAGGATTTCTTGGGTATAAGGATAAATTAGCTATTTGTGGAGTTTCCTATGTATAAATGTATAGAAAAATAAAGGATATTAACGATATAGTAAATTGGATATGAATTACCAACTCGAAAAAATGAATTAATGATTAAATCTAGGAATTTAATATGGCTTACAATCCTAGAAGTAGTCAACACCAATATGACTCGCACTAATCAATAATCAAAGGAGGTGGTTCACCACAATCCTAGAACTTAATTGATAAAAACGGGAAATTGAGATGGAAATCCCTTTAATCAATAATAAAACTCAAGTCTTTTTGCATGGTACAAAGAATAGTGTTTAGAGTTAAAACAAAGCAAAACAAAAATTAAAATTAAGTAAAACACAAAAAAGATAAGTGTAGTGAATAGTTGTACCATTTAGAGGCCCATATTGCTTCTAGTCACTTGGGAGTTTGCCAATCAAATGCACTTTCTTGCTAGTCAGAACAGGCAATGAACCTTGCTAAGCTTCATCCCTTTGGTCCCATTTGCACATTCTTCATCCGTCGCTTGCAGGGGAGCATCCGCTACTTCCTACCATGTGAATGGCTTCTTGTTGTTGTTTAGATAACTTAACATCTTCTTGTAGTTCCTGCTCTGTTTTTCCTACACAAATGATGAATGGAGTAAGGCTTGTTCTTGATTTGTTAGTCATTCCCCAACAATTAGGCTATCATTTAAAATTCAAATTATGATTCCATCATATATATTCTCCCTTAGTAAGGATTAGAACCTAAATCTGAAAATTTAATTATCTTTTAAATCCTTTTAGATCAAAGACAAGTTTGCAAGGAATAAATTCAATTGCAAAACCCTAATGAGAATGAGCATAGGTTTCTGAAAACATGGATTTTTTTATCACTAGTTATATACCCTATCAATCACATTATCAAAATTGAATAATCATGATATAAATGTAATGATATAGCAGAGTAGACACTATTTATGGTATGCAATTTTTGAGCTTGTGGTGCTTCTTTACTTGACAAATCATACATGTTATTGGGCTTGCTCTCAAACCCTATGTAACGCCTCGAGACAAGGGTTGTGCTACTGCCCGCCATGTGTTCTTATCTCACAAGAACACATTAAGGTTCTGAACAACTCTGATATATTTTAAACTATAACTCTTATGATAAAAGTACTCTATATAACCTCAAAATTCAAATGATAACTTGAACCATAATAAATATTTAACGCAGTGGAAGTCTTTAAACACCAAAAATAACGATTTCAAAAGATACTATCTATTACAGTTAAACATCCAAATTTTTTCCTAAAACTTAATCACCATAATAATAATGGTACTTTTCCTCTTCCTCTCTTTGTGGTTCGCCTAAACTCAAGTCATCTTCTAGGTTCTAATATCCCACAACACCTTCATCTAAAAATGATTCCCCGAAAGGTGAGCTAATGCTCAGTACGTATAACACAAACACATGCGCATAAACAAACATAAACGAGTATCACACACATCATGCAGAACTTAAACACAAACATTCATTTCTTAATATAATTTATGTCCACAAGAAAACAACAGGGTATTCATGACCCCCTTAACACACTTAACACATTAGAGCATGTCTTGGTGATGGCAATTGCCACTACGGGCCCCACATCCATGTACACTTAACCACTTGAACTTGGCGATGAAAACTGCCACTATAAGTCCCACACCCATATACACTTAAACACTTGAACAACATCCAACCCAAATCATTTCCGAGCACGACTCCACTAAAGTTTCCACTAAGATCATCATGGCACGTATGCACCCGTTACATGTTAACCATCTTATGAGTCAGAGATTGTAATACTCTAACTAGTTAATTACATTCATAACTAATCATATTGCATATAATTATATAATAAAATACAACTATGGATCCTGTATCCCACAGTCAGTCATGATCGTAGATAATCGGTATCTCCTACCAATCAGTAAAATAGGATAAATCCTAGGTTTCTCAATTTCAAATTCTATTTACACAGGGGTTCTAATATTTTATCTAAGTAAATCTATCTTTCACAATTCTTACTTTGTTGTTTTGGTCTTCTAAAACTTTCAACACTTCACATCTTATCCCATCCCGTTGATGGGAATTTTTTCGGCGACTTAGATAAACAAGGAACTTGATTTGAATGATAATCCAAATCACTTATAGTCATACTTGTTTTCTTTATCTAATAAGTATTTAAATAATAATCTAACAAGTATAATGATATTTCTTTACGGGATGCCAAATGAATCTCACTGTTGGTCAATTAGGGATATCATTAGATTCTCATCCAATGGCCTGTTGTGATCAATATCACCTCAACGCAATAGCTCTTTGAGGATTATTATTATTTTGTACTTGTAATTATTTTCCTTGCACTATTTATTTTGTAAGTTTTTTGGACATTTTTATTTGATTGTAATTAGTGTTTTTAGGATTGAACACACTAAAGTGGCATAGTTGTAATTTTGTGGACATTTTAATCCTAAAGAGAGCAAGTATAAATAATTGCTTAAGTAGAGTTTTAAGGAGAGACTTGAAATTTGCAACAAACACATTTCGTGTGAGAGATTAGGGTTTCCCTAAGATTTCATAGGCTCTTATCAATTTCAATCAAAAAATTAGAATTGTGGCAAATTGCAATATAGAGAATTGTGAATTTTATCAATTTCATACGTTGTTTTTTCCTTTTCATCACTAGTGAGTAATATCTATGGTTGATTAGGTTGGTTCTTTTGATTTGAATTTGTCATCCTTTGTATCCTCTCTTGTAATGATATATAATTGAGTAGTTTTATCACTTGTTATTGCCATCAAATTTACTTTACATTATGTTGCGTGGAATGGCATTGTTGTGAGGAGGGGTTCACGGTTTTTGTGTTGAAGTTTTGATTGGGATTATATTGGAAATTGAGTTGAATTCTTGATTTAATTGAGAAATATCATTATTGTGGTTTTAATCTCATTGATTTTTTAATTCGAATCATATTCCAAAAATTAGGGTTCATGTAATTTTGCTACAATTTGAACCGGTTTGATCTTGTCATTTAGGAGTTGTTTAATTGAATTATTTGCATATGCTTAAAGTCCCTTTTAAGCATATCACCCGCGCTTTCGTAATCGCTACCTACAAAAGAGTTTGTGAGGGGGTGACTACACTATGGCTCGGTAAATGAGATGGTAACACTTTCAATGCTACGTACACACAAGCAATATCAAATTAAGTTATCAAAACATTTGCTATGCATGAGCAACCATATGAATGCAACATCTCACGTGGTTTTCTAGTAACCAACGTGAAGTCTAGAGTTTACGCCCCCCTTGACCTTGGGTTAGGGATTCCAAAGCCACCATCAGTGCCCAGATCATTACTCGATTTATTTATCTTATCACTTTATTAATTATGATATCTTTTTAACTCAACAGTGAACACTCTCGTGCGTCTCTGCACTAGACGAAGCAAAACCCTCAAGGACAGGTCGAACTCGGAACCGTCAAGGTGCAACAATCCCCTAATCACTTAATTCGCACTTAGCAAAATATGATCCTCTTGATCACTTCCTATACATCTTGTAGCAATGATGGCCTTCAATCTCATGCAATGTCTCGTGAAAATGCATGTCCAGTTTTAATCAGGTCCACTTCCTTAATTAATTGATTTAAGGTGATCAAACAACATATACAATCACAATCAATTTTCATTCAAACAATGAAGTAACTATCAAGCATTTCATTTCACACTCATCACAACAAGCACAAATCATGCCTTTCTTATTACTCAAGACAGACACTGAACCCAGACTCTATGGACATAGACTTATCCAGTTTTACAATAGGTAAAATTAACTCGGCACCTCTTAGTGCCATTTCTTTTAAATGTCAAACCAACCACTCGGGATTAATAAACAATCATCATATCTGACACCTCTGTGTCATTTGTCTTAAATGCCAAACCAACCACTCAGGTTTGGTTTACAATCATCATCTCTAACACCTCTGTGTCATTGCACTTCTCAATTGCTCTATCATTCTCACTTTCAAGAGCCAACAAGGTCATCTCGTATTTTCCTTTTGATGTCCTCAAGAAATTTATGTATAATATATATATACATTTCTACATATATATATGTGTGTGTGTTCGTGACAGATCTTTAATTAAGAAAAATTCACTAGATACCTTCCCTTACGTACTTACAAAGGTAAGAAAATAGGACTGTTGAGTTGTAAAAATCAAAGTTGCACTAATGATTTGGTATGGTTATAATAAGAAAATAAGTTTGTTTAAGTATATGTATACACATTCAGGAACCAACTCTGACATGTATACATAATGATACCTATACACCTTATCTTAAATAAGCATACATACTCGGTAGCTATAAAAGGAAAAGTTAAGTTTCTATGTTCTGGTTTGTTTTGGAAGAAAACAATTTTAAATCATGTTTAAGCTTATAGTTATAGCACTAGCAAAATAAAGCTAGGTGCTATCATTAAGGTAACGACATCTAAACCATCGGACCATTCATTCCTCTATATTCTTTATGACTTTCTCTCTAACTCATCAATCCCCACTATGACTTAACTCAGCAAGAATCACAATCAATTTCAAACACAACAAACAATAATTTCACATGCATAGCAAATCATCATACAGCACAACATGGTAGCATATCATTATGACTTATGACATGATGAAAGTTCTAGCCCATGGAGTCCAATACCTCCTTGGGACTTTGATGAGACATCTACACAATAATACCCAACACAAGAGTCATATGCTCCTTCTCATGGAAATAATTGATGATGTAAACAGCGCACTACATCACGACGTATGCACAGTTTCTTAAGGAGGAGGAGCAATAGGTGATATACTTTTCTTTATAACTTTACTCCACACGTTTATACATTTCAAACAAACTTATCATGTTTAAACTAATAACATTTCTTGTTCTTTGAAATTCCTTTTGGTGTTTGTAGTGATACTTTTTTGTGTCATTAGACATTGGGATTCAAGGTTGTCTTGATACTAATATTTTAGTTTGGTGATAAAATTATGCTACTTATGTGTTGTTTAAGTTGTTATGTTTTATGCATTTAACTCGTATTTTTATAATTAGTTTGAAAAAAAAATCTATTTTAATAATTACTTTTAAAAATTGTCCTATATTCTTTAATTAAAAAAAAAACCATAAATGTTTTCAAAGTCTTGAATTTAACCCAATGGAAATGCGAAATATGCATAATATATGCTTTTCCATTTCTCCTTCGGGCTTTTGTTTGGCTTGTCGATCATGATCGTGCAAATTCCTGCCAAAAAGTCATTGTCTGTCATAATTCCCGGATCCTATTGATGGATTACACAGAAAGTAATGGAAAATGCCTGCAGTTATTAAATACACTAGATTGTATATCACTCAATAGTAAATTAATTATAGGGCAATATAGCCACAGGACAAATGGGGTTAATGCCAGGAAAAAGGTAAGTATAATCGTATACCTATTTTAAATACATAGATGTGCGTTGCATTTTCTAATATATATAATCAATTCAAAATTTACTTATTTAAATAAAACCCATCCTATTTATTTTTTGTTCCTGTGTTATATCAAAAGAAATATTTTTATAGATCTTATTTACTATTTAGATTGATTTAATCTTCAGATTTACTATTTAATTATTTATATTAAATTTTTATTATTAGTTATTATTAATATATAACTTAATAATGAGATTAAATATTAGATCAATCCCATCAAAAAATGCGAATAAAATAATAAAAAAAATTAATTTTTATGGATAATTTTTTCGGGTGTTTTAATGATATTTATACTTATATCCTTCAATTATCAGTTACGGTATGAAAAAAGCAACTATATTATTAAAGTATTATTTATTAATAACAGTGCGTGATTACATTGAAACAAGAAAACTTAGATTTATATTGAAGGAAACCAAGATGGACACGAAACGATTGGTGGATCCCAAGAGCCAAGGGGCATTGTCAAGGCACACGTCACATGCCATTGAATCTATTAACGATAGAAATTGGAAAAATGATATTGTCACTGAATCGAATTTTGTCTTATAATATTTGTTGAAATATCCTTTTCACGCATTGATTATTTGAACCTAATGCAGCTTCTTTTTTTTTTTTTTTTTTTTTTTACGGTCTTGGGACCCCTAATTCTGTATTGAATTAAGAAATTGTGTCTTACATCTTCTACGTGTATTAACTGACTCTTGCATGAACAAGCCACTGTACGCATATAACGCACAGAAGTAAATGAAAATAACTAGAAAAAGACACATGAAAAAAAAAATACAAAAACTATTTTATAAACAAGTGTCTTTGACAATTACAAAGGAAACTTTAATCTGAAATGTTTTGGTGATTTAGACTTGGATTTATATAATATATTTGTTAAATTAGTTATATAAATGAGTTTAAATGAATTGGACGTGTTTGTTAATTATATTAAGTTTTGTCGATGTGTCCTGTCGGTTTTGAATAAGTAAATCATGGATTTTAAATCATAGATGTTAGAAAAATTGGTCTCGGCAATAACGAGAAATTGTGTAATTTAAAAGTACTCATCATATATTAAAAACTAAAACAAACTATCGGATTGTGTATAGTTCGTTCAATCATGTAAGATTGTGAATTTGTTGAGACAAAAATAATCTATAAACACATAATTGATGTCCCCTCCCTTCCAATACTAGGAAACAGAAGATCTTATCTCCTGCTTGTTTCTGCTTGAAAATGAGGAAACCTGGATGAACCAATAGTTATTCTTCTGTCAAATAACAGTAACCCAGGACAAAGTTGGAGTGTGGTGTGTGCAAGTAAAGTCCTCTCTTTCCCTTTCCCTCTCTCTCTCTCTCTGATTGTCCACTCATCATTCACCAACAACAGTAAACACTCACACGGCTCACAACTTCCTTTATAACCATTTCTGCTTAATGTCTCCTTTGTTATATTCAGCTTGAGAACTCAGAAACAACCTTCACTCTTTTTTTTTTCTTTTTTTCCCCTCTTTTTCCTTGGTTTGTCTTCTTATCTTGTGAGAAGGAAAAAGAAAGAAAGATAGAAAGATGGCAAGCAGGTATTTTTATAGGGGTGTGCTTCTATTCCCAGTTATGGTAGCAATGGAATGCATGAATGTTGGTCTAAACACCCTTTTCAAAGCAGCCACTATGAAGGGCATGAGTTACCATGTCTTTATTGTTTATGCTTATGCTATTGCTGCTCTTGTTCTTCTTCCTGCACCCTTTTTTTCACACAGGTCCATCCCTCTTTCCCCCTGAAATTCTGAGTCATCTGCACGTAATATGATGTTTACTGACTCTGTTTTATATGTTTTTTGGCAGATCAAGAAATCTTCCACCACTCAACTTCTCTATATTGTCCAAAATTGGCCTTCTTGGGCTTATTGGGTATGATCATCAACACATACATAACAAAACCCATAATTTGATGGATTTGAAGAAGACAAACATTTCTAGAGTTTGGATGGATTTGTTTCGCGGAAAACGTTTTCTAGATTCTCTTAATAGCTGCTAGATGACTAATGTTCATGATGGCTAAGACATTATGCTGGTTAAACATAAGCTACCTGGTATTTATTTTGTGGTGGGAGATTTTTGAGGCATATATTAATTCATTTAAGAAAAAAAATATTATAAAAATGTTAATTTTCATTTAGATTAATTTGTTTGATTTGTGGAGCAGGGCCTCATCACAAACTTTGGGCTTCACAGGAATCAGTTTGAGCTCTCCAACACTTGCTTCAGCTATCAGCAACCTCACACCAGCTTTCACTTTCATATTGGCTGTCCTTTTCAGGTAGCTTCCTGCTTTCTTCAAGAGTGTCCTAAAACATCCTCACCTCGAACTAAAAGAAGAAGTAAAAACAAAAGAAAGGCATATAATTGTAGCTGCTGGTTCTCTCTCTCTCTCTCTTTTCCCCTTTTCTTTTCAATGATGTTCTGAATACTGTTTGCTTTCTAAAAGATGTAGTAGATTTTATGAGTTGCTTTTGATGATGAGGGGTCAATTCCACCAGGACCGTATGCATTACTCTTTCACAATCCAAGTTGCTATCTTTTCTTGTTTTGAATTCCCCTTTTGGCATTTCTGAATTGATGTTGCATACACCACATAGATGTTAAGATGATTTTGATCTGCAATGAGTACTTACAAACCCTTTTCTAGCCTTGATCAGATAGAAAATTGCAATTATTTGTGAGTTCACATATCTAAAACCGTTACCGAACATTCAACATACATCAAATATATGGTAGATAAAGGTGATAGGTACTCCCGAAACCCCCGAGAGCAATTGGATTAGTGAACACATGCATTAGAATGCCTGCCTCAATTGATCAAACGTTTCTTAATTAGACCGACATAATGGCTTTTTTTGTTTTTATACCCTATTGGATGAAATATTTGGGCGTCGACCGACGCAACCACAAGCTATACATTAACAGCATATGACAAAACATCGGCCACAAGTGGTAGTAGGTGGCTGGATGATTGTAGATTCGGGCCACACTTCACTTTTTGCTAATGAACCTAGTCGCTTTTGTATTTATCCCTTACTTCGAAGCGTCTAATTATTACGTTTTGTCCAAGTTAGGATGGAAAAGGTGTCTTTGAAAACAAGAAGCAGTCAGGCCAAAATCATTGGTACCGTAGTGTCCATTGCTGGTGCCTTTGTGGTCACTCTATATAAGGGTCCGCCGATAATTATCCCTCACAGACCGTCTGTATCACTTAATCAATCCCTGCATTCATCAAATGTAAATTGGTTGCATTCATCAAATTTAAATTGGGTGCTTGGAGGAATTTTTCTCACAGCTGAATATATCCTGGTTCCATTATGGTATATTGTTCAGGTATATACTATTACTATGTTTTTTTTTCTCTAGGTTTCATATCCGAAGGTCTTTTGCTAACTTGATTTGTGTTGCATGGTTTACAGACAAAGATAATGAAGGAGTACCCCGCGGAGCTCACGGTTATCTTCTTTTACAACTTGTGTGTGAGCTGCTTGGCTTCCATTATTGGTCTGTTTACAGATCCAGATATCAATGCTTGGAGAGTAAGGGGCATAGGATTAACCTCAGTGATATGCTCAGTAAGTCGAATCAAATATTGTCGGTAAAGACTAAACTATCCCATCTGAGCTTGTCTTGAATCGATATTGTTACTTTTGACTGCAGGGTCTTTTTGGTTCGTGCTTGAACAATTCTGTCCACGCTTGGGCCATCCGTTTGAAGGGTCCTTTCTTTGTAGCAATGTTTAAGCCGTTGTCGATCGCCATTGCCGTTGCCATGGGCGTCATACTTCTCGGTGACACGCTTTATCTTGGGAGGTATTACTAGCAGGGCCCTTTTTTGTTCTCATATATGATGAGCAAACACGTAAATTACTCTAAAGTAGGCATGACTTCGAGGAAGTAAGAAAACATGGTTCTACATAATTAGACAGAAGAAAAGGTGTCAGAAACCAATAAAATCTTGAAAAAAAACAAGTCATGTCTCCGAATTGTTAAATGTGATAAGTCCATTAATCAGTAATCACCATGTGGCAATTATTCAACATGTTATAATATAATTTATTGCCCGGCAAGAAATACTTTTCACATTAAAAAGATTTAAAATTTTCAAAAAGATTAGGGAGAATGAATGGATAAAAGAACTTAAAAGCTAAACTGACCACCCTATGAGTGGTGTTGTCATTAACCAGTCCTAAGGATGGGTTGTGGAACCCACCCTAGCCTTGCTTGACCTCCCAAAACAGCCATGAGTCATAAGCCCCTTTATAGTAGGCCAAGCAAACCTGATGTTGGTTGCGACCTATCCTAGGTGATGGATCATTAATTTAGAGGGGGGGGGGGGAAATAAAATAAAATAAGGAAATTGTGCTTACCTAGTTTTAAGGGTGATTGCTCATGACCAATCACCTAAAGTGGATCGCAGTCAGCATTAAAGATGGATCATGGACATAGGGTTGCTAAACCCGTTATTAAAGGTGAGTCATTATATAAATTTGTTAAATGTAAAAATGTTTCTGTTGATATGTTCTACCACGCGGCATTTCACATGTCCATTGAAGTCTTCACAACTACATGGCATTTCATATGTTCTTACTTCATTCTTAAGACTTAATAGTTATAATTAAAAGTCGTAGGTTATTTGAGCAAATTTTCAATATATGGCTTTAATATGCTCATTTGTCATATACTGAAAACTAGATTCAATTTTTTTACTTTTTGGTATTATCTTTGTTCTATGTTATTATATTCTTTTTTCTTCATTTTACTCTTCCACAAACCCAACCCCAACAATTAGCATAATGCCAGAATGGGTAAAACCCCAACAATTATATAGTTTACTAGATTCTTTTCTCTTCTTTTTTTAGCCAAAATTCTCTTTTATGATGTTATTTTGTTGCCTTGGTTGCAGTCTGATTGGGGCAATGATAATCTCAGTTGGGTTCTACACTGTAATGTGGGGAAAAACCAAAGAAGAGATGGTTGTGGACTGTGATGGACTGCTAGAATCACCTTCCAGTCATAAAGCGCCCTTGTTGCAAAACTACAGAACTGAAGTTGCTTGAAGCAAAATCCATGGAAGTGCATAGACATGAAGATAGGCAAAGCATTCTCAAGCTGAATGAAGACATTAATTTATCACAACGGAGGCAGGTGAATGATAGGCTCAGTCCCATAGAAACCCCTGTCCTTGTCCCCTAGTTACCCCCTCCATCCCAGCACACAAGCATTGTAAAAACAGCACTCTCTTCTAAGGAAAAGTGTGATTACATGGAAGGGCTTGTTTGCCTCCCATCATTTACCATATCTCGGCCTGTCAAAATTGCCGGGATGTAAGCATATTCTCTTTATTAAGGTCCAAATGTATGAAAATTGTAGTTTGTCCAGTGTATTACAATTAGAAAGCATACAGAAAGTACCTACGTCCTTGAGGGTGACGGGCAATACTTAAGTTCCATACGACTCCGCTCTTAATCGATAGAGCAGCGTCCAGTTGTAGAACAGCATACATTTAGGTTTCAAACTCAAAAGCCATAAAAATTATCCACTTCAAATTTGATTGCTTCTCCATACAAGAAACTAGATTGGTACATTACTCTGCCTTGTCCTTGACAACTAGACTAATGGGTAGTCACGGCCCATCCTATGAAACCTTCCTTTTGCAATTAGAAAATCCTCAATCAGCATTAATCGTTGGCAACACAGCTCTTTGCAGGAATCTAAATGAACGACAACTAAGCCATGGCTTTGTACAAGATCCAACAAATGTAATTGTGCAGATCCCTTCCGTAAAGGGGCAATGAATTCTTTTGCTTCCTAAGTGTATAATACACTTTATGTAGGGGTGAATATGGTTTAATTTGGTTTGATTTGATTTTTTCAAACTAAACCAAACAATACAACAAACATGCAATTTGTTTTTCTATAGCTACAAACCAAGTACATAATTCAGTTTTGAAACTTTTCTAAACTATATAACTTTAGTTTGATTTGATTTAATGTACAAATTAAACTATATTTTTAAAAAGTATATTTATTTAATATGTAATCTTAAATGAGTAAAAGTAAATTTATTTAATAATATATATTGATATCATATAAAAAATTAATAGAGTTAATATTTAAGGAATTAAAATATTTCTATTTTTCAATGTAACTAATTCCACGCAGTTCTTGAACCTTTGAGCCAACTCAAACAATTTAGTTTTCAAACTCTTTTGAAATATAAATTTTCAATATAATTCAATTTGATTTACAAATTAAATCATATTTTATTTTTAAAAAAATATATTCATTTAACATACAATAATATATATTGATTTTATATAAAAAATAATAAAATCAAATATTTAAACAACTAACATATTTTTAATGTATAATATAACTAATTTATTCCTTAAACTATCATATAGTATAAATTTTGAAATAACCTACATACATATTTACTTAATTATAATCATAAAATTTAAACACATACTTACCAATAAATATAAACTTACAATTTTTTAAAATATTATATCACAATAAAAGAAATTTTAAGTTAAGTATTATGATATTTTTCTAAAACAGTTTAGTTTAGCTTTATAGCTAATTCAAATTCTCTCCAAACCAATTATAAATTTTTAATTTGGCTCGAATTAAAAATTTTCCAAACCAAATTTTTCTGATTTTTTATTTGAAAATTGATTGAATTTGATCAGCTTTTTGTCCCCAACCCTACATTTATGTGCATTTCTGCACTTGGCACTGAAATGTATCCTAGTGCCCACTGGTTGGTAAAAAGCCCAGCCACATATGTGCAACGCCCATCAGAACGGTGAGCAAAACACCATAAGACCATTCGAAGGAAGAATGCATACGTTAGGTAAAGATAACAAAAAATAATCAAAAGATTCTTTCTAGTATTGACAGTGCTATTTTCGCCCATGAACCTGTTATAGTTACATATATCAGCAAGAAAGTTGACAAGTCTTTCTTCGTGAATACTACTTTTTCTTTTTCTTTTTGACAGCATCTACCCTCTGCTTGGCAAAATTTGAACAGTGCGAGTTGGAGTAAAATTCAGCCTAAATCTCAAACCTTGAAAAAGCAACCTATAAATAGGAACTTGGTGTAAAAGCAGCACAGGCGAGATGCAACAAACTCATGAAGCCAAACCCCACGGTTTCCAGACTTTATGCCTGCACTCATAGAGGGAGAAAGCATAGTTTGTGATAGGACAGGCTAATAAAAAGCACTCCCACTTCAGCATTGTCTCATGTTTTCAAATCATCAGACATAGCAGAAGGTATACAGTGAGTTGCAAGAATATCTGCAGTTGCGGCCTTGGCCTCCTTGGTTTGTAAGACCACTATCTGCCACATTCAGAATAAAATGGTAAGAAAGTTACAACTGTAACAAATGTCTCAGCAGGAGAGATACAAAAGCACAAGCGAAGGAACCTGCTGGTATTCTAGGTCAAATTGTAGATACTCATCAGTACAGCTTTCCACCATCTCAGCTAAATTCTTGAGATTCTTTATTGGCTTGCCATTGAAAGCAAGGACCTATATTTTCAAAACCAAAACATATGCAAGTTGAGGGTTCATTCTGATTATTAATAGCTACAAGTTAGCTTCTAACTCAAGATAATTCTCAACCTGGGTATTCACAATCTCCTCATATCCAATATTGATATCAGCCACGAGTACCTAGTGCAGCAATGAGTGTAAAGCATGATGGCAAGAGTTGAAAAATGGTCAAATAAACATGAAAATTTTGAGTCTACCATAATTAGACATGTGAATTAAGATAAAGAAATTTTGCTAAGGGAATGGTAGGAAACCTGAGATACAACAACGAGTTGCTCATCCACAGACTCTACCATATGATGCAGAAGTTTGTCCAACAGTTTGACAGGGGCATCAAATTCGTACTCCTTGCCATACTGAGACAAATAAGAACAGCAATGTCAATAAGCAACTCTGGTTCGATACATATTACAACAATAGAACAAATACTTGACCAGAAATGCAAATGCTAAGCTATCCTCCAAGCACTAGCCAAAGCTAAGCCACTGGGGTTTTGGCTTTTTATCTTTTCACTCCTACACTCAATTATCTACCAATAGATGATATGTATGAACCCTATTACGTGTTACTAGTGGCATGGACCATTCATGCAGTAATATCAGCATCAGACTTTGCCTGGGTAACTTTTATGGGCGGATACTTGCTGCCACTACTCAATGGACTAAAGACCCAGTAAACGCATCCTAATCTAAACAACCAGACACTAAATTACTTACCAAGAAACACTAACACTCAATATAATTCCTTTGGTTGAAGTCACTAAGTCAAAAATTGGAATCCTACATAAGCAGATAGCACACCAGTAAAGTGGAAGCAAATTCTTGGAAACAGGGATGGGTGAGGAAAATAGTGTAGTACACACCTCTGAGCGCAAATAGGGAACAGATACAGCAGTAAATACAAATCCTGCAACTATGTAATAGGAAGGAGGTCTTCCTCTTATGTGTGCAGGGACGAGCCGTTTGTGAGTTGCAAGTTTTATGTCAAATTCTAGAATTTTAGAATTCCGTAAAACTTTTACACGGGCTTTATCTCCAGTGTATTTCTGGGAAACAAGATAACTGAAACCTATTCGCTCACCATGCCTGAAAGAAACTGCAAGAGATCCCAAGAGAGTTATAGTCCATCCAAACAAATAGAACCAGATCGGTACTGTCACAATATGACATAGCCTTTTGATTAAAAAAAAATATATATGACATAACAGTTAAGACGATATGTAAATTAAGTGAAAGTAAAAAGACAAATATTGAAGCTAGATTACCGACTAAATAATTGGTCATAAATCAAGAACTACAATCCAATCCTCTATCCCACTCATGGAGTGAAGACTAAGAAACTAAACTTCCTAAGTTTAACATCTAAAAGTCTAAGTTCATAAAATGTAAATAGGTTCATCTCGATTTCAATACTCCCTTTCAAATACAAGCTGAGACATCGACTTAAGTGCAGAGTGCAATAACAACATGGGGGCTTAGGAACTGAAGAAGATTCACGAACCAAAAAAGAAGCAAAATGAAAAGTGACATAGGGCCTTGAACTCACAACTTTAACTTTCATACTATGTTAAATTTATATTCACAGCCAACTCATCTAAAAGATTTAAGCTTGTTTGAAAAAAGGGTGGATACTGATCAAAGTATATCATGCAATAAAACACAATTGAACTCGCGCCAATCATTGCTCTTATACTTCTAGACAAGATTATCAAGGTTTTCAAGACCTAAAGACAAGATGACCATGCATTAAAGGTTAAAAACCTCTCTCTCTATGTCCTTCTCCCCCTCCACCTCACCCTTCCCCTCTGGAAATTCACAATGATAAAGGTAGAGGCAGATGTAGAAGCAAAAAATGGGAGCTGGCTTGACAGAGAGTACAAAAAGCAGAGAAGAAACTTGTGTGTTAGAACCCCTCCTTTGTGTGGTAGAGTACAGACATGCTTGGTTTGCTCATATTTAAATTATGTGGCATTTTTTGAGGTTCGATCAGTTAAGTAAGTCAACTGTTTATGACTCAACTGTTTTCTTGGGCCAACTCAACTAAAGCATTGGTCCACCTGATTCAGTCGGACTAGTCAACTCAGTCCAGTTTAGTAATAGCTCTTATGATTAGTGTTCACAAGATAGTTTTGAAAAATAACACACTTCCAATTATTTTTTCTTCAATGACAAACAGGTTAACAACTTTCATGCATCAACAGGTTAAAAACAACAAAGAACCAAGAAATAATACTTGCACTTGCATACTAGTTCCATATTTAGCTTTTTAGTAATGACAATACTGTAAGATGCAAACATAGCTTCAATAATATCCCCAAAGTGCTAAAAAAACTGTACCCTCATCTCTCTCTTCTCCTTCCCCCCTTTTTTTTCCTCTTTGTTTTCTCTCTTTACACTCTCACTCTTCTGTCTCTTCTACTCTGCCCATCCCTTCTCTCTCTTCTACTTCTCTCTCTCTCACTCCTCCTTATCTCTCCTCCTTCCCTTTCTCTCTCTTTGTTCTATTCGCACTCTCTCTTCCATTGTCCCTCCCTTTTCTTTTCTCTCCCACTCCTCCTCCTCCTCTCTCTCTCTCTGGTCCTTCCTTTGTCTATCTTCCTTCTTTGTCCATTTGCTTGTTTGTCTTCCATTCTCCACTTGGTTTTCCTCTGTGTTCTGGTTTCTTTGAGAGAAAGATGAAAATATTCGTCTGTAGAAATAGGAGGGTTTCCTTTGGCAAGTATGTGTCAAAAGCTCTGATAGTTGGAGTTTCTCATCGTGGTTGGAAAGTAGTGTCTAAAGCCTCTTGAGGTGAAGTTCCTTCTTTTGAAGCTGTAAAAGTAGGTTTGGGTGAGAAAAAAGTGGTGTCTAGGGTTAAATCTGTGGATGATTCTTTGAATGTTGTGGGGCCTAGTGAGAAAAAGCAGCCAGTTGAGATGAACTCTCCTTTGAACTCAGATAAGGGTCCTGTTTTGGGACCTAATCTTTACCCGCTGTTTCAACTGATGAAGTTGAAAAGCATGTCAAGGTAGTGTCTTCTTCTAAATAGCTGAAGTCATCTCCCAAACGGCCAGAATCCTTTGTGGAAGCAGTTTTGGGTCCCAAGCCCACTGTTGAGCGCTCCACTTCAGCCTATAAAGTGGACATTGCCCTTAACTACCACCCACCCTCAATGGTTGAGGGAAGAATCAGAGTCAAACCACCTAAATCTGTATCAGAGTTAGGCGAGCAGACTTGGAAGAACACCATGGCGGAGTATTTTTAGGGAAGAAATCCACCCTTTCAAGTGGTACAGCGGTTGGCAAAGGCTGTGTGGGGTAATGTAGGACTCTTGGAGGTTTTGTCAAATGGTTCTAGATATTTCCTATTTGAATTTTCAGATAAAGACTCATTAGAAGGTCTTAAGGAAACCTTGGTTTTTCAACAATAAATTGTTGGTTCTTGAACATTGGAGGATTGGGATGAGGCTCTCTAAGGTTTACCCTAGGAAAATACCTGTTTGGGTGAGATCACGGGGTGTAACAATGGAGTTTCTTCATAAGGAGGGAGAGGGTTATGCAGTAAGCGCTCCTGGTAAGCCACTTCAAGTTGACATAGTTACGGCAACTAACATGAAATATGCTTGTGCCTCAATAGCGATGGATGCTGGTGGAGATTTTCCTAAAGATTTCAAGATGGAATGTGTGGATGGTTCAGTGCATAGAGTGGATGTTGAGTACCATATTCTCCCTCCTAGATGTCTTAAATGTTGCATTTTTGGACATTCTGAGTTGAGATGTCCCTTTGAGGAGTCTATGGAAGCAACAAAAGAAGTCATGGAGTTTGAAAGGAGATCATCATTTGTTCAGCTGGAGGGCGTGAAAATACTTGTATGGCTCCACTTACTGGTGATAAGGTGAAAGTTGGGAGTGGTGTTGTCATAAAAAGGGAGGGGTTGATGCACCCAAACTCTCAGCTCTGGTGACACCTGGAAAAGAGAAATCTAAAGCTGCTGAGGAGCCTTCAAACTCTCTTAGTACAGACAACTAGGCTCCACTGAGAATAGATGCTGATACATCTTCTGCCCATGCAAATAGTGAAGTAGAGAAAAGGGACTCTGAAGAGTGGTATATCTTGGGGCATAATTCAAACAACGATGTTTAGGTCTCTAGCTTAAACCCTTCCTCTTGTGGGAATGACTTCTCTGTCTCCCCATCTTTGGTAAATGAGACTCCACTTCCATCATGTCCCTCAATGGAGATACATATGGATGAATTCCATGAAGGGGTTGTGTCAAAAGATCAAGAGATGAACAGCTTTGAAAAAAAGAAAGAGAAGTCAAGGAAAAAAAAAGAGCTAGAGAAAAGAAAGAGAGAGAGAAATCTCAGGGGTCTTTGATATCCCCTTCCTATTGAGTTGGGGTTTTCTTCCTTTTTGTATTGATGAAGATACCATCTTGGAACATTAGGGGTATGAATGACCCTCACAAATGTGATGAAGTGGTTAGGTTTTGTAGAGAGTATAAAATTTCTTTGTTGAGTATTGTAGAAACTAAAGTCAAATCAGCTAATATAGAAAATGTTTGGGCGAGGTTTTTTGCTAGATTGGAGGTTGGAAGCACATCAGAGTGGGCGCATTTGGGTGATATGGGATCCGAATGTGTGGGATATTCAAGTGCTGGTATCTTCAAACCAGGTGATACATTGTTATTTCAAGCTGCTGAGTAGTGAGTTTTCTTGTTTTTCTTCTTTTGTTTATGGAGCAAACAATGATCTCTTGAGAAAATCTCTTTCAAGTGACTTACTGGGATTCAAGGATGCTATCTATGAATCTTGGCTGATCTTGGGTGACTTTAATGAATGCCAAAGTGTTGAGGAGAATTTCAGTAGTAATGTATCTATTACTAAGGGGATGGACGACTTCATTGAATTTTGTTTTGAGGCAGAATTGGAAGACACATTTTATTGGTCCAGCATTGTCTTGGACTAATAGAAATGCCTCTAATCCAATTCTTAGGAGATTAGATTGTGCTCTTTTTAAACAGCTTTAGCTCATGAAGCACCCTAAGTCTGAAGTACAAGTGGTTAGCCCTAGCATTTTAGACAATTGTCCACTTATGGTAAATTTAAATCTACAACCTGCTACAAAGAGGACTTTTTTTTTTTAAACATCTGGAGTGAACATTCAGATTTTAAAAAGATTGTACAAGAGGTTTGGAGTAGATGTGTTGTGGGTACTCCAATGTTTCAAGTGGTTTCCAAGCTCAAGATAATGAAAAAAGAGCCAACAGGACTTGATTGCTGTTTTTTTTTTCTAATATACAACGATGGACAAGCGAGGATAAAAAGACACTCCAGGAAGTGCAGGAATTTAATCGCCTTAACCTTGTTAATGCATTGTGGGAAGAAAAAAAATAAAGCTTTTAATGAATTTTATCTTTTGAGAGTAGCAGAAGAATCTTTTCTTAGATAAAAGTCAAGAATTTCTTGGCTGAAATTAGGTGACCGTAATTCAAAGTTTTTCTTTTGCTTGTTGAAGCAAAAATTCCATAAAGACATTATCCGTTCTATTTGTGATTCTTCTTGTCAGTGTTTAACCTCTCCTTCAAAAATCAAAGCTCACACTATTTCTTTTTTGAAGAGCTTTTGAAAGAACTGCATGCTCCAACCCACTTATTCCATCGTCTTGAAGTCCTTGTTGCCAAGAAGGTTAGGAGAGTGGATTGGGATCTTTTGGTTAAACCTATCACAAATGATGAAGTTAAGACTGCATTTGATTTGATGGTGCAAGACAACCCCAGGACCGGATGGTTACAATGTAAATTTTTTCCATAAGTCTTGGAACATTGTAGGGCCAGATGTGTATTTGGCTATTAAGGATTTTTTTTATCAGGGATCTTACTTAAATCAATAAACTCTATAGCTATCACTCTAGTAGCCAAAGTGGCAAATCCCTCATCTCTATTGGATTTTCAACCAATCTCATGTTGCAATACTTTATATAAATGTATCTCCAAAATTCTGGCTGAGCACTTGAAGCAGGTGTTGCCATATCTTCTTGACAAGGAGCAGACTGCTTTTATTAAAAGGAGAAGAATTGTTGATAACGTGTTTGCAGCACAAGATCTCCTCCTTGGGTACCATAAGGATAATCACAATGCTAGGTGTGCAATTAAAGTTGACATCATGAAAGCATATGATCACATGAAGTGGTGTCTACTTGAGATATTAATGCATACCATGAAATTCCCACCCCAATTTATTGAGTGATGAAATGTGTGACTACTCCAAAATTTTCCATCAACTTGAATAGTGAACTCGTGGGGTTTTTTCCTAGCTCAAGAGGCTTGGGTCAAGGGGATCCAATCTCCCCGTATCTATTGTACTGGTTATGGAGCTTTTTTCATTCATTATGAGGGAGGTAGAAAGGAATGAGGGGTTCGCTTATCATTGGAAATATTGAAATTAATGCCCCAATCATCTATGCTTTGCGGATGATATAATGATTTTCTCTAAGGGTGATGTAAGATCTGCAGCTTTGATCAAAAAAGGGTTTAGACGAATTGCTTCATGTATTGAATTTTGCTCTTGGTGATTTCCCTGTCAAATATCTGAGTGTTCCTCTTTCATCAACGAAGCCAAACAAATCTACTTGTCATTTTCTCATTGAGAAGTTTAGCAATTGCATCTAGAGCTGGTAATTGCAGTGCTGTCTGCTGTGCCTGTGCTATGCTCTGTCACTGTCACTGACAGTGGATACCAACGGGTGAGGACTGACGACGTGACGACTGACGACACCGACGCCGACTGAAGTGACGATGACGAGACAGCACCGCAGCAGCCCGCCGGTTGAAGACTTTAGACTTCAGCGAGGAGAGGACAGCAAAGGAAGCACCGCATGTCCGCACTCCGCACGTCCGCAGCAGCCCACACACACCCACACCGTCATGGTCACGGGCATCACACTCACACGAGTCATGTGATACAGTCAGCACCTTCTCCTTCGCAGTTCGCACTCCGCAGCTCAACCTCGACAGGACACAGGACAGACATAGACAGCACCCAGTCGTGCACTCCGTAGCTCGACCTCGCACTCCACAGCACGCGCACGCAGCAGCCCACACGGCCATGTGGGGTGAGTGGTGACGGCTGTCCAATGGAGAGTGTGGTTTGGCCGTGTCATACGGCCCATGTGGGTGGGGGTGTTGTGTGGTGTGGACCGTGTGGTGATGGTGGCTGCTCTTCTCTTCTTGGCGGTGTTGACATGGCTGGATTACCAGTATTTGTACTAGCTTTTGCACCCACCTCCTTCTCTTCAAAGATACGGAACTCCAAGCCATCTACATTCCTTTTTTTTGGTGCTAGGAAAACAAAAACAGCAAACTAGGGATTTCTCTCAAAGGCCACACTGGCCATGTCCGCACTCCGCAAGCAGCAACATGTTGATGGAATTGGGGGGGAATCCAGGACAACCAGTTATTCTTCTTGGTCCAATGGAGCGGGTCGTCGCGGCCGGCCCGCATTGGCCCACGGGGCGGGCCGATTTTTCTGACCCACCAGACTTGCAGGTCGGGGCGGACTAACCCATTTGGCCCGCATTACTGGGTCTAATTGCATCAATAATTGGGCTTGCAAAGTCCTACCCTATGCTGGTTGTGTACAATTGGTAAAAAATATCCTTTTCTCGCTGTGGGTCTATTGGTCAACTGTCCATTTTACTTAAAAAGTATTCTAAAAGCTTTGACTATGAAAATGAAAAGGTCTTTATGGAATGGGAGTGTCAAAAGCCAAAGCAAAACTACATTGAGAAACAGTATGTCATCCAAAGGAGGGGAGGGGGGGTTTAGGTATTGTGGATCTTGTTGCTTGGAATAAAGCAGCACAACTCAAGTGCATTTGGACCTTTTGCATGGATGAGGGCATTAGCTTGTGGCCTAGCTGGGTGTGTGCAAAACTTATTAGAGAAAAGAATTTTTGGACCATGAAAATTCCAGCAATTGCCTCTTGGTTTTGGCGGAAAATTTTACAATTGAGGCCTTTGGCACAAAGTTTGTTTAAGTGGAAGGTGGCTAATGGGAATTCCATATCACTTTGGTACGACAATTTACATCTTAAAGGCTCTTTGTATTCTTGGCTGTAGGAAAGGACTATATACTTTTCTGGTTTCTCAAAGGAAGCTAGAATTTGCTATATTATCAATCAGAATAGGTGGGATTGACCAAAGGGTGAGTTGTGGGTCAATGTAAGAGAGGAACTGAAAGGTGCTTTCATCCCTAAAACCAGCAATGATGATAGATTTGTTGGAAGGATAAGCCCACAAAACCGCTCACTATCAAGAAGGTTTATGGCCCTCTTCGAGCACAAGGTAACAAGAATTGTTGGTTCAAGGTGGTTTGGCAAAAACAGTTGGCTCCTAGATTTTCCTTCTTATGTTTGGTGGCTCATCAAAGACTTACTACCCTTGATAAATTAGTACTTTGGGTGTTACTCCTCAAAATTACTGCTATCTCTGCAATAGGGAAAAGGAGATGCATTGCCATCTTTTCCTTAAGTGTGCTTTTGTGCATGAAGTATGGAGCAGGTTGGAGGAGATGAGACTGAACAGTACAGTGGTGCCTTCCCAAGCAATGGATATTCCTAATCTCTTTAACTCACTGGCTCCTAGACTGACTTCTTCTTGAAAACTATTACTTGGTTTTGTCATATACTATATGTGAAAAGAAGGAATGAAAAAGATTAGGTCTTAATTCTCGTTAGGAAGCAGATGTAACCCGCATGATCCTGTCTTCTTTTTTTATTCTAGTAATAGTCTTTGTTGACTTTTTGCTGCAATGGTGTTTCTTGCCAATATTTCGATCTAATCACCCTTTGCTTTTTATTTGGTGATTAACTCTAAAATTTTAGAATTTTTGTGGAACTTCTCTCTTGTATAGTGGGATATTGCCCCTTCCTTTTGTAAATTTATTATTTAATGAAAAATCTAATATTATATCAACAAAAAAAAAAACACCATAAAAGCGAGAGAGAGAGAGGAGAAGAAGAAGAAACAACCATACCGTCATTGTGAACTACCAAAAGAAAAGTGAAAAATTACCTGTTCCATCATTAGCAATGTTAACCCCATCAAAGCTAAGGATGACATCTGATGGCTTCAACACCTGAGATTCGGGAGCTGTAGGTTCAATTCTTCTGATCCGAACTCCTTTATCATTTGGTCCCATTCCCATTGACAAACGAAGGTCAGGATTTTCCATCTTTTGCCACTCAACTCCAAGAATGGGGAACCCTGACACATCCACAATATACACATGAAAAAAACAAAATAGTTTCCAATAATGAGAACAAAAGCACATTAATGAAAGTGAATCATCTTGAAAAGTTTAAGGAAGAGTACAATGATTCTTTTCTTTTGTTGGTTGGGGTAGTTGGGTTTTTTTTTTTTTTTTTGGGGGGGGGGGGGGGGTTTGTGGATGTTTTGTGGTGTTGGAGAGGCGAACATATGAGAACATTATTTACACCAAGGGGCAGGGAGGAAAAAAGAATGAAGAAAAGAAACGGCACTTAGTGCATGGAAAAGAACCCCAGCAGACAAGCAATAAAAATAAGAGGGGTGTCTAAATAAGCTATACTAAGGCTACCACAAACTAGGCTGAACCAACATGTATGATAGGATCCTTCTTGCAAGGGAGCCAAGATAAAAAACACTGCAACTCAAATTGCATTTCTTGTTTGCTATATGCCATTAGAGGTAGCTGCGACCTACTCGTGATGCTAAGGACAGGAGGACGAGGAAACTATGTGACCTGAAGTAGCTACAGACCACGTAGAACAAGGAGGGGAGAGAAAAAGGAAGGAGAGAAAGGAGAGTTGGGGAGTGGTGCCGGGGTTTGGTTTTGCACGGTTTATAGCACATTTAGTTCACATAATAAATAAGGTAGGAAGAAAATAACAGAGAAATAATAGCTATTATATCATTTGATTACACTTAAAATGATCTTAGTAAGAGATTAGATATCATGACCTATGGTTTAACCATTGGGCAAGAGTCTTTGTTAATAAATATGCACATATGTTAAGGGGGAAAAACAATAAAGGAATAGCTATTCTCTTGATCCTATAAAAGAATTGCAATTCCTTATTTTATAGCAATAGGAATTCTATCAAATAGCAATTCCACATACTAACTTAGTAATAACTTTATAGGAAAAGAATAGCTATTTTCCAACTCCATGAAATCAACCAAACATGCTATTGATTTCCTTTCCTTTATCTGCATATATCAAAGTAAAGAAAGGAAGAGATATATTACCTGTGTATGCTCCATTCTTCTCATAATCATGAATGAAGTGCATTATGACTGGTGTAGGTATGATATAGCCAATATTTTCTACATCTTCATGTTTGAGAGACTGAAAGGCAATGCCCACACATTTCCCCTTATCATTAAATGCCGGCCCACCAGAATTTCCAGAATTAATAGCTGCATCAATCTGCACCAACATGAATAGATAATGACCACTGTCTTCTTTGAGAACACATAGTAAACATCAAACAACATCAAGTCCAATTACCTGCACCCCCAAGAGCTCAGTTGACCCATGAGCATAAGAAAGTATCTCCATACGAGATACAACGCCACTAGTTACAGAGATGGTATCACCACCAATGGGATAGCCAACAACAGTAACAGCATCTTGAAGCGCAGGAAGGTGTCCAAACTCCACCGGAGTTGCTCCATCCCAAAATTCATCATCACTCACTGTAAGCATTGCTGAAACATCGAAAAAATCACAAATAAAACATAAGACAAAACATGAGACAGCATCCTAAGATTCAATAACCTGCACAGCAGTTGAAAGAAACTATTGCAACAACAAAGTTCAATATTTTTGTCCTTGACACAATTCCATAACCCTGTATATATGCAAAACAACAATAAATCAAGGATAGCAATTTCTTACACCAGAAAGTATCGCAGCTTGATGTAAGACACAATTACAGCGACAGATACTGTAATTGACACTACACAATACGTATATAATATGAATTGATACAACTGTAATACAAATCAGATAATATAGCACTAACGCAAATCAGACGTCAATCAAACATATGGTTACTGCACAATAATACAAATACGCCATACCTAAATAAAACACATTTCAATGACAAAAATTCACTCCAAATGCTCAACTAATATAATGTCAATTTTATTAGTACTAACACAAGTCCAAGATAAAATATATGGTCACGGAAAAATAGGCACAAAGTTACCAACCACAATAACTAAACATGCCCATATAAATAAGAAATTAACAAGAAACATTTGAACTCTATTCCAATTCCAGTCAATTTGCAAGAACTAGAATTCAGGCCTCACCAATATCGCACTCGGTCCCCATAGCAAGGACAGTAGCCAAATACTTGGAATCGGAGCCGCGTTTCTTAACCTTAACCTGAGTATGATGCTCCACAGAATGGGCATTAGTCAAAACCCTCCTACCACCAACAATAAACCCACTACTACTACTACTATACTGCCTCTTCCGCTGCCATGGCAGCGAGAAGTTAGGTTCCGTGTGGGTGCAAAACACCTTCACTACGGCGTCCATGGCGGGCAATACACGCGCTACGCTCTCCCAGCTGGGGACCACATCCATCGTATTAGCCGAAACGGTTAAGGAACAGTCCCCATTCTGCTCTGAGTGGCGGGAAGCGTGCCTGCGTTCGGGGGACTGCGGTTCAGCTGCTCGCAGACGGCTGCGGGTGCGGTGAGCTGGAGGGATTGAGATTGAGGCGGTTGCTGTTGGCGGGGGGGTCGAGACGGTGTCGTTTGAGGTTGTTTTTGGAGTGGTAGTGATTTGGTTATTTGGGGCTTCTTGCGAAGTGGGATCATCGGTTTTTACACGTTTTCGCTTTTTGTCAACCATTTGCTTTGTTGGTATAGTGAGTAGGGTTAGGGCTAAGAATAGGGCTAGGGTTGGGCTTTGTCTTTGGGAGATCGTGGAGAGAGAAAAAGGGTTTTTGGATTACAGAAATGAGGTGGAATCGGTACAAGGAAGGGGTGGTTTTTGGTGTAGAGAGAGAGAGAGAGAACTGAATCGGAAAGCGACAGGAAGAAGAAATGAGAAGAGGACAGAGGAAAGGTCGTAGAAAACTCAGAGGATTCGACCGTGTTAAATGTGGTACAAGAAATCGGGTCCGTCGGCCTAACAGGAACCCAATTTTCGTTGCGCCCAAGCCCAATATCTTAGCCCCTTATTCATATATTCCACTCTTTCATTTGAGTCCCATTCATAAGATTCTATTCCTTCGATTTTGCTGCAATATTATTATTTTGTTTTATTAGTTTGATGTGCATTTTGGAATAGTACGTACGAGAGGAAAAAAGAGCACATGAAAAAAAAAAGAATAAATAAATAAAATGAAGTAGAAGAGGAAGGAGAAAAGGGGTAAATGAAAGAGATAAAAGAAAGAAAGAAATCAAATATAAAATTGCTGAAGAGAGAGAAAGACTTGCTAGTGCAAAGGGAAATAATGTTCTCAAAATAATAATAGTAATAAAGAGATAGTGAATGGATGGTATAATAATAAACTCAAGTAATGAATAAGAAATCCTTAAGAAATGGTTTTTTTTTTCATAAATTAAAGATGATTTCTGAATTTTTTTTTTTTTTTTACCACGAAATGGTAATGCATTGAATCCTATTTCGTTTTCATCATTGGATTCTCTTTCTTTACTTTGTTGTAAGACAACAAGTAAAAGTTCAACTCAATAAGACCTATATGCAATGCACTATTTGATCTTAAACAATGGTATGCTATGAAGTAATATTAGAGCAAAATAATCCTTATGGATAGTGTTTTCGAGAGCTAAGAATACTACTTGTGAAGTGCTTAAGATACAATGTATCACTAAATAAGTTTCACTTCCCTCCTAAGAAAAGGCTCATAAAGGGAAACCTTAAGCATATCATCATCCATAGAGGCATGGTCATATGATCATAGCAATAATGAATGAGCAATGCGAGGGGTAAGAGGAAAGCATAAAAAATGTCCCATTAAAGAGGTTATGCCTCTTTAATGGAATAGCCACCGAAGACCTTTACACCAAGAAAAGAGGGATAAGATATTCTTTAAGCATATTTTTTTTGTACAACACCACATAAGTTTAACTAATCTTTTGCTAGTTCATTAAATACTATGGGCAAAAATCGTCATTTCCACAACCAAAATCAAAAGTTGCTGATGAGGTTATAAGGTCAAACTATTTAATGTGGTGGATGAAATTGCTAAGCATAACTATTTGCTTGTGGAGATAAGTTTAAATAGAGGTAATTAATGCAATTGCTTGTAAATTTTAACTAATTCTAACTTTGTCTGCTCTTTTTAACATTTGTATAAGCTAGGAGCTTGTGTTGACATTGGCCTGAGGAAGGGCAATGTCTTTTTATGGAGGTCATTGGATTAGGAAATGCAATTTTTCCACACACATGCCAAAGTGTTAATTTAAGCATTATTGATGGTAGATAAGACATTCCTATTAAATTATTGAAAAGGAATGACTATATATCTTTGCAAAATGCATAAATCATCTGTTATATATTGTCTTTAAGTGGCGTTTGACTTCCAATACAATACAAAACTATGAGAATAGCATAATACAATATAAGGAAATAATATCACATAAATTCCGTACACTATATTTGATGCAATAAGTATAACACTTTTTTTTATGTTGTACATTGTTTATATGTATAGGTACTTCACTAGAACAACTTGATACTTACACTATTTATGTTATCATGTAATTTTTTTTAAACTACGTTTTCCAATTGCATCATTGTCTTATCGTTGTTGCTGTTGTTACTGTGCTACCAATGCCATTACACCACCACCACTACCATAATACCACTAACATGCTTAACTTCTTGCCACCTATGTAGCACTATTGTGATGATAGTGAGATGCACTAGTCAGTTGGTAGTAATAGTGGTAATGATGATGCGTAGCTATGTAAGGACAACAATTACAAGGATAATATAGTACAATAAAGATGTTAAGAATGTAGATAATGTAGTAATTGTGGCAATGATAGTGGTGGTTGTAGTGATGGAGAGGTAGTAGTAGTAGTGTATGGTGTTTTGGAAATGATAATAATGATGGCAAAGGTGGTAGTGCAAGTAGTGGTGATGACATGGTGGAAATAGCACGATGATAATGACTTAGTGCTAGTATCATGTTGATAGTGGTGACAGTTAGAGTGGTGGTGACAATGATGGTCTTAACAATGATAGTAGGGTTTATATGTTAATGGTGAGGTGGCAATGATGCTAGAAATAGTGGTAGCAAGGTGGTGATTGAAAAAAAGTTTGATTAAAGGTTTTATCTTATCTTATACTAAAATTTTTATACCATCAAATGTAAGGGATTAAAGTTGTACCGAGGGGGAAATCTCATGCGCCAAGTAAGCCTTAACTATACTAGCTTACAATATCAAAGTCGTAGATATCCCATATTTATCCCCTATATCTTTGTTTCTTTTAGTTAAATTTAGAAAAACCTTAATTTAAGAAAAAGGTCCAAAATATATGAAAAATAGGAAAATGGAAAAAAGAAAAAAAAATCACAAAAATAGTCATGCAGGGGTCTTTTTGGATTATTTTGGGGTAGGAATAATTTTTCATGTTTGAAAACAATTTTTGAAGTTAAATATGTATATGCAATTTGAGAGAATTAAAATCTTTTACAAAAAGGGTATTTTTGCTGAAGATTAATTTTTTAGCTCAAGTTTAGTTCACTCCTTTGTAAATTCAAGAAAAATATAGATAATTTAAGTTGATTGTCGCTTCAAACAATGGCTTGATTTGATTTAAGTTGCTAATCTTATAGAAAATTGAAGTTTTAAATTAAGTTGAGCACCAAAAAAAACCATGCTCATAACTTTATCAAATTAAGCAATTAAAAGAAAATATATTTTACATATGCATATTAGACTCATCAATTGTTTAAAGGGACAAGTCCATTTTTTAGGATTTAGGAAACTTAGGCTAATCTTTAACACCTTAAGTTAATTTGGTTTTAAAAGTCAGCCCATGAACAAAGTTTAAACAAAGTCTAATTGCATTAATTAAACAAGAAAATCATGCAGCTTAGCTAGGTGTACAGGTGGGAGTGTTAAAGGTTTGTAGTTTGATTCTCTTTGAGTGCAAAACGTATCTTCTTTTTTTTTTTTCAGTAGAGGAGGCAAGTCGTCTGTTGATTGAATGACACTATTTATTGTTCTTCTTCCACCCAAAAATCTTTCATAAGGAACTCACCTAAGAGCAAAAATTTACAAAATGAATAAATCATGCTTTAGGCTAATTTCCTTAACAAGGTTTGCACAACACATTTAAATCTTTAGTTTCGTTTGATTAATATCAAATCGTGCTAAATTCGAAGGAAAATTGGATAGAAACCGGTATAACTAAGATTTAATTTTTATCAAAACTACAGTTTTCTTAGATACAACAAGACTCCAATTGGTATAAATAGGAGGCCTACGGATCCATTGGCACAAGCTTTTCCAATCGACAGCACCATAAACCGTGCTTAATTTCTTGTTTCTCTCTCTAGATGCGACTCGTAACTAATACACTTCTCTCTTCAAATTCTCTAACACAAGAGAAACTTGAGGAAAACTAGGATAAGTAATCACTTCCCCATCCATCGAAGAGCAAAAACCATACATTAATTTCCAGTAAATCAACTCGAATAGTGCTCGATTGGACTGAAAGGAGTTAGGGTTCTTAAAGGTCGCTTTGTTACTATTCAAGGGATATTGAGTAAGCTATACAACTCCAATCATGAAATTAGTTTGGGGGTTCACTTGCCTATATCTCCAGGAATCATGCCGACCACTCCCCACCATCTAATGATTGCCGAAAGCTACTGCGTTGCTAGCGAAGCTCCACCACTTGCAAGGTAAGTTTTTATATATATATAATTTAGTATTTATCGTTTTCTATGATGTAGGTTTTTATGAATTTTTTTCCCTTATCAAAAGTTTTTAGTATAATCCTTTTTATGAAAGAATAAAAAAAAAAGATCTTTTATGATAAAAAAAAATTCCTTTTCCTAAAATAATTAATTTTTATCACCTAGAAAAACATTTTTCTTTGGTAAAAATCTCATAATGGCACTTTTCTAAAACCACGATTTTTTTAAGTTAAAAAAAAAAAAGAAAAAAGCAAAAGATTAGGTTTCTAGAAAGTTTTTATGAAAAATAATGAATCAGTTAATGATGTCAAGTCAGTGTTTTTTAAATATAAAATTAATCAATAAACTAATATATATATATATAGGAACTATGACGGTTTAATTTCGACAAGTGGATATCAGGATATGTGGGCACTTTCAAAACAATCATAAAAATAAAGAATTTACTTTTCCAAAAACCTTAAAAATAAAAAAGGAAAATATAAAAATATTTACTAGTTTTTGTTATTTTATTTTTTTGTGTTGCAAGAAAATATGAAAAAGTCCTTCTAGTTAATTTTGTTATATTTGCTTCATTCTTTTTTAGTAAATTTTATTATTTTTGTTTTGTTGATTACTAACAAATTCTTTTAGCATTGTTAGGAAATATATAAAAGGCATATCTTTTTATTCATCTTAATTATTTACTTTTGATTATTTTTTTCGCACGTATCTTTTTGCATATTTACTTACCATTTTTAATGAGAAATATAAAAGGGAAAGAATTTTTAATCTAAGCCTCTTTTTCATCAATTTTTAAAAATTCTTATATGAAAACCGAAATGTTTTAAATAAGATAACTATCAAATTTAGTTTTCTTTAGTTTTAAAAGTCTTATTATATAAAAAGTATTTTACACAAACTAGTAATTGAAATTATGATCAATCCATTCAATTGATCTTAATTTCATATTTTTCCTAACTTAGTTTGGTGGCGACTTTAGTTTTTTGCAAAGTTATCTTTAAAAAGTTTTTTTTTTCATTTTTTCTTAATTTTTGTCAAGTGACTTATATTGAGTAAGCCGAACTTAATATAAGTCCAATCGACAAAAAAGCGAAAAAATTCGGTCTCAATAGAAGTCCTATTACAAAGGCAAAAATATGTTGTGGACAAGGGAATTAGATTTATTAGCGAAGATGAATCCTCTCATTAGCTCCAAAATATACGCGCACATATGTTACTTGACCTACTTGGCATTCACAGTTGCTAATAAGATCCTCAATTGATTTTTAAAGCCATGAAAGACTGATATGGCACCCTCTAATACTTAAGCAACTGCTTACACGTGCCAATCTAATTGAGTGAACTACTCCTTATGATTGCCTTGATCGTCTACTAGGAGGCCTACTGCTGCTTCACTTCCTAGGGTGTATTAGTTGCCTTCTTGGTAGCTATGTGAAATGTATAAGTCTTTAGCCTTCATCTCTCCACAAGGGCAGTGATCATGTGCTAGTTAAGTTGGATAAAAGGCAAGTGGCTCACCCCTCGAAAACTATCTTGTTGGAGATATGGCTCCATGCGAGGATCAAGTGAAATAGACTCTTCTTCTCCGTGTAATGATAACTCACAATGCCACACCACAAGCCAAGATTGGTCTTGTAAGCAAACATATCAAAAGGATAAGTAATAAAAAATTAAGCAAGGTCATTCATTCAAATAAATAGAATTTACACTACCTCTCCGCTCCAAATGGACTAGAATTAATATTTCTCTTGCTAAGTTAGCATCAATCTACTAACTGGTTCGGGCTCCATTTAATATGTAAAATAAAACACTAGTAGGTAAGACTTATATAGGATGTGGTTCAACAAACTTTATGACCAACACTAAGTTGAATTAAAAAAAAAATGCATACTGAATTGAATATTTATTCATATGTTTATTTATTTCATCATTTACTATTCCCATCTCCATGTAGGTGCCTTCTTCTATTATGTTCTCCTCAACATAGATCGCATGTAAATGTCCTAAGATGCTCCTTAATATCCATCTCTGTATAATATCTTTTCCTCTTAGGCTTTTAACAATGTTTGAAGTTATGTAACCAAAACATTAGAAACCATCATGTGCAAAATTCCATTGCTCCATAAGGGTGTCATCGAACCATTCTAGGGCATCCTCCCTAATTCTCCCCAAATATTCCATAAAATAATTAAGCTTGCAAGCCTATGCTTGTAAACCTGCATAAGTCACCAATTTCTTACACTGTACATTTTTGTTAACTATGTTAAAGTTGTTATCCATGTGTTATATAAAAAACTTCCACATGGCAAATGAAGGCTACCATCCATTAGAGGCCTCGTCGATTGTAGATTTTATGCTAGTGTATCTATCGGAAATAAGACAAATGGTTTCACACCCTTCATGCTCACCAACTACATGTAGTTTTAGTTTTTTTTAGAAACCATCCCCATGTCTTAACCGACTCTTTATCCACTAGGGCAAAGGCTAACGAGACTATTTAGTTCCATCAACACTATAAGAAATCAATAGCTTGTGACCATACTTGCCATAGAAAAAAGTACCATTGATAGTCATCAAGGGCCTACAGAACTTGAAGGCTATGATGAAGGGATTGAATGTCTAGAAAACCCATTTTAAGATCAAGTCCCTACGCTTTTTTTTTTAATTTTATTTTTTCCACCCACACTCAACCTATGTTCTAAGATTTCTTCCAATTCCCTTACACAATCTCGATGGCCTTTTTCTTACCCTTCTACACCCTTCTCTTGGATACCCTATAACCAAATTGATTCTCAATAATAGATGTAAGCTAGAAAACCTTAATATTAAGAATATTTCTTATCAAATTGAGGAAACAACTAGCCATAGTATTACAATATAATTGTAGATGGTCTTCCTTATCATTGGATTGATACATGTGTGGGGTCCCTTAAATTTAGTGATGATAAATAGCCCCTCTAACTTCTTCTTATCAGCCGGAAACCTCTACTTACAACCAACATCCCATTTAGAACAATAAATCACCATAGGGAATTATTAGATTCATCAATACTGAAGTTATAGTGATTCTTGATATAATAGATCTTAATAGCTTGAATCAAATCAACCTTGGTGTTGAATCTCACACCCTTATCGAGGTCTTCATTGTTACTTAAGTTACTGCACATGACATTCTGGGTTTCTTCAAAAGATATGTAACCATCATCTCCTCTAACATTGAAAAAGGGAATAGGATCTCCAATTGCCATTTTAGCAATCTCATATTCCAATGGCCGTTTTGTTACTTAGATTAGGTGTATGGATGGGATCAATGATGTGTAACAAGCATTTCATCTACTAAGTTCACATTAGCCTCCTCATCATCTTCAAAACTCTCTTCCTCATCACCCATTTCCAAATGATCTTCCTCGAGATCATTTGAGTGCATATCTTTAAGTAAAGCTCAACTATTGACTCTATTTGATTTTCAATATCACATGGGGGCTCCCACACATGGTTTAGATCATATTGCTTATAGATTGATGAATTTGTCATTATATGTTGCTCGTGTGATGTGGAATGAGTAGATGTATTTTCTTGGAATGTTTGCTAGATGGAAGGGACCATTGATTCTTTGCAAGTCCTAATATACAAGTGTTGTATACAATGCTCTCCTAAAGCTTTAGCCATTTCAATAAGATTTTCAACGTTATCATCATCTCTAATAGCTATGAGTGAATAAGACATGCCAACCTCACAGCAATACGAGGTGCCTATGCAATATCTCAACCTTAACTACATTGGTATCTATTCCTATACGCCCACAAATCTTACGAAGGAAGCCACTATACTTGGCAATTTTCTTTTTTATTTTTATTTTTTTTAATTTTCAGCTTCTTAATTAGATCCCTACTATATTTTGACTTGGAACTACCTCTTGTAATGTTTCCATGAGCATAAATTACGAATTTAACAAATTCCACCATTTTCACCTTACTTGTGTAGCACATGACAAATTAATTTAGGAAAATGGTAATAAACAACAACACCATGCAACATAATCAACAATGGTATCTCCTTCAAAGCACATAACAGTGCATACTTCTTATATAAAAAATTCTTAGGGGAATTTTTACAAACATGTAGTGTGCAAACAAATAAACTATAATAACAAACCATTTTTTTTTTAATATTTGATATCACATCATGTCACATCTAACAAGCTAAGAACAATAATTTATGTCAAAGTAACTAAAAACAAACACAATACAAACAAGAGTAACAATTTTTTGGAAGGAAAAAAAAAAAAGAAAAACACTATCAAAGTTAAGGTTTACTTAAATTATTGTAATTATAGAGGGTGTGTCGAGTCTAATTTTTGAATTCCCATTCCTAATCCGATCTAGACTAGACCTTATGCTCATCTAATGTAGATCATCGACTTGAGTTAGGAATTTCGTTTGATTTTTGGAGTCGCCAACCAACTGTTGTTGGGAAAATTGAATTAAGACTAAAGGAGCGGATTAGTCTTAATTTGGACCACTAGTCGTCGTGATTTCCTCTTTTCGTTTTTGTGAAAAGAGGAAAAGGGAAAACCAGAGTTTCTAAGTTCGGAGGCTAACTATTAAAACCTTTACGGTTACCACCTAATCTCTTGAAATTGTTTCTCTTTAGAAATGTGTTTCTATTTTTGTTTCTGTTACTTTTTATTATGTTTTTGAGTTATTTCAAGAAAATGATTTTTCATTCATTTTATGGGTTGACCCGAATGGTGCCTACGTATCTGCTACTCAGGATCAAACAAGTCGTAGTTCGCTTTTCTGAAAACTTTAAGTTGGTTTGTGAATTTTATTTTGAATCTATTTTGATTTATGTTCTTACCATTTTTGGGATTTTTTTCTAAAAAAAACTTCTAAGCCTAAGCTTTGATTTTATTTTGAAAATGATTTTAGGGAAAAACATCAATTTTGGATTTATTTGAAGAAAAGGATTTTTCTAAGTGCTAAAACTCATTTTTTTTATGATTTTTGAATTTTTTGGATTTTTTATTTTTTATGATTTTTGTGATTTTTTTTGTTATTTTTGTGATTTCTAAGAATTTTGTGGATTTTTGTGTTTTTTGGGAATTTTTGTTGATTTTCGTGATTTTTGGGAATTTTTGTGATTTTTGGGAATTTTGGGAATTTTTGTGATTTTTGGCATCTAAAATTTTATTATTATTTTCCTAATATTTTTTATTATTTTTCTATATTTTATTATTTATTTTACATTATTAAATCCTAAAAAAACCTAATTTCTACATTTTCCTATTTATTGAAAATAAAACCTACATCAACAAATAAATAAATGGCTAAAGAAATAAAAAAATAATAAATAACACATAATAAATAAATTCGGAATAAATAAATAAATAAAATAAATAAATAAAAAATATGGAAAACCCGATTTACCTGGACTCGGGTCGATGCATGGGTTGGGTCGGATCGATCGGACACAGCGGCGGGGAAGGCTCGTTCACGGCGTTCCAGTGGCCTTTTGCAGCGGGGTGAGGTGTCGAATCCTAGCTTCTCGAGGTTGCTGAATCCAATGGTGGCGGTGGTTTGCTCCTAGATCGCCTCCTGGTGGTGGTTCAACTCCGGCCGGTGCTTCGCGGTTTTGGGTCTCCTCCGATGCTCTCCGATTTGCACTCTTTCCTCACTTTCTCTCAATTCTAATATGTGCTTTGGCTTCCTCTACTCCTCCTCTATTTATAGGCACTTGAAACCGAGTTGGATAAGCTCGGATTTCCTCCGATTGAAGCTGATCGGATTTTCGATTAGAAAAACCAACTCCGATTTGTGTCAATCCCTCGATTTGTTGCGATTTGATTCCAATTAGATAATGTTTATCTTATTTATGTTGAAGATCTGTTGGATTTGTGCAAAAAATCGAATCAAAACGGCCGAAATACGAATTTTTCCTTCCGCCAACGATCTTGGACCCGAGGTAGACGACGATCACGCGCCCGGCGCGTGCGTTTCCTCCAGCCAATCGGATGCTACCACGTTTCCTGGATAAGTGAAAAAATTACAAAACGCGGAAACTGCTCCTCCCGCGATTCGAACCCCTGACCTCGCACCCGCACCGCGCCTTAGCCCATGGTTCGGACCAGCTGAGCTAGCCCACTTTCCTGATTTTTCTAATTTCGCAAATTGCATATATGCAAAGCGATTTTTCTATTTTTTTGTATTTTTGGAAAATTCCAAATTTTGTAAAAATTGTTTATTATTTATTATTGCTATTTCTGAAATCATTTTTCAAAATTGATGTGTTTTCCTATTTATTTTTATTTTTTTGAATATTTTTTATTATTTGCTAAATTAGGGAAAAATTGAAAATTGATTATTATTGATTATTACTCATTCCTAGGCAAAAATGGGGTGTTTACAGCTGCCCCTCTTTGTGGTAAAGTTTGAAAAACCTAACTACAAAGACAAACAAAAGACACCATTTTTGGCTTCTTGAATGGATTTTGGTAGGAAAATGCTCCAAGAGCTAATAATCCTACGATTGAAGATGTTCCTAACAATTCAAGGTAATGTTCCTTTCCAAAAAGTGTTTTATGAGCTGACTAATTGGCGATGGGACATGTCTCCATCATTGTGTAGGAATGTGTGAGAAATGATGATAGGAAGCTTCTTATCAGACTTGCAACCTTGGAAAGAAGATTTACTTAGGAAGCGCCCTTATGAGCTGGTTACCTGTCAACAGAAGCGTCTTGTTAGACTAGCAACTGTTTGGAGGAATATTTCCGAAAAGTGCCCCGAGAGCTGACTAATCGTATGGTTTAGGAAAGTGCCCCTCAAGGGCTGACTAACCTTGAGTGGAATGCCTTAGGAAGTGCCCCTTATGAGTTAACCTTAAGGTAGATTTTTAGGAAAGTGCCCCCTATGGGCTAACTAACCTTTGATGGGATTGTCTCAAAAAGTGCCCCCCATGGGCTAACCATGAGAACAGATTTTTAGGAAAGTGCCCCCTATGGGCTGACTAACCTGGAATTGAACTTGTCTCAAAAAGTGTCCCCTATGGCTAACAATGAGAACAAGGTTTTTAGGAAAGTGCCCCCTATGGGCTGACTAACCTGGAATTGAATTGTCTCAAAAAGTGCCCCCTATGGGCTGACCATGAGAACAAAGTTTTAGGAAAGTGCCCCCTATGGGCTGACTAACCTGGAATTGAACTTGTCTCAAAAAGTACCCCCTATGGGCTAACCATGAGAACAAGGTTTTTAGGAAAGTACCCCCTATGGGCTGACTAACCTGGAGTTGAATTGTCTCAAAAAGTGCCTCCTATGGGCTAACCATGAGAACAAAGTTTTAGGAAAGTGCCCCCTATGAGCTGACTAACCTGGAGTTGAATTGTCTCAAAAAATGCCCCCTATGGGCTAACCATGAGAACAAAGTTTTAGGAAAGTGCCCCCTATGGGCTGACTAACCTGGAGTTGAATTGAAAGTGCCCCCTATGGGCTAACCATGAGAACAAGGTTTTTAGGAAAGTGCTCCCTATGGGCTGACTAACCTGGAGTTGAATTGTCTCAAAAAGTGCCCCTAAGCTAAATGAACAGTTTAGGAAGGCCCCTGCTGACTAATCTTGGAATTGAATTGTCTCAAAAAGTGCCCCCTATGGGCTGACCATGAGAACAAATTTTTAGAAAAGTGCCCCCTATGGGCTGACTAACCTGGAGTTGAATTGTCTCAAAAAGTGCCCCCTATGGGCTAACCATGAGAACAAAGTTTTAGGAAAGTGCCCCCTATGGGCTGACTAACTTGGAGTTGAATTGTCTCAAAAAGTGCCCCCTATGGGCTAACCATGAGAACAAAGTTTTAGGAAAGCGCCCCTATGGGCTGACTAACTTGGAGTTGAATTATCTCAAAAAGTGCCCCTATGGGTTAACCATGAGACAAGGTTTTTAGGAAAGTGCCCCCTATGGGCTGACTAACATGGAGTTGAATTGTCTCAAAAAGTGCCCCCTATGGGCTAACCATGAGAACAAGGTTTTTAGGAAAGTGCCCCCTATGGGCTGACTAATCCTGGAATTGAATTGTCTCAAAAAGTGCCCCCTATGGGCTGACCATGAGAACAAATTTTTAGGAAAGTGCCCCTATGGGCTGACTAACCTGGGATTGAATTGTCTCAAAAAGTGCCATCTATGGGCTAACCATGAGAACAAATTTTTAGGAAAGTGCCCCCTATGGGCTGACTAACTTGGGATTGAATTGTCTTAAAAAGTGCCACCTATGGGCTAACCATGAGAACAAAATTTTAGGAAAGTGCCCCCTATGGGCTGACTAACCTAATGTAAAAATGATATCTAGAAAGGTGCCTTTAGAGACTGACCTTGGAAGAGATCTAGGGAAGTGCCCCTTTTTGGGCTGACTACCCTATTAAGGGGAATGTTTAGACAAATGCCCCACTATGGGCTGACTCATTTTGTGCTTTTGAATATGCTTTCTACAGCCTGAACTAAATGATGTGATGATATGATAGTTATTTATTTTAATATGCTTGCCAGTTTATTGTGGATAGCAACCAAACAACCGAACCTTCGTGCTGGTTCGCTTCTGTTTCATTTCTTCTTATCTTGACACGGGGTTGAAAATTTTGATGTGCTCCCTTTCTTTTTGCGCAAGGCTCTTTTAACGGTAATGTTATCCTAATAACGCGCTCAGTTTTAATGCTCAAAAATAGATAGGATTATATCACAAACAATATTAAGATTCATTATCATTTTAGTGTTTATCTTTCATTGGTGAAATGGTGGGTAATGTGTTTAAGAATATTTGTTATGGTGCGAATTGATTGTTGATCATTCAGGGATATTAACTTTGCTTATAAAAAGTAAAAACTTGACTCAACAAAATTTACATCGAACATTGGCTTTCATAAACATTGCAAAATTTCAATTCCCTTGCCTAAGGATAGTACATCTTTACAGCATCTGTGTTAATGGGGTCTCTCAATTCTGGACCATCCATTTGAGTCAATATCAGAGCACCTCCTGACAGAACCTTTTTTACCACATATGGACCCTCATAGTTTGGGGTGAATTTTCCTCTGGAGTCTTGCGCGTTCGGGAGAACCTTCCTTAACACCAGATCCCCCTCTTTAAAGTACCGAGGTCTCATCTTCTTGTTAAATGCTCGGGCCATTCTTTGTTAGTAACACTGGCCATGACATAATGCGGTAAGTCTTCTTTCATCAATCAAATTCAGCTGATCAAGCCTCTTCTTTACCCAGTCTGATTCGGTTAACTGAGTTTCTGATAAGATTCTGAATGATGGTATCTCAACTTCAACTGATAGCACTGCTTCAGTACCATATACCAATGAATATGGGCTAGCTCTTGTAGATGTTCTTATTGAAGTCCTGTAAGCCATGAGAGCAAACGGTAACATTTCATGCCAATCTTTGTAAGTTGTTGTCATTTTCTCGATGATCTTCTTCGATATTTTTGTTAGCTGCTTCTACTGCCCCGTTCATTTGAGGTCGGTAGGGAGTTGAATTTCGGTGGTTTATGTGGAATTGTTGACATAAACCTGTCATCAATTTGTTGTTGAGATTGGTACCGTTGTCGGTGATGATGGATTCAGGAACTCCATATCGGGCTATTATGTCCCTTTTTAAGAAGCGGACTATTACCCCTTTTGTGACATTGGTGTATGATGAAGCTTCTACCCACTTGGTGAAGTAATCGATCGCTACCAGTATAAATCTGTGGCCGTTGGATGTTGTTGGAGTGATAGGGCCAATTATGTCGATTCCCCACATGGAGAATGGCCATGGTGCTGATAACAAATGTAGCTCATTGGGCGGAGCATTGATCCGGTTCGCATAGACTTGACACAAATGACAGTGCTTGACATATTTTATGCAATCTGATTCCATAGTCAACCAATAATATCTTAACCTCATGATTTTTCGGGCCAACATGTAGCCATTCATATGAGGTCCACATACTCCTTCATGTACTTCTTTCATCAGTTCGCATGCTTCATCTTTGTCCACACATCTCAACAGGGTGGTATCAGATGATCTCTTGTAAAGTATGGACCCACTTAATAGGAAATGGCTTGCTAACCTTCTGAGTGTTCTTTAGTCATTCTTGTTAGCCATTTCGGGGTATTTACCTTCTTGGAGAAAGGTCTTGATATCGTGATACCAGGGTTTGTTATCTTGTATCTTTTCAATTGTTAAACAGTAGGCAGGCCGACTTTCGATGTCTATTTTCATTGGTTGAACTTCGGCTCCCTCTGTTATCTGGATCATGGATGCTAGTGTGGCTAGGGCATCTACGAACTGATTCTGAGTTCTCGGGATGTATGTGAAAGTGATTGCCTTGAATTCTTCAATTAGCTCCGTCAAGTGTTGATGATATGGTACCAGTTTGGGGTCTTTAGTCTTGTATTCCCCTCTTGTCTGTAGTATGATGAGCGACGAATCCCCGTATACCTCTAATTCGCGGATTCCCATTCGGCAGGCCATTTTGAGGCCAAGAATACATGCTTCATATTCTGTGATATTATTGGTATAGGAAAATGTAAGTCTCGTCGTTGCCAGGAATTGAGTGTCGTCCGGGGATATCAATACTACCCCAACCCCACAACCGAATACGTTGGCGGCTCCATCGAAAAACAGTTTCCATTTCGGGTTCTGCTCTGTCCCAAAGTCTTCTACCGGCCTATCTTCCACTGACAATATATTATCATCCGGAAATTAGGCTTGTAGTTCTTGGGAATCTGTCTCGACAGGGTGTTCCGCCAACTGGTCGGCTAAGGCTTGCCCTTTCATCGAGTTCTGATTTACGTATGTGATGTCAAACTCGGATAAGAGCATTTGCCACCTAGAGATTCTCCCTATCAAGGCTGGTTTCTCTGCCAAGTATTTCAAGGAATCATGTCTTGTTAGCAGTTCAATATGGTAATAAAGGGTGTATTGCCTTAGTCGATGCATGACCCAGATTAAAGCACAACACGTCTTCTCCATCTCTGAGTACCTCTGTTCCCCATCTGTGAACTTCTTGCTCAGATAATATATGGAACGCTCTCTTCCATCGTCATCTTTCTGCCCCAGCACACATCCCATGGATTCAGGGAGTATAGTGAGGTATAAGAATAAGGACTTTCCTTGTTTCGGGACTATCAAGACCGGAGGTTTTGTAAGATAGTCTTTGATTGTTTTGAATGCCTCTTCGCATTCGTCGTCCCATTCTATTATGGTGTTCTTCTTCAACAGACGGAATAATGGCAGGCATTTGTCGGTGAGCTGTGAGATAAAACGAGCTATGTAATTTAATCTTCCTAGTAAGCTTCTTACTTCTTTAACAGAGTGTGGGGAAGGTAACTCTAATATAGATTTCACCTTGTCAGGGTCATTCTAATGCCCTCTTGGCTTATGACAAACCCTAACAATTTCCCCGTTGTGACCCCAAAAGTGCATTTTTCTGGGTTTAACTTAAGCTGGAATTTTCTCAGTCGTTTGAACAATTTTCTCAGGATACCAATATGGCTTTCTCCTTCTTTGGATTTGGCTATCATGTCGTCGACATATACTTCCACCTCACGATGCATCATGTCGTGAAGTATTGCGACCATGGCTCTCTGATACGTCGCTCCGGCGTTCTTCAAACCGAAAGGCATGACTTTGTAACAGAAAGTTCCCCATGTTGTGATGAAAGTCGTTTTGGTTTTATCTTCTTCAGCCATTTTTATTTGATTATATCCTGAGAAACCGTCCATGAATGAGAAGAGATGGTTTCCCGCAGTGTTGTCTACTAGAACATCAATATGAGGTAGGGGGAAGTTATCCTTTGGCGTGGCTTGGTTCAAGTCCCGAAAGTCTACGCATACGCGTACTTTTCCATTCTTTTTCATGACGGGGACTATATTTGCTACCCATTCTGGGTAGTCGGATACTTCAATGAACCCTACTTCTAGCAGTTTCTTGACTTCCTCTTTGATTTTCAGTAAGATGTCAGGCCTAAATCTTCTCAATTTTTGTTTTTTAGGTTTGACATCTTTCCTTGTGGGAAGCCTGTGAACTACTATTGACTGGTCTAGCCCTGGACATGTCACCATACGACCAGGCAAACACATCTGCATATTCCGTTAATAGCTCGGTTATCTCATGTTTTTGCTCGGCACTCAAACTGGTCCCAATTTTGAGGTTCTTAGGGTTTTCCATGCTTCCTAGATTTACTGTCTCCATAGGCTCGTTGATCGAGATTCCGCCTTGTTCATGTTTTAGCCAATTTTCTTGTATTATTTCGTGGTCTAAAATATCGCCTTCAACAACTGACCCAGCAGCGTTGGAAACGATATCAGCGTTTTTACTTTCTACCTGCGCGAAATATCCCTGATGTTCGATGGTAGGAGATATGAGTAAAATGAAAGTATATATATATGTAAGCAAGCTGTAATTGAACTTGATAAAGAGTCTCAATAAAATTTGTTTAATAATCTTTCTCTACTCTTGAGCTAACCTAGCGCTACTGATAGGATAACAAAACCAATTGTTGAGAGCCGGATGCTGGTTAGACGTGCGAGGAGTTGATTTCCCCTTGCTGTCGTCCTCTTCATTTATCCGAAGCTCTTGAATGACGTTTGCCTTTCGGAAAGATTGTTGGAGAGGTGGGATGCACATCTGGGTGTCGGTCATCTTCTCCCTTATTTTGCCTTTAGCACCTTTTGTTTGCGCTTCTTCTGCGGCCGTAGGAATGTACCCTAGTCCAAACGTCCCATGCTGTCCCTCTTTAAACCGATGGCCCTCCTTGCTGGTCACCATGTTTACTTCATTGAAAATCTGCAACCCCAGGTCTTTTGAACCTTCTTCCCCAATATAAGTATGGCAGTCTCTTTGTATATGGCGTAATCCTGCTCGCCCAGTACAGTGACTATCTGCCCGTTTGTGATGAATTTGACCCTTTGGTGGAGACTAGAGGGGATGGCTCCAGCAGCATGTATCCAAGGTCGTCCCAAGAGCAAATTAAAAGATCTTGGGATATCGAGGACCTGGAAGGAGATGTGGAATGTTTGTGGACCGATTTCCACCGGTAGGCTCACCTCCCCTATTATGTCTCTTTTGGACCCGTCAAAAGCTCTGACCACTGTGGAGCTAGGTTTTATATTGCTTGGATCGACCCCAATAAGTCGAGCGTTGCCAATGGGCAAACGTTGAGAGATGATCCGTTATCGATAAGTACTCGGGAGACAATGGTGTCATTGCACTTGACCACTACGAATAGTGGTTTGGTATGTTGGTCTCCCTCTTCCCCTAGCTCTTCCGGAGAGAAGGATATTTAGTCCATTGCAAAGATGGAGTCCGCCACGTGACCCAATTTGTATGTAGCGATACCTTCCGGGACCTAAATCTTTTTCAGCACTTTAAAGAGTGCTTCCCTGTGAGGTTCGGATGTTGTGAGAAGGCCCATGAGCGATATCTGCGCTGGAACTTTATTTAATTGTTCCATGATCTTGTATTCACCGGCCTTAACCATCTTCGTGAACGCAGCAAGTCCCTCTTCCTCTTCTTCCCCTTTTTCCACGGTGGGCTCTTCAGTCGGCTCTTATACTTTGGATCATATAATCTCCCAGAGCGGGTGATGCCTCCCACTATAGGAGGTCGCTCTTGTTCGAGGGCTCGATAGTCGAACGATGTAGCCTTGTAATTCTCTGCCGGTATCGGGACATTGAATACATATCTTTTTCTTGGGATTTGTACCTCGGTTGATTGTCCCTCATCGCACTGTATAACCCTGGGCTTCTGATGAGAATTGATCATGTGGACAATCTTCCCCTCTTCCTTTGCCGGGTTGTCCTCCTTCTCAAACTCCGGTCCCCATCTGCTAGGTGGCCCTTGCTCAGTCAAGGTATAAGAATAATTCACTAAATACTGAAATCTCCCGTGTGATTCCCCCAAAGTGCCGACCGTTGGGTCTCCAGCTGACCACCTTCTTTTAATGTGTGTTTTTGGAATCTCTTCTGGAGCTTGGCAGGATTGCTTCTTTTGTGGCTCGGTCTTCAGGGCTTCTTTGGGAACCGACTCCTCAGATGTAATCATATTAATGGCGAGCCTGTGATTGGGTAGGGGGTTGGTGTTGACATTGGGTGCTGGGGTGCTCACGAAATCCAATTGTATGATTCCTGCATCAATTAAATCTTGGATTTTGTGTTGGAGCCTCCAGCACCTATCTGTGGAATGCCCTCTCCTGACCCATGTGGTAGTCACACTTGAGATTTGAGTCAAAGTTCTTGGGTTTGTACCGGTAGTTGGGGATCTCGAAACTAATCAAGTTGTCCGCCCTCAACCGAGCGAAGACTTGACTGAGTGGGATGGGGATTGGAGTGAACTGCCTTGGGATCCTGACAGCCTGAGTTTGACCCGTCATGGGTTGCTGGACTGGGGTACTCGTGGTCTGAAATGTAACACGAGTCCCGGCCTTTTCTGCTTTACCGGAGTGGACCGTGCTGACAGTGGACTCTTTAGCTCTGTTTCCTCCCATAGGCCTTTGTGTCGGTGTGACCCTAGGAGGCTCCATTGTTTGGAGTCTACCGGTGGTGATGGCGTTCTCAATCCTACAGCTCGCGGCCACCAACTCTGCAAAACTGGAGGAGGTTTGGCCTACTAGATATGAAAAGTAGGTCTTGTCCAGGGTATTGACAAATATGGATGTCAATTCCTTCTCTGATATCGGGGTTGCTACCCTAGGCGGCCTGGGCTCTCTAGCGCTGAGCATATTCCTTGAACGACTCAGCATGTCTCTTCCGGAGACTTCCCAGGTCGATTACAGATGGGGCGACTTCAATATTGAACTTATATTGGTCATAAAACGCCCGGGCTAGCTTCTCCCAAGTGTTGACAATGTTGAAGTCCAAGTGGGCATACCAGACCAGTGTAGGGCCTGTGAGGCTGTCTTGGAATGTTTGGAGCATGAGTTGGTCGTAGTGAGCATACTTGCTCATTTTCCAAGCATATAGCCTGGTATGCATTTTGGGGCAGCCGGTCCCATCATACTTTTCGAAATCTGGGGTCTTGAACTTCTCGGGGTATGCCTCTTCTCTGTATGCTGGCAGGTTGGTGATTCCGGCCTGTTCAAAACCGTCAGGGCCCTCAATGGTTCTCATCTTGTCATGGAGCTGCTGGAAGAGTCGTTTCTCCATCTCCTTCTGCCTCTCTTCCATTTCCCTCTTCAGGTCGTCAGAGGTCGACCCCTGGTTGACTTTTGGCTCATATTCAAAAGCCGGGTTAAGGTGGGAATTGATCTCCTCATATTCCGGAGGCTGTCCCTCCACTGCTTTTCCCTTTCTGGCCCCTGAATGCTCTTCTTGGGTTGGCTGAGTGTTGCGCAGGAGGCCGATGTTTTCAGTTAAGAGGTGAACTTGGGTAGCCAGTTGTTGGACTGTTTGTTCTAGGGACATGATCCTAGAGTCCGAGGTAGCTTCAGCATTGGTGTTGTTGCGGTTGTCACTACTGTTGGCCATTTTTGTTCTTGAGCGCGTGAGGACCGGGCTTCTAGGAGGGTTTGATTGTTTGGAAGCTATTTTGATACCTGGATTCGCATTTTGTTTTGCTTTTAGTGTAATGAATGCACGAATGATATGCATGTGTCACGCGGATGCTAAAAGTAAAAGGGTTGACAACTGATTGACAATGTAATATTGAAACTTTACTTTTATTAATATTGAGAATTCTGGAGTTCAAAATGAAATATTACAAATAAAGATCTACTTCCTAGTTCTTTTAGTCTTCTGTTGTGGAGGCTCAGATTTCCCATTGATGACGGCTTCCAATTCCTTGACTTTGGCTTGGCATTTCTCCAATTGTGCTTCTAAGGCCTTATTCCTTTGATCGGATTCTTTGAAACGTCCCTTCCAGATGTCTTTCTTATGATCGCAGCTTCAAAGTATACCTCCATTCGAGCCCTGACCTGTTCCAGGTATACTTTTGTCTCTGGATTGATCTTGTCTGGTCTTGGTTGGGTGACGTTTGGAACCTGATACGCTCTTTCCCCTGTCTGGTATAGCTGGTGGATTACAAATTCTCTGGTGGCTCGGTGCTTTCCCACTTCACCATCTAATTCCCCGAGGTCCACATTCGGGCTTTCAATTTTGGCTTCCCAAAGTGCTTTGACCTTGCCAGCTTCACAAACTTCTCAGCTACTAACAGGTTCGGATCTTGATAATCAAAGGTAACTGCTTGTACCGAGGGCCGATAAACTATGTCTTGGATAGTGCCGAACTGGCGGACCACTGAGTTTGGGTGATATCCAATACATCCGCTGATTCCGATTAAAGGCACTACTTGGAAGTTTCTGCAGGTCAAGATGATTTTGTTACAGCAACTCTACCTGGTTGTCCATAGAATATCTTCGGCATTGAAGCTCCTAAGTAGCTCTACCCAACTGTGGCTGGCAAGGTCGTTGGGTAGCTTTACCTTTTCTACACATGAATCCACCAGATCCACCTGTTGGGCTAGGGTTTTCCTGACTATGTTCAACCCGAAACACTTGAGGTAGCTTACAAACCATATTAGCAAAAGGTTGAGGCTGGAGCGAAGGATCCCATGGCCTTTCTTCTTGAGGAAGTTTAAATTTCGGATCTATTCAGCCAGTAGAGCCGGGATGTAGGATCTTCCCTCCAGGAATTGGGTCACCGGCTCTGCAACCCTGTAGTGAATATAGAAGGTCCCGGTGGGGAACAGTATGGTGGCGAAGGCTGTCAAGATGAAAGCGTTCACCCTTCTCTGTCTGTAAGTCTTGGGGTCCCCACTCAGGACGTCCTTTCTATCCCCATTGTCCTCTCGGGTGATGAACCATGCTTCTAAATCATCCATTCGTATGCAATATCCATTACAGTCTGCCAGGGCTTTGTGGACTGCTGTCTTACGGATGCCTAATAATCTGCTGAAGGTACCGGCTGGCCCGGCCTCTAGGTTTGGAATGTAGATCTGATCGGTTAGTGCTGGAGCCTGTAGCAACTGGGTGTACTCCTCCAAGGTAGGGGTGATCTCATGCGGCCCGATAAAGAAAGCAGCGGGCTCGATTTCCCATAATTGGAGCATGGCCCGGACTAAAGGCAAATTCACCTCTATCTTTGTCAGTGAGAGTATGGGGCCGATCTTTTGCTGGATGAAGGCCTACTCCTCCGGGTTGTATAAAGTAAACCAATGGCCCAGTACCAACTTCGGGTCCAAAGGTTTGTACACCCGTATTTCTTTGCGGAGGAGACGGTCGACTGCACTGCTAGCCATCTATTACAATAAGAAATAGCCTAGTTACAAACAGAACTACGAAAACATTACAGGGAAATGGTCCTGAACTCCAAGGACAAAATAACAAACCATTACATTGTCATTCAATTGTCAACCCCTTATGATGTTATGTATGCAAGTAGGTTGGTTTTAATTGGTTCCCGAGCTCTATGGCCTCCCGCATTCTCGAAGAAATGGATCTCAGGCCATATCGAAGCATAGGGTGGGATAGCCTAATCGGTCCCGAACGGTGAATCAACTCACTTCGCCCGAAACCTACACAATGGCTCCCCGTCTTAGGTTTCTAGGACGGTCCGGGTTCGACCGCATCTACTCACACAAACATATGTATGCATGCAAACCCCCACAGTAAAGAAAATTCAAAATCTAACTAATCCCTGAAAAGTTAGTAATAGAGTAATAATTGAAACACATTTCTTAAAGAGAACAATTCGAAGAGATTCAGGTGGCTAGCCTACTGACATGGTTCCCCAGTGGAGTCGCCATCCTATCGAGTCTAATTTTTGAATTCCCATTCCTAATCCGATCTAGACTAGACCCTATGCTCATCTAATGTAGATCCTCGACTTGAGTTAGGAATTTCGTTTGATTTTTGGAGTCGCCACCCAACTGTTGTTGGGAAAATTGAATTAAGACTAAAGGAGCGGATTAGTCTTAATTTGGACCACTAGTCGTCGTGATTTCCTCTTTTCGTTTTTGTGAAAAGAGGAAAAGGGAAAACCAGAGTTTCTAAGTCCGGAGGCTAACTATTAAAACCTTTACGGTTACCACCTAATCTCTTGAAATTGTTTCTCTTTAGAAATGTGTTTCTATTTTTGTTTCTGTTACTTTTTATTATGTTTTTGAGTTATTTCAAGAAAATGATTTTTCATTCATTTTATGGGTTGACCTGAATGGGTGCCTACGTACTTGCTACTCAGGATCAAATAAGCCGTAGTTCGCTTTTCTGAAAACTTTAAGTTGGTTTGTGAATTTTAATTTTGAAATCTAATTTGATTTATGTTCTTACCATTTTTGGGATTTTTTCAAAAAAAAACTTCTAAGCCTAAGCTTTGATTTTATTTTGAAAATGATTTTAGGGAAAAACATCAATTTTGGATTTATTTGAAGAAAAGGATTTTTCTAAGTGCTAAAACTCATTTTTTAATGATTTTTGAATCTTTTGGATTTTTTTAATGATTTTTATGATTTTTGTGATTTTTTTTGTTATTTTTGTGATTTCTAAGAATTTTGTGGATTTTTGTGTTTTTTGGGAATTTTTGTTGATTTTTGTGATTTTGGGAATTTTTGTGATTTTTGGCATCTAAAATTTTATTATTATTTTCCTAATATTTTTTATTATTTTTCTATATTTTATTATTTATTTTACATTATTAAATCCTAAAAAAAACTAATTTCTACATTTTCCTATTTATTTAAAATAAAACCTAAATCAACAAATAAATAAATGGCTAAAGAAATAACAAAATAATAAATAACACATAATAAATAAATTCGGAATAAATAAATAAATAAATAAATAAAATATGGAAAACCCGATTTACCTGGACTCGGGTCGGTGCGCGGGTCGGGTCGAATCGGGTCGGGTCGGATCGATCGGACACGGCGGCGGGAAGGCTTGTTCACGGCGTTCCGATAGCCTTTTGCAGCGGGTGAGGTGTCGAATCCTAACTTCTCGAGGTTGCTGAATCCAATGGTGGCGGTGGTTTGCTCCTAGATCGCCTCCTAGTGGTGGTTCAACTCCGGCCGGTGCTTCGCGATTTTGGGTCTCCTCCGATGCTCTCCGATTTGCACTCTTTTCTCACTTTCTCTCAATTCTAATCTGTGCTTTGGCTTCCTCTACTCCTCCTCCATTTATAGGCACTTGAAACCGAGTTGGATAAGCTCGGATTTCCTCCGATTGAAGCTGATCGGATTTTCGATTAGAAAAACCAACTTCGATTTGTGTCAATCCCTCGATTTGTTGCGATTTGATTCCAATTAGATAATGTTTATCTTATTTATGTTGAAGATATGTTGGATTTGTGCAAAAAATCGAATCAAAACGGCCGAAATACGAATTTTTCCTTCCGCCGGCGATCTCGGACCCGAGGTAGACGACGATCACGAGCTCGGCGCGTGTGTTTCCTCCAGCCAATCGGATGCTGTCACGTGTCCTGGATAAGTGAAAAAATTGCAAAACGCGGAAACTGCTCCTCCCGCGATTCGAACCCCTGACCTCGCACCCGCACCGCGCCTTAGCCCATGGTTCGGACCAGCTGAGTTAGCCCACTTTCCTAATTTTTCTAATTTCGCAAATTGCATATATGCAATGCGATTTTTCTATTTTTTTGTATTTTTGGAAAATTCCAAATTTTGTAAAAATTGTTTATTATTTATTATTGCTATTTCTGGAATCTTTTTTCAAAATTGATGTGTTTTCCTATTCATTTATTTTTTTTGAATATTTTTTATTATTTGCTAAATTAGGGAAAAATTGAAAATTGATTATTATTGATTATTACTCATTCCTAGGGCAAAAAATGGGGTGTTTACAGGGTGCAAAGAAAAAAAAATTAAAGATGATAATTAGATACCTAGGAGTAAAAATTAACTTTGATTGAGGTTGATTTGAGAGCTTGGAGTGATTTTAGACGATGGAGTGGGAAAAAGGTCGAGTAAAGAGGAGAAGGTGGGTATTCAAGTGTGTGTTCTATTCATCTATGAGTGTTTGCTTTTAAAAAGGTTACTTTGAAAGTGCATACTTAGTATGTGCCTTCTTCTTTGCTAAGCGAAGGCATATATACTATCTATTTTTGTAATAAGTATTTTCAAGGCCCTTTTTAAAGAGTTATAGGTAGACTCTATTATCATCACCTGGATAACAATAGTGAACTCCTTATGAGATTACTATTTGTTTTTCTTTTTGGACACGAGGTTTGACTATTGCATTCAACCTTACTATGATTGGATTGGAACCCATGTTGCCCATCGTGTTAATCAAAGTCACAAGTAATCTAATGTTATTATATTTTCACCTAAATTACATTTCAATGAATCTTGACAGCTAAATCAGATCTAGAACTGTGTGTGAGTGGCATTGAATATGTTAGTGTGACTACTATTGTGATGAGTTCATTTCAACCCACTCGTTATCTTTTTTACGAGATGATCTTTTCATTGATTATGCACATCATGAGTATGGCTATGGTTTCAATGACTTTGAGTGTGATTTGGTCAATGACTAATAATGTCTTCGCTTGTTGAATCACAAGGTTGATAACGAATTTTGATGAGACAAAACTTAGTTTTGAAAGTCTATAAAAGTAATTTTTGGAAAATGATTCATATTGGTAAATTTTTCTTTTTTTAGTAAAAAATTATCTTGAAATATGATCTAAAAAGCTAAAGTTTGAATATCTTGTATCTATGTTTTTTTTTTTTTTTATGTTTCCATGTTAAGAGAACTTATTTTGATAAAGAAATTACATCTGAAAAGCCTTACTTCATCATTAAAGGAAAACTTTTTTTTTTAGTGTAAATGGTCTAGAGCAATGCAAACAGGTTTGAACCATCTTCGTCTTTCTTGAAGATTGTGTTGCATGAAACAATCTGAAGCATCATGGAAAAAGTTCAAACCATTGTATGCCAAGAGCAAATGCATTCTAGGATTCAAGGAGAGAGTTTGGAGCATTGCAAAAAGGTTTGGAACTTTCCTTGACCTAAAACGAAAAACTTGCAAGGAAGCTAAAATGGTCCAAAGCATTGCAAAAGGTTCAGACCTTTCATGAAATTTATAACTATTAGATAGCATTTAATGCATGAATGGTAGGAGCAACGTTTATATTTTGTTGAAGGGCTTTAAATACCATTTTAAGGGTAGATTGAAGATAAAAAAAAATTGAGCCTCATTTGCAATATTACTATTTGTCTTCGTACTCATCAACTCTCTTGTACTTTTGTTCATTATTTGTTATTCTTTGTTAAAGCCCTAATGTAGTGCAAGTGTAATCCTTTTGTAATTCTATTGAAAGAGTACACTACACATGATGTTGAGCCTATGTTTGGTTTTTCTTTTCCTTAATCAGGTTTACATTAAGCCTAACCCACTCAACACAAGTCTTTCAACCAAATTAAAGAAAGTTTTGTAGTTTTAAAAAAGTTAAAAATGGAGCCGCCACTCGACATATGTTAGGAAAAAAGTGTAAAATTAAGATTTACAGGTGGATAAACCTTAATTTTAGTCACTAGTCTTTTGAGGTTGACATTGTTAGTGACCTATTTCGGATAATTTGACACTTCTATAAAGCCCACTTCCAATAGTTTTTTACCCTCTTCCTTGATCTTAAGTAAGATACTAAGTTAATATCTTTTGAGTTTTTGCTTTTTAGGTTTATCTCATCTCTTATGGGTAATTTATGGACCACTACAGAGGGATCCAAACCATGCATGCCCACATAAGTCCATGTAAATATATCTAGGTATTCTTTCAAGAGTTTGGTCAATTTTCTTTGTTGAGCCTCATCTAAGTAGCCACTTATTTTAAGATTCCTCGATTTTTCCTCACTTCCTAAATTAATTGTTATTAATGGTTCATCAATGGAAATTCCATCTTACTTAAATTGCTGCCAATTTTCTTCAATATCTAGCAAATGATCGACATCACTCCCGATGACTAACCCAGTAAGGCCGGAGGTGATATAAACACTCTCATCATTCACAGGGACAAGATACCTTCGATTTTCATCGGGTGCATTAGATTTGAAAAGGAAAATATATGGAAAAGAAATAAATAAGCAAGTAATGATAAAAATGAGGGAGAAACTTTTATTACTGATAAATGTAAGTGAGTACATCTTTGTTTAAAGCTAGTAAGGAATTAAAGATTAAATTTATTGAAAGTTAAAATTGACTCATAAACTAAGCATATGGAAAATGAGAAAGGACTCATAGACTTGATATAACTCAGACTGAAAAGGGAAAAACATGCTCCATTATACTCTAAGAGGGACTTATCACTATTGAAAGAAACCAAAAACCAATCATTGAGAGTTGCAAGTGGGTTACTTAGTCCCTCCTCTCAAATTGAGCATTGCTAGTTGAACATGTCTACTATCAAGTCAAGTTTAGGCTCCTAAACCTTGGTTGATACTGGGAAAGTCTAGCTAATGTAGGGGATTTGGATATTAGTGCCTAGCAACTTCTCTCCTTTTAACCTTTTGCTTCATCTTGGTGATTTCCATTGGTGTAGGCTCATAACCTAAGCAAAGCATTCCGATCTGCTCTTTAATCTTCATCTGTTAGGTGTAAATCTCCTTCTTAATCCCATTCCCGGCTTCTCGCAAGCCATGTAACATGTAGACCTCTTGAAATATTTGTAGACCAGGTTCATCATTGTCATCACTTCCAACATAAGGGATATCTATCTCTTTGTAGGTGACAAAGTCTTGTTCAACCAACAATGTAATTACTTGGCCATTGGAGATAAACTTCACCTATAGGTGTAAACTCGAGGGTATAGCACCAACTACATGGATCCATGGTTAACCCAAAAGTAAGTTAAAGGACTTGGGAATATCCATGACTTGGAATGTTATGTTAACACATGTCGGCTAATTTCCACATCTACGTCTACATCTCCTTCAATTCCTCTTTTAGAGCCATCGAAGGCTTAAATGGTTAGAGTACTAGGCTTGAATTCAAACCTTGGCACCCCAAGTAAATCCAATATTAACAATGGGCATACATTTAGTGACAATCCATTATCTATGAGGACATCGGAGATAATCATACCCCCACATTTGACCACTATGAATAGGGTTTTGGTGTAGTCAACTTCATCTTCATTAAGCTCTTTAAGTGAGAAAGCAATGTGGTCCTTAGCAAACATTGTGTTGACTACAAGGCCTAACTTATCAATGGGGATGCCCTTAAGTACTTTAACATCTTAAAGGATCTTGATAAGAGACTCACGATGAACATCAAATGTGAGAAGGAGGCCTATGAAGGATATTTGGACTGGGACTTTAGCCAATTGGTCCAGGACCTTATATTCACTAACTTTGATAATTTGGTGATGTGAGGCATAGTCTGTATCATTCTCTTCATCTTCTAGTTCCCTGACTTTTTTAGATTATTCCCTTATGAGGGTTTTTCTCTTATCCTCTTCTAGTGGGTTATATATTCTACCAGACCTTATAAGCCCACCTACCAGTGGCATGGGGTCTTACGAACTTAGTTCATAGCTTGATAGTTTAGTGGTGCAACTTTGTCATTTTTAGTGGCCTATGGGCTATTCAAAGTCAACTTCTTAGGGGTGGTCTTTTCCTCTTCATCTTCTTTATAGCACTTGAACACCACGAGCTTTAGGTTTACCCCAATCATACAAACACTTAGCTCCTTTTAGTTTATCTTCTTCCTCAAACTCTGGTCCTTAGCTAGTAGGTAGTGCATTGGCATTAACTTTTGGTATGGATTAGTAATTTACTAAGTATTCGAATTTTCTAGATGGTTCACCTAAGGTGTCAACTATTGAGTCTCCCACCAATAACCTCTTCTTAGTTCCTTTTATGTGCAATTCTTATGTAGTTTGGGAGTCAACATGAACATAATTTCATCTTTCTTGACCTTTCCTTCTCTAAGTAGTTGGTGAATAGCAAGCTTAGTCTTGGTTTTGTCCCATAGGTTCATAGACCGTAAATGGCTTACCTGTTGCAAGCTCTATGCAATTTGTTCTATCATGATAGGGAGCTCATCCAGGTTTAGTTTAGGCTTTAGATCTTCAATTGTGATCATGTTGATTGCAAGCTTATGATTTAGGAGTGGGCTCCTATTAACATTAGGCCTTTAAGGTTCAATGAAATCTAATTGAATCAACTTGGCATCGATTAGATCTTGCACCTTGTTTCTAAGTTTCCAAAAATTATCAACAGAATGCCCAACTTAGCCTAAGTGATAATCACACTTTACGGTTGGATAATAGTTTCTAAGCTTGTATTTTGGCATTGGTACTTCAAAAGTCAACATGTTTTCTTGCTTGAGGTAGTTGAGGACTTGACTCATGGGTGCTAGGATGCAAGTATATTGCCTTCTAGGCCTTTTGTTTTATTCCTTACTCATGTTTGAGTTTTGGCTTTAGCTCAATTGGATAGCTAGTTAAGGTGTTGAGGTTGTAAAGTTGCTAGTACCTACCGTGCCAACTGTTGGGTCTCTTGATTTAGCTGCGGACTTGGAAGTACTAAGCTTCTTATCAATAGAAGTGGGGACTATTATTCAGCCTATTGCAATGGAATCTTCAATTCTATTCTTGTTGCTACCACCTCAACAAAGCTGGAAGCAATGTGGCCCATAAGGAAATTATTATAAGGATCACCCAGATTGGTGATAAAGACGTGGGTCAAGTCCTTTTCCGAGAGTGGAAAAGTGATCCTAGCTGCCACACTTCTCCAACGTTGAGCAAACTCCTTGAAAGTCTCTTTATCTTTCTTGGTTACCTTCTACTAATCATACATAGTTGGTGCTACTTCGATGTTGAACTTATATTGGTTATAAAAAGCCCTAGTAAGCTTATCCCAAGTATCATATTCGACTAAATCCAATTAAGCATGCCACATTAAAGCTAGATTAGTAAAGCTATCCTGAAATGTCTAGACCATAAGTCGGTCATGCTTGGTGTACTGACCTATTTTGCACACATACAGACGGATGTGCATCATAGGGCTACTGGTTCCATTGTATTTCTCAAACTTAAGTATCTTGAATTTTTTGAGGAAATAATCTTTTGAATAACTAGGCAACTTCAAGACGCCTAGCTTTTCTAACCTATCTATGCCTTCCATAACTTTGTGTTTATCTCGAATTTCTTCATTAGCTTTTCCTCTATGTCCTTTTGTTTCAATTCAAGTTCCTTCTTCCACATGTCAGTTTCAAGCTTAAATTCCACATCTTACAACTTAAGGGGTGACATCTCATTTTGTTGGTTGTTGGAACATTCGCTTGCATGAGCAAGTGGATGGCTTGCGGAGTGGGTAAGGGTCTAAAGTTGTTCTAACACTTGTTGCATGGTCTTCTCAAGGGCTTTGACTCTTTTGGGGCTAACACTTTTAACCATCTTGGAATAAGAATGAGTGAGAATAAGGCTTCAAATGAAAATTGGCTGTTTGGGAGCAATCTTCGAGATTCCTACAAAAGGACCAAAATATGTTAGTTCTCTATTTTTTTTTAGCTTTATTTTCTCTCCTCTCTCTCTCTTCTTTCTTTCTTTCTCTCTTTCCTTTCTTTTTCTTTCTCTTTCTCTCTCTTTTGTGAAAGAAACATACTCTACAAAATAAAATATGTAACTGAAGTAAGTAAAACGGAGAATAATGAGACACACGGATACAAGATGTCGAAATAGCCATTGAATAATATTGTGGTAATTTTATTTTAAAATTTCACTAGAGTTGCAATTTTATTAATATTCTAGTGATGCATAGTATCGGAATACAAAGACGAGAAACATAAAACCAAAACTAAAATTAAAACCTAAACTAGAAACACAAAATTGAATAAACTACTCTAGATAAATCTCTTAATCTTGTTGGGGCATGCTCTTGCTTCATTAATTAGCAATGGCTAGATCTACTTCTTGGCCCTCCTCAATTAGCCTTCTAAGTCCTCTATCTGATTCTAAGCTTCTTCAAATTAAGCTTTCCAAGTGTTCTTCCTCCTTTCCATGGCTTTATATTGAACTTTCATATGGGCTTACACTAAATCCATATATGCTATAAGCTTTGGTGTAGGATGCTCATGTGTGGGTTTGAGTACATTAGAGGCTTGATACTATAGTTCTCCATTCTTTTGAAGCAGGTTAAATATGAACTCTTTTGTGGCTCGATAATCTCTAACTCTTCATCTCAAGTCTCCTACGTCAACAATGAGGGTTAATTCCCTATGGTCTTAAATACCTTAGATCCTTCGCAACTTGCTTATTTTATTAGCTAGTATAATGTGAGAATTCTAGAAATCAAGTGTCACCACCTTTAGGGAATCTCCGTAGGCTATATCTTAAATGGACCTTAATTTCTTGACCACACATGCCGATAAGCACCCTGTATAGCCAATGATGCCTATAAGAGGGACTGTAGCATACCCTTCTCACCAAAGTATGGGATGCATACAATGGTTCCGTCTAGTAGTCCAAAGTATGTCTTCTGGTGGAACTTTCTAGAGAGCCTCAATCTATCACTAAACTGTGACTCCCTTTGGTAAATGGATCTTAGGAATGAAGTTGCCTATTAAATCAATCTGTTAGGCCAAAGAGCTCCTGAGTAGGTCCAATCCATAAGTCTTAGTGCGATTAGCAAATTAAATGATAAGTAGCACTGAGCTTCCCTTGAAATGCCCATGGCTTCTTAGCTTCAAAAAATTTAGAGAACGAATCTACTCTATTAAAAGGGTTGGAATATATAACTTTCTAACCAAGAATTAAGCTACCAGCTCCGTTACTCTAAAATAAACATGTAAAAGCTCATTAGGAAATGAAATGGTTCCAAACGTAACTAGGATAAGCGAGTTGATTCAATTCTCTCTCCATACTTCAAAGCCACCACTAAATATGACCTTGTGTTTTTAATACTCTAATAGGCTTTCAAACTAATCAAGGAGGATTAATAATCTTATGGCTTTTCCACTACACCATCAAGGGCTTGTGCCACTTCAATCCTGCTCACCCCCTAAAACTTAGTAAAAGTGTTTGCTAAGATAGCTTTGAGGTTCGAAACTGCTATGCCTTAAGTGCATGGTGGGGCTTAGAGTAGTTAGGTGTACTCTTTAATAGTGTGGCTAAGCATATTTGTGCCAAATAAGAAGGAAGAAGTCTTTGGGCTCCAAAAATGGGCTAAGGCTTGCATAAGGGACTAGTTAGGCTTGGTATTCATTAGGGAAAGTAGTAGGCCAATCATGGTGATAATGAATTGTTGATGATTCGAGTCAAACTGGTTTGTTAGGAAGGGCTTAGGTTCCATGGGTTACTCAATGTGGAACTCTTGAATGAAAGTAAGTTGAGCATTCGATGAAACTAACATCTTTCTTTTCTACAAATTATAATAAACAAAAAAAAAAAAAGCTTACACTGAAGTTTATGTACATAGAAATTTACGGATCTTACAAAGTACTATGACAAATTAGAGTATCAATTGAAATTACAACTCTTTCTTTATTATGCCACACTATTTTCCATTGGCTGGTACGTAATTATGAATGCAATAGGGTGGGTTCCATAGGTTCCCGAGCTTTGTGGCCTCACATATTCTTAAAGAAATGGATCTTACGCCACATTGAAGCAAGAGTGCAATGAAAGGTGGTTACACCATAACTCCTAAATGGTTACATAATGGATCCCTTTCCTAGATTCCTAAGATGGTTTGGTCTTAACCATATCTAACACACATCTTTCTTTTCAAACAAATTTCATCTAAGATTGGCCCATTAGGCCTTTCTTCATTTTCTTTTGTTTTCTTCTACACCTTCAACACCCGAGTAATACAACTATTTATAAAAAAAATTATAATGAAGAAACTTTATTTCTAAAAAAAAAAAATGAAGACCTTTAAAATTATTTTTGGAAATTCCCTTATGGCTAGCCCACTTGGTCCCTAGTGGAGTCACTGATTTGTATAGCCTAAGTTTTGGTTTCCCTTTTCCTTAATTAGGCTTACATTAAGCTTAGCCTACTCAATATAAGCCTCTCAACCAAATTAAAGAAAAGTTTTGTTGTTTAAAAAAAAATTAAAATGGAGTCATCACTTGACTTATGTTGAGAAAAAAGTATAAAATTAAGGTTTATGAGTGGATAAATCTTGATTTGAGTCACTAGTTTATATGTTTTTTGTAAAATAATTAAAAAAATAGAAATAAGAGATTATAAAATCGAAGATTATCTTATTAAAACCTTTAAGGTTTCTATAAGAGCATTTCTAAAAATAATTAAAAAGCCTTCAAGGTTCCTTTTTTCGAAAATTCTTCATAAAAAGTTTATTTTTTATTAAAAATATAATCAAAAAACAAAATTTTTAATTTTTAAAGCTACTTGAAGTGCCTATGTACCCCGTTGGTTAGAATCAGGCTCACATAGTTTTTTTTTTTTTTTTTTCTGTAAAAACTTTAGTTTGTTGGTTTATTTTATTTTTAAAAATGTCAACTTTATGTTTTTAGCCATTTTACTTTTTTTTAATCAAAATTTCTAAAACCTTTTTTTTTTGTGCCTTATTTAAAAAAAAAAACTAACAAATCTATTTTTTTTTTTTGGAAAAGGTCGGTTGAATGTTTTTATTTAAAAAATGAATTTTCTAAGTGAGAAAAAAAATTAAGAGAAAGATTTAAAAGAAATTCTTTATTGAAAATTTCCTTTAAAAAAAAAAGAAAAGAAAGAACCTTTTTCGATGAAAAAGTAAAGGCATACATCATGGGAACAATTATACTAGTAACACAAATAAAGCAATAAATATCTCATCAAATTCGGATTTTTATTTTTATATTTTTTTCCATATTTTAAATATTATGAAAAAGACATTATTCACATCTAAAAATTACCTGGAGACTAATATTATACTAAAATGCAACAAACAAACACAAAAATAGTAAAAAGAATAATAAAAAACATAATTTTTCCTTTTTTTTTTTCTAAAAATATTCTAAGACATTATTCACGTCTAAAAGTTATCTAAAAGTAAATATTATGCTAAAGCATACCACATTCCACATAAGACAAGCCAATAATCATCAAAACTTATTTTTACTTTTTTGAAATCTTTTTTTTTTAATTTTCTATTATCAATTCAAGAAAAGAAAAAAAAAGAAAAAATGGAAAATAGAAATAAAAATAAAACATAAAAAGTTACCTTGTGCATAGGTGGTTCAAGGGCTTTCAATCATTGGTAGCAGCAATTCAAGGGTTAGATAGGTTTTTGCTATTGTAGGAAAGCAAACCCCTAGAAGCTTGTATCTTGGTCAAGTTCACTTGAACCCATTCTTCAAGCTTGTAAACCCAAACTTTGATTCTTGATTAAATTAAAGTAATTCCTAAGTTATTGAATGCAATTAATGGTTGGGCTTTATTCTAATGATGAAGGGGAATGTTTCTATGACTTTGGTTTGCTTCAATTTTCTCTCAAATGAGAGAAATTGATGAGAGAGAGAGGGTGGTTGCGAATACTATTCTTAGAGTGAGAAAGTGAGTGATTCTTGTAAATACGAACTTACTAAATTTTTTTGTTCATCTAGAATGAATTCTAGGGACTCCTATTTATATCAACAAGTGATGAGTAGTGTTTAAGAAATCTTAAATATGAAGAAAAATTGAACCTTTGAAAGAATGAGTATTTTCAGTTCTTGAATATTGTTTTGTAGAATTTATCACAATTTTTGTGTAAATTGATTGCAATTGAGGGTGAAAAAGTATTCTAAAAGCTATTCTTGACTTAACTATATATTTGATTCGTGATTTGCAAACAAGATTAGCTTCTAGTAACTTAATAAAAATTCGATGTAAAGTATATATATTTTATTTTTTTATTTTTAATCTTATTTTAAGGCACTTTCCTTATCTATTTTATTCAAATTTGGAGTTTTTTAGATATTACCCCATGTCTACTTTTAGTTTCCACATTTTATTTGGATTAATTTGGCCAAAAAAATGAGTGAAATTGGGTTAAAAATATAAGGGGTTGCATTTTTTTTTCCTTTTTCGTTTTGTTGAATGCTCCCAAAAGAAGAAGCATCTACAGTGCATCGTGTTAGCCAATGAGAGGCTGACCCATGTTCCTAACATGTGTTATCTTCTATTAAATGTTACACAAAATTATATTTAATCTCTTATGAGTCAATTTTAATTAAATGACCCAATATACTTCAAGTCTTAAGAATCAATTCAAATCCCATGGACTCTTTCTCACATACAGTCTAGTATGCATATGTATAATTATTTTTTCTATAAATAGCTTAATTTAACAAAATTACGAGTCAAATTTCATCTAGTATTCAATTTAACTCGAAATTTCAATTGCTCATAGAATTAGCGATTTAAGTACATTTAAGACACCGTTTGAACCCACAATCAACTTAAATTTTCTATTTTATTATGAGCAAACTGAACCTAGGCCAAAAAAAAGAAGAAGTAATTCTTTAATAAAAGGGTATTAAAGACTCATATTTGTCAAATCACATATGTATATTTTGACTTAAAAATTGTTTTTGATTTTGAAAAATTATTCCTACCCTAAGATAAACCAAATTGGCCTCCACCTAACTTTTAAATTTTTTTTTCAGCCTTTTTCCTTAAATTAGGGCTACAAAAAAAAAAAAAAAAAAACAAAACTAAAGGGGCAAAAATGGAGTGTTAACACTTGTGATTGTGAGTGTGAAACAATTGTTGTAGGCTTTTGAGCCATTGTTTGAATTATTCAATAAAAGGGTGTGTGAAGTCCTCGGTTGAAGGCAATTGTGTGTCGTAAAGAGTAGAGGGCGGTCCAAACTCCACATTATATCCAACTTGATATTCTAATCCCTCTCTCTTTATTTTTATTTTTGTATTTGTTGTATTATTTCTATATTGTTTCAATTATTTGATCATTTGTGTGAGAAATAATTAACTTGCAATAATTGGCAATTAAACTTAATTCACCCCTCCTCTTGAGTTCCTAGTGTTGTACTTCACCATTGTGGTAGTCATTTGGACTTGTTATGGAGTATTTGATCATACACTATTACTTTTAGACCTTTTAGAATTTGACATATATTTGGTGGTTTTGGACCATGTATTGTATTATGGACTTTAGATTTTTGGGCTTGCAAACATTGAAACTTACTTGATCTCATATGATACTATTTCAGAGATTTTATTAGTAAAAAGGTTTAACAAAAACTTACACATTTTCAAAATTGTTTACAAACAATGAAACCACAATTTCAAGCATGAACCAAATGCTTTCTTGACAAATTAAAAAATAAAATAAAATTAGTTTAGAAACTCAATTAAGTATAGAGGAGTCTTAATGTATTCTACTTAGGTGGGATACATGATGAATTGTCGTAACTCTTAGGTTTTGAGATGTGACAATGACATTAAATTGGATCAGGCTTAATTATCAAATTAGCCATCTACAATTTTCTTTCATTTTCATTTTGTCTTTTGAGTCATATAGGATGTATGCTCATTAAGTAAAAAGATGATAAAGAAAAGCTCAAATTTTAGATTTAGAGGCATGATGAAAACTGTAATTCAATAGTTAGTAATCAATTATACAAATAAAATTAGCGGACTAGTTGAACATTTCACAAGAGCTTTTAAAATAGGTTTCAAGAAGATAATTGTCTAAAAGACATATCTTGAAATCTTGAATTTCTTGCTCATAGTAATTTTTCCTTTCTTCATCACCTTAAAAGAGTTACTTGTGCATGAACTTAATTATTGCACATTCATCGAAGTTATATATATAATGCTTTAAAAAGTGTAGATTGTTGCTAGCGGCTTCTTCCAACTTCTTAATCATATGACTGTTAGGTGGGATTAAGCGAATAGTATAATGATATCACCGAAGGAAGTTTCGCATACATATTATAATTGTATAGCATTCTTAGTATGTCTTTCATTTGAATACTTGTGTAATATGTTATAGTATAATTTTTTAAAATATTTACATAGAATGGCTTAGGTAGTAGAAGCTTCTCTTTATTAAAGAAAAACTGATATGAACATTATGAATTGCTTGGTCAAATCGTTAACAACTCAATTTGCTAATGGTAATTTAACAAACTTTCACACTCGTCCCTTTGACTACTGACGAGGAGTGTCAACGTGAAGATGAATTTTTAGGTTCAAGTGCTCCTTTGGAGAGATGAAATGATACCAACTAATGGGAAGATCATGATGATTCACTATATGATCTTGGAAAACACTCAATAAAAGAGGCTTCAATAGGTCAAAGACATGAGAAACGGAGGTAATGCATCAAGGATCACTACATTCATATTTAGAAAGATTTTCTAAATCTATGGCTATAAACTTAGAAATCAAGAATGTAACTTGTGCAATAATAGCAAGGAGTTACAAAGTTGACAGTAGCGTATTCAATTATCCTCTTGCATCCATCCATATTCAATTGATAATTACATGGACGTACTTGAAGTTATGAATCGTACTAGTCGATAGGTCTATAATGCAACTATTGAAATATTCAAAGATTGAAACAATAGAAACTTGTCATGAAGAGCAATAACGAGTTCATTAAGAGCAGTAACATATGCTATCAAAAGCAATAGTTGCAACAATCAGAAGTGACAGCAAACACGATCAAAAGCAATAGTAAACATCGGAAGCGACTGCGCTTATTCTAAGAAGAAAAATAGGGCGGTTCATCAACAGCAAAATAGAGGTAAGAAAATCTTAAAAAACAAAAAAAATGAATTCCTTCTGTTGAGTTGCTCTTAAACAATCATTTGTTTCTAGAAAGTAGAAGGTTTTACGGATAAAGTAAACTGTTTTCCTCATATTTGTATTTTTAGACAATGCTTTATGAGTATTTTGAAATTGTAGTCTATAAACTTTTATTAAGGGTGAGATCATGAGGAATGCTATTGTAGACTAGTAGGGTTTTCCTAAAAGCGTGAGATAAAACAGTGATAAAAACCGTAGTTATAATCTATTCTCTCAAGTATATAATGAAAGTTCAGTGTGAATGGTTAGATGCTAGCGCAGAGTTAGATGAGTTGATCAACTCAACTACTGTATGTTAGTCAAATCTTTTTTTCCTTACTTTGTTTACTTTATTATTTTATCGTGCATGAGACTTTAGTATGTCGATTTGGTTAAATTGATCGAAATATATTTTTCAAATTTCACAATGGAAAACAAAGAGTGAAAAAGAGAGAAGAGAATTCTCAAAAAATGAAACTTTCTAAACTTTTCAAAAGCTAAACAGGGCCTAAAAAGGCATCCAGCTTATCTGAATTTCAAGTCACCAACTATAATTTTCTAACCGACCTAGCTAGTCAAATTTTCCTTCGCAATGACACGTACTTGCGTAGAAGTTAGAACCGATAGATAGCCTCACATGCAACTTGTTGGATCATTAGATTTCTGTCACTTTCTCATATTTTTCCAGGTGGGTTGAGGAAAAAAAAGAAAAAGAAAAATAAAAAATAAAAAAAGCTACAAATGCCACTTTCAATGGGGTAAAAAGAGAAAAAAAAAAAACCAATGCCTCCAGAATGGTGGAGTTAACTACAAGTCAAAACCCTCGGGTCCGTACAAAAAAAATATTAATACCCTAAATTATTACCCTAATTCTATAATAAATAATAATAATACCTTTATGATATGAAGCTTATTATTCTAGCTACCAAAGTGTGTATTAAGAATTTGCCCGACCTGTCTTTCTCAGCAAAGCCATCAAAAAATCATTCCACACATCAATAGGCCCTGGCAAGCACCAATGTACACAATCATTGTAACCTTTCATCCATTTGTTACCCCAAAATGCACCAGGATGCCCATCTGGTCTCATAAGCATTGCCCTAGTCACATCCAACACTCCAAACCTATTATTCCCTCTTCTCTTCCCTTGTTTCCTTGCTCTCTCGATCTCCTGTAACAGTATGTTCCTAAACTTCCACTCGTTGCTTCTCAAATCTATGTCCTCCTCACTAAAAGGGCTAGTCCTCTCACACTTCCCTCCAGTGTTCCATGTCCCATTCTCAAAATGGGCTGGTGAGAATGTCCTGATCAAAGCCACCAGCCCCTTGCACCTCGTGCAGCTGTTTATGTATCGGAGTGCCTCCCGGAAGGAGAGGCGAAGAGCCTCTTCCGGACTGAACGACCTCACATTCGGTTCATTGCAATACACACACCCTATAATATCATGACCCCTGTATAGATAGATCTTGCGGAAAAACCAATGAGCGTCGGAGATGATCGCATAGTCGAGTGTGGTGAGTTCCCTAGCCCATGCAACATCAACCTTATCGACGTGCAGGTGGTACGAGCCATCCGACGTGCCGTTGTTTTCTCCTTCCTCGCCAACTATTAGGAATTTCGACCACAGGATTTTGAGAGTAAAACCGTGTTTGCGGAAATACCATGTCCGGAAACGATCTTCTGCATCCTTGTAGATGTCCATAGGAACTTCTTCCTGCTTCGACAGATATTATTGCATCGTCAGAACATGCCTGTATCTGAATACAACTATGTATACGTAATTGAGATTTGATATAGTATGGATGTAATCAAACCATAAGTTCAATTAAAAAACATCAAATTGTTTTCTTCCTATCTAGTAGGACGAGTGATCCTACTTAACATCTACTAGACAACAAAGGGCCTTCGTTAATTTAAATAGAATGCAATGAAAACGATTCCTCGAACGTTAGAAGCTGCTCTGGCCCATTAAGTCGCATGAACCCCAAGTAGCATGTTCCAACATAAAAAAATAAAAAAGAAGTAAATTATTAAAATAACTTTTTAAGGAGAGAATCCGTAATCTTATAAACTACCGACTTTAAAATTTTAAAACTGAAAAATACCCTACATCTTTTTTAGAACCACTCTAAAACATGCTTAATTTAGAATTTACAGTTATAAAGATACGCTATGAAATTTGTGATTTTTCTTCTTTTTTTTTTATTTCTTTTACTTTTCAAGTTTAGTTATCGTATTTCTTTATGCCTAAAATTTCAATACTCAAATAGGAAAAGCCGATATTGTTTTAAAGATAGACGGTAACAAATGCATATATATAAAAAAAACTGAAAATAAAAGGCAAGAGAATCGTAAAGTACAAAAAAATTTAAATCTATAATACTAACTTAAAACCGAAGATGCCAGATGGCCTTCATTACTTTAACCAAGTATTCGGATAAAGTAAGGATTTTTAAGTTGGATCGATTTGGCCGGATTTCAATTTTATTTTTAGTAAAATTTGCAAATCAATTTATAAGTTACCTTGTACGCATGTAATGAGAAAGTACAAAACATACTTGATCTAAATAAAATGTATGGAATACATGTTGTATTAATTCCATTATTGGTTCTAGGATTGATACGACATTTCATCGTATCATGTGAGAATTGGTTTCAAAAAATTGGAACCAGCATCTAATACGTGGCACCGAATACCCATTTTAGAACCTTCACAATCACGCAAACTTGGCTAATCTCAGGGTTTGACAAGTTTCGGTGCTAATGATTACGATTTCATTGAAGATGGTTACGACGATCTAATGTAATGCCTTTACTACATATCGCCATACCGAGACGATTCGGTGTTGAAGGCCGTCGAAAGGGGGAACGGAGACAGTCATATACTTCGGCTTGGCTGTTGATCTCACGAAGGTTATCGCCGGTAATGGCGGAATCGATGAGGAGAAGAGGAGCAACATCCTTTGCATGGATGAGATTCTCCATGAAGGTCAGGAAGAGCACCCCAATCAGATAGAAATCCATCCCGTTTCTTGAGTACATGAACACCATTAATAAGTTTCGTAGTTATACAAACTCTCGCTCACTCTGTTGAGTTCTATAAGGTTGCCTGACGATGCTTAAGGTGGAAGAAGACTCTCAATTTGTGTTAACTGCAACGAGGAGAAAATTTCTAATAATCAAGAAATTATTACCAAAATAAACTTTTCAGTTGCTTTACACGTACTCGTGAGAGTTGAGCCTTTTTTCTCAAAAGAAGATTGAGGAATTAATGGTTCATAATTAAACAAAATAGTTGGAAGATCATTTCGAATCTTTTTACCTTATAATTTTTTTTTTCTTTTTTTTCTCTTCCACACAATTAATGGAATCGCAATTATCACACGCAAAGGTTGACTCTGCACAGCCCTTTTTCTAATTCCTTTTTGGTGAAATTCTTAATGAAAATATAAATAGATTTTTTTACTTTATTAACACAATTAATAACCAAGTAAATTTATATAATGGAGAAAGATGTAATTACCAAAATTAACTATTATATGGCAAAAAAAAAAAGAAAAAAAAAAGGGTGGGGGTGGAGGTGGGGGAGGAACTATCGTTATCTCTTTCATCTAATTAGAATTGAATTTATTGAAATGGTAAACATGAATTTGGCTTAATTGCCATAAGAATAGGGACATAAAAGCTATTGTCAGTTGTCAACTATCCCCCGACAAATAAATAAAAACAAAACAAAAACAGTTTTTAAGGTTTTTAATCTATTTCCGCGTACTGATAATTAAAAAAAAAAAAAAAGGAAAGGAATATCATGAACTGACCTGTGACAAGAGACACAAAAGAGACTCCATATGGTTCCTAGCGACAGAGTCACCGATGAACGCCAACGTCTTTCCTCTAACCAAATTCAAGAATGTTTTTGCATCAATCCTCGGAAGCTCACAATCATAAGGCTTCCATCTCCAATTCAGGAAACCTCTGTCCTGTCTTCCTTGAAAGAAGCAGTTCTTGGTTTCAGGAATTGTTGTACAGCTATAATTTGTGTACAGAGAGCCATTGGGGTCTGGAATCCAATGACCCTTGTTCAAGTCACAATTACCATCACCATCACCATCATCTAGAAAATGACACAACAACGTAAGATCAATTGACCTAATTAGGAAACGATTTATGTAATTGAGTTTGCATTTGAAAAGTTTTTACCTTTTCGGGAAATGATCACAGAGGAAGTATCTAGATGGAGGTCATGTTTAGAATCATCGAGGTCTTTGTTGTAATCAGAGGAAACATTTTGATGGGGGTCGGGTTTGGAATCATGGAAGTCGTGTTGGTAGTAATGGAGGTCACGTTTGTAATCGGAACTTAGAGAGTTGGGAGAATATAGAAGGAAGAGACTGAAAATGGTGGTGAGTAGCAAAGAGAAAAACACAAAAGGGGTCAGAAAAGTGCCCACGTTGAACCATCTCTCTCTTTTGGGACTGTGATTTTTACCATCCTGAAAATGAGGGGGCTTCATGCTTCATATAGAGAGAGAGAGAAAGAGAGGGAGAGAGAGAGAGAGATAAGAGGGTCTTTTGGTTAACTCTCTGTGCAGATTCAATAACTTCTGTTATTGAAAAGCATGCTGTTAATTGCATTGCACTGCTTTGCCATCTAAAGGAAGTCAGAGGGTTTTGTTTCCTCTTGTCTGTTTTGGGTTGGATTAATGGTAATATGTACTGGCACTTGTCAAAACATGAATTGAATTGAGGCGTGGCTCCATGTGACGCTGTTTTGCAATAAGGGGGAAACTTTAGTAACAGCCTGATTTCTCGGCGAAATTTCTAAATTTTGGGGCTTCAAATATAAGTATTTTCACTTGCCATATTTCCAAAAACAGGTGCGGACCCTCAAAATATAACTAATATCCCAAAAAAGAGAAAAACCTAAATGAAGATAGTTTTAAAATTTTATAAATGATTCATTTAAAGACTCTAGGGGGGATCCATCAGCAACTAATGAACAGTTTGGATGTTGTACCTGTTATTTTGCTTTATTGTAATTTCTCCAACTAGGGTTATCTTTATTTAGTAGAAAATTTTGTGGGTTGTAAATTAATTTAGCAAGAAATAATTATATATAAAATTTAATTTTAGGTGCTTCGACAACACGTGTCGGATGGTGTGATTTTTCTGTAATGGAGCCACATTTTCCCATTCCCATTCCCTCCGTCACCGTATATAACAATGTCTTATGTCTAGACTACGACGAACAGCACAGATGGAGGAAAACAAGACGGTACTTTCTGGCAAAGTCCAACACGGGGGTACTATTGATTGTCTTGTACATGGCTCCCACACGCTTCTGTATGGAATTAATCAGAAAAGCTGACTTCGAAATTGGTAGTCTAGAAAAATCATTGTCTTATAATATCACGAAAGCAAAATTCTGGATGGAAATGGGTATATGTAAACCACATATGTATGTGTGGAGTATTATTTAATGTATGATAAAGGACAAAAAAATAAATAAAAAAAAAACACTTTGATAATGTATGAAAATGACAACGAAAAAATTAAAAGAATGGAAAAATGGGAAAAAACTTAGAAATTAATAGGAAAACATAATTTAAACAATAATTATACCCCAAAAAAATGCTAACATGTCACCAAAAAGTGATATATGCTTTTTTATTATAGTTTTTTCTTATAAAAGTAAACAATAAACCTAATATATATATATGAATCACAGTCCCACGCTGTTAGATTAGATTTTTTGTTACAACTTCAGACCATAATAAGTCTTTTAAAATGGCTCACATCAATGAGTTCTTAAAAGAATTATAACAACAAGTGGGGAATTATGGCATTATGCTATTCTTAAGTTTATGATGAAATCAACATCAAGGTAAATAAAATGCATCACACCAATTTCTAAGAGAGTAACTTTTAAAATTTATATAATTAATTATAAAAATAAATAAAATTAAAATACTAAATGTAATATTACCCTAAAAAATTATATCTATATGTTTTATTTTTAAATCTTTTTTTTTTTGCATAATTGATACACCTAAATAGTTCAACAGAATGTAATTAACGAAATAAAGAAAATAACAATTCCAAATAATAAATAGAATAACGACTTCTATTTCATATAGTTATGTTTAGGAAATCACTATTCTATTTTACTTCTTGTTTGGTTTAAACATAATCAAGAATCCTTTTAGGGATGGTAACTTCTTTTCTATACTAGAGTTATATAAGTATATGCATGTGTGTTTATTTTCTTCAACCCTTTTTCAATTGACTACTATTACAACTATAAAGAGGGAAAAATTGAATCTCGTCCATCTAGTTAAATCACCGGTATTCATTATACTGGCTTCAAAAACTTTGGCTAGAAGGTTGAAATGTGGCTCAATTACCATTTTTGCTTCGTAATTTTGGTAGTTAGCCCATCTCCTTCAACTAGTTAAAAAACAAAGCATATTATTACATGCAACATAATCACAACTTGGTGGTCTCTTGTTGTGCTAGATTTCCTAGCTTATGAGAGTGGGATCTTTAGACCCAAAATTGAATTGTCAAATTGTGTTTGTGTTTATTTAGAATGTTTTAATCAAATTATATCACCACTGTTAGTTAGTTTTGATCTTTCATTTATTTCTTTCAACTCACTTGAGAGATAATGAGTTAATCAAATAAGAATAATTTTGTCTTTATTTTCTATTCTCAGGAATATATTTGTAGATTATAACTAGTTATTATTTTTCAAGAATTACATGCATTTAATAAGATTGAAGGGACATGATCAAAATTTAATTTCTCTGAATTATATTATTCGAAAAGTAATATGTAGACGAGGTAAAGTGGAATAAAGAAATTGATTATGAAGCAACTTAATTTGATCTTAATATAGAAACCAAATCAATCTTTAGATTTATGCATCTTAAATTTCCTAAAGAACTTAGACCATATCATATGTTGATGATTGTTTTTGGATTTAAGCCTTAAGACCCAACATGGTCAAGTCCATAGCCAAACATTATTGAACCAATGGTTAGAAAGAGTAGGGGTCTTATTTTTCCCAACTAAGCTCCACTTTGAAGTGCTACACACCTAGAGCCCATAAGCACCCATAATGCATTAAATTGGAGGGGATGTTTGCATGGCAGAAGCAATCATGCTAATTATGCTTTGACTTATTAGAGGTTATGTCATAGGTGTCAGGCTATTAACCAATCAATGTTAAGCAACCAACCTATAAATATTAAGATCAAACTTCATGCAAAAGGTTTGAACTTTGACACTCTTATACTACAATCAACTCTCCCATTCACTCTTTCCTATGTGTAACTGACTTAAGCATTAGAGTATCTATGTTAGAGGAAATTCCAATGCCTATTTTAGTTGTGTGTTGTTGTTCTAAGTAAATCCAAGCCCAACATCCAACTACACAATTTTCCACTATCAACATCGTACATTAACATAAAAAGCCTTGAGAATGTAAACCTTACTGTTACACATTCATATAATACACTAACGTACAACTTACATTTATAATTTTTTTCATATAATAATGTTTAATTTATTCATCTATATATTACTACTAAACCTAAACATGTAATCCATCTAATCATTTATTACTTATGATTTTAACAATATATTAATACACATCATTCTCGTGGAACTACTAATCAAAGTGGAAGATCCATGTACATGCTTTCTTTGTTAATGACCTGAAAAATTTCCTCAACTTTAGATCTTAAGTTAGGCCATGCACTCCCAAAGTCTCATTAAACTTTAGCAAGTGTTTCTTGGCACTCCTTTACTTTCCACTAAATATTCTTAATTTAGGACTTATATGGTCCTTAGGATATAGTAAGGGAGGGAACTTTAGGTCCTTCACCTCAATGGAAGATTAACTTGTGTTTCCTTCAAGTGCTCATCCAAGCTCCTTTGCTATAAATGAAGTCCTTCGAGTAAAAGCAACAACCTTAATTGGGATGGAAGGATTCTTTCTTAGTCAACTAGTAGATCTACTAAGTAAGGTTTAAAGGACTTTATGATAGAAGGAAGAATCACTAGCATGAGTTCTTGTATTATTAACTCTAAACACTGTGTTTTTTTTTTTTAATAGGAATTGATTGTGTGGGATCTTAGTTGTTCTCCTCTTCGGATGGATGGAGAGTATCATCATTGATTGCAAAAGTAAGGTTTTACTATGCGAGTTAGACAATATTTAATTGAGCAGTAATAGCAAGATTTGGTGGAGTAGTAGTTTGTTGCATAGTAATGGTAGTAGTCATACACAATTTGTTAAGTAGTGCAAAAATTTGGCTTAAAGCTTATGCGTTCCCTTGCATTGTTGTGTTTGGGTTTATTTATGTTGGTTATTGTGTTCTTACGATAGTGGTCTACTAAGAGACATTAAGGTTGGTTTTAGGATCTTAAGGATTGACTTTAGCTTAACCACTCATCTTTTTTCTTGGAGGCACCATTAGTGTCAAATCACTTCTCTTTTCCAATAGAATAACCAAAATATAGATGCATGGATTCATTTCGTAAATATTGCATGCATGTAGTGAGAGCCATCCCTTGCACATGTAAGAAGTGAGTATTGCGCTTGAAATAACACTTCAAGTAGGGATGAGATAAAGAGAAATCAAAGAGGATATAGGTGATCTTAGCAACCCCACATACTAGTATGATGGTCAAAGGAATTGAAATGCTTCAATTATGTAGTGAATGATTTTAGAGAAGCGATAGCTTGACCATTAAAATCTTAATAGTTTTTATTATCCCTTCAAGCCAACCATTAATTTTTTATTTGGTTTCGATTGAAAATTTTATAAACCAAATTAGACAAGAAAACGCGTACTTTTGGTTTGGTTTAATTTGGTTTACAAATTGAACCTATTTGATTGATTTTTTTGCCCATACACTATTTATAGTATTATATAAATAGATATTGATGAAATAATGAACAAAAGTTATATTATATTACAGTTGATATACTATTAATAAATATGAACAATATTACATTAAATCGTTATATAAGACAACGCAAACAAATAACATACAATATAAATTGATATAAAATAGTAATATTTATTTATTTATAGTTACATATCTATTTATAAAATAATAATAATTTAATATTATATTATATTATATTATATAATTATTATATAATAAGAACTAATGTTATAATTAAAACAGAAAATTTTATTGAAATTACAATTTTATAATGCTATATAAAATTAATATTTTTACTAACATTTTAATATTGTATATTATGTATGAATATTAATAATATATAATATAGTATGATAAATAGAAGACATATGATATTAATATAAAAACTAAATTATCATCTATCAATACCTAATTTATATTAATTATATAGTTAAGGAATATATTATAACATAACTATAATTGACCAAGTATTATAATACATTATAAATAATTTAATATTAATTAAAAATATCATTTTATTAAAACTACAATAATGTATGATGATTTTAAATGATATAAAAAATGATGACTTGGTTATATAGTATTTATTAATTTATAATGTATAACATATTATGCAAATATAAAAGTTGATAATTATTCAGTATTTGATATAATATAAATATTAAGTAATAAAATACAATTATATAATTATGGATTGAATGATATAGCCATATTGTAAGACCCTGATCTTTAAGCTACTAATTTAGGGCCTTAGTTAATGTCATTTGTTTTCACCCAAACTTTGCGAGGAGGTCTCATGGGGTAGAAGTCAACTCATAAAGTTCATTTCTCAAAATAAATTATATAAACTCTTTTTATTTAATTATAAGTATAGGTTAATTGTTATAATACATTATTCATAAAAAACTCAAATATTAGGTTTCTAAATATAATGAAACCTTAAAAATGCGCTATTTGATGTAGGGAATCAATAATGTATAGTAATTTGCCTAACACGCATGATATATTATATATATTTACATATGTATTACTAATTATTACCAAAGTAGGTATTAATATATACCCGTAAATTATAAGAAGTTGTAAATATATAGATTATTATTAGGCAAAAACACTTCCACCACGTTTAGGGCTTAAACTGGCAGCTTAAGAGCCTTCCTTGGGATGAGCCATCGACTTGAGATAAGAGTAGAAGATCAATTAGCCCTTTAACCATGGAAGGAGGTGAGATGACTAAAGTTAGACTTGGGAAAACTCTCGCCGATTCATGTAAACTTCACCCGCACTTACTAGCCAGCCTAGGGAGGACTTGAGACAACCAAATATCTAGAAATTTCTCAATTGAGACCTAGAAAAAAGACTAAGGAGAAAATATAACAAAAATAGGAAATTATAGCTAATTTTTGGTTAATGGTGGTCCAAGGTCTTAGACAGGAGCTGTTGTTGCAAGGCTTACGGTTCGAAGGTGAGGGCAGCCCACCGATGTTGAGTGGCCGAATTCAAATTAATTTTTGAAACTCTTAACATGTTTTTGAGCTAATTTTTGGCTTATAAACTCCTAATGGATTATACTTAATTGGCATGTAAAGAAATCCTAATAAACTATGTGTTTAATAAATATTATAATTACTTTTCTCATTCTACTCTGTTTTGTAAATACAAGAAATAACAAGTTCTTCATAGAATCGTTTATTGATTTTGATTTGTAAGGATCTGTGGAGCCTAATTGTGATGTCAAGAGTGTTAAACATTGATTTAGAAAGAAGTTAGATTAATTAACTTAAGGTAACTTTTAGGTAAATTTGGGTTAAAATAGTGATTTTACTAAATATATATGATAAGCTAGTTGGATATTCCTACCTTTTGTATTAGAAGTAGTGGCGGAATAGAAAACTATTGATTGCTAAAATTTATTAAAAGGGAAAACTAATTATATATATGTTTTAAAAAAGCAAAACCATGCATTATATATATATTTAAAAGCAAAACTTAATAAAATATTATAAATATCTAAGTGGTTAGACGTGTAGCTTTGTTATTATTAAGTCTTGAATTCAAATATTATATGAACCATTTTACCTTTTTAACATTACATATTTTGTGTTAATTAAATGGTATTTTCTTTCTGTTTTTTTATTTTACTTTTTTTTTCAATAATAATTAATAACATTAAATATCATTCATTAAAAACTATAATAGTATTCTTGATTATTTTCTTAAAACTATAATAACATTAATGTATTAATACCTAGATGCACTTGCTAAAAAACATGGGTAAGTTCAGCTCCCCCAACTATATCATTTTAGGTCTGTTCCTGATTAAAAGTATGTATTTTCGTAAGTTCATAGGATTTTTTATGAAATTATTTGGACTTGTATGTTATTTATTACACAATATAGTGATTATCTTGTTATATTTTAGATAAAATCATAAATTGCCATTGATTTTGTAACAATTGGGATGATTACATGACTTCAACTTGCTACACCTTCTAATAGATTTAAGTAGAAAAGTAGAAAGGAAAAAGGTCGATAATTGATTTATTTTAGGTGCAATTTGAACTTAACGTAGGTTATTTATGTGAGTACTATAACTTAAGAGTGAACTCATGTTATTAAAAAGGATAATTTGGTCATTTTGCTTGCACTAGTCGGGTTTGGAACTTTGGCATATTTAGATGGTATTTTTAATAACAACTGTAAATATATATAACATTGTTAAAATACGATAAGAAACAAGTAAATCATAGGTCATTAGAAGTTAAAGGAGTAAAAGTAAAAGGTAATTTAAATTGAAATATTTAATAATTTAAGTAGTCTTAGTTAAAGCCGAAAGGAAAAGATAGTACCAATTGGCTCTACGTTTCATCTTCTCTTTTGGGAACTGATTATAAGCTCAGACAGTGGAAAACAGATATCATCATGCTTAGAAAGATCTATACTCAGTGGAATTATTATTGCTTGGAAGCATCCCAAAGTGCCTTGGAAAGTCGGGTTTTCGACCCCATAACTAATCATAAAACGAGAGGGAGATCCAAATGCCGACATTCTTTATTTTCATTTGGCGTAAACAAGGGAGATCCAGTGTAAATCCTCCTCAGTGCTACATCCTTCTATGTCACTTTCGTACACATTGCTCCGTTGATTTCAAAAGAGAAGATGACCCACAACCCCATTATCACAATTCACAAAAGGTTTTTTCTTTCCATTTCTTTTTTTTTTTTTTTTGACTTTCTGGTTTTGTTTTATCCAATAGGAGATATTCTTCTTGCTTCACTGGTTAAAGAAGAAGAGAAAAGGTTGTTGTAGCATTGGCTATCTTTTGGAGGGAAAGAAATTAGGAAAGGAAAGATAGTAAGACTTTTTTTTTTTTTTCTTTTCTTTTTGGAATTGGAAATCGATGAATAATAAGATTCGGTGGATTTTCAAGTGAGACAAATTTCATGGGCTTATATGTCTTCGTTCTCTCCAACTTGGAGGAAAATAGAATGAAGAATAAATACAAGTACAATTTTACCCTTGTGAGTCCTAAGGATGAATAGAAAAAAAAAGGAGCTAACTTAGTACTTTTATTAATGAACTATATATATATTTATAATATTTTTTTATACAAAAAAGTAACCACAAACCAAACTAGACTTAATTGAATTGTAGATTAGATTTGAACCGTCTTTTTAAGTTCGAAAAAAATTAAAAATCGAACCAAACCAAACTATTAATAATGAAAATCTAAAGAATGTACGATTAAAAAAGATGATTTATGTAATTTATTCATTTTTTCTTCTTATTTAATTTTTATTAAGTAACTTATTATTTTTTATTTTTTATTTTTTCTTATTGATTGATATAAAAATCTCCTTAAATATACCAAATAAATATTGGAAATGGTGAATAATATCAAGCAAATAATGATAAATTAATTTTTTTATATCAAGTATAATTTTAACAACATATTGATTTATATAAAAAAAACTATTAACATATATAAAAATGATTTGAATTATAAATTGAACTATATTATTTTTTTTTTATATTTGAAAAATTACAAATCAAATTGTATAATTAAATTCGATTTTAAAAAAAATTATATCCTAATAGACAGCTCGATCGAAAGGCAAAATAGTGCTTTTAAATATCTTTCTCTTTAAATGTCACTCGTTTCTCTATTTAAATGCCCTATTAAATGTCACTCGTTTCTCTATTTAAAGAAACTAATTTAACTTTTTCCTCAATCCCCTTTTTGCAGAAAACCAGTTCAGAAATCTCTCTCTCTCTCTCTCTCAAACACATACACAAATGGCACAAGATTCCCCGAAACGCGCGACTTTTCTTGAAAAATTTAAGGTGAAGAAGCACGCTGGCCATGCCATGAAATTAAATTCTATAGCGTGTTCCGTTGTAGAGGTTGGTGAGCTTTTGCACACCTTTATATTTCCGTTTCCAGTTTGCCTATGTTGTGGAGGTTTCATTTAGGCAAAAGGACAGGAGCTCTCGGTGCGTGTAGCATGTTGACTATCTGGTGTAGGCGTGTAGGCGTGTACGTGTAAGGTTGGTAGCGGTCAGGCACATTCCTCTTCTCGTTACGCTCAAGTTAAAAAGTCCGTACCCTGTTAAGCCCTAATTCCCAGATAACCTTAAAAACTAGGCTTAAATATGAATTTAGGCTTTAATCATGTTAAAATTAGAGCCAAAGGCTGACGACTAGGAACATGTAACTGTTGATGAAGTACCCCGAATAGAAAAATATTAATAAAATAAAATTAGACTTTCTGTAATAAATAAAGCTAATTTGCTAAAAGAATAGTAACAACCATAACCAATAAAATATCCTATAATATATTTAAGGATGATGCCTATCCATAAATAAATCTAAGAAGTATTTTTCTTTTTGTGGGGATATTGGTCTAAGTGCGAAGTCATACATATACTGCTTGAGAACGTGCTACACATAACCTAATGAGAAAAGCGACACATACAATGGTGATCAATGAGTAAGTGAGATGGGAAGGAAAGGTAGGCAACCTCGAATGAAACTCAATACAATGGTAACAAGTGAGTGTTTTGTGAAAATATCGTGGTTTTAATATTGATAAGGTGGAGGTATTAACAAATAAGTACATGGTGAAATGAGACAAAATTGAGTCGGTTGCGATTTCTTGATGTCTTGACCATATTTTGAAGAAAATGAGCTAACTTGAAAAGTCAAAACCTTTGGTGCTAAGCTATGCAATTTTTATGGTAAATTCCTTTGTTTAGTCTTTTAAATAATCGAATTTGCTATTTTTGGTAAATTTTTATATTAGTTATAACTTTTTATAGGCACTTCTGTTTTAAGTGGCTTTTGTAGCGTTGTATTTGTTTTGTAATTTTCTACGTGTCCTTAAGTTTTATGTATTTCTATTTTTGGTAAATTTTAGATATTTCCATTTTTGGAAACTTCTTCTGTTCTAGTTTTTGCAGCTTTGTGACGATTGTTATTTGCATGCTTTAAGGAATTGGGCAAACATTATCATTAAGTATTGTTGAAATTTTGAGCCATCTTTGCTCTATTTTCTCCTAAATTTTGGAATTCATAAAAATTATTGAATTTGGATGTCAAATATTAATGAATTCATATAATCAATTGATATTTAAAGATTGCATACTAGGTATTCACAGAATCAATGGTTTTGTGATAAAGTTCTTATTAATTTCATATGTTTATGCTGCGTGAAATATTCTAAAGAAAATTCGGCAAAGTAATGGCGTTTTTTTAAAAGAAGAGTCCCCTTCAAATGAGAAAGTATGAGATATTTATAAGATTTTGCTATAAGTTCCATCCATTAGATGATGATGACAATAAACAATTCTGAGTAAATTAGCTCACATATGGGCTTTTCATAAGTTTAGACTCATTAGTTAGTTATAATGTATGAGCCTTATTAAGAAAGGTTTGATCGGATCGGTCGATTCAACAAGCCCTATTTTAAGCTCATCATGCCAAATCTCCCATGATCATCTCAAAACATGGACTTCACTTTTGAGGCCTTGTCACCTTAGCCCAAAGAGTCAAATCCATTAAAATATTAGGTTGAAAGCTCATGAATCGAATTTAGCCCTTTATATTTTGCCCATTGACCAAAATCCTTCAGATGAAGTTGAGGGGGGTTTAGGCATCGAATAAGCCTCAGAAATAACTGAAGCATTGCTTGGCCTATGTACACTTATATGACAATTGCACAATCACTGGCCACATTTACATAGTATAGAAGCCTAACGTCAGCGCTTGCAAAGTAATTTAAGTTTTTCTTAGTGCACAAATATGCAACACTGTTCAATCATGCACATCGCTTTAGCTAATCGAGATTGCATCACCCTTGGATACCATAGAGTAAAGAGTGGACATATCAATGATAGCTTCTTTGCCGATTAATAAACTTGCCTTGATGTGATTTGCTTTCTATTTTGAATTTATGTAGACATTTTTTTTACTTAAATCATTCCTCATAGACCCGAATGGTAAAATAAAGTACCGCTATATTCAAGCTCTCGAGGTAAGCTTGATAATTGAGGTCTACAAAAGCTTGTCTTCTCCGCTCCACCAATGATGGTGAAAAGTTCATTTTGGGATGTTCCCAAAATGAAGGTCATGAAAAATATAAAACCCTGGTATCCTTTTTGAGGTTTGCCCATCAGCTCTCAAATGAATGCCAATCCAACAAGCCCCCTCACCTTTATCATAAAATAAATGTAAACAAGGGTCTGATGAGTGTTGCGTGTTTTTTTTTAGCAACATGAATGTGTCTCATTTGTGTTGGTTTAAATGCATATTAATTAGGGCCTGCATTTTCCTATCAAAGTATAAACAATAAAACAAAAGGAACGCCCCTATTTGCAAGGCACAAGCCAACAACCTATTAGAAGTATATGGACGACATTGCACACAAGAGACCTGGGTTCGAATCTCATTGGATGCGCTATGTGCATTTTTTTCTTCTTTTCTTATACAATAAAACAAGAGGGCAACTCCTCAGACTAAGGCATGAGCCAACAGCTTATTTGGAAAGATACACACATATTGCAGCAACATCCTGATTCGAGTTTTTGTAAGCGCATTACTCATTTCCCTATGTCTGTCACTTTGTCACATTGGATATTTACATTACATGTACGTTTTTGCTCCTTCATTCATCGGTTGCATTGCAGTTGTTCGCCACTTCGCCGCATTCCATTTATTTTCTTTATTGCTTGCCTTGCCACAATGTGATGCAGATAATAAACTACAGATTCGCGGAGTCATTGTAGTGGACATGATGAAACCATAACAGGGACACGATAGAACCATTGTGACATTTTCTGTTTATATATATATATATATATATATATATATATACAAGCCGTACCACATATATCAGGCAAACTTCCACACCGTTTCCTCATGTCCTTAGCCCCTGGTCATTCATCTTCATACAAGTCCATTGATTTTTTTTTTTTTTTAGCAATTTGATTCCCGATCAGTTTAGCCTTGGACAATGGCACGGAACGACTGCGACCGTGGTATCAATCTTTGTCATCTGCGTTCGCTTTCTATGGTGAGACATTCTGGTTCAATAGCAACACAAAATGACTGCAATAGTTGCACGGACCTCATGACATAGGATTTTTCTTCGTCACAAGACATTCTGGCCGCTTGAATAGGGCTAAAGGGCCTAAGAAATCAAAGCTAGGAGACTGATGATGAGTTCTTAGTTTGTCTCGTGGAAGGCTAAAGGTTTCTGAATCTATTGTCCTATATCTATTTATCTGTTGCCTATTTCTCTATAACACCATCAAAGAGGGAAGGAAAATTGGAGCTATCGTATTTATGGAAAAGCGAATCTTTGAGGAATCAGTACAAATTGCCTTCGGTAGCTCCAACATGTTCATATTAACATTTCGTCATTGCTGTTAAATATACATAAGCATACATATATGGTTCATCTTCTATTGCTTGATTTTACTGGGTATAGTTCTTAAGCTACAGGCCATTTTGGCCCGCGCTCGAGTAGCCTACGGGGCAAGGCGGGCAAGTTGCTGCGGACGCAGGTTGGTCCGCTGACTCGCAAAACAAAAAAAAAAGGGCAAGGCAACTCTCTTGGATGGATTTGAATATATTTTGTAATATATTATTATTACATTTCCATTGAACTAGATCAATAATAAATTATTAGCTTTCATAAGTTTAATTTAAAAAATTTAGAATTTAAAATACTAAATTTGTAAAAAAAAAAATTGCGGGCGGGATGGGCCAGCTCGCATTGGCCTACGGGAAGGGGCATGCCGATTTTTTCAACCCGCAACTCTTGCGGGCCACTGTAGATCGGCCTGCATAGACCTACGGGTTGGTGCGTACAGGCCCCTTTGACTCACCCGGCTCTAGCTATGAACTCATTTTGTTATGAAACTCCTTGTCTTACTGGATATCCAATTCCAAGACATATATTGCTTAATAATTTGCGCAACCTCTTAGCCTTGCTGTTAGAATAGGACTCCACTATATATATCAGCCGAAGTCCTGAGATAAAAAAAAAAACCACCATGACCAATCAAACAGTAGAGTTTAGGCTATCAAGTAGTGCCACATTCTTCTAGTGCTTTGAGAAAAGGGTAAGAATCAATATCCCCAGAAGTATCACTCATTTCATGTATAATCACTCATATCTTGCGGCCGTTCTTGTAGCCTTTCTCATAAATAGTTTTTTTTTTTTTTTTTTTGCACTCAAGCTATTTCCTCTGCTGACAAAAGGTAAGGCTCTGATCTGAGCCCTTTCAGTCTCTAGTCTCTAGAGAGCACCTTTAAGATCCGTTGATGCATTCTCATTTTATGTGTACTGCTCATCTTGAAAAGGGTTTGGCAGAGTAGGTGGAAAACCCTAAACAAGGAAGATTCATTATCATGGCAACTCAAAGGAGCTCTTGTACGTTACCTAAACGCCGCGAAGTTGGCCCAATGTGTAATAAGATTCTCATTTAATTATAAGTCTAATATTCACTACATCAAATTATTCATTTTCTCTAACAAGTTATAAGTCTAATATCTAATATGATATTCATAATATGTGGGCTATCAGCTCACATGATATTAAATTATTATTATTAATGGTCAGAGCCGCTAGCTTGCTAGTGGGATCCTCGTGCGTCGCCCACGTGTTGCACTACAGCAAGGGCGAGGGGGGCAAAATTAGAAAATACCCTTTCATGCGGGTGCAGCCACTATAGAAAGCAGAAGTGTATAACCCTGAAGAAGGGGAAATGTTAGAAGATGCTTCACCCATGCTTAACAGCCGCAAAAGAAAAGGAAGCCCCATGGATAGACAGATGGAAGGAAAGAAGTGATAGGATTATACATCTAGTTACAATCGAGATACTGGAGAAGATGGCCATAAGGCAGGTAGGGTTGATTATGGGGATAAGGAACATAGAAGGCACTCACAAGGGAATGGTTATGTAGCAGATCGAGAGAATAGAAGGCATGCACGGGAGAGCTATTAATTTGATATCGTTTGTCATGGACCATCATGCTTTTCCCAGAAACTTTTGGGGAGTTCAGGGACTTCCCTAAACCTGATAATAATAGTACATGGTTGTTCTTTGTGATTTGTAGGGTGATAAACATCAATCTCAACCAGCAGCACCAACAGAATTATCTCGTCCCAATCAGCATAGCAATAACATTATCTAGCTCCTAGTGTTATGTAAATTAGATAAACATGATCCTAACAATTCTATAATTATGGATGTAATCATTGTATATATATATTAACCGCAATCAATGAAAATCAAGCAGCAATAGCTTCAACAACCTTTCCTAATTTATTTTACTTGAAATCTCTTTTATAGGGTGTGTATGTCACCAGAAAAATATGTTGAATGCCGGGGGGCAGGGGGGATCAGTGTGGTGGGGCACAAAATGTAGAGATAGAAAACCTCATCTAGGACAATGCTACAAGGAAGATGATTCAGATGTATACCACCTGGAATCACTCGCCACCTAGGCATTAGCCAATCTTCACACTCAACAATTTTGAAAGGGGTTAAAGATAGAGGTGTTCCATCTACATTATCGATTGGATGGTTTAATAAAAGGGGAAACTATAGTCAGAACAAAAAGATACGTGCTTATGAGACGAGTGTGGTAATATAGTATGTATACGCATTGATTAATCAGTAAATTGTCAAATTTAACAAGCTTAAATTTTCATATCTACATATTGTCTTGCAAATTCTAGCATGATATTGAGTAGGAAATTTTGAATGTGAAACCTTATGCACTTGATCATTGTTTAATTAAATGGTCCTTGTTGGACTATAATTAATGTCTAAACTCAGAAGTATAAGGGATTGTTAACCAACAAACATAAAATCCCTATAGAGCTAACAAACTAAAGCTTATAGATGTACTGTCTTTATGCAAAATATAGCATTATACCAAGATGGAGGTCTTGAGTTTGAAATCTTGCACACTCATTTTGAACTTATTTAATTAAGTGGCTTACTTGATGGGTTTTGACCAAAGTATTAGTCTACAATACAAGAAGGTGTTAAACCAATAAATATAGAATCACATATCTAAATTGGCATCATGCAAAATCTAGCGTGATATCATGTAGGAGGCTATAAGTTTAAATCCCTATGTACTCATATAGTTGGTTTACTTGATAAGCTTTAATCAAATTCAGAGTCGATATAAGTGAAAGGAAGTGCTAACAATAAAATAAACAAATAAAAAAAATGCCATGTTCTGTTTTGTTTGGAGGATGAGGACTTTAGAGAGATCTCCCCTTCCCCTCTATTACAGAAATCTCTATCAATTGGAAAGACTAGCTCATTAGCACCATTGAAAGTACTTTCTTTTTTTTTTTTTTCATACTAAGGAAACCATAGCTAGGACAATAGATCTTTCCTTGTCTTTTCTTCTAGCTTTATAATTTTATTTCCTCAATCATTTTAAACAAGGGCAGAAACTCATCTCTTATACTTGAGCTAGCTTTCTTGTGTATTTCTAGATAAGTAGGACTTTTTCTTTTTCTTTTTTTCTTTTTAATTTTGTTAACTCTAGTGTTTTCCTTTTTAGCACTCCTTTCCCATTATAAAACTAAGTCATCTTCATTTATCTTTGCAGGTGATGAGACTATTAGGTCAAACTTCTTCTCTTTTTCCTCCCCCAAGTGATAGTGACCATATTTAATAGTTGCTACCACTTTCAAAGCTAGTAATCGTTTAAGCTATCATCAGTTAGATGTGATCATATAAAGGCTCAATAATGAGAAGTAAATATCCTGATGGGACCTAGAAGCACCATGTGAAGTAATCATCATGCAATAAGAATCATGTCATGGCATCCCATGTGATAGGCACCATATGAGAAAATTCTACAATGTCAAATCATAGTAGTCTCATATAGCGAAAAGTTCCAATATTGATATTCCCTCACATTACACAGGAGGGGTATTGCGTATGAGTGTTGTAAGCACGCATGCCTTAAGCACCATGGGCACGCAAATCAAGCATTGGGTGCAAGTGCATCAAGTATCAAGTGCTTGTGTCAATGCATACTCCAAGCATTGTATATGGGTATTATATATGTGGAGTGTTTTAAGCACCTCGAGCAATAATCATCATGCAAGGCGAACCACTTAATGAATCATGAAGGTACTTCTTTGCATTCCTGATGGTAGTACAATGACGATATGGGGAACTTTATTAAAGCTTTTGAGGGAATTCGAAAATCCCAATGGCTTGAAAGTGCTCTTCAAGTTCACTTCATGCAAAAACACTATTTGCATAAGCATAGTCAAGCTAGAATACTGATTACGAACGTTCACTTGTAACTAACCACTTGTAGTAGGAGGCACTAACTTAAGCTTTCCTTCATTATAAACTTCTTAGTCATACCATTGTAACTTTTTTTTTTCATCATTTGTAATACGAGTTGTAATGAAATATGTGAAGTTGATAGTGGTGATAAGATCTTGATGTGAACTCTAGATATATTAAACCTAGAACCCAACGATCGAATTGAATCGGATACCCAAGGACCGTCTCGAACAAGCAATTGAACGGAACTAGACCCCAACCACTCCTGTTGATTGAAACCTACGTTATCTAGGAGATTTCTCCAAGCGTTAGATTGAAGAAAATCAAGGAGTTGTTCACAAAGAACAAAAGAGAGAGAACTCTCAATAATTTCTCAAATTCATCCGCCCCCATAATAATCTCCCTTCTCTGTTTTATATACACCCTTAAGGTGTTACAAAATGAAAAAAAAAATGACCTAAAACAAATCTTAACCGTCAAATTTGCGTAGTAAAAGAAGGACGGCTCAAGGCCGGCAGCGTAAATCCTAGGCCGGCTCAAGGCCGGATAAAAGCCGGCGGCGTAAATCCTTGTTCCACCAATTCTCCTATTCTGAAGCTTCTAAGTCCGAGTAGCTTGAACGGACATCTTGATATAAAGTATTAATGAACTTGTGGTGCTCCTTAGGACCTTCTTGAACAGCTTCCTTCTCATGAATCTCTTGGATCAATCCGGTCAATGCTTCCTTGACCCGTTTGGCTCGAGATCTAGTCATCGGTCCTCCCATACCATATAATGGGTCATTAAACTTTAGCTCTTGATCCTTTGATGCTAGCTGATTCCCATCATTCCCTCCGTCCTCGAAAAGATTCGTCCTCGAATCACCTGCATCATACAGAGAAAGATCAGAAACATTAAAAGTTGCGCTTACATTACCATAGTGACTTGGTAAATCAATTTTGTAAGCGTTATCATTGATGCGCTCCAACACTCGAAAAGGTCCATCTCCCCTAGGGTGCAACTTAGATTTTCGTTGTTCAGCAAACCTCTCTTTTCTCAAATGCACCCACACCCAATCTCCTGGATGGAAGACAGTTTTCACTTGACCCTTATTGGCTTGTCGAGCATAATGCTCATTCTTCTTCTCAATGTTAGCCCGAACCTGTGTGTGCAATTTCCTAACAAATTCTGCCTTCTGCTTTCCATCAAGATCAACAAACTCGTTAACAAGCAATGGCAAGATATCCAAAGGAGTCAAAGGATTAAATCCATACACAATCTCAAATAGAGAATAAGATTTAGTGGAATGCACAGCTCTATTATATGCAAACTCTACATGTGGCAGACATTTCTCCCATTGTTTCAAATTCTTATGAATTACAGCACGCAATAAAGTTGAAAGAGTCCTATTGACTACTTCGGTCTGACCATCAGTCTGAGGGTGTGCTACAGTAGAGAACAACAATTTAGTGCCTAGCCTATTCCACAAAGTACGCCAAAAATGACTTAAAATTTTCACATCCCTATCACTCACAATGGATTTAGGCAAACCATGCAACCGTACAATCTCCCTAAAGAACAAATCAGCAATATGTTGTGCATCATTAGTTTTAGAACTGGCAATGAAGTGAGCCATCTTACTAAACCTATCGACAACAACAAATATACTATCTTTGCCACTTTGAGATCGTGGTAACCCTAACACAAAATCCATAGAAATGTCAATCCAGGGTTGATTAGGCACAGGCAATGGAATGTATTCTCCATGGGGCATTACTCTGGATTTGGCCTGTCTACATGCAATGCACTTGTCACACACAGTTTGCACATCATGCTTCATTTTTGGCTAATAAAAATGTTCATGTAAAATATCCAAAGTCTTTTTAACACCAAAATGTCCCATTAAACCACACCTGTGGGTCTCCCTCACAAGTAGTTCACACACTGAACTTTTAAGCACACACAAACTATCTTTCTTAAACAAATATCCATCATACTTATAAAAATCAGCATATCCAAACTCAGCAAAAGCAGCCCAAATTTGGCCAAAATCAACATCAGATGCATACAATTCCTTAATGAGTCTAAATCCAAGCAATTTAGTATGCAGAGAAGTTAGGAGTGTGTACCTTCGAGAAAGAGCATCAGCCACCACATTCTCTTTCCCTTGCTTGTATTTAATCACATAGGGAAATGTTTCAATAAACTTCAGCCACTTCACATGCCTCTTGTTCAACTTACCTTAAGTTTTCAGAAACTTCAGGCTCTCGTGATCTGAATGAATGGTAAATTCTTTGGGCCATAAGTAATGTTGCCAGGTCTGTAAGGTCCTCACCAGAGCATACAACTCCTTGTCATAAACCGTATAGTTCAATGCAGCACCACTGAGTTTTTCGCTAAAGTAAGCAATCGGTTTGGAATCCTGCATCAAAACACCACTAATGCCTTTCCCGGAAGCATCGCATTCTATCTCAAAAACCTTCTCAAAATTAGGAAGAACAAGTAAAGGTGCATTAGTCAACTTACCTTTCAGAGCGTTAAAGGACATCTCATGTTCTTCAGTCCATCTGAACTCAGAATTCTTCTTAACAAGATCGTTTAAAGGAGTAGCTATAGAACTAAAGTCCCTAACAAATCTCCTGTAAAAGCTTGCTAATCCATGAAAGCTTCTGACCTCACTTGCATTCCTTGGTGTTGGCCACTCCCTAATTGCCTTCACCTTCTCCTCATCAACAACAATCCCATTTGCACCTACAACAAACCCAAGAAAAACCACAGTTTCCATGCAAAAAGTACACTTTCTTAAATTGGCATACAACTTATTTTCTCTCAAAACAGTAAAGACACATTGTAAAAGCCTAACATGCTCATCTAAAGTCTTGCTGTAAACTAAGATGTCATCAAAGTACACAACAACAAATTTCCCAATAAAGCACGAAGAACATGATTCATTAATCTCATAAATGTGCTAGGCGTGTTTGTTAACCTGAAAGGCATTACCATCCACTCATAGAGACCGAATTTAGTTTTAAAAGCAGTTTTCCATTCGTCCTCCTCTTTCATTCCAATCTGGTAATAGCCATTCCTTAAGTCAATTTTAGAAAACAGACAAGCACCATGCAATTCATCAAGCATATCATCAAGTCTAAGAATGGGATGTCTATACTTAACCGTGATCTTATTGATTGCTCGACAGTCGACACACATTCGCCATGTTCCATCCTTCTTTAGAACCAAAATGACTGGAACCGAACATGGATTGAGGCTCTCCCTTACAACACCTTTCTCCACCAAGTCATCAACTTGTCGCTGGATCTCTTTGGTTTCCTCTGGATTCGCCCAGTATGTTGGCCTATTTGGAATTGAAGCACCTGGGAGGAAATCAATCTGATGTTCAATGCCTCTTAGTAGAGGCAATCCCCTTGGCACCTCTTCGGGAAACAAGTCCTCATATTCCTGCAAAAGAGACATAACCACACTTGGCAAAGATGAGTTAAGGTCAGTAGTAGAAAAATACACATCCTTGTACATGAGTACAAGTAATTGTTGCCTTGCCACTATAGCACTCTTAACCTCACTTTTTTTTGCTTCTCCACTCAGTGTGTTTGATTCCCCTCTCTCTTTGCTCACCAATGTTCGTTTATCACTCTCTGCTGCATTCTCACTCCTTCTTTCTTTTCTGCTCTCTTCTCGCACACTCAGGTGTTTTTCTCTAAATTCTCTTGCTATCCTCTCTTGATCCTCACTAGCCTCCTATGGTTTCTAGGGAGTTAGAATCACATTTCTCTTGTTGAGAACAAAAGAGTATTGATTCTTGTACCCATCATACTTCACCCTTCTGTCAAACTGCCATGGTCGACCCAACAAAATGTGACAAGCCTGCATGGGAACTACATCACACATCACCTCATCGCGATAATTCCCAATAGAAAAAGAAATAAGCACCTGTTTAGTCACTTTCACTTCCCCACATTCATTCAACCACTGCAATCTATAGGATCGCTGATGCTTCAAAGTTTTCAACCTCAACTTCTCAACCAATAAGGTACTAGCAGCATTAGTGTAGCTACCACTATCAATGATTAAGCTACATACCTTGTTTAGAACATAACATCGGGTATGGAAAATGTGCTCCCGCTGCACCTCATCACCTTCCTCCTTAGGCTGAGTACTAAGAACCTGCCTAGTAACAAACAATTCCCCTTTCATAGGTCCTTCAACATCCACATCACTGCAGTCCTCTAAAGGAGGCATGTTATCATCACTAGAGCTAACACTCTCTACATCGCCATTATCCCAAATGATCATGACTCTCTGATTAGGACACTGAGATGCTATATGCCCAAAACCTTGACACCTGAAACATTTGATCTCACGAGTTCTAGTAAATGGTTTAGTGTCAGTCTTACCTTTAGAAGAAGTAACAGGGCTCTTGGCCTTGACATCCTCCTTCGGCTTTGGATCAGTGGTGTTCTTCTTCCAGTTTAACTTCCATGAAGAGTTAGAAGCCATACCAAATTTAGAACCCCCTTTAGATTTCAGTTGCTTCTCAACTTTGATTGCTTTATGCAACAACTCCTCAATGTCGACAAAAGGCTATAGATCGACTATATCAGCGATCTCCCGATTCAGCCCATTAATGAACCTAGCCATAGTAGCCTCATCATCCTCCTCCACTCTAGCCTGAATCATGGCTATCTCCATCTCCTGATAATAATCCTCCACACTTCTGGACCCCTATGTTAACCCCTGTAACTTCCTATGCAAATCCCTATAATAGTGATTAGGGATAAATCTCTTTTGCATGATTGTTTTCATCTCATACCATGTGTTGACAAGCCTCTCCCCATAACATCGCCTATTTCACACTAACTGATCCCACCATACACTCGCATAATTAGTAAACTCGACTACTGCCAGTTTAATCTTTTTCTCCTCTATGTAGTTATGGCACTCAAATATGTGATCAACCTTTCGCTCCCATTCCAAGTAAAGCTCTGGGTCATTCTTCCCTTGGAAGGAAGGTATTTTCATTTTAATGCTTCCCACATTACCATCTCTCCTCTGGGTATTCCCCCTCTCCCTCATGTAACTATACTCCCCTGAGTCAGTATCCTCTCCATCTATCCTTACTCCTCCTTTTGGACCCCTCTCCTTCTTCTGCTCTCTAGAATTACTACCCATTGGTTCCTTACTCTGTTCTATCACATCAATCCTCTCATGGATTTGCTCCATCTCTGCACTTAACATCTTTTTCATCTCACCTATCAAGGCCTCAAACATCAACTTATTAGCTCCTTCTCCTTTCTCTCCACTAACTGGAGTTTGATTAGAAATTTTGCTGCAACAAAAAGAGTTAGTAATAAAACAAAATATAAGCCTCACAATTCACTCCCTCACCTATTTACACTCACAAGAGTAGAGTCACTCGTGTTTTCACTCAGTGGAAGATGTTCCTCTCACTCGCTCTTTTATGTTCTTTGTTTAGAGCTCACTTAATAATTTCCTCCAAATAATTGCTAAGGGAACTCAACCTATCAAACAAGTGATTCCAAAACAACAGTAAATGAAAGAAACAATAACAAGGACAATGACAAGGATTAGAACATGATGAACAGTAACAAGACGATGACAAGATGATAAGCAACAAAAGCTAGGATTCCGAAAGAAAAAAAAAATGCGAAGGAACACAATCCCCCAATTGGCAATACAACAATAGGGACTAATACTTTTTTTTTTTTGAACGAATTTCTGGTTTCTTTTTTTTTTTTTAATCCTCAAGAACAATTTAATCACAACCAAGTCAGCAAGGACAAATAAAATACACCTACGCAAGAATTTGACAGAAATTCACAAGTCAATATGTGTGTATGTTAACTAAGCAAAATCCTATGGTAATGAAAAAACCAAGGGACGGCGAAGGTAAATCATAGAATCTGGACGAATAGAAAATTCCATGCAACAAAATTGATAGAGTCAAACCCACAAATTGGGCAATCGATGCAGATTCAAGGAAATCGGAAAGACAAGGAACAGAACTTTCACGAAACTGTAAACCCAAGAATTCAACAGCCGTCACTATATATATGTTTTGAACACGAATTTAAAGGAACGAAAACAAAAAAGACAATTAATCGACACAAAACAATTAAGATAAAGGATATAGATTTACTTGATTCAAGAAGCCGAAGCTCTGATACCAAATAATGTGAACTCTAGATATATTAAACCTAGAACCCAACGATCGAATTGAATCGAATACCCAAGGACTGTCTCGAACAAGCGATTGAATGGAACTAGACCCCAACCACACCTGTTGATTGAAACCTATGTTATCTAGGTGATTTCTCCAAGCGTTAGATTGAAGAAAATCAAGGAGTTGTTCGCAAAGAACAAAAGAGAGAACTCTCAATAATTTCTCAAATTCATCCGCCCCCATAATAATCTCCCTTCTCTGTTTTATATACACCCTCAAGGTGTTACAAAATGAAAAAAAATGACCTAAAACAAATCTTAACCATCGGATTTGCGTAGTAAAAGAAGGACGGCTCAAGGCCGGCAACGTAAATCTTAGGCCGGCGGCGTAAATCCTTGTTCCACCAATTCTCCTATTCTGAAGCTTCTAAGTCCGAGTAACTTGAACGGAAATCTTGATATAAAGTATTAATGAACTTGTGGTGCTCCTTAGGACCTTCTTGAACAGCTTCCTTCTCATGAATCTCTTGGATCAATCCATTCAATGCTTCCTTGACCCGTTTGGCTCGAGCTCTAGTCATCGGTCCTCCTATACCATATAATGGGTCATTAAACTTTAGCTCTTGATCCTTTGATGCTAGCTGATTCCCATCAGATCCATTCATGTGCTTAGGCACAATAGTTCTCATTTAGCAACATGCTATCAAAATCCCTCAACATCATACAACCGAAAGCAATAGCTTGACCTAGTCTCATTAATGCTAAATAAATATAAGTCTCTTTAAAAAATATCTCAAACATGAGACATACTTAGACTCAATGATCTAAAGGGTCTCTTCGATTATTTGATGCATTGGAGAAAATTTTTTGCTTGTCAACGATAACATTCAAACGATCCCTTTTGCAAAAGCATTCTATCACACTTAAATAGTGATGTAACATTCATTGCTTGGGATCTAAAATTCTCTTTTATTAGTCAAGGGGGGTATGTCCCACTACTTGACTACTCAACATAACTTAACCGAGACATTACCTAGAGTCAAGCCTCATCTTTAGAGGTTGTGTATTTCTTTCTTTGGCGTCGAAGGAGACTACGCTCTTACTTAGCTACCATGGCTTGTCGTACGCATTGGAGATATCACTCTTATTAGTCTACAACGTACAAGCTAAACTCATCATCATGCGCTTGAGAGCTAAAGCTCTTGCTAGCCAGCAACAACGTTTATATTACATTTTGAATCCATTATTTCTTTTTTTAAAAAAAAAAAATCATTTAGGGGGTTTAGTTGACCCCAATTAGATGCCAACTATTTTATGAAAATTGCTATGCACACTAAGGAGACTATCTCTTTCTTTGCAACAACAATAGCAATGAAAGGCAAATAAATAAACACATTATTATATCTTTGTGAAATAAACCCTTACTAGGGTGAGAAAATTCTTTCATTAACATGAAGCACTTTTCGCTTTATTTATATATGACAAAGGAATGAGAGGAAAGTAACAAAGATGCATTTCACTATGAATAGTCCTTACGTCATCAAGCTTACATGGAGTTTTGCAGTTTTACTATACTATTAGTTCTCTTGCATTTCTTTGCACCTCCATGACAACTGCGCATCTTTCGTTTCTTAGGTTCTTGAATATGAATTTCTTCCCCTTTAGGTAGCAATGTTTCAAGGGGCTCTATTATGTGCATATCACCTTCATATATGTATTCATCAAAGAAAGCTGCTTTAATGAAGTGGAATTTATTAAACATAAACAAATTCTTTGTAGTAGGAATAAAGATATTTTTCTTATTCCAATAACCTTTCATACATTGATGCCATGTCAAAGGTATCGCATTATGATCATGCAGCCATGTTCTCCCTATGAGGAGATGATAAGATACAAATGCATTGATCACATGAAACTATATAGAGCTAAAAATAGGCCCAATCTTAATGTCTACTATGACACATCATTTTGTCCTTATAGAAGACTCATAAAAGTTGTTCACCATAATGGGTTACTTCACAAGTCATCGAATATTGATTCCAATAACTTGGAAGGTAGACATTGGCATGATATTTAAGGAAAAACCAGTGTCAATGAATGTTCTCTTCACTAAATAGCCATTAAGTATACCTTTGACATACAAATGATGATTATGATTCAAACCTTTGACACATATGTCAGCGTTAGTGAATAAAGTTGCATTGCCATGCACATGAGTCATCCTTTTCATAGGTTGCATTGCACAACACTCTGCATATTAATCTTCTAAGATCTGCATGAGTGCAGTAACTGTTACAAACCTAACCTTCTCATCAAACCCAAGAAGGTTGAAGAAATTTCTAAAACTTGATGTTTTCATAAGTGTGACAACAACCGGAGGGCACTCATCTTCCTTGACTTAAACCTACTTTCCTTTTTCCTTACTTGCCTTAACAGGTAGCACATCATTTGTTTCCAAAGTAGTAGGTTCATGAGTGATGGCATTCATTACCCCACGTTGATTGTTGTGAGTTGGAAGGGGATTGTTGCAGATATTGTTGCCTTCAATAATAAACTCCCCAGTTTATACCCTCTCATTAAATATCTTCTTCAAGGTAAAACAATCCTTAGTGGAATGATCAATCGTTCTATGAAACTTGCAATAGTTGAGATCACCCTTCTCTTTAGGAGTAGGGAGGTGCTCAACTCTCGGAAGTTTGATATTTTCATCCTGCAGCCATATGTCAAGCATCACAGGCACCTTACCGATTGGGCACAAGTACATTAAATTTTCAAATTTGGACTTCTCCATTCTAGGCTTCTTTCTTGCCTTAGAATCCTCACCTTGAATGAAATTTATGAATGACCCTCATTTATTAAACCTTGTATTTTCATCCCTTTGTCTCACAACCAAATTATTGGTTTATCGCGCATTTTCAACCAATGCTATGAACGAGATCAAAGACAAATTCTCTAAATAAATGGCATACTTAGTAAACATTCCCTGTATGCAAATCTTTACCAACTCTCTCTTGTCACAAATATCCTGAATATCAAATGAGCACTCTCTAAACCTCTCAATGTAATCCATGGGGTCTTCTCTCGACTTTTGACAAATTCTTCCCATGTCAATGAGGGTTACCATTTCTTTAGTCGAGAATTTTTTTTTTAGGAACATCTTGCACATGTTCCCCCATGAGTCTACTAACCTTGGAGAAAGATTAACATTCTATGTATATGCCTTCTCCGTGAGAGACTTAGAGAATTCCTCAAGTTTCAAGTCATTGCTCAATCCATGAACTTCCAGCATCTCAATAAACTTAAGTAAATGCTCTTTGGCACTTCCCTTTTTGCCATTAAAGAGCATGAGCTTAGGATCCACATAGTGCTTTAGGTAAGGTTTTGTAGTGATACGTTGATGATAAAGGAGTTTGAGTTCTGAAACCCCTATGGTGGACTTCACTTGTATCTCTCTCAGATATGCATCTAAGTCTTCCTTAGTAAAAAATGAACCTCTTGGAACGAAGGCTTCAAGCTCTACTAGTGTGACAAGGACAGGGTTAGGGTAATTCACATGTTCAGCAACAGCAATGCATGGGATATTGTGGGAAGATAAAGGTTCGAATCCATGTCTCCCTCACCATAGTAGTTGGGTGTTGCGCAAGTATAGGTTCTTGGACTGGAACTTGCTCCTTAGCTACAACTTTTTCATTGACAACAGAGGGTTAATTTGTTGAGGTGCCTAAGGAGCGCATTGCAATGGAGCATGTACAGGATTTAGCAAGGTTGTACCCTGATGCACATTAGCAATGGCAGCTATAGTAGGCATGAGTTGAGTCATCATAGTAATAAAGTGATCCATCTTCCTATGGTTCTCCTAGATTTCTTGCATGACTCGGGCATTATTAAATGCACCATCTAGTGTGGTATTTCCTTGGTATGCATCACCAAGAGCAGGTGTGATTTGTTCAGTAATTTCAACATTGGTATCTAATTCTTAATTGTTTCCATCAGTAGAGTTGGGTATCCTTCTCCTTAGAGGTGCCATGTTGTTAGCTTCCTCGTTCCCCCGTAGAGTTGCCAAATAAATGTGGGGGTGCTAGTCCGAATGCGGGGTCACGTGCCACACATAGCCTAACAAGAGAAGTGACACGTATAAGAATGATCACGAAGTACACGAGATGGCAAGGAAGAGTAGGCAGTCTCGAATGAGGCTTAAAACTATGGTAACAGGTAAGTATTTTATGGAAATATCATGGTTTTGATCTTCTAAGGAAAATTCAATAAAGTAAAGATGTTTTTTCAAATAAGAGACCCCTTTAAATGAGGAGGCATGAGGTATTTATAAGATTTTGCTATGAGTTTTGCCCATCAAATGGAGATAATGATCAGCGGTTCTAAGTGAATGAGTAGGCCCATTAGTGGCCTCTAATATGTAAGCTTTATTGAGAAATATTATATTAGACCAGTCGATCTAATGAGCCCTACCCTAAGCCTACTATGTCAAATATCCCTTAATCATCCCAAAACATGAACTTCACTCTCTAAGCCTTGTTACCTCGGCTCAAAGAACCAAAACCATTAAAATATTAGGCTAAAAGCCCACGAATTGAATTTAGCCCTCTATACTTTCAAAGTTGTTAAACTTGTAATTTTACCTAAATTCAATAAAGGGTGAATTAAAACATATAATCAAAATATAATCCATAAGTTTTTACAACCTATATAAACTAATTTTTAAAAATTGTAAATGTGCTTATTATAGTTGTGGGTGTAGGAGTTTAAGTGTGAGGATCACATGTTTACTGCATAAAAACATACTACATGTGGTCGAATGAGAGAAGTGACACATGTGAGGATGATCAGGTGTGAATTAGGTGGAGAGGAGGAGTAGGCGATCTTGAATAAGACTCAAGTACCTTGGTGATTGGTGAGTATTCTTCGGTATATTATGATTTTGATCCTTTAAGAGAAAAATCTGGCAAAATAATAGCACCTTCTCTCCTAAAAGGATCCCCCCTTCAAATGAGAGAGCATAGGTATTTATAGGGTTTTGGTCATGTGTCTCATCCATTAGATGATAGTAGTGATCATCGATTGAAAATATATGGACCTTGATATGGGTTTCTGATGAGCTTGGGCCCATTAAAGGCCTCTCATGTGCGAGCCTTATTGAGAAATGTTAAATCAAACTAGGCCGACCTAACTGGCTTTACTCTAAGCCCACAATACTAATTCTACCCTAATTATCCCAAACCATGGGCTTAACTTTCTAAGCCCTAATATAAAAAATCAAATCCATTAAAATATTAGGCTAAAAGTCTACAAATCAAATTTAGCTCTCTATAGTGGTCATAGAAAAAAAATGAAATATATGATGGAAATTAAGAAATTTTGTATAAATTTAGGTTATAATTTAAGTTTTAGTACAAAAAATTAAGTATAAATTAGTATACTAAAAAACTAAAATATTAATATTAATACAATATAAATTACGTTATAGCATAAATCATTATGATAAAATACAAAACTAAAACAAACCATTAGTAAAACATCTACCTTATCATAATCAAAACTACCATCAATTCTCCCATCACCATCATCATCATTGTCATTACTAACATTGATTTTGGTACTAGTACTGATGATAGCCATATTTTCTAATTCAATGTCTTTTTGTACTTTGTCTTCAACAAAATCAATGTCATGAATACCTACAAGACTCTAAATCTATATATGCACCAAATTCCTTCACAGTATTACTGTCTTCTTTTCCCTATAGCCTTGTACTTAGAAGGGTACTCAACCAATTCTTCCTCTACTATCCATTCATCAATAGATAAGTATCTTTAACAATGAAGTTAGTAAATTAATCAATTTAGATTAAAGAAGTAATTATAGTGCCATTTCACTTATGACTTGACAAACTTGCTTGGTAGAAGTCAAGTTCATTTTCTTAATTTTGATAATCCATTCGACTAAGATCTAACAAGATGTAAAATTAATAAAATTATAAACTCATAAAATCGGACATCTAAACTCATGATTCAACCACGAGTCTATACCTATAAATCTCATTATAATTCAACTCATTATAAAATTATAAGTTCATAAAATATACAAGTTAACTTATAATTTTAACAATCATACTTTCCGTAATATCTACAAAGAGAGCTTAACCCCTCTTCACAATTCACTCTAGGAAGGAACACTTGCTACGATAGGAGGAGGAAAACATTAAGGATACCCCACCAAGTAAGTACCTAAACAAACCCTAGCCTTTTTCAATTTTACAATAAGAAACAGAATTTAGAATAAATATAGCACCTAGAAAAAAAATAGAACTTCATAATAAATCTAGTTATCAATGAAATTTAAAATTTATAAACTTGATTTTGAAACTCTAGAGTAATAAAGCTATTAAGAAATCATGAATATTGAGAAACTTAGTAATTATAGACCGGATAGGGAGCTTAGATATGATTTGGCTAGGAATTTTGATATGGAAATGCTCACAGGTAAACAACAATCTTGTATTTACAGTTCATAAGGAATCAAAGGACACGACTATATTAACATGTGGAATTTATAAGCAAAAGATGACTACAAAAGTTCTACCATATGAAAGAGGAATAAACTTCCATGTCTGGAAAATTTACGATAAAGAAGATTAAAATTTTGTTTTAAAGTGGATGGCTAATAAATACATTCTTTAGTAATAAAGAGTAAACCTAGGATCATAACTTAGAATAATAGCTAAAGCAACACTGGTTTAATATAGTGAGGTGATTCAGAACTAGTGGTTGGCTGTAGATGAACCAACAGATATACATGGCCTTATCAGAAGCTTGACACATGCAGATGAGGCTTAATTAAATGGAGTAGGAATAAGGCGAATAAAAATGCTGTGAGATCATTGAGAAACTGAACAAAGAGTTGGCTAATGTACAAGGCAAATATGTCGAAGAGGCTGATATAGAGGAGTTGGAGATACAGTAACAATTGGATTTCACTCTACAACAAGATGAACAGTTTTGCAACAATGATCCATAATTAATTGGATTCAATATGGGTACAAGAATATGAAGCTTTCCTACTGATCCACCTCGAGTAGAAGAGATACAAAGAAAGTCTTGCAAATAAAAGATGCTTATGGTGTGAAGATGCAAATAAAAGATGCATAGAGAAGAGACACAAGTGAATTCGAGTTTTGCGAAGTATTTCTCTAATCTATTAACTGCCGGAGTGCCTTACGGGCCAGCAAGGTGTAGTTTTGGAATACATTTAACTCTGTGACTCATCCATTAGACTGGCAGACCATCCCAGTCTTGGAGCACATTTAGAACGTCAATTCTTTTTTTTTTTTTTCAAGTTAAGCAGGGGCTGGTTCATCCCCTTGATGATGATGAAATCAAGGAAGCAATATTCCAATTGGGAAGTATTAAAGCTCTCGGCCTAGATGGATTCAACAGCCTCATCCATTAGCTGCACTGGGCAACTGTAGGATAATATATGATAGAAGTAGTCAAGCATTTCTTGCATACAGGTTTGTTCCCACCTTGTTTTTGATAAGTATAGATATCGTTTTGATTCTGAAAGTCCAACATCCTATAGATTTAACTCGTCCCATTAGTCTCTGCAATTTAGCCTATCGGATCATTTCAAATATTCGGCTTCAACGAATTCTTGATCCAACAAATACTTCTTCGTTGGAGTGCATTTATCCTAGGTCAACTTATCTAGGATAATGTTTTGATGGCCTGTAAAATTTTCTGCTTTTTAAAAATTACAAGAACAGGAAAAAATGGCTTTTAATAAAATAATATTCATGTAAAAATTATCTTACTATATTTATTTGTTCTTGATTTGCATCATTTCCACTCTCTTAAAAAGATTTGTAATCAAATCTCTAACATTTTTTTGATTCCTCTTAGTTCATATTGCAATATGCAAAAGCTAATCTTGAACTCATGAAATAGCAGCTTTTCATGTTCCTCGTCAATTCTTCTTAACTTGAGAAAATTAGCCTCTAGCAATGTAATATCTGTTTTGGTCTTTTACAATGCTTCTAGTTTCTTTTCTTTTTTTTTTAGTCACAATTATTGTATCTTCCTCTAGACATTTTTTTTTAAAGGAACAAAAAGAAAGGATTTTTTTTTTTCTTGGTCCAAGAATGAATGCTAAATTTAAGCTTTAAGAATAAACCTAAGGGTAGATTCTGATACCAAATTTGATGTAAGACAATGAAAGTGAAAAAATTATAAAAGATAAAAAATGTGGGAAAACATGAAAAATAATAAGAAAATTGTAATCTAAATAATGATTATACTAAGAATGCTAAGAAAATTGCTAAGAAATAAATATTATTTTTTTAATAAAATGAAATGATAACTTAAAAAGAATATATCTAACAATCTTATACTACTAGATTTAAATGATGACTTCACATTTTCTTTAATTTGTATGAGCTCATACCATATAATAAAATTTTAATGGTCTCACACCATCAATAAAAAAAAAAAAAGGCATCACACCTTACTTTAAAAATAATTTTGTTATTAAATATCAAGTCATTTTGTCATAAAGTGATTACATGTCTTATCTATTTATAAGTATAGCAATATCTAATATTCTAAAAACTAGAAAATATAAAAAGATTTACTATCTTAAAATAAAGATACTAATATAACTAAATTCTATAAATAAGAAACTATTTAATTAAATAAAAGATAATAATAAAATTACATCTAACCTAGATAATAAAATAATATTTATATAAAAATTATTTTACTATATTTATTTGTTCTTGATCTCCATCAGTGATTATAATTAAATCCGTGACATATAGCATCTCCACTTACCTTATGAGTGTTTTTAATTTTTCAAAGAAATGGTTTAGGAAAGTCACCAATTTGATTGAGAATTTTTGGTGGGGAGACTCTAATGGAGGGAATAAAATGCATTGAAAGAATCGAAAGTTGTCATCAAAATCTGAATATGTTGGAGGTCATAATTTTAGAGATTAAGAGAATGCTTAGGAAAATTGGCTTGGAGAATTTTGATTAATACATAAGCTCTCTAGGTTAAATTCTTAAAAATCATTTATTTTCCTCACAAACTTTTTAAGTTCAAAAAAAGTAAGTTGTGCTTCTTTGAGCTAGCAAATAAACATATTGGAATAAGTAATTCTAGAGATATTCTTTGATAAGTGGGAATTTGTGGTCAAATCCATGGATTCCCTTTTTAACAAATTTTACCCTTAGATCAAGGTCATTGGATCCAATTTTTCAATCTCGCAAAGTGATCATTGGCCATGATTCAAAAACTTAGAACTTTAATGTGATCTATAATTTACTAACAAAAGAAGACATGTCTGCAATTGTAATAGTTCCCATTGTTAATAGCAACCAAGAAGAGGATTGTATGGCTAAGTGAGAAATGCACCTCGTTCAGTTAAATCCAATTATCGTGAAATGTTAGAAAAAGAACTTCCTCAGTAAACTTGCCTTCTTCTTCATTTGTAGTAGTAGGTAAGGCCTTATGGAAACTAATTTAGAGCTTAAAGTGAATCGAAGCAAAAACACCATTATGGAAGCTATTCATAAACTCATTGACAAAAAATCAAATTATATTTTGTAGGAAATTCGACCAAACCCATCTTGCAACTTCTTTAATCGTTCTAAATCAAGGGAGCAACATTGTAGTTGGGTTCGTCCTATATGGTTTGAATGCTACCATTTGTGTAGACACACTAGGAGCTGAAAATTTTCTTCGAGTCCCTTATGAGAAATGGAAGAAAGATAGCAATCAAGATCCTGAAGTTGTTTCTTAAAGTTTCAATCACATTAAGGCATATCTGGAGATATAGAAACAATTGTGTGTTCAACAGTTCTTCACCAAATCCTAAAAGAGTTGTACACATGATCAAGATGGAGCTGGCAGAACTTAATCAAGGATTGCTTTAATAGAAAAGCTTCTCAATCATTCACAGCAGCAACATGAATATAGGTTGAATTGGACACCACCTGACATCAGTTCTATTGAGATTAGTTTTGATGAATCCTTTGATGCAAGCAAAGGCAATGTTAGAGCAAGGATAGTAGAGGAAGATTGTCACAGGCTTCTTCTTATTATCTGAAGGGAGAAGACGGTGAGACAACGGAAGCTATTGCTATTAGCGAAGGGTTATAGATGGCTCAAAGAAGACGTTGGGAGAAGAGAAAGGTGGAAAGAAATTCGAAGACTGTTCAAGATTCAATATCTTGAGGGAGACCAATCCCTTGGAGGATTAGTGGTATCATTGAAGGGTTATTTCTTCATGGTACCAATACTTGAAGAGCATTGATCGCTTTTGTGTGAGCATTTTTCTCTTTATAGAACCGGTGTAATAATAATTGTGGATGTTAAACTTTTGAAAAACTATTTCATATCTTGCAATTTTTCTTGGATTTTTGGAATAGCAAATGCGTGTATTGACTGGATGGCTATCCAAAATAAAGATGGAATGAGTTATAGTATTTTAGTTATTGGACCTTTGTCCCATTTGACTAGTTTATTGTTTGTAAAATAGAAATCCCATCAACTAAAATCTAGATATTTCCACTTCCGATTAATGAATAATTTCTTTTAGCTGGAACAAAGAAAAGAATAAGCCATGCAATTATTTGCTGTTTTCCTATCCTCATTAATTGGAAAAGATCATTTTAATAAGAAATTGAAAACAAAAAAGGGGAAATATGCAGCACCCTTTAATGAACCAGTTTAATAGCTTTAAAAAAATCAACCAAAAAAATAATAAAATCAAACATTTAAGTATGCTATTTCATTTGTTGCGCCACTTACAATACTAAGGCTGGCTTTTTCTAAATATAAAGTTGTCCTCTCAATTCAATCTATGAGAGCGTCAGATTGCCAAGGTATATTCTGTAAAGCTGTGGCAATTTTATGAAAAAAAAAGAAAATGAAGTATCTCATTCAATGGTTACACATTTGTGACCCCTTTTTATGCTAACAAAAAGCATCCTTGTAACTAATCTTGTTCATTTCTAAAGCATTGTGTGGCTTGAAGAACACGGTTAGATTTTCCATCAACTATATGCCCAGCTGTAACACTATCGCTGTAAGAGGAACCTAAAGGGATGTATATAATGGCTATAGGTTGGAAAATTGAGCAATTTGGAATAATAAACAATTGATAAATTAAGGTATTCCTAATTTAACCGATTTAGATGTGGAGTTATAACTAATTATTTAATTAAATTGATCATAGAAAGCAAGAATTAATTCATGGAATTACTAATTCAAGGAAAATTCGACTGGGATGAATCATGGTCCATTTCCCTCCTAAAGTTGGCACCTACTTTAAAGCCCATGGTAAGGCATTTGTGTATGAGTTTCTACTAAGTGTGAAGTTCACTTGCTCTCGAATCGCATTAGATACTTTTGGAATGGATAGTAAGATCATACAAACACACATAAAAGATGCATAGGATCTTAAATGTGTCACACTCTTTCTTTCTTTCTTTTTTTTTTTCAGTGGGGGGGAGGTGGGGGTGGGTGCGGATTGAGGGGGTGCAATTATCCAATAACCATTGTCGAGAGGAATACACGAATTAACCCTTAAAAGAAAAATCACTAGCGAGTAGACCGAGAGTGGATAAGGTGCTCAACCACCTATCCAATAGCCTTTTATAATATTGTCAAAGAAGAAACACAATTTTGACTTCAGGCTTTCGGCTTATTCATAAAGCATAAGCACTCCCACATATATGTCCCTATATACTCTCATCCTTGGTTGTAGTCATTTTTTACTACATCTTCCAATGAATCCAAATAAATCCTATTATTAATTAATTATTTTAAGAGAACAAGACTTTAGCAAATAATCAATATCTTGTCCTAATTATGAATGTAGGAATTTAGAGGCTTTACACGTAGGAAGCTCTAAACCCCATCATTTTTTTCCCTTTCTAATCATATTGGCTCTTTTAGACCTTTGTAGATCCAGTTTGTTTTGGTACTATGATTTATGGTTCAAGTGGGTGCACTTAAGGATCTTGTCCTTAGAGCTCAGTTTTGTTTTGGATGAGTTCGGTTGTAAAGTGAAGCTTCCGTTCGTCTTTGAGCCATGGTATTTATAACTGATTTAATTTAGATATTTTTGGGCACAGGAGTCTTGGTTTGTAGATGGAAGGTCTAGTTGCAATGGTTGCGTGTATACCATGTGAGTCTTGTGCTATACTTGGCCTTAGAAGAGTAATGTAGAATAACTTGTATGAATGATTTAGAGAAGGAGGAGCATGAAGGAGAAGCAGACAATCTCAATGAGGTTGAACAAACATATGACCAGTGAATGAGTTAGAGAGCACCAACCCTACTATTCTTAATGAGAGACGGTGTGTTCTTCATTCTAAGCCTTGTTTTATCTTTTAGGATGGTAGTTGGATAGCTAACGGTGTTTTGCTAATTTGTAAAAATTATGTTCAATGAGGGAGTTCTCGAATATTTATAAAGTTTGATCATTAATGATATCCATCGAATCATGTGAACAATAAAGTGGTGAATTGGGTTCCACCTAAACATGAGAAATCAAAACTTAATTGTGCCAGATTATTAAGCAATTATATTGGAGCATGTGGAGGTTTAGTGCATGATCATTATGGAAATCTAAAATTTGCATCCATATTTTGGAAATTAAAGCCATCCAAGTAATTGATTTGGAAGTAATCGAACATAGGCTTCAATCATGCTTGTAGTTGGGAATCAAGAAGGTGGATATTAAAGTTGGCACTATGTTGGCAGTTTATTGGAATAGAGGTTGAAGGGTAACAAAGTAAAGCATCTATCACCCAATATCTTTAGGGAAGCCAACACGGTTTCTAACTAATTGGCAAACGATTCTAGAACATTGGAAAGCAATCTTTTCATTTCATTTTTTTTTTATCTAAATAGCTTTTGTAAGGGTCTAATTCTTTTAGACCAAAAGAAATCTCCTTTTATTTGCTCTTGATGTAATTTTGGTATTGGTGGAATAAATTTTTAATTTTCTTTAGGAAATGGAAAAAAAAAATTACTCATGATTTGATTTGTTTGTTTTAAACTATAGAAGCCTAATTCCTTTTTTTTTTAATTTTGAGTTTTGATGGTTCATTAGAGCTAAACTAAGACAAAATATGTAATTGATAAAATTATAAACTTGTAAATTCTTATAGATTTAATAGAATCGTATACTAAAACTCACAATTCCACTATAAGTCTACACTCAAATGATTTTTTTTTTGTATTAATTAGAAAAAATCTCAAAAAATCATAAACTTGTATAATTATATGAGTTAACACATAATTTTAACAATAATGTTGGTAAGTGATTTTAAATCGATTATTTGACACAATTTTTTTTATTAATGTCCCCATCAATTATAAATCATTGTTGCTCATTCTATTATAAGGAGCCATAGGGTTTATGAAAAGATTTTAAATTTTACATTTTCACCATTTCAATCCCAATAGTGGTACCTGAGGTCTTGTAATTTAAGTAGAAATTCTTGATATTATTCGAGGGTTGAATACCATTTTAGAAAAAAAAAATTATTGATGCATGCATTCTTATGAATGTTCGAAATGATATACAATGAAATCATGAAAGTGTTTAATGTGATTAAGTTAGAGCATGTGACTGAATCAACATGTACCATGATTTTATTAAAATTGAATTATGATCACATGTCATGCATATTGATTCCAAACTTGATTTAGATGTTTCAATAAATCCCTTGTGCCAATTAAGTCCTTGAGTAAATGTTACATTCGGTACTGAACTTTACCTAATTTTGCAATGAACAACCTAATATTTAAAAGTGTTAATTTATTATCTACAACCTTTTAGAGGTCATTCATAATACATGGACTATCCCTATTTAGGTTGTTAATTGCAAAAATGGGTAAAATTTTAGTAGTTAATTACAAAAATAAATAAATTTTAAGTACCAAATTGACACTTTTAAAATTTAAGTAGTTAATTACCAAATTATGGAAAGTTTATATATTAGCTATGATATTTATTAGTGTGCTAGAATTTCTTAAGTGGCTAAATCATTTGTAAAAGAGAAGAGATTAGGCTATGAGGGGGTGCTAGAGGTTACTCAATACCTAAGTTAGCACAAGTTTGTGGATAATGGTAATGTGAGATTTTAAAGAGAGTCGAAAAGTAATTTACTTGGTAACCCCTAAATCCTATTTATAGAGATTAAGGGCTGTAGCGACCTACCTACTAGGTCTGATTCTTGAATCTATTCCAATATTCCTGTAACTATCCTTCGTACCTGTAGGTGGGTTGCTATGTCATCTCTGAATTAGAGATAAGGCAAATTTTGCTAATATTGAACTTGTAACTCCAACCTGTATGTAATTTTATAAATATCCTGTAAAATGGCGCTAACAGCGTTATCATTTCATATCCACATCATATCTAAACACATATACTTAAAATCTCCTGTTACATCATACATCATATATATACCATCGGGATCTGCATTCCCGATAAGTAGGTACAACCCATGATTAATCCTTTAGCCTTAAGTAGCTCAAAAGATTACAAATCCAACCTTATACGCACAAATATTTACATTACAATCTGAAGATTAACACTTATAGATCTTATTTACAAGCACTACAACATCATGTACAGGACAACCTTATTACAAATAACAGGGGTTCCAAAATGGAACTAAGGGCTTCTTTGCCTCTATTGACGCTCTCCAAAAACCCGAGTCTCCAACAACTTATTCTTCAGTACCTATACCTGAGGTTAGCAAAAAAACTAACCCCTTAGCTTCTTAAGAAGCAAAGTGAGTACAAAATCAAGCAACCCAGCAAAAACAAACAACAAAATCACATAATAGTAATCAACAATATTGTCAAATACCTCGAAAGTGATTACTCAAGCAAGCAAGTTTTCAACTCAAAGTTATACTCGCTAGAAACCCAATTCAATTTATTACATTTTAACATCACAATGATCTTACTTAATGATATTTTCCCTGTAATTCCATTTTGCTAAACTCATAACCTTTTCATTGAAGACCATTTCAATCACTCCTGTTTACTCATAAGTCACAAATATTTTTCAGTTAACCCAGGCAAAGCCTGTCAATTGGTAGATAAACTACCCTCATGTACTTTTCAAAACTTAATGTTTTCTCAACCAATTAAGACATCCTTACATACTCTTTTTAGTTAGAAACATTCAGCTCGCCTTTCACCTACCTCGAACAAAAGGGGTGACCAGATCCCCATAGGTCACTGAACCAAGCTGGTCTTTCGACCGTGCCTCAAACCCATCCGGGTCGACTCAAATGTCGTACCACAAACTTACTAAGCAGGAAACAGGACTTTTCTTACATTAAGTGTTTTACGTTAGTAGGTACTTATAGCCTAAACCCTATTTTATTATCCATTTAGATATTTCATCGTTATCAAGACAACAATAGTATGAACTCAACCAATCATATAAACCCCATCTAATAAGCTAAAAATAACCCAGCTTTACATCACAATCATGAACCATTCAATAATTTAAGTTCATTACATCACATACAATCAGGAATAGTATAATCAAATCCCGCACCCAACTCTCATTCTAGGATTTTCTAGAATGTTCCCTTTTTTTTTCTCATAATCCAACCATATCATGACATACAACTAGCCATTAGCAACTAATGTAATTCAACAATCTTCCTGCGTTGATCACAATAAGTGATTGTACCCAAGAGAGGAGTTAAGGGGGGTATTCACTTGAAACAATATATGCCAATCCAAACAATCACACCGGCCAAGTTCCTTTGTCCTCCTTATTCAACAGAAATACCTGAATCATCAATATACCAATCAATGTTACCTCATTCACTCTATTGAACCCTAAATTGCTAATTCAGTATTCCAAACCCCTAAATTCCATCCTAACCTCGTATAATCCACCATTTTCCTATAATTTCTAATTCATATACATACGGGTATACTACGCTCTATTATATATTAATATAATTAAATTTCGATCTGATTCTATATTGAATCATATGGTTCTAAATTATCACGAGCTTGTACCGAATACTCCCATTTTTGTTTTGTAACTAACCCAAGCTTCTTAAAATCATATTATACTTCAATGAACCTCAACTGAACATCAAATTCAACTAATCAAATCAAATTCCCTAATTTTGCTAAGGATTTAATTCGCCAGAATAGGGTAATTAGCTTGAAAAATTCACTAAAAATAGAAAAAGACTCCAATCTGAACAATTATTGATTTTTTGATCTAATAAATCATATAAGGATCTTATATACTAAGCATTACATCAAAAATACATCATTTGACCTATTTATTTTCCAATTTAATTTACGACCAAAACAGAGCATTTCTTAAGGACCACATATTTGTGAATCAAATTTCAGAAAAATAAAATTATCAAATTAATATTCATACAAAATTTTGCCATAATACCAAAAATCATAATTTTTCATTGACATTTGATATTTAAAAAACAAATAGGAATTTTCGGGCATTATCGGGAGTTGCTCCGTTCATCGGCCTCCGGCCACCAAAGCCGGAAATCACTATGTCGGCCGGAATCCTCTCCCACCCAAAACCTTAACCCTAACTTGGCCTAGCAGCAGATTTACCCTAACCCCTTCGAACGAACAGACAAAATCCTCCCTATTTAATTTGATTTTTTTTTCTTCAATTTCTTCAAATTCTTGTTGCATCCTACTTCAATCTTATTCTTCTTCCTGTCCTGATGATTGCATGTTGAAAATTTTAATTTCAATTTGCCCAAAAAATTCAAATGAAACGGAGAGAGTTTTGGTTTCTTTTTTTTCTAATTTTTTGATGATTTGTTTTATCTTCTCTCTCTATTCTAATGTCTATATATATATAATATTACTTACTTAATTTTGCTATCATTGAATGAGGGTGTTGTTCTGCATTTTTTTTTTCCTTCCTCTCTTTTTTTTTTTCTTTTTTTTTAGCTATAATATAATATAATATGTACATTTTTTTTACATATTTGTATATTCCATATATGTGTGTGTGTATATATATACATTCATTTTACCTTACATACACACACACACATATATATATACTATTTTAATTTTAACATTATTGCTTAAGTTTAGATCCTCATAAGGGCAATCTTAATATGACAAGTGCATTGATGCTTGAGATCCTTTTTGAAATTGGTGAATGGTGTATTTTTAACCAACTCCTTTTTCTTATCTGTCTCAACCCTTTCATACTTATCCAATTTAAGGATGTATACATCCCCTTTGAGCAATAGGTTGGGATATGCTGGTTAAGCATTAATACTTTTGTGTTGTAATGATTTTGAGGAGGTCGACCTAAGCACATAGGGCTTGGAATTCATCTCTACTTTCAACTTCTTAATTTGCTGCTTATCATACTTCGGATCCCCATTATCATCTACAATGTTTCCATTTGTATATATTATAAATTCAACAAATCTAACCACTATCAACCTAATCAAATAACACATATTCAATTAATCTCAAGAGAAAATTTGAGGAATTCAACCACAAAATCCATGCACAACTATTTTATCCCTTAATTCCATTATCTAATCGTGCACAAAAAAGGTCCTCCACACAATTAATTACCTTTTCAAGCACTTTCATAAATACCTCTCATGCATTATTAAGAGCTATCAACCAAATCAATTTCTACCCATTTAATACTCCCACTTTCAACAATATTTACATTTATTACTCATACAAGAGAAAAAAGCAAACATATGTACAAGTAATATTGTCTAAACTATAGATTAAACATCTAGGCCAATCAGTTGTTGTCTATAATAACTGGATTGACTTGAATAACTACTATTAACTAAAAAAATTTACGATGCAGATTAGGCAACTTTGTGGAGTAGTAATGGATCCCATTTGTAGTAGGTTTAGATTTAGATATAGTTTCCAACCATATCACCTGAAACACTCTTCATTTAGTCTATTTTTACATTGCAACTTTCTCCTTGAGGTATTGGGTTAAGATTTGGCTTTACACTGTGTTTGAAACAAAGGAAAGAATTCAAATGATAGAAAGTAGAAGGAAAGAAATTAGAAAAAAAAAAAGAAAAGAAAAGAAAGAAAGAAAGAAAGAAAGAAAAAAAGGAAAATAGAAGAAAAGAATACATTTATTTCTTGTTTGGATGGAGAAAAAAGGAAAGGAAAGAATATGTGTGTAATGCTTTTTTAAATAATATTTAAAGTACTCTTGAATACATAATTATTATATTGTCTTAAAAAATGTAAAAAAAAAAAGAAAAGAAAACTTAAAATGATAGCTACCATCGGAATTCCATCACTTTTCTCTCTAAATCAATCTTTTGTTTTTTTTTTTTCTTTTTTAGGGAAGGGGGGTTGTTAAGGGTGGCATAAAGTGTACCTTAGGGAAAATTTCTTTCCTTTCTAACTAAGGAAAAGTTCTTTAAAATCTTACTTTCCTCTCATTTTTCTTCCCCTCCCAATTCCTTCAATAGACTTAATAATGAACATAGGGACATTGCCAAGAGGATGCTAATAAATCAATTTTCTATCTAAACCATGACCTAAACCATATTGTCTCTAGTTTTATGTCATTTAATTTTTCTTGCCTAATTGTTCTACTTCCATACTCATTCTTTTTCTTTCAAAAATCATTCAAAGCCTTTTTCTTTTCCTCACCTAATTGAGCCCCATGTTAAAGAACCACATTTATACTATTCTGTTCAATCTTGTTGAACTGGCATTAAGTTTATTTGTTCCCGAAAAATATTTGTTGTACCAACTCTCTTTTGAATGTGTTTTCACTAATCACATACACATACTTAGTGTAATAAAACAAACTTTTACAATTATACATTAATTCTTTGTTTACATGTATTTGTGTGATTGATACGATACACTCGAGACAAGGAGTTAAGATCAGTAAATATTCATTCATTTTTTCCAATCACTATTTACAATATAACTTAAAATCCCTAGGTACATTTTGTAACTTTGTGTTACTTCTACAAAAAAAAAAAAAAAAAACCTATAATATTTTATTAAGAATTATGGTAGAAGTAAGTAGATACAAATTATGTAAGATATGAGATTCTAACCATACTTTATCTTGTAAGATATAGGTTTCTAAATTTTAGAACTGAAACTTATCATATAACATCCTAAAACCCCCTAAAACCTATACTATAACCTATAAAACCTATAGTCCTATGGAATCTAAAATTTTGTCTTTTTTCTATAAATTTCAAATTTGTGTTATATTAAAAAAAAAGTAATTTATGTGTAATATTATAAATATTTTATATGCAAAATTTATGAAACTTACAACAAAATATGTAAAATTAAAAATAAAACGGTAATTTTTCCTACCATAATTATTTCAAGTTTATATAATCTTACTACTTAAGAAATTGGATAGAATAAGGGAAAAGAATAGAAAACGTAAAGTAAGAGAAGTAACATTAGATTTAGTCATTAGAGTTACCAACTTATAAGCTTATGCTCCTTTCTTTTTTCTTTATACTAAAATATTTATTGGTTGAAAAATATAATATTAGTATTTTTAATATTATTTAATAATTTTTTATAAAGTGAATATAGAGTACCATAGAACCTATATCCTGTATACCTTAAAGTATAGTTTCTTTGATAGATGTAAGATAGAAAGATCTTATATTTATACCATATCCTGTAGAAGTAGATTCCGGAAAATTTATACCTAACACTGACCATATAAATTTAGTACTCACCTAAAATCTACCTAATCAAATAGGGTGCAAATAAATACCTTGTACAATAAGATTACCAACTTACCCCTAAGTTATAGCATACGAAATAAAATATTTTACATCAGTATAAATGGTAGGGGTTATGTCAAAAATATGAGACCTCCTTATGGTTATTATTAATTTTTTAGCAATTTTATCAACTTTTAAGAACAACTATGTAAATATGGGAAGCTAAAAAAAGATAAGCCGTGAAATATAAAGGTATTAAGGAAAATAGTGTTACTTTCTTTAGAATTCATAACATCCATGTGTATTATAATTTTCCAAGCAAAATTCCATTCATTGAGAAAATTTACATTTTTTAAGCAAACTTATGATTTTTAAGTAGATTAATCAAGATACTAAAAAGAAAAAAAATCAAAATTTGAAGGCGACTTACCAAGACAAAGCATTATTTATAAAGCAAAGTTACTACACGTGAAGCAGACTTACAAATTTCGAGGGAAGTAACATTTTTCAAAGCGAAGTTATGGAGTACAAAAATTACGGAAAAATGAAGAGAAATGCATTTGATTGAGCAATGTTATGTAGTTCATGAAGGGAAGCTACGAAATTTTGAATGTGATGAAGAATCAAACGAACGTTATCAAATTAAAGGCGATTTACGAAAAATAAGTATAATTGTGAATAACATAGGATTTACTAGTTCTTTGCATGGTTAAGTGAAAGATTTCGAAAGTCATAAAAGAAGTTTATGAAATTCAAATATAAATTCCAAGATAAAATACTGATTATGAAATTAAAACGGAATAATTACAAACAAAAAGCTAATTTACAAACAAAGTTAAGTAAAGTTCTTATTGATTCCAAAGAATGTTATGAAATATAAAGCACGGTTATAAATAATTTTTCTAGAAGGAATGCTACGGAAATTAAGGACTATTTGAAATATAAAATGAAGTTACAAATGATGCAATTTTTTCCCACGGATGGAGAGTTGAAGATAAGGATAAGCGGGCAAATTTTGTTGTATAGAATACATACCCATATTATGCTCGATCAAGTAAATTCCAAGTAAGTATTAAAAATCATAAATTAGGTTTTAAGTATAAATTTTTCATAACTTGCTCTCATAAGTAAGGTACAAGTATAAGATATTTTTATCATATACTCACCTTAGAACTTATACTTTAAAATATATAAAGTATAGATTACAGTATATCCTATATTTATCTAATAAATTATTATTAAATAATATTAATAAATGAATAATAAATAATAATATTATAATTTCTAGCAATAAATGTTCGAAGACATTTTTTATATTAGAGATAATATTTTTTTAGAGTAAATTATAAATACATCTCATTACATTTGCTACAGTTATGCTTCTCCATTATTGAAATTGAGCATTTAGATCAATAAATTAAAAAAAATGTTTTTTGATTGCTACAAGATTATTTTGCCATTGATTTCATTTATTTTTAATTTTGGTACTTTTATTATTTTATTATGGGACAAATGAGTAAATAAAGTCTAAAAATAAGTTTTTTAAAGATTTAAGGAGTTGAACACATTCAATTTTAAAGATAAAAAAAGGTAAATGTACAATGAGTAAATATAAAGAATGTTAAAGCAATGGTACAAACTTTAAAGGGATATTTTGGAACATGATATATATTTTCTCCGCATGAATTTTCTCCAAAGAATATGATAAAAAAATTAACAATTTTACAAAATTATTGCCATGTACATTATTTTCCAAGACATGCTATAATTAACTGGAGCAAAATTATGAAAATCATCGATAAACAAAATATCTTATAAGTATTGCAATTGGTATTTCCAAATTTTAGAAAGTGGAGATAAATAAACCTTTACAATTTTTTGAACAAAGGTGAGTCAAACTTTATGCTACGTCGAGCTATATTCGAGTAGAGCCACTAATTTAAAGGAGAGTTACTGAATTTGTCTCTTAGTGTATTAAAATATCCTAAATTTTCGAAATTTAGAAGAAGAAAAAAATTCAGTAGGGCAATAAACGTCCATTTAATTTAAAACAAATGAACATTAGGTCATCCTAATATATATGGATATATTAGATAAGTTTTTATAATATAGTAGCATAGATATTAATCTTTCAATAAGATAAATTATATTTAAATCCATTTATTATAATCACTTAAGAAAAAAAAAAGATTTTAATGGAAATCATACATGTATGCTCTTTTATCCTATAACTCGATTACACTATAATTAATTTTATAAGCATCCCTGATTTGGTGATTTCTTTCTGTCTAACATATGACTCTCTTTTTTGTAAAAAAAAAAAAGAGATAATAATTAAAAAAAAATAGAGAACCTTTTTTAGATGTGCTCTATAAATGAATCCTCCAAACTACTTAAGATAAAGTTACAAGATTGAGATTGTTTAGATTTTTTTTAAAATATCTCATAATGTTATTGTGATGTCATCTTCTTTCAAAAATAGGTCATCTAAAGTTATTCTCCTTTAAAGTTTCTAATATTATAAATTAATTATTAGAATTGTCTATATTTTTTTAATATCTCATTGTATCATTATGATGTCATATTTTTTCTTATAATCTCAACTATTGATTATATGTGACAATAATAACTTTAGAAATAGTAACTTTAAAAAATCCAAATCTTCTTCTATATTAAAGTAATTATCTTATAATTTTACTTAAAGTACTTTAAAGTATCCAAATCCATACTTTTGACATAAGAAAGTAGTTAAAAACAACAACCTCCTTGAAGCTCTATCCCACCAAGTAAAAATACATGGTCCGCTTATGATGTAAAGATTTAGCTATGTCTGATGAGCAAGTTAGATTATTGGAGCCTATATTTAGTTCATCTACAGGCTATTTCAAATTAAATCATGGGAGCCTTATATTCAGTTTATCTAAGAGCTGTTTCAAATTAAATCGATCCTGAAGAAAATCTTAGACAAAACCCACATTATCCTAACCGATTCCAAGAGGATCACATTCTTCCTCATCCCAATTAAACAACAAAATGCATCGTTTGTGACATTGACATGTTCAAGCTTCAAGTGCTCGTCTGTACCGATGAAGAGAGTCTATCTATACCATCTTCTTCTCCAACGTCCCCATGGTCCAAACATGGAGAATGGAGTTGCCCTTTGGTTAGGACACAGCCACACTAGCACTGTTTTGCGATTCTGATAATAGTGACATGACTGGAGCGTCCTCACCATGTGTCGGCAAGAAGTGACACAAAATTAATGGACACATGAGCTGGTCAATACGCTCCTTACCCATTTTTGTCCGTGGTAGTGTTGGTTCGGTTTTGTAAGTTAGGGCAAAGCATACATCATATTGGAACATACGTAACTTTCAAATTGATGTGCATGGGGTCTACATCTTGGATTCGCCTTTGATCTCTCGTTTTCTGAAAAGTGGTCCGTTGATAGGCGCCACTAAAACATCCACGGCATTGTCTTTTAAGTGCCATGGCTGAAGTTGGACCTCTCCATGTTAGAATTATGCTTCCATTAAGTCATTATGTGTAAGTGATTTCAGGAATTCCAGCACGAGATTTTTATAGCCAGTTAGGTGTAGTTTAAACGATATAGGTAGCTCAAAAATAAATATTTTGTACTACATATAGATATTTCGGTATAAAAGAATAGGGTCTTCTTGATGGGGATTGGAAATGGGGTTCTTATGAATTTTATCACATTAGTTATAAGTTTTGACCACAAGATTAATCGCTTATAGTTCGAGAATATTTTGAGCCATAAATTTTGGTTTACTCATGCAGATGCATGGGTTTATAATATATATACATGGTGTGTCTTCTACTTCACCTGACTAGACAATGATGAGTTCTGCCTATAAATAAAGCTCAATAAAGAGGAGATGTCAAGGAGAGGTGTCAAAAAGGATGAATATAATTGATTTTATAGTTTAATTGTATTACTAATCCATCGATCTTCCCCATTGTCTTAGATATCCTAAAAAGTATCAGATTCCTCATTATGAGATGTTTAAATTGCGGTAAAAAAATTTCAAAGTGATGAGACTAATATACTACAAATTCCTACAATATTTATGAGATAATTTCTACTTTGTTTAAATAATTTACCAAGTTAGATGATACTCACAATTTCTTGAACACTACTCAAGTTCATGCCAAAAATCAAAGTTATTCACATCGAAACATATTTATTCACTCAATATTATGTATAAAACTAATTTAATAAGGTAATGATTCAAATTTTCTTTTGTTATAAACCTAATACACAAGGATGCCAAAGCCAAATTTTATTTGAATATAAGAAAATTACAAGATAGAGGAAGACTCACAGCCTAATTTTAGATTTCATAAATCAGAGCACAGTGGGAGGAAATAAGAAATAACTTAATTTCTAGTAAAAGGAAAAACCAACCCTATCAAGATTCACACAACTTTTAAGTTGATTATACAAATGAGTAAAACCTAGTCTTTCGGATGTACATAACTGACAGATACATAAATGACTTTGCTGGAGAGGTTTGATGGTGTAGATTCCTTCAAGGTCACAAGAATGAAATTCATCTTTGAGTTAAAAAGTAGAATTAATTCTGGCTCCAACTCAGAAATATTTCGTGAAGCACAAAGCAAAAGTCCATTATTTCACTACTTGCAGCTCAGCTTCCTCGATAGGAAGTGTTCCATAAGCAAAAATGAACTTTCCATGATGGTCCCGAAGGACATTTTGCAACTCCTCTGGCAGAGCTTGCATTAATGTCTATGACATTAAAGTCTCACTCATCTCTTACTTGTGAATATCTTTAGTATCTTCTTATCATTTAATTTTTGAATTTATTGTAAAATAGTACACAACAATTTTATTCATTTTTATATATCCTATTTTAAATTACTATCTATAAGTTTTTTTGGTGATTATAATGAAAAAAAGAAAATTTGAATCTAATCTATTTCACCTAAAATATATGTATTCATATCACTAAATTATAAGAATGTTATCGATTAATAATATTTTTATAGAAGTAAAATCTCCCATTTAATTATTTTTACTCCATAAACAACCAGTGCAAATCATATCTCTCCTCCTCTATCCATTCTGCAAACGGTACGGGACATTTGGACTTTTCAAGAGGAATGAAGCATTGATCAATATAAACGTTTTGATTAAACTCTTGACATTTTTGTAGTACAAGAAGTGTTTTTTATTTCAAATTACGGGAATGAAAAACTTGATTATGTCTTAACATATACTTACTGATATCCTTACATAAAATCAAAGTAATTGTTTCTAATTGATTGGCAACTTCTATATATACTATATTTGATGAAGAAATTGGTGTCATTTCTTTTGTCTTTTTGGGACCTGGTATCAATCAATTAAATATAGTATAATATATTCGGTGTAATATACTTTACGCACTTTGAATTGCATTAAATATGTACGGATTAAGGCCAATTATGTGTCCATAGGAAATGGAGCCATCATTGAATTGCATTTACTTTATCAATAACCATAATGAAATCATATCTCTCTATAGCTCTCAATTATGCAAATGACATGGGATATGTGGATTTTTTACGGCTAATAAAACAGTAATACTCACTGTCTTTATAAAAGCTGAGTTGAAATATTGTCATTTTTAAGAGGAAAAAGCAACCGTTTCAAACTAAAAAGAGCTAGATTATCTACAATTAATTGCAACAATTACTGCTGTCTTCATTCCTCGGTAAATGAATTCAAGATGAGGTCTCTTAGCCTTCATCAGGTAAGATTTTATAGAGTAAATAAAAACGACAGTTAGCAGTAAGGTAAAAAAATTATTTCTTCACATTATCTTTTAGTGTTATACAATTCAAAAGGACCTTGTTTTGTTAATCGAATGTTACAAAATTAGCACCTACATACTCAACCATGTCACATTACCAAGGTTTTTCTGTCTATTACATTTTACTCTTACAAGTCGCTTTTTTCACCAATTGTTTTACTTCTTATTAGTAACTTATGCAATTCCATCTATTTATAGTAATATAAATTGAACAACTTACTTCAACAGTATATGTTTCATCACTTTTGTAAGCATATGACAAGTCATACGATATGAGGCAAATAAACTATAATTAGTGTTATTGTCTTATGTTGTTTTACAAAATATGGCTAATATTTTTGAGAAAATTTATGTTGTTGATATATTTCAACAACTTTTATGCTCTTCTTTTTTTTCTTTCTTTTTTTTTTTTTTTGCTAAGAAATAAATTTCATTGAATAAAAAAATTACATTAATTAATCAAATCAATTGATATGCAAGAGAATTAATATGCAAGAGAATTGATAGGCAAAGAATTAGAGCTACAATGACCCAATAAATAGATAGACATAAATCTTCAAGCGTCAAACTATCCCACATAGGGGATACTAATTTTTCTCCTAAAAGAACAAAGCACATTTTATTAGTAAGTGTAAGAAATTCCACAAAAGGGATAACATAATCTCACATAAAAGATGAAAGCAAAAAGAAAAAGAAAAATAACTAATATGTAATATATATATATATACTAACAAATCAATGTCTACCAATTGCCACAATCTTCAGACTACCTAGAATCGTAGAAGTGGTTTTGTGATGAATGGAGTCGTAATGTTGATAGATCGATGATGGTGTGAATAGTAGGAGGAAAAAAAAAAGTAAATTTGATATTAACAATAATAGATCTATGGATATTGAATTTAGCATTAATGCATATGCAAATATAAGGTGGTGAATAAAAGAAAAAGGTTTAGAAAGAAGGCGCAACTACATGACCACCCCCTACACTAAGGTTTATTAAAGAGTTTAGAGTATAACAACTTTTATGTTAAACTTTCTTTTTTCTATATTCCTAATAAGGTGAGCACATATAGGGTGAGTAAGGTATAAAACGCTATTCATGTCCTACCTTATAAAGTATAGATTCCCAAATTTTAAAACCGGAACTTACCTTGTAGCATTTTGGAACCACCCTAGAACCTATATCATATAAAACTTACAGTATATACCTATCGAACTTATAAATTTTAATTTCCTTTCTATAAATTTCAATTTTTATATAATATTAAAAAAAGTAATATATACATGATATTACAATTTTTCATGCAGAACTATAGAATCTACAAAAAAAAATGTGAAAATAAAAAATAAAAACTTTTCTTACCTTTATTATTTCAAATTTATATGATCTTATTACTTAGTAAATGGAAAAAAAATAAAAGGGAAGAAAAAGGGAAAGAATTGAGAATGTAAAGTTGAACAAAAAAATAAAGAAAAATAAGGGAAAGAATAAAAAACGTAAAGTGAGAAAGATAACATTATATTTAACTGTTTTCAACTATTAACTTATAGACTTGAGTTTCATTTATTAATATTATTCAATACTTTTTTATAGGGCAAGTACAAGGTAGCCTAAAACTTGCACTCTATATACCTTACATCACATTTGGTATGGTTTAGAATTGAATGGAATGAAATTAAAATTGGAATAATAAATTAATTCTTGTATTTGGAAACATCATCAATGTAAAGTGCATAAATAAGTATCTATCAAAAACACCATTGATTGTTAAATGGTATAATTATCTTGTTGAGGTTTAAAAAAGTTATTTTAACAAATAGATTTCTAATCTATACTACAATTGTAAATTTCATTTCCTTTAATGCACTTTTAAGATTGTTCAAGCAATTTTTGTGTGTAGTTTAATTCAATAATTGTCTTATATTTTAAGTTTGCTTATATCGTTATATTTATTTTTTATAAACACATCATGCTTATACATCTACTAGTTATATATATCCAATTCTATTGAGTTGTTTTGTGAATCCTCAAAAAAGTATACATATATATCCCTATAAATGAGTATAGATTTAAGTTGTCCTATAACTCTTATAATCCGTCCATCCAAGATCGAGTCTAAGTAGGTCATATTGTTCCAAGCTATAGAAAGTTAGTCCAAATGGTGAATGTCTAGAGAGTGAAATGCCTAATGTATCATTTTATATATCCTTTCTATATAGTTCTGAAGATAGAGACAATTCAAGAGAACAAATTTAATTTTAGAACAATAAAATTATAAAACAAAAATTTAGACTATTTAATGGTTATTAAATATGCTTCTTGGAGTCATCTAATTTTATTAAATTAGAGTTTTGTAAACTGGACCTAGAAAAGGAATTTGTAATCACAGATAAACTCTAGGACTATTAGGTTAATGATAGGAGTAAAACCTAAAGGATAATGAATAAAATGGAATCATTTATATTATAAATTAGAGTTTGAGGATTTGTGGATATGTGGATTGTGGTTGATGGGTTATGAGTATAGTTGAGTTGTAGTTGGTATTGAGTTGGGTTTGAGCACCTTCAATATTAACTTGTGAGCAAATCTTGTATGTATATGTGTGTGGAGTATAGTATTTATTAGGCTTTTTGTTCACTCAATTTGGGAAAATGATTTTCAAATAATTAATATGTATATAAAGATTTAGAGAATGAAGAAGATGAATCTCATATAATCTTTATTTAGTTGGGAATATGTGATTTATTGATTATTACTAAGAAGTTTTTTTTTTTGTTTTCTTGATTTTATATATAAAACTTTTTTGAAAGTTGGATTAGAAAACAGTAGTCAAACTTGAAATGTTCCTCTTAATGAATATCATACATGTTTCGAAAGTAAACATTTCAATTTTTTAAAGGTTAATTACTTATTTATTCAAAAGTTATTACATTAAAAGATTCTTTTTTTTTTCTTTTCTTTTCTTCCCGTGGCCTCTTCCTTTACCCATTATTATCTTTCCAAAATAAAGTTAGGAGAACATCAGCCATTTGAATCTGATAGTCGAAGGGAAATGACATCTACACGTGTGAGTTAAATTACTATCTCCTAAGAATGCAGCTCCCATACATTCCCAGAAAGATATTCCTCGACATGTAAAATTTAATAATAATGTGATCCAGACAGAATACAACGTGCTCGAGTAGATCTTAATCAATGAAACGCTGCCAACAATCTACTTGTATTTTGCCACATGATTTGTTGCCCCCTGTCTACATCACAAAATATAAGAGAGTAGACAGCAGAAGCATCGGAGAGATTATAAAATTCCCAAGATATATCAAATCAACCTATTGGAATTTAATTTATTGAGAGGTTCCAACTGGAAATAATGCTTCACTTTGGTGGGTGTGTTAGAGACGGCTCTTAATTTTTTTTCTTTTTTTATATATTTGTTGTAATTAAGGTTTTAAAATTTTATAATATTGCTATACTAATATCGAAAAAGTTTGCAGTGATCGGCAGTTTTTAGCTGCAATTAATGGTAAAAGATGAAATATGTAATCGGTGGCAGATGGTGATGTGTAATCCTCATAGGAAGTGTTGATAATTGGGAAAATGATTTGCAAAATTAGGAAATCGTTTCACTTATTCTCCACTAATATTATCCGTAAGATGATGGGCTGCCATAGTCGCCTTGTAGCATCATTTAACATTATATGTCAACAATATCCGTAACATCTTGAAATTATCACGAAAAGGTTTAACAATTACAAACTTTGATTGTAACAAATATTTAAAAAGTTCTAAAAAAATGTTTTTACTAATTCTAATTATGCAAGAGAGAAAGTCATGCTAGGAAGGAAGAAGATACGATACACGAAATAATTTGGACAGCCATGGCCACTTGGGCATAGTGAAACCGATCACATGGCGTACAGTCCTCTTGCATGTGGCCTTGGCAAGTAGCCGAGACAAAATTGGTAGAGGTGCGAAAAATGGGTTGGCAAGGGTTTTGGCACAGACTCTCCTCAAGTTGGCTTGATGGGTGATGGCTAGCCTTGAGGTGGTAATGCTTGGTTGGTGGGACACATGGTCATATAAACCCATAAATTTGAACACCAGACTCCATAGCCTTTCAGCTCTTCAACCCGGTAAGAAGGTAAGGAAATATCTGGCGTAATGTCTTGCAAATGGGTAAAAGAAGAAACGTTGTGATAAGGGCAAGATGGAACTGGAGCTGAAACTCGAAAATTAGCTAAAATCTCCTTATAATTTTCCTCAATATAGTATTTATATTACAAAAATATTAATGGATGTTTTAGAGATAATTGTTAAGATATTAAGTAAAAAAAATTTTCAATTTTCAATTTTCAATTTAAATATTTTCTAATAAAGCATATATCAAATATTAAAGTGAATGAAAAGTTTTTTTTTTTTTCTTTAGTTGTTCTCAAGTGTTTAGTGGATACACATTAACAGAATATTTTATGTTAATAGAAAGTTTCGTAGGAATGACTATTGTTGAAATTATATCAAAACAGACCCAAAATAAAACAAAATGTAGGAGAACCCAAGAAAGCCCTGAAATGAAGGGTTTTGAGAGTCTGGACAGCACAAGAAATGGACTGGCGAAAAGGAAGAAAAGGACAGCATTCAAAATTGAAATAATGCCCCATATACGACAGCCTTAGGATCAAACCAAGGTTTCCAATAATATTCTTCTCCTCTTTTTTTTCTTTGCTTAAGTAATCTATTCTTAATTTGTTTAATGCTATAGATTTGGGTAATAATAACCATAAAAAAACCAATAACATTGTCAAGTGCTTTCTTATAGACAACAAAGAAAGGGGACTTCCTGCACATTGTGCATTAATTCGGCATATGCTAATGGGAAATCTCACCAAACAAATACTCTGAATCAGATTACCCAAAGTTTGGTTTATTATCTCTATCTAGATAATCACCTATTTGACGTATGACACACTATTATATTACATAAATGATTCAAACAAATATGATAAACTTATCAAAAAAAAACAATTTAGAAAGTTACATGTGTTTGGTAATTTTTTTAATAAAGTGGAAATCAAAGGAAAGCTATAAAAAAAAAGAAAAGAAAAGAAAGGAAATATAATTTTTATACTTATTTGGATATAAAGAGTAGAAATAAAAGAAAACAAGTAGAAATATTTACTTTTTTTCCTATTTGACTAATACAAAGAAATGAAAAGAAAAAAAATAATATAACAACTTGACTGAAGTACTCCCTTCTTACTATCCCTACTATATAACTAAGAAGCTATGCTCATTAAGAAATATGAATAGCTATAGCTTTTTCTAGGAGAATGGTGGGATTGTGTTGAACGAGTTGGCTGATGAGTCAAGTACCATGACATCAACTTTCTTAGTGGAGTCTAATCTGTTTCTTCCTTGTCAATGGGTTCCTCGTAAAGTGGATTTTTCCCCCCTTCCTTTTTTGCTCTTATCGGACACTCTATGTTGCCGTCAATGGTGGTGTCATCATTGTTGAGTTTAGAGGAAGTAGAAGGTGAGAAGAGGAAGAGAAGCATGGACTATAAAAGTTCTATTAATTTATGGCATTGCTTGATTAGGACATGTAATTGCAAGTTATATAAATAAAATGCAATCACGTGTTTTAATTCTAGTATTACTAATGCATATCTTGGTAAATGCTAAATATGTGTTGAAACTAAATTAAGAAAACTTGTCATTCCATTCAAAGGGAGACTAAGTTACTAAATTTAATTCATATTGATTTGGATGATTTAAAACAAACTATGACTAGAGGTGATAAGAAATGTTATATGACTTTTATGATGATTTTTCTAGATGTTGTAAAGTATATTTGCTTAGAAATAAAGATGAAGGTTTAGATATGTTTCTTTAATATAAAACTGAAGTAGAAAATCAATTAGATAAAATGATTAAGAGCTAAATCAAATAGGGGTAGTAAATATACTCTTTTTAATGATTTTTGTGAATAAAAATGAATAATTCATAAAATAACTCTCCATCAAATGGTAAAGCACAAAGGAAAAATAGATCTTTAGAGAAACAACGAATACATTGCTTGTTAGTTATACTCTTATTAATCTTCTGGGTGAAGTCATTTTGTCCACATGTCACTTGCAAAATAAAATACCATGTAGTTAAGAAAATTGATAAAAACATGTTATGAATAGAAAATTAAGTTCAAAAACATCTTATTGCATATCTATTAGGTATGTTAAGCACAATGTTACATATAGATTTCTTGTTTTGAAAAGCAATGTGATGTGCTTGATTATAATATAATTATTGAGACAAAAATTATAGAATTTTTTTTACAATAATCCTTTAACTTATTCGAATGCTATTTCTTCTCTAGATTCCTTACTTTGGAAAGAAGCATTGAAACTAAAATTAATTATATTAGACAAAATAAAACTTGAATTTTGGTTGATTTATCTCCTGGAGCTAAACTAATGGTCGCAAATGGATTTTTGAAAGAAAATACAATCTTAATGGATAAATTAAAAAAAAAAAACGTAAAGTTAGGTTGTCACAAAATTTTTTAATCCAAAAAGAAAATATTGATTATTTTGACACTTTTGCTTTTGCATCTAGAATTTCTTCTATTAGAGTTACGATTGCTTTTGTAACCATTCATAGGTTTTTTATTCACCAAATAGATGTTACAACTGTTTTTTTAAATGGTGATATAGAAGAGGATATTTACATGGTGCAACATAAAGGTTGCACTGTTTCTGAGCAAGAAAATAAAGTTTATAAACTTCTCAAATCTTTACATAATTTGAAACAAACACCTAAACAGTTGCACGAAAATTTTGATAAATTTTTAATGCATAATGGTTTTTCATCTATTGAAGTTGACAAATACATGTATAATAAAGTTTGTTGGTGGTAAGTATGTTATTATTTGTTTATATGAGGATAACATGCTCATTTTTTACACTAGTTTTAATATAATACATAAAATAATATTTTTTTTCTTACTTCTAAACTTGGTATAAAAGACAAAGGTAAAGCAAGTGTGATATTGGATGTTAAAATCATAAGAAAGAATGATAGTATAAAGCCATCACAAGAACATTATGTTAACAAACTTCTTTAAAAGCTTAGACATTTTTTATGTCACACCAATGAGTACTCCTTATAATGCTAAGTGCTAACACTTAATTGAAAAATAAAGGCGATCCTATTTCACAATTTGAGTATGCACAAATTATTTAGACTCTAAGGCATTTGATGAACTTCTCTTGACTTGAAAAAGCTTATGTTGTGAGTAGATTAAGTAGATAAAATAATCCTAATCTTGATCATTGGGTTGCTATAGTCAAACTGGTGAAATATTTGAGAGGAACCATAAACTACAGTATCCTATATAGTGGATTAATAGTTCTTAATGATTTTCATTTCCCTTATGGGAGGTGTATATAATTGCAATATACACTCAATGAAATCACCTAGATGAGTGTGGAGTAGGGCTACTTCTATGAGATTATAGCATAGTTTTTAGAGTACTTATGAAATAGTAGGTGTATGTAAGGCTTATTAATGTGAAACCACATTGAACAATAGAAATTATGACAATATAATGTGACTAATAAGATTCTTAACTTGCAATAAAGAGATTTTCATTAATAGAAACTAAATGTTTTATCAAAATTCCATGTGTTATATCTTATCTTTTTTAATTTGGTTCATAGTCTAAAAGACCCCTAATTTAAAGCATTATACACTTATATATTCTTACCTAGCAAATTAATTTTCAAAAGGGGATAGGGGTGTTGGCGGAGCCTTTAATTTCACGTTTATATTATTTGAGTTATTGAAAACTATTTTTGACTTAGTATTTCTTTTTAACTTAAAGATCTTTTTTTCTTTTTAGGTATCATTAACATTTTAATCCAAAACCAATGACTCTTATTAATATTGTTTACTCCTTGTTTTCTATAACAAATATTACTATCATTAACAAACAATATTCTTTAATTTCAAATTTGGTTCAAATTTTATTCAATATCCCATAAATATTAGAATAAATAACAACCATTTATTTCACTAATATCAAAATTAAAAGCATTATTTAATGTTTGGTGTAGTCTTATTAGATCGATATTGATGAGGATCATCTAGCACTTAAGAAGACAGAACTAAGGACTTAAGATCCAATGCAAGGAATTGGAGGACCAACGACCCAAGCTAAAGCAAAGAGGATGAATGATGCTTTACAAAGACTAGTTATGGACCTACAAGCCAAGGAATCAAATTAGATGAAAGGAGAACCAACACCTATTAATGTAATTCATGTTTCCATAGAAGAAAAGCAAGGATTTGAAGTTCTAGAATAAGAAAATATTATATATTGAACCAAAATAGGAAAGGGGATTTGCGAGCTTGTTGTTATATTTTTTAGTATTTGTTTTGGTTTGTAATTTATATTATTTAGTTACCTACTCGGTTACATGAGGATAAGGAAACAAATAGATTAGGCAACTTAGGCTTTCCATATTCTCGTATGACTCTATATAAGTCATGTAAGGGTCGGCCATGAACAACATCTTATTATTGAATGAAAATAAACACATTTCATGAGATACGAAATACCCTCTTTTTTGTTCTTTTGCAAAAGAACTTTTCCATATAAATTCTTAACCGGATTGTTAGGAATACCTTTTTGATAACTTAGGTTTCAGTTAACAGGTGTGATTGGGATCTAGTTATGCTTTGTTTATTTAAGACATTTCTTGGGGTAATTGAATCCAATAGCGACATCGAGGTTCTAAGTTTAACACACCTAGGGTTTCACGCATCATTTGGTATCAGAGCTTCGGCTTCTTAAATCAAGTAAATTATATCATTTTCTTTAATTTATCTATTGTTCTTTTCCATATTTGTCCGTTATTCTTTTCTATACTAGTATGTTGTCTTTTCTATATTCATAGTTAGAAATTTGTATTAAAAAAAATTATGCTTGTTCGGTCATTACAATCCATTAGGGCCGACAGTATCTAGGTTTTCTTGAATAATCAATTGTGCACAATTCATAGCTTATCTACAAAAAAAAAAATCAAATTCGGTTGCAAAAGAAAGAATCAAAAACTAAAATTCAAAAAAAAAAAAAAGGAATTTGACCATGAAAGAATTACAATTTCTAAAATCATAAGATAGTTTCTTAAATTGTCAATTACATAATTAGTGGAGTCAATTTACTTTCCATATCAATTGTTTCAAATTCCTACCGTAAACATATCCTTGACTATCTATGTTTGGAATCCGAATTGTACACATCCCTTAAACAATCGGTTCCATGGTGATCTTTTCCTTTTGTGTTTGATTGCAATTTCTGTCCAATGGTGAATCTTTCTATATTAATTAGATTGTGTAAGTTAGTACTCCTTCATTCACACGACTTAGGCCGATAGCAATCATTAGTGTTGACTTAGTAATTTGAGTTTAAGAGTTGCAAATTGAGTTCCTAGCAAAAGAATTACAAAAAATAGGTTATGAGATCATATTTTGTGAGAGATATACACGAGTGGAATTGTGAGCATCATTTGTGAGCAATACACGAGTGGGTGTGAGGAGCATACTTATATATTTCTTGTAATTGTGATCGTAACTTGCTGCAAATTTTATAATTATGTCGAGGCAGAACACTAATGGAGGGGAAAGTCGAGTGATGTTTGAGGAATTGATGGAGGAGATGAAGAGGATCCTAATTGGAGAACTAGAGCAGATCCATGAAAGGATAGATAGGATGGAAATGAATAGGGAACCGTCTAGTAGTACCACTATCAGGCGAAGAGTAGGTAGACAGAATAGAGGAGGCGATAGGATAGATGAAGGTGAGAAATCTGATTATGGAGATTACCAACACGTGAGGGATAGAGGAAGTATCTAGAGGCATGATAGTAATTTATGAAGTATTAAATTGAAAATCCCAACCTTTCAGGGAAAGAATTATCTAGAGCTGTATTTAGAGTGGGAGAGAAAAATGGATCATGTGTTTGAATGTTACAACTACACTGAGGAAAAAAAAAAAGATAAAACTGGCTGCAATAGAGTTTTCAAATTACGCCAATGTATGGTGGGATCAATTGGTGCGTAATAGGCGTAGGTATGGAAAGTAACCTATTAGCACTTAGGAGGAGATGAAAACAATTATGCAGAAACGTTTTATTCCTAGTCACTACCATAAGGACTTACTTAGGAAAGACCAAGGGTTGACTCAGGGGAATAACAATGTAAAAGATTATTACAAAGAGTTGGAGATGGTAATGATTAAGGCAAGAATTGAGGAGGAGGATGAGGCCACTATGGCTAGATTCATCAACGAGTTGAATAGGGAGATAGTTGATGTAGTAGATCTTCACCATTACTTAGATATGGAAGAGTTGTTGCATAGAGCTATTAAAGTAGAGCGGCAGTTAAAATACAAGAGTGAGCAGAGGACTGGCTCAACTTCCAAAGCTCCATGGAAGTCCATGTGGAAGAAAAACTCCACCAATTCAAAGCCTAAGGAGGATGTGAGGGCTAAGAATCTAGTTGTTGTACCTAAGGAAAAGACTGACACTAAACCCCCTTTTAGGACTAAAGATATCAAATGTTTTAAGTGTTAGGGATTTTGGCACATTGCATTCCAATGTCGAAATCAGAGAGCTATGATTATCAATGATAGTAGGGATGTAGAAAGTGTGAGCTCTAAGGAGGAGGAGGAGTCACCATCGTAGGAGTATGAGGATGTTGACTTAGAGAGACCCGTGAATGGCAAGTTGTATGTCACGAGAAGAGTACTTAGTGTACAATCCCAGGAGGATGATGAGGGGATCCAGCGTGAATATATTTTTGATACATGGTATCATGTGCAAGATAGAGTTTGTAGCTGGATAATCGATAGTGATAGCTGCAGTAATGTTGCTAGCACCTTGCTAGTAAAAAAGATGTAGTTGAAAGCTGTGAAACATCTTAGACCATATCAATTACAGTAGCTGAGTGATTGTGGGGAGGTTAAGTTGATTAAGCAGGTTCTTATAGCCTTTTCCATAGGAAGTTACAAAGACGAGGTTATGTGTGATGTGGTACCTATGCAAGCTAGCTACATATTGTTAGGGCGACCATAGCAATTTAATAGAAAGGTTATGTACGATGGGTACAAGAACCAATATTCTTTTGTTCTAAACAAAAGGAAGGTGGTTCTAACTCCACAAAAACCATGGGAAGCTTATGATGATCAAGTGAAAATTGCCAAAAAAGTTAAAGCGAAACATGAGAGTGTGCCAGAGAAGGGAGGAAAAAAAGAAAAAAGTGAGAGACAAACATTGGTGAGCCATGAGGGAAGAGAACCTGAAACACTAAGAGGAGAGAAAATTACCAGAAAAAGTGAGGGTAAGAGTATAATGTTAGCGAGGAAACAACTACTTGTACTTATGTATAAGGATGTTTATTTTACTTATACTGACACTAACCTTTCGTTGCCTAGTATGGTGTTTTCTTTTGACTTTGTGACAGGTACAGATGGCATAGCCGTAGATGAGAAGAAATTGGATATGATCTGAGAGTGGCCAATAATAAAGGGACGTATTAAAACCGTGTTTCATCCAGGAGAAAAGGTTTGGGCGCATTTAAGAAAAGAAAGATTTGCATAGCAACAAAAGCCTAAATTACATCCTAGAGGAGAGGGACCTTTCCAGGTCTTAGAGCGCATCAATGACAACACCCACAAGATTGATTTGTCGAGTCACTATGGTAATGTAAGTACAATTGTAATGTTTCTGATCTTACTTTTTATAATGTAAGTGATTCGATGATGAATCTTTTCGAGGAATGAGGGAATGATGAGGATCATCTAGCACTTAAGAAGACAGAACCAAGGACTTAAGATCCGTTACAAGGAATTAGAGGACAAATGACTCAAGTTAGAGCAAAGAGGATGAATGATGCTCTACAAGGACTGGTTATGGACCTATAAGCTAAGGAATCAAATTATATGAAAGAAGAACCAATACCTATTAATGTAATTCATGTTTTCATGGAAGAAAAGCAAGGATTTGAAGTTCTAGAATAAGAAAATATTATATATTGAATCGAAATAAGAAAGGGAATTTAGAGATTTGTTGTTATATTTTTTTAGTATTTGTTTTGATTTGTAATTTATATTATTTAGTTGCCTACTCAGTTACATGAGGATAAGGAAACAAATAGATTAGGCAACTTAGGTTTTTCATATTCTTATATGATTCTATATAAGCCATGCAAGGGTTGGCCATAAACAACATCTTATTATTGAATGAAAACAAACACATTTCATGAGATACAAAATACCCTCTTTTTTGTTCTTTTGCAAAAGAACTTTTCCATATGAAATCTTAACCGAATTGCTAGGAATACCCTTTTGATAACTTAGGTTTCAATCAACAGATGTGATTGGGGTCTAGTTACGCTTTACTTATTCAAGACAATCCTTAGGGTAATTGAATCCAATAACGATGTCAAGGTTCTAAGTTTAACATACCTAGAGTTTCACGCATCAGATATCTTTACATATTTATTCATTTTCAACTAATTTATACTTTCTATTTATTTAAAATATCTATTTTATCTAGAGAGATTACCATATAAATCTCTAAAAATAATACTTATAAGCAAAGTAGGGTTATGTCTTAGTTTTTTTTTTTTTTTTGTTGCATTATCCTAACCACTATATTCTTCAAATTCAAGGTCCAAAAATTTTAGTGAATATGTGATATTGGAAAGATTCCTCAAGTAGTGTTTAAATTACAATACTAGACAGTATAAAACAAGGAAAATACAATAATACAACTCTTTTGTTCCACGTTTGGTATGCACTATATTAGACAAAAAAAATTATGATATCCACTGTATGGATGGACAAAATACTGTAATAAACATAATATATAAAATATTGTATAAGAATTTTTGTGTTTTTATCTAATAAATTTAATTTTTATATTATATTTTAAATGATATAAAATATAAACATTTTATTTAATATTTTAAAATTATTTTTATTTAATAACTGATAAAATATATATACTAAATAAAAAAATATTTTATTTAATATAATATCATAAATTTATAAGATATCTCAATCTCATGATTTTACAATATTAACGTAACTTTTTTTTCCTTTGTATTTTCACTATATATATATATGAAGTTGAGGAGGGGTCTACATCCATGTACGACACGGTTACATTCCAACTCTCTGGTTGCTGGAAAGGCCTATTGTGTAATAATTGCATAGAAACATTGCGATTACTAGGTCTGATAACCTAAAATTAATTTTTTTATATAGTTTTATTCATATTTTTATTTTATTATTAATTTATATATTAACGATAATTAATAATAATAATTAATAAAAAATTAAAGATTAAATTGATTTAATTAAAATAATTAACAGCACCGTAAAAATCATAAACGTCATCCACTCTAGGTGAAGTAACATCTACTGAAGTTGTAATGATCCACCTGCGAAAACTTGGGATGTTTATGTTCTGTCGTCTAAATAATTAAAATATTTGAGTTAAAATAATCTTAGGAAACAAAAGAGTACAGATAGCAGTTAAATTGGCTGGAAATCCCAAGAAATATATTATTTAAATTTGATAAGTCATTTTGTAGGTTGATAAGTTATTTAATCGTCATTACAAAACTTTGGATCTCTAAATTTCTGAATTCCAAAAGCAGAAAAGAAAAACAAAAAAAAAAAATGGCCTACAAAAGCCTTGTCTAATAAAAACTGGACTGGTCTTGATTGCTTTTTAAGTGCAATTTCTTGAACTTTTAAAAACTTCACTAATTAATGAAAATTCAGTAAAATAAAAAAAAAATCAAACCCAATATATCTAATATAATGATTAATATTTAATCTCACTAAATTACAAAAACAAAATAACCAATTCATTTTTGCCAAAAAGAAGGTATTGATGCCAAACATGACAAGCAGCTTTCTTGTATTTGAATAATGGCATCTTCTCTCTGCTCCACTGTTTGCAGCGATATTCTCTGCTGCGAGTCAGATTACAAAATGAATGTCAACTTTACTTTCATATCCTTACTGTTAATTATTCATTAAGAATTTAATATTTTGTCTCAAGAGTTACAAATTGTCTTCTTATCATTCACAAAATATGTTACAAAAACTGAAGGTGAAAATCAAATTTAATCTATTTTATTAAAAAATTAATATTTATATATATTTTTTTAATTATAAGAGCCTTTGCTATGTAAGTCTAATAAAAAAAATTCTTAAGGTTGCCATTATGTTAATAAATTTTTTTCTAATTCCATCATAGAAAAATTTAAAAAATGGAGTGATAATTTTAGGATAAAAAAAATGAAGGGTTGTAAAGTTTCATAATACCAATTAAAAAAGGAATTAATGCAACTTTTTAAACTTCACAACATGTTAAAAGAAAAATATTAATGACACTTATTAAAAAATCAAATAATATATTATATATTTACTTTTTTATAATATATTAATTAATTAATTAATTTTCTAAAGGTCAATACCTTATATTTTAATTGTATAAATACCAATCTTGTAATAGAATTAACCAAATTAAATTCCCTCTCCCCATATCTTATCATATATAATGTAGTTGGAAGAAAAAAAAAAAAGAAATAAATTCTAGAACCCAAATTAAAAATACAATTTGAAACTAGCCTCGTTTTCCATGTACAGGTTGTATACTAGGAAATTAGTTTTGTATGAAATCTGGATCTTCCTTAATTAGTGACATGCATGGTCCAACCTAAGATCATTAGATTTGACAGTAATAGTCTAGTCTATGTTGATAGCTGGATGCTGAAGAAAGTGTTGAAAAGAAAATCAGAACTCCATTTCTCTCCCCTCAAGGCATGGTTTTATTTAATCAAGATCTGACTGATTTCTGATTTTAAGTTTCTTAACTCAACGTAGCTCATTAAATAAATAAATATCATAATAATAATACATACAAAACCCGAGACAGCGTCTAAGAGGTCAATGGGCACTTGAATTCATTTTATGAAAGTTTGAACTCTGATCTCTCCTTTCCTTAAGGTGTAAGATTTTATTAAAATCATACAGAAGTCGTAGGACTGCTATCTTAAAAGGCGTGCATCCGATGAATTTGCTTTTGAAAATTCGAAAGCATCGACTTATATTATTTCCAGCTCTTTGAGTTTGAGATATATTTTTTTCGAAAATACATGTTCAACTGTCTTTTTATGCCATTACATATAAATATTTATTTTTCAACAAAAAAATAAGTTTAATTTTATATAATTAATTATTAAAAATATAAAAAATAACATCATAAAAAATTTTAAATTTTAACTCTTAATTTATAACTTCAAAAAATTTGGAAGATCCCCCCTTTTTTTTTCTTAATTCAAGGTTGTAATTCATATTGACAATGGTGTATTAAATTTGTTACCAATATTAAGAGCATATATAAAGATGAAATCGGTTATACATTACAATTAATTCATTTATTTTATTCTTCTTATACACTCGTCATATTTGGATTTTCATTTTTATTAAGTACAATGAAACTGGAGATGATAAATTCAGTTTGGATTTTTCTTTTTTTTTTTTTTTTTTTTTTGCGTTGAAAACCATTCCTTAATTAACAGCCACAAGTGGCATTACATCAGAAATTCGAAACACAAAACAGAAACATCCAAGAACAACACAACAAGACCACCATCCATAAACTGTTCATGTCGCGGGAATCCAGTTTGGAATTTCGCTTTCATGGTACTTGGGCCAGCCATAGGGGTTGCATTATTATTATTATTATTATTATTATTTATTATTACTATTATATTTATCTTTATTAAATTTGATTCGAGATGGTGTCCTGATTTTTTTTCCCTTTCATTTTTGTTTTTGTTGCATTTTTATAAGTTTCTGATAAATAATTTAATTAAACTTATTTAATAATAATGTTTTATCGAAGTAACCATTATAGATAAATAAAAAATCGACCTATCATCCTAACTAAAACTTACAAATAACGATGAAATAAATGCATCAAAACATATAATATATCTATAAAATCACCAAACATAAGTTTATTAAAAAGAGAATCCAAATCGATTATTTGAATAGCTCCTACGGTTATCTTCTTCCCTCCCATTACTCAAACTTGTCCTCTCTCAAGGTAAACTTTGAATTTACCTATCCAAATCATCACCTGTTTGCAAGCTAATTGCTTGAGCACATTGTCTCATTCAAACTTCAGATGTAAAATTAAAAAAACCCTAAAGTTTAAATAGTGTTTATGACATAACCCTTTTTTATTATTGTAATATATTAATTGTGAATACATATTTTCTATTGATCCTTATTATGCTCATTTGTTACTATTCCATATAAAATAATAGTATAAATTAAGTATTATACTTAAATCTAAGGGATTCTTATACTTATCAAACTAATCTTTTGAGAGGAGCTTTTCTCTTAGGTTTTGGTCATTAACATCATTTTATCTCATTTTTGTTCTTTCCCTTTAGCGTCTTTTGCCTATTGTATTTGTGAAACGTCCTGCTCCATTCTAGATCCTCGACATCATTACTTGTAGTTTGAGACAACTAAGACGGTTTCTCTGCTTTGTATGCTAATTTGACTCTTCGATTCATAATGTTACTCCTGGGACCATCAAAATCACGTTCTCCTTTCTATTTGTTTTGGACAAAGTCACAAAGCATATGTCGACTTCGTTTGAATCATCTTCTCTTGTATCTTTCGTCGTATCAATTTCATATGAAGCCTGCTAGCCACGTATTCTCTCTGACTTCATATCAAGTTCTTTCGATTTGATGCAACTATTTCCACCATTAGTCACGCAAGTTTATTAGCTTACTATATTCCTCATTGTGTTTTCCTAAAGGAAACGAAATCCCAAAACATTAAAGAATAAATCTATTGCAGATCTTATTCTTAATTTCTCAAGAGTCTAAGCTAAGTAATGAAATAAAATATTTCTTATTTTCATTTTTGGGCAAATCACAATGTCACTCCCATTGATGCAGCGATTTTCTTTCTGCGTGCCATGTGTGTGCAATTTCCTTCATCCAATTCACATGAAAGGAATACACATTGCAATAAGATATTTGTTATTCTTATATGCTTAGACGCTTCATCTTTGAAATTTATCAGTTACATCAAATCATATAAAAATGTACTTTAAATCATTTTTTACATTTTTATGTTTGGATTAAAAAAACACTAAAATTAAATTTAAAAATACATAAAATCTTGAACAAAATAATTATGTAAGAGTCTATATATATATATATATATATATATATATATATATATATATTTTAATTATGAGAATCTAAGTATTCAATGTTAAGATAAAAGATTAACTATACAGGGAGGAGTCTTAGATTCAAGATGATCTAAGATGTTATATCTCTTTATCAATCTTCAAGCTGAATGACATATATTATAGTCAGAGAAACTACTGATCATGGCCTCATGGATCTAAATTGACAATGCCATTGCATTGAAGAAAAGGGTATTTGGAAGGAATATAAGAGACCTAAAAATCTATGGGTGATCCTGTTATTTATTTTGATCAAGTTAGCAAACCAAACATATAGGATTTGGAAATGATATCTTCAGATTTTATTTTTTTTTTTTCAACTGTAATCAAAATTTTAGAGTTGTACAATGTTAATGACTTTTAGTAGGAACGATGGTAGGAAAAAAAATGTGGCAAATAATAGAGAGCGGTAACAATCGTTTACCATGGTAGAAAACATCATAGAAAATGAGAAAATTTCATTTCATTTTTGGACATTATGCAACGGTATTTTTAATGATTGTAGACTACTTACTAAGGTTGTCCGATACTTCTAAAACTTAAAACCTTGTATTGATTGCGAGTCTGTAATCGTAATAAATGTTGAAAATTTCCTTAAAACGCGTTCAAGAGGTAACACTTAAAAAGCATTCTATGAGTGTATACACCCTAAATGCATCCACGACGAAACGGTACTTATTTCCGAATTAGATCGTTTTCCTTTAAGAAAACACACATGCCGCTTGCTTTATGGAATTATGGTATGGTTATGGTACAAGTACGGTTTGTCAAGAAAAGGTAAGTATGAAAAACCTTTTTTGATTAAATACCTTTTAGGACGACATGAAAATACACCAATATATATCGTGTTTGTTAAGTATATATATACATATATATATATATATATATATATATATAAAGAGAAAGGAAAAAGAAAAAGAAAATTGTGCACATACATTTTTGGTACTATCACCACCCGTTTTCTAGTGGAAAACTGGCAATATTTGCCTACACCAACAAACAAGAATAATTCAGCCTGGCATGATCTACAATTTGGCTGGACCTAGTTGTCTTTCTAATAAACAAACCTTTTTCTAATTGAAATCTCAATTCCTATTCCGCTAATAAACATATGGCTACATTATTATGTATGAATAATATATTATGTAGATTTGAATTTATATTTTCTCGCTTTTATATATGGTAAGATATGAATTATCACTCTATAGAAGCATAAATCCTCACATTTGACATTACCTACGGTCATCAAGAACCAATGGTAATTCATATTAATAATTAGCCCATAAATTAATTTCCTAAAGCATACTTTTCTAACATAAGTATAGACTTTATTGCATGTGATGGCTGGTCAAATCAACAATTATATATATGAGTTAGATCTTCACTTCCACAACCAAAGAAATAAACAAATGAGACCCATGGTCTATCTCTTTATTAGCAAACACACACACGCTTTTACACTTGAATCCAGTGTATGACTATGAGCTAACTGCGGAGTTCATGTTCCAGTTCCAACTTTCAGTGTCAATGGCACCACAATTTTGACTTGTGAAACATAGCTTTTACAAGCTTCGTGCATCTTTCCATCTGAAAATCTGGACGCGGTTTCCAGATTTCAGAAGAAAACGATAACATTTGAAGACACACTAGGACAGTTAAATCCATGGTTCCTTTCCTCTTCTAGTATCCCAACACTTTCTATGCTATCAACAATGTTGTGCATTTCGTGACTCGATAGTGAAAGCCCGCTTCAGGAACTTAGTTTTAAGTTCTCATACGAGATTTGTACTTCAGAAGTGCCTAATTGCCAAAGATATGGCTCCAAATTCGGTTGTTTTTTCCATAGAGAAGCCTGACAAGAACTTCTCTTTGGTGGAGATCACTAGTCCTGACTCATCTTTGTTTCTTGAGCAGAAGGAGAAGTCTGCTACTCCAAAGCAATTCACTTGGCTCGTTCTTTTGAGAACTTACAGAGCTCTAGCTTGCATTTCATGGCTGGTAATGGCTTTGAGAGCAGTGTTTGCTTCTGTGAAGAAGCGGATTGCCTCCGGTGATACGAGTGAAGAAGAGCACCAAGGAAGAGGAAAACTTTATAGATTCATGAAAGCTTTTCTGTTTATATCGATATTCGGTCTGGTGGTAGAAGTCATTGCCCATTTCAAGAAATGGAACTTGCAGATCATTCAGTTTCAGACTCTGGAGGTTCAGGATCTCTTGCATTGGTCTTACATGGCTTGGTTGTCCTTCAGGGCTAATTATATTGCTCCTCTTGTAATCAAGCTCTCGCAATTCTGCGTTTTGCTGTTTCTAATTCAATCTCTCGATAGGCTCGTTTTATGCATCGGTTGTTTCTGGATCAAATACAAGAAGTTAAAGCCTGAGATAAAAATGGAAGATCATGACGTTGAGGATTCTTCGAGCTATCCAATGGTTCTTGTTCAAATTCCAATGTGCAATGAGCGAGAGGTGAGAGATCAATCTGAATTTAAGATTCACTATTTTACTGTTCATTGTCAGGATAAAGGCACTTTTGTGTCTGCTATTAGATTTGAGTAATTAAATACTTAAAGTTTTATTTTTTAAAAGTTAATATCTTTATTTTGAAATAATATACAACATTCCGTTAAATAATAAATTTGTAAAAAATGGAACTTAGGTAATATTGCCCAAATCTAAAAAGCCTTTTTTCTCATTGCTTGATTTAGCTTGCAAAGAATTTTTGATTCAGCGTTTGAATGGTCCAATTTCAAGCTTAATCTTGGAATTAGTATTCATCTATGATATCTTTAGTCATCACCAAGCTGGATGTAGCAAAGAGGGATTAGCATTTGAGATGATCAATTAACTCTTTAGCACAAATTGCTAGGTCCTAATCTATATTCGGTTTGCTATAACAATTGCTTAAAACTGCCCTTTGCATATATAGGTGTATGCACAGTCTATTGCGGCAGTGTGCCAGCTTGATTGGCCAAAGGACCGCATTTTGATTCAAGTTCTAGACGATTCGGATCATGCAAATATACAGTTGCTTATTAAAGAGGAAGTGTCCACCTGGCGTCAGAAGGGGATCAATATCATATACCGACATCGCTTGATCCGAACAGGATACAAAGCAGGCAACCTCAAATCAGCCATGTCCTGTGACTATGTGAAGGACTATGAATTCGTAGCAATATTTGATGCAGACTTCCAGCCAAATCCCGATTTTCTCAAACTCACTGTTCCTCATTTCAAGGTAATACACTATATTGGGATGCCTAATCATAAGATGTTTTCTACCGTGCTGTAATAAAGAGTTTAATGGATATTTAATTTGTTGTAGGGAAATCCGGAGTTAGGACTAGTTCAAGCTCGTTGGTCCTTCGTGAACAGGGATGAAAATCTGCTTACAAGGCTCCAAAACATCAATCTCTGCTTCCATTTTGAGGTGGAACAGCAAGTAAATGGAATTGTCATCAACTTTTTTGGCTTCAATGGGACTGCCGGCGTTTGGAGAATCAAAGCGCTGGAAGAATCTGGAGGCTGGCTCGAACGAACAACGGTTGAGGACATGGACATTGCAGTTAGAGCACACCTAAACGGGTGGAAATTTATATTCCTTAATGATGTAAGAGTACTTTGTGAATTGCCAGAGTCATATGAAGCCTACAAAAAGCAGCAACACCGCTGGCATTCTGGTCCAATGCAACTCTTCAGATTGTGCCTTCCTGCCATCATTACTTCAAAGGTCTTTTCTCCAGTTCAATTCTTTTATCATCTTTCTTATAGTCCTAGAGATGACTGTTGCATGAACTGAAGATATACTTGCTTATATTTTCTGCAGATATCAAGTCTCAAAAAGGCCAATTTGATCTTTCTTTTCTTCCTATTGAGGAAACTCATACTTCCTTTCTACTCATTCACACTGTTCTGTATTATACTTCCATTAACCATGTTCATCCCCGAAGCTGAGCTACCAGTATGGGTAATATGTTATGTCCCAATTTTCATGTCCCTGCTGAACATTCTCCCAGCTCCAAAGTCTGTTCCATTCTTGGTTCCATATTTACTATTTGAAAACACCATGTCAGTGACCAAGTTCAATGCAATGATCTCGGGGCTATTTCAGTTGGGAAGTGCTTATGAGTGGGTTGTGACAAAAAAGACTGGTAGATCATCAGAGTCTGATCTATTAGCCTTTGCAGTGAGGGAAGAAAAATTGTCACTAGATGAAAAGATCAGCAGAAGGCATTCAGATTCCGGTTTGGAACTGTTGACTAACGTGAAGGAACAAGATGTCCCTCCCCCAAAGAAAAGAAACAGAATCTACAGGAAGGAGCTTATGCTTGCTTTCTTACTTCTCACTGCATCTGCCAGAAGCTTGTTATCAGCACATGGAGTGCATTTCTATTTCTTACTTTTCCAAGGACTGTCCTTCCTGGTAGTAGGACTGGACTTGATAGGTGAACAGATGAGCTGAAACCAAGCACAAATTACTGTCATGCTTATGCTTGTTTAGCTGTAGAACATATCATGTTTCGTGAAGAGTATATCACCATGAAAGATGGCGTCTAGTCAAGCGTTTTAGTTTGCAAGAAGGAACTGTCACAATGACAAACTACTTCCAGAGCTTTCGGAGCAATAGAAAAGGAATTACACTTTATTATTTGGTTTGTTGTAGAATACAGATGTTTTTTCCCTTATTTGAAATAAAAAGGATATTGTCTATATTTAAGAAACAAGTGAAAGGTGTTAGAAAGTTGATTTACGTGTTACATGTTTATTTAAGATCTCCAAGCTCCAGAACTAGATATAAAGTTTCCTATAGCCAATGAAAGCCCTTGGAATTACAATGCTGTTTCAATCTAAAACAAGCTCATAGTCAATCTGGAAATAATCAACACATTGAAATGTCTAGAGACCATAGTACGCAAATTATAGGATAGATACACCAAAGGAAATTATTTTGAACTGAAGCTAACTCTCGCAAAGACGCAAAATTTTGCTCCCTCTAGAAGCCTAGCACCATTCTATTTGTAACATAAGGAACTGGTTCTTTTTAGTGAGGTCAATAGGTGATCCCTGTATATCCGTGCTCATTTCTCTTATCTGTTGTCATGTTCTGTCTGCAGCATTTCTCCATTTCCATTATGGATATGGCTGCATCATATCCTAGATTTTGAGAATTCTACAGATTGAAAAGGGACTTTGGATGTCGAGCATGAGATTAATTCTTGTAGTGGAATTAAAGCATGCCTACAAGCTGCTATAGCGACATCCTGTAAATAGCCCTTTCATTGTTATTTCCAGCAGAACTGACACTACGGGTGGACTCTTTCCCAGAAGTCGTTTCTAAAAGTAATGCTTCATATAATTCTAGCTCAAATGTGAGAAGAAAAGTTTAACACAAACAGGATTCAGAGTTACCATGGAACTGGCTTTTGAACCATAAGCTCTAAAATTTTTTTAAGATATATGCAAAAATGATCGCTCAAACTCTTAGCAAGGATTATCATCCAGAATATCAGTTCATTAGGTGAGACCTTAATAGCATTTATTTGTTTTCAAGCAATTAGAAGACTTGATAAATGACAATGACCCTGCAGGTTCGTCAGATTATGCTAAGATAGGTGTAAGCTATACACTAGATCATATTGTACTGATTAGACCTACAAAGAGAATGCGGTAGGCAAGCTCTCCATGAAGACTTCTATCACCAAGCCATAAGATTAAGGTACCCCCTTGTAAATAAGATCTTATAAGCCATCTCTTTGATTCAGCTAACGTTTTGTTAGTTACAGATCCTGTGGCTACACACATTAAATTTCCACTCAGAATTTTGCGACTAACTAAGCTTTTTCTCTTTGAGCAAGAAAGATAGTGCAATGACGTTAGGTCTATGGTAGTTACAGGTAATTCTCATGATATACTGCATGTTGTCTAAAATCAAATTCCACCAGGACCACTTTTTGAAGCCTATTACATTATGCGAGCCAGACTTCAATGATGCATGGATCTGCCTGTTACAGAAAAGCTATCCTGTTGGGATATCTACACCATAAGTCCACTATGTTTATGCTATAATTCAATCAAGTCCTTTGTACTTTAGTGAGACATTTTAGAGCTATATATGTTGATCTCAGACCAAGTAAGTCCTCTATATATATAGTCATATATCACGGAAGGTAAAGAGTTAGTGTAATCGCTCAACACTTAAACGACTTATTTAAAACACAATGAACTTGATTAAAAATCTTGGTAATAAACTGGGAGGACCTAAAATATCTCGATTATAATCTAGAGAAGTTAATTGAATTTAGGTGCAAAAATGAAGGACTTTGAGTAAACATATTACCCTATTTTGTTTCACAGAAATTGTTTGGAAAAGATGTTTACTAGGCCCACATTGATTTTTCTTGCTTATGCAGTCACGTTAAGACTTCTACTATCTGTTAATCAAAGCGGTGACCATAATGCAAGAAAGGTAGGTATGTGGACATTTTGGAAAGGTGAGATTCCCCTGAAAATAAATCTTTGTTGATTCAAGGGAGTTAATGTCTCCGTGCAATAATCTGTAACGCAATCACTGGTCTGCGCCTTGTCTTTATGTCAGCTTATTGCTACAGTTCCTATGTTTTACAGACATCAGCCTTTGGATAGGACTCTAATAATTGTAATTTTGTTGCTCAAACCTCAGAGTAGCAGAAAATATCTGTCCTATACAAAGTTCAACAAGACAGACGCCCTTCTAATGATTGCCAAACAAATTAACTTCTTACTCTTTTCTCAAGATTGAAATGGGATTGGACTAGGATAACTTTTTAGGTTGACTACGTAATGAGCAAAGCTCCGAACCAGCATAATTTCCCAAATTTTCATGTCTAGATTCGCATGAGCCCAACATATTAGGCCACTAAATTCCTTCTAAGTAATATGGTAGTAGATCGACTATGGGAATAATAAACCAATGCATATTAGTTACATAAGAAGCAAATTAAGATAATTACAGGTATGTAAATTGTAAGGGTGATGTATTCACTATTACATACACTCACATGCAGTTTGTTATAGGGAGATCCTATTACATCCTTTCATATATAATGTTGTAACCAATAGTGGAAAAAAAAATGAGTGAGAAAATACCCTGAAAAAAAATTCCCTCCCCAATCATGTGTGCACACGTATGAACCCTAGTTAATTTTGCATTCAAGCTTTACGGAAAAACATTAGTGTATTGATATTTTTACACCAAGTGGTATCAAAATTTAAAGCCACCTGCAAAACGCGTGAGCATAAGAGAATCAAAGATGCAATTAGAGCAATTTTAAAAAAAAAAAATTAAAAGGAATGAAGCTTAGGTGAAGCCTTTTACAAAAGCTTTACACCATACTCAACAGATGATGTATCAACAATCTATTGGTGTTATTGAGATTTGGTCTCGCTTGAATGGAAATTCTTCTTCCTCAAACCCTAGGGACATTAAGAAGTAAGCTAAAATAGAATCCAATATGAGGCCAAGTGAGAGCCATGCTATTGAACCGTATTATAACCCTCCATCGAGGTCCATTACACTTGATTTTCCCATATCCAAAGGTAAAGATTTTAAGACTTTGGTTTATGAAGTTGAGCAATATGTGATGTTGGACTCCACCATTAAACCATAGAAGGTCAAGGTTATTGCTACGTACCTTGAAGATAAGGCACTCCAAGGATATATCTATCATCTCAAGGCAACTAATACTAATAGGCATTTGACATGGGAAGAGTTGGTGGTGAGCTTGCGGTTGAGATTTTTGGGAAGAAGGCTTTACAAAGATCGTATGTCAAAGTTAAAGGAGTTCCAATAAGTAGGGGCGCTGTAGGACTATATAGACAACTTTGAGCATTTAACAACCCACTTACATCTATCTAAACCCTATCCCATAAGTTGTTTTTTCAATGTTTTACAACCCAACATTTAATATCTAGCGAAGATGTTTCACAGTCCTTACAACATGCATATACATTAGCTAAGTTGCAACAAGCAACCATTAACCATTCAAAAAGTTGTGTAGGTACCTAGAAAAATAATCTTTCCACTCAAGCACTAAATTCTATTAACCTAAACATAAACATGAAACCAAATAATTATTCAAAACTCTATTCATCCTATTCACCACTCGCCATTCATCACCAAACTTCATAATAATACATAAACATAAAGATCACCCCCAAACACGAATCCAACCGATTACAAATTTGCTCAAAAGTTTTCCCCTGAATAATTAGATGAAAAATGTCGAAGAAGATATGTTTTTAGTGTAAAGAAGCCTTTAGACTAGGCCATAAATGTAAGTAAAGGAGATTAGGATATTAATAATAGATGGTAGGTCATTGGAGGAGGAGGATAAACTTTAGAGACATGAGGAGGAAGGGCTAAAGAAGGAATTATCTAAACTTTCCTTGTGTGCACTCGAGGGTGATGATGAAGTTAAACCTGGAAGTATTCAGTTATAGGAGTATTGCAAGAAGAGGAAGTTAAATGTATTAGTAGGTATAGGAAGTACCCTCAATTTTGTGAATTTAAAAGTGGCTAAGGGATCGGGCTACAAGTTAGAAGCTATAACTTCATCGGTTGTCACTTTAGATGATAAATTGAAAAAAACAAGTATTTTTGGAATTTCCCACTTTTAATAGGAAATGCAAGGCATCAAGATTGTTAGTGATGATTTAAATCCTACTATTGATGGAGTATAATTTGGTTCTTGGTAATACCCATGACTAACACAATTGGGGACATATAGTTGAATTCTTAACCCATGACCATGGAGTTTAAGTGGTAGCCAATGTATGCAAGTTAAGGAGCTTGACAAAGAGGGTAATCACACTTCATGGCAAGACTCTAGTTAAGTTACTTACTAAAGGTAATTGCAATTTGATATTACAATGTTAGGTTACGAGTTATGAAGGTAGTGACTGTGAAAGTGATAAAGGTAGTAAATGAAGTCCTTAAATAGATTATTATAATGACTTGATTGAGGAACCCCACACGTTACCCTCAGCAGAGAACATGACCAAAAGATATATTTACAAGAGAATGCTAACCCATTTAAAGCCCTATTGCCAATCATCTATACAAAAGACAGTTCTTGAAGAAATGGTGAAGGAAATGTTGAAGAACGGTGCTATTAAGCCTAGCCATAGTCCTTTTTCATCAACTACTATTATACGGTTTGATGGATATGTTGGAACAACACATGAGTAGCCATATGAGCAAGAGAGGATCGACTAAATGTTGCTTTAGACCATTTGAAGAATCAAGCTATAAATTACATGAGCTTAACATCTTAGCTACTAAAATCCTTTTAAGTAATATAGCAGTAGAACCATTACATGAATGATATACCAATACATATTAATTATATAAGTAGAAAATTAAGATAACTACATATATGTAAATTGTTAAAGTGATGTATCCACTATCACATTCACTCACAAACAGTTTGTTATGGGGAAATTATATTACATCATTTCATATATAATGTTGTAACCAACATTACAATAACAACCAAAAAAAAAAAATCAACAAGAAAATACAAATACAAATACAAATACAGATACATCCATACATATATATATGTTTTTTACTGCCTAATCATGTGTATATGTGTATGAAACATACCAAGTCTACATATAGGCTTTTTGAAATGTATGTCCAATAATTCCCTTACTCCACAAAAAAACTATTCCATGGACTTCCTACTTGTCAACTAAAGAATTGTAACTTCATTTCATGATTAATGAATGGCTATTCATTGCTATCTAATACATATTTTTACGCTTTATCGATGAAACTATAATCCAACAATCAAGACATAAATTAAGATTGTATATAGATACTTTCATATATATAGCTTAATGAGAAAATTACAAGTGAGAAAATTAACATTTGAGATTAATTTTCAATAGAAAATCAAACTTTCAAGTAATTAAAATAAATAATTAACTTTATACTAAGTGGTTTAAATAGAAGAACCTATTACAACACTGTTATAACATTATTAAAATTAGGTAACATGGCACATTTGGCATGTTTACAAGATAGTGACGAGATCTTCTTTTTAAACCATTTGGTATAATATTAATTTTCTATTTTAATCACTAGAAATTCGATCTTTTATTTTAATCACTTAATATCATATTTATCATATATTTTTACCTCTTAAAAGTTGGATCTTCTATTTGAACTTAACCTTAAATATTGATCCTCTAACTTGTAATTTTTCCCATTAAACAAAATAAGTAGTCATTACTTTTCAATTCTATTATATTGTTACCTTATTTTATTTCGTCTACTAAATATGCCATTAGTCTTTGGGAGAGATTGTTTAGAGAAAAATCGTTTGGAGCACATTTGATTCACTTCATTAGGATGGAATGATCTTCCCTTACAAAGCTACTATGTTTGGATGGTGGGTTAATTATTTTGTGAAATTTATATTGTTACCGAATATGAAATTGTAGTGCCTTCATAAGAATAGAGGAATAACTATCAATTGATCTTTTCTTACACTTTTCTATACTCTACTTATAGGATCTTAGTTCAACAATTAAGTCAAAGATCATGGTAAAGATAAATTAGTATTTTTAAATAAAATCTTATTCAAATCTAATATTATTTTAAATGAAGCCAAATGAACTAATATTTATTATTTATCTATTTTATTTATTGAATATGGTAATTATATTTTTATTTTATTCTATGGAAAATTACAAAAGGGTGATTTGTGTGTAGGACCATTTGGAAAGAAGCTACCTATATTTTGTTTTTTTGACAAATAGGTGATTTATGTTTTTTAATTTTGTGTTAATAATGAATAATGACATGTGTTAATTTTTCATCGTATAATAAATAATTAATTGAATAAAATTATATTAGCAAATTGTATAATTTAATAAAAATAAAAATAATTGCAGAAAATAAAAAAGGGAAAAGTTAGAAAATTTTAAAAAAATGAAAAAAAAAAATGAGTAGCTAGTTGTTAACCAGTAGAATATTGATATGTGTTATTATTTATTATTGATACAAAATATATATATATATCAATTCTTTATAATTTATCCTTTATTTTATTACGCGAACCCAGCCATTATAATTTTACTTTTACCAACCTCGAAGAAGAACAAGCATTTAAAACCATGGAAAGCTAGTTTTTCTTTGGACACACCACATGGGCTGGATGGTTGCCTTAGGCTTGCCATTCCAAGGAAGGATCATCCAAAAGTCCAAGGTACTTTCAACATTCCCGTCCTTTGTAGAATGGAGATCCTATCACAACCATCCATATGGTGTAGCGACTTATAACCACCCCAAACTTGCCTAATAAATATCCATCAACAAAAAGAATTATCCATTCAACTATGGATTTCAATGGGGGAAAAAAGAAGACAAAAAAAAAAGGAAAACACTATGGCCTTCAATTTATTTTTTTTATATAAATACACCGAAGGGTAGATATAGGATAAGAAAAATCTTATTGTCAAAATAATTTGATCAAATGATTTAATATAATGTAATATATAAAACAAAACGTGGTATAATTATAATAAGAACTAATGCTTTTGGTAATCGTATTTATACCTTATCATATATTGTAATATTGTACATCTATATATATATTAATGATATTATCATAATAATCCAAGTAGATGATCTAATATAATGTAATATGTAAGACAAATGTAGTATAATTATAATAGGAACCAATATTTTTTATAACCATATCTACAAATATTAATGATATTATTAGATTTGTTTTCTTTTAACTTTCAAATTCAACAACTAATATGAAAAATTTACTCTAGTTATTATTCCTCCACTTATTTCCCTTTTCCCCTTTTCTCTTTCTTCTTGAATGCATAATATTATATACACAACATTTAGATGGTATATAACGTTATATAATGTTCTACATCATATTTCATTATTTTACTCTATTAGATTTCCTTTTTAAAATTAATTGTTATATGTAATGGGATAATAATCTGAAACCAGTGATAATCTTTTCTAAATGAACATTTTATTCCATGTTATTTGGATTTGTTATCATGCATAATGCAAATTTTTAGAAACTTTTGTCAATTTTAGCATAATGTTTTATTAAATTTTATTCTATTTTGAAATGAAAAAAAAAATGCATTACAAAATAAGGCACCATAGTGCAACAAGAAGGGATTGACAATAGATGATTCTTACTTGTAAGATTTATTTGTCATGTCATCTTTTTAAATAAGGTGAAAATAGTAAATCTAATAAGTAAATATTTAATTGGATATAATATTTAGTAATTTGAAATTTTAAGTGTGAAATTTGATGTACATGTAAATTTTGATATGTGAAAGTTTGATTAGGCATAATATATAATATTTTCAAACTGCAAGTGGGAAATTGAAAAGCATATAAAATTTAGATAGTAATTTTGGCATTATTCATTTCCACAATCATAATCAATCCAAGCTTTAATTTTTTTACTTTGTTTTTTTTCGAATTAAGACGTCTCATTACAGGATCTTCATTGTAATAAATATACAATCTATTTTCTATTTTCGGAACTTTTTGTAATTTTTATGATTTTCTTATTATGTTATTTTGCTAAATGTATTTAAAAATAGATTTTATTAAATTAATTATTTAGTACCAATTAAAATTTGATGCACATCTTCTAACTAATGGTAACAAGCAGTGATAAAACATGGTTATTTTATGTGTCTAAAACAAAACAAAGTTATACAAAGTGATAAATTGTGTAAAGCAAAATTTACCTTTTATATAACCCTCACAACTTTTTCTTTTCTTTTCCTTTTTTTTTTTTTTTTAAGTTTGATGGGTCAACTATTTGAACAAGTTAAAGATAGTAAATTAAATATTAGCGATAAACAGGCAATCTTATTATATAAGATATAAATACTATCTTGTTAACTAAATAGATTTTTAGTGGGTATTAAATGTTATAAGATATATTTCAAGCATGGATTTTTCAAAACTTACTTTTACATGGCTGGGTAGAGTTGGTTACAAAATTTGTTTGCTTTGTACCTAACTTGAAAAACTTGTATTTTAAGGAATATAGGATATAGGTTTCAATGTAACCTATACACACCTTAATGTAACCTATACTCACTCTATAAAAAAATTAAATAATATTAATAAATAAATAATAGATAAAAATATTATATATTTTATTAATAAATGTTTTTGTAAAAACAAAAAAAGGAGTCTAAGCCTATGAGTTAATAAATAATAATCTTAATTAAGCAACTAAACCTAACGTTGCATCTAATTTTTTTCCCCTTTTTTTTCTATATTCTCTTTTCTAACTTTATGTTTTCCGTCTTTTTTCTTTATTCTTTCTCATTTGGTAAGTAATAAGATCACATGTACTTGAAATAATGACTATAAGAAAATTTATCCTTTTTTATTTCAAAAATTTTGTTATAGGTTTTATAAATTATATATATAAAAACTTGTAATGTTATATATAAATTATTTTTTTAATATAATATAAACTTAAAATTTATAGATAGAAATGTAAAATTCACAAGTTTTATAAAATATCTTATAATTTGTAAGTTTTATAAGGTATAAGTTTTAAAATATTTTAAAATAAATTTTAATTTAAAAATTTATATCATATAAGATATAATACAAATAAAATTTTATATCCTATTCACTCAATGCCCATCTTTTCCTAATAAATACATGCTTATCTAAGGGAATTATAAAAAAAGTAGATTGGAGGTGGATGTGGGAGAATCTTTCCATTTAAATAAAGATTGGAAAAAAAAAAACAAATAGTAAAGAAAATGGGAAGCCTGAAAAGGACTTGGATGGCGGTCCGGTTGTGCAGACGTTGCTTCTTTCCAGGCTGAAAAGGAAAAGGTGGTCTGAGGCTTATGCTTTGGATGCTGATCCCATCGCTCACCGAGTAGCTCTGTCCTTTCGTGCCAAACATAATTTACAATCTGGTCTCTCAGCAATTTAATCACGTTGTATCTTAACTAGTTTACTACTACAATTATTTAAATCCTAATATATATATATTCGTGGCACAGTAATCTCACTGTAGTTGAAATAGTCCAATTGGCCAATGTTCATGACATGGCACGTGTTATCACATGGACATCAAAATGCCTTTTTGCTTTCTTGTTTGGATAAGTCAATGAAAGATAAAAGAAGAAGTAGGGTTTTTTTTTTTTTTACTTAGGCCTACAAATTGTAGTTACACGAAATTGGAGTCATTGTCAAGAAAAAAGTTGATAAAATTCTCCTTTTGTCCAAATCGAAATGAAGAGTGACAACACATATTAAAGCTTAAAATTTATTTTGGGATGGGTGTATTTGATATTTAGAAATGATATATCCACTTTCTTTATGATAACAAACACAGAATTTACCACACTTTTCTATCCTTCCATGTCCATTCCTTCACTTCTGTTCTTTACATTTTCTATCCCCTTTCAATTATTATCCCAGCAAGTACATAGCACCTATCATAAGCATTGGTTATAACAAATTCAATAGGCCCTTCTATACAACTAGAGAGGGGAGGGGCATGGTCCTGATTTGACTTGTGTCTCTTACCAGACCTAAACCTAGCCCCATGCAATAAGTACAAACCCTTTATTTATTTGACTTACTTAAGGTACATAGAATGTTAAGGACCTTTATAAAGGTCTTTTACATATGACGTTAACTTCCTAAGTATTTTCTTCCCTTAAAAACCTTTTATATTTTACTCCTAAATTTTTTAGGAAATTTTCCTTTTTATCAATTTTATGGTTTCATATTATTATTATTTTTAAATTGATATTTAATATTTTGTAAAAAAAATTTAATATCAATGATAAGATACTAAATAAAAATAAAAAGTAAGAATTATAGATGCATGTTATTGATAATTTATTTGTCATTATAAACAAATACAATTTCCTTTTGCAAATTGTTGAAAAAATTATAAAAAATAAAATAAATACTTTTCGAAATCTTCTATAAGAATTCTAATTTTGCTAAAGAAGCTCTAAACAATCGTGAAGGAGTTCTTGCATGCTTTTAACTGATACATGCAAGAGCTTACATTAGATCTCATGGGCCAAATACATGTTAGGTTAAGAGAAATAACGAATGATGAGAAAAGAAATTGACAAAATCTATTGTAAAGAGAAAATTTGATAAAGCTATGTTTTTTAATACATGCTTATAGACATAATAAATCCAGACCATTTGTTGACAAATTTGCCTAATTGATTCATCTGTATATTTTTCTCCATTAGTTTATGGCTGAACGAAAATTTCAAATTTGAATGCGCATTCATCGCCACGTCCATGTCACCTTACCGTCAAATTACTCATCCTCTACCAAATACGACAACGATCCATGAATGCATCGAAGTCCAAAGCTTTTGGAGAGGGAAGAGGACAACAAGAACAACGATCCACGAAACCATGAAATTGCAAGCAAATGGAAACTCGTATACCAATGTTTGAAAAGAACCATCAACAGTGCAGAGAGCAGATGAATAAACCATAAAGTAAAACAAATGACGATACAGACATAGACATAGGTATAGGACAATGAAATGAGTAATAGATGTGCGTACAGCCAGCCTACAGCGTACTATTTTTTATTGGAGATCGGTCCATGAGTGAAAACACTCATAATATATATCATATAATATAATTTTAATATATATAATTTATACAAAATATAACTGATAATTATTTTAAAATTATATATATATATATATATATATATTAAAATTTTATGATATTTATGGATAATATGAATGTATATGCCAGCAATTCAAATCTTTTTTCGGTCGGTGGGGGCATGTGGGTGTAATCGAGACCATAACCTAATATGTCTGTCTACTTTCCCTCTCTCATTTACTGATCTCATCTAGCAATGAGTTAGCTGGCACACAATACACTTTTTAATTTATTCTACTGTGGCTGTCCCAGAAATAAATAAATAAATAAATAAAGCTAAGTAAATAAATATCTAACTATTTTCCTTTACCCTTATCTCTATTTATAGTTAGGACGCGTTAACTACATCTCCAAGAGCCATTCACTTCATTCCTAGTGAGCAAATGGCTTTGAAACCTAGCATCTTCCTTCTCTTTGGTTTGCTCTTCCTTCCTTTCATTAGCAAGGTAAAGCTATGCATCTCTATTTCCTTTTTTTCTTTCACCAAAAAAAAGAAGAAGGGTCTCATGATGATTTCTTTTTTAGTGTTTCATGTGTTCTCTCACCAGAAGTGGGTGTTTTTGTTTTGATAGGTTACTTGCAACAATGAGGAAGCCGAGCTAATATTGTTGGTAATAAGTTCAAGCTAAGCTTTCCATTGAACTTTATGTCTCTGATTATATCTTGCTAAATGTAGACTGGTCAACATTATCAATTTTTATGGACATCTATACAGTGCAAAGTGTACAGACTTTAGAGTAAAATACAAAAGATTACGGGTCCTGTATTTTGTCATTTTATAAATTACTTGGTACTTTTCCATCAAGCAACCATGGTTATGCACGCACGTGTTCACCTGACAGAACTTAAAATGACGTATATGTTACTTAGAAATCTTGAATCAGTCAAAAGACAACATGTATTTTTCACTCTTGAAAGTTTTCTGAGCATGTGTTTTGATCTAAGTTAAGGGCTTTACGGGATTTGAGATTCTGTAGAAACCACGTGCTTATTATAACTGAGGACTTACTTTTGCTAAATGGAACTAGATACAGGCTATGCATTTGTAGGGGAATAAAAACACAGATCGGGGTTTTTTTTTTTTTTTTCTTGTAATTTTTATGATATCTTAGTTAATATATTCTTGAAGGAAGTTACTTTATCTTACAGCCGAGCTTTATTTTTAACACTGTTATGCTAGCTTTTTTTATTTTTTGTGGGTTATAACGTTGAGTCGAGCTGGTTCAGCATGCTAGATGGTTACTTACATAATGATTTCAAGATTTATTAGATTTATTCTTAGTATAAAGTTGCATTAATTATTTAATTTGAACTTATAATTGGGTTGCAGCCACCTTTCCCCAAAGGCCCACCTAAGATTCCCATTAAGACACCACCACCAGCTCCTCCAATAGTCCCTGTACCAGCCCCACCTCCGGCCACTCTCAAGCCATCACCGCCAGTTCCTCCAAAAGCTCCTACAAATCCACCTATTTTAGCACCTCCTGTAAAGACACCGCCCAAATCTGCTCCACCAGTGACTCCACCAATTACCAAGCCACCCGCTGCTCCAACTCCCCCAACAAAGATTCCTCCGCCTCTGCCCCCGGTCTCGCCTCCGGCGCCAGCTCCACAGATGCCTCCCGTGAGATCTAAAGCAGGTAACATTTCCCCCATCCACCTCTGAGAGCCTCTATCATTGCCGTTACATGTTTGGCTGGCTAATGCATGACTTGTCTTTTCATGGCTAGACTGCATACCATTATGTGGTCAGAGATGCAAATTACACTCAAGGAAGAGGTTGTGCATGAGGGCTTGTACGACATGCTGTGATCGGTGCAAGTGTGTTCCTCCAGGGACATATGGAAATAGGGAAATGTGCGGCAAGTGTTACACCGACATGACTACCCATGGTGGCAAACCCAAATGTCCCTGAAATCGAGCTATCTTGATCTCTTAATTATTAGTAATGCAATAAAATCGGAACGACGGAGAAAAATCCATGGTTTTGTTTCTTCTTCAATCTTAAGTATGAGTGTTAACGTTAGTGTCTTCAAGTATATGTTAGAGATGATGTATGTAATATGTATATGATAGTTTATGGAAATATCCTATAATTATGTGTTCATCTCGAATTTTTTCGGTTTGGACGCTTTCAATATTTATTGAGGTTAAATTTTCATGGAAGGGGTATTTGGATTCTTCGACACCTATATTCTCTTATCAAGGCTACTCAATGCTTAAGAGGGGTCCATGCACATCGAGAGTTGAGACAGATCTCAGTAGAATTTTAGGCCACGCCATCATAGAAATCATTATAGTCTGTATCAGTAGTCAGGTCCTTAGTAGTTTGACCAATGAGTGTGACCTCTCGTTTCACAGAGTGGTGCTGGTGCTGGTGCAGGTGCAGTGCAGAACTCCATACTAGAGAGTCTCACCGACAAGTGATTGTATGGTTGCGTACACAGGTACAGTGTTAGTCTACCGCTAAGAATTGGAGTGGGGGGGGATTTTTAGGTAAAAACTTTAGTTGTCCTTATTTGGAATAAGGATAGAAAATGAGTGGAATGAATTTTGGAAGGGAAAGTTGTTCTTGAAGATCTATAATAATTATCCAATGTGAAGGGAAGTTTATTACATTATTGAAATATCCTTCAGATGAGAAGAAAAATTAAAAAACTAAAGGTATTTTAATAGGTTAAATAATATATATAATCGACTTTTCCTCTAAATCTTTTCTTGTTTATTTCTTATCCAAGCCAATCACGTACTCTCTTTTTTTTTTTTCCCTATAATTCTTTCCTTTTACATTATTTTCTCCTTAATCCTCTCCTGGAACATGATGCTAATAGAGGAGGAATATTAGGAAGGGAATTTGGGGTATTTAAGACACTTTGTTGAATAGGTTTCCAAATTATGTATATTGTACCATAAATTAGGTTTTTGTCATTAGTTTGAAAATGTTTGTAATTTAATAGTGTTAATGTAAATCACATGAGTTTGTTTCCCCAATTCCTATGAAAATTATAAGAGAGAAATTGTATGTCGATTGTTCAAATAATTCCATGAAGTAATTCATACGAATCCATGTCAAGTGAAAGGTATTTCATAGGATGATTTGCTTGGATGATTTGGCCAAGAGAATCAAATTTATTACTATTTTGTAGAATTTTAAACGCTTGTGCTTGCTAGAGGAGTAGTACCTATCACTTGAACTAATATTTCTTTTCAATCAAGAGTTTGTGAATATTTTAAGTGATTACTTGGTTTAGTTATTAGTTATTTAGATTTTAGTCTTAGGATTAAATTTTTAAGTAATTAAAGATTATGACTTTTCAAAGATTCATTGTGATCCTTGAAAAATAATGAAGTGTATGTATCTTTTTGTGTAGAAAAATTTAAGTATAAATTTTCAACATTTTTCTTTTCCTTTTCACCAAAAGAGTATTAAAGAAAGCCTTCTAATTTATTAATGTTTTCCTTAGGCATCTAGAATTATTTTTCCAACAATTTTTGTTTAGATAGTGAAAGAAAGTAAGAGGGGAAGAATTTTAAAGGAAATAAAATCCCTTGAACCACATTTTTATTTTATTCTCTTATGGAAATTTACTTTTCCCGTAATTCTTTTTATTTTTCTATTTTCTTTTCTTCCTAATTTTGTTTCAAATGTAGTGTTGCTTTTTGTCATCACAATGTGAAATCAATCTAGCTACACTTAAAACTAGCAATAACAATGTTGTACTTGCGATGTATGAGTTTAATGAATAATATACATTATGTATAGGGAGATTCTTTTATAGAATTAATGTCACATTTAGTACTTAAATTTTACCTATTTTTGTAAAGTGTCAATTTACTATATGAATTTTACTTATTTTTGTAATTAACTATTTTAATTTTATTTATTTTTATAATTAACTATCTAAATCTTGCTAATTTTTGCAATTAATTATCCTATTTAGATACTATAAATGACTATACAAAGTAGTTTGTAAATAATAAATTGATATTTTTAAATTTTAGATAATTAATTGTAAAAATGGATAAGCTTGAGTACTAATTAGGCATTTGCCCTTTTTCATATATAAATATAGTTAATGATAGCTCCATCTATGATATTTATAAGGCCATTGAACTAAATGAATCTTATACTACACTATAAACTGACAAACTAATCTACTTACATATAATATCAATAAAACAACAGTTAAAAGAAAAAAGATACCTTACTTAAACTTTCTATAAATGTGAAAATCAATAATCTTAAGTGACAATAACAACAAATGTATAGAGTAAAACCTAGATGGTTTTGTCACAAAGCTAAGTAAAATATAATTAAGATCAGTAATACCCACTTAATAAAGTAAAAACTATAGCTTATACCTAATTTAGAAATATCTTAAGTTAATTAATTAGGTTTTTCCTACAATGTAAATTGTATGCAATCGAAGTTGATTAATATTGCTATGTTTATAAAGCTAGACTTTGACTGGACTAAGTCTTCCAACTTATTATACCAAAGTCTTTTAGTAGCTATGAGGTCTTCACGGCATTGATTTCATCAAAACAATGCTGAACTTTAGCTCAACAAAGTTATGTGATAGCTTTACTCAATCTAGCAAAGGTTAACTTTAATTGAATGAAGTTTAGGGCTTCAGTACTACTCCTCTTCTAACTTACTCTAGTGGAATGGAATTGGAGTTCATTCAACTAAAGTTTGCTATTCTATTCATTTCATGCTTCCTTAGCTAACAATCCTTAGTATCTCTTGTGTTCTTAAACTTTTTATGATTTTTCCATATTTTGCTTGCAAAACACCATTTTATAGCAAATAAAAGCTAAATAATGTAGAGAAATGTGCACAAAATCATGGTTAATTTACACGTTAAATCATGCACTAAACTTGGAAAATGGAACAACTTCCACATGTCCTTATAAGTAGGTGAGGACAAGCAAGGCTCAAGCATTTCTCCCTTCTTACTTTACCTCAAGCTTTTAGTATCTAAAAACCTTAAAATCCCTAAAGTGGGTGAGTGATGAAGCCTAATGAGAAAAGGTGCTAAGATGTATACCTAAGCATACATATATATTAGTACAATATCGAGTACAACTAACAAACATGGAACCGATTAATTGTCTTATGTATGTAAGGATAACAAACATAAACAAAGTTAGCATCCTAGGCCATAATGAGAGTCAAGGGATGAATGGATCTTCGATATCTAGTTAGTCTATCGAAAATAATTAGAATGGGAGAAATTTTTAGGTAAAAACTTTAGTTGTCCTTATTTGGATTAAGATAGAAAATTAGTGAAATGAATTATGGAAGGGAAAGTTGTTCTTGAGGATCTATAATAATTATCCAATGTGAAGGGAAGTTTATTAAATTATTGAAATATCCTTCAGACGAGAAGAAAAATTCAAAGACTTACAGTATTTTAATAGATTTAAAAAATATATATATATATATAATTGACTTTTCTTCTAAATCTTTTGTTATTTATTTCTTATCCAAACCAATCACTTACTCTCTTTTTTTTTTTCCCCTATAATTCTTTCCTTTAATCCTCTTCTTCTGAAGCATGACACTAATGGAGAAGGAATTAGGAAGAGAAGGGAATTTGGGGTTTTTAAGACACTTTTTGTTGAATAGATTTCCAAATTATGTATATTGTACCATAAATCAAGTTTTCTCATTAATTTGAAAATGCTTGTAATTTACTAGTGTTAATTTAAATAACATGAGTTTGTTTCCCCAATTCTTATGAAAATTATAAGAGGGAAAAATTATATGTTGATTTGTTCAAATAATTTTGTAAAGTAATCCAATATGAATTTCCGTGTCAAGTTAAAGGTATTTCACTAGGATGACTTGGCTAAGAGAATCGAATGCATCACTATTTTGTAGAATTTTAAAGGCTTGTGCTTGCTATTACTTGAACTAATGTCTTTTTGGTTAAGAGTTGTGATTTTTTATAGTGATTGCTTGATTTAGTTAATAGTTATTCTTAAGTCAATCTTATGATTAAATCTTTAAGTGATTAAAGATTATGACTTTTCGAAGATTCATTGTGATCCTTGAAAAACAATGAAGCATATGTATCTTTTTGTGTAGAAAAATTTTAGTATGAATTTTCAATATTTTTCTTTTCCTTTTCTCCAAAAGAGTACTAAAGAAAACTTTCTAAATATCCTTTAAGCTCTAGTGTGGTAATTAAGAATAAAAGATTGCTATTCTTGTTCTTATTTCACTTAGTTGTATCCTAGAAATGATACGCTTATTCTAGTAAACTCACATATAAAACTTTTTAAGGATAGCGATCACAAGCCTTCAATTTATTAATGTTTTCGTTACTCATCTAGAATTATTTTTCCAACACTTTTTGTTTAGATGGTGCAAGAAAGTAAGTGGGGAGGAATTTTAAAGGAAATAAATCCCTTGAACCACTTGTTTATTTTATTCTCTTATAGGAGAGGACTGCTGGAATTTTACTTTCCCCATAGTTCTTTTTCTTTTCTTCCTAATTTTGTTCCAAATGTAATGTTGCTTTTTGTCATCATAGTGCAGTAAATCTAGCTACATTGTACTCAAAACTAGCAATAACAATGTCATACTTGCAATGTATAAGTTTAATGAATAATATACATTATAAGCAGAGAGATTTTTTTATAGAATTAATGTCACATTTGGTACCTAAATTTATCTATTTTTACAATTAACAACCTGAAATTGAAGTATTAATTTACTATTTGGATTTTATTTATTTTTATAATTAGCTAATTTAACTTTGTTTATTCTTACAATTAACTATCTAAATTTTACCAATTTTTGTAATTAACTATTTCATTCAGATACTATAATGACTATACAAAGTTTATTGATAATAAATTGATATTTTTAAATTTTAGGTAGGTAATTGTAAAAATAGATAAAACTCAAGTACTAATATGACATTTTCTTTCTTTTTTATATATATATAAATATAGTTAATGATAACTCCATCTATGATATTTATAAGGCCATTGAACTAAATGAATCTTATACTACATTATAAATTGACAAACTAATCTGCTTACATGTAATATCAACAAGACAACAAGTAAAAGAAAAAGATACCCTACTTAAACTTTCCATAAATGTGAAAATCAATAATCTTAAATGACAATAACAACGAACATAGAGAGTATAACCTAGATGATTCTATCACAAAGCCAAGTAAAATATAATTAAGATTAGTAATACCCACTTAATAAAGTTAAAACTATAGCTTATACCCAATTTAGAAATATCCTAAGTTAACTAATTAGGTTTTTCCCACAATGAAGACTATGCAATTGAAGTCAATTGATATTGCTAGGTTTATAAAGCTAGACTTTGATTGGATGAAGTCTTCCAAATTATTATACCAAAGTCTTTTAGTAGCTATGGCATCTTCGTGGCTTTGATTTCATCAAAACAATGTTGAACTTTAGCTCAACAAAGTTATATGATAGCTTTACTCATTTTGGCAGAGGTTGACTTTAATTAAATGAAGTCACACTTCGTTCAGTTGAAGTTTAGGGCTTCAATACTACTCCTCTTCTAACTTACTCTGGTGGAACAAAATTGGAGTTCATTCGACTAAAGTCTACTATTCTATCCATTTCATGCTTCCTTAGCTAACAATCTTTGGTATGTCTTATGTTCTTAAACTCTTTATGAGTTTTCCATATTTTGCCTACAAAACACCATTTTGTAGCAAATAAAAGCTAAATAATGCAGAGAAATGTGCACAAAAGCATGGTTAATTTACATGTTACATCATGTACTAAACTTGGAGAATGGAACAACTTTCACATGTCATTATAAATTAGTGAGAACAAGTAAGGCTCAGGCACTTCTTCCTTCCTACTTTACTTCAAGCTTTTAGTATCTGAAAACCTTAAAATCCCTAAAGTGGGTGAGCTATGAAACCTAATGAGAAAATGGTGCTAAGTCGTATACCTAAGCATACATATATATTAGTGCAATATCAAGTACAAGCAGCAAACATAGAACTAGTTAATTGTCTTATTTATGCAGGGATAACAAACATAAACAAAGTAAGCATCCTAAGCCATAATGAGAGTCAAGGTATTAAAGAATCTTTGACATCTAGAGTCCAAAACCATAACTAGGTCATCTTATATTGAAAATGTCACTTACATTAGTTAATTGGTAGTTTGGCCAATTGCCTCCATCTATAACAGTATTTCATATTCTTGTAGTAACTCACTAACAACTCTTCTTTTGACGTCATTGCCCATAGTAGCTGCAATTCATTGTATCAATAACTTATATTTATAGAGTGGTTATCGGCCTAGCATTTAACTACAAGTTACCTATGTTGAATCAATAGGCTCATGTATTTTGATAAAACAAAGCTTAGCTTAATAAATTGAGTTGATTAGATGAAATCAATTAATTTGCTCTAAACAATTGTTAAATGATTTGAGTCAATTAAATTGAAATTGAATAATATACAACTTTTCTTGTGAATTAGATATGCATGTGTATATGTTTTCGGAAGAATTTTATATCAGTTTGCAAGTTTTGAACTAGTTCAAGGGTCACCGAGCAGCTAGTAATATGCATGGAGATTGGTCAGAGGGCTTATTTCTTGAATAGATACAAACCTTAGTTACTGACTAGTCAAGGACTTTGATGGTGATCAATTAATAGTATATTTGAAGGATTAAAGGTTTTTGGTGGATTTTCAGAATTTCACCATCCTCTCCATCATTCGCTTATTGAGGAGAATGATAGAGTTTTTGCTACTATTGATTAAATGGTAGATCAAATGCTGATTGGCCAAAAGGGGCAAAGACTAGCCATTGCCTACATTTAATATAGAAGAAAAGAAGAGTAATAACGAGTTTTATAAATACCACTCCACACGAATTAAATAAAGTTAGAAAGAGCTGTTACTTGCAATGTATTCACTTATCTTCTTCTTTATCATTCACTTTGTATTTATGCTCATAAATTGCAAAATCTCGAAAACCTAAAGTCTAATGCAAGAGTGTGCTTCATTTGCATATTTTGTGAAAGAGTGCACTATACTAGAAAATTGTATTTGTGTGATGTGTAGGCTTCTTGAGCATTTGTGATTATGATCAATAAATTGGTATATGAGTTGTTTTGAGCTCATCACCCTCAGCAATGTGGACTTAATGATAGCCTAAACAAAGGTGATGTGCCTAAATCCTTAAGCTGGGATCAAGACATGATCAGAAAGTGCAACCATAAAATAAAGTTTGACTTGTTTTGGTACTTTGGGCTTATGATGTGATGCAAAGAATAAATATTTTTATGATTTTTATGTTTATAGAAACAATAAAAATAAGGGGATATGGATGAATTGCTATTTGATATGATGCACTAAATAATAAGTCAAATTGGGGTTTTTTTAAATCTAATTGATAAGTTTATAGATGTCATAATTAGAATAAACAAAGAGACAGATTAATTCTAAGGTTGATATGACTCATGATAAAAGAAATAATCAAATTGTTAAAGAGGGTTGATGTGCCTAATTCTTGGGAAGGATATGAGCATAGTCTTTGAATCACATAGCCTATCAATGATATGTTTTCTATACTCCAATATGACAATTTCGCATGTTTAGGAAAGCTAATCACTAGATGAATTAAGAACTTGGAGCAATGGGTATAAAAATCTAAGGATAATTTAGACATTAGATTGAAAGGAACAAAAAGTGTATTTGTATGGGTTTTTATGATTTTAAGTAACAAGGAAATAAAACAGATATGCATTTTCAAAATTGAATATGATGCTCTAATCTAAAAAACAAACTAGGTTTGATTAAATTCTAATATTGATATGATGTACAATATTAGAAAATAATCAAAAGAGGTATCCACCACAATTTATTGAAATTTGATTGATATGGACAAAGATGAGTTTTGAGAATGATGTCAATAGTATTGATTATGTATGGCTTAATTCCATAAACAAGATGACGCATAGCCTTTGTATAGGCTAAAACATATCATAAATAAAAAGGTAACGAATAATAGCCTAATATCTAAAATATTAACATTCCTAATAGAAATTATTTATATCTACTCTAAAAGGAAAATACATAAAATGGCAAACCCTTATGATAACTAATAATATCTTAATATATATGGAATCTAAATATTGATTAGATTGACATATTAATGAAAAAAAAACTAGTAAATAATATGCATAAAAAGTGCAAGACATATATTTAATAACAAAAGCAATGTTGGAGCGGAATTCAAATTCAGAACTAGAAATTGGCCTAACTTTAGAATCAGAAATTTTAGTTGAAATCATAAGCACACTAATTAGAACTAGAAGTAAGTTGGAACTTCCATCTTTTGGAAACAACAACATCTAAAGCTCATATTCTGAAACATGAATAGAATCGGAAGCAATTGCAAATAATTGAATTGGAAACTTGATCATAAGCACTGAAAGCACTCTCTTCTCAATATAATAAAATAGCTTCTTGATTTTTGGCTTTGGTCATTCCCATAATTAATATGATGTGCCAAAATCTTAAGAAGGAGTACTAGCACAATCTCATAACCACATAACCTATCAAAGATATGATTTTTATGCTTCAATATAATAATTTAGCATGTCAAGGGAGAATAATCACTAGACTAATTAAGAACTTTGAGCAATAGGTATTAAAATTGAGGGAGAATTTAGTCACTAAATTTGAAACAAATTAGAAATATATCTAATGGGTTTTTATGATTTTAAGTAATAAGGAAATAAAATGAATGTAGACTATTCTTATAATTGGATATGATGCACCAATCTAAGAAATAAACTGGGTAGATTAAGTTGTTATATTGACATGACACATAATATTAGAAAATAATTGAAAGAGATATTCGCCACAATCTATTGAAGATAAGCTTATAAGAACAATCTCAATAGTATTGATTCAATATGATTTAATTTAATAAACAACTCAACTCATAGTCTATATAGGTTAAATATATCATTAAAAAAAAAGGATGTGTTTAACAACCTATTATCTAGAATATTAACTTTCCTCATAGAAATTATTCATATCTACTTTAAAAGGAAAACACGTAAATTGAAAGCTTTCAAGATAACTAATAATTTTTTAATATCTAAGTAACGCCTCAAAACCTAAGTTGTGCTACTGTCTGCCGCAAGTTCTTATCTCACAAGAACATGTTAAGACTCTGAATTAACTTTAATACATTTTAACCGGTAACTCCTATATAAAACATTTCATACATCTCCAAATTCAAATAATCTTAAAAAACCATATCAAACATCTAACGTAGTGAAAGTCTTTGAACACAAAAATAATTATTCCTCAAAAGATACTGTCTATTACAGTTAAATAACATAAATCTCCCAAATCCTAATCACCATAATAATAATGGTAATTTTCGTCTTCCTCTTTTTGTGGTTCACCCAAACCCAAGTTATCCTTTGGATTCTCATCTCCGTCAACACGTGCATCTAAAAATGTTTCCCAAAGGTTGAGCTAATGTCCAGTACGTATAACATAAACACACATGCATGACAAACATGAAAAAGTATCACACACATCATGCAATACTTAAACACAAACAACTATTTTTTAATACAATTTATGTCTACAAGCATCAATAGGGTACTCACGACCCCCTTAACACACTTAACACATTGGAGCATGATTTGGTGATGGGAACTGCTACTATAGGCCCCACACCCATGATCCCTTAATTCTTAAACGTAGTGATGATAATTATCACTATAGACCCCATACTAATATACATTTACTGCCACTATGGGCCCTATACCCATGTAAACTTAAACCTCTTAACCCACATTCAACCCAAATCATTTCCAAGCATGACTCCATTAGGAACGACATCACATAATGATCATTGGGGTGCTCCCTAGGGATCTGCCACTAGGCTGAGCTAAGCATATGCAACATACACTTAAACATTTAAACCAATTCATCAATTAAATCAAGTTACATACATTGACTAACTTAAACAAGCATGAGCCAACACACAAGTTACACATATCTCGAATCCTAGCCTTAAAAACTTCCCGGTCTTGGACTTAAGTTAAGTGGAAATTTGTTCATATCAACAAGCTCTTCTTAATACTTAATTTAAGATTAATATCATTATTTTATTTCTCTTATCTTATTTATTAAATTTCTCTAGGGCCTTATTAGTAATTTAGGTTGCGTGAAAATTAGTTTAATTTAAAGTTAAATGAATATATAATTACTTTATAATTTATTCAACACGGCCATGTTGGGGACCATGTTGGTTAGCACGGTCTAAAGCATGATTGTGTTAAGGGTTGTCTATCTTTTGGTGTAAAATGTTGTTTTAGCATAGTTAGAACACGATTGTGTTGGGAGGCCATGTTTTTCTTAATTCAACATAGTTGAAATAAGCAAGGTTGTCAAAATCGTGATTTTATATAGAATCGCTAAGGGGTCCATAGAATCGAAATGTAGAAATGGAACGTAGAAACATAAGTTTTTACAACTTATATAAAATAACTTCTAAATATTGTAAATTTACTTACAATAGTCATTAAAAAATATAATGGATAATATAAATAAGGAAATTCAGCATTTATTTTGGTCATAAATTGCAAATTTACAATAAAAGTCATAATATAAATAATTAAGCATAAGTTGTATAATATTATTTTATTTCTAAAATGATAAATTATGTATAAAACGAGTTTCACCTAATTATATATACAAAAGTTAAAAGATAATAGATAAAAATTTAAAAATCAATTGTGACTTAAGAAATTACTAATAAATAAAAGTTAATAACGAAGATATACCATTAGAAAGGAGTAATATAAAAAAAATAACAAATAACTACTAACTAAAAGTAAATAATAAAAAAGGTACTATAACAAGAAAATCTTTCAAAATTATATATTACTAGGTAAATTTTTGCACTATTTGTGATTAGTAATTCAAAATATATTTACATAACAATATATATTTAAAAGTATTATAACTATGAGATATTGAAAAGATAGAATATAAATACATTTATACCTTTCCTATAAAAATAAAAATTTAAAAAATTCTTATAAAGTTAAAGTTATCTACCATATATTTTATTTACTATTACAAAAATATTAATTAAAACAACGAAAGTTGTAGAAATCAAACATGAGTGCTTAACGTGAACATGATTACAAATAGGAATAAGAAGACCGATAATCGACGAACACTAACATGAAGACTTGAATGCAATGCAATACACCGACAAGCGACGAGTGATGATCGACGAACATGTTGGGGTGTAGCTCATACTACCCTACGATAGGAAAACACGTGGGTCCTGCTCCACGTTGAGTGGGCGGGGATCTCAAGGGAGTAGCGCCCCTTGAAAACCAGAGGACTTTTAGCAATTAAGCCCATATTTATTCATTAAAAGTTTGGGCTTGGGCCCATGAATAACTATTACTATATATTCTTCTTTTTTTTCACTTGTAATTGCGTGATAAAAATGAGAGGGTGAGGTGCTAATTATAGTGAAATCTTTTGTTGGATGTAGCCTTAGTTAATGGGTGAATCAAGATAAAATCTTGTACCTTTATTTTTTCTTCCTCTTTTTAACTTTACTTTATTATTATTTGTGAGCACCTGCCCTAACATCAACTTCCTGTTGTGTGTCGACCTTAACAGAACATACAACAATAGTAGTAGCAACTCTTGAAGGTTGACATTTACCTCACATAAGATCAACACTCAAGGTTCAAGATTAGAAAAAAAAAATACTATTTGAAGTTTCAAGTTTCTACTAAACAAAAGGAACCGGTGGAAAAAAGTAAGAACAGAAAGTTAGAAATAGTACACATACATATCGTGACGCCTGACATAGTCGAAGATTGAAAGCTATAGCCTACAAATTTACTTGAATTTTGGGTTAGGTTAAGCTTCTCTAGGCTGCACGTCTTCAACTAGGCCGAGCTATTTTCTCTTCATTCCTTCTATTGATGGAAAATAAGACCTTGTAGTAGAAACGTAAAAACACTTGTGGAATTGAGATTTTACTACAATTTTACCTCAAAAACATTTTTACATGTGAGTTGACTAAGAATGTGCTCACCAACTCGTAAAATCGTAGAAACGTGCAAGTTAACTTACGATTTTGACAACTATGAAAACAAGACCGTGTTAGGAGGCCATGTTACCCTTGACTAAACACGATTAAAACACAACCGTGTTAAGAGGCCGTATATCTCTCAGTGCAACTTTCACACTCAACACGGTCTAAACATGAATTTGTTGGGAGGCCGTGTATCTCTCGATGTATCTTTCAAATTCAACATGATCAAAACATGACCGTATTGGTAGGCCATGTTATCTTCGGCAATTTCCATGAACCCTAATTCTTTTACGTTAAATTCTCCTAAATTTAATCCTCTCTATTCCTAAGCTCAATTATATCTCTAAAACATGTAAATGCATCTAAATTACAAGGATTTTTGCACTTACATCAAAATTACACATGTCATATCCTTGAGCCATTGATTCCCGTTCTCCTATCGTCCTTTCTCAAACTTCGTGTTCTGTATGAACAAACGATACTCATAAACTCCAAATTCCATTAATCCTCAATTGAAATTCGTATAAAGATCCTTACCTTGCATACTAGGAATTGATTCGCTCCTTTTTCCTTTCATCGTCTTAAGGTTTCTTATAGGGAGCATCTGTCATCTACTATTTTACTATGAATGAGTAAAAAGGAGGAACGTTAAGTCATTAAGGATTAAATACTCCCCGTTGAGAAATGTCCAAATTGCCCCTTCTAATTTTCTAAAATTCCATCTTCGTCCTTAGCTCTTTGTGATAATATATACATATTACATAAATCAATAAATAAAATTTTCAAGTATTACATTTCCCCCCCTTATAAAAACTTTTGTCCTTGAAAGTACCTGATTTTGGAAGAGTTCTAGATATTTATTCCTCATTTCTGCTTCCAGTTCCCACGTCACTTTTCTTTTTGTTTAGTTTGTCCATTGCACTTTAATATGAGGGATTGTTTTCCACTTCAGTACCCTTTTTATAGTGTCTAGAATTCTAATTGGCTTTTCCAACGATGTCAAATTTGGCTATACATTCAGTGGTTCTAAAGCCACTATTTGATCTGAGTCGGGTACATATTTCCTCAGCATAGATACATGGAATACATCATGTAACCTGGCTAAATTCGGTGGAAGAGTTAACTTGTGAGCCACTGTGCTTATTCTTTTCAAGATCTCAAATTGGGCCTATATACCTTAGGTTTAACTTCCCCCTCAACCCAAATCTGATCACTCTCTTTGTTGGAGAAATTCTCAATAATATCTTATCTCCCACTTGAAATTCCAAATGATGTCTTGTCTTGTTTGCATGGCTCTTTGGTTGAGATTAGGCCGTTTGTATTCTCTGCCTGATTAGCTTCACTTTGTTTACTGGTTTTTGTACTAACACCAGCCTCATCACCTGTCTCTCTCCTACTTCATCGCAATGTACTGGAGATCTGCACCTTCTTCTATAAAGAGCTTCATACAGTGCCATCTAGATGGTTGCTCGATAACTGTTATTATAGGCAAACTTCATAGAGGTATATGCTCATTCCAATTTCCTCCAAAATCTAATGCACATGCCCTAAGTAAATCTTCCAATATTTGTATGGTCCTTTCATACCGACCATCTGTTTGTGGGTAGAATGCTATACTGAATTGCAGTTTGGTACCCAAAGTTTTATGTAGGCTGTTCCAAAATCTACTCACAACCTGGTGTCTCTATTAGAAGTGATAGTCGCTGGCACTTCATGCGGTCTAACTATTTCCTGTATGTATACTTGAGCCAATTTCTCCAATTTGTATCATACTCTGATAGGTATAAAATGAGCAGACATGGTCAATCTGTCAATTATAACCCAAACTGCATCTTGCTTCTCCTTAGTGTTTAGGAGGGCTGTAATAAAGTCCATTGTCACATGTTCCCATTTCCACTTCGGTACTGAAAAAGGCTGTAATTCTCTAACCGGTCTCTGATGTTTTATTTTGATCTGTTAGCATATGAGGCATCTAGTTACATATTATACTATTTCTCTTTTCATGTTTCTCCACTAATAATAGCTCTTCACGTCCTTGTACATTTTGGTACTTCTAAGATGTATTGTGTAGGTAGAGTGATGTGCCTCTTTCATTATCTTTCTCTTCAATTTTGCATTCTTTGGCACACATAACCTTGCTTTATACCTTAAGGTCCCTTTTGCATCTAGGTTGAGTTCTGGTGCCTTGCCTTGTTCCATTCTGCTCTTGATATCTTAAATGTCCTTATCTTCTATCTGATTAGCTTTAATTCTATCCATTATGGTTGGTTGAATCCTTAAGATAGCTATTTTTGCTCCCACTTCTTGTGTTAAGATTTCTAGCTCCAATTTGCACATGTCTTCCAATAACTTCTTTCGTGAGGTGATGAGAGTGACTACATTACTTTGTTTCTTTCTGCTAAGGGCATTTACTACCACATTAGTTTTTCCTGGATGGTATTGTATCTTTAGGTCATAATCTTTAATTAACTCCAACCATCTCCTCTATCTCATGTTCAACTCTTTTTGCGTAAATATGTACTTCAGGCTTCTATGGTCAGTGAAGATTTTGCATCTTTCTCCGTATAAGTAATGCCTCAATAACTTCAAAGCTAGCACTACAGCTACCAATTCTAATTCATGAGTTGGGTAGTTCTTTCCATACGACTTTAGTTGTTAAAACGCATATGTTATTACTTGACCACCTTGCATTAATACACTCCCCAACTCTTGAACCGAGGCATTGCTATACACTGTAAAATCTTATCTACTCTTGGGTAAAATCAAAACTGGCGCCGACACTAGTTTTTATTTGAGCATCTGAAAGCTGGCTTCACAATTGTTGTCCCATTCGAATTTCATATTCTTCTTTGTCAATTTGGTGAAAGGAGTTGCCATTTTAGAAAACCCTTCTACAAATCTCTTATAGTAGTTTGCTAGAGCTAAAAAGCTTCTTACCTCTGTAACTATCTTTGGTCTATGCTAGTTTACCATTGCTCTCACTTTTTCTGGGTCTACAGATATCCCATCTCTGTTAACCACATGACCTAAGAAGACTACTTATTCTGGCCAAAATTCACATTTACTGAATTTGGCATACGATTTCTCATCTTGTAACTTGCTTAATACCAGTCTCAAGTGTTCTTCATGCTCCTCTATGCTTTTAGAGTATATTAGCATATCTTCTATAAAGACGATTACAAACTTATCCAAGAAATCCCTAACTACTTTGTTCATTAAATTTATGAATGTAGCCGGTTCATTCGTTAGTTCAAAGGGCTTCACTAGAAACTCGTAGCATCCATATTTAGTCATGAATGCTATTTTATGGATGTCTTCTTCTTTGATTCTTAATTGGTGGTAGCTTGATCTCAAGTCTACTTTAGAGAACACTTAAGCTCCCTACAACTGGTTAAACAGGTCATCTATCGTATGAAGAAGATATTTGTTCTTGATTGTGACCTTGTTTAACTCTCTGTAATCTATATAGAGTCTCATGCTTCCATCTTTCTTCTTCACAAACAGGACTAGTGTACCCCAAGGAGAGACACTAGGTCTTATAAAATCGTTATCTTGTAGCTACTGTAATTATTTACTTAATTCTTCCAATTCCACCAGTGTCATCTTGTAGACTGGTTTTGATATGGGTACTATACCCTGTACCAAGTCGATGTTGAATTATATTTCCCTAGCTAAGGGTAAATCGAGAAGATTTTCTGGAAACACACAAGAAAATTCCCCTACTATCGGTACTCTTTCCATCCTAACTTCTTCACTGGCTTCAACATATATGGTTGCCAATACACTTTTCCCTACATCTCATAGGTAGGCAATCTAGTAGGTCTTTGCACTTCTAGCTTGTATTCAAAATATCCATCCTCGGGCATAGTAAACCGCAATACCATGTTGTGACAGTTAATGGTGGCATAATATTTTGGCAGCTAGTTGATACCCAATATAATGTCAAACTCTATCATTTCCATTATTAGGAGGTCTGTTGGCTTTACCCTACCATGTATTTCTATTTTCACTCCTTTGCATACCTTACTTATTCTCCCCCCTACTCCTAAAGGAGTATTAACAGCTAGGCAACCATTTATATTTTTAACGTCTAAAGCACATGCATAGACAAAATTCTCAAACACATAAGATACAAATTTACTAGTATCAAATAGCACATATACATTGTAGGAGTGTATTGGAAGCATACTTGTAATGTTGTCTACATCCGGGATATCCTGGAGGTGCTGTTGATGGGTGGCAAACACCTTGGTAGGAACTCTTTATCTAGGACCTCTTGCTTGTGGTTTACCTTCCTGTCCTCTCACTAGAGGTTTAGCTGCCTATTAAATTGGGCCAGTCTGATTTCTGATTTATCCTTAAGGATAGTTGATTTCCTTGTGTCCCCTCTGGTTGCACACATGACAGAAGATTAAGGAAACTGACCTTTCAATACAATGTTTGCTAATGTGCTTTGTCTTCTTGTAAGAGAAACATGCCTCATCTGGCCATCTACACTCTCTTAACTCATGGGGTCTGTAACATCTAGGACATTTAACATTTAAGCTTGTTATAGTGAGTGCCAAAGGCACTTACTTGATTTGGAGAGGAGGGGTTACGGCTCTGGGTATCCTGCTTTACAACAAGTGATGTCTTTTACCCATGTCTCACCCCATTCCACTAGAGGCAGGTTTTTTTCCTAGAGCTATTGCTGCTCTGTAGCTCCTCTATTCTTCTATAATAATTCTGTTCTATTCGAGGTACTTGGCTTTATCTACCATTTCAACATACGTTTTTAGTTAAAAGGCCCTTATTGCAAGTTGTAGGTCCAATTCCAAACCTCTCAAGAATCTTCTAGCTTGGGACCTATCATCATTACGCACATTTTCATGAAGGAACTAAATGAGGCGATTTAACTCTGCCTCATACTCTTCAACTATTTGGTTTCCCTATTCATAGTTGTCGTATTCATTCTCCATTCTATCTTTGAAGCTGTTGAGGAAGTATCTTTGATAAAATGGCTCTTTAAACATCGCTTAGTTCATGCATTCCCTTACCAGCCTAGGAACTGAAGCCCACCTTTTTGCTGCAATTCCCTTCAGCATGAATGCAGCATAATTTACCTTCCTATCTTCTGGTATCTGGAAGGTAGCAAATGTCTTCTCAATTTCTTGTACCCAATTCTCAGTCTTGATTGTGTCATCCACTTTAAGGTTAAATTCCTTAGCTACTCTTATGAACCTATCAAAGTTGATGGGTTCATTGGCATTTCTATGTTGTGGGACATTGGAGGCTTAGTGTTGTTGTGCTAATAGTCCCACCAGGTGGTTCACAGTATGCAACAGCTGAACTGTCTCTTTAACCATTTGACATCTTTCCCCTTGTGGTTGTAGATTTTAAGCTTCCTCTTCATTGAGGTTATCACGCTTAGCACCCTTTCCAATTCCCAATCCAGTAATTCTTCTTGGAGGCATTCTGTTTAAGAAGAGACAACCGGATCTACTTAAGTTAATATTAGTCATGGTCAATTTCATAGTGTGCAAGTATATACACATATACCATTACACATGAATCTACTCACATATATAACTTAGTAGTTAAAATAATACAACTAAAGTAATATTAAAAGAAGATAATTACATAATTAAGTAAACATCCCATATTTTACCTACTTTCTTTATGTCTTACTATCTTACGGATTCAATGCTTAACTCCTCTAAAGATCATATCTTAGACTACATTGTTTAAAATTTATGTCTATTGATCATCACTTAGTGTTAAGGATCATTACCTAAGCTCTTTAGGATCAACAACCTATGCTCTATAGATCAAAACTTAAATTATAAGGATCATGAACCTATTCTCTATAGATTCAAACTTAAGTTTCTAAAGATCATAAGCATAAAGCTCTGATACCACCTAAGCTGTGAACGCCTTGAAACTCGGGTTGTGCGACTGCTCGCCACGAGTCCTTATCTCACAAGAACACATTAAGACTCTGAATCAACTCTAATACATTTTAATCGGTAAGTCCTATATGAAAACATTTCATACATCTCTAAATTCAAATAATCTCAAAAAACCATATTAACCATCTAACGCAGCGGAAATCTTTGAATACAAAAATAATTATTCCTCAAAAGATACTATTTATTACAATTAAATGACATGAATCTTCCAAATCCTAATCACCATAATAATAATGGTAATCTTTGTCTTCTTCTCTTTGTGCTTCACCCAAACCTAAGTTATCTCATCTCTCTCAACACTTGTATCTAAAAATGTTCTCCGAAGGGTGAGCTAATACTCAGTACATATAAAACAAACACACACACATGACAAACATGAAAAGTATCACACACATCATGCTGTACTTAAATACAAATGACAACCATTTCTTAATACAAACACACAGCATTATGTCCACAAGCATTAATAGGGTACTCATAACCCCCTTAACACATTGAAACACGATTTGGTGATAGGAACTGCCACTACAGGCCCCACACCCATGATCCTTTAATCCTTAAACGTGGTGATGGAAACTACCACTTCGTGCCCCGCACCCATGTCCACTTAAACCTTAAACTTGGTGATGAGAACTGATACTACAAGCCCTATGCCCATGCACACTTAAACCACTTAATCTTGGTGATGAGAACTGCCATTACGGGCTTCACACCCATGTAAACTTAAACCTTTTAACCCACATTCAACTCAAATCATTTCCAAGCATGATTCCACTAGAGACAATGTCATACAAGAATCATTGGGGTGCTCTATAGGGATCTGTCACTACGGGTCCCTAGATCGAGACAACATACACTTAAACACTTAAACCAATTCATCAATTGAATCAAGTTTCATACATTGGCTAATTTAAACAAGCACAAGTCAACACGCAAGTTATATGTACCTTGAATCTTAGCCTTAAACACTTCTTGGTCTTGGACTTAAGCTAAGTGGAAATCTGTTCACATCAACAAGCTCTTCTTAGTACTTAATCTAAGATCAATATCATTCTCTTATTTCTCTTATCTTATTTATTAAATTTCTTTAGGGTCTTACTAACGATCTAGGTCGTGTGGAAATTAGTTTAATTTAAAGGTAAATGAATATATAATTACTATATACTTTATTCAACACGGCCATGTTGGGGACCGTGTTGCTTAACACAGGCTGGAGCACGATTGTGTTAAGGGTCGTATATCTTTTAGTGTAAAATTTTATTTTAGCACGATTGGAACACAACCATGTTGGGAGGCTATGTTCTTCTTAATTTAACAAGGTTAAAACACGATCGTGTTAGGGAATCATGTTACCCTTGACTCAATACATTCGAAACATGACCGTGTTAAGACGTGGTGTATCTCTCGGTGCAACTTTCACACTCAATACGGTTTAAACACAACCCTGTTGGGAGACCGTGTTACCCTTAACTCAATACGGTCAAAACACGATCGTGTTGGAAGGCCGTATATCTCTCAATATATCTTTCGAATTCAATATGGTCGAAACACGACCATGTTAGTAGGTCGTATTACCCTTGGCAATTTCCATGAACCCTAATTCTTTTATGTTAAATTCTCCTAAATCTGATCCTTTCTATTCCTAAGCTTAATTATATCTCTAAAACATGTAAATGCATCTAAATTACAAGGATTTTTGCACTTATTACATCAAAATTACAAACATCATATCCTTAAGCCATCAATTCCCATTCTCCTATCGTCTTTTCTCAAAGTTCTTGTTCTATATGAACAAACGACACTCATAAACTCCAAATTCCATTAATCCTCAATTGAAATTCGTATAAAGATCCTTACCTCGCGTACTTAAAATTGATTCACTCCTTTTTCCTTTTGCCATCCTAAGGTTTCTCATAGGGAGCGTTTGTCCTCTGCTATTTTACTGTAAATGAGTGAAAAGGAGAAAAGTTAGGTCATCTGGGATTAAATACTCCCTGTCATGAAATGTCCAAATTGCCTCTTCTAATTTTCTAAAATTCCATCATCGTCCTTAGCTCTTTGTGATAATATATATATATTACATAAATCAATAAATAAAATTTTCAAGTATTACAATCTATGAAATCTAAATGTTGACTAAATTGACATAATAAAATAACTAATAACTTTAAATAATATGCTTAGAAAGTGTGAGACATATATTGTATTATAGAAGCATTGTTGGAGTAGATGTCAAAGTAGCAACTTTAGTCAGAACCATAGTTTGATATTAATTGGAACTAAAAGTAAATTGGAATCTCTAGCTTTTGAAAACAGCAACATCAAAAGCTCATCTTCGGAAACATGAATAGAATCGAAAGTAATTGGAAACAATTGAATAGAAAACTTGATCAACAACACCAAAAGTGCCCTTTTTCTCAATATAAGTAAACAACTTCTTGATTTTGGCTTTGGTTTTTATTCTAATTCTAATCATTATTCTGACTTAAAAAAGATTCATCCTGAATCTTGGAAGTGTAACTATCCTAGATCAACTATTGTCCTATAAAAGTCAAAGAATGACAAGTAAGCATGTCTAACCAAGCTTAGAAATGGCTACCAACTGCAAACTCTCTAAGTTAAACTCCACAAAACCTCATGGAAGCAAATCCTATAGTAATTCCTCTTTAATTATAGGTTGATTTAATATAGATTATACACAATTTTACAAAGATAAGTTGTTTCATCAATTGTTAACATTGAGGCAGGTGCGTATGCATGTTAATGAATATGCTTAGAAGTATAAAACAATCTTAAGGCATTGTGAGTTACATGAGTCTTATATGAACACTATAATTAGATTTGTGAATGGTTTGAATCATGAAATTGTCAAAAGATGTTGATTCTCTTAGATTTGAAACATTGGATAAGGCTATTTAGTAGGCAATAAGAATGGAAGCGGGTTTAAATTTTTCACAAACATTGAGTTAGCTAGAGGTAATGAAAGCTACATGGTCTAAGGATATCAAACGATAAATTACCAAGATAATGAGTATCGAAAAGAATGTTAGTTGTAGTATTGACTTGGAGTCAAATCCTACAAAACATAAATCAAATATAAGGAAGTGTTTGAAATGCTTAGGTTATCGACATCTTAGAATTTATTATTAAAAACATTTATGAGAAGGAACTTGAGATAGAAACTTGAAGTAAAGTGGAAGAGTTGAAGACTCCAATGGTTTTTAAGGAGTATATTACTAATGTAGTGGATGGAGGTATAAAAGCGAAATAGAGGGCATTGATGAAAGGGAGATTGAAAGTAAAGAGATTATTATGCAATTTATAATACCAAATGAGGATAGGGTTATGTTGCAACTAGATGATTGGACACCTAATGTGATATCACTATTGCTGACTTATTGTGCTACTAGTGATTACAGGTAATTACATTTTTATTTATCATCATTTCAATTTCTTTTTCATGACCTATTATTGGGATTGCAAAGTGTTAGTGTGTATTGTAGTTCTATTGTGCCGTAAAAACTTCTATGATGCTTGTTGGTGTTTTTTAAGAGGGTTGAATTTTTTTCAAAATGGCATGGGATTTTTATTTATCATTATTCTAAAATGGAAATTTGATCATTAGCATGTTCCTAAGGAATTGATTGATATGGCACATGATGAATGAAGGGAAGTTAAATTATTTTTTCAGAATTTGTGGTTAAGGCAATGGGGTGTGAGGTTTGGTTTAGATATTAAGCTATTGTTTAGGGGTGAGCATAGTTTGGTTGGTTTTTCATCCATATTAAACCAAACTATAAAAATGTGATTTGTTTTTTTTTTATATTTTATTTTATAACATCATACTAAACCTTATAGTTTGGATTAAAAATGTTTCCAAACTATAAAATTTCAATTTTGTTTGATTCGATTTGAGAATTTTTTAACTAAATTGCTAAAAAAATCGTATTTTCAATTTAGATTGGTCAGTTTGTAGATTAATTTGGTTTGCTTAGTTTTTTTACTCACCCCTACTATTATTCATTTCCTTTTCTTTGTGATATGTTTTAGCTGATATAAAGGCTATGAGTTGTATAGTTTATGAAATAAAGTCATATTAGATCATTGCTATTGAGATTGTTCTCAAAATCCTTCTTGGTTCTTATCTGTTTATTTTCAATAGATTGTGGCAAACACTTCTTTTGATTATTTTCCAATATTGTGCATCCTATCAGTATTAGAAATTAAGAAAACCTAGCTTGTTTCTTATATTGGCATTTCATGTCCAATTTTAAGAATCGTTCATATCCATTTTATTTTCTTATTACTTAAAATCATAAAAAATACATTTCCTTGTTCCTTTCAAATCTGGTGGTTGAATCTTCCTTAGATTTTAATACCCATAGCTCCAAGTTCTTAATTGGTCTAGTGATTATCCTTCCAAGATACGCCAAATTGTCATATTAGAGCATAAAAATGATATTTTTGATAAGCTATGTAATTTTGAGATTGTGCTCACATACTTCTTAAGATTCAAGTACATTAAGGGTCTGATATGATGCATATATCTCATTAATAGGATGTTTACCACAATCTATAAGATAGATTGATAAGTATAATGAAATTGAGAAGAACTCAATTCATAAAAATATATTAGTTCATCAAAAGTTGTCTGTTACATTGCATAATATTGCCTATTCATAATCAACTAAAAAGATTATAAAAATGGAATAACCACTAACATGGAAAGTACTAGATAAGGAAACAAGATAAAATAACATAACTACTGTAATAGTTGACAACTAAGAAAATATACTTGTCCAAGTTCAAACTAATTTCCTTATTCATAAAAAGGTAACTAAAGATTCTAACTAAAATAAAATATAAAAAAATAGAAAATAAATATTACATAATGGGAAGCTAGGTAGAAGCGAAACCAAATCATGAATGTAGAATCGGATCATATTTGAAGCTCAGATCAAGAACATCTTTACCGTCAGAACCAAATGTAGTTAGAAGCCTATAAGTTGGAATCAATTAGAATTAGCTTATATTAGCAACATAAGTGTCAAAAACTCATTGGGAAGCTTCTTCCAATCAGTTTCAAGTAGAGATCAAAATTCTTGAATCTAGGGAGAAATTTAGCCACTAGACCAAGCAATCAACAATATCTTTATGAGATTTTATCTAATAACAGAATAACAAAGTAGACGGGACTATAAATGAACTCCTTCAATGGATATGATGTACGGAAGGAAGATTGAATTGAATATAATCTAGTTGATATGACACATAAGCAGATTATATGGTTTACTCATCACAATCTACGAAAACTAATAAAAGTGGAAATATGGAATGAGATGAACTCACATAATACATAGGGAGATAATATGATATAGTTAGCTGTCTTCTTAAAGTTACATAAGACCATTTATTGTAGAGCAATTATAAATATGAAAATAATTGAAAAGAAAAGTAATTATATTCTAAAACAAGGAGAAAAAAACTATATAATATAATCCTTCAATGTAATAAAAGTAAGTTCCATAATTGTTCAAAGGAATATACCTTGTTCAAACTTTAAGCTCTAATAACTTTAGCAAGTTGCTACCCCTCAGAAACTCTAAGCTTTAGATTGACTTCGAAAATAGGATTAGAATTATGACTTCCCTTTAGAAATAGGTTCAAAATCACAAGCATTCTTCTTCTCGAAACTAGTCTTCCCTTCCTCTTTCGACAATGATAAACTCTTTCCAAAAGTGATGCCATGAATTAGATACCCTTCAAAATAACTTAGTTCATTGCTCATCATTATCCTTTGCAAGAACAAGTGATTCAAACCCTTTGTCTAGCTTAGGTCATTGGTCCTCTTTAGGTTGAAACTTGGTTCAAAACTTGATTATGATTAGGCTTAAGTTCATTTCTTATATACACAAGCAATATAGGAGCCCTCCTTACCTAGATTTTGCTCACTAAACTTTTGATCCAACTAGAAGTTAAAACCTAATAACATACACATAAGGATTGAATTTATAGCCATAAATATGCTTAGAAATCATTTTCAAAGACCTAAAACTCATAAAATGGACCGAAGTGGTTGTTTGTGGCCGAATATGGTCCATTAGAGCTACCTCTAGCCTAAAGTGGTTGTCCTCATAGGGGAGTGGTCAATTACATTCATGAGGTGGTTAATTACCTTAAGATGTAGTCTATTTCATTAACTACCTTCTTCCAGAAAATTTACTTCAAGCAATAGAGATTCAACCTAAGGAATCCATTTTGAGCCCTTAATTTAAAAACTAACCTAAAACATAATTATTTAACCAACATATAAACTGTAAAAATGGATCAAAAACCTTAATAAAGGTAAACAAACTCTTAAATACTAAAGTTCACTTTTTTGTTCATCTAAGACATTAAAATTTAACAAGCTTTAGTTTCCTTAGATTAAAATTGATTTTATACCGATGAATTATCGATCAAGAGCTTTCGTTGCTTGTCACGTGTCAAGGCTAGTATTAAAAAAACTAATTTAGAGATCTCCCTAAAAACTAGGTTTAGATCTAATTACAAGCTTTAACCTTGTTAAATTTAGAGATAGAAGTTTATAATTATGAATATATAAATTATGATCACCAACTAGCAAGCCACTAGCCATGCGCACCCTAAGTGCTTCTTGTCTTCTTTTATAAAATAAAACCTAAATGAGCACTTGAAAATCATGATAAAGTGAAACAAAGGGGCAAATGGAAATGGTTATGTCCTTACCTTTACTTTCCTTAAGAAAAGTTATGCATGGAAGTGCTAGAGGATACGTGTAGAAAAGAAAAATTTTCCATCCCCCCCCCCCCCCCCCCCCCCCCCCCCCCCCTAATGAATGGAAATGAGGAGAGTGAGTTATTGTAAGTCCTTCTCTAAAGAGAAATGTTTCTTTTTTTCCAATTCACTCAAAAAATATTTTTCTAGGGTTATTTTGTTGATCTTAACCCTAGTTTTACTCAATCTCTAATTTCATTCATCTATAATTTTTTTTTTGATATATTTATTAAACCTAAGGATAAGTGGGTATATAATAGGTAAGGTATGAGCCCCCTACTTGCTACCTTATAGGTATTGATTCCCAAAATTTGGGAAGTGGAATCTATTTTATAGCACTTGGAAACCTACATCCTATAAAACTTATAGGGTATATGGTATCACGTGGAACTTGCAAAATTTTCTTCTTTTCTCATCAATTTCAACTTCTCACTTTTTTTAAATAACATATTTTGGTTACATTTTTTTTTTCTAATGCTAAAAAGATTACTTTTCACACTTGATTAATAGTTTTAAATGTGTATTAGCAAATATTCTTGTTTATTTTTTGACATCGCTACTATATTGTCACAATTTAAAAGCAAGCTTTTTCCATTTGCCATCAAATAAAAATGACCATATTTTTAAATAGTTAAAAAAGAATGGTACATGAACCTATGAATTGCTTTCTTATATTGAGAAAGCACAATTAGAACATATCGAAAAAGGAAAGTATAGCTACAAAATGACAATATAGTTTATATAGTAGTGAGTTTCGTGATTTATGAATTATAGCATCATAATACGTTGTACGTATATGGTAAAACTAACGGTTATAGGAAATGAAATATGAACCTAAAACACCTAAATGAAATATCCTCATAACATAATCAGCTGTCAAACTAGTAGTACATATAAAGTTAATAACTTTTGTATTAGTTCAAGTATATAAAGCCAAAGAATTGTAAAACATCACAAAACAATCATTCAGGAACTTGGAACATGTATCTTGTATATCTTAGAGTATAGTTTTCAAGGTGGTTATATGGTATAAAGATATCATATTCGTACCTTACTTGTGGAAGTAGCTTCCAAGAGTTCTAGAAGATTGTTACCTTGAACTTACCTTGTGATCTTCATTATTCACTTAAAACCTACCTAGTTGAATAACTTATGGGAAAGTATCTTATACAATAGAGTTAGTCGCTCACCTTTAAATAAATTCCATTTTAATGTTTATGATTCTTAATATAAACATATTTAAAACCCTAATTTACTCTTAGGTTATATTAATAGGGAAATGGATTTATTTTCTTCTTATTGTATTAATTTAGTTTTTGTTTAAGCCATAAATACCTAATTCTTTGAATTCAATTTCCATTATGTTACTTATCTTATTATTTCTACATAATGATTAATAAAATAACCAATATGGTGAAAAATGTATTAGAAGAATATATCTTTCGGTTAAGGACCTTTCTCATGATCCTTTCCACTTCATGATTCAATATTAAAAAATAAGTCAAAATAAGATGCTATATCACTTTATGTTAGTGCGTGTGGATAGCAAAGAGTGATGGTGATTCTATTTTTATTTTTTATTTTTAACTTAGGTTTTGAAATGAGAAATATGAAAACATACATTTATAATGAAAAAAAGAAAAGTAAAAAACAAATCTTATTGATCCGACCACATGACTTAATGAAATAAGGAGGGATATAATTGTAATTCAATAGGGATTAAATAGATATATAGTAACTATTACGTGTTAATTACTTTGTTTAGTTGATAAAAAAATGAATAATAAATAATACAAAAAAAATATCTATTATATTCTTAAAATCTTTATTATTTTCTATTTTTCATAATCTTAACACAACTTATAATGATATTTGTAATAAAGATGATTAATGGATTATTAAATAATAATTTATGAGTTGAAAATATAAATTCTTATTGAATATTTTAAGTAATAATAATTTATTAAAAATGATCATTTATTGAACTAAATATCATAATAATAATTTTATATAAAATAAAAGGGGAATGAATAGTCATTCCTGAAGGAATCTGCAGTATATCCTTACATATAATTTCCAGGTTTTATTGATCATGGAGAGCAATGTTTCAATGGGCATGTGAAGCAAGATCTGTGCTGAGAGGCTTTTAACTCCTTAAGGCCCAAGAGCTTAGGCCCGCGTTGCCATGACCCCTTTTCCGGAGTTCACCTTCTCGTTGTTCTTTCCCCGTTATATTTTTTTTTCAAACAATTACAGGGTCCGATTTACGATTCAATAACAGCAATCGGACATGGCCGCTGGAGACGGGATCTTAGGAGTCAGAGAGAACGCGAACACAAAAGGAAGCAAGATCACCAAGACAAAGTGGCTAAAGAGAAGAGAGAGATGGCTCGTAGGATTAGGCATCGTTCTTCACGCAGTCTACATGTTGAGCATTTTCGATATCTATTTCAAGACTCCTATTGTTCATGGAATGGATCCGGTGCAGCCTCGCTTCGATGCTCCAGCTAAGCGCCTCGTGCTTCTAGTTGGTACTCTTTCCCTTTCTCTCTCATAGGTTTTCAATCATATCTACGTTCTGTAATATTATGGATCATATAAAAATGTATTTGTAATCTGTATGTACAGTTGAAGTTGATGCAGCGGAGTTAGGGAAGTGGGATGTTTTTCTAAATAGTTAGTTAAATTGCCGTCAAAATTTTACTTAAAACAGAACTGAAAATAGTTAATTATTAGAAACATAATGGAGTTGTCTTTCCTTTCCTTTTTTTTTTTTTAAATAAAAATTAAATTTGTGTTCTAGCTTTGCAATTTTTGAGTTTTATTTACCTAGAATCACCGGTAAATGCTTCAAGGACTGGCATGTTGTGGAGATTCGGAGAGATAAATAGTTCTTCTGATTGGTTGTACCTATTTTCTTTGTCTCACGAAACATATCACAAAGCTCTGCACAAATGTGCCTTACAATATATGTATTATGCTACTGTTCTGAACATTAGCATTGGGTTGGCATGTATTCATACATGTCGCATTGCCCGTTTGTCTAAATATGCTTTTTGCCCGAGATTACTAAGTAGAACTCGGTCTTATGAGAATTTTTTTTTATCGGTAGATCTTATGAGATAATACAACATATCTCTTGCTTCAGAACCTAGTTGCGATCCATGCTTAAAGCTATATGCTAAATAGTAACAGGACATGGTTGTGCATCGGATGTGGAGTTTTAGAACAGTTCAAATATTTGACTCATTCTCAGCAACTACAGCAAAACATAAAGACATTTGACATTCTAGAAGCGTTTGATAGTTTTTTGCTTTAGTATATTGAGTCTCTTGAACAATCCATGAGTTTCTGCTGGATACTGAAAAGTCTTTCATTAAACTGAAATATGGCAGCTGATGGACTACGTGCTGACAAATTTTTTGAGCCAGACAGTGAAGGGAAATTTAGAGCCCCCTTTCTTAGAAGTGTGATTAAAGGGCATGGTCGCTGGGGAGTCTCTCATGCTCGTCCTCCAACAGAGTCTAGGCCTGGTCATGTTGCTATCATTGCTGGTTTTTATGAGGATCCTAGTGCTGTTACAAAAGGTATGCCGTGGGTTCTTTTTATATGTTTTCTCAATCACCTCTGAGTTGTGGTCTTATTTCTGTCTTTGGGTTGTTTCTACTTTTGGTTGATGTGCCACTGCTCTGCAGGTTGGAAGGCCAATCCAGTTGAATTTGATTCCGTATTTAACCGAAGTCAGCATACAATATCATATGGAAGCCCAGATATAGTTCCAATATTTTGTGGTGCTGTGCCACACAGCACATGGAGTACCTATCCTCATGAGTTTGAAGACTTTGCAACTGGTTTGTTGAATCTTAAGTTAAATTCTCCTAGATATAATTAGTACTATTTGCAAACCATGATTTTTCAATGTAGTAGACTGTTGCTGTTGTTTTATTATTGCAACTTTAGAATTACTAAATTAGCAAATTCATGTGAGGAAATAATCTGAGTCCTTTGCATGGTATGACCTCCTTTTTTTTCCTTAATTTTTGACCTTGTACTTCTCTAATCTAGTCATTATTGTAAATATCACTCAGCAGCTGTGGTAAATGTGGTGCCCTTTGGAACTCTCTCTCTCTCTCCCCCGAAAAAAAAAAAAATCTTTCTGTTTGTTTTAGCACGGATAGGTTCTTGAATCTCCATTTGAGGAACTTCAATTTTATTCGCTTATTTGCTAACCTGCACTTTCCTGACAAACGTGCATGTGCTTAGAGATTTCAGATTTTTTTTTTGGTAAGTAGAGATTTCAGATGTTGCCCTCTTTATTTTGAATATTTTCAAGGATGAAAGTATCAATTTCAACTAACCAAAAAATGTATCAATTTCATACACAGCCACACGATGTGCGCAAATTGAACTATTCTTTCACCTTTTACTAGAGAATACCATGTGCATGTCGCATAGAGTGGCATATGCCAAAAATGTGTCAATTTCATATATTTATAATTGAATTATCTTATTTGCAGGAAAAACCTGCTTAAAAGATTTCTGATTGCAGTTCTAAATTAATTTTAACCAATAAAATCAACCTACATTTTCTGGTGCACAATTATTGTTTACATTATCACCGATGAACTTGGATAATCTGCAAATACTGCATATTGTGTGCTTTCTACCAGTTTAGAGTGATCTTTAATTTCGTTATTAACTTTCCCTCCTTTTTTTATTTGATCACTGGGATGTACTGGGATAATTATATACTTATGTACTGCAATCAATTGCTAAAACTTGTTATATGGGGTCGTGGCCAAAAAAAAAAAAAAATCCCTAAGGGGATGGTTTAGTAGCTAAGTGCAGGAACTCAAAGACCAATAATAAATGGTATGAGGTTCTGGAATCAAATCACATCAAGGCTACTTCTAGAGGCTGCCTATAAAGGATAAGCTGAACTGGACTTATGCAAGTTTAAAAATAAAAAAGAAAACCATAACACACATAATGCCTGCAGCTGCTATAATTATTATTACTCTTGATTTTGTTTTTGTTTAAATTTGGAGTTTCATATATGGTGTTGCAGATGCGTCCTTTCTGGATGAATGGTCCTTTGATCAATTTCAGAGCCTTTTGAATAGATCCCACAGTGATGAGAGCGTGAGGAAGTTGCTTCTTCAGGACAAACTTGTTATCTTTCTACATTTACTTGGTTGTGATTCAAATGGTCATGCCCATCGACCCTACTCATCTATCTATCTTAACAATGTTAAGGTGGTTGACCAAATTGCAAAACGTGTATATGATTTGGTTGAAGGTTACTTCAAAGACAACCGCACAGCATATGTATTTACAGCTGATCATGGGATGAGTGATAAAGGTTAGAAACTCATTGTTACTTCCATATTCAAACTTGGTACATTGTTTTCGGTTATTACATACTTTGTACTCATAAGAAGGAACTTAAAGACCACTCCAAGTCTTCATTGTTTATACTCCCTTATCCTCTAAAATTATCATAAATATTTTCCCTTATATTTGTTGTTTGATCTTTTTCTGATAGCAATATTGGTCAATATAAATTGCTCAAAATGATGTGACATTTCCATTGGTCTAATTTGCCTATGAAATGTACTTCATAACATTTTGTCATGTACTCTTTCAACACATGGCTAAATTTTACTCGGTTTACGGGTGGTGCAGAAACATTTTTTTTTTCTCAAAAAATTTTCGTTATTTAGTAGTTTTTTACCTGAAAACTAATCCAAAGGATCCTAGTAGTCACACAAACTCATCAAACACATAATCATAGCATGCTATATTTTCATTAAACTAAGTTTATTATCATAATCTCAAGATCACATAAACTTATTGATAATACATTAAGTATTGATTATAGCTAACCTTGATTACATGGAATATGCAATGAATCCCCACAACACCATAATGGAAGGAGCATTGTGGTACCACCTAGAAGGCCCTATGATGAAACCTCCATCACCAAACACCACCAAAGGACTTTAGCCACCATTTAAACACCATAACCCAAACTTTGTGCCAGCACCACCAAACTACCAAAATTTCGTGCCACAACCACAAACCACAATTATGCAATCAGTAATTGATCAATTGTCAATTGTTTAGAATGGGTCTAATTTAAGGTTGGTATTGAGAATTCAAGACAGAATTCCTCTATGCGCATGGAGTCCCCTTAGATGGTGCCACCTAAGATGTTGATGAAGGGTGTGCATTTGATGTGTCACCATAGCTAGTATCTTCTATTGGGCATATGTCACTTAGAGAATACATTCATTTGTGTTTATTTTGCCTCATATAATGAGTGATCAAGTGTGAGCTCTTGTATTAGACAAATGGATGGCTCTCATTTGTTATTTGAGGGATGCACCTTTGTTCGCTTTCCACCAATCAAGTTGACAGACCTAATGAACACATAGATTCACTTACATGAGCTTAAACTTATCAAGCTTCTTATTTAAAAGGCTTGAAATAAAACACAAGCCCTTTGCACTCATTCTCGGCCTTTGCCCCACATTTAATGCACTTGCCTGAGTGGGTTTGGTCTAATTTTATTTTATCCAATTGTCATTTCACTCAATTAATTTCCTAGTTTTAAGAGCACCTTGATCTTTCAAGTGATTCAAATTGCGAATCAAATCAATCGATTTTGAATGGTTTGACCCAGATTTTTTAATGTCTTCATTTACATCCAATCTAGATGCTTCTTGTGTTGTATCCAATTCTCTAGGTACCCCCTTTGCAGTGGCCATGCCATGTCTAGGCAGAGACTCTTGGAGTACTAGCTATGTTCCTCGAATTAATTGACAATCCAAAAAAGATCTCCATGATTTAGATTAATTGTAAACCTACATGTATGATCATATCTTTCTATTTCAATATCCTGAATCAACATGTGCATAAATGCAACATTATGAGTTCAAAGCATCATAGTCCATACATCGAGTGTGAAGAGCTGCTTTTGCCGTAGTGGTATACTATATTTGGAGAATAAGGAACTTAACTCGCCTCGAAACTCCCATGCTTTCACCGATGGCTGTAACTAGATGGATTTTAGCTTACTCTAAGCTTATTGTATCATGATTTGGTTTACATGAGTTTTTATACAATTTGTATTGTGAAATTTTAGTTTTAGGATGGAATTTTTCTTTAATCCCTTTTCGCATATAGCGGTTGTACATTCTCTTCTTTATTCAATCTAATTGCTCATTTATCAAAAAAACGACGACAACAAAATTTAAGTGTTATTTGTATTAGGTGAGGTGAGCTATATTGATTCTACTTATTACACTATATAGCAAACCATATTCTCTCTAATAGCTATGTATGTCCTATCATCTCTAATATTTCCCTTTGTGTTTTTTCGTTGGTCATGTGTATAATCTATTTTCTAGTATTTAATACTTGATGCACTTCTTTGCTTCAACGACCTAGTTGAGTTCTTTGTGTTACATCTTTATCCATGCTTCTATGTTTTTGCAATATTGATTCAAAAACCTAAAACTAGCTCAAGTGTATCTCTTGTTACCCTGTTTTGTTAATGGCTCACTCGTACTTCTATTATCGCCAAAGTTGAACTCCATGAACTTTGTTTTTTTTTTCTTATGTTGTTCATTGTGAATTTTTTCACACAAGAAGTTTAGCATTCATTCTCTTCTTGTTTCTTATTTACTAGAGTGATGTCTTTTTCAAATTATGTGCACCATGGTACCGTCACTCTAGTGATTTCATCCATGACCTACCTAAAATATAAGGGCATAATGTTCATCCTTCATGTTGGGCTATCTTTCTAAGATAATCTCTTGTGAAACCTCCAAGTGTCTTTATCCTTGTCATTATATTTTCATACGTGTTTTCTTTAGTTTAGTACCCCACCTGTGCACCTTTTGTTTCCAAAATCCTTGATAAGCCTTTTCATGGTAAGTGAACACCATGTGCATTCTTCTTCCAATATTTTTCTACTAGTTTTCTTAAGAGGTATTTGTTTTACCAGTATCAAAGCATGGCATTTCACACAATGAGTGCATGGTAATCCCAGGTCTAAAGATTAATCATGCTAGTTCACTAAGGAAGCAATTGATGATGTTTGAATGTGGTGTTTCCTAAAATATGGAATGTGTCCACTTACCCATTACTCAGGCTTCCTAGTGGGTATCTTTTCTAAAACCCAGTTCCTTGTTCAATGAATATGACCTGAATCAACACATGCGATGATCTTGTGCCTGTATTTCTCTATGCCTTTGCTTAATCCTGGACTTCTTTGAGATTTATGTAGTGTAGGCAAACTCTCATGGACAACCAACTACACCCGAACGCCAACATCCTATGTTAATCTTATGGAACTTTGTTATAGATTAGTGTCAGTAGAAATGCACATGATATTTACAATAAATACCAAATGAATTAAATATTTAGTACTAATTAATCTTGAAAAAACTAACTTGTGTATTATATGTTGCATCAGGTAGTCATGGTGATGGGCATCCATCCAATACTGATACTCCCCTTGTTGTTTGGGGAGCAGGGGTAAAAAATCCTAGACCAGTCTTGAGCTCTGATCACCTTGATGATGGTCTTCGTTTCGTTGATGAACATATGCACGATATGCCAACTCCAAGAGAATGGGGTCTTAGTAGCTTTGAAAGGGTGGATGTTAATCAAGCTGATATTGCACCTCTGATGGTAGAAACTCCTATTCATCTGCTCTTAATGCTTTGCATCTTGTACATGTATATTCTCTATGCCTGAGCTTTCCTTTGGTTGATTTGTAAAGTGGATTATGTTGCAGTCAACTCTTCTTGGCCTGCCCTGTCCAATGAATTCAGTTGGGAATCTGCCTCTTGGTTACATTAACATGAAAGAGGTCAGTGCACATTATGGGATACCTGCAGCCTCATGGGTGATCTGGAATGAACATTGTTGCATATTTGTTGTACCAAAAGAAATTTTCCTCTCCTTTGTTTCAGTTTGCTTTTTGCCAGTAGCACTTATAAAGATAAATTAGTTTTTGTTTTTAGTAATTTTCTTCTATATCCCATTTTTAGGTAGAAGAAGTGGAAGCTGTGCTGGCCAATATGAAACAGATTCTCAACCAGCTTCTCCGTAAATCATGTATCCTATTGTTATGTTTGTCTTAAGCTTGACAGTATTCTCTAATATTCTTGATACCTCTTACTTTTTTACTTTGTATCAACTGCACTGATCAATAGTTAAAGATTATGGATGCATTTGAAGTTGTCTACGGGGTCACAGCACTTTTGCTGTTAATATTCTTCATATAATATTCTTGATATCTCTTGTTTCTTACATTGTATCAGCTGCACTGCTTAATAGTTAAAGCTCATGGATGTACTTGAAATTTGGTAAGGGGCCATAGCATTTCTGCTGCCTCTTTCTATACGTTCTTTTCTCATGCTTGTCAGTGCAAGTTGCTTAGTATCTTAATTATTATGCTCATTTATGATGCCATGTTAACTTCATCAAAAATTATCTTGACGGACTTAGATATCAAACAGTCATATTCATTATTTTTCAAGCCATTCAAACCACTGGTGGACCACTCATCCAAGTTGCACGAGATTGAGGGGCTGATCTTTGTTAGAGACTTTAAAGGAGCAATGAGGCTGACTGAAGATTTGAGAAGCTTGGCACTCAAGGGACTTCATTATTTTCAAACATATGACTGGCTGATGCTCATGACTGTCATTACTTTAGGTTATGTTGGCTGGATGGTCTATCTCCTTCTTCATGTCCTGCAATCTTACACTTCATTGCCTGGGGTTATTTTTAGAAAAGAGCGAGGACTTCAGCCTAGAAGTAATACCAGAAAAGTAATGTCCATGTAAGCCTTATTTCTCATTATCAAAAGGAAGGATAAGAAAGTAAGAAGTAGTTATTGTCCAAAGAACTTCTTAGCCTGCCAAATACAGAAGTAGAGGCTCCTAGTAGTGGAGGAATGTTTTTTCCTCTTTTAATTGGGGAGGCTCTCTTGGATACAAAAAATCTTGTGATGAAATTCCATGCAGAGAAGATGCCATATGAAGGCACATACAGAAATGGTCAAAGTTACATGCTGTCTAGATGCCGTATACTTGCATATTACTTGCATGTTTGCTTGAGAATAAAGCATGTAATTGAGTGGTCCATATATGACCATTCACCTTTTCATATACCCCATGATTTGATTTTATGCTTCCTCTATACTCTACTTTGGTCTTACATAACTTACTTTTGCTTACTGTTTCATGAATTTTTTGAATACTATGCCTGACCTTCTAGGATCTTCTCACCAAAGATCTTGTGTTTATAATGAGACAACTTACTTGATTTTGATGTGATATGTTATTGAACCCCATATTATTACTAAACATAAGTAAGTCTGATACTTATCTTTCTTTCTCATCCATGGCTAGTCACTTGGGTTAACTTCCTCCTGGCCAATTGGGTTCTTGAACAGATTCTTCTCTTGGCCAAATTTTGAGCCTTATTGTATGGAGAACTTGCATATTTCAAAACTATTTAGGATTGGTCTTCCAGGGCTTATTTTTTATCATTTTCTTTTATTTATATCGCATGTGTGTTTTTCTAATTTCTTTGGAATAGAAAAATGAAATTTTATTGAAAGCTACTAAAGGGGATACAAAACCTGGAAAAAGGTACTTCCATTAAAGCTTATAAAAAATATTAAGGATAGTTTAAAAATTAAAATAGAAAAGAAAATGCTTTGTATACCATCACTATACAGGACATATAGACCTAGCTTCAACAAAAGTAAAGTGTGTTTCTGTACTATCAAAAAGCCTCCTATCCCTGTCACATAAACAGCCCAAAAAGTGGAAGAAGGAGAAGCTTTTTCCCTCTTTATATCAAGACCATAAGTTTCATGCCTCCATCTCAGCATCTACTAATCATGCTTGCACCTAATTAATGATCATCAAAGAGTATTCTGAATCTCATATTGGATCTTGTGGATGGATAATGGAGTAGGGAATAGCTTTGGCATCATCTCATTTACAAAGAAATCATGAATTGACCCCTTTGAGAGACCATCGTTTCTTCCCCATCTATTTTGGTTGCATGTTTTGTTGAGTGATTGTCATTTGCATCAGTTGTGGTGAAATTTTTCCCTTATGTTTTATTGTGGTGTATTTCTAGCATACATTGAGAAATAAGTCACTTTTTTCATGACTTCATTTTCATCTTTATCCTTATTCCTTTCTGATTGCTTCCCCATTCAATTACACTGTTACAGATACAGCATTGTGGATGTTTGCTTATGGGAGTTCTCTCAATCATCCAATGGATAGAGCACTCTCCTCCTCTTTACCATGCATATATTGCGGCAACAATATTTCTTTGGACTCAAATATTTACCGAGTATAAATTTATAGAAGGACTATGGAGATATATATTTGGGAGGAAAGAAAACTACGTCATGAAACTTTTGGTTACCTTTGGTATCTCGTTGGTAGTAGTTGAATTACTGGTATGTTAAAGTTTGTTCTTACTTCGTTGCTGATGTCTAACTTATGATTAACATTCTAAAAAATTTTTTTGGTATCTTCTGCAGGTACATAGCTTCACTGAGAGAAAACTCTACACATGGTGTTTCCTTATAGTGGGGATTGCAGCTGCTTGTTATTTGTTTTACTTGATTCCTTGGAGGTCTGGGATACCAATTTTTGCATGGCTTAGTTGTTGGTTGCTATCAATATTTACCTTGATGCCAGCAGAAATTCCTGATAACAATCAGTTGGTGTATGTGTCTTCTTGGCTCATGAATAGATATCTATTAATAAATAAGACTTACTAGTGTGTAGAAATCTCTCTCTATCTCTCTCCCTCCCTCCCCCCCAAGCACTGATAGATATTTGTAACTCTGATAAATAATTGTTTTCTATTTCACATTCTTCACTGATAATACAAGATCGATATATATAGAGATACAAAATCTTCTACTAACTTTTACCTAATATTATATTAATTATAATCTAAAAACTATAACATATTATAACACTTTCCCTCAAGTTGGAGCATAGATATTGATCATGCCCAACTTTGTTACATATATTATCAATTTTAACAATATTTAAAGCTTTGGTGAAGATATCTGCTAACTGTTTTTCAGTTCTGACATGTCCTGTAGAAATCAAATTTTGTTATTTCTTCTCACGGATGAAATGATAATCAATTTCAATATACTTGGTTCGCTCATGAAACACAGGGTTAGATGCAATGTGAAGGGATGCTTGATTATCACATCATAATTGGGCAAGTATAGGCATTTTAAATCTGACTTCAGTCAAGAGCTGATGAATTCACATTATTTCACATTTTGATTGTGTCATAACTCTATATTCCACCTTTGCACTTGAGCGAGATACTGTGTATTGTTTCTTGCTTTTCCTAGTGACTAGATTTCCTTCAACAAACACACAATACCCAGTGGTGGATCTTCAATCTATTTTAGATTATGTCCAATCAGTATCTGAAAAACACTTAATATGATTATGTTTGTAATTTTCATATGTTAAACCACGTCCAAGAGCACTCTTTAGATAATACAAAATCTAATCTAAAGCTGCCCAATGATCACTATAGGAGAAGACATGAACTGACTTACAACACTAATTGGGTATGTAATATCAGGATGAGTTATTGTGAAATAGTTTAACTTCCCAACTACACGTCTATACCTCTCTGGATCCTCGAATGATTCTCTTTCTTTTGTAAGCTTCATATTAGGTGTCATATGTGTATTGCATGGCTTAGCTCTTAATTTACCTGTCTCAGTTAATAAGTCAAGTACATATTTCCTTTGAGATAGGAAAATGCCTTTTTTACTTCTTGTCAACTCAATTCCTAAGAAATACTTCAGTAGCCCCAAATCCTTAATATGAAATTGAGTATGAAGGAATGATTTGAGAGAGGTAATATTAACGCTATCATTTCCTGTAATGATAGTATCATCAACATATACAATGGGGATAATTATACCGGTGTCAGAATATTTGGTGAATATCAAGTGATTTGATTTGCTTTTTCTTAGACCAAAACTCTCAATTGCTTGACTGAATTTCCCAAACCAAGCACAAGGACTCTGTTTTAGTTCATATAATGACTTCCGCAGACGACAAACTTTATCTGATTCCCCTTGAGCAACAAATCTTCGTGGTTGCTCCATATAAACTTCATCTTGTAAATTGCCATGTAAAAAGGTATTTTTTATATCCAGTTGATCTAAAGGCCAAGAATTAGAAATTGCAATAGAGATAAATAGGCGAATAGTAGTTAACTTAGCCACAGGAGAAAATGTGTCTGAATAATTCACACCATAGGTTTGAGCATATCCCCTTGCTACAAGACGGGCTTTTAGTCGAGCTATTGTTCCATCAGGATTAACCTTGATTGCATATACCCATTTACAACCAATTGCCTTCTTTCCTACACGTAAGTCTACTAGATCCCAAGTGTGATTTGTATCCAAGGCATTCATCTTATCAATCATAGCATCTCGTTAACCAAGATGTGAGAGTGCAACATGAAGAGACTTGGGAATGGTCATAGTGTCGAGGGATGCAATAAATGTGGAAGAAGAGACTGATGTAGGACATGAAGCAGGAGAAACTTGTCATTGAGAGTATACATACTGAATTGGAGGTTGTGATGGTGGGGGCAATGGTAAGTTATTTGGAGACTTATAAGTAATATGATAGAGTAACAAATCGTCATCTTCTTCCTATTTTGGAGTTTCAATAGATGAAAAATATGGTGCGTTTTCTACAAAAGTGACATCAGTTGAGACAAGATATTTGTCAAGATGAGGACAAAAACACCGATATCCTTTTTGAACCCGAGAATATCCTAAAAAAAATTCATTTGAGAGATTTAGGATCAAGTTTAGTAACTTGAGGACAGACATCACGGACAAAACAAGTCCTACTAGATATCTTAGGTTAAATAGGAAACAATACTGTATAAGGAGTCTTAGCTTGTAGAATAGATGAAGGGAGATGATTAATAAAAAAATAGGCAGTGGAGACTGCATCAACCCAAAATTGTTTAGGAATATGCATCTGAAATAGAAGTGCTCGTGCTGTCTCAAGAAGATATTCGTTTTTTCTTTCAGTTACTCCATTTTGAGAAGGTATATCCACGTAGGAAGATTGATGAATAATACCATTTTAGAGCATGTATGATTGAAATGAATGAGAGAAATATTCTTTGGCATTATTGCTTTTTAATCTATGTATTGAGACATTGAATTGTGTTTTTATTTTAGCACAAAAGGTAGAAAAATGTGAATAACACCTTTGAATGATTTTTCATAAGATAAAGCCAAATCATAAGAGAATAATCATTTACGAAGGTAACAAAATACTGAAAACCAGCCTTAGATACAACTGGGCATGGACTCCATACATTAGAATGAACTAACTCAAAAGGTAAACTAGCCCTTTTATTGACTCTAGGTAAACTAGACAAATGGTGGTGTTTAGTAAAATGACAAGATTCACAATCTAAGGTAGAAACATTATTAAATTGTGGATAAATGGTCTTTAACACAGATAGAGAAGGGTGACCAAGCTGGTAGTGAGCTTGGAAGGGTGTTAAGACACTTGAATATGCAACAGACGTCGGCACTTGTGTATCCAATATATATAGACCGCTCGATTCATGTCCTTTACCAATCATCTTTTTTGTCAAAAACAGACAATGATCGGGATAAAATAAGATACAACAATTCATTATACGAGTAAGTTGACTTACTGATAGTAAGTTAAGGGAAAACTATGGTAAACTTAACACAGACGATAAGGAAATCAAAGGAGTTGGATTAATAGTGCCTGATCTATGGATAAATGACTTAGAGCCATCTGCTAGAGTGACATTTGTAGGAGAGGTGTATGGTTGGTAAGTGGAGAAGAGATCAAGTTACCTGTCATGTGATTTGTGGCACTAGAATCAATGATCCACTTGGATGATGAGGAAAGAAGACACTGAGTTGATTTACTTGATTCAGTAATCGTAGACGTATGATGAGATGTAGCCTTCAATGCCTCTTGATACTAAGAGAATTTGGCATATTCATAAGCAGAAATTGTTATTGTCTTTTCAGAAGACAAACTTGATGTGGAGTCAGTGAAGACAATGAGTACTGACTGCTTCTTTTAGCCACGATTTTGCAATTTCTTACAAGTACACTTTGTATGTCTTAGCTCATGACAGTAATAGCAAACAACTCTCCTTGATTCTTGACCTCGAATATGATCTCCCCCTCTCCTATTGGTGGAATTTCAACTTGTACTTTACTGACCAAAGCACTAAAATTGTGAGATGGGTTGGTAGCTGTATGATTTTCTATGCGAATGATTCGTTTAAAAGTTTCCTGAAGAGAGGAAACTTCGGGACTCGAGAGAATTTGAGACTTGACAAAATCATACTTTGAACGAAGACCGGCTAAAAAACTCATAATTGCCGTCTGTTCCCTTTGAGTCTATTGAACTCTTACATCAGGGCTAAAAGGCAGTAACACATTTAATTCTTCATATATCTTCTTAAAATTCATCAAATATGTAGTAAGAAACTAATCATGTTGCTCAGCACGATAGAAACTTTTACACATATCATAGATATGGGAAATATTCCCTTTCCCAGAATATATGAACTCCAAATATTCCATAAGCTCCTTAACATACTCACAATGATCAACTAAATTAATGATCTCATTTTCAATGGAGTTTCTAAGATGCAAAAATATACGAGCATTGTCTCATAACCATGCCTGTTTAGTATTATCTAATGGTGGATTATTAGTGAGATAATCATCTTTCTCAATGCTTTGTAGTTATATTCGCACAGTTTTTCTCCAAGCGATAGAGTTGTCTCCATTAAGATTATATTCTGTTATTTCAGTTGTCACTGGAACTATTTATGATATGTGATTTATTCTCAACCATCTAGCAATCCACACAACAAACACCACCAGCACCAAACAACACTAGAAGATTAAACCATCACAAAACAACCACCACCAACTCCAAACAACACTAGAAGATTAAGCCAAAGCAGAAATGCTAATTCTAACTAGGGAAAACACCTCAATCAGCCTATCCAACAAACTAGGTTTTAAAACCACCAAACTAAAAGAAAAAAATAATTTCCTAGCAACAGTAAAACCCAAACAAGAAACCCTAACCTTAGCAAGGAGCACATGTCCCAAGATGATTTTCGAAATAGTGAGATTGGAATGAAGAATACCGTACTACGAAGACCTAGGAAGAACATGTAAACAAACAGGGGTCACACACACCTCCATGCGTGGAAAACGAGGATGATCGGTGGATGGTTTATGTGGCGCGTGAGCCTCACGCGTTGATCTGTTGGTTGCCAGAGTTGGTTAGAGAAGTTTGTCGGCTAGCAATCTTTCCTCCTGGAGGGGCGGTGAGAAAAAAGAAACACAAACACTCTTCGGAGTGTGTGTGGGATACAAACGTCGCTTACTAAGCAGTTAGACCTAAATCCTAATTTTATTTATTTATTTTTTTCAAAAAAAAAAAAAAATCCTATGGTTAGACAGCTTTGATATCATGTAACTTTGATAAATAATTGTATTCTATTTCACATTCTTCATTGATAATACAAGATCAATATATATATAGATACAAAATCCTCTACTAACTTCTACCTAACAGTATATTAATTACAATATAAAAAATATAATTACAATCTATAAACTATGAACTATAATTTCAATTTAGAAACTATAACATATTATAACAATATTGAATGTTTTTTCTCATTCTGCTGTCTTTTTCTGACAGATTCTGTTTTTCCTCTGGTCCAATGTTTTTATATCTTGCAGAATTGTTAGTGGAGCTTTCATCATAGTAATTGGAGTAGCAGCAAGGTTGCTAGATTTACATGCTACAGGGAATAAATATTGGTCAAGCATTTGTAGTTTTGATCGGAAGAAAGCAAAGTTTCCAATGCACTTCCTCTTGCAGGTGCATGAGTTTTTTCTTTTCTTTTTTTCTTTTGTATTTTTTTGGTTATTTATTTATTTATTTTTTTGCTGCTTTTATCTCACTTACCTATTATATTCACCTTTCTTTCATTTTGTCACTCAACCTCTTTTGCTATGATATATAGGCACTTTTGGTTGGATTATCGTCAGCAATGGTATCACTATCAACATTGCACAGGGTTCAGAAGCAAGAGTTGCATGCGTTGCACCAAATTATAAACTGGTGCATTGCTGGTACAAATTCTGTTCCCCTCCCACCCCACTCTCCGTCCTTCTATTTTATTATGTTTTGTTTTAATGTTATTTTTGTTTTCCTTGAACATCTATTGAACACGTTACTTTTCAGTTATCTGTATTTTATGCTGGTATAGATCGGCATGAAATGTTACTTTCTCCATCTCGAGCATGAGCACATACTGTTATTACAAGGCATGAAGAAAAGGATTTGCTTGCTCTCTTTCTTGAGCAAAGCTGATGGAATATCAATGTATAGAGTTACGTAATTTGGAAGTGGCTGGTATTAGCTGTGTTGCATAAAGGATGAAATGATGAAATGACTGGTTTTTTTTAATCTGCTATCAAGTTCTCTTGAGAGTTTTGTACTGAAGTGCTGTCCTTCTAAAAAATAATCCTTACAAAGGTCTCCAAAAATAATTTGACTAGTAGGGTAGTGAAAATACATTTGAGGTAATTACCCAAAAAAAAAATACATTTGAGGAATGAATTGTCAAGTCTTGTGGATTTAGCAAAGAAAGTGTGTACCATGTATGCCCTTTCAAGTGGAAGATTGTTTATATTGAAAACGTATATGAAAAATGCATTTACTTTAAAAATGCTATTTTGGAAAAATGTAGACTTTAATTACAACTTCTCTTTGCCCATTACAGCAAAATCCAAAAGAAAATAAGTAAAGGATATGGAAGTAACTAAAAACTTGAAATTCATTTGCTATACCTACAATTATGTCTCTAGAAAAGTATCATCTATCCACATAATTTTTTTGTTCTCCGAAAATGTGTTCTCAATCAAGTTGCAATTAATTATGGATCTGGCAAATGAAGCATGGTACAGCAAACCGATTACAGGACTTCAAATCTAACCAGCTTGCAACCATAAGCATCTTGATCACTTTGTGCGGGTAAAAATCTGCACGTAATGCTTCTTTTGTGTGGGGATTGAGAAAGTGTAGTATGTCTTTACAATCCAGATAAGCCAAATGGTAAAATGATCTTTCATTTCATATCAATGATATTACAAGTCATATTTGTGTAGGGGATTGAGAAAGTAAAGAAAAAGAATTTTAAGCTTTTTTTTTTTCTCCTCCCTCTTTTCCCCATGTCTTTTGCTTGTTTTCTTTTGGCTTTTGTTGTAATGGGCAAAGAAAAGTCACATTCAAAGTCTGCATTTTTCCAAAATAGCATTTTTAAAGGCGAATGCATTTTTCCATATGTGTCTTGTTTTAATGGCTGGATGTGAAAACTCACTCCCATAATGTGCCTTCAATATATACATTTTTCCACTTGAAAGTGCATACCCAGTAATCTATGGAGTTTGAGAATGCATTCCTTGAATGCGAATGTGTTTTTCACTATCCTAGTAGCCAAATTACTTTTATATCGACTGTTGTTTAAGAATGTTTATAAAAAGTAAGATATATCTGTACAAAGTTGAATTTTTGAATAGGATCACTGAAAACAAATTTGGCTTTATTTTCCAAAGAAGCTATATTGGTGGCTTGCAATTAGCTATAACTTGTTATTTAAGGAAATCTTGTGGGCATAGGAAGTGCAGTGACAAGTTCTCGGGAATAGAGCATAAGTGATATGGCCTACTCTTGTAATAGTTAGTCAGTTTTGTTTTCTGTTGTTCTGTTATTGTTATTAGTTGTGATAGTAGTTTGTGTTTATTGTACTGTTAGTCAGTTTTACAGGTAGATAATTCTCATGTACCTCTAGTTACTTCTAGATAGTTCTAGAAGTCTTTAGAGAAGAGTTAGCAGCAGAGACTACAAATAGCTATAGTTAGGAGATTTAGTTTCTTGGCCAGAAAATATTTTGATAAAATCTTTTGAGAGCGAATCATGCTCTTGTGAACTTCCATATTTGGAAGTTGTATTCTTGTTTTCTTTTTCAATGTAATAGACGGTAGCATTTTGATTATTTTTTTGAACCTGTTTTTCATATTAATTGGTGCCGTCTCATGGGAAAAATCTTAATTCTCGAAGTTTGTTGATGATCAAGTTGGGGAATGATGAGAATGGATAGTCAAATGGAAGTAGTTGAGAAGTCTGTTCAAGAGCTTAGTGGAGATGTTGGACATACTCTGGAAGGACTTGTTGGATTGGAGCTAGATTTGAGACAATGGCAGAAAATCTCCTATCAATGCAGAAGATGATGCAAGAATTGTAGTAAAAATGGAGAAACGAGAAGATGTCAAAGGAAGGAGATGATTTTGTTTTTTGGATAATTAAGGAGATGATTTTGTTGATACTTCAGCAGCATGAAATTTTGACGAGATTGACATTGGTGTTGTGAGGCAAATGATCAACAAGCAAAGTAATATTTGAAGTTTCAGGATGATGGACTATGGAGTGAAAGATGACTCTGGAGATGAAAATTTCACACAAAAATTTGAGTATGAGCCGTATTAAAGAGTGTGATTGCATGAGCAACGTTACAATAACTTGCACAGAATTAAAGTTTCTGAAAAGATCTATTTGAACTTGCCATTGATGAAGATCGTCTCCATTTATGACTAGATTGTAAGAAGGTGGTCTTTATTTCTGATGAAGAAAATCCAAGCAAAGCATTGATGGAGGTTTTCGTCCAATGCCTATGACAACTTGCTGAATACATCACTTGCTAGTTTTTATTTTAACTTGACCTTGAGGACAAGGTCAATGTTGAGAGGGGATGTAATTGATATGACCTCCTATAATAGTTAGTTAGTTTTGTTTTTTGTTATTGTTGTCAGTTGTGGTAGTTAGTAGTTTTGTTTGTTGCACTGTTAGATAGTCGGTTGTACAGGTAGATAATTCACTTGTGCTTCTAGTTACTTCTAGATAGTTCTAGGAGTCTCTAGTAAACAGTTAGTTTGCAGTAGGGACTCTACAAATAGCTATAATCAGAAGAGATAGTTTCTTGGCCAGAAGATATTTTGTATATTCTTTAGGGAGAAAATGATGCTCTAGTGAACTTCTGTATTCGGAAGTTGTATTCTTGTTTTCTTTTCCAATAAAAGATTAGCTCTTTTCTTACCCAAAAAAAAAAAAAAAAAATTAGCCCTTTGATTGTTTTTTGAACCTGTGGTTTGTATCAATAAAATTGTGCGAGATGTAATTGTCCAAGGGAACTACTATATTTTAAAGCTAAAAGCACTTGTCTGGTGCCTATTTCTTACATGTCCCTTCTCCCCATGCTTCGCAAAAAAGAACACAGGAACAAAAAACCTGTTGCTATATATACAATTATATAAGTAGGAATTTTCGATAGTACAGCCATGTCCATGTGCTGGAAGAATAATGTCCTTTGAAAAGGATTGGAGTGTAATGATTTGGCTGCACAAGCAAGTGTTTCATCTCTAAATCCTATTTGATTTTTTGAAATCATAGGATTTGGTTAAGATTCATATAGTAATAAAAAAGTTTGCTAAGGTAACAAATTCATGATATTAACTTTATGAAGTGAGGACAGTGCTAATGGGATAGGTTATAGACATGGTGCCATTTGATTTTTGAGGGTTTCATCTGCTGTATAAGTTTGACTATCATTCTGACATTTGAATTTCTTCTTCAGTTTTCTTTTTAGCCTTTCTATAAATAATACAAAACAACTAATCTTGCTTTTTGACCTTCCTTCTTGTAGGTTTTTCGATGATTCTTCCATTGTTTTCTGAAAATTCCCTGTTATCTCGTGTTACATCTATTTTTCTTGGTTTTGCTCCCTCATTTCTCCTCCTATCTATTGGGTATGGTACTATGTTTCACCTCTCTCGATATACCTTGTGGTTTTGGGGGGCATGTTATTTATTATTTTCCTTAAAAATACAATTACAGGTATGAGGCTGTCTTCTATGGTGTACTCAGTCTTGTACTATTGGCATGGATTCTATTTGAAAATGCTCTAGCTTATTTGGTTACAATAGAAAAGGTGCCAACTTCTAGTAAGAGCATGGAGGAAAATGAGGTGCTTCAGAATGGTGACAGATACTTGCAGCTGTCTGATGTGAGGATTCCCTTAACTTTTGTAAGTTTTATCCTCTGCCTTGCCATTATTACCTTCAGGTTTTTTTTTCTTTTTCCCCCCTGATGCCTTTACTTTACTACTTATAATCTATGGTGAGCAAGCTCCTGAGAAGATAGGTACTGCCTACAGGGAGAGCCTCTGAATGTACTTTCTTGATTCTATGTGCAGTGATACGCAAGATAGAATTTTCTACTTCCATTTTTTTACAATTAATTTTTAATAATTATCTAGATCCCATTTTCACCCAATGAGAGGAAGCTGTTTTATTATAATTTATCAGGTCTTCTTTCAAACCCAACTATGTGTCAATCATTGTAAGATGTACTTCTATTAAATCTTCGGTTTGGCCTAATTGCTCCTTTTAGTACAAAGTAGTTTTATATTTGTGAAAATACATAACTGGTTTCAATATTTTCATGGAAGACAGATTTGGTTCAGTCAAATTAATTCCCCAAAATTTGTAAATAGACTAAATAAGTTTGGTACTCCGAGGACCAAATGTGTCTCTAGCGCCACTAAAATACACAAATGGATTACGTACCCAAAAAAAGAAAGAAAGAATAATGATATTTTGATTTATCAAAAAAAAAAAAACAAGAAAGAAAGAAGGAAATTGCAGAAGTAAATATGGATGGCCACACGAATCCCTATAAGTTATCGTTTTGTCATTTTTTTAAAAAGAGATTTTGGTGGAAGTCATTGTAATTGTTCACATTTGTATGATTGTTTTAAAGCTTGAAAATTTTTATCTCTTAGGATTGTGTTCATCTTTAAAACATCGGGACTTGCTAATTTTATCTATTAAAACGGATCGTAATAGAATTTTGTTGGACAAAATAACATAAGTGATATATGAATGGTCATATAATCGTGTTTACAGAAGGTACAATTTATATAATTATTTGGTCCCTTCATAAAGTTCTAATGTCATATTGTTTAATTTAAAGTTAATGGATCTGATTGGATAAAACCAACTTAGGGGTTAAGTTGGTCTTACACGCAAGTAGATATTGAAAACCATTCTCTTCTTGACAAGCTTACAAACAAAAAAGTAACAAAAGTAATAAATGAACTTTTAATTTTGCAATTACAATTAATTGAATTAGTTTGTTATTAGGATAAAGAAATAAGTTGACAAAGCTTGATGCCTGGTGTAGTTTTCCCCTGGCGAGCATCCCCTTCTGTTAAATGTGCTCCATGTGGAAGCACAATGTTATTCCTTATCATTGTACTTGTTCTAGAAAGCTTTTTTCTAGTGCACCATACATAACACTGTTACAGTTGTTTCTTTGTGACAATTCGAATAATTTAACCTCATCTGCTGTTTTTTCTTTATCTTAGATGGTTCTTTTCAACATTGCTTTTTTTGGGACTGGAAATTTTGCGAGCATTGCTAGTTTCGAGATTTCATCTGTCTACCGATTCATAACTGTCTTTAGTGTAAGTAAAAGTGAACTTACCTGGTGATCTTTTCCTACTTCAAATAACTTTGGAATGCAGCTGATGCGGCTTTGAATCTATATTGCAGCCATTCTTGATGGCATCCCTCCTTATTTTCAAGTTATTTATACCTTTTATGCTTGTCATGTAAGTTTTCATCTTTCCTGTTCATTGCTTTTTGTATTTAGTGATCATAGAAGTATTTTCCTTGGAAACTCAAGGGTATATTATTTGGTAGAGACATTGGTGTAATTCATTATCATTGATTTTCTTTCTTGTGATACTTTATGGCTTCCCTTTCTTATCTTGTTTCGATGTATACAATATATGTGTATTTGTTTTTGCAATTTTAGGTGATGAGAGCTGTGTATGGTTTCTTGAGTATTTTCTTTTCCCAATAAAATAGTTTCTTGAGTATTTAGACACTTGCTGAAATTTCTGTCGATGTGTATTTAATTGATTGGATTGATATTTTTCTTTGATCATTAGTTAAACCGTATTTTTTCAATAATAAAAGTTTAATGTCAATGGATCAACTGTGTCACCTCTTACATAACAAAAATTAACCCACATTAGGTGCTCTGATTTACAAAAAAGAGCCTTTCTCTCATTTGCCTATTTTAGCCAAAAGATACTGGGAGAGGTTGATTCACGGTTCAGTTTCTCTTAGGTATAAGTTCAAGTTTCATGTAGGGAAAGAAAAAAAAGAGAGTAGCAATTGATAAAAATCCCTTCAACTTATAGCTTATTAGGCTGTAACAACATAGTCATGTGAAATGTGCACAAGGCTCTAAAATATGCAAAGCAACAGGCATAAAATAAGTGCACCTTGACAAAAGTGAGCAAGTTTTTGATGATAAGAATAAAGTAAATTGACCAATTCCTAGCTAGCAAGTTTGCTTTTTTCCTTTTTTTTTCCCCTCCCCCTAGTTCTTAGGAAAACTTGGTAACTTTTTGATCATTATGTTCGAGGGGTTAACCTAAGAGGTTGGCTTAATGGTTTAGGCTGAGGTACTAACATGACAAATTGCATGAGGTCCTACATTCAAATCCAACCATGGCCATATTTTTTTGGATCAAGTAAATTTTATTAATCTAAAGGAAATAGTTTACATTGCCAAATGGCAAGATATAATACAACAAGGGTACAAATATAGCAACATAGTGTTTCTAGGTAGTGCAGACTCTATCTTACATTAGTGTAGCATACGTTCTAATTTGGTTTACAATAGAGCCTATAGTAGATAGGTTTCCTCCCAGGCGTACACTGTTATGTATACGCCATATATAGTATACTGACGCTACAAGAGCTGCACTCCATGTTTTAGCTGCTGGGGTTGAGGAATCTGCCATTGCTACCAGAGCACTCATGGCTCCTTGCTATGTACTAAATGGGGAAGGGCATTGGAGACAGTCACAAACCAAACCCCATACTGCCGATGTGTAGCTACAGGTAAAGAAAAGATGTTCATGGCTCTCTCTACCTTGGTTACAAAGGAAGCATGTAGCAGGTACTGAGATCCCCCATGAGATCATTCTATCCAGGGTCACTAGTTTACCTTGCCAGGCTAGCCAAAGTATAAATGAGTGCCTCGATAAGGATTTTTTGTTCCATACTACTTTGCACCATGGCATTGCAGTGTTTAGGGAGCAGAGAAATTCATAGCCACTTCTGATGGTACTCTCCTGAACTTGAGTGCTTCCAATAGAGGTGGTTTGAGCGAGAAGCATTCGGACGCAAGAAGGTTGGTATATGAATATTATTCCAAAATGGGGTTGCTGGTATATGCCATTCATTATCATTCATTAAGGAACATAGTCTCGTTGTTGGGGAAAACCCCGTGTTGCCCCTCTCTCTGGCATTGAATATTGTGTCCAAGGGCCCTATTAGGAGCCAGTAGTCTGCCCAAAGTGATATCTCTAACCCTTTGTTAGGTTCCCATTAAAAACAACTTCGAACCTTAGTTCTCAATTTCAGCAGCTTCCTCCAGGACCATGAGTATCGAGCAAGTGCCTTAATAGACCAAAAGCTTCTCCCTTTTAGTAGGGTGGAGTGTACCCATTCTGGCCATATGCTCTTTGGTCTCTCTTTGCATAGGTGCCAAATGTGCTTGAGTTGGATAGCCTTATTCCATTGAATTAGGTTTGGGATTCCCAGCCCACCACACCACATTGGTTTGCATACCCTCTCCCAACGCACTTTGGCCTTGGTATATGTGTTGGGTTGTTCGCTCCATAAGAAGTTCCGAATTAATTGGTTGATTTTTGATATGACGGGCTTTGGGAGGATGAACACTGAGGACCAGTATACCTGCATGGAGAATATGACCGACTTTACCAGTTGAAGCCGACCCGCGTAAGACAAGTACTTGGTAGTCTAGGTAGTGATGTGTGCTGCGATCTTTTCCAAGAATGCCTGCTGTATACTCAGCAAAGCTGTACTTAAATTGGTGCTTGGATCTTGTGGAGTTGTTCATGTGTGAATGTGAGTAGTGCAATTACTATTGTATCCTTTTGTACCGGAAAAAGGGGTAAAGGAAAAAAAAAACGAAACATGCTTGACTGCATGTAATCTGAATTTAAAGTTCTCTGTCTTAGATCCTTGACATAGTTTCTGGCTCTAATGATTTTCTTTGTTTTCTTCTCTCCTCTTTCGTCTATTACATGTATGTATGGCATTGTGGTGCATTTTCATACTTTGGAAGATATTTGATATGCTGGCTTTCTTCCAATATCTTATACTCTTGATATTGGTTGACTAACAGTAGTTTATTCCTTTGTACTTGTCTGCAGATGTGCATTTAGTGCTGTTGCTAAGCTAATTCGAGTTCCTCGATCAGGATGCTATTTTCTTGTTATATTACTTTCAGATGTGATGACCATCCATTTCTTCTTTCTGGTAACCTCATCACCTATAAATTAACTATGCCTTTATTCATCTTGACATCTTAGTTTGCTGACATCTTTTTTCCAATCTTCATCAACTTATGATTTATTTTGGGCAATTTGTGACTTACATGTTATTTCTCTATGCATTTTACTTTTCTTTGGCACTACAAGGAACTATTTAATTGAAAATCAATCTAAGAGAAGCAAAAAAATGAAAAATGATGTGAATGAATCTATAAATTATATGTTTCTTTTCTACAAAAATTTTTGAATTCATCTCCTAACCTTTACTGCAGCCGAGACTAGCAGTAGGACAAAATTGCATCCTAGAGTCCAGTTAGACCAATTAGAAGTTCTACTACATACTGACAATTGATAGATGGATGCCTATGACTCTAAAGAGGAAATTACAGAAGGGAAGTGTGGAGGTTGATTGCCAGCAATTCATTTTTAAAAGTGAGAACTGAGTTCCATATATAAAAATGATATTAATCGGGATCAAATAAAAGATTAAACCTAACTGTTTCGAAGATTTTCTCTTAACCTCTACTTTAGGGGGGTCAGGAGTTTGCTGTGATATGAGGGCTGCATCTCATTTGGATAGAAATCTGCTGAGTGGAAACTTAGGTCTGTGAATACCTTCTGCAAGAGGTATATTATCTGTATGCCTGAAAGTGGCCACTTTATTTTTGCAATATGAGCTGATACTCCTTAGATGCTCTTCGCTTGCATCGGCAAGATTACCCATATAAAACATCTTCCTCCTAAGTAAAGCAGATACTCCTTAGATGCTCTAACACTTGATGTTATCGCAGTATGTGAGGCCACATACACTAGGATGTCATAAGTTCATTGAACTATTTGTCGTACCCTCTCTGTTATGTGCGTCTAATCACTTCAGGACTGGGATGTTAGTGGAGAGTGAGAAAATCATAGCATAGCAAGAAGGAGCTGATGGTTTAAAAAGGATGGTGTATGTGAAATAGAATAATAGGTTGGTTGCATAGTTAACAAGAGGAAAGAAGTAATTTGCACTTTTGTTATTTGACAATGAAAACAGAGAGAAGTGAGATGGCAATCAACTCTTATGGACCTAAACTTTCTTTGTGGGTATTATCTCTTCTGAGAATTTGAATTTGCTTGATTGGAGCAGCTGGTTTGAGTTTTGTGCTGGGAGTGGGTTATGTCCTATACTGGAAAATTATCTGGTGTATCATAGATTGTGGGTAATATTTAATCTTGCCAAACCCTGAATCATATGGCTGAATATTTTGCTCAGTCTAATGACGAATATCGGGTTTTTAAATAATTTCATTTGTCAAAATTTTCTCCTTTATCTTGTCCTTGCCATGTCAATGCTGTTGATATGGTTGCCATGTCTTTGGTCTGTTTTTCAGTCGGTTAGGCAAGTATCAAACTAGAGATTAACTTAATTTTTTTCATGTGTTAGACTGATTGTGGGAATATCATTGGCTAATATCCTGAGTAACCAATAACAGGTGCGAAACACTGGCAGCTGGATGGAAATTGGCAACACAATCAGTCATTTTGGAATTGTGAGTGCACAAGTGGTGTTTGTGCTGTTGCTGTTTGCCCTGACCGATATATACACGAAGGACATCCAGATTAAATTAGATCAACCGTCATCCAGAAAGGCGAAGTAATATGCTAAATTCAACTTCGAGGTTTGATCTGAGACATTAATTTTGACAGATCCGGGGGGTGGGGTTGGAGTGGTGGGAGACAGTTATTTCTGTCCACCACCATCCTTCTCACCTAATTTTGCGGTTGCACCTATTTGAGTGAGCTTCAAAATGATGGGATTTTTTGTTGTCTCCCATTTGATTCAGCATATATGATGACAATTGAGATCCAGATTTTGCCCTCTAACCATTCTTTATAATACGTTAAGTCTTTGTAATCTATTCTTGGTATATCGTGTTATTTCAGAGCTTAAAAAGTTTGTCTTCCAAAGATGCTTCTTGCGCAGAAAGGTTTTTGCTTTGTGAAACTCATCGTCCTGTTATCTTTGTTCTTAAATTATTAATTTTCCTGGATGTCAATGTGAAAATGAGGTCAGCGAGATGAGATCATCATATATATATTTGTGAAGTCTGTGTCGGTTGAGAACATACCCATTGACTTGGTCGTTACAGTCTTTTCTTAATATGGTTTCGGGAGAATGTTGAAAATATTATACAATGTTCAAACCACTGGTCAACAGCTGTCATTTTCTCCTTATTAAATGATTTGCCCTTCATATTCTATGGGCGGGTTCACTGCAATAAGTTTTTATAATTGCTCGAATGCATTCTTCGTAAATCATTTACTATTTTGGACATTTTTTCGTCTCTCCAGTCTCCACTAATTGTCCATGACCGATCCGTTCAACAAAGTTGGGAGCATGTCACGTCGGTGAGACTTCCACTTTAAAATTAGGAGTGCCGATTCTAATTACTTATAAATACATATTATGTTATATCTATTGCAGCATAAATGTTTTATTAAAATATACTAAGACATACATAACGTGTGTTATATACTAATTACATGTTAAAATCTTATATCGTTAGCAGAGTCATTAATTTTATGGTATTATATGCATGTATATATGTATGTGCCATGTTATATTATTTATTAATGTATTTACACATCTACAAATTAAGGGCATTCTTGATAAACGCATTTAATGTTTTTATGCACTTCATTCCATTTTGAATATATTACGAGCACCAAAATATTAAAATGGAATTGCAAATTTAGTTAAATTTCCAAATGCAAGGTTGAATTGATCGCTCTATTTGTAATTCAATTACACTCAATTCCATAGCAAACCAATCATTTCTTATGAATATAATGGGCATAAGTTTTGTGGTATAATAATAATTGAAAAAAAAGGGGGGGGGGGGGGGGGGGGGGGGGTTGATATCCAATTTAATGTCTTAATTTTGATCTTTTTGCAGCCTTAACTCTCAGTCTACTATCTATAACACCCAGTTACATATTTAATTGCTAAAGTTACTCCTATCTTGAGTAGCTCCGCCATCCTAAAGGAGTAGATATGAGATGTGTGTCCATATGTACATTTTCTAACATCAACCCAAAGCATATATCCCTTTAAAGCAAACTTCGATTCTGCGTCATATCGATAAATTAGGAGATAGTTGTCGAAATGGTGTGTATATATGACTCGTAAAAATTTCGAACTCCACAAAATTGATCCACGTCAGCAACTTCTTCTCCATTTGGCACTGCATGACTCTGATGGTCATGCAATAGGAGGCGCATTTATGTTTCACTCTCTTGTTTTTGCAATTCCCGGATCCTACACTGAACGGACAGCAAGGGAAAACCTATTTCTTGCCAAAACAGTAACATAAGATTTTTCCTTCTATTGCATTTAACCAATATGTTTCCTAATCAAGACACTTGTAATCTAGAATACTTATCTTTTTACAGGATGGGATCAATCAAATTCAACTTTTCTAACTTCATTAATTGTAATAGCAGTCCCCTACCCCACCCCCCCCTCCCCCACACACCAAAAAAAAGGGTTTTCTAAAGAGATACAAAAATTGTAATAACAAAACAAACGTGTATAAAATAAAAAAACCCATAAAAACACAGATGAATTTGCTATAGTTAACCCAAAAAACATATTATCAATTGTTTCCTTAGCAGTTTGGAAAGAGAACATCATTAAAACTTACCCTTAAAGTATTCTGACACGATGAGATGAATATTAGAAAGGGATAGGGATGAGCGGGTTCATACGAAATTTCAGATCTCACAGGCCATTGACCTAAGTCAACTGTAATTTACGAAATTATCCTCTGAAACAATGAACATCTTCTCCTATTTAAGTATTTGTTTCGTTGTCTTCCAAAGTGTACTTCTCAAGCAGCTTCAGCTCAACCCCATTCAATTCCGATGGCAGCTTCTTCTCAGTATTGTCCATACTCTTTCTCTTTTCCTTGATCTTCTTCTTCTTCTTTTTTTCTTTACCCTAATTGTCTGATTTTTTAGGTGTTAATGCTTTTGGCTTCTGGGGTACACTTGTTTCTGCAGGAACTCATATCATTCCCAACATATTTCCACTTTAAACAGTGCACTAAGCTTGGCTGACTTTGCTATCGCTTCTGGTGTTTTGGATCATTCACGGGATGTCATTGCCAAATGTCAGACCAAGTTAGATTTTGGGTACCAGAAGTCAGATTCTGATCCAATATTACAGTATGAACAGAGGAAGCTGGATATGTACGGCATCATCGCTTTTGTCGCACCTCCAGTAACTAGAAGTCGTCTTTTAGAGAAAATGGAACTGGATTCATCGTCAACTATAACTGGCTTTGATTTTCTCCGACCTCGGAGGAAGAATTCATCTTTTTCCATCAACAGAGCTGCGCTCTCCCTCTTTGACACTCGAAAAGTTGAACTTCTTCATCTAGTTGATGAGGTAATAGTCGCCTTGTGTTTCTCTATTTGTTACATTGAACATTAACTTCGAAATCCACTACTAATGATTGCTGCTTCTTCTTCTTCTTCTTTTTTTTTTTTTTTTCGGCTTCCGATCCAATGACTTTGGATTATTCAAGTAAATGCTAAAGTGCCTGTTGGATGAACATAGAACCAGTTTCCCAATCATTTTTTTTTTATATTTTTAATTACTCTGGATATCAATCAGACTGATGACGCTGTCAAGCTTGTTAAACTTCAAGAATCAATTTGGCCGCGTATTAGTACTAATGGAATTGGTAACCTGCTATGGCTGTTATCCTTGGAATTGATTCCTATCCAATGAATTTGGATTGTTTGAATAAATGCAGAAATTTCTGTTGGATGAACGGTAAAATCAGCTTCCCTATCGTTTTCTTTTCTTCATTTATTTATTTATTTTTTTAATTGCTCTGCAAATCGATCAGAGTGATGACGCTGTGAAGCTCGTTAAACTTCAAAAATCAATTTGACCGCGTGTTAGTAGTCTTAGAATTAGTAACCTGCCGTGGTTTTTGCCCTTGGAAGTAGAATTTAAGGAATTGAATGGATTGTAAGGAATCAAACGAGGAAAAAAAAACGCTGCTTTTCTTAAGAAATTCCTGGAGGGGGCTAACTTTGTTTGTTGAAAGTTTGTAAGCATGATTCAGTAGCTTGTCTGTGCTTAATTCAATCATCTCAATGTTCGGCAGAGTCATGAGACACCTCTTCAACTGAATGCTTTGCAAGTGAACATGAGCTTTTTGATCTATGATCTCATTGAAAACTGTCCGTTATCCATGTTTTCATAGGATGCCTCCATTTCTGTTGGCTCTCGTAACTGCTGTGCACAATTCAAAGGTTTGCTAACTATAGTTTTTGCCCCTTATACAGATTGCTAAGGCAGCCGAGTCTAAGCCATATATTATCACTGGAGATGGTATCGGTGGATCTGTGGCTTGTCTCTTTGCCCTGAAGTTGCTTAACTCTCTGGACACAAAAAAAGCCAAACCACCTCTTTGTGTCACTTTTGGTTCGCCCCTTTTGGGAGATTCTGGCCTTGAAAGGGCTATTTCAGACACAACCTGGAACTCTTGCTTCTTGCATGTTGTTTCTATGGACGATTGCTTTCCCAGCCTCTTTATTCAGCCTAATCATCCAGCAGGTGGGCAGACTACGGGGCACACAAGTACTTACCATCCTTTCGGAAGATTTGTGTTCTGTTCCAACTCAGGAGGTGCATGTTTTGAGAGTCCTGAATCAGCTTCAGTATTGCTAGAGGAGATAAGTGCAGCTAGTGAACTAAATGAACAAAGTTTTGATTATGGCTCCATTATTACAAGTCTCAGAAAAGGCTTGATTGGCAAGGATAAAGCACATGGTACTGGTTCATCCATGGGGAGGGCGAGTGTTGCTGCACAATACCTTGCTGGTCTCTTTCAGCTTCAGGTCGCACTACAGTACTATTTCTCTTTATTTTATGATAGGTGTATTCACTTGCATTTTCCCTTGATCAACTTAAAGGGTGTCTTCCTTTATAATTATCTTCTCAAGTTTTCCTAATGACTGGATATTTCTAATGCTACATTTAAGATGTGTTGCCATCATAGCTGCTAAGCTTTTAACAAGGGATGTTTTGTATAAAGCAAAAATGTTATCTCTCTAGAACATCACACAAGCATATGACCAAGTTCTCCGATAACACTGAACTACCTGAGCTTTAGATATTTCAGGGCATATTGATCGGCGTATCACAGATTAGGTTCTCAATCCTAATTCCTAGCTGAGTACCCTATCCAGAGGGTTTTAGGGTTACTGCATTTTTGGGGAATTCCTTAATGGTCTATACTTGGTACTTGTGTCTATTCTGCTCTAACTTTTGTACTGTTGCAGGTTGTTGCTCAGTTAGAAGGAGTTCTAAAGAATGAAAAGTTAGTTCTAGACGTAAAGAGGGAGAAACTTGAAAGGATAGCAAAAGGTTTGAATGATATAAAGGTATACATGACTTACATGGAATGGTACAAGAAAAATTCAGAGAAGCGCAAAATTCCATATTATGACAGCTACAAGAACCAATTGGTTATGGCCGATTTCGATGTAGCTAAATTTAAAAGTTATCTTCAAAAATACTGGGAAGACCTGGTCAAAGACGCAGCTCAAAAGCCTCAGAAGGCGGAGGCAACATTGCGGGTTCGTTGGCTCTTTGGAGGAACAAATTTCCGAAGGATGGTCGAACCGCTTGCAATTGCTGATCATTACAAACCTGGGGTTGCTAGGAATTACATCACCCAAGCAAGATCAGAAGAAAAGCTAGAACACTTCAAACTATTGGAGCAATGGTTCGAAGAGGACCAAGCCAAACGAAAGGTGGAAAAGCAAAATACTAATCCCCCTTCTCTGTCTGAAGATTCTTGCTTTTGGGCGCATGTGGAAGAGGCCATTATCTCATGTGAGATTCTGAACAACGGAGAATCAACCAGTAGCGAGACAGAAGATTTGAAAGAAAAGCGGAAAAAATCTTTGGAAGAATTCGAGGAATATGTTCTGGAGCGGATCAAGAAGTACGAAGTGTCATTAGATATCTTCTGGGGGAAAAGCAGCTTCATGAAATGGTGGAATAATTATGAGAAAATCCTAGACGAGAAACTGATGGGGACTTCTTATTCTTCCCCGCTCTCTGCAATTATGCACGGCGGCAGATACCGTAAGTACGAAAGCGGGGAGTTGCTTCTCTAGAACACACAGTTCTTTCTAAATCTAAAATTTGTTTGTTCCTCTCTTTGCTTGATGTATTGTCTCATTCAGCATTGTTTTCTTAATGCCAAAAAAAAAAAGAAAAAAAAAGGGCGAATCAAATGAAAGAAGATAAATTGGAGTTTTTGAGAATCTCGAAGTGGCTAAGATTTGGATCAAATGGAAGTTTATCCAGCTTTTTCAAGGACTTTTATAGATAGTATGGCATTGTAACTTGTTAATTAAATATGTTTGAAATTTGCCTTGTGCTCAAATAAAAAAAATGCTTTTATAAAAATGTTGGGAACCATTGTGTAGGGCAATAAAAGCAAATATAGTGGTTGTATTTTTGAGATTAGGTAATATAGTGTTTAAAGTTTTATTTTTTTATAATTTAGTATATATATTTTAAAATAAGGTGTAATTTAGTATTTGTATGATTATGCAATTTACTCTTTTAGGATTGCACTGTTTTATTTTTTTCCCTTTTATCGTTTGTTCCAATGGATTTACTATAAATAGCCTTAGTACATATTGTAAAAGAAAAAAAATTCAATATTTAAAAATTTTAAATTTATGAATTTTTTTTCTTTGTTATTATTAGGTAAACATTTAATTTTTTCTAAAAAAAACAATTAATTTGAGAAAATTTTTTATCGAAACAAAAATTATGAAAAATCATGTAAATCACAATTTCACATGTAAATTGGAAACTTCATCAAAAGGTGTATGATTTGACAACGATTTTATAATTAAGGAGGAAACATATGCGAAATGGTGAAAAGTAATCAAGATCAAGTACTCAATATTGAATGGAAGAAAAATATATTTAAACTTACAGAACAAGTATATACATGAGTTGCAAGTGTTGATGAAAGATATATATGTCAAATGAGATAAAATAGTATCCTATCCCTTATTATTCCTTTTCCTACTGAATTGTCATGCAAGCCACAAAAATGTGTTTGTGTGCTCTCTAGTCGGCTTTACATCTGGAGTAAGAGGAGCTTGTGACTCATGTGTTAGATGGTGCTAAGGGGCATCATCGAAGTCACAAGAGGCATTGAACTCCAATTTATAGGAGGTTGTAAAGATTCACCTTGATATATTGTTTGCTTACAGGGGGGCATCTTTTTTGCAGAGTAAGTGGTGTAGGGAAAATACTACTAATGGAATGATGATATGGTGTGACATAAGTGTTAGGCACTAGGGTTGAGCTATCATCCATCTTATAGGCATTTAGTGGGAGCTATTGGGCTTGTATTGCATGTTACTATACTTGAGCTTGATTACAAGGTTGTCTAAGTCCCGTGATCTTATGATATACAGACGTCGGCTGTTGCTGTTGCCAAAATGTTAGCAAGTTATGCCCCTACCTTAACCTTTGCGCCTTATGGTTTTTTATGTCTGTATATATGTATGTGTCATATTATATTATTTATTAATGTATTTATACATCTATAAATCAAGGGCATCCTTGATAAAAGCATTTAATGTATTTATGCACTTCATTTCATTTTGAATATATTATGATCACTAAAATATTAGAATGGAATCGCGAATTCAATTAAATTTCCAAATGTAATATTGAATTGATTGTTCTATTTGTAATTCAATTACACTCAATTCCATAGCAAGCCAGTCATTTCTTATGTACCAAATGAACATAAATTTTGTGGTATAATAATAATGGTAAAAAGAAAAAAGGTTGATATCCAATTTAATGTCTTGATTTTGATCTTCCCCATTTGGCACTGCATGACTCTGATGGTCATGCAATAGGAGGCGCATTTATGTTTCTCCCTCTTGTTTTTGCAATTCACTGATCCTACACTGAACGGACAGCAATGGAAGACCTATTTCTTGCCAAAACACTAACATAAGGTTTTTCCTTCTATTGCATTTAACCAATATGTTTCCTAATCAAGACACTTGTAATTTAGAACAGTAACCTCTTTACAAGATGGGATGAATCAAATTCAATTCCCCTATTTTCAATAATTGTAATAGAAGTCGGAAAAAAAAAAAAAAGTTTTCTAAAGAGATGAAAACTTGTAATAGCAAAACAAACATGTATAAAATAAAAAACCAATAAAAACACAGATGAACTTGCTACATTTAACCCAAAAAACATATTATCGGTTGTTTCCTTTGCAGTTTGAAAAGAGAAACTTACCCTTGAAGTATTCAGATACGATGAGATGAATATTAGAGAGGGATGGGGATGAATGGGGCCTGAGAGTTGTTCTGCGTGCCTTCGACAAAATCAACAAAAGACAAGGTCCATGGAAGTTCATACGAAATTTCAGATCTTACGTTGTCCGATCGACATCTCTCATGCTCAGTGCTCACGTCCCATTGACCCAAGTAAACTGTAATTTACGAAATTACCCTCTGAAACAATGAACATCTTCTCCTATTTTAAATATTTGTTTCGCTGTCTTTCAAAGCATAGTTCTCAAGCAGCTTCAGCTTAACCCCATCCAAATCCAATGGCACCTTCTTCTCAGTATTGTCCATACTCTATCTCTTTTCCTTGATTTTTAATTTTCTTTACTTGGCGTTTCTGCATTTCTGGGTGTTAATGCTTTTTTGCTTTTGGGGTCAACTGGTTTCTGCAGGATCTCAAATCGTTCCCAACGGGAGGAATCTACTTCCATATTAAGCGCAGCACTAAACTTGGCTAATTTTCCTATCTCTTCTGGTGTTTTGGAGCTGTTATGGGATGCCATATGTCAGACCAAGTCTGATTTTGAGGATCAGCAGTCAGGTTCTCATCTAAGAATACAGTTTAAACGGAAGGACCTGACAAAGTACAACATCATTGCTTTTGTCTCATCTCCAATAACTAAAAGTCGTCTTTTAGATATATGGGAACTGGATTCATCGTCAACTATAACTGGCTTTGATTTTCTCCGACCTCGGAGGAAGAATTCATCTTTTTCCATCAACAGAGCCGCGCTCCTCCTCTTTGACTCTCGAAAAGTTGAACTTCTCAAGCTAGTTGATGAGGTAATAGTCGCCTTGTGTTTCTCTATTTGTTACATTGAACGTTAACGTCGAAATCCACTACTAATGATTGCTTCTTCTTCTTCTTCTTTTCTTTTTTTTTTTTTTTCTTCCGTTTCCGATCCAATGACTTTGGATTATTTAAGTAAATGCTAAAGTGCCTGTTGGATGAACAATAGTACCAGTTTCCCAATCATTTTTTTTTTTTATATTTTTAATTACTCTGGAAATCAATCAGAGTGATGACGCTGTCAAGCTTGTTAAACTTCAAGAATCAATTTGACCGCGTATTAGTACTATTGGAATTGGCAACCTTCCATGGCTGTTATCCGTGGAATTGATTCCTATCCAATGAGTTTGGATTGTTTGAATAAATGCTGAAATTCCTGTTGTACGAACGGTAAAATCAGCTTCCCTATCGTTTTCTTTTCTTCATTTATTTATTTATTCATTTTTTTAATTGCTCTGCAAATCGATCAGAGTGATGGCGCTGTGAAGCTCGTTAAACTTCAAAAATCAATTTGACCGCGTGTTAGTAGTCTTGGAATTAGTAACCTCCCATGGTTTTTGCCCTTGGAAGTAGAATTTAAGGAATTGAATGGATTGTAAGGAATCAAACGAGGAAAAAAAAATGCTGCTTTTCTTAAGAAATTCCTGGAGGGGGCTAACTTTCTTTGTTGAAAGTTTGTAAGCATGATTCAGTAGCTTGTCTGTGCTTACTTCAATCATCTCAATGTTCGGCAGAGTCATGAGACACCTCTTCAACTGAATGCTCTGCAAGTGAACATGAGCTTTTTGATCTATGATCTCATTGAAAACTGTCCGTTATCCATGTTTTCATAGGATGCCTCCATTTCTGTTGGCTCTCGTAACTGCTGTGCACAATTCCAAGGTTTGCTAACTATAGTTTTTGCCCCTTATACAGATTGCTAAGGCAGCCGAGTCTAAGCCATATATTATCACTGGAGATGGTATCGGTGGATCTGTGGCTTGTCTCTTTACCCTGAAGCTGCTTAACTCTCTGGACACAAAAAAAGCCAAACCACCTCTTTGTGTCACTTTTGGTTCGCCCCTTTTGGGAGATTCTGGCCTCGAAAGGGCTATTTCAGACACAACCTGGAACTCTTGCTTCTTGCATGTTGTTTCTATGGATGATTGCTTTCCCAGCCTCTTTGTTCAGCCTAATCATCCAGCAGGTGGGCAGACTATGGGGCACACAAGTACTTACCATCCTTTCGGAAGATTTATGTTCTGTTCCAACTCAGGAGGTGCATGTTTTGAGAGTCCTGAATCAGCTTCAGTATTACTAGAGAAGATAAGTCCAGCTAGTGAACTAAATGAACAAAGTTTTGATTATGGCTCCATTATTACAAGTCTCAGAAAAGGCTTGATTGGCAAGGATAAAGCACACGGTACTGGTTCATCCATGGGGAGGGCGAGTGTCGCTGCACAATACCTTGCTGGCCTCTTTCAGCTTCAGGTAGCACTACTGTACTATTTCTCTTTATTTTATGATAGGTGTATTCACTTGCATTTTCCCTTGATCAACTTAAAGTGTGTCTTCCGTTATAATTATCTTCTCAAGTTTTCTTAATGACTGGATATTTCTAATTCTACATTTAAGATGTGTTGCCATCATAGCTGCTAAGCTTTTAACAAGGGATGTTTTGTATAAAGCAAAAATGTTATTTATCTCTTTAGAAAATCACACAAGCATATGACCAAGTTCTCCGATAACACTGAACTACCTGAGCTTTAGATATTTCAGGGCATATTGATCGGTGTATCACAGATTAGGTTCTCAATGTTGAAAGATATAACAAAAGATGCAGCAAAGGATCACAAAAACTCCACACTTTATTTGATCAAAAGAACAGCCTATTTATAGGCTTAAACAAAACCAAATCAAAGATTATTTGTTTTCCACTTTTTAAGCAACAAATCTAATTTATCATTATCTCTTTTGTAATCTACTAAAGATTCTTAAAACTAACAAACCAACTAAATAGATAAGGATTAAATAACAACTAACTAAGAATCTGATGTTGATGTTAATCAGCTTCTACTCTATTCACCATGCCAATCTGATGACAAAGACTTTCAAGCTTGTTGCCACTTAAACCTTTGGTGAACACATCTGCAGCTTGATTCTCTGTCTTGATTTTCCTTAAGTCCACCTGTTCTTCAAGAACCTTTTCCCTGATGAAGTGATAAGGGACTTCCACATGCTTAGTTCTAGCATGAAACACTGGATTCTCCGCTAACCGTATAGCCGATTGATTGTCACAATGTAGTGGAATTGCATACTCTATTGGCTGATGCAAATCCCTCAACAACTGCACAAACCAAGTGCTTTCTTGAGTTGCCATAGCTGCTGCCCTATATTCTGCTTCAGTTGACGACAAAGAAACAGTTGGCTGCCTCTTGCTGCACCAAGAACATGCTCCGGATCCAAGCATAAACACATACCTTATAGTAGACCTTCGAGTATCATGATCACTTGCATAATCTGCATCACAAAATCCAACCAATTTACAATCTCCACCTCTTTTATACAAAATGCCGTACCTAAGTGTTCCCTTAACATATCTCAAAATCTTCGTACTACTTCTAAGTGAGATGCCTTCAGATTTTGCATGTACTTACTCATCACACCAACAACATAAGAGATATCAGGTCTTGTCAGAGTTAAATATATCAAACTACCCACCAATTGTCGATACATAGTCACATCTTTCAAGTCTCTTCCTTCGTGAGCACACATCTTGATATTTGGTTCCATCGGTGTTGATATTAGCTTGCAATTTAGCATTCCAAACTTCTTCAACAGATCTGTGGAATACTTTTGCTGATGGAGTAAGATCCCATCTCTTCTATGATCAGTCTCTAAACCAAGAAAGTGATTAAGTTGTCTAAGCTCTTTCATTTGGAACCTAATTGACAAGTTCTCTTTTGTTCGAAGGATTTCTTCATTATTATCTCTTGTAAGAATCAGATCATCTACATACACTAGCACAATTGCTAGTTTGCTTCTAACAACTTTGACAAATAGACTAGTGTCTCCAGGTGCTACCAGGTAACCACTATGAGTAAGGAATTTAGCAATCTTACCATACCACGCCCTTGGTGCCTGTTTTAGTCTGTAGAGTGCCTTCCAAAGCTTACATACATACTCTAGATGCCCACTGGTTGATACATATAGATTTCCTGATCCAGTTCTCCATGTAGGAACGCATTCTTCACATCCATCTACCAGAGATTCCAATCCTTGTTTGCTGCAAGTGCTAGAAGAACTCGAATGATTGTGAGCTTTGCTACTAGACTAAACGTTTCATCATAATTTAGTCCATATTGTTGAGAAAACCCTCGAGCTACCAGATGAGCCTTATGTCTCTCAACTGATCCACCTGTGCAGTGCTTTACTTTGTATACCTATTTGCAAGAGATAGGTTTGACATCTTTTGGCTTTGGTACAATCTCCTAGGTTTGATTCCGTTCTAAAGCTGTGATTTCCTCCTCCATTGCTTTAATCCACTTGGGATGTTGAGATGCTTCCTCATATGTCTCAGGTTCTTTCTCTTCTGCTTCTTCTACAATGGCGACATTTGCATACTTAGGATTTGGCTTTTTAATTCTTGTTAACCTTCTGAGCGGAGTCACTGCACTAAGCTCACCTTCTTCACTTGGATGTTGATACACACCAGTTTGCCAAGGATTATGTGCACTGTTTTCCTTGGCATTACCTTCATCGTTAATGCCTTCAGCTTCTTCCAGACTTAGGTGGATTTGAGGATGTTCTAAAGCCTCCTTAAAAACATTTGAATCTGATAATACTTCCTTATCCACAGACCACCATGATGAAGCTTCATCAAACACGACATTCCGGGATGTATATCACTTCCCATTCATTGGATTATAGCACTGCCATCCTTTCCTGTAATTGTCATATCCTACAAAAATACACCTAACAGCCTTCTTGTCCATCTTGCTACGTAAATGATCAGATACAAACACATAGCATACCCACAACCAAAAACTTTGAAATGACTTACAGTAGGCTTTGTTCTCCATAACCTTTCAAAGGGTGAATGGAAACTTAACCTTTGTTGAGGAAGTCTATTTATCACATATGCAGCTGTCCTCATTGCTTCTGCCCAGAAACGTCCAGGGACATTCTTTGTGTGAAGTAAGCTTCGACATATTTCAGCCAGGTGCCGGTTCTTCCTTTCTATTGTACCATTTGGCTGTGGTGTGTTAGGACATGTGAATTGATGATGTATTCTACACTCCTGAAGAAGACTTGAGAACTCATCTGAGGTGAATTCTCCTCCATTGTCTGTGCGTAGACAATAGACCTTTCCATCAACCTCCGCTTCTGCTTCCTTCTTAAACTCCCTAAACTTTGAAATAGTCTCAAATTTTTCTTTCATAAAGTAAACCCACACATACCTTAAGAAATCATCAATGAAGGTCACCATGTACTTCATTCCACCAATCGAAGCTTGCTTAATTGGCCCAAACACATCAGAGTGTACTAACTCTAAAGGTTCCTTTGCTTTAAATTTAGAGTCTTCGAATGGCAATTGGTATGCTTTTCCATACTGACAACCTGCACACACAGTGTTTGTTCTAACCTCAATTTGTGGAAGTCCCTTCAACATTTGCTTCTTTATCATCACTTCTAACTTGGAGTAGCTAACATGGCCTAGTCGCATGTGCCATAGATCAGCAGTCTCATTCCTTTTTGCCTTATCCACATAGGCAGTCTCTGCTGACAGCACATAGACCGATTCTAACCTTCGTCCCTTCATCACTGGCTCTTCTAAGATCTCAAGGTCACGACATACCTTCACATCTCACGGTCCAAATAGAACAAAGTGACCAGAAGTCGTTAATTGTGCTACCGAGAGGAGGTTTTTCTTCATACTTGGAACATGATAAACATTATGAAGTGACACCCCATTGTCACTGGTCTGAGGAGCGACAGTTGTGCTCCCAACGTGAGCGATTGGTAGCTTTGAGTTGTTCGCTGTCACCACAACACGACTTCCCTAATAGTCTGATAAGTCCTGCAGCTTTTTAACATCACCTGTCATGTGATTAAAGCACCCTGAGTCAATAATCCAATCGTTTTCGTAATTGATTTGATTGGATGTTGTTGCTGTAAGAGTAAAGTCCTCTTCTTTTGCAGCAAAGAGTGCTTCGGCATCCTACTCCTCCTCAACATTAGAGGTAACAACATTACTTTCCACATACCTTTTCCTCAACCTGCAATCTCTTGCCATATGTCCCTTCTTCTTACAGTTGAAGCACTATCCTTTAAACTTTTTACCACGAAATTGACTCCTTGGGCCTTCCCTTCCACGAGCACTTCTTTCACTTAGATGACCTCTTGTCTCATCGTCATTCCTTTTATATCCACCAACCCTATGCTGCTTCGAGTTCCATCTGCCTTGGTTGGCAAAGAGTGCTTCCTCTTGACTCTTTAGTGAAACTCTTCCCATTTGCTTGGCTAAGGCTTCTTGACCAGCTAGCAAATTTTCGAATTCTACAAGCAATGGCTGAGATTGCCATCCTTGTACAGCAGCAACAAAGCCTCTATATTCAAGCCTCAAACCATGGATGATAATTCGCTTCATCTTAGTCTTCTCTCCAATCGGGGCTTGTGGATCTAACTTTGAGATTTCTTGACATAGCAACTTCACCTTATGGAAATATTATGCGACCGTCATGTCACGCTGTGCAATTGAGAGTAATTCACTCTCTAACAGTTGAAGCCTTGTGTCGTTCTTCTTTGAGAACAGGTCGGCAAACGTATCCCACGCTTGCTTTGGAGTTTTGGCATCTTGAATGTGTTTTAGCACATCCTCTTCAACTGTCATCTTCAGGACAAACATTGCCTTGCCTGCTTTGATCTTCCACTTTCGCAGCATTCCGTTTGCAACTTCAGCTTTTGATGGAGTCACCTTGCTGCCATTGACAACCTCCCATAGATCTTGCCCTTGCATATACGACATCATGCAGGTTGACCAAGCGTTGTAGTTGTTGTTGTTGAGTCTCTTCATTCTGCCCATAGCTTGTAGGTCCGTCATGGTATCGATAGGGCAAATCCGACACAAACACAACTATGAACTCCCCAAAAAGACTAAACTGGCTCTGATACCAGATTGTTGAAAGATATAACAAAAGATGCAGCAAAAGATCACAAAAACTCCACACTTTATTTGATCAAAAGAACAGCCTATTTATAGGCTTAAATAAAACCAAATCAAAGATTATTTGTTTTCTACTTTTTAAGCAACAAATTTAATTTATCATTATCTCTTTTGTAATCTACTAAAGATTTTAAAAACTAACTAACCAACTAAATAGATAAGGATTAAATAATGACCAATTAAGAATCTGATGTTGATGTTAATACTCAATCCTAATTCCTAGCTGAGTACCCTATCCAGAGGGTTTTAGGGTTACTGCATTTTTGGGGAGTTCCTTATTGGTCTATACTTGGTACTTGTGTCTATTCTGTTCTAACTGTTGTACTGTTGCAGGACGTTGCTCACTTAGAAGGAGTTCCAACGAATGAAAAGTTAGTTCTAGACGTAAAGAGGGAGAAACTTGAAAGGATAGCAAAAGGTTTGAATGATATAAAAGTATACATGACTTACATGGAATGGTACAAGAAAAATTCAGAGAATCGCAAAACTCCATATTATGACAGCTACAAGAACCAATTGGTTATGGCCGATTTCGATGTAGTTAAATTTAAAAGATATCTTCAAAAATACTGGGAAGACCTGGTCAAAGACGCAGCTCAAAAGCCTCAGAAGGCGGAGGCGGCATTGCGGGTTCGTTGGCTCTTAGGAGGAACAAATTACCGAAGGATGGTCGAGCCACTTGCAATTGCTGATTATTACAAACGTGAGGGTGCTAGGAATTACATCGCTCAACCAGAAGGAAGGCAAAAACACTACAAACTATTGGAGCAATGGTTCAAAGAGGACCAAGCCGAGCGGAATATGGAAAGGCAAAATACTGTTCCCCCTTCTCTGACTGAAGATTCTTGCTTTTGGGCTCATGTGGAAGAAGCTATAATCTCGTGTAAGATTCTGAATGAAGGAGAATCAGCCAGCAGCGAGATAAAGAGCTTACAAAAATTCGAGAATTATGTTTTAGAGCTGATCAGGAAGTACGAAGTGTCTTCAGATATCTTCTGGGAAGAAAGCAGCTTCATGAAATGGTGGAAAGAATACGAGAAGATCCTAGAAAAGAAACTGATGGGGACTTCATACGCATCCCCGCTTACTGGAATTATGCTTGACCGCAAGTACAATTCGTACAAAATTGGGGAATTGCCTCTCTAGAGTAGACAACCAGCCCAGGCCTTGACTCACAGTTCAAGGAATAAGCGAACTAGCATTGACGTAAGATAGGAATGGCCGGGCTGGGGCTGGTTCACGTGAATCGGTGGTTTAAGGTTGATTTATACTCATGAATCGATTCTTATTATTTTTTTTTCTTTTTGTTTTCTTATCTATGTGTAATTTTTTTGTCTTTTTTCTCCTTTTCTTTTTCTTGTTTGATTGTAATTTTTAGTAGGTTTTTTTTTTTCTTTTTTTCTTTTCTAAATTTTATTTATATAGAAAATTAATTCATCATTTTTGCGATAATAAATAATATTTACTTTATTAATATTGGCAAACCCCATATATGGAGGGATGGCGAACTCAAATTTCATTCATTAATTAAAAATATTATAGAAAAAGAAAAGAACATTTGACATTTCCTCTTATACACAATTCTTAGACTATAAGTAAATAACAAATATAGATAAGCGAGTATTACTCATTTTACAAATTATCTCTAACTAAGTGTAACAAAATAAATAAGGTAGTATTACTACTATTGCAAATTAATTTTGCTTACAGTATAGCTGTATAACGAAAGTAGATATTATTCAACCTGTTATGTTTTACTTGAGATTAGGAATTGAGTTATTGGAGCTTTCCCCTAATGGGAGAAAGTTGTTAAAGTATTTATTTTCTTCACTAGACATCTCATATGACTTTTGTGTTCTATTTCTTACCTTCGATTAATCCTTTACACAAGCCAGTGCGTCAATATTAACGGATGACAATCTTAATTGCTATTGTACTAGGCTAAAGCCTACTATGTTGAGAACTTGTTCAATAGTTACTGTCAATGCAGAAGTAGCAAGAACTTTGTGTCATCATTAATTGTGCGGGGAGGGTATGACCATACGTAGCACCATGTGAGCTAGGAGACAGTAAAGGATTTGCAGGAACTTGATCACCATATGTAGTAAAAAAGTTACAAAATAAGTCTTCTATTATTTGAATAGTTTGTCATAATTCTTGCATCACAGTAATGACATAGGTGTCTTGCGTCTCAGAAAATGTGTCAACAATTTAATTTTCTTACAACGCGGATGTAAAATAGAAGTAACAAGATGAATGATAGGATTTTGTCTATAATATGGCCATCACTTTGCAGCCATTTTATTAACAACTACCTAAAAAAATGGGTTGCTTCGAGCTTTAAGTAGTATTGACAATATTTTTATGGCATTCATTAGGACAAAGTGAATATTAACTTGATATACTTAAGAAAATGTTAGAGTATACTCAGTAAAAACTCTAAGCACATTTAGCATTCTGGTGCATACATTCAAATTGTTGGGGTGTGGTGGAATGTCTGAGACATTCATCGTAGCAAAAGAACACAATGAATTTTTTTTATGGGGAATTGTGTTCTTCAAAAGTCGATAAGTGGAACTTGACCATTGCTTAATATCTTTTCTAAATTTTTTAGGTCGCGTTTCATTATCACTACTAAATTTTCTTCATAGCTTATTTAGACCATCTCTAACGCAAAGATTTAAAATATGGTAGGTACATCATATGCGAAAAAAAGTTTTACCTAGTATGGATTGACATAATGCTTCAAGTTCATTAATGGATGTAGTGTTTACTACTGCATTGCTAAAATTGATTGAAAAAATATTTTTCATCAATGAGTATTCACTTAAAATAATACTTATTATATGAAAAATATTTTGCGCCATATGGTATTAGTTAAACTTCCTAAGTGCTATTAGTCTTTTTTATACCTCCCGTGCATCATTTATCTAATGACATGTAATTCCCATGTAAGAATCATCTTGCTTTGAATTGGTCCATATATTCACACAAATAGAAACTTGTATATCAAGAGAATTAAATATAGCATTTAATTCATGCTTACCAGTGTGATATAGGTTCATAGTAGCATGTTGCATCGTTTTCGGCTTGTACCTTTGTGAGCTTAGATTCAAAACTTCCCATTTGTATTCCAAGCAGTGAATAGAAGATACATGACTTCATGATAGGTGGCATTTGATGAAGTATTTTGGCAAGACAACTTTTTTGCCTCTTAGCAAAATACCGAAATAGGCCTGATGACTACGCACTATTGAACTAGGATATTTGTTATAGTGACTTATCTATGCTAAACTTTATTGGGTGCTTTGATCACATGTGCCTGTTTAAAGTCTCATAGCTCTCCCCTGTCTTCCATGTGTAACTTGACTGACAATAGTTGTGATATGCATGGGTACTCCCATCTTTTCCTACAATTTTACGAAAATGTTTAATAAAAATATCAAATTTAAGTTGTATAGGTGGCTTACTTGTAGGGCTGGCTTTGCCATGTATGTAGCCTAGTACTTCTTAGATATTGTCTTCCTCTTCTTCTTTTGTCTCCTCTTCACTACCTTTTGTGGTAGTGGTTCACTTTATCTACCGAGAGTCATGTGCTCAAAGCTTAGGGGTAGCATCATTAAAACCTCCAAATGCTTGTTGGTGAAGTCGTGGAAATTGTAATCCTCTATGTACCAAAATCGCTCAGATTCATGTTGAGTAGATTTTCCATTATCATCTTTTTTAAAACTCCCCTTCTTACTAAAAGATGAACCATAATAGAAACTTGCCATTTTTTTGATTAGTATAAAAAGAAAATACTGATATGGAAAAATTGTAATTTGATAATTTGGTTACTGGAAAAAAAAATATATTTAGTGGAAGGCACTTTAATAAAAATAATTTAGATAACAAAAGTACTCACAAGAAAAATAAATAGAAGAATCTGAAAGCACAAAAAGGAGTTGAGTGAAGAGTTGAGCAGATAAGAGCACATAAACAAAGTGAATATATAAGTGAATGACTAGATTTTTTGTTTGTGTGGAGAACTGAATGAATGCACAAGCATAAATATATGCAACCTTCTTGTATATGGAAAATGTTTTGAACGTTTGAAATTTTCTCGCGTAATGTCATCAAAGCTTGCAAGCCTACTACCTACAAGTTTCTACACATTGTCCATTTCGTTTTGTTGAGCACTTCGGAAGTTAAATTTCAAAAGTTTTCACACATTCATTTTTCAAAGGTTGCAATCCTATTTTTTGCTTTCTCATGCTTGCGTTGAAAACAATAACCCTATTTTGTAAGCCTTAGCAATCCTACTTTTCTTTTGAAAACAATAACCCTCATTCATGTTTTTTTCTTTCTTCACTTTCCTCATGTTAAGCTATCATAACCCGTTTGAAACCCGCATAATCGGCAAGTTTTAAGCTAGTTCAAACTAGCTCCCATAGGCCGATCCCAGCTGGGTTGGTGGTTCAACTTAGCTCATTCCCATGTTTACTCTAGAGCTCATAGTTCTATGTTAATCTAACATTTGATTATTAGAGCATGAAGATATGTCATCACCCATCGGTAGTGATGGTTCTTTAATTTGTTCCTTTTGGTTAATGTTAATTTGAGTTAAAGAAAAATCGTTATTTGAAGTGGTCCTCTCTATCGGTATATATATTATCTATTATTTTGCACATATTATACATATCCCCCCTACAATATATATTTACATTGATATCTAATGCTCTTCCTTGAGTTGGTATAGAAATATCACAAAGCCCAACTTGTTACAAATGTACCTAACTCTAAAACCTCTGAAGACTTAGTAATTAAGTCTGCTAACTGATCATTCGAGTTGATAAAGGACGTCATAATATCCTTGGATTACACTTTGTCTTCAATAAAATGACAATCAATTTTTATATGGTTGGTTCTCTCATGAAAAACAAGATTAAAGGCAATTTGCATAGCTACTTGATTATCATAATATAATCTCATTGGCTCATTTTGACTAAATCCCAACTCAACCATTAGTTGTTTAAGCCATATGATCTCACAAGTTGCAAGTGCCATAGCTATGTATTCCACTTTAGCACTAGATCTAGCAACCACATTTTGTTTCTTACTCTTCTAAGATATCAAGTTCCTTGCAATAAAACACAATAACCTAATGGGAATCAAGTTCTAAACTAGATTCTAACACAAGGAGGACTAATGACTCCAGTTAGGATGAAGGTTTTGAATTACCCAATAGAGAGGGTGTTGTAGGGACCAATGTTAGTTAATGGGCAACCCTATTTTGAAGAGCATTTGGTTCATAGCATCACTTTGAGAAGGAGTTTGTTGTTGTTGTTGGAAGAAGAGGGAGAGATTGGTTCTAAACATAAAGGTCTTACTAGCTTCAATTGTGGTATTTGTATTGTTTACGACTTAATGGGTTTTGTGAGGGAGGAATTTGTGACTCGAAACCTATTTCCAAAGAGAGTTTGAAGATCTTATTTTGAAGGTTGGAGAATTGTTGAAGGCGTTGGAGTTAGATTTGATTATTTCATATATTTCTGGATAGTTTTAGAAGTTTTTTCTATTACATCAAAGGATCTAAAGGAATTAATTTAGATAGAGATGGTAGTTATTATATTTCTTGTTTTAGACATATTTACTTTCATTTATAGTTACTTCCTTAGAAGTAATTGCTATCATATATATATGATCTCATGTATCCCTATGAAGTTAAGATGAATGATATGATTCTTTTTATTTTTTATTTTTTTCATGTTGTGTGAGTTCTTCTCATTCAATATTTTGCTCTTATCAATCTTCTCAGATTGTAATGAGTAAACTATACAACCTGCTTGTGCATTATATCAAGTAGTTTATGTGTAGTTCAATGTTTCCTTAGTACGTTATATCTATTAGAGGAATCATTCATATCCTTTGTTTTACTAATTTAGAAAATTATATTAAATCTTATAAAAAGATTATTGTCTGGTTATAGGTCTAGTGGTCAAAATTTTCTTAGATCGAATAGTTTTGATCTCTAGTTTTCATTACTTAGTGATTATTTGTCCTAAGCCTATCATGAGGAGAGATCCTAAAGTGATCTGATTGTGTTTAGATTTGGTTTGTAGATTTAGGCACATTATCTTTTGGTATTAGAGAGAAGGTTTATAGCAAAGGCTAGTGTGCGAGTAGTTGTTGAGAAGTAACAATAGGATGTTAAGAAATAATATACTTGGACGTGACAAAGGCTAAAGAAGGGTAGATGATATTGCAAATGTTAAAATTGCTAGTACCTTACAAGATTTGGTAGAGTTTATTAGGGGTTATAAATGTCAAGCTCGGAAACTTAGAGATGCAAAGAGGAGGTGCATTTGGCTAAGGTAGGAGAGTGGTTGTAGATCCTAATGAAAGTGATAGAGATAACTTCAAGGTGGAGGTAAACAATATAGGGAACCATCGGGTGGGAGGTGTAAAGGTATGATGAAGATTTCACTATTTGAGGGACAAGAATTTGTAGAAATATAGTTTAATTGGGAGCATAAGGTTGAAAAGATTTTTTATTGTCATAATTATGATGGAGAAACAAAGGTGAATTTAGCAGTTTTAGAGTTTGAGGGATATATGGTCTTGTGGTGAAAGAACTTGAAGGCTTAGAGGATGAGGAGAGGAAAAGGAGATGTAGAAACTCGGGATGAGATGAAATGCTTGATGCATACATGCTTTGTTCTTAAGTATTATAAATAGGAGATGTATGCGAGGCTTTAAACTTCAGAGTAGAGAGGACTTAATGTGGAAGAATATGTTAAAAAGCTTAAGATGCAAATGATTTGATGTAAAGTCATGGAGCTAAAGGAGCGTATAATTTCTCAATTTATAGTAGGATTGAAATATGATATTTTTAAGGTAGTGGAGCTTCAAAAGATTGATACTTAAGAAGAGGTTATACAATTGTCTATGGAGGTAGAACTATAGTTGATTAGAAACCCTTACAAATTGCCTATTATGACAAAATCTGGTGGCTCTAGGAGACCAGGAAAAGGGTGAACGGAGGAGTGAAAGAGGAAGGTATGATGGAAAATGACATGAGAAGAAGGAAGATTTTAAAAGAAAAGCTTCTACTAATTCTAAAGGTAGAGGAGAGGAGAAGATTAGAGGACAGTTGTGAAGCATAGTAGCTAACTCAAGTGTTTTAAGTGCTTTGGATTTAGGCATATGGTTGCCTAATGTTGGAATTTGTGATGAAGGAAGGAGGTGATGTTGAAAGTGAAGATAGTGGAGAAGACAAAGAGTAAGATCTTGATGGTGTTTTAAGGTAGTATTATGAAGAGGAGGTGGTATTGAGGAGTTGAGGGAGGTGTGATTTCCTTATTAGCGAGATGTACTTTGAGTGTGAATGTTATACTAGATGTAGAGCATAGAGAGAATCTATTCCGTATCAAGTGTTAAATCAAGGCACATACTTGTGTTATGATTATAGATGAATGAAGTTGCACTAATATAGCTATTGATGCTTTGGTAGAGAAGTTAAAATTACCGACTTTTGACCATCCTAAGCCTTATAAGCTTCATTGGCTTAGTGATAAAGGGGTTGTATATATAACCAAATGAGTTTAAGTTTTAATTTACACCCTTAATCATTATAGAGATGAGATAGAGTGTGATGTTCCCATGAGTACTTCATGGATATTACTGGGAAAGTCATGGTTATTTGATTGTCAAGTAGTACATATAATGGATATCAAAATATCTATGCATTCATTAAGGATGGTAAGAACATCTTGATGTTGTTAATGGGTCCTTTTAAAGTAAGGAATACTTAGATGATGCTAATTAAGGATTGAAAGGAGTCACTATTGATGACTTAAGGAGAGGCTTTGAATGCTATTTAAATTGGAGGTCCTATGTATATGTTGTATGCTCAACAAATTTTAAGTTCAAAAGTCTAGGAACGGATTCTTGAAGCCATTTAAAAGCTGTTAGAGGAAGTTGCAGATGTATTTCTAGAAGAGTTTACCAAGGGGTTACCTCCTATATGGGGTATTGAACATAACGTTAACCTTATTCCTAGAGTTGTGTTACCAAATGAGCTAGGTTATCAGATAAATCTTGAAGAAGAAAAGGAATTGAAGAGACAAGTGGATAAACTAATTGATTGAAGGTATGTTATAGAGAGTACAAGTCCATGTGCTATACTTAACTTGAAGGTATGTTATAGCGAGTATAAGTCTATGTGCAATACTTACATTATTGGTTCCGAAGAAGGATGGTTCATAGAGGATATGTGTAGATAGTTGTGTTATTAGTAGGATTGCTATCAAATATAAGTATCATGTTTCATGTCTTAATGATATGTTAGATGAAATGTACGGTGCAAAAATCTTTTCAAAGATCGATTTGAAGAGTGATTATCATCAAATCTGTATGAGATTTGGAGATGAGTGGAAGGCTACTTTTAAAACAAAGCATGGTCTCTATGAGTGGATGGTTATGCCATTTGGATTGACCAATGCACCAAGTATTTTTATGAGGTTGATCAATCATGTTTTTACGAGGTTTCATTGGTGAGTTTTTCATGGTTTACTTTAATGATATCCTTGTTTATAGTCATAATATAGATAGTCATTAGAAGCATTTACATGTATTTCTTGTGTTGAGAAGAGAAAAGTTATATGGCAATTTTGAAGAAGTGTACATTTTGTCAAGAGGATGTGGTATTTTTAGGCTTTGTTTTGTCGAAAGGAGGGGTTAAATTAGATCCAAAGAAGGTTAAAGCTATTGTAGAATGTTTAGTTCTAAAGTATATAGTAGAAGTTTGGAGTTTTCATGGACTTGCTTCATTTTATTGAAGGTTTGTGAGAAACTTTAGTAATATTTTAGCTCCATTGATAGAGTTGATAAAGAAAAATAAGGAGTTTAAGTGGAATGAAGGGGCATAGAAAGGTTTTGAGGAAGTAAAGTAGAAACTTACTATTGCTCGTATGTTAGTTTTTCTTGATTTCAAGATAGCTTTTGAATTGGACTGTGATGTGTTTAGAGTTAGTATCGAGGCAATTTTGATTCAGGAAAAGCAACCTATTGCTTGCTTTATTGAGAAACTAAGTGAAGCAACACTTAATTACTTTATGTATGATAATGAACTTTATTCTTTGATTAAAGCTCTTACTATTTTGGCAACATTATTTGCTTTCAAAAGAACTAATTACCTATACTAATCAGTAATCTTTAAAGTATTTGAAGGGCTAGCAGGAATTGTCTTAAAGGTAAGTGAAGTGTGTTAAGTTTTTGAAGAATTTTGTTTATGCGATCAAGTACAAGAAAGGAAGTACAAACGTTATCACTGACGCATTGTCACAAAGACATGTGCTAATTACTAATATGCAGACGAAATTACTTAGCCTTAGTCTACTCAAGGCATAGTATATCACAGATAAGTTCTTTAGTTCTATAGTAGCAAGGTGTAGAAATGGATTGGCCATGGATGATTAGTATTTGATAGAAGGACATATGCTTCAAAAAGGTAAGCTATGCATTCTAACAAGTTTAATGAGTGAATTATTGGTGAAAGATGTACATTTTAGAGGATTGTTAGGATATTTTGGAGAGAGAAAAACTGGTGAATCGCTGAAAGTGCATCTTTATTGGCCTAACATGATAAAGGATGTGTATAATGGCATAACATGATAAAGGATGTGTACAATGTGGTGTAAAAGTGTGTAGCATGTAAGAAGGTTAAGAGTTAGTAGGAGGCTTTTGAAGTTTACATGCCTTTACCTATACTATCTAACCCATGGGTGGATATTAGCATGGATTTTGTTTTGTGATTGTCGAGGATTGTTAGGGGAAAGGATTCTATATTGGTGATAGTGGACAAATTCACCAATTTGGCACATGTCATTCCATGCCATAAGATAGAAAATACTTTATACATTTCTAATATGTTTTTGCAAGAAGTTGATAATCCATATAGCATAGTTTTAGACAAGGATGTCAAAATTTTGAGTTTCTTTTGGAAGACTTTGTGAAAGAGGTTGGGAACTAAGCTAATGCTTAGTATTGTTTGTCATCTTCAAATTGATGCATAGATAAAAATGGTCAATCAAACTTTGGGGGCTTATTGAAAGCAATAATGGATAAGAATTTGATGGATTGGGGTGAGTGCTTAGTTGTTGTGGAATTTTCTTATAGCAGGTTAAGAAATTGCCTTTTGAAGTTGTGTATAGGTATAGTCCTACTGTTCCTTTGGATATGGTACTTATAGTAGCTTTTAAGGAGGAGAGTATCAGTGTAGTTAAAAAGGCTAAGGAGATTTATAAGCTACATCAGAAGGTAACTGGGAGTGTTAAGAAGACAATGGCTAAACAAAAATAGTATAGAAATAGAGGGAGGGAGCATAAAGAGTTTCAACATGAGGATTTGGTAAGGATACATCTTTGGAAAGAGAGATTTTTTATTCAAAGGCAATAAAATGATAGACCATTCAAAGTTCTGAAGAAAATAAATGATAACATTTATTAGTTAGAGTTGCCTAATGGGTTTTGAGGTGTTACTACTACAATTAATGTTGCAGATTTATTAACTTATCTGACAAATCAAGATGAAGATTCTCTAGGGAATTGATGGGAATCAAGTTTTAAACTAGATTCCAGCACAAGGGGAACAATGACTTGAGTTAAGATGAAGGGTTTAAGCCACCTATTAGAGAGGGTAATGTAAAGAACTATGTTAGTTGATGAGCAAGCCTATTTTGAAAAGTATTTGATTTTATAGCATCACTTTGGAAAGGAGCTTGTTGTTGTCGAAAGAAGGGGGGGAGATTGGTTTTGAACATAAGGGTTTTGCTTGCTTTGATCGTGGCATTGGTACTGTTTCTAACTTGAGGGTTTTAGATGAGGGAGGAATCGATGACTTCAAACTTGTTTTCGAAGAGAATCCAAAGATTTTGTTTTGAAGGTTGGACAATTATTGAAGGCACTAGAGTTAGATTTGAATATAACATATTCTCTATAGAGTTTTAAAAATTACTTCTATTACACTGAAGGATTTGAAGAAATCAATTTAGATAGATTTAGTAGTTATTATATTTCTTGTTGTAGACATGTTTATTTTCTTTTGCAGTTATTTCCTTAAATGTAACTACTATTATATATATGTGATTTAATGCATCCCTATAAAGTGAAGTTGGATGATATTACTCATTTTTTTCTTTTTTTTTTTTTTTCCCCCCATATTGCGTGAGTTTTTCTCATCTAATATTCTACTTTTATCAGTCTTCTTAAATTGTGGCAAGCAAAACATATAATTTGCTTGTGCATTATATCAAGTAGTTTGTGTATTGTTTGATTTTCCCTTAGTGTGTCATATCTATTGGAGGAGTTGTTTATATCCTTTGTTTTACTAATTACAAAAATTACATAAAGTCCTATAAAAAGATTATTGTTAGGTTATAGGTTTAGTGGTTGAATTCTTCATAGATCAACTAGTTTTGATCTTTAGTTCTTTTTGTTTAGTGATTGTTTGTCTTAAGCCTATCTTTAAGAGAGATCTTGTAGCGATTCAACTGTGTTTGGATCTAGTATGCGATTTAGGCACATCATAACCTAATGTGGATCTTCTAGCTTTAGGAGGTCTAGCCCCATCAACATTAGCATAGCTTATCAATAGCAAATGTCCTTGATCATGATACATGAGTCTTTTACCTAGAGCAGGTTTGAGATAACACAATATTCTCATGGTGGCCTCCCAGTGAACTTCACCTGAAGATTCAAGGAACTAACTTATTACACTTACAATAAACGAAATGTCGAGTTTAATTATTGAAAGATAATTCAGTTTACCAACAAGTTTATGATACCTTCTTAGATTAAATAATGGCTTCCCCTATGCTAGCACTAGCTTCACATTATAATCCAGAGGAGTATCCATTAGCTTGACACTAAACTCATCAACTTTCTCAAGAAATCTATTACATATTTCCTTAAGAAATATAAATGTTCCATCCTAAGTGAGCAACCTTAACAGCTAAAAAGCATTTTAACTCTCCAAGGTCTTTAGTTTGAAATTGTTAATGCAAGAAGGCTTTCAACTTGAAAATCCCGTCATGATCATCTCCTATAATGATAATATTGTCAACATAAACAATTAAGAAAATTTGCTTCTTTGAATTTAATGTCCGATGGAAAATTAAATGATTTGTCTCACTTCTGGCCATGCTAAATTGAAGAAGAATTGAACTAAAATTACCAAAGCAAGCTAGAGGAGATTGCAGTTTAGCCCTACAATGACATTTTTAATTTACAAAATAGCTTTGACTCCCTCTAAGCAACAAACCCTTGGGTTTGCTTTAAATATACCTCTTCACTTAGATTTCCATGAAGAAAAGCATTCTCAATATCTAATTGATGTAAAGGCCACTTGAAAATCCTGTTTGAGAGAGGAATGAATGAATTGAAACCATCTTAGCAATAGGAGAGAAAGTATCTATGTAATCAACACCTTAAACTTGTGTATAGCTTTCAAGTACTAATCTTGCCGTATGATGATCAATGGAACCATTTGGTAAAGTCTTCATAGCATAAATCCATTTACATCCCACCAGGAACTTCCTTAGAGGTAAAGGGACCAAATCTCAAGTGCCATTGGAATGCAAGGTAGACATCTCCTCTACCATAGCTTGCATCCACCCTAGATGTGACAATGCCTCTAAAAGAGTTTGAGGATAAAGTGGATACAAAAGCAGAGCAATTAGGGGACAAAGAGACATAAGAAATATAATTAGAGATAAGAAAAGGCATAGTTCTTTGTCTTGTACTTTTCATAAGGCAACAAGAAGATCTAAATCTAAATGTAGATGTGCGATTAGATTGGGATTTGGAAATGCATTAGAATCTTGAGTTATTTTTATAGCTGGTTTTGGGTAAAGTTGATGCTTACAAACTTGTAATGGCATAGTTGTAGGCTCCATTGATTTTTTCGATGATGGTAGTGTACATGAAGTATTTAAAGGTGGTGAATACATGGACAGAGGTATAGAAAGAGCAAGAACCTCTTTAATAAACTTTGATGTTATAGATGGGTTAGTGAAGAGAGGAGTAGATTCAAAGAGTGTTACAACACATGACATAAAGGCACATTTCAACTTAGGAGAATAAAAATGATACCTCTTTTGGGAATGAGAGTATCATAAGAAAATGCATTTGATGGATTGAGACAATAATTTATCTCTACTAAGGGACAGAACATGGAGAAAGCAATTACAACAAAACATACATGGTGGAATGCTATATTAAGCATCATGAGGAAAGAGAATTGAGAAGACTTTGATCATGAAGCATTGAAGATGACATGCGGTTGATAAGATAATAAGCGGTAAGAATTGGATCACCCCAAAATTGTAATAGGACCATCATATGAAGCAACATAGTAGGTGTTATTTCAATTATGTGTCTATTCCTTTGTTTAGCAACATCATTCTATTGAGGTGTATGTGAACAAGAAGATTGATGAGGCATGCCATGAAAGAGTCATAAAAGACTAGGATGTTGAGGAAGTAAATATAAATACAATTCAAAATGATTTTTCATTAAAAATAGTCATGTCATTTTCAAATAGTCATCAATAAAGGTTATAAATTACTTGAACCACATTTTAGAGGTGACACAATTAAGACCCCAAACATCATAATGAACTAAAGCAAAAGGTGCATAAGTATGTTTAATTACTTAATTCAAGAAGAAAGACCTAGTGTGCTTTCCTAATTGACAAGATTAACTCTCTAAATAATTAAGACAAAAGAGATTAAGGACCATTTTTTGAAGAATCTACAATCTTGGATGTCCCTACTAGCTACACATCTACAAAGGAGAGGACTCTGCTAAAAATATCGATTTAGATGGAGTCATAAGTAGTTGATATAGTCCTCATGAGTTATGTCCTATGGCAACTACCCTTCCAATCTGCTTATCTTGGAATGAAACAGAATCAGAGATAAATATTATGAAGCACTTCAAATCTTTAGTAAGCTTGTTGATGGATATTAAACTCAATGGAAACTTGGACACTTGGTAACCATTAGATAAATACAATGACGAAGTAGGAATAACATGAATTCTTTAAATTTGGTTTAGTCAAATTAAGTCCCTAAAGTCTGTAAATAGACTAAATAAGTTTAGAACTTGGAGAAGGGTTAAATGTGTCTCTTGTGCCACCAAAATGCATAAGTGAATTATGCATTGAGAATAAAAAAAAAAAAGAAAAAGAAAAGAAGAAAGAGAGAGAGAGAGAGAGAAATTGCATGAGTAAATTTGGACAATCGCATGAATTCTTATAATTTATTGTTCAGTCACTTTTTTCTTAAGAGATTTTGGTGAAAGTCATTGTGATCATTCACATTTATATGATTGTTTTAGAGCTTGAAGGTCTTCGTCCCTTAGTATTGTGATGCTAAACCCATCTGTTCATCTTTAAAACATTAGGACTTACTAATTTCATTTGTTAAAACAAGTCAAATAGAATTTTCTTGGACAAAATAATGTATGTGACATATGAATGGCTATATATATAATCATGTTTAAATAAGATATATTTCACAAAATTATTTAGTTGGTCTTACACACAAGTAGATATTAGGGTTACATACTTAAAAATTATTATTTAAAAAAACTATGTAAATATTATACCCGCAAAAATTATTACTAAAATAAGTTACAAAGTTGGGGATCGTGTATGTGCCTTTAGTGATACCGGAAAATTTTACGTTGAAGGCATAGACCCAGTCCGCGCCTTCAGTACAACATCAATTAATTTTGTTTTTTGTTTCTTTGCAATTCTATTGAATCTTATCTTGCAAACCTATAAAGTATATAAAATTGTAAACCTATAAAGAAACTGCAAACTTATAAAATTATTACAAAAGTATGTTTGCAAACCTATAAAAGTGATATAATAAATTTACACAGTAATACACAGGAAAAAAATTGCACCGATAATTTCTAATATGCATACAAATCCTTAGTTCATATTTTCACATTTCCATGTTTCAATTTCCTTTGTAAACCTCACTCTCTATCATTGTTTGAAAATTTTTGTTTCCATAATTTGTATTTTATGTAGGTTTTACTCTGTTTCAACGTGTGTGGAAATATCTTCATCAAGATCTAGGTATGTTTTCTTAACAAAAATTTTATTTTTGTTACTGTTATATTACTTTGGATAAATGCAAAAAAAAAAAAACATGTAAATACATAAACTGCATAAATTTTATTAAAATAGTAGTTGTTATTAATTAACTATTAATTAGTAATTAAATAATTGTTAATATATAATTATTTAAGATTAATAAATGAATTATGTACATATGTTATTATAATGTATTTTTGTAAACATAGTCATTAAATTAAGTTATTATTGATTAACTATTAATTTAGTAGTGATTAGTTGTTAATTGATTGGTATAAAATTAATTAGCAAAAAATTTCGTATTTATTGCAAATGAAAAATATTTGTATGGTTTTGTAAAATTAGTCTTAAATGGTTCTTAATTATCCATTAATTAAAGATGATTAGTTGTTAATATGTCATTAATTAGTTGTTATAAAATTAATTAGTGAAAATTTTTTTATTCGTTGCAAATAAAAATTATTTGTATAGTCTTGTAGAATTAGTCATAAAAGTAGGTAGTTGTTAATTATTCGTTAATTAAAGGTGATTAGTCGTTAATATGTCATTAATTAATTGGTATAAAATTAATTAGTGAAAAAGTTTCTTATTGCAAAGTAAAAATATTTATATAGTTTTGTAGAATGAGTTATAAAATTAATTAGCTATTAATTATCCATTAATTAAAGGAGATTAGTGGTTAATACATTGTTAATTAATTCTTAGAAAATTAATTAGTGAAAAACTTTGTATTTGTTGCAAATGTAATATATTTGTATAGTTTTGTAGTATTAGTTATAAAATTAAGTAGTTAACATTTATCTGTTAATTAAATACGATTAGTCGTTAATATGTCATTAATTGATTATTGTATAATTAACTAGTGAAAAATTAAGTATTTGTTGCAAAGTGAGAATATTTTTATGGTTTTGCATAATAGATGGAGCCTAGACCTTTTGATCCTACAGTCTTGACTTAGTAGGCAAGTCATTGATCATAGGTTGTTTGGGATAGAGAGGTAATAAATGTTTCACTTATCTATTAGTTTATGTTACATTAGAAATAGGAGAACATTTCACATGTTATTGGCATAAGATCAAGTAACCCTCGCTGTTCGACAATGTGAGTTGTCACTCCGTCACGACACGCGTACCATCCCTTTTGATACTCGAATGGAGCCATAATTGTAGTTGTTTGGCTTCGAAGGTGTGAGTCGTCTGCAGTACATACTCTTTGATTGGCACATGATTATAGCGTTGGTGGAGTGATGGTGTCCAGAGATGTACACATTCCACACGCTGACGGGAGAGTTTACAATTATATTATAGGATGTGGAGATCCAGTTGAGACTCCTTGTGGATGGATAGGTAGTTACAGGGGGTAGTTGCTTAGATTAGGGAGTGATATGCAGAGAATTGCTGGGGGCAAGATCGGGGTCTAGCGGTAGGGGGTGCATTAATATGATATGGCTCAAAGACATGTCTTGGCTAATCCTACTGGATGTTGATGTAGAGTAAATACATCGAGCTACCCATACATACATATTGCAGCTCTTAGGGTGATTTATCTTTGTTGATAAATTTAGCACCCTTATCCATGCGATGTGGTTACCTTTATTAGAATATTTCAACATTGTTGGGATATACTACTGGGGGTTTACATGTTTAGCGTGGTTATATCGCCAGCTATGTCTCGTATCATCACCATCGGCACACGAGATTAGAGGGGTTGCCATATTTCTATAGGTGTGGGCTTGGGATAGATTTCCCTACATTACACCCATTAGTCAACATGGACTATCTGTACTAGTTGGATGTCCACTGGCGGCACATTGGAACACATGAAGGGACATGCAGTTTCACCTCATCTACGTAGTTGGCGCATATCAAGATACGTTAGACAGGTAAAGTAGGTACCTCAGTAATCAATTTTTTTTTCTTGCAATTAATCATATTTATCATTTGAAGTTAATAAAATTTCTTATTTTTAGGTTGAATGAGAGTTGTGTGATGAGAATTTAATTAATCTCCTGCCATATTTCTATAAAGCTGACATGTACAGTTGGATGGCTCAAGTGCCATGTATTTGTTTCTACATTGTTGAGTGGTATTTCCCAGAACGAGTGGTAAGGCAGTTTGATGGGTTTCGATATATCCTGTAGCCGGTGATCACGCAATTGGAGCTCTATGAAATCAACCTGTGTGGTCGGATTGAGGTTGATTGGACCAACTTGCATGCAATGTATTTGAACATGTGGGAACAATGGGTCGGTCAAGTCGTTCATATGGAAGGCCCTTATGGTGTGTGTGACAGTTACCTACAATGGTATGGATTGATCAGCAAGTGATACATTGGACGCATGGGGGGTGTTCTTGGATTTTTGGTATGAACAATTTACATAAACACTTACTAATGTCCAAATAATCACATGATCGTGTTAACTTTAATTTATGTTTTGTTCATACCCACAAGGTGACACCTTATGATAAATCTGCTTATCATTGGATATAGACACGGTTGTGAGAATAGCAGCTTAGGGTCTTTAGTTTATGCTTCACTATAGGGAGGTAACACTGTACCTGCAACCACGACAGCAACTGCAACAGAACACCTAGGAGGTGGTAGAATTAGTTCTGACACTGCGATGATTGGGGGGCGACGACGACCTTGAAACCGAGATGAGCTACAGGAAAATCCTAGACATGATGAATAGATGCATATTGATTTCGGTGTGGTGCATGCTAGCTTAGGACCAATGGTCAACTAATATGAGACATAGCATTGGCATTCTATTAGTGGTCCTATCCCAACACCGTCAGCTACACAGAAGCAATGCCTTGGAAAGCAACCTATTGATGGGAATCAGATTCCTACAGGACCTATCATTAGAGCCCAAGCTAAGGGTCTATACAACTTAGTTTTGAGAATCATACATGAGAAACCTAATCCTGAGGAAGCTAACTTAATTTCTTCATTCCTACCTTATAATTGTTATGCATTCCAGCAGGTTCACTTAACAGTCCTACAAAGTGCCAAATCACCTATACTTTTGAGTGAGTTGGGATCCTCATCGGGACTCAATTCGAAAGTACCCTAAAGACCGGCATCTTGAAGACTAATTTCTTTTTATATATTTGTTATTTTCTTGGACTATTTTATGTTGGAATTTCTTTTGGGACACTTTCATTTGTTTGTAATTTTCATTTAGGATCGACTACCTTAAAAGTGGCATAGTTGTAATTTTGTGGACTTTCTAACCCTAAAGGGAGTAAGTATAAATACTTGCTTAAGTAGGGTTTTGAGGAGGCCAATTTTCAGATTAAACACATCACTTTTACATGAGAGAGCTTAGGGTTATCCTAGTTCAATTTCCTCTTATCAATTTCAATCCTAAGAATTGAGATTGTGGCGAGTGTAACAATTGAAATTGTGAGTTATATCAATTTCTAATTGTTGTGTTTTCTTTTCTTCTCTAGTGTGTAATATCTAGGGTTAGATTGAAACTTTCTTGGTCAGATTTAAATCATTATTATTCGAATTGTTGTGCTTAATTAAGTTACTTTTATACTTGATTTCTATTTCTCCATTTTGCACATTGTTGAACTGTGAAAGCAATTATTGTGGAAGGTGGATCACGGTTATTATTCTTGTTGATTTTGTGTAGTAATCACATGGCTTTTTAAGTATAATTTGTGACCTTCATTGAGGAATACTTCATCGTGTCAATCATTTCATGAAATATAACATTTAGATCAAAGATTTCATTTAGGGTTTACGGTCTAATTTTGCTCTAAAGGTGATCCGAATTGGTCTTGTCTTTTGGGGTTGTTATTTGGGTTGTTTTTTCTTGTGCTTAATCCCCTTTTAGGCACATCATCTTTTTTGGTATCAGAGCTTGAGGTTGTGAGAAGGGTTATTTGATTTTGAATTTCGGACATTTAAGGTTCATGTTCTTACATCTTCAATTCTGAAGTTGGGAGTAAATTGAAATTGTTGTTGTAATTGCTTGAAGTGGCGTGATTGTCTTGAGTAGAAGTTGTACTTGTTGCTTGTTGGAGTGAGTTTTGAGTACTTGTTGAAGCTTCTATGTTGTGGACTTCACCATGAAGGAAGAGGAGAGTTAGTGTATTTTGAATATAAATTCGGAAGTGCAATTGTGTAGGAAGAAGAATTGTGATCCTTACATGTTTGTTTTTTTGGAAAAATGGAGGGTGTAATTGAGCATTTCCAGATTTGATTCGAGTGGAAGATTTGGAAATTATTTGATTTTCAAAACAAATATTAAGTTGAAGAAGTTAATGAATGGTTGTTTGAATTTGAAAATTACTTCTTACCATTTGAGGAAGGGTTGCAATTAGTGAAGTGGTTTGATTTTCAAATTTGAATTGTTGCTATTTTGGTGTATAAGTTGCAGTTTGCTTTAGTGTTTATAGTGGTGAAACTTGTATGTTTGGGAGTGTGAATTGTGGAGTGTGTGTAGGGTTGTGTTTGCAAAAAAAAAATAAAAAAAATTATGAAGGTTGTGTGCATTTCGGTGTGGATTATTTTTGGTGTGAGTTGGTGGACAATTGTACTAGGCATGAGTGAAGTAGCACCGTGGGCTAAAGAGGAGTAGTATGGCAGTGGATTTGAGTATTTTGCATTTGTTGAAGTGTTGTACATTGTGGTTGATTGTAGTGTGAAATCAAAATAAGAAAAAGAAGGTTGAGTAATAGAATTTAAAATTCAAATAAGTCATTAAAGTGTGAAAGTAATTGAACTAGTTACTTAAACACTTAGAGTTGAATTTAAATTCCATCTACTTAGGAGTAGTTGTGTGTGAGTACTTCATTTGTGGTGTAGTTGTGTACTTGAGTCATGTAAGGCGTAAGGATTATTATTGTGGTGTTGAATTTAAAACACAACAATGTCTAGTGAGATTTTTTATTATGCTAATGTGTTGCGCCGAACATTGACTACATTTGCTACTATGGATGAAGAACAAAGGGAAAACTTGTTCCATACTTTTTGTAAGGTGCAAGGAAATTTGTGTGACCTTATAGTTGATAGTAGTAGTTGTACCAATGTAGCAGCCGCATCATTAGTATCGAAGCTAAGACTTACCACTACTCCACATCCTAAACCATATAAATTGCATTAGCTTAGTGATCAGGGAGTTTGCATGTAACCTAAAGAGCTAGGGTACCATTTAGTATAGGAGATAAATATTGTGATGAGATTGAATATGATATTTTGCTTGTGTGCATCCTATATATTTCTTGACAGGCCTTGGTTATATGACAGGAGGGTCTTGTATGATAGCTTCAGGAATACATATGTATTCTAGAAGGAGGGTAAACACATTATTCTGAATCTAATGTCACCTTTAGAGGTCCAAAAGGTTCAGCAACAGATCAGTAGACCATCAGAGGTTAAAAGGGTTTTAGTACAGTATAATGATTATGAGGAAAAGAAGGTATTATTGATGGGACAGGGTGAATTGGAGAGGCTTGTTACAGAAGAGACCCCAGTATACTTACTTCAGTTGAGATGTGCACTAGGGGTACAGGAACCACAGTCTCTACCTTCAGTAGTTTCTCAGGTATTGAATGAGTATATTGACATTTTTCCTAATGATTTGCTAGCAGGGTTACCACCTTTAAGAGGGATAGAGCATGCTATCGGTTTTATGCCCGGTTCAGTATTACTGAATCGACCTGCATATCGCATGAATCCTGAGGAGGCTAGGGAATTGAAACGCCAGGTGGATGAGTTAGTTGAGTGGGGATTTGTTAGGGAGAGTCTTAGTCCATGTGTTGTTCCCGCCCTTCTTGTTCTTAAGAAGGATGGTACTTAGAGAATGTGTATCGACAGTAGAGCCATCAACAATATCACCATCAAATACAGGTATCCTATTCCTAGACTTAATGATATGTTAGATGAGCTGCATGGTTCACAGGTTTTCTCCAAAGTAGATCTTAAAAGCAGATATCACCAAATTCGGATGAAAGAGGGGGATGAATGGAAAACCACTTTTAAAATACATCATAGACCGTATGAGTGGTTGGTTATGCCCTTTGGTTTGAGTAATGTTCCTAGTACTTTTATGAGACTGATGGATCATGTACTGAAAGAATTTCTAGGAAAATTTGTTGTTGTTTATTTTGATGATATTTTGATATACAACAAAGACCTAGAACAACATGTAGAGCATCTTTGGGCAGTATTCTCAGTATTGAAGGCACAACAGCTATTTGCAAATCTCCAGAAGTGTTCCTTTTACCCAACTGAGGTAACTTTTTTGGGTTTTGTTGTATCTGGTTCAGGTGTTAGGGTAGATGAGGAGAAAGTGAGGGTAATCAAGGAATGGCCAACACCCACCTCGGTTACTGAGGTAAGAAGTTTTCATGGACTTGCATCTTTTTATAGACGCTTTGTCCATAATTTCAGTAGTATTGTCAGTCTTCTCATATAATTGACTAAAAAGAATGTACCTTTCATCTGGAGTGAAAAGGCTCAGAGGAGTTTTGAAGAGGTAAAAGAAAAACTCACTTGTGCTCCATTATTGGCTTTACCTGATTTTGACAAAGTTTTTGAACTAGAATGTGATGCTTCTAGGATAGGAATTGGTGCTGTACTAATGTAGGAAAAGAGACCCATAGCATATTTTAGTGAGAAGTTGAGTGGTGCAACTTTAAATTATTCTATATATGATAAGGAATTTTATTCCTTAGTGAGGGCTCTTATGACGTGGCAGCATTATCTCCTCTTGAGAGAGTTAATTATTTATATAGATCATGAATCATTGAAACATTTCAGGGGACAGCAAAATTTGTCTAAACGCTAAGCCAAGTGGGTGGAGTTTTTATAGGGTTTTTCTTATATGATAAAGTATAAGAAGGGTAATCAGAATATTGTTGTTGATGCTTTATTATGACGATATGTACTTATCACTTCACTTCAATCAAAACTGCTGGGTTTTGAATTGTTGAAAGAACAATATATGTATGATGAGGAATTCAAAACTATTATGGAGAGGTGTTATGGGGGCAAGATGTATGAAGGTTATTGCATGATTGGGGGGTTTCTGTATAAATCTGGAAACTTATGTATACCTTTTGGATCTATGAGGGAGTTATTGGTGAGGGAAGTACATGCAGGTGGATTGTCTGGACACTTTGGTGAGAAGAGAACCCTGGCCATATTGAGAGAGAATTTCTATTGGAAGGGTATGATAAAGGATATCCATAGGGTATTAGAAAGGTGTGGTATTTGTAAGAGAGCTAAAGGGAAGAAAGGTATACAAGGTGAGTACATGCCTTTGCTTATACCAGATAAACCCTGGACTGATATCATTATGGATTTTATGTTGGGGTTACCTAAAACACAAAGGGGAAAATATTCTATTATGGTGGTTGTTGACAGGTTCAATAAAATGTCACATTTTGTGCCTTGTCACAAAACAGGTGATGCCCTTTTTATTGCTAACATTTTTGTGCAAGAAATTGTCAAATTACATGGAGTCCCACACAGCATAGTGTCAGACAGAGACACTAAGTTTCTTAGTTTCTTTTGGAAGACATTATGGGGAAGACTAGGTACTAAGCTTATGTACAGTACCTTTTGCCATCCACAAATTGACAGACAAACAGAAGTTGTCAACTATACGCTTGGGAATTTGCTCAGAGCAATAGTTGGCAAGAATCTTACTGATTGGGACTTGTGTCTTCCTATTGTTGAGTTCGCTTACAATAGGTCTATTCATAGCTCAACCAGTATGTCTCCCTTTGAAGTTACTTATGGCTATAATCCTTTTATTCCATTGGATTTTATAGCAGGACCAACAACAAAGGAAGAGAGTCTTAATGGAGTTGATCGAGCCCGGAAAATTTAGCACATTCATGACAGAACAACTGAACGCCTTTAGAAGACCCAGGAACAACAGAGAATCTAGGGAAACAGACATAGGAAAACTCATCTTTATAATCTAGGTGACTTAGTTTGGATTAATCTTAGTAGGGACATATTTCCACATAAGAAGTCACAAAAGCTATCTCGCAGATTAAACAGACCATTCAGAGTTTTAAAGCGCATTAACAACAACACCTACCGGATAGAGTTACCAGGAGATTATGGAGTATCGACGACCTTTAATGTTGCAGATCTATCACCATACTTACCAGACGACATGTATGAAGACCTATCAGATTTGAGGGCAAATCTTCCAGAAGCCCGAGGAGATGATGGGAATTAGAGTCCAATAGGACCTATCACCAGGGCCCGAGCTAAGGGTTTACACAACTTAGTTTTAAGAATCATACATGAGAAACCTAATCCTGAGGAAGCTAACTTAATTTCTTCATTCCTACCTTATAATTGTTATGCATTTCGGCAGGTTCACTTAACAGTCTTATAGAGTGCCAAATCACCTATACTTTTGAGTGAGTAGGGCTCCTCATCGGGACTCAATTCGAAAGTACCATGAAGACCGGTATCTTTAAGACTAATTTCTTTTTATGTATTTGTTATTTGCTTGGACCATTTTATGTTGTAATTTCTTTTGGGACACTTTTATTTATTTATAATTTTCATTTAGGATCGGCTACCTTAAAAGTGACATAGTTGTAATTTTGTGGACTTTCTAACCCTAAGGGAGCAAGTATAAATACTTGCTTAAGTAGGGTTTTGAGGAGGCTAAGCTTTAGATTAAACAAATCACTTTTTGATGTGCCTAAAACCAAGTTCAAGCACACAAAAACCAAGATTGAAAGACAAACATACAATGTCAATCAACCTAGTCACTCAATGGCATCAATTTTCAATGAATGTAACCAATTCTTCAATTAGGATGTGTTCAATCTTAAATCCAAGTATGATGTAGCTCTGATCCCAAATTATGATGTGCCTAAAAGGGGATTAAGCACAAGCAAAAACAACCTAAATAACAACCCCAAAAGACAAGACCAATTCGGTTCACTTTTAGAGCAAAATTGGACCGTAAACCCTAAATGAAATCTTTGATCCAAATGTTATATTTCATGAAATGATTGAACGATGAAGTATTCCTCAATGAAGGTCAAAAATTATACTTGAAAAGCCACGTGATTGCTACACAAAATCAACAAGAACAATAACCATGATCCCCCTTCCACAACAATTGCTTTCATGGTTCAACAACGTGCAAAATGGAGAAATAGAAATCAAGTATAAAAGTAACTCAATTAAGCACAACAATTCGAATAATAATGATTTAAATTTGACCAAGAAAGTTTCAATCTAACCCTCGATATTACACACTAGAGAAGAAAAGAAAACACAACAATTAGAAATTCATATAACTCACAATTTCAATTGTTGCACTCACCATAATCTCAACTGTTGGGATTGAAATTGATAAGAGGAAATTGAACTAGGATAACCTTAAGCTCTCTCACATAAAAGTGATAGGAATCAAAATATGACAAAACATTATTTTGATGAATAATTGTTATATGCCATGATCTCCATATGATTTAGCCGTTTCAATAAAATTTTCAACATCTTTGTTGTCTTTGATTACCATCAATGCATAGCATGTATTACTCCCATTAAACATACGGTGCCTGTGAATTATCTCAACCCCCACTTTGGTTGGATTAACTCCAATACTGTGACATATTCTATATAAAAATTCGCTGTAATTGACGTTTTTCTTTATTTTCAACTTTTTTACCGGATCTTTATCATACTTCAGTCCCTAATCACCGGCCACAATATTTTTGAATACATAAATCATCAGCTTCATGTAATCAGCCATTTTTTCCCTATCCATAGTATATATAAATTATAATTTTTTAAATAAATATGATAATTTCCAATAACAACATTATAAAAATTTCAAAAAAAAAAAAAATTTTCCGTAACATTTTAAATATTAAAATTTTTCCCCATTATTGCCAAACAATTTTTTTCTAAAAATTTGTCAGAAGTTATTTTTTCATAATCTTTTCACTGCTAAAAATTCCAACCATTTCCATATCATTTTAAAACATTGTAAAAATTATTTCACATTCGAGATATTACAAATTTTCATCATAATATTTTTTTTATTTTCAATAATGTTTATACAAAAAAAAAAATTCAGAATAATATTTATACAAAAAATTTTTCCTATCATTTCTCATTTTAATTTTAATTTTAATTTCCTTCAATTATTTCCAAATAATTTTTTTTCTAAATATTTATCCAAAATTAAATTTTAATTATATTTTTCCACTAAATTTTTCAAAAAAATCAGTATAATACTACAATAATTATTCCATACTCTATATATTTCACATCATTTACAATAGAAAATCCTCATGCTAATACAAAAATTAATATTAAATGTTACAAATTGCAACATCTACATATATCATATTTAATAAATTATAATCTAACAATAATGAGTAATATTTTCTATAAAATATACAATTATACGTATATTTTTCTAAAATCTTACATTGAATACAAACATAGATAAAAAACTTTAACTTTTCTAAAAAAAAAACATACCACAATTGATTAGCTATTCAGGAATACTTAGATCTGAAATTTCCTGTGCAGAATCACTTCTTCTTCTTCCTCTTTCCTACATGCATGAATGAGAGAAAAACTGGATCTGGGTGAGTGGGTATTTCTGTGTGTTGTGTGTTTCTCACTCTTACTATATTTATATTTTTTTAGTTTCTATACTGTCATCACGTCTTTATGAATCAATGGTGAGTATAGATGAAATAAAAAATTGGATCGTGGGATGTTGTACTGAAAGTGTAGATCGAGTTTGCGCCTTTAACGTAAAATTTTCCAATATCACTAAAGGTGTATACATGATCCGCGACTTTGCAACCAACTTTAGTAATAATTTTCATGGGGAATATAATTTCCTTAAATTTTTTTTTAAAAATGATAATATTTAAGTATATAACCCCGTAGATATTGAACATTATTCTCTTACAGAAAAGCTTATATACAAAGAAGAAATAAAAGTAAGAAATTTTAGTTTATAACTAAATGAACTTGAAAAACCCAAAAAATGATAATTAAGGTTAATGGAGTAAAAAGAAAATTTTGGAAGTCATTTAAGAGGTGTTCCACAAAATTTAAGGCTAATTTTTTTTCGAAACGACTGTTTTGCCATTACACTCAATTTTATCAAAACTAGCTTATAAATGATCTCTTAGTCCTAAAAAATGTTCCAAGACCTTAATTAAGTAAATTAAATCACTAAGTAACTATTCCAAGTCAATTAGAACTGATTATTTAAGGTTTAGTGGCAAATCCTAAAAATAACTAAAATGCCCCTACACTTGACCTTAATAAGAAATGGCTAAAAATTTGAATCTAGACAATTAATTTGGGATGTTAGAATTCTAATAAGCTAAAAATAAGAATCAAATTAAGACGGGATGCCTAATTCACCTAGATGGCACTGGTCAACTTTATGGAAAAGGCATAAGACAATTGGTCCGCACCCAAGTTTACCTTAAAGAATTGAGCTTAAGTGCATTCTTATAAATCCTAACCCCTTGTTGCTACCCCCTCAAGCCCCTCTCTCATTTTCTAAAAAACCCTACACTTCTTCTTCAAATGCTAATTCCTTAACTTAAACTCCTAGCTATTTCTTAATTTAGTTACTAATCTAGTTCTTCTATCTTGATTTTCTTAGGTTTTAGCTAACATAAAGAATGCTAGAGGGGCCTTCAAGCTTGGGACAAGCCATCACTAGTGGTAAGAATTTGATTTGTTAAGATTAAGTAAGTTTAAAGTATATTAATATTAAGTTTAGGTACTAATTAGTTGTTTTAAGTACTAAAGGTTGTGTTGAAGTTGGAAAAATGCATCGTTTGGTGCTCTTGGAAGTGTTGGCCACCCTTGAGTAGAAAGGTTTCTGAAATGCTTAGCCAAATACTTATAACTTGATATTTTATGGTGATTTAATGTGATTAGGAGCCTTAGGTGAATGTTAAATGAAGATAAGCATGCTGGAGATAGAACCCCTTGATGCCACTACTACTACTATTGTTTTAATTAGGGTGTATGTTATTCTTTGATGGGTTGATGGAATGATAGGTAGGTTAATTTAAGGCTTAGACAAATAATGAAAAGTTAAAAGTTGGATTAAAGTGTTTTACGTGTTTTGTGGATTGTAGTTGCATACTGGCACCTTTAATGCCTTCTAGGGGTGCTATTTGATGATTTCAAATGATAAATGGTGATTTAACATGTTGAGTTGGATGTTAGATAAGAGTTTAAGAGCTTAGAAATGAGTTAAGAACACAAAATTGTAAAATGTATGTATACATTTGCATGCCACCAAAAGTAGAGGGTTGACTCTTGATTTAAGTTGTATTTTGGGAGCTAAAGTATGTTTAATTGGGGATTTGCATGATAATTTGTGGGTTAGTTAGTGCTTTAGGTGTTAATTGATGGATATGTAGTGATTGACATGTTGAAATTAGTGTGGTTGGTGAATTGATATGCAAAAAAGTTCTTGGAGGTTACAATCTAAAATTTTGTGATATGTTTAGTGCATGTTTTGTAGTATAATTCAAGATTTAATTGAAGTTTGTTTGATAATTTAATGCTTAGATAAGGTTGGGTAGGTTAATGGATTAATTAGTTAGAAAATTTGCAATGTAGAACCCTTAATTTTGTGACTGCCACTTACTATCATGAGTTATGCATGATTTGAATTAATTGATGTTGTGATATGTTTAATCGATGATTTTAATCATTTTTACGGTTAAAGGATGCAAAATTTGATATATCATATGTACATAGTAACTTAGGGCCTTAATATTGTCACCTTGATGCATGTATGTTGAATGTCATTGAAAATTTCCTATTTTTCAATGTTTTCTAGCATGATGGAATGTGAATTATGGTGCAATTTTGATACTTGAAGTGATCCATTATGTAATCTTGATAATTTGAAGTGATTAGGGATGATTAGGGAATGGTTCTCAACCAATTTTAACTCAAAAAAGTGTGTTTAAGAGTTTTTTTGGAAAAATTTATAAAAATTCAAATGTTTTTGAATGTTCATAAGAACATTCAAGTTATTCTTGATTAAAAAAACCCCCCACTTTTCGATCCATTTTAGGCTCTAAATTTCATCAAAAACGCTTTTTTTTTTTTTTTCCGCATTAATTGGGTTGAAGGTGTTTTCAAATAAATTTTCAGATTCTAAATCCATTTTTGAAATCAAAATGTTCAAAAATCAGATGCACAAAATCTAAATTTAAAATTAAATTGAGAATCAAAGTTAGTTAGGGAGGATGTTTGATCTTGCAAAGTAGGTGATCTTGGTAAAAAGTGTTTGTGGCCTAATTTGTAATTTTTACAATAAGAAAATAGGTATAATAATAAATTAGAATAATGAATAATGGTAAAGAAATAAATTAATGGACTTAGGCCAAGACTGGACCCACCCTAAGTTGACCCACTCAAATCGACCTTTGAGACGACTCAAAACCTTTCCAAATGGGTGGTTTCCTAAATTTTACATAAAATTGTCTAGTTGGGCCAAATTAATTAAAATTGATCAATTGACTTGATTTTAGGGCTAATGTAAAAAATTAATAACAGTTAGATTTAATTAACTTACTTAAGCCTGATGGACCCAGCTTCCCAAAATTAATTGGGCCCATTCTTTTCTAAAGTCCATACCTTAAATGGCTTTAGCAAATAAAGCACTTTAAACGAGCCTTGCATGTAATAAGGCCGAAAAGCTTTTCAAGAATTCTAAATGGACTTAAACGAAAGTAATTAGGCTTATTAAATAACTAATAGAGTTAAATAACTTAATTAAACCTAATGGGCCAAAATTCTAAATCTTTTAGATCCACCTCCCTTTAGGGCCCAATAGCCTAATTAGGTCTTTAGTAGAAAACACTTAGTTATGGACTTAGGTAATATAGGGGACTTAGTGTTAAATTAAGGCTAAGCTTAATTGGCTTAATCTTAGGTAATAAGTGAATTGAAACCCATTTGAATAATTGAAATAATAGTTGGCAATTGGAATAGCATAAATTATGATAGACCAAATTTATCTTAAAGCTAATTGGGCTTTTTTTTATCCCTTATTGAGCCAATGACTAATATGAGTCTTAGTTAGATCTAGACTAAACCTAGTTAAGTGACCTAGTTGATTAAAACAACTAATTGACTTTAATTCTATATTAATGCAGGAAAATCGAATAATTTTACTTAACAAGAATTGACCTTCAACTCAAGAATCTTCTACCTTTTTGGTACGTAAAAATATACGTATTGCTTGATATGATAGAAACTTGGCAAAGAATTTGGGTATCACTTATGTGCAGTAGTTTTGAGTTAATGATCGATACCTTGAGCCTAGAACTAAGGTTACAACCTCAGTTTTAGTAACCTTGGTAGTTTAGGCACTTAAGCCATTAAGAAATGGTTTAGTAGGTAGTTGATAGGTGAAATTATGTTGGATAACAAGCTTGTAAACAAAGTGAAGGTATATTAGTAGTTGCCCAAGGTTATGGGTCTTGATGGGTGATATGATATTGCTGGAATGTGATAAGTGAGGACCGTCTAATGGTGATGACATGATGAGATCCATGATGAGAGCCTAAGTTGGAAGAAGGAATGTGGATCCTCTTGAAGTGCCGCCTGGACCGATCACAAGAAGTCGAGGGAAACGACTCAAGGAAGCACTTAACAGGTTGATAAAGGATGTCCATGAAGTCGGAAAGGATTGGAGCAATCATGAAGTTGGAACGGATTGGAACAACCATGGGAAGGCCCTTGCTCTTATACAAGTTACACCAGACACGGGTTGAAGAGGGCGTGTACTTTCAAGGCACGACCGTGTAGGAATATCAAGATTGCACAGAATCATACACGGCCAGACACATGGCTAAAAGGCATAGCCGTGTAAGGAGACAAGAATTGGCACAGAATCATACACGGCCAAAGTATACGGCCGTGTATCCCCTGCCGGCCAGCTTTTTCTGTTTCGTGTTTTTACACAACTTATCTAAGCTACGTTGTTTTGGACTTGTTTTTCACGAATTGTAACCCTAGTATAAAAGCTCCTAGGGTTTAGAACAACAAGGAATTTTACATCTTTGAACATTAAACACTTTTGAGAGGCACCTCTCTTGGTTCTTCAAGAACTAAATCGAACTTATCGGATTGATTTTCGTGGCGTTCATCCCGACTTATCAATCGGTCTTCCATCCCGATTGTGGCGTCTTCATTTTTATACCAAGGTTCTTGTTTCGCTTATAGACAACGGGTAGCGGTTTCCACTTTTGGTGTTTGGGCGTCTTAGGCAACGAATTTCCGAACGTATTGGTATTGGGTTTCGTCACGGGTTGGCGTGGTTCGTATCATGACACTTAGACAAGACTAAATTAGGTTCACTTTTTAATGTAGAGTTTGATTACTCCCATTAACTTTGGGTTATTTGCTTGTGGTTATGGGTCTTGATGGGTGATATGATATAGCTGAAATGTGATAAGTGAGGATCACCTAAAGGTAATGACACTTAGATGAGGCTATTTTAGGTTTGGTTTTTAACATGGAGTTTGAACGTTCCCACCAACTTTAGATTATCATTCCGGTGATATCAAATCTTAAGTCCCTCACTATGTTCAGAGTCATGAGTACCCTTATGCCACTTGTTTACATAATTAAATTTAGAATTAGGCCTACTTGACATTTTCTAGTGCTTGTGTTACTATTGTACTTGGTCTTTTGGCTCACTTTTTTCTTTCTATTGAGGATACTTTTATGGATCCGTTATATGACTTAATGAGGCTTTAAGGAGGAGTTTTGAGGCTATGAGGATGATCTAAAGGATGAGGAATACTAGTTTATTTTATGATTATCTATTATATCATATTGTATGAGATTTATTATGAGAGTTCCCTATGATTTTATGACCTGCTTACCTTATTATTTGTAAACTTGATGTAGGCACCTTAGACTTTAGGACCAAGCTTTTAAATCTAATACCTACTATTACATTTTCCAACTCAAGTGAATCATCAAATGCTTTACAAAACTTAATCAAATGATTTTGAAGTCCTAAAATTGGTTTAGGAACCCATTTAGTAATTTTAGCCTTATGTATTCTATTTAAATAGATTACGTGGCAAATTGTCATTGCCATAGAGAATTAAGGGCATGGTAGAGCTCTTATCTTTTGTAATTATAAGTAATTAAATTACTTTGTTATTAAGATAAAGAAATAAGTGGACAAAACATGCTCCTTAGTGTAGTTTTGCCTTAGCATACATCCCCTTCTATTAAAATGTGCTCCATGTAAAGGCACGGTGTTATCCCTTACCATTGTACTTGATATAGAAAGTTTTTTTCTAGTGCACCACATATAACATTGTTATAATGGTTACTTTGTGACATTTTGTTGGTCTTGAATTGAGTAATAACAAAGTAAGGGTGAATTGATTGCTTATAAAATTTTTCAAAAATTTCAAAATTAAACAAACCCCTTTTGATCACTTAAACTAGTATTCATGAAACAATCTGAGTATCAAAACAATAAAATGCCTAATTTAAAAAGAGATAGGGTAAGAGATTCAGGCATAGGAATTATAGAGGTTCTGCTTTATACATCAATCGTCCCTTTTTACTCTACTATTGGGGATTTGATATTTCATATCAGTATAGTTTCACTATGTTCAATAAGAATGAATAAGAGTTTACAAGTCTGCTAACCACTTGCTTTAGTCACTTTGCTCTACCTATCAAGCTTACACTTGGTCTAATTATAGGTCTACCAAAATACAATACAATTCTCTCACTAACACAAGGCTTAGCTCTCATAATATATATATATATATATATATATATATATATATAAAAGAATGAGGAAAAATGTAAATTAAGTCCTCTACAAAAAAACTTGAGTAAAAACTATAATGTAGAAATAGTCAGTGTAGTCTCTAAGCATTTTTAAGTTCTTTTTCTTGGTACCAAGTAGTAGTTTATTAGATTAGTGTTCTTTAATTTTAAATTGTTGCTATATTTGTATGCTAATATGTAACAACTACTTGATAATCTAGCTTTATGAGATAAGTCTATTGTTAATATCTTGATCTTCAAACTAATAAGATATCTCACGAAGTTTGAGTGAAAAATCTTCAAATATAGCCATTCATTGAATTTGAATTATGATGCTTGTAACAATCTTGATTTATCTTTATGTATTTATATGGAATTTAAGATAATCCTTTGCTATCTATTTAACACAAAATCCTCTCTACTTGAATTTGAATCTTCAAACAAATTTGCTGCCATGTCTAAAAGAGATAAGATTGTTATAAAATATCCATCCTTATCCAAAACTTCAAAGTCCACATATATTTATACAGACTCGCTATGTTTCAAATATTCTTCATTTATCTTAAAATGCCAATAAATCAACCTTACTATCCAAAATTTCAAAATATAAGAGGAATTAACAATCTTTAATCTATAGTTTGATTCAATGATTTGTATGCATAAAAAATCCTCCTTAAAATAAAATCCCCATGGACGTTTATCAAATTTTAGTGAAGTGCATTGAACATATTTTTCAAATATATTCAATAAGTGGAGTTAGACCTTTAAATTAATTAATTATCCAACTTAGATTGGGATTAAAATTGTTCTATTTTTACTTCATCTGAACTAAGGTGTACCCTCTAACTTATCCTTTGAGTTTTTGCTTTTAAACCTTTATTAGTATACCTTCCAACTTATCCTCTGAGTGATGAAGTCCTATTTAAACATTTTAGAACTTCCTTCCTTAACTTCTTGATTTCTAGTTGCTAAACCATTTTGTTATAAACCTTTGTTAATTAATCATCCTATACACTTAAGAACTTGTTAGAATTACTTAGCTTATTTTGTTATCATCAAAACATTTAAAGAGAGAACTTAACACTTTCTTCTATTAACTTAACGTCATTTGTTGTTTTTTCACTATCTTAGATATTGCCTTTTTAGGATTGGAAATTTTGCAAGTATTGCTAGTTTTGAGATTTCATCTATCTATTGATTCATAACTATTTGTAGTGTAAGTAAAAGTGAACTTATGTGGTGATCTTTTCCTATTTCACATACCTTTAAATTGTAGCTAATGTGGCCTTCTTTTCTACTATAGCCATTCTTAATGGCATCCCTCCTTATTTTTAAGTAATTTATACCTTTCATGCTAGTCATGTAAGTTTTCATCTTTCCCATTCATTGCTTTGGAATTTTTTTTACTATAGAAGTACTTTCCTTGTGAACTTAAGGGTATATTATTTGGTAGAGACATTTGTGTAATTCATTATCAATGATTTGCTTTCTTGTGTTACTTTATGAGTTCCTCTTCTTATCTTGTTTTAATGTATACAATAAGTATGCATTTCTTTCTGCATTTTTTAGGTGATGAAAGTTGTGCAATTTCTTGACTATTTTCTTTCTCTAATGAATTAGTTTCTCAAGTATTTTGACACTTACTAAAATTTCTATTTGGTGTGTTTTTAAATCATTGGATTAGTATTTTTCTTCATTCATGAATTTACTTGAATTTTTTCCATAATAAAAGTTTAATGTCAATGGATCAATTGTGTCTATTGTTATATAACAAAAATGAACGCAAATTAAGTGCTCTAATTTACTATGAAGTGCCTTTCTTACATTTGCCCCTCTTTAGCCAAAAGATAGTGGAAGAGGTTGATTCATGGTTTGGTTTCTCCTAGGTATAAGTTCATGTTTCATGTGGGGAAAGAAAAAGGAGTGTGGCAATTAATAAAATCCATTCAACTTATAGTTTATTGGACTCTAACAACATATAGTCATGTGAAATGTGCACAAGGCTCCAAAATATGCAAACTATGAGCATAAAACAAGTGCACTTGGACTAGAGTGAGAAAGTTTCTAATGATAAGGAAAAAGTAAATTAACCTATACCTAGCTAGCGGGTTTGCTTTTTTCTTTTCCCCCCTCTTACTAGTTCATAGGAAAACTTGGTAACTTTTTGATCAATATGCTCGAGAGGTTAAGTAAAGATGTTGGCTTGGTTAAGGCTAAGGTACTAATATGTTAAATTACATAAGGCCCTACATTCAAATCATACCATGGCCACATTTTGATGTTGTATACTTAAGAATGCTATACTTAATCAATGCTTGGATCATATAGATCTTCAAGATAGTTTCTACCTTTAGTGAATTTTTGTTTTCTTTTCTCTCTTCTTTTTTCTATTACGTGTATGTATGGCATTGGTGCATTTTTAGACTTTCGAAAGTATTTAGTATGCTAGCTATCTTCCAATACTTAATATTGGATGACCAATAGTAGTTTGTTTCTCTATACTTGTCTACAGACATGCATTTAGTGCTATTATTAAGCTAATTTGAATTCCTTGATTAGTATGCTATTTTTTTTGTTATTTTACTTTCAAAGGTGATGAACATTCATTTCTTCTTTCTGGTAACCTCATCATCTACAAAGTAGCTATTTCTTATTTATCTAGACATCTTTGTTTCCTAATATCTCTTTTCGAATTTTCATCTACAACTTTTTCTTTTTTTGGGCAATTATGACTTATATGTTGTTTCTCTAAGCATTTTATTTTTCTTTAGCATTACATGGAACTATTTGATTGAAAATTGATTTAAGAGAATAAAAAATGAAAAGTGATGTGTGTGAATTGAGAAAATATATGTTTCTTTTCTACTCACTTTTTTGAAGCCATCCCCTAATCTTTATTGTAGTTAAGATTACTAGAAGGACAAAATTGCACCTTAGAGCTTAGTTAGACCAATTTGATGATCCATAATTGATGAATGGATGCCTATGACTTGAAAGGGGGATTTACAAAAGGGAAGTATGGAGGTTGATTGCCAGCAATTCATTTTTGAAAGGGAGAATAAGTTCCATAAGGAAAAATGTTATTAATTAGGATTATATAAAAGATTAAACCAAACTGTTTCCAAGTTCTTAGCTAAATTAGATGTTTTGAAACTTCCAAACATTCCCATTGCATTGGTTGGGAAGGTGATGGTTGAGAGCTATCTTGAGGACTTTAACCATATAAATAAGTGTTTTGGACACTTACTTAAATGCTGGGGATTGCTGTAAATCTAACTTAGGTGCTAGACTAAGACTTGAGTTTATGTTTGTACAGTGTATTATTTAGGATGTAAATAGTATAGACAAACACTTTAGGAGGAAGAGAGTTGAGAAGATGAACATGCGAGTATGACTCAAGGAGGACGTTAATTGGAGTTTTAAAGTTTAGAACTTTAGATGACAATCGATTAATGAGATAAGTTACTATTAGGATAGCATCACCCCAAGATAGCCCAGAGCATTATGGGTAAACATGAGAGATCTAGCAACTTCAAGCAAATGTCTATTCTTATGCTTTGCGACTCCTTTTTGTTGAGGAATGTAATTTAGTGCATAATCCCATTCCCCTATAAATATTTACCAAACTCATTGGAGAAATACTCCTTCCCATTATTTGTGTGTAATGGATTTTGATGTTTTCTTGGAACACATTAGAAATAAGTAATTGAAAATGATGAAACACATTGCACACATAAGATATTTCCTTGAGGTGAAATGCCTAGCAAACTCATGAGTGATCATTGGTAAAGGTTGCAAACCATTTTTGTCTAATATTAGTGGATTTTCGAGAGGGTCCCTAAGTGTCACTCTATATTAACTAAAATGGTTTAGAGGGCATATAAGAAGAATTATCATAGGAGCTTATGGGTAACTTTATCATGATGCAATATTCACCATAAAAATCATTGATTCTTTTATTCTAGAATAAGTTTGAATACAATTGACTCATATATGAGAAACAGAGATGATCAAGACGTTTATGCCATAACAAAACATCCGAGTTACAAGAAACTGACACTAAGGACTTAGACTCTAATTTAGTCTCAGACTTAAAGACTTCCTCTAGATATGCGATATAATCCATAGCCAAGTGTATGGTCCCCTTTCCTTTATGCACAACAGTGTCCATTTGCCACAAAGATTGAACTTAAGCCATTACACATTGCAAGTGAGTTGATTATATCCTTAAAGCTATACATATGGTCAGATGGCCATGTATTAATTATCCAAAAATCACATCTTATACTTGGAGTAAGTGAAAAACACGTACCCTTTTGTACTATTGCAGTAGTTGAGGACTCACTACCCTAATGTCAGTTATATCAAGTTGGGCCTGACTAAAAGTTAATGCAACCGATCAATCTGATCAGGTGTAAAGCTTATGCCTAAAATGGAATTGCCAGCAGGAACTGCTTCTGCTATCTGTGCAATTTTGGAACCTTAGCTGCCCTTCTGTAGCTTTGTCTTTTGTTGTTCAGGTTTCAGGCGGAGTTTCCAACATGTATCCGTTGTGCGGTTTGATCGCCGGTAGTGATTGCACCGAGGCCTTTCCTACGTTGACCCATCTCTTCTAATATTAGCAGCTAAGGCTCAATAAGAAGCACCAAGATCCGATGAAGGTGTGGTCGCCATCTCACAGCGCCTGCTCTCCTCTCTCCTTACCTTGGTGAAGCCTTCCTTAAGGCTTGGTAGAGGCTTTTTTCCGAGCAGACATCCCTGTACTTTCATCTAGATTCGATGTTAACCCTTGTAAAAAATCAAAGATCTAATCTTTCTCAACCATCTTCCTATACTTATCGCCATCCTTGACACACTATTCCAGTCAAACTCCTAGAACAAATACATTGGTGCCTTGGTTGTGCCAGCGGGATATCCTAACTTTCCTCGACCACGAATAACAAATTCAATGGATTGAAACCATTCCCAGGAATTTGTTCCATTAAGCTTGTATAATCTGCAACGTGTGATAGTCCACACGCCATGGGAGGTGCTGAGTTTTGAGAATCAATAGGGTTATCATCCGTCACACAGGTTCAGAACTTTTGTTTCGTTCCAAGGGTCACTTCTTGTGACTTTTGTGTGGACTCGCCATATTGAATTAACTCCGATTGATAAGGATCGACTGGAGATCTGATGTCATATCATATCTCGTATGATCTAATTTAATCCTTAATTAACCAGCTAAAATACTAAATAAAACAAAATAAATAATAACGGATGAGATCTAACAATGATTTCCTACAAAGATTAACTTATTATTATTATTATTATTTTATTTCACTTCATTTTTTATATTTTTCATGCGTGATTGTGGGAATATCTTTGGCTAATATCCCGAGTAACTAGTAACAAGTGCGGAATACCGGCAGCTGGATGAAAATTGGCGACACGATCGGTCATTTTGGAATTCTGAGTGCACAAGTGGTGTTTGTGCTGTAGCTTTCTGACCTATGGGATATCCAAGAAAAACAAGTGTCGCACGAGAAGTAAACTTATTAAGAATCTGAATATTAGTGGCATATCAAAGACATCCAAAAACTTTAAGATGAGAATAGAAAGGTTTTTTACTATAAAGTCTCTCAAAAATAGTTTGGCGAGAAAGAATTGAAGTGGGTACCTATTAATTATATGAATTGCAATGGATACACATTCTGCCCAAAAATATAAAAGAAGATGAGCTTGAAAATGAAAAGCTCCAGTGACTCAAGAATATGCCTATATTTGCACTCAACAACTCCATTTTGTTAAGGGGTATAAACATATGAATGTTGGTAAATGGTGCCTTGTTGTGCAAAATAGTGTTTCAAAGAAGAAAATTCACCTCCATTGTTAGTACAAAAATTTGCTATATTAGTATTGAATTGGTTTTTCACATAAGAGAAAAAATTAGTAAGAAGATGATGTGTTTTGCTTTTATGTTGCACGAAAAAAACCCAAGTAAAATGAGAAAAATCATCCACAACAGTAAAAAAATATTTAGCACCAAAAAGAGAAGGGATTTTATATGGTCCCTAAATATCACAATGAATTAATTCAAATGGTCTAACAAAAGAAATTGAACTAATGGAAAAAGGAAGTTTTGTCTGTTTTGTGAAAGCACAAACATCACAAACATTATTTGGTTCAAAAGGAAATTTTAAGAAAGTTCTAGCCATGAATCCTAATCTAGAAGAAGACAAATGACCTAGTTGTCGATGCCATAGGGTAGTGTCTTAAGGAGATGAATGTTTGATAATATGGGCTGTTGCACATGGAACATTAGTATGTGACTTTTTTATTGTAGTTGTAATCAAGTAATAAAGTCCATCTTGTTATTTACCCAAACCAATTGTCATCCCTATCATCAAGTCCTGTAAAATACACTAATAAGGATAAAAAGTTATTGAACAATTCAGATCTCTTGTAATGGGACTCACTTATATCAAATCCACTTTGCAATTTTTGAAATAAATAAGAGGACTTAAAGATAAACTTCTGGTAGAAATAATTGGAGCCTAGTCTCTATTTGGAATAACAATTGACAATAAAGAAGTGTTTTCATGATTGCCAATGAGAAGTTTTGGAGAGGAAGTAATATGATCTATTGCACTACTATCAATAATTAGTTTAGGAAGTGATAAACTAGAAGAAGTGTTAACATTAATTGCCTTAGGAGTAGCTGACTAAGATAACTCATACCATGCCCAATAGACAACATATGTTTTAATTATAAATTAGTCAATCCATTCATAACTCATTGAATCTACTACATCATGGGAGTCTCTTTCCTCACATTATTAATTGAAGTTTAGTTATTGTCATTATGCTTAGTTGATGCATTCCTAGAATGTCTAGGTGGATAACCATGTAACTTCTAGCATGTCTCTCTTACATGATTATCTCTGTTACAATAGGACAATGGAGTGGCTTGCAATTGAATGAATTAGAACGAGAAAAGGAACTGGATTTTTGTTGAACTACAAGAGCAACCGATTCATCTTTTGAAACAACCTTGGTTGAAACTTCTACCATATCATGTGTTATGCTCAAAATTCATTGTTTCCCTTCTTGAATAATCAAGGAATAAGTTTGCACAACATCGGGTAATGAATGCATTGAAAGGATCTGACCATAGATGGTATTATAGGATTCATTTAATCCCATAAGAAATTGCATCAATTTGCGCCTTCTATTACCTGCTCCACAAGTGCAAATAAACCTCATCATTATAAGAGCCCAATTCATCCCATAACTTTTTTTAGCTTTGTGTAATAAATTGCAATAGACATTTGATCTTGAGCTAGACAAGCAATGTCTCTTTCAATTTGAAAATTTTGTGGAGTGTTGCTTTGTGAGAAATGACTTCGAAGGTTTTCCCAAACTTCATGGGTAGTACTATAGAAAAATAACACTATATGCAATATTGGGTGTCAAAGAATTTAGAAGTCAAGACAATATCATGTCATTGCATTTTTTCATGTTGCATATTCTTTAGGTTTAGTTGTGGCCAATGGTTCCTTAAGAGTTCCATCAACAAAACCCAATTAGGATTTTGCATTAAGAGAAATTACCATGGCTCTACTCCATATCAAATAGTTGTCTCCATCAAGAGATTTGGAAAGCAGAGCCATTTCAAGGTGGTCGGAGTGGTGAAGAGAATAAGGGTTGTTGGAATTTGACTTATCTCCATTGTAGAGTATGATGATTAGAATTGAAAATAATAATGCAGAGAGAAAAAAAATATCATTACTGCTCTGATACCATGTAAAGAAGAAGAATAGGAAAAAATATCTACTTTATTTTGTTTCAATGAAATCAACAACATATATAAACAAGAGAGAGCTATTCTAATAATGATAACTACAATATGCAATATATGCTCCTATAATTAAGATATTCTAATAATGGTAACTATAATATACAATGTATGCACTTATAATTAGGCTATTCTAAATAAGGATAACAACATTTATTCAATATATTTTGTGATACAGCTTGACTTTTTAACATATATTTTTTGGATGTTAATGCTTTTGGCTCCTGGGGTCAACTTGTTTCTGCAGGATCTCAAATGGTTCCCAACAGGAGAAATCTATTTCCACATTAATCAGTGAGCTAAACTTGGCTGACTTTGCTATGGCTTCTGGTGTTTTGGACCAATCAGGGGATGCCATACGTCAGACCAAGGTCCATTTTGGGGATCAGAGGTCAGATTCTGATCCAATATTACAGTATAAACGGACGGAGCTGGCTATGTACGACATCATCGCTTTTGTTGCATCTCCAATAACTAAAAGTCGTCTTTTAGAGAAAACGGAACCGGATTCATCTTCAACGATATATAACTGGCTTTGATTTCTCCGATCTCCAAGGAAGAATTCATCTTTTTCCATCAACAAGCTGCACTCTTCCTCTTTGAATCTCGAAAAGATGAACTTCTTGCTCTAGTTGCTCGGGTAATAGTCGCCCTGTGTTTCTCTATTTGTTACATTGAACCAAGCTGACAAAGGGCATCATAATGTCCTTGGATTGCACTTTGTCTTTGATAAATGACAATCGATTTCTATATATGTGGCTCCCTCATAAAAAACAAGATTAGAGGCAATGTACATAACAACTTGATTATCACAATACATCCTCATTGGCTCATTTTAACTAAATCCCAACTCAACCATAAGTTGTTTAAGCTAGAAGAGCTCACAAGTCAAAAGTGCCATAGCCCAGTATTCCTCTTTTGCACTAGATCTAGCAACCACATTTTATTTCCTATTCTTCCAAGAAATCAAGTTCCCTACAATAAAACACAATAACTAGATGGAAATCAAGTTCCAAATTAGATAACAATACAAGGAGGACTAATGACTCGATCTAGGATGAAGGGTTTGAGTCACCTAGTAGAGAGGGTGTTGCAAGGACCTATGTTAGTTGATGAGCAAGCTTATTTCAAAGAGTATTTAGTTTATAGCATCACTTTGGAAAGGAGCTTGTTGTTGTCGGAAGAAGATGGAGAGATTGATTTCGAACGCAAGGAGATGGAGAGATTGATTTCGAACGCAAGGTCTTGTTAGCTTCAATTGTGGTATTTGTATTGTTTCTGAGGGGTTCTATGAGGGAGGAATCTACAACTCCGAACATATTTCTAGAGAGAATCCGAAGATTCTATTATGAAAGTTGGAAAATTATTAAAGGTGCTAGAGTTAGGTTTGAGTATGGCATATTTTTCTAGACAATTTTGAAAGTTTCTTCAATTGCATCGAAGAATTCAGATGAATTAATTTAGATAGAGATAGTAATTATTCTATTTCTTGTTTTAGACATATTTACTTTCCTTTATAATTATTTCTTTAGATGTAACTGCTATCATATATACATGATCTCATATATCCCTATGAAGTTAAGCTAAATGATATGATTCTTTTTTTTTTTCCCAATATTACATGAGTTCTTCTCATTTAATATTTTGCTCATATAATTTTTTTTTTCAAATTGTAGTGCGCAAACCATACAACCTGCTTGTGCATCATATCAAGTAGTTTGTGTGTAGTTCAATGTTCCCTTGGTGTGTCATATACTTTTTGGAGGAATCATTTATATCATTTATTTTACTAATTTTGAAAATGATGTCAAATCCTATAAAAAGATTATTGTTAGGTTACAAGTCTTCCTAAATCAAACGGTTTTGATATTTGGTTTTTATCACTTAGTCATTGTTTGTCTTAAGCCTATCATTAGAAGAGATCTTAGAGCGATTTGATCGTGTTTAGATCTGGGCCATAGATTTAGGCATATTATCTTTTGGTATCAAAGAGAAGATTTACGGTGAAGGGTAAAGTAGTTGTTGAGAAGTGGCAATAGGGTGTCAGGATATAATATACATAAGGTGATGAAGGCCAAAGAAGGGTAAATGATATTGCAGATGTTACACTTGCCAATACCTTATGAGATTTGGCATGGTCTATCAGGGGTTATGAATGTTAAGCTAGGAAACCTAGAAGTGCAAAGAGGAGGTGCACATGGTTAAGGTAGGAGAGTGGGCATAGATCTTGATGAAAGTGATGGAGATAACTTCGAGGTGGAGGTAAACAATAGTGGGAACCATTAGATGTGGGGTTTAGAGTTAATTAAGATGAAGATTCCACCTTTTGAGGGACAAGAATATACAAAAATATATTTTGATTGGGAGCATAAGGTTGAAAAGATTTTTATTGTCATAATTATGATGAAGAAATGAAGGTGAAGTTAGTAGCTTTGAAATTTAACAAGTATGTAGTCTTGTGGTGGAAGAATTTGAATGCTTAGAAGATAAGGAGAAGAAAAGGAGATGTAAAAATTTAGGATGTAATGAAACACTTGATACGTACATGCTTTGTTCTTGAGTATTGCAAACAAGAGATGTACATAAGACTTTAAATTTTAAAGTAAGGAGGACTCAATGTGAAAGGATACGTTAAAGAGTTCAAGATGCTTATAATTTGATATGAACTCATGGAGGGATTGAAATATGATATTTTTAAGGTAATGGAGCTTCATAAGATTGATACTTTCGAAGAGGCTGTACAATTGGCTATCAAGGTAGAACGATAGTTGATTAGAAACCCTTACAAGGTGCCCACTATGACAAAATTTGGTAGCTTTAGAAGATTGGGAAAGGGTGAAGATAGAAAGAGTGAAAAGGGAAATTATGATGATAAATGACATGAGAAGAAGGTAGATGTTAAAAGAAAATCTTCTATTAGTTCTAAAGCTAGAGGAGAAAAATCAAAGGATAGCTTTGAAGCATAGTAGCTAACTTAAGTTTTTTTAGTGCTTTGGATTTGAGCATATGGTTGCACAATGTCCAAAAGGGCAATGAAGAAAGGAGGTGATGTTGAAAGTGAAGAGAGTGGAGAAGACAAAGAGTATGATCCTGAGAGTGTTTTAAGGTAGTATTATAAAGAGGAGGATGGTGCTAAAGGAGTTGAGGGAGATGTGATTTCTTAGTAGTGAGATGTACTCTGAGTGTGGATGTTATACTAGATGTAGAGTAGAGAGAGAATTTATTTCATATCAAATGTCAAATTAAGGGACATTCTTGTGTCATGATTATAGGTAGAGGAAGTTATATTAATATAGTTGTTGCTGCTTTGGTGGAGAAGTTAAAATTACCTACTTTTGACCATCCTAAGCTCTATAAGCTTCATTGGCTTAGTGATAAAGGGGTTATGTATATTACCAAATGAGTTAAGGTTCCGATTTACATCCTTAATCATTATAGAGGTGAGATAGAGTGTGATTTTGTTCCCATAAGTACTTTGTAGATATTGTTGGGAAAACCATGGTTATTTGATAATCAGGTAGTACATGATGGATATTGAAATATCTATGCATTTATTAAGGATAGTAAGAAGATCTAGATGTTGCTAATGGGCCCTTCTAAAGTAAAGAGTACTCTGATGATGCTAGTTAAAGATTGGAAGGAGTCGCTATTGATGACTTAAGGAGAGGTTTTGAATGTTATCTAAGTTGGAGGTCCTACGTATATGTTGCATGTTTGATAGGTTTTAAGTTTAGAAGTTTAAGAATTGATTCCTAAAGCTATTTAGAAGGTCTTAAAGGAGTTGGCAGATGTATTTCTAGAAGAGTTGACCAAGGGGTTACCTCTTAATTGAACACAATGTTAGCCTTATTCTTGGAGTTACATTACCAAATAAGCCAACTTATTGGATGAATCTTGCAAAAGCAAAGGAATTGAAGAGATAAGTGGATGAGTTAATTGATTAAGGGCATGTTAGAGAGAGTAAAAACCATGTGTTGTACTTACTTTATTGGTTCCAAAGAAGGATGGTTCATGGAGGATGTGTGTAGTTTGTTGTGATATCAATAGGATTACTATCAAATATAGGTATCTTGTTCCATATCTTGATGATATCTTAGATGAGATGCATGGTGCTAAAATCTTTTCAAAGATTGATTTGAAGAGTGACCATGATTAAATTTGTATGAAACTTGGAGATGAGTGGAAGATTGCTTTCAAAATGAAGCATTAACTTTATGAGTGGACAGTCATGCCATTCGAATTGACCAACACACCAAGTATTTTTATAAGGTTGATGAATCAAGTTCTACAAGATTTCATTGATAAGTTTATCATGGTTTACATTAATAATATCCCTGTTTATAGTTGTGATATAGATAGTCATCAGAAGCATCTGTGTGTGTTTCTTGTGTTGAGAAGAGAAAAGTTGTATGGCAGCTTGAAGAAGTGTACATTTTTTCAAGAGGAGGTGGTATTTTTAGGCTTTGTTTTACATGGAGGGGTTAAAGCAAATCTAAAGAAAGTTAAAGCTATTTTAGAATTGGCAGTTCTGAAGTATGTAGCAAACGTTCGGAGTCTTCATAGACTTGCTTCATTTTATCGAAGGTTTGTGAGAAATTTTAGTACTATTTGAGCTCCATTGACAAAGTTGATGAAGGAAAATATGGAGTTCGAGTGGAGTGAATGGGCATAGATAGGTTTTGAGGAAGTAAAGTAGAAACTTACTACTGCTCGTGTTAGTTTTTCTTAATTTCAAGAAGACTTGAATTGGCCTATAATGTGTTTGGAGTTAGTATTGGGGCTATTTTGATCTTGGAAAAGTAACCTATTGCCTACTTTAGTGAGAAACTAAGTGAAGTATCACTTAATTACTTGTGGCTAATAATGAACTTTATTCTATGATTAGAGCTCTTATTATTTTGGCAGCATTATTTACTTTTGAAGGAGTTAATTATCAATACTGAACACAAATCTTTGAAATAATTGAAGAGCCAGTAGAAATTATCTTGAAGGTAAGTGAAGTGGGCTAAGTTTTTGAAGAACTCTGCCTATGTCATTAAGTACAAGAAAGGAAGTATAAACGTTGTTGTTAATGCACTGTCACGAAGATATGTGCTAATTACTACTATGTAAACGAAATTACTTGGCTTTAGTCTACTCATGGCACAATATGTAGCAAATTAGTTCTTTAGTTCTAGAGTAACAAGGTGTAGAAATAGATTGGCAATGGATGATTATTATTTGATGGAAGGATATATGCTTCAAAAAGGCAAGCTATGCATTCTAATAGGTATAATGAGTGAATTTCTTGTGAAAGAGGCACATTCTAGAGGGTTGCTAGGATATTTTTGAGAGAAAAGAACTTGTGAATTGTTGAAGGAGCATTTTTATTGACCTAACATGATAAAGAATGTGTATAATGTGGTGCAAAAATGTATAGCATGTAGGAAGGTTAAGAGAATGTAGGAGGCTTTTGAAGTTTATGTGCCTTTACCCATTTTATCTAAGTTATGGGTAGATATTAACATAGATTTTGTTTGGGGATTGTCGAGGATTGTTAGGGAAAAGGATTTTATATTAGTGATAGTGGACAAATTCAGTAAAATGGCACATGTCATTGCATGCAATAAGATAGATAGTGCTTTATACATTTCTAATATGGTTTTGCAAGAAGTTGTTAGGTTATATGGAATTCCACACAATATACTTTTGGATAGGGATGTTAAATTTTTGAGATTTTGTTGAAAGACTTTGTGGAAGAGTTTGGGAACTAAGGTGATATTTTGTACATTTGGTCATCCTTAGATTGATGGATAGATAAAAGTGGTCAATCGAAGTTTGGGGGCCTTATTGAGGGCAACTATAGGCAAGAATTTGATAGATTGAGATGCGTGCTTACTTGTTGTGGAATTTACTTATAATAGATCAATATATATTTCTACAGGGAAATCACCTTTTGAAGTTTTGTATGAGTATAATTCTATTGTTCCTTGGGGTACAATACCTATAGTAGTTTTAAAGGAGGAGAGTATTGGTATAATTAAAACGGTCAAGGATGTTTAGAAGCTACATCAAAAGGTAACTGAGAGTGTTAGGAAGATAGTGGCTAAATGAAAAATAGTATGGTAATAGAGGAATGAGGCATAAAGAGTTTCCACCTTAGGATTTAGTATGGCTACTTCTTTGGAAAGGGAGTTTTTTTAATCAAAAGCACCAAAAGTTAGAACCTAGAGCTGATTAACCATTTACAGTTCTTAAGAAAATAAATGATAATACTTATTAGTTAGAGTTGCCCAGTGGGTTTGGAGGTATTACTACTATAATCAATGTTGTAGATTTATCAACTTATGTGATGGATCAATATGAAGATTTAGCATATGACGCAACATATTTGAGAGTAAATCTTCATGAGCCCTAGGAAAATGATGGGAATCAAGTTCCAAGCTAGATTCTAACAAAAAAGGGGACCAATGGCTCAAGTTAGGATGAAGGGTTTGTCACCTAGTAAAGAGGGTGTTGCAAGAAACTATGTTAATTAATGAGCAAGCCTATTTGAAGAATATTTAATTCATATCATCACTTTAGAAAGGAGCTTGTTGTTGTTGAAAGAAGGGGGAGAGATTGGTTCCAAATGTAAGGGTCTTGCTTGCTTTAACAGCGGCATTATTATTGTTTCTAACTTGAGGGGTTTCAATGAGGGAGGAATCTATGACTTCGAACCTATTTCTAAAGAGAATCCGAAAATCCTATTATGATGGTTGGATAATTATTGATGGTGCTAGAGTTAGATTTGAATATAACATATTATTCTATAGAGCCTTAGAAATTACTTCTATTACACTAAATGATTTGAAGGAATTAATTTAGATAGAGATAGTAATTGTTTTATTTCTTTTTATAGACATATTTACTTTCTTTTACAATTATTTCCTTAGATATAATTGCTATCATATATATGATCTCATGTATCCTTATGAAGTTAAGTTGAATGATATTAGTGCATTTTTTATTCATATTGCATGAGTTCTTCTCATTTAATATTCCACTTTTATTAGTCTTCTCATATTATGGCAAACAAATTATACACTGCTTGTGCTTTATATCAAGTAGTTTGTATATAGTTTGATTTTCTTTTGGTGTGTCACATATGTAAGAGGAGTTATTTATATCCTTTGTTTTACAAATTTCAAAAAATATATAATATCCTATAAAAAGATTATTGTTAAGTTGTAGGCCTGATGGTTGAAATTTTCCTATATTGAATAGTTTTGATATTTGGTTTTATTGTTTAGTGATTGTTTGTCTTAAGCTTGTCTTTGGGAGAGATCCTGTGGTGATTTGACCATATTTGGATTCAGTTTGTGATTTTAGGCACATCATAACTTGATGTGGGTCTTCTATCTATAGGAGATCTAGCCTAATCAACATCAGTATAACCTATCAATAGGAGATGTCCTTGATCATGATACATGAGTAATTACCTTAAGCAGGTTTGAGAAAACATAGTATTCTCATGGTGGCCTCTTAGTGAACTTCACATGGAGATTTAAGGAATTGACTTATTACAAACATAATAAAGGAAATTTTAGGTCTAATTATCATAAAATAATTCAATTCACCAAGAAGTTACAATACCTTCTTTGATCAAATAATGATGGACTAAATTTAACTAAAAGCTAATTGGGCTTTCTTATCTCTTGTTGGGCTCATGACTAGTATGGGCTTTAGTTAGATCTAGATTAAACCTAGATTAGTGATCAATTGAATAAAATAATTTACTAACTTTAATTCTCTATTAATGCAAAAAATCAAGTAATCTTACTAAGTGAAAGTTGACTTTTGACTTGGGAATCTTCTATCTTCTATGTATGTAGTAACATGCATGTTGCTTGATATGATAACATGAAATAACTAGACTAATAATCAAACTTGGCTAAGAATCTAGGTGCTGTTTGTGTATAGTTGTTTTGAGTTAGCAAGCGTCACCTTAGGCCTTAAGTTAAGGCTGCAATTTCAGTTTTAGTGACCCTTGTAGTTTAGGCACTTAGGCCATTAACAAATGGCTCAACAAGTAGTTATTAGGTAAAATCATGTCGAATAATGAGTATCGTAAACAAGCAAAGGTATATCAAGAGTTTCCTAAGGTTATAGGTCTTAATAGGTGATACAATATCGTTGATTTGTGATTAGTGATGACCACATAATAGTGATGACTCTTAGACCAAACTAATTTAGGTTTGATTTTTGACATGGAGTCCGAATGTTCCCATAAACCCTGGATTACTATTTTAGTTGTATTAGATCCTAGGTCCCTCGTAGTGTTGTTTGAAGTTATGAGTACTCTCGTGTTACTTGTCTACATGATTAAAGTTAATTATATTAAATGACTATTTGCTGTATTAGAATTATTCCTACTTGATAATTGCTAATGCTTGTGTTATTGTTGTACTAAGTCTTTTGGCTCACTTTTATTTTCTTTTTTTTTTTTTCTTGTGAGGATACTTTTATGGATCTATTATACAACTCAATGGGGTATGACTTTGCAGAGGATTTTTAAGGCTATGAGGATGATTTAGAGGACAGGGACTACTAGTTGTTTATTTTATAATTATCTATTATATCATATTTTATTAGACTTATTATAGGAGTTATCTATGGCTCTATAGCCTAATGCCCTTATGTCTATTAACTTGATGTAGGCCTCTTAGGCCTTAGGACCAACCTTTTAAGTTTGCTACCTACTATCACATTTTCTAACTCAAGCAAATCATCAAATGTTTTACAAAACTTAATCAAATGATTTCAAAGTCATAAAACTAGTTTAGAAACCCATTTAGTAACTTTGAGTCTTACATATTATACTTAAGTTTTGTGGTGAATTGTCATTATCATAGAAAATTAGGGACATGGCAGAGCTCTTATCTTTTATAATTACAATTAATTGAATTGCTTTGTTATTGAGACAAAGAAATAAGTGGATGAAGCATGGTACTTAGTGTAGTTTTGCCCTAACATGTATCCCCTTCTATTAAAATGTGCCCCATGTAGAAAAACAATATTATCCCCTACCATTTTAATTGATCTAGAAAGCTTTTCTCTAGTGCACGACATATAACATTGTTATAATGGTTACTTTGTGACATTCTATTGGTCTCAAATTAAGTAACTTATAGGGGAGGGGTGAATTGGTTACTTATAAAATTTTTCAAATTAAATCAACCCCTTTTGATCACTTTAACTAGTATGTGTAAAACAATATAAGTATTAAAACAATAAACTGTAGAATTTAAAAAGTGATAGGGAAAGAGATTTAAGCATAAGAATTATAGGGCTCCACCTTATATATCAATCATCTCTTCTAGCTCCACTATTGGGGATTCAGTATTCCACGTCAATATGGTTCCACTATATTCAATAAGCATGAATAAGAGATTGTAAGTCAGCTAACCACTTGCTTTAGTCACTTTGCTCTATCTATCAAGCTTGCACTTAGACAAATTACAAATCTACAAAGATACAATATAACTCTCTCACTAACTTAAGGCTTAGTTCTCAAAATATACAAAAGAGAATGAGGAAAAATGTAAATTAAATCCTCTATGAAAAAGCTTGAGTAAAAACTATAATGTGGAAATAGGTAGTGTAGTCTCTGATTGCTTATACATTCTTTTTCTTGATAGCGAGTAGTAGTTGGTCATATTAGTGTTTGATTTTAAATTGCTATTGTATTTATATGCTAATATGTAATGGCTACTTAATATTCTAACTTTATGAGATGAGTTTGTTGTTGATATCTTGATCTTCAAACTGATAAGATATCTCATGAAATTTGAGTAAAAATCTTCAAATATGGTTGTTCATTGAATTTGAATTTTGATGCATGTAACAGTCCTAATTTATCCTTGTGTAGTTATCTAGAATTTGAGATAATACTTTACAATATGTTTAACACAAAATCCTCTCAACTTGAATTTGAATCTTCAAATAAATTTGTTGATTGTGTCTAGAAGAGATAAGATTGTTATAACATATCCATCCTCATCTATAACTTCAAACTTCACATATATCTATAGTAGATCCTCTATGTTTCAAATATTCTCCATCTATCTTAAAATGCCAATCATAACTTCAAATAAACTAACCTTGCTATCTAAAATTTCAAAATATATCAAGAATTAATAATCTTTAATCTGTAGTTCGATTCAATGATTTGTATGTATAAAAATTCCTAAAAAAAATTCCCATGAATATTTGTTGAACTTTAGTGAAACACATTGAACATATTTCCTAAATATATTTAATAACTGAAGTTGAGCCTTTAAATTAATTAATCATCTAACTTAGATTTGGGTTAAAATTGTTCCATTTTTATTTCATCCAAACCAAAGTATACGCTTTGACTTACCCTCCATGTTTCTACTTTTGAACCTTTATTAATACCTTCCAACTTATCCTTTGAGTGATGAAGTCCCATTTAAACTTTTCAGAACTTCCTTACTTAACTTCTTGATTTCCAGCTATTAAACCATTTCATTATAAACCATTGTTAATTAATCACCTTATACCCTTAACAAACTTGTTAGACTTACTTAGCTTATTTTGTTATTGTCAAAACATTTAAAGAGAGAACTTTACATATTTTTCTGTTAACTTAATTTCCTCTATTGGTTTTTCACTATCTTAGATATTGCTTATTTTAGGATTGGAAATTTTCAAACATTGCTAGTTTCAAATATAACTATCTTTATTGTAAGTAAAAGTGAACTTACCTAGTGATCTTTTTGTCACACCCCACTCTAAGGGCCCCTTGTGACAACTCACCATGATCGCTTAACCCCTTGTTAAGCAACCACGAAGCGTCTCCTCATCAATAATGACCTAAGTATCAAAGTAGTAATATTCCCTGCTCATAAGATAATTAATTATACAAAAGTATCGGTGGGCCTCAGATGGTTCCCATTACACCACTACAGGTACACCCAAGATCAAATTAAGTTGCTAGATTACATTCTCATTAATTACAAAAAGTCCATTTTAATGATGTCTACCTCGATCTAGGCCTCACACCCCTTTCACGACCATGTCAACCAGTGATGCGACGTTTACTTACCTTACTTCGTTATTTCATCAGGAAGTTTAGGTAGTCCTTACCTGCAAGAAAAAATCTATAGGAGGGGAAGCCAAAGTTTAATGAGATTGGGTGCAATCTCTCAGTGTTGCAACACACACAACAAAATTCAACCAAGTTATCAAACAAGTGCTATGCATGAACAAACATATGAATGCAGCATCTCACGTGGTCTTCCGGTAACCGACATAAAGTCTAAGGTTTACACCCCCCTTGACCTTGGGTTGAGGATTTCGAAGCCACCATCAGTGCTCGGGTCTTACTCACATCTTTATTATTCTTATCAATTAATTAAGTTGTGTCTAAGCTTTAATGTTTTAGGCTCAGGTGCCTTAATACACCGAGCATTTACACCCTCAAGAGACAGGCCGAACTCGGAATTGTCAAGGCGCGACAATCCCCTAATCACTTAGTTCGCACTTGGCGGAACAGTGATCTTATTGATTACTTCTGATGCATCTTGTAGCAGTGATGACCTTCAATCTCATGCACATGTCTCGTGGAAATGCATGTCAAGTTTTTAATTCGATCCCATAATTAATTAAAGTTTTGAGAGTGATCATACCATTAAATATAAGTGCAATCATTAATCATGTGAATAATCAATCACCATACACGAAACTATTCTAGGAGCAAGGCATAAGTTAACACAAACAAGAAGTCAACACATATACAATAGACGTGATATATATATAATATATATATAAATAAGCTAAGGAGTACTAATATAACTTCCATCGTAACACTCTTCTTTTCCCATTCCTTCTCTATACTTACATTCATGACTAGAACTCCATGTATTATCCTCGAATATGCTTACCTTAGTACCATAGGTGTATAGTTGTTGATCTTGATTCACATTCCTACTATGGCATATACATCTCAGAAGGATTTATGCATGTTGTAATCGAGATCACGTAATACCACTCTTCCTATCTCATATCTATATACCTATAACATACGTCACATGCATCCTCTTATCTTTCCACCTCACTTGGACACAACACACATACGTGTATATATATATATATATATATATATATAAATATGTAAAGACTTGGATCATTAAAGCCTATAATTTCTCTTCCATAATTTGTAATGCACATTTATGCATGTCTACATTCTTTACACCAACCACCACGATCTGCAACAATATACATGCCATTGTATATTTCATTCCTACCTATATGCTCTTACCTATTATCTTGTATCCTCATTCATGGATTCTTTTCATCCTTCTTCCAATTTCTCAACACACAAGCCCATGACCAATCCATCATCAACATAATCTCCACTTTCATCTTCATGTCATTGTGTAGCCACATAGTCAAGTTGAATTTCCATTTCCTACTTCTTCATCCTACATATAAACATATGTCTACATAGCATTCTCGCTAACTTCCCAATCCAACAAATGCGCATATGCCCACATACATATACATTTATTTATTCATCGCAACAGCATCTTCATATGGCTTCTACGTCCTTGCAATCTGCCATAATATGTCCGCCCAATCATGGTTTTTATTTTCTTCATGGCAAAGGGCAGCAATGACGTCCAGCGGTTCACTTTCAACCGCCCTCAAATCATGTGCTTATACATATACAATTCTTCCCCGCTTGTTGCATTCACCGCCCAGAGTAAAGAAAAAAAAAAGAAACAAGGAGACCAGCAACGCAAGGGACGAACGTCACAACCCACGCAATTGTATATATATACATATATATATAACTATGGACAGCAACTAAGACTCTACACGTACACATAACTATGTATATTTATAGTATGCACCCCTGCATTTGAAGACATATATATATAAAAAAGTATTACGGCAGGACAACAAAATAAATCATCCCAGCACTCATTATATATATGTATATATGTACATTCCTTCTTCGCAGCAAGCCGATGGAGCAGAACAGCACAGATCCAGCAACTTATTGTTCACACACAGACCGTGGAAAAATAAAGAAAAAGAGAACGAAAACCCCAATGCCTTATATATATAATATATATATATATATAAACACTTACAGCAGCAAGAACATCACGCCTACATCAAGGGACAACTAAGAATAAGAAAAGAAAATGTCTAACACCCAGCTTTAGTTACATATATATATATATATATATACAAGGAAATGGTTTAGCAGGGGAAAACACCAACGCAAGACAGCCATAAGGACAGAACTATCCACGCCTTAGCTGATCCATACATACATACATACATACATATATATATATATGTGTGTATATATGTATATATATCAGATTTGGCACATTCTAGGACGACTCCTGCGCACCGTGAAGGAAAAGAAAAAAAATATCTTCAACTTTGCTCCCAGCACGTCACAACACAAGGACAAGTCTAGCAGCCACACTATTACATATGTGTATATATATATATATAGTTACACAACAATACTTTACAACGAGTACCACAACACAGCACATATACACATAATACAACATATCATGGAGTCCTACTCACCTCGATCTTATTTCATCGGGGTTTACTCGAAGTAATCCTCGAGTATTTCTGAATCGAAACCCTCTTTACCTAGAAAATTAGGGGAAAGACATATCAATACACTAGATACATAATTTAGATCACTTTATCTAATGTTTCCTAAATTATTACAACTAATTTTAAGTAAAGTACTAAATTTTACTCCTATTTATTCTTTGTATATAAATTTTAGAAATGAATTCCGTTTCGCGAAAAGTTTATCTAGTTGAGTTGCACTCACCTTAAGAAACACGTGGGTGGTCTCGGATCGTTGACCGGAGGTCGTATGTGCGAGTTATGATTTTTTTTTTGTTCGGTTTCCTTTGTTTTCTTTTCCTCCATTCTCGTCCTCGTCTTCTTCTTCTTTTCCTTTTTGTCTGTTTCTTTTTCCTATTTCGGTTTTGTTTGTGTAAAATGGCCGTGGGTCCTCACAGTTGCTCCCATTTATATATATATGCTATATATTATTATTATCATTATTATTTAATACTTTATTAGATTAGGTTTTTAAGAGAATCCTAATGTACTTTTACTCGCGCAACGGTCTTGATAAAATTTAATATTTTAATATTTTATTATGAATTTTTATACTTAAGCTAATTTAATTATTCCGAGTGCGAATATTCACTCGAAATTCCTATTTAACAATCATAAATCTATGATTTTATTATATTCCATGTGTACTCAAAATTTTCTTATTTACCTCTAATACGCTTATTTTTATTATTATAACTCTATTCCAAGAGTGTTTTAAGATTTTTAATAAAATCTTTTAATTATTCTGTTATTATACGAAATTAAAGTTTGCGGGTTTTACATTCTCCCCTCCTTCAAAAGTTTTGTCCTCAAAACTTTAGGACATACCTTGTTCCTTGAAGAGTTGGGGGTATCTCTCCTTCATCTCATCTTCCTTCTCCCAAGTAGCCTCTCGCTTTAAGTGTTGACTCCACTAGACCTTAACCAACCTGATGGTCTTGTTACTTAACTCTCAGGATTGAGTATCGAGAATTCAAATAGGATGTTCTCGATACGTTAGGTTTGGTTGAATTGCCAGGATATCCATCTCAATATCTCGACTAGGGTCTAAAATGTGTTTTCGAAGCAACGACACATGGAAGATATCTTGAACTCTTGACAGTTGAGGTGGTAAAGCTAAACAATAGGCCACTTCTCCAACTCATTCTAATACTTCATATGGCCCTACGTATATGAGACTTAGCTTCCCTTTCATTCCAAACCATCTAGTTCCCTTAACTGGAGTGACCTTTAAATAGACATGTTCTCCTAGTACGAATTCTACCTCCCTTCTCTTTAGATCGACCTAGCTCTTTTGGCGATCTTGGGTTTCCTTCATTCGTTGCTTAATAATGGAAACCTTGTCTATTGTCTCTTGTAGCACATCGGGCCCAAGTGCCTTGCTTTCTATCTCGTCCTAATACAATGGAGATCTACACTTTTGTCCATATAGAGCTTCATACGAGGCCATCTTGATCGATGAATGATAGCTGTTGTTGTAGGCAAACTCGACCAATGGCAAATGCCGCTCCCAACTATCTTCAAAGTCCAATACATAAGCTCATAGCATATCTTCTAAGGTTTTGATGGTCTGCTTGGATTGTCCATTCGTTTGAGGGTGATATGTTGTACTGAATTGCAGTTTAGTTCCCAAAGCTTGTTGTAGACTTCTCCAGAACTTTGATACAAATAGGGATCTTGATCAGATACTATACTTCGTGGTACCCCATGAAGTCTCACGATTTCCCGTAGGTAGATCCCATATTGCTGGTAAGAAATGGGTGGATTTGGTTAATTGGTCCATGATTACCCATATTTCTTCGTATCTAACCCTGGTCCTCGGTAATGCTGTAACGAAGTCTATTGTGATTTGCTCCCATTTCAATTTGGGAATCGGCAATGGTTGTAGCAATCCTCCAGGTCATTGATGTTCGACCTTAATTTGTTGATAGATGGAACATTGGGAAACAAATCGTGCTACATCTCTCTTCATTCCTTTCCACAAATAGCCTTTCTTAAGCTCCCAGTACTTCTTATTTCCTCCAAGGTGTAGGGTGTAACTAGAATTATGGGCTTCATCGAGGATATCATTCCTTAACTGTTGATTCGATGGTACACACCATTTACCTCTTAATCTTAAGACTCCCTCTGGGTCTACTTCAAAATTAGTGTTAACCCCTTGTTTCACTTTTTCCCGAAGTTTTGTGATTTTTGGGTCAAACTACTATAATTCTTTTAGTCTATCCAAAAGTGTAGGTTGTACCTCCAAAGCAGATATCTGAGCCTCTTCTTCCTTATGCTACCTGAACTCAATCCTAAGCTTCTCAAACTCTCATATTAACTGTTGTTGTTCCGTTAACAACGCTGCCACCTAGCTATGGTTTCTTCGACTCAATGCATCAGCCACTGCATTGGCTTTTCCTGGGTGGTAGCTAATACTGAGGTCATAATCCTTAATGAGTTTAAGCCATCTCCTCTATCGTAGGTTGAGTTCTTTTTGAGTAAATAGATACTTTAAACTCTTATGGTTGGTGTATACTTCACACCTCTGCCCATATAAGTAATGTCTCAATATTTTCAGCACAAACACGATTGCCGCCAACTCTAGATCGTGGGTAGGGTAGTTCCTCTCATGGGTTTTCAGTTACTGAGAAGCATAAGCCATGACTTTCTTATTTTGCATTAGCACGCAACCTAATCCATTTTGGGAAGCATCACTATATATGTTAAAGGGCTTTTCTATGTTAGGCAATGTTAAGATTGGGGCTGTAACTAATCTTTGCTTCAACTCTCGGAAGCTTCTCTCGCATTTCTCATCCCACTCAAACTTCACCTCTTTTTGGGTTAGTCTAGTTAAAGGTTTCGATATCTGCGAAAAATTCTTCACAAATCGCTGGTAATATCCGGCTAACCCAAGGAAACTTTTAACTTCCGTCACTGTAGTGGGTGGCTTCCAATCAACTATAGCCTTAATCTTTGCTGGGTCTACTGTTATCCCTTCATTAGATATAATGTGTCCCAAGAATTCCACTTGATGCATCCAGAATTCACACTTGGATAGTTTCGCATACAATTGCTGCTCTTTCAATAGCCCCAAAGTGATTCGCAAGTGTTCTTCATGTTCTAAAAACGGCTTAAAGATCCTATCCATGAGATCCATGAATGCAACTGGAGCATTCGTCAATCCAAAGGACATAATTAAGAACTCATAATGACCGTATCTCATTCGGAAGGCAGTTTTTGGCACATCCTCCAATTTAATCCTCAATTGATGGTATCTGAATCGCAGGTCAATTCTAGAAAAGACATGTGCTCCCTTAAGTTGATCAAAGAGATCGTCAATCCTTGGTAGTGGATATCTATTCTTAATGGTCACTTTGTTCAACTCTCGATAGTCTACGCATAACTGCATAGATCCGTCTTTCTTCTTGACAAATAATACTAGGGCTCCCTATGGTGATACACTTGGGCGAATAAACCCCTTCTTGGTCAATTCCTATAACTACCTTTTCAACTCTTGTAATTCCACCGGAGCCATTCGATAAGGTGCCTTTGAGATTGGTTTAGTACCCGGCTTTGTCTCAATGGTAAAATCCAATTCCCTCTAAGGTGGTAGTCCTGGTAGTTCTTTAGGAAATACGTCAGGGTATTCATTAACAATTGGTATTTCCTCTAACTTCGACAATGCCTTTTCCACCTCCACCGCACTTATTAAGTACATGTTCCAACCTAAAAGACTTTTCTTTTCCTCCTCAATTTGGCTAGTTGAAAATTCACGAGTCTCTTTCACTTGCCCTCGATACACTATTGTTTCAATCCTTGGCCTGCTAAACTGCACCTCTTTGTTCTTGCAGTCTACATAGGCAAAGTTTCTGGATAGCCAATCCATTCCTAATATCACTTCATAGCCTCTCACGGCCAAAACAATTAAATCTGTAGGCATATTTCTTCCCTGGATTTTGATCGGGCAATCCTTCACCATATCTTTAGTAATAGTCCTTTCTCCGGTAGGGGTATTAATCCTTAAGATTCTTGGAGAAGGTTGAAAGTCCAGTCTCTGCTGTTGAGTCACAGCTAGGCTTATGAAGGAATGTGTAGCTCCTGTATCGAATAGGACTAGGGTTGGTTGGGCAGCAACTAAGATAAATCCTATCAATTAGGTAATATTTGATTACTATACTTTATTAAATCAATTTCTCTTAGCATTAGGCTTTTATATCTCCTAATTTTTGCAATTACCTCTTATTTATACTGTACATCTATAAAACATCATAAATAGGTGAATTTCAGTTTCTATGTACCTATTACCACATCTTCTCCTTTTAAATACTCCATGGCGGCTAAATCAATGTCTTGATATTGTTTTGGCTCCTATCCTTCCCATTCTTCGATTGTCACACCCTCTATGGCAACAACTCGAGCATTAGGGGCCTGAGGATTGGTTCCTTGTGCTCCTGGTCTTGGTGGTCTATGGATCGGTTTTTTGATGGTTGTTCTAGGTCCGGTGACCTTAGGTCCAAGCCTTTGATACTTCTCAAGGCATGTACTAGCTGTGTGCCCTACTTATCCACACACATAACATATTGTGGAATTCTTTTGTGGGCACTCCTCAACTTTGTGCTCGTTTACCCTACATCTAAAGCATCTCCCTTTTAAGTAGGGGCAGTCTTAGGGATAATGCATTTTTCCACACTTCCAGTAAACCACTATTATCGGCTTTTCCCGAGGAACAATAGACAACGACTTTGTACCTACTGGCCTTACATTCAACACTGGCCTTTTTCCCTTATCACTTGAGTTGGGTTGGAATTGAGGCGTCTTCGCAGGAATGCGAGGTCCAACATTCGGTCTCGCTCGGGCCCTCAGTTCTTCCACTTTCAATTTAGCCTACTCTAGAGCTCGAGCCTTATTCACTACCTCAGCATAAGTTTTCAATTCAAACTCCATGGTCCGTCCTTGGATTTCAGCATCTAATCCATTCTAGAATAGCTGTCATTTCAGCTCATCTGAATCCTTATAGACATCTGGAGCGAACTGTAATAACTTGAGAAACTCATGCTCATATTGGTCAATACTCCTCCAGCCTTTCTTTAATTGAAATAGTTGCCCGCTTAGTTAGGTTTTGACGCTCTCCAGGAAGTATTCTTTGAAAAACTCATCCCGAAAAGTCTCCCAAGAGATTGGTTAGGCTAATGCTCTTTGTCTCACGTCCCACCATATTCTGGCTCTGGCTTTTAACATATAAAAGGTGTAGGCTAGCTTCTGAGGATCCTCCACCTCATACATAGTGAATGACCTTTCCAACTGGGCCATCCATTCCTTCGCTTCTTCCGGCTTCCCATATGCCCCATTAAAGAATCTATTGGAGCATATAAAGTCAGGGAATGTATTCCTCTGAATCTAACCACTTCTTCCTTGGTCATTTCTAAGTTCACTTTCTGCTGGTGGTATGTGGGTCGTTGGAGCTAATGGCACTGGTACTGTCTCTTGTTGGGATTGTAGAGGTGCTACCGGTGGTATTGGATAAGCTTGAGATGGTGGAGGGACCCGCTATGATGATGGTTGACTTCTTGGCATCAACTGCTAAATCAACAAGGCTTGTTGTTATACCAATTGTTGCACGGTCGCTTCGAGCCTCATCATACGCTCTTCCCCACTTTCTCTTCCTTCAATGGGAGCTTCTACAGCTCTTATCATCCTGATCTAGCCACTCAGCCTGGCGTTACGGGTTGAATCTCCGAATTCTCTTGTGGAACCACAGGTGGTGTTTCCATTTTTAGGATTTCTTCTTCCTCCTAGTGCCTTAGTGATGCAGCGGCCTTTCTCCCCCTACTAGTGACTCCTCTAAAATCCCCCATTATAACATATCAAATGTTAGGTCATTCAATGACATATATATCATGAGTGACTCAAATATTAAGAAACTTCTATAACATATCTCAAAATTTGCACCAAAGACTATAGGCATACTTAAATCTAGATATTTCATACATACTTTCCAAAATTTACACCAAATAACATAGAGGGATATATATATACATTATTCTACAAAATTTTCCCTCGTAGGCCTTACAAAGAGTATATACATTAATAATTCCCAACACATGTTTTCCAAAAGACGACATTTACATCTACTTTCTTCCTCCTAGGCGACACTTCGCTATTATTCGCTCATATCCTCATTACTTTCTAGCTCTTCTTCTTCTTCTTCTTCTTCATATCCCTCTTCTTCCTCTTCCTCTTCTTTCTCTTCCTCCTCTTCCTCTTCCTCTTCCTCTTACTCTTCTAAGGAATCCGAAAGCATGACGCCGTCTTCTAGGGCACCATCCATCTAAGAGTTTTCTTCGAGAGACGAGTCTTCTTCTGGATCTTCTTCCCAATCCTCCCGCAATTCTTGTTCCACGACAAACATGTCCCCTTGGTCTACTATTTCAAACTCCCGGTGCTCCACATATTCCATAGTATCCTAGGAGTCCTCATCCAATAAGAGTCCTAAGTCAACCTTCGGCTTCCAGCCGTATATCTCCCTCCTATACCTCTAGTTATTTTGTCTGAAAGTGATGAAGGGTGCTAGTACCTCCTGAGGATACCTCCTCCCTAAGTGAAATCGAGCAATAAACTCTATCTCATAGGGTATCTCTGGCATACCCTTCATCTGCGCATATTTAGCCTCCAAAGCAGGTATTGCTATATACCTACTATACCTATTCCTGAGGTTCTCACTTAGTTTATCCAATTGTTCTTGCCAAAACTCGGTTAGTCTTATTCTCCAGTCCTCAATCAATTCATTAACCATCTTATAACGAGAGAAGTAATCGTAATGGCATAATAGTACCTCCAACTTCAGCCGATAGTTAATCGGTCATCATCGTCCCTTATACAATAAATGTTCCACTTCTTATTGAGATGGCGAAGCATACCCTGCATGTCAATGAATACAGAAAAAAAATCATAAGCTTTTAAGTTATTTAATCTGTTCCCAAGTTCAACCCACTCTCTCCTATTATGGTAAGTTTTCTTCTACCTAATGGGTTACCGGTCAATATCTTAAGATGTTGACTCTCAACCCTTGTATCTTCAATTTATATCCTATTCATATCCTAACTTAGCTCTGATACCAACAAAAGCTGTTACGCCCCACCTTATGGGCCCCTCGTGATAACCCACCACGATCGCTTAACCCCTTGTTAAGCAACTGCGAAGCGTCTCCTCATCAATAATGACCTGATTATCAGAGTAATAATATTCCCTACTCATAAGATAATTAATTACACAAAAGTATCGGTAAGCCTCAGATGGGTCCCATTACACTATTACAGGTACACCTAAGATCAAATTAAGTTGCTCCATTACATTCTCATTAATTATAAAAAGTCCATTCTAATGACGTTTACCTCGATCTAGGCCTCACACCCTTTTCACGACCATGTCAACCAGTGATGAGATGTTTACTCACCTTAGTTCATTGGTTCATCAAGAAGTTTAGGTAGTCCCTACCTACAAGACAAAATCTATAGGAGGGTAAGCCAAAGTTTAGTGAGATAGGGTGCAATCTCTTAGTGTTGCAACACATACAACAAAATTCAACCAAGTTATCAAACAAGTGCTATGCATGAACAAACATATGAATGTAGCATCTCACGTGTCTTCTGGTAACCAATGTGAAGTCTAGGGTTTACGGCCCCTTTGACCTTAGGTTAGGGATTTCGAAGCCACCATCAGTGCCCAGGTCTTACTTACATCTTTATTATTCTTATCACTTAATTAAGCTATGTCTTAACTTTAATGTTTTAGGCTTAGGTACCTCAATACACCAAGCATTTACACCCTCAAGAGACAGGCTGGACTCGAAACTGTTAAGGTGCAACAGTCCCCTAATCACTTAATTCGCACTTAGCGGAATAGTGATCTTCTTGATAACTTCTGGCGCATCCTGTAGCAGTGATGGCCTTTAATCTCATGCACATGTCTCGTGGAAATGCATGTCAAGTTTTTAATTCGATCCCATAATTAATTAAAGTTTTAAGGGTAATCATACAATCAAATATAAGTGCAATCATTAATCATGTGAACAATCAATCACCATACACGAAACCATTCTAGGAGCAAGGCATAAGTTAACACAAACAAGAAGACAACACATATACAATAGACGTGATATATATATATAGATAAGCTAAGGAGTACTAATACAACTTCCATCGTTACACTCTTCTTTTCCCATTCCTTCTCTATACTTACATTCATGACTAGAACTCCATGTATTATCCTCAAATATGCTTACCTCAATACCATAGGTATATAGTTGTTGATCTTGATTCACATTCCTACTATGGCATATACATCTCAGAAGGATTTATGCATGTTGTAATTGAGATCACGTAATACCACTCTTCCTATCTCATATCTATATACCCATAGCATACGTCACATGCATCCTCTTATCTTTCCACCTCACTTGGACACCACACACATACATGTATGTATATATATACAAAGACTTGGATCATTAAAGCCTATAATTTCTCTTCCATAATTTGTAATGCACATTTATGCATGTCTACATTCTTTACACCAACCACCATGATCCGCAACAATACACATGCCATTGTATATTTCATTCCTACTATTAGTAAAATCATACATACTCACATCATGGGATAGATCTAATACCTATATGCTCTTACCTATTATCTCGTATCCTCATTCATGGATTCTTTTCATCCTTCTTCCAATTTCTCAACACACAAGCCCATGACCAATCCATCATCAACATAATCTCCACTTTCATCTTCATATCATTATGTAGCCACATAGTCAAGTTGAATTTCCATTTTCTACTTCTTCATCCCACATATAAACATATATCTACATAGCATTCTTGCTAACTTCCCAATCCAACAAATGCGCATATGGCTACATACATATACATATATTTATTCATCGCAAGAGCATCTTCATATGGCTTATACGTCCTTGCAATCTGCCATACGCACAACCATGGTTTTTATTTTCTTCACGGCAAAGGGCAGCAATGATGTCCAGCGATTCACTTTCAACCTCCCTCAAATCATGTGCTTATACATATACAATTCTTTCCCGCTGGTTGCATTCACCGCCCAGAGTAAAGAAAAAAAAAAAGAAACAAGGAGACCAGCAACGCAAGGGACGAACGTCACAACCCACACAATTGTATATATATACATATATATGTAACTATGGACAACAACTTGGACTCTACACGTACACATAACTACGTATATTTACAGTATGCACCCCTGCATTTGAAGACATATCTATATATATAAGTATTACGGCAAGACAGCAAAATAAATCATCCCAGCACTCATTATATATATGTATATATGTACATTCCTTCTTCGCAGCAAGCCAATGGAGCAGAACAGCACAGGTCCAGCAACTTATTGTTCAATCACAGACCGTGGAAAAATAAAGAAAAAGAGAACGAAGCCCCCAACGCCTTATATATATATATATTAACACTTACAGCAGCAAGGACATCATACCTACATCAAGGGACAACTAAGAATAAGAAAAGAAAATGTCTAACACCCAACTTTAGTTACATATATATATATATATATACAAGGATATGGTTTAGCAGGGGAAAACGCCAACGCAGGACAGCCACAAGAAGGACAGAACTGTCCACGCCTTGGTTAATCCACACCTATAGACATATATATATATATCAGATTTGGCACATTCTAGGACTCCTCCTGTACACTGTGGAGGAAAAGAAAAAAAATATGTTCAACTTTGCTCCCAACACGTCACAACACAAGGACAAGTCAGCAGACACACTATTACTTATGTGTATATATATATACATACATAGTTACACAACAACACTTTACAACAAGGCACCACAACACAGCACATATACACATAATACAACACATCACGGAGTACTACTCACCTCGATCTCATTTTTTCGGGGTTTACTTGAAGTAATCCTCGAGTATTTTTGAACCAAAACACTCTTCACCTAGAAAATTGGGAAAAAACATATCAAGACACTAGATACATAGTTTAAATCACTTTATTTACTGTTTTCTAAGCTCTTACAACTAATTTTAAGTAAAGTACTAAATTTTACACTTATTTATTTTTTGTATATAATTTTTAGAAACGAACTCTATTTTATGAAAAATTTGTCTAAATGAGTTGTACTTACCTTAAGGAACACGTGAGTGGTCTCGGATTGTCGATCGGAGATCATATGTGCGAGTTATGATTTTTTTTGTTCGGTTTCCTTTGTTTTCTTTTCCTCCGTTCTCGTCCTCGTCTTCTTCTTCTTTTCCTTTTTGTCTGTTTCTTTTTCCTATTTCGGTTCTGTTTGTGTAAAATGGCCGTGGGTCTTGACGGTTGCTCCCATATATATATATATATATATATATATATATATATTATAATTATATATATATATAATATATGCTATATATTATTATTATTATTTAATACTTTATTAATTAGGTTTTTAAGAGAATCCTGTATACTTTTACTCGCGCGATGGTCTAGACAAAATTTAAAATTTTAATATTTTATTATGAATTTTTACGTTTAAGCTAATTTAATTATTTCGAGTGCAAATATTCATTCGAAATTCCTATTTAACAATCATAAATCTATGATTTTATTCTATTCCATCGTTTACTCAAAATTTTCTTATGGTTTGCTTCTAATACGCTTATTTGTATTATTATAACTTTATTTGAAAAGTGTTTTAAGGCTTTTAATAAAAAATTTTAATTATTCCGCTATTATACGAAATTAAAGTTCGCGGGTTTTACACTTTTCCTACTTCACATACCTTTAAATTGTAACTAATGTGGCTTTCTTTTCTATTGTGATCATTTTTTATGGCATCCCTCCTTATTTTTAAGTTATTGATACTTTTCATGCTTATCATGTAAATTTTCATCTTTCCCGTTCATTGCTTTGGTATTTAGTGATCATAGAAGTACTTTCCTTCAAAACTTGAGGGTGTATTGTTTGGTAGAGACATTTGTGTAATTCATTATCAATGATTTGCTTTCTTGTGTTACTTTATGAGTTCCTCTTCTTATTTTGTTTTAACGTATACGATAAGTATGCATTTGTTTTTGCATTCTTAGGTGATGAGAGTTGCATAGTTTCTTGACTATTTTCCTTCCCCAACGAAATAGTTTCTCAAGCATTTTGACACTTGCTAAAATTTCTTTTTGATGTGTCTTTAATCATTGGATTAATATTTTTCTTTGTTCCTTAATTTACTTGTATTTTTTTCAATAGTAAAAGTTTAATGTCAATGGATCAACTATGTTTACTCTTATATAACAAAAATAAACACAAATTAGGTGCTTTAATTTACTAGAAAGAGCCTTTCTTACATTTGCCTATGTTTCGCCAAAAAATAGTAGGAGAGGTTGATTCATGGTTTAGTTTCTCTTAGGTATAAGTTCATGTTTCATGTAGGGAAAGAAAAAAAAGTGGCAATTGATAAAATCCATTCAACTTATAGGTTATTGGGCTCTAAAAACATATAGTCATGTGAAATGTGCACAAGGCTCCAAAATATGAAGCTACAAGCATAAAACAAGTGCACCTTGACTAGAGTGAGAAAGTTTCTAATGATAAGAAAAAAGTAAATTAACCTATACCTAGCTAGTTGGTTTACTTTTTTCATTTTTTTCCCCTCTCCTACTAGTTCTTAGGAAAACTTGGTAACTTTCTAATCAATATGCTTGGGAGGTTAACAAAAAATGTTGGCTCAAAGGTTAAGGCTAAGGAACTAATATGACAAATTACATAAGGTCCTACATTTAAGTCATACCATGGCCATATTTCAATGCTATTTACTCTTGACATTGGATGACTAATAGTAGTTTGTTTCTCTATACTTGTTGCAAGCATGAATTTAGTGTTATTACTGTGCTAATTTTAGTTCCTTGATCATGATGTTATTTTATTGTTATTTTAGTTTTTGATGTGATGAACATTCATTTCTTCTTTCTAGTAACCTCATCATCTATAAAGTAGCTACTTTCTTATTCATCTTGACTTCTTAGTTTCCTAACATCTCTTATCGAATTTTCATTTGTAACTGATGGTATATTTTGGGCAATTATGACTTATATGTTGTTTCTCTAAGCATTTTATTTTTCTTTTGCACTAGATGCAACTATTTGATTGAAAATCGATCTTTGAAGATAAAAAATGAAAAGTGATGGGGTGAATCTAGAAATTATATGTTTCCTTTCCACTCACATTTTGAAGCATCTCCTAAATTTTACTACAAGTGAGACTAGCAATGGAACAAAATTGCACCCTAGAGCTCGGTTAGACCAACTTGAAGATCCACAATTGATGGATGGATGCCTATGACTCGAAAGGGAGAATTACATAAGGGAAGTATGGAGGTTGATTGCCAGCAATTCATTTTTGAAACAGAGAATAAGTTCCAAAGGTAAAATTTTATTAATTAGGATTATGTAAAAGATTAAACCCAACTATTTCCAAGATTTTCTCTTAACCACTATTTTAGGCGATTTGGAGTTTGCTGTCATTTGAGGGTTATATGTTATTTGGATGGAAATCTACTGTGTGGAAACTTAGGCTCGTGAATACCTTTTGCAAAAGGTATCATAACTAGTATGATTGAGCCAATGGGATTGCTTGAAAATGGTCACTTTATTTTTGTAATGTGAGCAAATATTCCTTAGATGTTCTTCACTTACATAGATAGGATTTCTCGAATATTCCTTATATTTCATATCTTTAATTTTAACATTTAACTAATATGATTTCTAGTTAATATTTGTAATAGTGATTGAAAAAAGAAATCAGTATTCTTTTTAAAGAGATGAAAACACTTGTATTTAAAGTGTGAAACAATAAAACACATGTATATAAAACAGAAAATAATAAAAGCACATTTAAATTTGCTATAATCAATCGAAAAACCTGTTATTTCTGTTTCTGCCACACTTGAAAAGAGAACGCCTAGAACCAAAAAGAGAGGAAGATAAATAATAAATAAATAATAAAGTGCATGTGAACTTACATGCACCTATAACAGGGCTCGAGGTTTGTCCAGTGTGACTTGATAAAATTAACAATAGAACTAACAAAGACAAAGGTCCACGAAAGTTGACACGGAGTTTCTCTTCTTAATGTGGTTTTTGGAGCATGTTGGAAGTATTGGATCAAGTTTAATTTTAATATACGTATCATAATGTTATTCACGTATTCAATCAACAACTTTGATTTGATCCTATCATCTTTAATGTACATGTTACTTCAATATTTAATCCATACTGCTTGTTTCGTGGAATATTGTTTTTCAGAGGGCAACACTCTAAAATATTACAATTTTTTTTTTAAATCTATAAATATTATATAAAAAAAAAAATCATTCCTAAAATAGGTTTCGAAGATGCGAACGCGATTTTCGACTTCAGTATAAAAAAAAATTAAAATTGAAAGCATGGACCTCGTTCGTATCTTCAAGACAATTGTATTGAGGATTTTCTTTTTCTTTTTTTACCTTGATGGAATTCCGTAAACCTATACTACAAACTTATAAAAGTTATTATAAAATAACACTGCAAACCTATAAAATTATTACAAAGTAATACTATAAACTTATAAAAATTACGATAAAGTGATACAGTAAATTTACACAATATGATAACATATGATTTCTAGTGCTTAAAAAAAATTGCACTGACAGTTGGTAATATAAATACAAATCCTCCACTCATATGTTCATTTTTACATTTTTAATTTCCTTTGTAAGTTTCGTTCTATCTCATAGTTTGAAATTTTTGTTTCATGCAGGTTTTAGCTTATTGAAGTATGTGTATAGAAAAATCTAGAAGACATTTTTCAACTTCTTCAGTAAAACAAGATTTTAGTATTTTTTTTTAGAAGAAATTATTTTTTTTTTTTGCTATTATACTACTCCATATGAATGCATAAAAAAATAAGTACAATTATTTGTACTCCATTATTTTTACTGAAGTAGCGGTAGTTGTTAATTAATTGCTAATTAGTAACTAATTAGTTATTAACATATCATTAATTAACATTACCAATTGAATTAGTAAAAAAATTTAGTATTTTTTCGTAAATGAATTGTTTTAATTTTTAGTTGTAAAAATTATTATAAAATTATTCATTAATGATGAAGTAATTAGTCTTAATTAGTCATTATTTAATCATGAGAAAAATAATTAGAAAAAACCTTTGTATTAATTATTATGAATTATCTTTATGTGTTATTATAATGTATTTTTGTAAAAGTAGTTGTTAAATTAAGTTGTTGTTAATTAATTATTAATTAGTAATAATTATTTGTTCATATGTGAGTAGTTAATTGTTAGAAAATTAATTAGTAAATTTTTTTGTGTTGATTGCAAATGTAAAATATTTGTATGTCTTTGTATAATTAGTTATAAAATTAAGCAGTTATTAATAATCCATTAATTAAAGGTGATTAGTCATTAATTAATTATTATAAAATTAATTAGTGAAAAATTTTGTGTTGATTGCAAATGTAATATATTTATGTGTTTCTATACAAGTAGTTGTAAAATTATGTTGTTATTACTTAACAGTAATTAGTCGTTAATACGTCATTAATTAATTGCTAGAAAATGAAGTAATGAAAAATTTTGTATCGATTGTAAATATAATATATTTGTTTGTTATTGTAGAAGTTGATGTCAAGTTAAGTCATTGTTAATTAATCATTGACTAAGAGTAATTAGTTGTTAATTTGTTATTAAGTATCATTAGTGAGAAATTTTATGTTAATTGTAAATGTCATGTGTTTATATTTGTGTTTTTTGCAAAAATAGTTGTAAAATTAAGTTGTTATTAATTTCATAGTTAATTAATAGTAATTAATCGTTAATATGTCATTAATTAATCGTCATAAAATTAATTACTGAAAAAAATTGGTATTAATTGTATATGTAATATCTTTTTCTATTATTGTAAAAGTAGGTGTAAACTTTAGTTGTTGTTAATTAACTGTTAATTTAATAGTAAATAGTCACTAATAAGTCGTTAATTAATATTTTGATATTAATGGTAACATATACTAATTTTTTAAATATATATTCTTTTTTACATAATAGATGGAGCCTAAATCCTTCGATTCTTTAGTCTTAACACAATAGGAGGGACATTGATCACAGGTTGTTTGGGACAGAGAGGTAAATGACCTTTCACTTGTTGATTAGTTTATGTTACATTACGAATAATATAACATTTCACTTGTTATTATTATTGGATAAAGTAACCCTCACTATTTAACACTGTGAGTTATCACTCCGTCATGACGAGTGCACCATCCTCCTTGATTCTCAAATGGAGCCATACTTGCATTTGGCTGGATTTGAAGATGTGAATCACATGCTGTTTATTCCATTGGATTGGCACATAATTATAGCTTTGGTAGAGTAATGGAGGCAAGAGATGTACACATTTCACTTGCCAACAAGAGAGTTACTATCACCCTATGGGATGTGGAGATCCAATTAGGACTCCCCATTGATGGTTGGGGAGTTACATGGAGTAGTTACCTAGATTGAGGTGTGATATGTGAAGAATTGCAAGGGGTGAGGCCAAGGCTTAGCGATAAGGGGGGCCACATTAGCATGACGTAATTGTGTAATATGTTCTAAATGCTCCCACCTGATGCCAATGTTAAGCAAATCCACTTATATATGCGTACATACATAATGCAACTATTGGGGGGATTTATCTTTATCGATCAATCCAGCACCCTCGTCCATGCAATGTGATTACCTTTGTTGGAGCATTTCGACATTATTGGGATGTATAGCTAGGGGTCTATATGTCTAACATGGTTATATCACCAACTTTGTATTGCATCATTGTCGTCAACACACACGATTAGAGAGGCTTCCATTCTCCTATAGGTATGGGCTTATGATAGATTTCCCTACGTAGCATCCCTTAGCCAACACGGACTATGTATAGAATCTAGCTGTCCATTAGCGGCATGTTGGAACACGAGGAGGAACACTTAGTATCACTCGACCTACGTTGTTGGTGCATATCAGGATACGTTGAACAGGCAAAACATGTCATAGGGATTTCAGTAACCTATTTTTTATTTTCCTTCCAATTTATCATATTCATTGTTTATAGAGAATATAATTTTCTATCTTTTAGGTGGAATAAGAGTCGTACGATGATAATGTAATTAATCTCTTACCTAATTTCTGCAAAGGTGGCATGTGCATTTAGATAGCTCAAGTGCCACTAATATATTTCCACATTGTTGAGTAGCATTTCCTGAACCGAGTAGCAAAGCAGTTGGTGGGTTCCAACATATCCTATAGCTAGTGAACACGCAGCTGGAACTCCATCAAATCGACTTGTGGGAGAGGATTGATGTTGATTGGCCAGTTTAGCATGCAATGTATATACACATGTGGGAACAACGGGTCATTGAGTGGTTCACATGGAGGGCTATAGTAGTGTGCATGACAATTGCATGCAGTGGTATGAATTGATCAATCGACGATATATTGGATGCACGGGGGGTTGTTCTTGGATTTATGATAAATACGATTTACATCAACACTCCATAAGTGAATAATCGCATGCCTATTTCTTATTTAATTTATGTTTTGTTCATACTTGCAAGATGAAATATTACAACAAATCTACTTATTGTCGAATCTAGACACAACCTTGAGAATAGTTGCTCAGGGTCATTATTTCGTGCATCGCCACAGGAAAGGTAACGTTGTACCCGCAGACGCAACAGGAGAATGCCTAGGAGGTAGAGGTGGAGGCACAACTGATTCCTGTGTGGCGAAGGATGGTGAGACAATGATGACCCAAACCGGGGTGAGACGCAACAAAATCTAATATAGGACTAACAGATTTCGATATGATGTACGCTAGCTCAAGGTCGATTTTTAGTTAATACGCGACACTATATTGGCATTCTATAAGTAGTCCTATCTCAACACAACTAGCTCTATAGAAGAAACGCTCTAGAATACAACCTATATACCAGGGTAAATCATCAACTCAACTTACAGAGTAGAGTCCTATGCCACAGCGAGCATTTGACAATACTCCCCAGTAGCATCAAACACATGAGTTTGAAGCTTCTCTTACTCCACATCTAAGGCCATCTTGAGAACTAACGAATGCCTTTACTTAGCTAATTAGACAATTTACTAGGAGAAGGAGATATGATGGGATATGAACTAATAATTCATTATTTGTTTTATAAGTATATGTTCCATTGAAACGATCAAGTTGATGTATTTTTACATTTTTTAATGAATTGCTATGCATTCTGTCTAACAGATAATGTTAACATTTGCCCATTATACATACAATATATATGTATACAATATTACAACTTCGAATATGTGAAAACAAATTAATAAATGTCTAAAGAAATTAATATTTAATATAACTTCTCAATAAATTACAAAATTATAAATATAAATGCAAAAGATCAAGCATCCCCCTTCTACTATATCAAAACAAAGTTGATGAAGTAGTCAAGGCTTCACTTAAGCTACACAAGGGAAAAAGGTAATGTTAGTATCGAAAATGCAATGTAGAATGTAATAAAATGTGTATTGGTATCCATCATCTACCATTATTGCATCAATGTAGGCACATTTTTCTATTATGCTCCCCCACTCCAAAAGTCCACATGTTATTTGATTTGGATGCTCCCTAATGTTCATCTCCATGTGGTATCTTTTCCTCCTCAATTTTCCCTTCTTTCATATAAGGTCTCCCTTTGGGTAAAGTGATGGGAAGTGTAATAGTTCCCAATCCAACTCATCGCCTATAGGCATGAAGTGCATCCTATATGCGAGCTCTTAATGTGTCTACCTATACCAATTAGGTATAGAGTGTGTCATATCGAGCCTTAATGAGGCAACTACTACATAGGCGTGGGAGCATGGAAGTCAGTATATTTGCCACTTTTGGCTGCAAACAAAGTCAATAATGTGCATTCGACCCCCTCTCCTTAACCCTCTCGTTAACGTGACGACTATTGGTGTACACTTCGAAAAGTTTGTCTTGCTTGCTATAGTCGATGAACCTATGGCTACTAGTTCGTAAACTCTATCTGTCAATTTTTTTTGTTACATATTTGGCAAAAATTCTACCATCTACTATATTCTTCAAAGCTTTCAAATGCTTCTAGACAAAGTACCACATGCAGTTGTAAAATGTTTTCTTCACTAAAGTAGTCATAGGTAACCCCTTGAGCCCCCTTTAATGCAGAGTTGTAGCTTTCAACAATGTTGGAGATCATATACCTAAAATGATAGCAACCGTCATGAGCTAGCATCCACATATCCAACGACACATCGTCAAACTAGTCCAACATATCAGGCTTAATAATCCCCACCTGCTCCATCACATAGCTCAACTTGCGAGATTGTACTTGCAACCTAGTAAATGTAACCAAGCTCTTGCATTGCATGTTTTTATGTGTTGAGTTGAAGTTACTTACAAGGTGGTGTAGACAAAACTGCTAGATCGCAAATGAAGGGTGCTATCCATTGGCTTCTTCTTCAATGGCCAAGTTGATGCCTATGTGCCTATTCGATATGAGGAAAATGATTTCATGACCTACACGGTTGCCAACAACATATTCCTTCAATTTCTTAAAAAACCAACCTTATGTCTCAACCATTTCTTGGTCAACGAGAGCAAATACTAGTAGAAGTATATTGTTATTGCCATTAATGCCATAAGCAATTAGCAACTTATGAGTGTACTTCCTATACAAAAAAGTTACGTTAATGGTAACAACTAGTCTAAGAAATCTCTATGTTGCAATATACGACCTAAATGCACAGAATACCCACTTTAGAGTAGACACCCCAAGGGTAGTTGATCTGCTCTACCCCTAATCAATTTGTGTTCTAAGATTTGTATTTTCTATCACATTCAGAAGTTTAGGGAGTTCATTGTAAGACTTCTCCCAATTTTCATACACATGCTTTATAGCCTGTTTCTTCCCCTTCCAAACCCGTCTCTTGCTGATCCTATAGCCAAATTCTTGTTCGACAACAACAACCGATTCTGTTACTTTTATATCAGGATTGTCCCTAACAAGATTTACAAATTAACTAGCAAGAAGATTACAATCCAGCTGTGGGTGATCCTGACTAATTAGCAAGTTACTGCATTTATGTGGATCCTTGAATCTCATCACTACGAAAATGCTCTATAACTTCTTCTTTTAGGCCTGAAGCCTCCTTTTTATAGCTGTTGTCTCTTCTCAAGCAATAAATAGACCACAACGATAAACTAGACTCTATAATAGTAAAATTACAATGGTTCTTCACATGGTAAGCCTTCATTGCTTGAATCACATTTGCTTTTGTTCTAAATCTTATACACATGTAGAAGTCATTATTATTGCTTAAACCACTACAAATATTAGTTTGCTCCTGCTCAAAATAAAAGTAACTATCATTACCACCAACATTGTAGTAAGGAACAGGATCTCTAACTGCTATACTTAGTGGTTCAGCTTAGGAGGATTGATATATTGATTGTCTCGAGTACGTATATATGGTTAGAGAGTCTTCTTCAGGTACTTCATCTCCATTGTTTTCACTTTCTACATTTTCCTCATTGGAACTCTCCTCAACACCCATTCCTACATTAGTGTTAGTTGCAGTCTCCACTCCCAAACAAACCATGTATGGATCACATGTGTTTGGTCTTTGTAATATTAGAGTAACTGCTTTATCTATTTCATCTTCATCATTAACTTCCATCAGGATTGGAATTGACGATTCAAATGTCTATGGCTCAGGTTGCATTTCTGCAATGTCATGTGATGAATGCAGCTTATTGCTTATGTCAAATGTCTGCCTTATGGAGAGCCCCCTAAATCATTAGAAATTTCGATATACAATTGTTGTATGCCACGATCTCCATATGGTTCAGCCATTTCGATGAAATTTTCAATGTCTTCATCATCTCTAATTGTCATCAACACATAACATGTACTACCCTTATGGAACACAAGATGCATGTAAATTATCTTAACCCCTATTTCGATTGGATTGACTTCGATGCTTAGGTGTATTCTGTATAAGAATTTGTTGTAGTTGACATTTTTCTTCATTTTCAACTTTTTCAGTAAATCCCTGTAATATTTCGGCCCCCAGTTACTAACCACAATATTTCCAAATGCATAGATCATCAATTTGATGTAGTCAGCCATTGTTTCCCTATTCACAGTATATATAAATTATGAGCTTTTGAAAAAATTGACAATTTTAAATAACAACATTGTAAAAATTAGCCCAAAAAAAAAATTTTCCATAATATTTTTAATTTTATTTTTTTCCCATTATTTCCCAATAAAATTTTGCAAAATTAATTAATAGCATTGTAAAAATTATTTCGCATAGTAGATATTACAATTTTTTTCACAATATTTTTTTAAAACAACATAGCTAATATTTTTAATTTAATATTTACAAAAAATATTAAAATTTTGTTCATAACAAAGTATTCTCGTACTAACGCAAAAATTAATATCACATGTAATGTATTATAGGATCTACATAAATCATATCTAACACACAACAAACTAATAATAAGTAATAATATTATCTATAAAATATAACATTACAACAATATTTTCCTTAAATAATAATATCAAACACTGTTAATAAAAAAATACCACAAGTGATTAATGGTCGAGGAAATGCTTAGATTTTAATGTATTCATTCAAATCCCTCTTTTTCCTATGCACAAACACTTCTTCTTCTTCCTACGAATAAGAGGGAAAAAAAAAACAGATGAAGTTTGTAAATCTAAAAATTATAGGAAATGTCCTCTGTTACTTTTAATTTTCTATATTGTTATCCCGTGAGTTACTTTTTACATCAAATTATCAATGTTAAAGTAAAAAAAAAAAAAAAAATAGACAATGGGATTACTTAGGTAGAAGAACTGAAGGTGCAGATTAAGTTTGCACCTTTAGTTTAAAAAAATTTTTTGATCTTAAAGTTGCAAATTGCTTTTGCGTTTTCGAAATTTATTTTAGAAATAATTATTTTGGATACAATATTTATGGAATTTTTTTTTAAATTCTATATTTTATAGTGTTACCCATCTTTTAGATACTTATAATTTTTTTGGTAAAATAAAATAATTAATAAATAAATAAAATCCCTTCAAAATAACGAACTCGCTTGTAAAAACGAGAGTGCCGTAAATTTCAAGCGGCACGGAAATTGATCGACGTTGTCAAAATGTTGTGTATTTATGACTCATAAAAATTGTGAACTCCACAAAATTGATCCATGCCGGCAACGTCTTCCCCGTTCATTATATATATTTTCTAATTTTATATACATATATTTTTTTTTACACTTTATATAGTGTTTAGTTAGATGTTGAAAACATATGCATATAGTGCATGTGAAGGGAAAAAAAATCCAAGATAATTTGGATTAGGAAAGTGAAAAAGGTGATTTCTCGCAGATTTTTTTTCTTTTTCTTTTTTAATACATATACCTAATTTTAACATTTAATTAATATATTTTCTATTGAAAACTCTTGTAATTTAGAATACTTGTTTCTTTACAAGAAGGGATGAATCAAATTCATTTTTTCTATTTTCATTAATTGTACTAGCAGTTAGAAAAAAATTTATATTTTTTAAAAAGATAAAAACTTATAACATGTTTCCTCAGCGATTGAAAAAGAGAACATCATATAAATGTAAACTTACCCTTAATTATTCATATATTAATAACACGGCAAGAGAAGAATATTAGAAAAGGATAGAGATGAGTCAGGCAACAAAAGAGAAGCTACATGGAAGCTCATATGAAATTTCAGGGTTTACAGTGCCTGTCTCACTTTTCTCATGCTCACGTCCCATTTTTTCATTTTTTTTTTCCTATACCTAGCTAGCTGGTTTGCTTTTTTTCATTTTTTCCCCTCCTATTTGTTCTTAAGAAAACTTGGTAACTTTCTAATCAATATGCTTGAGTGGTTAACCAAAGATGTTGGCTCAATGGTTAAGATGAAGAAATTAATATGACAAATTGCATAAGGTCCTACATTTAAATCACACCATGGCCATATTTCAATGCTATACTTAATTAGTGCTTGGATCTTATAGAATTGTTCATCTTTGAAGATGAATAGTCCAATTAGTATCATGTACTTTTATATTAGATAAAGGGGATAATAATAATAATAATGAAAAATGCTTGATGTGTATGTGATCCAAATCTAGTGAAGTTTTCCATCCTAGATCTTCAAGATAATTTCTAGCTTTAATGATTTTTTTTTTTTTGTCTTCTTTTCTCACTTCTTTTTTTCTATTATATGTATGTATTGCATTATGGTGCATTTTTAGACTTTGGAAGATATTTGGTATGATGGCCTTCTTCCAATATTTTTGCTTTTGACATTGGATGACTAATAGTAGTTTGTTTCTCTATACTTATTTGCAAATGTGTATTTAGTGTTATTACTATGCTAATTTTAGTTCCTTGATCATGATGCTATTTTATTGTTATTTTACTTTCTGGCGAGATGAAGATTCATTTCTTCTTTCTAGTAACCTCATCATCTACAAGGTAGCTACTTGCTTATTTATCTTGACTTCTTAGTTTCCTAACATCTCTTCTTGAATTTTCATTTGTAACTTATGATATATTTTGGGCAATTATGACTTATATGTTGTTTCTCTAAGCATTTTATTTTTCTTTAGCACTAGAAGCAACTATTTGATCGAAAATCAATCTTTGAGAATAAAAAATGAAAAGTGATGGAGGTGAATCTAGAAATTATATGTTTCTTTTCTACTCACATTTTTTAAGCATCTCCTAAACTTTATTGCAAGTGAGACTAGCAATGGAACAAAGTTGCACCCTAGAGCTTGGTTAGACCAACTTGAAGATCCACAAATGATGGATGGATGCCTATGACTCGAAAGGGGGAATTATAGAAGGGAAGTATGGAGGTTGATTGCAACAATTCATTTTCATTTTTGAAAGGGAAACTAAGTTCCATAGGTAAAAGTTTATTAATTAGGATTATGTAAAAGATTAAACCCAACTATTTCCAAGATTTCCTCTTAACCACTACTTTAGGCAATCTAGAGTTTGCTATCATATGAGGGTAGAATGTTGTTTGGATGAAAATCTACCCGGTGGAAACTTAGGCTCATGAATACCTTCTGCAAGAGGTATCATAACTAGTATGATTGAGCCAATTGGATTGCTTGAAAATGGCCACTTTATTTCTGTAATGTGAGCAAATATTCCTTAGATGTTCTTCACTTGCATAGATAGGATTTCCCAAATATTCTTTACATTCCATATTTTTAGTTTTAACATTTAACTAATACGATTTCTAGTCAATATTTATAATAGTGATTGAAAAAAAAAAATCAATATGCTTTTTAAAGAGATGAAAACAATTGTATTCATAGTGTGAAATAATAAAATACATATATATATATATATAATGGAAAGTAATAAAAGCACATTGAAATTTGCTATAATCAACCTAAAAACCTATTACCTATTATTTTTGTTTCCTCTTAAAAAAGAGAACATCTAGACCCAAAAAGAGAAAAGAAAAAAGTGCATGTGAACTTATATGTACCTATGAGGGGGCTCGAGGTTTGTCTTGTGTAGGGCCGGTAATGCGGGCCAAATGGGCCGGCCCGCCCCGACCCGCACCAGCCCGCAGGTCGTCGCGGGCTGGCCCGCAGGTTGCGGCTGGCCCAAGTCTAGCGGGTCATGAAAGTCTGCCCGCAATGACCCGCAACAATTTTTTTTTTTTTTTTTATGTAAAACAGGTGGCGGCGGTGGTGGTGGTGTGACGTCCAGCTGCGGAGTGCGACAGAGAAGGTGCGGTGTGCGGGGGTGTGACTGTGTGGGCTGCTGCCAGGCACCAGCTGCGTGTGGATGAGGTCAAGCTGCACATCGGTGTCGTCACGTTGAGCTGTGAAGGAGAAGGTGCAGTCCGGTGGCGTCGCTGTCGTCACGTCATCTGTCGTCAAGTCGTCCTGCCGATGTTTGTACCATGTCCAGCTCCAGACGACCTCCGTTTCTGATCGGTTGTAATTCACGTCGTCAAGTTGTCGTCGGTCGTCAAGTCGAAAACGACGTTCTTGGGGCGAGAACCAAACCTTGGCCTGCCGGTGTCCGTACTATGAAAGGAGTGGAACAGAAGAGTAAGCCTGAGGTTGAAGTTGGTGTGCAGCACGTGACATGCACGGAGGATGCAGCTGCTTTTGTTGCATTAGCTGCTGCTATGGATCTGAGCATGGATGCTTGCAGATTATTTTCTCAAAAGTTGAGGACAGAGACGACCTTCGTTTCTAATCGCGGGTCCGCGGGCCAAACCGCGCCCGCGGGAACTTGCCCGCCCCGCCCCGCGGGTCATGCGGGCGTGGGTCAAAATGGCCCGTAGCTTCAGCGGGCCCAAATTTTTGGCCCGCCGCTTTTGCGGCGGGCGGGTCACCCGTGGACCCGCCCCGCAATTCTCACCCCTAGTCCTGTGTGCCTTGATAAAACTAATAATAAAATCAACAAAGACAAAGGTCCTTGCAAGTTGACACGGAGTTTCAATGTTCACATTGGCTGACTTATCTCAGCCCATCTACTTCAACTGGCAAGCCCTCATCCTAACGTAATGTCATATCATTATGTATACGTATGTGTAAAGCTTGTCTGTATTAGTATTACCTAGTCCCCGACAGAATATTCGGTTGATAAAATTGACCATTAATCTTAATATGGTTTTTGGAACATGTTGGAGGTATTGGATCAGGTTTAATTTTAACATATATACCCTAATGTTATTCATTAATTCAATCATTACTTTGATCTGGTCCTATCATTTTTAATGCATTTTTTGCTTTAATATTTAATTCACACTACTTATTTCGTGGATTATTGTCTTTTAGATATTTATATTTATTGCTGATATTTTTAGAAGAAATAATATGTTTTATTTTAGTTCATCATCATAGCGGCTGCCGAGTGCCGATTCTTGCTATGAGTTGAAATTCTACCGACCTTTTTTTTTTTTTTTCCTACGGCCAATTATTGTATTATACTTACCCTTAATTATTCAGATACTAATAACACGGCAAGAGAAGAATATTAGAAAAGGATGGAGATGAGTCGGGCAACAAACGAGAAGGTCCATGGAAGTTCATACGAAATTTCAGGGCTTACAGTGCCCGTCTCACTTTTCTCATGCTCACATCCCATTGATCTAATTAAACTATTATAACTAAGGTAATTTACTTGCTGTCTTCCAAAGCTTAGTTCTCAAGCAGCTTCAGCTCAACTCCATCCAAGTCCAATGGCAGCTTCTTCTCAGTATTGTCCACATTCTCTCTGTTTTCCTTGATTTTTTTTTTTCTTTTCCTTAACTTTTTTTATTTTTTGGGTGTTAATGCCTTTGGCTTCCGGGGTAAACTACTTTCTGCAGGATCTCAAATCGTTCCCAACCGGAGAAATCTATTTCCACATTAACCAGTGAACTAAGCTTGGCTGACTTTGCTAGCGCTTCTCATATTTTGGACCATTCATGGGAAGCCATATGTCGGGCCAAGTTCGATCCTGGGGATCAGATGTCAGATTCTGATCCAATATTAAAGTATAAATGGACGGAGCTGGATATGTACGATATCATCGCTTTTGCCGCATCTCCAATAACTAAAAGTCATCTTTTAGAGAAAACGGAGCTGGATTCATCATCAACTATAACTGGCTTTGATTTTCTCGGATCTCCGAGGAAGAATTCATCTTTTTCCATCAACAGAGCTGCGCTCTTCCTCTTTGAATCTCGAAAAGTTGAACTTCTTGATGAAATTGCTCGGGTAATAGTCGCCTTGTGTTTCTCAATTTGTTGCATTGAACATTAACTTCCAATATTATAAAATGACTCTACCTTAGACTTGATAACCTGCCATGGTTTTTACGCTTGGAAGTAGAATTTAATGAATTGGTGTTTGGGGCTTGAGGGGGGAGGAATGCTGCTTTTCTTAAGAAATTCCTTGAGGGGGCTAAATTGTTTGTTGATAGTTTGTAAACATGAGTTAGTAGCTTGGCTGTGCTTAATTCAATCATGAGACACCTCTTAATCTTGATGCTCTGCAAGTGAACACGAGCTTTTTGAACTATGATCTCATTAACATTTATCGGTTATCCGTGTTTTCGTAGGATTTATCCATTTCATTCTGCTCTCATAATTGCTATGCACAACTCAATGGTTAGCTAACTATAGTTTTTGTCCCTTGTACAGATTGCTGAGGCAACCAAATCTAAACCATGCATTATCACTGGAGATGGTATCGGTGGATCTGTGGCTTCTCTCTTTGCCCTGCAGCTGCTTTACTCTTTGGATACAAAAAAGGCCAGACCAACTCTTTGTGTCACTTTTGGTTCACCCGTTTTGGGAGTTTCTGCCCTCCAAAGGGCTATTTCAGAGTATACAACCTGGAACTCTCGTTTCTTGCACGTTGTTTCTATGGATGATTGCTTTCCCAGCCTCTTTGTTCAGCCTAGTCATCCAGCAGGTGGGCAGACAACGGGACACACAAGTACTTACCGTCCTTTCGGAAGCTTTATGTTCTGTTCCAACTCAGGAGGTGTGTGTTTTGAGAGTCCTGAATCAGCTTCACTAATGCTAGGGAAGATAAGTGCAGCTAGTGGACTAAATGAACAAAGTTTTGATTATGGCTCCATTATTACCAGTCTCAGAAAAGGCTTGATTAGCAAGGATAATACTAGCCTGAATGCGCACGGTACGGCGAGTGTCGCTGCCCAATACCTTGCTGGTCTCTTTCCGCTTCAGGTAGCACTACTGTACTATTTCTCTTTGGATCTGATCAAATACGGTGGATAGAAACCTGAACATATCAGCTAGAAGCATATCAAGTTTCTCTATTATAGCAATACATGTTGAACGTAGTATTGTTCTAGAAAAATTTGCCAATATGAGTGGGAAGGAAACTCCAAGTGCATTGGATGAAGGGAGAGATTTTATGATATCATAAAGTAGTAAAAACTATCAGAGTGTAGTATTAAACATTTCATTAAATTTTATGATAGCTGCCCCCTCCTTCTGAGTCGCTTGCATTTTCCCTCGATCAACTTAAAGAGTGTCTTTTTTTATAATTATCTTCTCAGGTTTTCCTAATGACTGGATATTTCTAATACCACATTTAAGGTGTGTTACCTACATAGCGGCTAAGCTTTTAACATCGGATGTTTCTTATAAAGAAAAAATGTTATCTCTTTAGAACATCACACAAGCATATGACCAAGTTCTCTGATAGCACTAAACTACCTGAGCTTTAGATATTTCATAGCATATTGATCGGCGTATCACAGATTAGGTTCTCGATCCTAATTCCTAGGCGAGTACCCTATCCAGAGGGTTTCAGGGCATTTTTAGGAAATTCTTTGATGGCCTATATTTGGTACCTGTGTCTATTCTGCTCTAATTGTTGTCACTGTTGCAGGATGTTGCTCAGTTAGAAGCAGTTCTAAAGAATGAAATGTTAGTTCTAGACGAAAAGAGAGGGAAACTTGAAAGGGCAGCCAAAGATTTGAATGATATAAAAGTATACATGATTTACATGGAATGGTACAAGAAAACGTCAGAGAAATGCGAAATTCCATATTATGACAGCTACAAGAACCAATCAGTTATGGCCGATTTCGATGTAATTAAATTTAAGGGAATTCTTCAAAATTACTGGGACGACCAGGTGAAAGACGCAGATCAAAGGCCTCAGAAGGCGGAGGCAGCATTGCGGGTTCGTTGGCTCTTAGGAGGAACAAATTACCGAAGGATGATCGAGCCACTTGCAATTGCTGATTATTACAAACGTGAGGGTGCTAGGAATTACATCACTCAACCAAAAGGAAGGCTAAAACACTATGAACTACTGGAGCGATGGTTCAAAGAGGACCAAGCCAAGCAGAAAAAGGAAAGGCAAAATACTTTTCCCCCTTCTCTAACTGAAGATTCTTGCTTTTGGGCCCGTGTGGAAGAGGCCATCATCTCATGTGAGGTTCTGAATAATGGAGAATCAGCCAGCAGTGAGACAGAGAGTTTAAAAAACTTCGAGAATTACGTTTTAGAGCTGATCAAGAAGTACGAAGTGTCTTTAGATATCTTCTGGGAAGAAGGCAGCTTCATGAAATGGTGGAAAGAATATGAGAAGATCCTAGACAAGAAACTGATGGGGACTTCGTACACATCCCCGCTCGCTGTAATTATGCATGACCGCAACTACTATTGCAATCTGTACAAAAAAGGGTCTCTTGCTTTTCTAGAGAAATATGAAGTTCAAGTGGAGTGAATTGGTATAGAAAGGTTTTGAGGAAGTAAAATAGAAACTTATTACTCTTGTCTTAGAGTTTCCTGATTTCAATAAGACTTTTGCATTCAAATATAATATCTCTGGAGTTGATATTGGGGCTATTTTGATGCAAGAAAAGCAACTTATTGTTTACTTTAGTGAGAAACTCAGTGAAGACTCTATGCATGATAATGAACTTTATTCTATGAGTAGAGCTCTTATTATTTTGGTAGCATTATTTACTTTTGAAAGAGTTAATTATCTATATTGATCAAGAATCTTTAAAGTAATTGAAGGGACAGTGAAAATTATCTCAAAGGCAAGTGAAGTGGATTCAGTTTTTGAAGAACTTTGCTTATGTTATCAAGTACAAAAAGAGAGGATTGTTAGGATATTTTAGAAAGAAAAGAATTTGTGAACTATTGAAGGAGTATTTTTATTGACTTAACATGATAAAGGATGTGTATAATGTGGTACAAAAGTGTGTAGCATGTAAGAAGGTTAAGAGTAGGTAGGAGACATTTAGAAATTTACATGCATTTACCCATACTGTCTAAGCCATGGACAGATATTAGCATGGATTTTGTTTTGGGGATTGTCGAGGATTGTTAGAGGAAAAGGATTCTGTATTGGTGATAGTGGATAAATTCAGCAAAATGGCATGTGTAATTCCATGCCATAAGATAGATAATGCTTTATGCATTTTTAATTTGTTTTTGAAAGAAGTTAGGTTATATGGAATTCCACATAACGTAGTTTTAGGTAGGGGTTCCAAATTTTAGGGATTCTTTTGAAAGACTTTGTAGAAGAGGTTGGGAACTAAGCTGATGTTTAGTACTATTTGTTATCCTTAGACCGATGGATGGATAGAAATGGTCAATTGAACTTTATGGCCTTATTGAGAGCAACTATGGGTAAGACTTTAATGGATTGAGATGAATACTTACCTATTGTGAAATTTACTTATAACAAGTTAACCCATAGTTCTATAAGGAAGTCACCTTTTGAAGTTGTTTATTGGTATAATTTTACTATTCCTTTAGATATGGTACCTGTAGCAGTTTTTAAGGAGGAGAGATTAGTGTAGTTGAAAAGATCAAGGAGATTTAGAAGCTATATTAGAAGGTAACTAAGAATCCTAAGTGCCATTGGAAGGTAAGGTAGACATTTCTTCTACCATAGCTTGCATCTCCCGTATATGAGAAAATGCCTTTAAAACGTTCAAGGAAGGGTAATTGAGGATAAAGTGGATATGAAAGTAAAGTAATTAAGAGACAAAGAGACATAAGAAATATAATTAGAGACAAGATAAGGCGTAGTTCTTTGTCTAGTACCATTTCTTAAGGTAATAAGAAGATCTAAATCTAAATGTCGATGCATGATTCGATTGGTATTTGGCAACGCATTAGAATCTTAAGTAACGGTAGTAGCTAGTTTTGGGTAAGGTAGACACTTACAAACCTATAATGGCATAGTTGTGGGCTCCATTGATTTTGTAGATGATGGTGGTGTACGCGAAGTATTTGAAGGTGGTAAATACATGGAAAGAAGTACAGTAAGAGGAAGAAACTCTTTAATTGACTTTGAAGTTATAGATGGGTTAGTGAAGAGAGGAGTAGATTCAAAGAATGTTGCATCACATGACATAAAGGCACATTGCAACTTAGGAGAATAACAATGATACCTCTTTTGGAGATGAGAGTATCCTAAGAAAGTACATTTGATGGATTGAGATAACAATTTATCTCTACTAAGGGATGGAATGGATAAAGCAAGTACAACCAAACATACATGGTGGAATGCTATAAAGCATCACGAGGAAAGAGAATTGAGAATGGACTTGGATCATGAAGCATTGAAGAGGGCATGCAGTAGATAAGACAATAAAAAGTAAGAATTGCATCATCCTAAAATTGTAAAGGGACCACCATATGAAGCAACATAGTACATACTCTTTCAATTATTTGTCTATTCTTTCATTTAGTAAAATCATTTTGTTGAGGTATATATGAACAAAAAGATTGATGAAGCATGCCATGAATAGATATAAAGGACTTGAAAGCTAAGGAAAGATATTCTTTGGCATTATTACTTCTCATACTTGAACTTGCATATTAAATTGCATTTTGATTTTAATACAAGAGGAAGTAAATGTAGAATACAATTTAGAATGATTTTTCATTAAAAATAGCCATCTCATTCTAAAGAATCATTAATAAAAGTTAAAAAGTACTTAAACCCCATTTTAGAGGTGACACAGCTAAGACTACAAGTGTCATAATGAACTAAAGCAAATGGTGCATAAGTACATATATTGACTTGACTCAAGAAGAAAGACCTAGTGTGCTTTCTCAACTAATAAGATTGACACTCTAAACTTTTAAGACTAAAGAGATTAGGGACCATTTTTTGAGGACCCTACAATCTTGATGTCTTTATTGACTACACATCTACAAAGGAGAGGACTCTACTAAAAATGTTGATTTAAATGGAATAACATCCAACTAATATAGTCCTCAGGACTTATATCCTTTGTGAATCACCCTTCTAATCTACCTATCTTGGAAGGAAACAAAATCAAAGTTAAAGGTTATGGAGCACTTTGAATCTCTAGTAAGCTTGTTAATAGATACTAAACTCAATGGAAACTTGGACACATTGAAAACATTAGATAAAGACAACGATGAAGTAGGAATAACATGAATTATTAGAATTTGGTTAAGTCAAATTAAGTCCCTAAAATTTGTAAATAGACTACTAAATAAGTTTGGAACTTTGATAATGACCAAATTGTCTCTTATGCCACTAAAATGCACAAATGGAATATGTACTGAGAGAGAGAGAGAGAGAGAAATTGCATGAGTAAAAATCCCTAGTAGCTTAGGTTGCCATCCTCCTTGCAAACATTTTAGCTAGAGTGCTTTCCTTGAGTTGCATATCTGCAAGAATAAAAGACATTAAACATTCAAAAAAAAACAATGAAACAGAAAGAGTATTGTATCGAGTAAAGAGCTTACAGAGAGACTCATCCTCCCAAAGGGCTTAGTTGAACATGATTTTCCACGAAAACTCACTTTGGCATGGCTAAGGTTAAAGGCATACCTCCCTCCGCTTCCAGAGTTACGCTATCTATGAGCTTCCCATCGTATAAGTGTTATCAACCACCTTAATGGAGTTCCATAGATGATTTAGTCTTCTACATTGCTAAGCCATTCTCCGATTTGCAATAGCCTTGTCACTTAGACTTAACAAAAGTATTGTTGAAGTGCAGATTGACTCAGCCCACTACATCTAGAAGTCTAAATTGGACTCACATACCGCTATAAAAAATTTGTTCATCCTCTCATGTATGGAAGACTTCAACCCGACCAACATCTTTCTCCTAGGTTAGCTAATCAAGTAATATTAGCAATCATTAGATCTCTTCAACCCATAAAAATAACGAAGGATTTGTAGAGTAGCTTGAAGGATGAATTGCTTCCATAATGCTTTGAATCTAATCAACAACTTACAAGCATTTGGTATGAGCTGGGTTGTTGAAGAACTCTTTTTGTAGCTTTGTAAATGGAGCTCGTAACCTAAACTCTATATGCTTTAAGTAAAGATAGAATTGATGACCAACTATCAAAGCAACACAATCGTTGGTCTATGAATTTTCTATCTTCCACCCATGAGGTCAAGGTTGGTAATACTTCCTCACTTCTACTAACTCGTCGTATGACATGATGCTATAAACCCCATTAGGGGTATTCCCTTCCTTAATCGACTAGTATAGTAGCTACACCAATCGGTGTTCCTCACCATTGTTGATATATACATTCTTATGAATTTGTGTGATGGTTGCCATTGCATCAATTTCCCTATCCAAGCTTCATTTGTACTCATTTGCCAAGCTAGATTTGTACTAGAAAACCTCTTCTGCCATCACCTAGGGGGAAATGCCTCTCCCTTCTTAATTAGAATAGTTACAAGACGAAGATGAAGGCATACTTACTTGGTTTGGCTTGAGTTGAAAGAAAGTGTGGATTCGTAAGGATGGTAATGAAGATAAGTTATACAAAACTTGAAGGTAATGATCTTTTAGGAGTGCATAAAATGGCAAAAGTATGTAAATGTTGGAAGTACCAAGTATATATAGGCATGGGTATAGAGAACGAAGTGATGGCCATTGAAAAGGTGTGATTAGATGTCATCCGGCTTGATTTTGATATGTGGCTCATGATTTTAATTAATGGTATAGATCATGCCGACATGTGTTTTCCCACCTCGCATTTCATTTAACAAGGCATCAATAGTTGTATAGTGTATTAAATGCTCATGCATTTACATGCTAAAAGACAAATTAATTAATGCTTATTCAAGAGGTCCATGACCCCTTGTATTTTGTGCCATCTAATCAAAATCCTCCATAACACCACTCCTTAAGGCTCCATAACCCTCACATTGGGTTGGTGTAGAAAGCATGTGCTTCCAATTGCTACCATTCTCAAGCCAACTACTTGGTTTTCCTTAGCACATCACCTATCCTTTATAATATTTAGCATAAGGAGACTTAGCTCGAGTCACTTGCTTACTTGACCACTCAAAGATATTTCAATTTTGTTCATCAAAAGGTTAGAAATGGCAACATAAAGCTTGTAAACCCCAATATGGAATGATTCTTTAAGTGCTCTAGCTCGCCTCTAAGACCTTAGGCATTCATATAGCTATTAACTCTCCTTATTGACCTATCACCAAAGAGAGATGGAGCAAGAGCTTGGTTGAGGAGTGTGGATTTAAGTGTTGATAGAGTTTTTTGGGCATGAAATCACCCAGGCTATTTTAGCCCACTTAGACTTCCAGTTGAGCTCAACTTGCCTAAGTTGACTTAGTCCAAACCGCTCAAACATAAAATTGCCCATAATTGATTCACATGTCATATTTATTTATTTATTTATTTATATGTATATTCATGACGAATTCCTATCCTACCAAGTAAAAGTTAGAATGTCATAGCAGGAGTTGGCACTCGATAGCCGCTATGATGATGAACATATGGGCACTATTGTCATAAGTGAATATAGGCACTTTTTTCATCTTCCACCGTTTATCTACCATTAAGCATTGTTACCGAGATGTTATATGATATCAGATTTATATATGCATATTAAAGAATCCTATACTTTTGAATTATAGAAAATTAAGTGCATTTATGACTTCTTCTAACACATACACCAAACTTATTGAGCAAAGCATGTTATCTTGAAAAAAAAGAAATTATAATAAATTGGTGTTCAAAAGATGAATTTAACAAGCATATTGAAGTTTATAGTTTAGTGGTATAAATGTTAATCTCTTAATTGGAATAGATTAGATTTAAATTCCTTTTTCTTATTATAATAAAAAAAAATACCAGGGTAAAGCCAACCGGGTACCGAACTTTTCAAATAGTTCATTTTAGTACCTTGACGTAATAAAGTTCCATTCAGCAATCTGGACTACGTAAATTGCATAAAATTGTGGCCACCGTTAGTCTGCAGAGTGACAGATGTTAAAATGAGCATACGTGGACTGTTGGGAAGAAACTGGCGCTTAAAACTCATAATCCCCTTTCACCAGAGGTTGGCTGCATTTACAACATTGAATGCATGCAATTTAACTCAATGATGCTCAACATCTGTAAATCCAACCTCTTGTATTTCTTCTCCACAATCAGCAAACTCTCTAACACACTTACCTACCACAGTTGTACTTCCATTCACTCCCCAGCAATTGTTATCGTCGGGTATGGCAGATGATCTAAACAAAGTTAGATTCGCACGCAAAGGTTTGATCATGTGAAGATACGTTTTGAAGCTATAAAAAGGGATGAAGAAAGAACTGAAACGCAGGTACAGTCCATAAGGTTCAAAGGAGTGAGTTCTCTCATCAATATATTATAGATTTACTGTCAAGTGTTTGGGGAGTCTTCTAAGCAAAGAAGAAATGATATAGGGGGAAGAAAATGATAGTGAGGAGGATGACAATGATTATGTTAGGGGTCTTAGTAGTGACAAGCTTATGGAAGCTCAAAAAACTCTTAAGTTAGCTAGGGGTAGATTTACTAGTAGAAGTAAGTAGGTCGCATGCAAAGGTATGTGTGGATCGATTGTAATGGGTGAGGATGGCTCCAACTATGACCCATCAGAAGGAGATGACGATGGTGTCAGTGAGGAGACCAATTATAGTGAAGGTAGGGACTTTGATGATTTTTAAATACAACAAGGGCAGGGAAGTAATGAGGAAGAAATTGTTAGGGATAGAAATAAATTTCCAGTTTATGATGGCAAGGCAAAGGAACCCGATTTCTATGTGTCAATGATATTTTCTAGTCCAAAAGAGTTTAAGGAGGCAATAGTGAAACAGTGTGTGTCCAAATAAAGAGAGTTTAAATTTGTTAAAAACAACAAAATTCAAGTTCGTGCCAAATGTGTGAAGGAAAATTGCTCATGGTTGATGTATGGTTCATATGGAAGGAACACGGAGACATTTCACCTAAAAATATACATAGCAAAACATACTTGTGGTATATCTTTGAAAAATTAGCAGGTAAAAAGTAGAATGGTAGCTGAAGTATTTAGGGATACTATAAAAGTTGCACCGGATATAAGGCTACATGCTTTGAAAGTGTTGGTCCGAAAGCAAATGGGCATTGCTGTCACAACATCTCAATGTAAGCAACCAAAGTTAAGGGTTATTCATGAGCTCATGGGCTCTGAAGTAAAGGAATATGTGCTGTTATGGGATTATGCCTAGGAGCTTTGAAGGAAAGATCCAAACTCGACAATTCTAATGAAAGTTCAAAGGGACTTTAATGCTAATAGGATTATGTTTGACCAATTTTGTCTGTTTTTATGCTTGAAAGAGAGGGTTTTTGGAGGGTTGTAGGAGAGTATTTGGTGTTGATGATTGTTTCTTGAAGGGTGTTTGCAAGGGAGAAGTGTTATCTACAATAGGTTGAGAAGCAAACAATCAAATGTTTCCTATTGCGTGGGCTGTTGTTAGAATAGAAAACAAGGATACATGGACTTGGTTTATGGAGAGGTTGATGGAGGATCTTGAAATCGACAAAGATGATGGAGGTGAGGGATGGACTATTATTAATGACAAGCAAATGGTATGTCGACCTTTATAGGTATTCAATTTTTTTTTTTTTTTTTTTTTTGTGTTTCTTAAACATTATTTGTATGTGCATCTACATTAAAAGATTTTTTTTTGTATGCAGGGCTTATTGGATGCTATAAACACCTTAATGCTCACAGTTGAACATAGGATGTGCACACAACACATCTACACGAACTGGAGGAGCAAATATAAGGGGCCACTCTTCAAAAAACTTTTTTAGGTGATTGCAAAGAGTATAAACAAAGTGGATTTTGAGGTTACGTTTCGGCGATCATTCAATTTTAACTAGGATGGGTAAAATGCCTTAATGAGAATAGAAGCAAAGCATTAGTGTAAGTCCTTTAACACCGATGTTAAGTGTGATATAGTTGACAATAATCTTTGCGAAGTGTTTAATGGTTGATTGGTGGATGGAAGGGCAAAGGCCATTATTAGCATGCTTGAGGATATTAGACTGATGGTTATGGAGCGGATTTACACAAAACGGGACTAAGCAACAAAATGGTCTTAGGTGTATGGCCCTAGAATAATCAACAAACTAGAGGAGAATAAGAGGGAAGCAAGGTGGTGTATGGCGAGATGGAATGGGAAAGAAGAATACGAAGTCCAGCATAACTCTGACATTTATGATCTCGACATAAGCAAGCGTACATGTGCATGTCGAGCTTAGAATCCATCAGGCATCCCATGTTGCCATGCTATTTCTGCCATAGTTTTAAATGGGGGACTACTTGAGGACTTCCTTGATGAACATTACAGTAAGAGCATGTTCTTGAAATCATATGCATATTTGATTAAAACCATTCATGGAGGGAAGTTTTGGTAGAAAACGGAATTTCAATGTCCAGAGCCATTGCCACCGAGGAAAAAACTTGGTAGGTTGCCTAAGGTGAGGTGAAAGAATCCAATTGAGCTAGTTACAGATGATAAAATGACAGGACATAGAAGAAAGATGAGATGTACCAATTGCAAACAGCAGGGGCATAATCGTAGGAAATGCCCCCTCCCCCATAGAGGAGTAACACAAACTTTAGCCCAAAACCAGGTTCCTATTATGTGATTCTATAGGCTTTGCATTTAACCTTACTTCATATTTGATGCTATTTCTTACATGTGCATTTTTTTTATTAGTAACATAGACCTGCAAAGCTTAACCTTGGGGGAAGAGACAACTCACCAAGAAAAAGTTCCTAATATGCCATTGTTTGGTGAAGGGGTGTTATTCACAAAAATTCAGCTTGCAACCATGTATTTGTATGTTATGTCCAAATTTATTCTAATCATATTCAACATGTTATAGGAAATGGTCCCTAATGTCCAAAATGCCTCTTCTCATGGCACAAATAATAGTAACCATCCACCAAGCCATGTAAGCAATTTTGAGGTTACAATCTTTTGTAATTAGATAAATTACCCCCTTCAACTTGATTGGAATATTTACCAGTTGCTTGAAATAGAAGTTCTTAAGCCCATTAGTCAGACCAGGGGGGTTCTTCATGGTCCAACAACAATCCTACAATGTCCTAGGGTTATAACTGAGCTAGAGCAAGATAGAGATGAAGAGAAAGAGCAAAAGGAGTATGATTGTGCAACAGATGCACCTATTGCTACCCAAGCATAAAAAAATGTGGAAATGGTCTTCAACTTGAATAAACAAGACAGTAGTAGATAAAGTTGTTTCCTTCTTCAAGTGGCGAAGCACATGACTAATGACATCACACAAGAAGATCTACTTAGAGACGTCGAAAGGGAAGTCAAAGTGGGATGATAGAAATGAAGTGATCAATATGGATTAAAAGTATTTGGAAGTGAGAAATGATAGTATAAGTGGTAGCTTCTTTTGTTTTTTGCACAAGGACTAGCTCATTTAGCCACTTCAGTGTTGTTAATCAAGTTAATCTGCAACTATTTTGAGTTGTATGGCTATACTAGGTGTTGACAAATGTTTATGTAGTAATCTCCATGTATTTTGGTGCTTTGGATGCCTATGCAATGTTATTGATTAAGTCAATGTGCATGTATTTGGGTAATGCTATTTTGGTACTGCTATTGAGCAATGTCCTCATGTTCTATTAGTTAGTAGCAATGATCCCTTGCTATTTTGGTACTACTATTTTTAGCAGTTGATTAAATTCCTTGATGACATAGATGAACAAGGAGTTGCTTATATTAGATAACTATTATTTATTTATTTGTTTTTTTAACATGAGTACCAATCAGCATAGGGTGTGGCCTTAACAGTACTTGTGCAGGTTGTTGGTTGGGACAGGGATGGTCAAGGAGCAATAATTCTTGCAGAATTTGGGTTTGGAGGAGTAAAGAGCAACCAATCATAAAAAGAAGATAATGTTGTACTGCCATAAAAACCAAACATCCAAAACATATGTACATGGAGGCATATCATTGAATTGCTCCTGTGAGAAACAATGGATTGAGCAATCATATTGCAAAACATTATAATTTGATAAAAATCAAATATATAGACTAGTTTCATGTATTACTTTCATTATAATCCAAGTTTGCATGATCTCTGCAAGGAGTTTGTTGAGGACTTTCCTATGGTGACTTATTTCCTATATTCAGATGATTGTCTAAGGTAGTAAAAACTTTGGTGAATCAGACAGGAGCCATAGACCTTGCAAAAGCTGCTATTTCTCAAGTAAATAACCTGCAATTTTTATGACAGTTATGTGTTAGTTTGATGTTCGGTTTGTTGTTGCTATTCTATTTGCTATAGTGTTGATTCGCTGTTGTGTTTTACTGTCTCCTACTACTGTGTCATTGCTGTTGTTGGAGATAGCTGTTGCTGCTACTATATCACTCTTGCACAACTGCTATCCTTGCTATTATTACTGTTGTGTTGTGCTGTTTGGTTGTTGTATGCTGCTGTTTAGATGATGTACTAGGCGCATGGATTTGAAAATGAAGTGCTTTTGAATTGATAATAGAGAAAGCAGTTTGTTTAATATTTGAAAGCACAAATGGATTGACTAATGAAAGTGTTTGTGTGTCTTTAATAATGCTCTTACTTTTACAAAAAAGGGTGGGAGTACCAAAGCATTGCACATTCTATTATACATGTTATAATTTGTATATTAATGTATAATATCCTACATTAATTTATATTATTAACTAGCTATTATTAGAGGATCTTATTTCCTAAAATAGATAGATCAATCCTGTATATATAGACATCAATTCCTATATGAAAAGGCAATGAAATAAGATTAGTATTTCTTTCAAATTATATGGTATTAGAGCATAGGTATATGTAAAAAAAAAAAAATTCCGTCTTATCCTATGAACAAGGACGTGCTGCCCTTGAGAGCAAGCACTGTTGGGATCTTCTTTTTTCGTCACCACCAGTCTAGGAGGAAAGACCAGCCTCCGACCAGCCGAACCTCGAAACTAAAGCCCCAGACCTCAAGCGCCACTTTAGGGTTTCGCTTTCCCCTTTCGTCGACGGCGTACGAGGGCGCGTGTGTCGACTCTTCGCCCACCAGAAGCTTCGACGTGCTGTTGGTAAGTCCGTTCTACTCTCCTTTAGTGTTGCATTGGTTGAATACATCATCTTGGGAAGCAGGTTTTGTTACGGTTGTCGGAGTTGGTCGCGTTTGGTGATTGGCCGGAGGTTTGTTCAGTTCGATTGAAGTAGTGCGCCTGATCCACGTTGGGTTTTGTGGCATTACTGGGCTATTCGTGGTCTTTTGAGGTTGTCGTTGGTTGGTCGCGTTGGTTCACCGGAGTCATTTAGCTTGTCAGAGTGGATTAGATTGGTGCAGTGTTGTGCTTCGTAGCTGATGACGTGTTGGTCTTGGTGTCTGTTGGTTGGCGTTTGTGGGTTGATCTCGTCGGAGGCTTGGATTTTACATTTTTTTTCCGGGTACACTGTGATTGGCTATTTTTTTTTCTCTTTGTTACTATTGTGAGAATTTTTCTTTTACTGTTTGAAATGGATGATAAAAGCTTAAAATCTTCGGTTGTTGATATGATTCCTATGACAACTAAGATCACGGAACATAAACTTAGTGGGAATAATTTTATGGCTTGGAGCAAAACGGTGCGAGTATATTTACGAAGTATTAAAAAAGAAGACCATCTTGCTGAAGATCCACCAAATGATAACACTAGACAAGTATGGTTGCGTGATGATGCTAGGATATTTTTGTAGCTTAAAAATTCCATTGATAGTGAGATTATCAATCTAGTTGATCATTGTGAATATGTTAAAGAGTTGATCAGTTACTTAGAATCTACGTATTCTGGAAAGGGGAATATTTCTCGTATCTATGAGGTCTGCAAAGGTTTTTATCGTAATAAACAACAAGAGTTGTCCCTTACTGCTTATCTTATGAGCTTCAAGAAAACATATGAGGAACTGAATGCCTTATTGCCTTTTAGCCCTGATGTGAAAGTACAGCAGACTCAACGAGAACAAATGGTAGTAATGAGTTTTTTAGCAGGTCTTTGTCTAGAATTTGATGCTGCCAAATCTCAGATCCTCTCTAGTCCTGAGATTTCCTCTTTGCAGGAAACCTTTACTCGGATACTTCGCACAGAAAATCCGTTATCTGTTGCTCCTTCTCATCCTACTAGTGCTCTTGTCAACCAAAATACAGGCCACTCTTCCACCTATAGGAAAGGGGGGGATGATATTCGCGGGCATAATTCAGGGGGAGTTGTGTGCTATTATTGTCATGAACCGGGTCATACGAAGCGCACTTGTAAGAAATTACAAAATCGCAACCTGAGGAAACCTTTTGCACACATTGCCTCCACTAACTCTACTAATGGCTCTTCCTCTGAGAAGAAAATTACAGTCTCTGCAGATGAATTTGCAAAATTTACTCAGTACCAGGAGGCATTAAAGGCTTCATCTCATCATGTGTCTGCCATTGCTGAGACAGGTAAACCCAACACATGTCTCCTTTCCTCATCTTCCAACTGGGTCATAGATTCTAGTGCCACATATCACATGACAGGTAATCTTAATCTCTTCTCAACTTATCAACCATACACATCCCCTACAAATGTTACTCTTGCTGATGGTTCTAAGTCATGTGTTCTTGGCTCCGGCACTATTAATCCCACTTCTCAGATTTCCCTATCTTCTGTTTTGCGTTTACCACAGTTTTCCTTTAACTTACTATTTGTGAGCAAACTCACTCGTGCTATGAATTGTTGCATATCATTTTTTCCCGATCATTGTCTATTTCAGGATCTTATGACGAAGAAGATTATTGGTAAAGGACATGAGTTGAGAGATCTCTATATCTTGGATACTCAGGTGCCTAAGTCTGTTGCATGTTCCAGTTTTCAGACACCTTTTGAAGCACACTGCCGAATGGGCCATCCCTTTTTGCCTGTGTTGAAAAAGCTCTTTCCTCATTTTAATAATGTCTCTAGCTTAGAGTGTGAGTCATGTCACTTTGCAAAGCACCATCATTTATCTTATGTTCCTCGAGTCAATAAAAGGGCAAGTATACCATTTGAATTAGTTCATTCTAATGTATGGGGTCCCTATCCTGTTATGTCACAGATTGGTTTCAAATACTTTGTTACTTTTGTGGATGATTTTTCTCGCATGACTTGGCTTTATCTTATGAAAAGTCGTTCTGAGGTATTTTCCCATTTTACTAGTTTTTGTGCTAAAATCCAAACACAATTCAATATCTCTGTCCAAACCTTAAGAAGTGATAATGCCAAAGAATACTTATCTCACTCATTTCAAACATATATGATTCAAAATGGCATCATTCATCAATCCTCATGTGTTGATACACCTTCTTAGAATAGAGTGGTTGAAAGGAAGAACAGACATCTCCTTGAGACAGCAAGAGCCCTCTTATTTCAAATGAATGTTCCTAAACGGTTTTGGGCTGATGCAGTATCTACTGCTTGTTTCTTGATTAATCGTTTACCTTCATCTGTTCTTCAAGATGAAACTCCATACAGAGTATTTTTTCCTACAAAACCATTGTTTCTTATTGAACTAAAGATATTTGGTAGTCTTTACTTTGTTTGTGATGTCCGTCCCCAAATAACAAAATTAGATCCTAAGTCTCTCAAATGTGTCTTTTTGGGTTACTCCAGGGTTCAAAAAGGATATCGGTGTTATTGCCCTCATCTTGACAAGTATCTGGTGTCAGCTGATGTTTCATTTGTAGAAAATGATTCGTTTTTTCCTTCACCTATTGGAACACCAACACCGGATGAGGATGATGATATATTGATTTATCATATTACTTATCCGTCTCCGGATAAGCCTTCGCCGCCTCCGCCACCGCCGCCACCTCCACCACAGCCTCTTATTCGACATGTCTACTCTAGACGGAGAGACCCGCCTGCTTCATGTCCTGAACCATCCTCTTCTTCCTCATCGGATCCAGCTCTAGATGATCTTGATCTTCCTATTACTCTTCGAAAGGGTACACGTCACTGTACCTATCCTATTTCGTCCTTTGTTTCCTATGATAACTTATCATCATCATCATCTTCATTTATTGCATCACTTGATACTGTAACAATTCCTAAATCTATTCATGTGGCCCTTTCTCATCTTGGTTGACGTGATGCTATGATCAAAGAGATGACTGCCTTAGATACTAATAGCACTTGGGATCTCGTGAATTTTCTCGTAGATAAGAAGGCAATTGGTTGTAAATGGGTGTTTTCTGTTAAGGTTAATCCTAACAGCTCAGTAGCTTGTCTAAAAGCTCGTCTTGTCGCTAAAGGTTATGCTCAAACCTATGGCGTTGATTACTTTGACACATTCTCCCCTGTGGCTAAGATGACTGCTGTTCGATTATTTATCTCTTTAGCTGCTACTAATCATTGGTCGCTCTTCCAGTTAGACATTAAGAACGCCTTCTTACATGGCGATTTGCAGGAAGAAGTATACATGGAGCAACCACCTAGGTTTGTTGCTTAGGGAGGGTCGGGTAAAGTCTATCATCTTTGGAAATCCTTATATGGACTGAAACAGAGCCCTCGTGCTTGGTTTGGGAAATTCAGTCAGGCTTTTGAGACATTTGGTCTTAGCAAGAGTAGATCGAATCACTCGGTATTCTTTAAGTGTTCTGACTCAAGTATGATTCTTCTTATTGTATATGTTGATGACATTATCATTACAGTAAGTGATAGTGCAGGAATCTCATTGTTGAAGTCATTTCTTCACACACAGTTTCATACCAAGGATTTGGGATTATTGAAATATTTCTTGGGGATTGAATTGACAAGGAGTAAGAAAGGCATTTTCCTCTCTCAACGGAAATATGTGCTTGACTTATTAACAGAGATGGGAAATTAGGTGCTAAGCTGTGTAGCACACCCATGCTCCCTAATATGCAGCTAACTAAAGAGGGTGAGTTATTTCAGGATCCAGAGAGGTATAGATGTTTAGTTGGGAAACTAAATTATCTCACAGTGACTCGTCCCGATATTGCTTATCCCGTAAGTGTGGTAAGTCAGTTTATGTCCTCTCCTACCGTGCATCATTGGGCAGCTTTGGAGCAAATTCTGTGTTACCTAAAAGATGCCCCAAGACGTAGTTTAGGTTATGGTAGTCAGGGACATAATCATATTGAGTGTTTCTCAGATACAGATTGAGTAAGATCCAAAATAGACAGAAGATCCACCACTGAGTATTGTGTGTTTGTGGGTGGAAACCTGGTCTCTTGGAAAAGCAAGAAACAACATGTTATGTCTCGCTCAAGTGCAAAGTCGGAATATAGGGCTATGGCACACTCAGTATGTGAGATAATGTGGATTTATCAGCTCTTACTTGAAGTTGGCTTTAAGGTGCCAATACCTGCACAATTATGGTGTGATAATCAGGCAGCTATTCATATTGCATCTAATCTCGTGTTTCATGAACGAACGAAGCACATTGAGATTGATTGTCATTTCATTCGAGAAAAGATACAACAAAACTCGGTCTCTACAAAGCATGTTAAGACCAGAGAACAGTTAGCAAATATCTTTACTAAAGCTTTAAATGGGGTTAGAGTCAGTTATATTTGTAATAAGTTGGGCATGATCAACATCTATGCTCCAACTTGAGGGGGAGTGTTATAATATATGTATTAATGTATAATATCCTACATTAATATGTATTATTAACTAGCTATTATTAGATGATCTTATTTCCTAAAATAGATAGATCAATCTTGTATATATAAACATCAATTCCTATACGAAAAGGCAATGAAATAAGATTAGTATTTCTTCCAAATTACAATACATATATAGTATGCTGCAAAATACTTACTATTGCAACTAAAAATCTGAAAACTCAACAAGAATATGAAAAAAAAAATTTACCAAACATATTTAAAATGAAAGCTCCACTAACATTACCAACAAAGTACAGAGTCTTCAAGATAAGAGTACCAACAACATCCTAATATAATATTAACCTCACTTTAACATATTGCATAAACGATCATACAAATTCCTAAAATAGACACATACTAAACAACCTATTTGACAGCTACACACCCTTTTCCACAACCCAAATTATTCAATACAGAAATGATACGTCAATAACCCAAGGAATCAACACCCAATTCACAAATAAGAAAATTCCATTGTCATGTTTCGCATTTGTGCATGCCATCATGTCTTGCTTGAACATAGAGAGCTCTAATTGCAAATAATCCAATTTTTGTTGCATAGCCAAAACTCCTTGCTACAGTACCCTCACCATCTATATTATCAACCTACCTAAAGAAACCGTAGCTGCTATTTTCACGATGTAGAGGACAACTATAGAGCCTTCTTCCATAGTGTTTCAAGGTTCGAGCTTTTTGCATGTCACATCTCAACCCACAGAAACATTGTATATCACCTGTAGTACTCGTGGAGTGATGATCAGGAGCTGACGATGATGACATGGCTTGAAGTTCACTGCTCCTTACCATTGCTGTATGCTATTGCTGGGTTGGAGAGAAGGATCAAGAGTTGCACGAATTCTGTGAACTGGGATTTCTATTTGAGGATTAGGTTACGCTAGGGTTTATACATAGGTATATTCATGTTTTCTTAAGTGGGTATGGTTTTTTCAATTGAACTATATCAACTATGAGCATAGTCATCAGGTAGGAGAGAGGAATCTACATCAGTCGACTTTAACATCAATTAGCAACTAAAGTTGATGTACCCGTACAGGCTTTACCCAGAAAAATACCATGTTCATTTTCCTAAGATTTTGGATCGAATGGTCATCCCCGCCTAGCCTAATGATTTGGATTCACACTTGACACCGGGTGATTTTGGCGACTTCCTAAGCAAGAAAGACAATTTCGCGAGATAAAATGCAGGAAGTTGTTTAGGTGATGCCATTTTCATCAAAGAGAAGGAAAACGTAGTCTCAACTTTTAAGCGACCCAATAGTCAACAGCCGTTATTATCTCCCTAAATGATTTGCCCTTGATGTTCTATAGGTCGATCTGGGTCTACTGCAATAATTTCTTATAATTGCTTTAAATGCAGGAAGTTGGTTAATTTCTTATAGTTGCTTTAACATTATATGTAAAAAAAAAAAAAAAATCAGTTTTAAGCGATAAATTGATTTCGTCTTTAACAAGCAGGGTCACCATTTTTTACCCCATAACTAATATATAATTACTTATAAAGCTGCATTATTATATTGCATGTAATTGCCACAAATACATAATATGTTATATCTATTGTAGCATAAATGTTATGTTAAAATATACTAAAAAATTCATAACGTATATATATGTATGTATGTGTGTAAGTATTTATAATGTGAGTGTATATGCACAAATATATAAACATATCACACATGCACACAGTCAAATAACCAAAATTTTAATAAATTAAAAATTCGAGCAATAAATTAGTAAAATTTTCAAATAGAATTACTAAATTAGACTTACATTAATACATAGGTATAAGGGGTAAGGTAGTAATTTAATAATCTAGATATTTAGTAATTAGAATTACCCAATTACTCTTATAGAGTAATAGTTAAGGAGGGGTAAATTGGTAAAATATATTATAGTTTGAATTAAGGAGTATTTAAGCCCAAAATTTCTCTAAAACTCTCATTTCCCTCCCCACTTAAAACCATAACTCTCTTTCTCTCTCTCTCTCCCTCTCTCTCTCTCGTGGTTTCCCTTATTTTCCTCCATTAAAATACAAACCAAGCTTCCTTAAGCTCATCCATGGAGTCCTATGGCTAATTAATGGGTTTTTAGTATCAATTTAGGTAAATCCAAGCTTGAGAAAATTGATTGGGTAAATAATTTAACTTTCCAAGTTGAAATCAAGTTTTAGAGATGTAATTGGGGTTAATTCTAAGTTTAATTTGGTGTTCAATTAAGAAATTTGAGCAATGAAGTGAAGATCAAGTGGAGGCTAGCAATAAATCCAAGTAGTTGTGACATACATAGGTATTTTACACTTTCAAGATCTAGAAATTATATATGATATATAGAATCTTTTGATCTATATTAGTGTCTTAATTTATGTATTTAATTGTGAATTTTGCAAGGTAGAAGCTCAATTTGAAGATCAAAGTTCTTTTGAGCAAGGTAATAGTATTTGAAATTAAGATATGTTGTAGAGCATTAAGCAATTTATAAGTTTTGTTAAGATACTAATAAGTAATTTTGGATTTATGAAGGTGAAATAGGAGTAGGAAGGTTAATCTTCTTGCTTGGTGGTTGTTAGAGGTTTTCAAGAGCAAAAGAGTAAGGTAAGTATTGAATTATTTTTTTAATTTGAAGGTTAGTGTATGATTGATGTTTAATTGAAGTGAATTGAATATGAAGGTAGTAGTGGTGGCATAGATGATTAGACGTGTGTTTGATTGATGAATTATTATGTTTTTGTGTTAATTGGACTATTGATTGAGGTTGTATTGGAAATAGATTGATGTTTATAGCTTTCATTTGATGAATATGGGTATATATGTGTGTGTCATGAAGTGGGATTAGTGAAGAAGTGTGTTCTTGATTAATTTTGGTAAATTGATGATAAGAAATGTGTAATTGATATCTTGTTAAGAAGTTTAATTAATTAGAATGTGTTTTTAGAAAAGAATCAATGAATTGGATATGATTTGTGTGTTGGTCAAAATATATTATGTTAAATGAGTATTTGGAATGTTAAAAATGGTGTTTTGATAATTTGAAATTAGTGTTAATTGATGGAATTTGATTTGAAAATGATATTAGGAAATAAGTATTTGGAATGATGTTGATTGGTGAAGTAATGAGTAAAAAATGGTTGAATTTGGGTTAAAATTCGTTTCTAAAATGCTACTTGGAAAAATGGGTTGTTAATTTGATGTAAAATGAAGTTTAAGTATTGATTTTGAAAGAGGAAGAGATTTAGAAATTTTTGGCTTTGGTTTGAAATGATTGGGAGTTAAAATGAGCAAAAATTGATGAATTAAAGTTGAAATTTTGTAACTAGATTTTGGATAGTAGATAAAGGGTGTTTAATTTGCATAAAATTTAGAAATTTTTGAAGAGATTGATAGAGGGATAAATTAGAAATCAAATAGCTTTTGTTTGACATGATTTGGAGTTGAAATGAGTGAGTTATGCTTGATTTAGTGAAGCTTGTTTACAAAAACTAAAATCTGGAGATTTTGTTAATTAATGCTAATTGAAGTTAAATTAATGAAGTTGAAATGATATATTATGTGTATGATAAATTTGGAAATTTTTCCATTGAATGTTTATCTTGTGATATGTTTGATGCATAATAGTGATTTATTTATTAATAAAAAGTGTTAACACAAGTTGACTTATTATCTGACTCACCGAGTTATATTTGAATGCCTTAAAAGTGTTCTTATATTCTTCATGATATTCAAATTGTTCTTAGTGAAATTCAAGCTTGATCTATTTTCTTCAACCAAATTCTTCAAAAACGCATCTTTAGATTAATTTTGAGATAATTATTTTTCTATGTAAAGAATTACTCCAAGATTTGATTTCTACCAAAAGTTTTATCAAAATGAAAATCATTTTCACCCAACTAGTAATTAAAGTTTTGAATCAAAATGGTTTTAGGAATGTGTTTGATCTTCATGAACATGTTGATCAATGTTAAAGTGTATTTATGGATTTAAATTAGCAAATGGGCCTAAATTACAATAATGAACTTAAAACCCAAAATACACATAATAACATGTGGGCTCTTAAATAAATAATTTAATTAGGAAATAACAAAGGAAATCAAACCATTCCTTTGAGAGGACCAAACCAGTCCAACCTTGGTCCATATGAACCAAACTAGATCCTTCTTATTCGATTCACTAGATAAGTCCAAAGTTAAATTAAAAAAAATTGAAGTTAAAATTAAAAATTGTATTAATAAATAAAAATTAGATAAAATAAATTAGGGCTAAGCCTCTGAAAGATGAACCAAATCAAATTATTCCTAATAATTATTGTTGGTTTGAAAGAATAAATTGAACGAAACTGTTTTAAAATAACATAGTAATATTTTAGTTGTAATTAAACAAATCATTTATTATAGATTATAGTTAAAAGAAATTTTAGTTTATAGTTATTAAAATGCAAATGCATTTAACTTTTAGAATCATAGGTATTAGATTATATATATAATATATAAGCTGACTTAAAATTTATATTATATGCTAGTTTTATGAATCTAAATTAGCTATTAATTACATGTTTAGTTGACTTTATAAGGGTATAACTGAATGGTTATTTTTTCTTTATAGACCTATTCCTTTATTTGGTTGATGAAATAGTTGTTATACAGAATTTGTGCTATTACAAAATAAAAAATTACAATTCCTATACATGAAGAAAAGAATGCCTATTCTTTAATTTTTTTTCCATCACATTTTGGTATCAACTCATGAGGTCTTAAATGAACTATAAGTAATTATACTACAATCCTTAATAATTATAATTATATTCCAACTTCACTCTATTCTACAAACCTCTTAGGATTGGATGTTACCAGTAGACACATTTAGTACTTTTATATAAGATTATATATTATGCATATGAGCCTTTTTAAATAATAAATTATAATTTAATCTATAAATCAAATTAAATTGAATCAAATTGAAATTTTATGCTTTAGAAAAATTTCTAAACTATATCACATGGTTTGTTTCAAGGTGATGAAAAAAAAATTGCACTTTGTGATTTATTTTGGTTTGGAGAGAAGATTGAAACAGATAAAACCATGCCTATCCCTACTATTTCTTATAGTATATATCTTCATCTCTCTCTTTGACATATATGTTTGTATGTATGTATATATGTGTTATATTATGTTATTTCTTAACGTATACATCTACTAATTAAGGGCATCTTTGATAAATTTATTTAATGTATTTGTACACTTCATTCCATTTTGAATATATTAGGACCATCAAAATGTTAGAATGGAATTGCTAATTTAGTTAAATTTACAAACACAAGAATGGATTGATCACTCTATTCGTGATTCAATTCCATTCAATTTGTAGCAAACCAATCATTTCTTACATACTAAACGGATATTGCAAAAAGAAAGGATTAATATCAAATTTAATATCTTAATTTTGATCTATTTACAACCACAGCTTTCAATCTGCTATCTCTAACACCCAATTACATATTTAATTACTAGAATTACTATGTTCAGCAGCTCCGCCAACGATGGTACAACATGCTAGATTCTCACATCCACATTGTCTAACATCAACCCAAAACATAAATCCCTTCCGAGGAAGCTTCGATTTTGCATTATGTGGATAAACTAGCAATAATTGTCAAAATGGTGTATTTATGTTTCTCTCGTTTTTTTTTTTTGCAATTCATTGATCCTACTACACTAAACCGACAACAAGTGGAAACCATTTCTTGCCGAAACTGTAATGTAGGGTTTTTCCTTCTCTCTTTAGGGGGGGAAATAATTGCACGACATTAAACTTATGAAGAAATTTTAAACAATTTTATTGTATTAGGAGAATTTGGTATAATTAACCCAAAAACTTATTCGTGTTTCCTCATTACTTAAAAAGGAGAACATCTAGAATCCGAGGAAAAAACAAAGAAAAAAGAAAAGGGGAAAAGTGCATGTAAACTTACCTTCCAAGAATTCAGATACTGATAACACAAGAAGAAAAGAATGTTAGAAAAGGATGGAAACGAGTCGAGGCTTTAAATTTATTGTGCGTGCCTTGACAAGATCAGTAAAATCAACAAAGACAAGGTCCATGGAAGTTGATACGAAATTTCGAAGATTACATTGGCTAATGCCTAGGTTCATCCTGCTCTCATCCCATTGACCCTAACTAAACTAATGTACAAAATTTCCCTCTAAAACCATGAACATCTTCTCCTGTTTAAAGGGTTTACGTGGCTATCTTTTAAAGCACTGTTCTCCAGCAGCTTCACCTCAATCCCCTCCAGCGGCAGCTTCTTCTCCGTACTGTCCACATTCTCTCTCTTTTTCTTGATTGTTTTTTTGCTTCTTTTCTTTCCTTAACTTTTCTGAATTTCTGGGTGTTAATGCTTTTGGCTTTTGGGGTCAACTGGTTTCTGCAGGATCTCATATCGTTCCCCACAAGAGGAATCTGTTTCCACATTGATCAGTGGACTAAACTTGGCTAACTTTGCTATCTCTTCTGGTGTTTTGAACCAGTTATGGGATGCCATATGTCAGACGAAGTCTGATTTTGAGGATCAGCTGTCAGGCTCTGATCTAAGAGTGCGGTTTGAACAGAAGGAGCTGACAAAGTACTACATCATCGTTTTTGTCGCATCTCCAATAACTAAAAGTTGTCTTTTAGAGAAAACGGAACTGGAATCATCATCAACTATCACTGGCTTTGATTTTCTCCGATCTTCGAGGAGGAACTCATCTTTTTCCATCAACAGAGCTACGCTCGCTCTCTTTGACTCTCAGAAAGATGAACTTTCTGCTCTAGTTGCTCGGGTAATAGTCGCCTTGTGTTTCTCTACTTGTTACATTGAACACTAACTTAGAAACCCACTACTTATGGTTGTTGTTGTTGTAGTATTTTTTTTTTTTTTGGTTTTTTTAATTTCCTTTCTTTTTTATCTTTTCTGGCTTCCAATCCAGTGACTTTGGATTATGTTTCCCAATCCTTTTTTCTTTTTTCTTTTTTCCATTTTTAATTACTCTGGAAATCAATCAGAGTGATGACTTTGTCAAGCTTGTTAAACTTCAAAAATCAATTTGACCGCGTAGTACCGTTGAAATTGGTAACCTGCCATGGCTTTTATCCTTGGAATTGATTCCAATCCAATGACTTTGGATTATTTGAATAAATGATGAAATTCCCGTTAGATGAACAATAAATCAGCTTCCCGATCGTTTTCTTTTCTTTATTTTTTTATTTAATTACTCTGGAAATAGATCATAGTGATGACATTGTGAAGCTCGTTATACTTCAAAAAATCAATTTGGCCACGTGCTAGTAGTCTTAGAATTGGTAACCTGCCATGATTTTTGCCCTTGGAAGTAGAATTTAATGAATTGAATGGGTTGTAAGGAATCAAACGAGTAAAAAAAAAAATACTGCTGTTCTTAAGAAATTCCGGGTGGGGGCTAAATTTGGTTGTTGATAGCTTGTAAACATGATTCAGTAGTTTGGCTCTGGTTAATTCAGGCATCTCAACGTTCGGCCGAATCATGACACCTCTTCATCTTAATGCCTTGCAAGTGAACATGAGCTTTTTGAACCATGATCTCCATTAAAAACTGTCTGTTATCCAGGTTTTCATAGGATGCCTCCATTTCTGTTGGCTCTTGTAATTGCTGTGTATAACTCAATGGTTAGCTAACTATAGTTTTTGCCCCTTATCCAGATTGCTAAGGCAGCCGAGTCTAAGCCATTTATTATCACTGGAGATGGTATCGGTGGATCTGTGGCTTGTCTCTTTGCCCTGCAGTTGCTTGACTCTCTGGACACAAAAAAGGCCAAACCACGTCTTTGTGTCACTTTTGGTTCACACCTTTTGGGGGATTCTGGCCTCCAAAGGGCTATTTCAGCGTATAAAACCTGGAACTCTTGCTTCTTGCATGTTGTTTCTGTGGATGATTGCTTTCCCAGCCTCTTTGTTCAGCCTAATCATCCAGCAGGTGGGCAGACTACGGGACACACAAGTACTTACCATCCTTTCGGAAGATTTATGTTCTGTTCCAACTCAGGAGGTACATGTTTTGAGAGTCCTGAATCAGCTTCAGTATTGCTGGAGAAGATAAGTGCAGCCAGTGGACTAAATGAACAAAGTTTTGATTATGGCTCCATTATTACGAGTCTCAGAAAAGGCTTGATTGGCAAGGATAAAACTAGCTTGAATGCACACGGTACTGGTTCATCCATGAGGAGGGTGAGCGTTGCTGCACAATACCTCGCTGATCTCTTTCAGCTTCAGGTAGCACTACTGTATTATTTCTCTTTGGATCTGACCATATAAGTAGGATAGAAACCTGAGCATATCAGCAAGAAGCATATCAAGTTTCTCTATTATAGCAATACATGTCGAACGTAGTATTGTTCTAGAAAAATTTGCCAATCTAAGTGGGGAGGAAACTCCAAGTGCATTGGATGAAGGCGAATAGATTTTATGATATCATAAAGTAGTAAAAACTAGCAGAGAATAGTATTAAACATTTCATTAAATTTTATGATAGGTGCCCCTTCCTTCATATTCACTTGCATTTTCCCTTGATCAACTTAAAGTGTGTCTTCCTTTATAATTATCTTCTCAAGTTTTCCTAATGACTGGATATTTCTAATGCTACATTTAAGATGTGTTCACATCATAGCTGCTAAGCTTTTAAGAACGGATGTTTCGTATAAAGCAAAAATGTTATCTCTTTAGAACATCACACAAGCATATGACCAAGTTCTCTGATAACACTAAATTACCTGAGCTTTAGATTTTTCAGAGCATATTGATCGGTGTATCACAGATTAGGTTCTCAATCCTAATTTCTAGCCGAGTACCCTATTCAGAGGTTTTCAGGGTTACTGCATTTTTAGGAAATTCTTTAATGGTCTATACTTGGTACTTGTGTCTATTCTGCTCTAATTGTTCACTGTTGCAGGATATTGCTCAGTTAGAAGAAGTTCTAAAGAATGAAATGTTAGTTCTAGACGAAAAGAGAGAGAAACTCGGAAGGACAGCAAAAGATTTGAACCATATAAAAGTATACATGACTTACATGGAATGGTACAAGAAAAAGTCAGAGAAATGCGAAATTCCATATTATGACAGCTACAAGAACCAATCGGTTATGGCCGATTTCGATGTAGTTAAATTTAACAGATATCTTCAAAATTACTGGGAAGAACAGGTCAAAGACGCAGATCAAAAGCCTCAGAAGGCGGAGGCAGCATTGCGGGCTCGTTGGCTCTTAGGAGGAACAACTTACCGAAGGATGGTCGAGCCACTTGCAATTGCTGATTATTACAAACATGAGGGTGCTAGGAATTACATCACTCACCCAGAAGGAAGGCTAAAACACTATGAACTACTGGAGCGATGGTTCGAAGAGCACAAAGCCAAGAGGAACATGGACAAGCAAAATACTTTTCCCCCTTCTCTGACTGAAGATTCTTGCTTTTGGGCGCATGTGGAAGAGGCCATCATCTCATGTGAGATTCTGAATAAAGGAGAATCAGCCAGCAGCGAGATAGAGAGTTTAAAAAACTTCGAGAATTATGTTTTTGAGCTGATCAGGAAGTACGAAGTGTCTTCAGATATCTTCTGGGAAAAAAGCAGCTTCATGAAATGGTGGAAAGAGTATGAAAAGATCCTAGACAAGAAACTAATGGGGACTTCATACACATCCCCGCTCGCTGGAATTATGCATTACCACAATAACATTTACTATCAGTACAAAAAAGGGGACTTGCATCTCTAGAGCTCACGGTTCTATATCAACCTAAAATTTGATTGTAGCACAAGGGCATGAAGATATGTAATTGCCTATAAGTAGTTATGGTTCTTTAATTTGTTCCTTTTGGTTAATTTGAGGGAAGGAAAAATCTAATCATTTGAGCTGACAAACGACATCATAATATCCTTAGATTGCACCTTGTCTCTAATAATATGACAATCAATTTCTATATACTTGCTTCTCTCATGGAAAGCAAGACAAGAGGTAGTGGGTATAGCAACTTGATTATCACAATACAACCTCAATGGCTCATTTTGACTAAATCCCAACTCAACCATCAATTGTTTATGTTAGAAGAGCTCACAAGTTGCAAGTGCCAAAGCCTTGTATTCTACTTCTGCACTAGATCTGGCAACTACATTTTTTTTCTTACTCTTCCAAGAAATTGAGTTCCTTGCAATAAAACACAATAACCCGATGGGAATTAAGTTCCAAAATAAATTTCGACACAAGGAGGACCAATGACTCAAGTTAGAATGAAGAGTTTAAGTCACTTAATAGAGAGGGTGTTGCAAGTACCTATGTTAGTTGATGACCAAGCTTGTTCTGGAGAGTGTTTGGTTCACACCATCACTTTAGGAAGGAGCTTGTTGTTGTCAAAGGAAGGAGGAGAGATTGGTATATGTTGTATGTTCAATAGGTTTTAAGTTTGGAAGTTTAGGAGTTGATTCCTAAAGCCATTCGAAAGTTGTTGGAAGAGTTAGTAGGTATATTTCTAGAAGAGTTTGCCAAGAGGTTACCTCCTATATAAGGTATTGAACACAATGTTAACCTTATTCCTAGAGCTTTGTTACCAAATAAGCCAATTTATTGAATGAATCTTGAAGAAGCAAAGGAATTGAAGAAATAAGTGGATGAGTTGGTTGATTGAGGATATGTTAGAGAAAGTACAAGTCCATGTGCTATACTTGCTTTATTGGTTTTAAAGAAGGAGGTTCATGAAGGATGTGTGTAGATAGTTGTGCTATCAATAGGATTACTATCAAATACGGGTATCCTATTTCATGCCTTGATGATATTTTAAATGAGATGTATGGTGCTAAAATCTTTTCAAATATCAATTTGAATAGTGACTACATCAAATCTATATGAGTCTTAGAGATGAGTGGAAAATTGTTGTCAAAATGAAGCATGGTCTCTATGAGTGGATGGTCATGCCATTCAAATTAACCAATGCACCAAGTATTTTTATAAGGTTGATGAATCATGTTCTACATGATTTATTGGTAAATTTGTCATGGTTTACTTTAATAATATCCTTGTTTAGTAATGATGTAGATAGTCATTAGAAGCATTGCATGTATTTCTTGTGTGTTAAGAAGAGAAAAGTTATATGGCAACTTGTAGAAGTGTATGTTTTGTTAAGAAGAGGTGGTATTTTTAGGCTTTGTTCTATTAGAAGGAGGAGTTAAAGTAGATCCGTAGAAAGTTAAGTATGTAGAAAAGTTTGAAGTTTTCATTGACTAGCTTCATTTTATCAAAGATTTGTAAGAAATTTTAGAACTATTTTAGCTTCATTGATAGAGTTGATAAAGAAAAAGACGATGTTCAAATAAAATGAAAGGTCATAGAAAGGTTTTGAGAAAGTAAAGCAAAAACTTACTGCCACTCTTATGTTAATTTTTCTTGATTTCAAGAAGACTCTTGAATTGGAGCATACTACGCTTAGAGTTGGTATTGGGGATGTTCTGATGTAGGAAAAGTAACCTATTGCCTACTTTAGTGAGAAACTAAGTGAAGCAGCACTTAATTACTTTGTGCATGATAATGAACTTTATTATATGATTAGAGCTCTCACTATTTTGGAAGCATTATTTGCTTTCGAAAGAGTTAACAATCTATATTGATCATGAATCTTTAAAGTAATTAAGGGACTAGCAAAAATTATGTCATGCCTCATAGGGGACCCTATTCATGACAACTTGCCATGATTGTCTAACTCCTGATAGACAACCATAAAGCGTTTAAACAATTATCTTGATAAACCTATCAATACAACACATATAAATAAAGGCCTCATGATAGGCTCTCATCTCATTTTTATTCCATGGACAAAATCTATATAAGCATGGATGGTATCAGTCTATCATATTGCTTTAGACTTGTAGGCAAATGCACTTATCGATTCTATAGTATTGTGAATAGGGGTGGAAATGTAGGCCAAATAGGTCAGCCTGCTTCGATTTGCATTGACCAGTAGATTAAAGTGGACTGGCTTACATTAGCTTACACCTTATGTGGGTCGGAAAAGCCGGCTTAACCCGCCTTGTAGGCTAATGTGGGTTAAGCAAGTTAGCCTACCAACCAGCAAAAAAATGTGAATTTTTTTATTATATATTACAATATATAAGTTTTGATAAAAATATGATTTTTTTTAAAGAAAAAAGGAGAAAAAAAAAAAGAAACTTTATAAGATCATATGGCTATTAAAACTTAAGAGAGTTAATTCTGATTTGAAACCCCAAACTTGAACTTAAATAGAAAGATATGTTCACCCCTCCTTGAATATGTACATAGGTCCATAAAATTGAGAAGTTAAACCTTAACAACAAGTAGAAATAATGAACACAAAAAAGTTCATTCAATATGAGAATCAAATTACCATAGTTTGCATCAAATTGGCTCAATACTAATGAAAAGGTATTAACAATCATCAAATTGACACAATATAATATTATATTATTCAATTTAAAGCTAAAAGTATCGGTAATCATTATGTAAACCCCAAATCCGAACTTGAATCTAAACCCTAATGACCGGATACTAAAGCTTGAACGACTAAATGATCGAACCCCTAAGCCCTAAACCTTGAAGGGCCTAAACTCGAACCCTAAACCATACGCCATATCATATCCTCATTGTTAATTTTTCTTTTTAAAAAAAAAAAAAATCACTAGAGGAAAAGTGACTAACGAGCGGTTGGGACTATCGAATTAGGAATGACGAGTGGTTAACAAGACGACAACTATAGCAGACAAAGAAGACAACTAGAGTGATGTCGACCAGATGTGTGAAGAAGCCTAAGTGAAGAATGGAGAAGTGAAGAGTAGAGGATGAGGAGGTCGTTTGGGTGGAGGTGGACTAGTCTATAGTCTCAAACTCTTGGTTTGTCATAGCCTCGTAGGTAGTTGTAGGTATGTAAGTCTGAGTCTAACTGTGTGATGTGAGCTTGCCTATGTGTGTAAGTGTAAGTTTATCTGTAACTATGAGTTGTGCCATGCACATTGTCTTGTCTTTATTGTCAATGGTCATTTTTTTTTTTAATTTTGGCAGGCCAACTCGCCTTGCAACGGGTTAACCTACATTAACTTATAAGCTACATAGGGTAGGCCAACATTTTTTTGGCCCCACCCATAAAAAAAAATTGTAGGTTAGGTAGACTAGCTTGCAAAGCTCGCTCTACATTCCTAGCCCTGATTGTGGATATTGATATCAAGTGTCAATCTTAGATAGACTACGATTACTAGTAATTACCTTTGTTCTTATTATCTAATATGAAAAATTGAGTAGAACGAGTAAGAGTGTACCTGGATATTGAATCTCCCTATAATTACTATTGTAATTAACTAATTATTATTTAATTTCATTATTGAATTCTTGGACTGTAGGAATTCTTAAATTGAATTAATAGCTCTATCAAGTCTACTAATTCCTAATTCCATATTGATTAATTAGAATCTCTTTCAAATTAAAATCCCTAAAATTGCATTACATTCGATCTACGAACTCCTCTATTAGGTTTGACCATAATTCAGAAGATTTACTTCATCCTATCAATCTAGAACTCCACCCCTTCAATTGGAATTCCATACTCCTTATGTAGCCATTAGTCGCTGCCTAGTGAAAGATTTAATTTCCTAGAGAAAACCCAAACTTTTTATACATTAGGAAAAATTACTTCAATAGGCAATAATTGCTTCTCTAGATTTTAGGAAACTTAACTACTGTTGAAAAGAAATCAAATCTTTAGGATGAATTGCACTTTTGGACAGTAAAATTGTGCTTGGAAATCAAATTTGGAAAGTTGAATTTTGGCTTTGCACTGTCATAGCAAAGTCGTAGTATTGCCTGTATACCATTCTATTTCAAAGATATTCGAAAATTGTCTTTGACACATCTTTTGACATAGGTGTGTTCTTACCTGTATATCTCTATATGGTTACCTGCATGACTACGTTAAAATGCTTTGTCTTATTTTGTTCTACATAGCCTTAGACATGGCCATTCTCTTTATTATGCCATACTTCCTAATCTAGCAAAATTGAAAATTTTGTTTCAAATTTCATTTAATTTTTCTATTAAATCATAAATTACATTTTAGAGCTTTGAGATCAAAATAAAGAGTAATTAAGTGCAATATTAATCTAAATTATAAGAGAATTAAACAAAAGATTACTATAAATATTAAAATTAATAAGTACTTTATAACATTTATCAATGGATCTCAGACTATGACATAGGCTTGTAAAAGCTTTACAAATCCAGAATCATAAACCATCTTATCTAGGTTTTACATAAACTTGCATAACATATACAAGGATCAAAATAGACCTTATCTAGGTCTCATTTACAAAGTAAGCTTAAGTACATTAGATGGTCCAAAAGAAGCTTTATAAAATAAATTACATTTATCCAATGTATATATATATATATGATATAGAGTTTTAGACTATATCTCATTCCTTTCTCCCTTTTCTTTTCCCTTTCATGTGTTGATGTACTTACTTTAGTAATAAGCCTACGTAGGTGGTTCCCATAATCACGACCTGCATCATAAAGTTTAGAGGGGAGTGAGCAACCATAGTTTAGTGAAATAAGAGTGCAATCTCTCAATAGTACACATGCACAAGCAATTGAAGAAAGTTTTCAATCATATGCTATGCATAAAGAATCATATTTAATGTAATATCACATGTGGGCTATTGGTAATTAGCGTTAAGTCTAGGGTTTAATACCCTCCTTAACCTTGTGTTAGGGATACTTATAAGCACCAGTGTTTAGGTACCTTATCTTACTTAATTTTTAACTTCTCACTTAATTAATTATCTTAAATCTTTTAAAATCTCAAGCTTCAGGTGTGTTAATGCACATTAAACATACAAACCCTCAAGGATAGGTAAAACCCTTAAACTTGGTTCCGTCAAAGGCATGATAACCCCTTAGTCACTTAGTTCACCAATGATGGAATAGTAATCCTTAAATGATTACTGTTTGCACATCTTGTAGGAGTGATGGCTTCCTACACAATGTAATGTATCATACAATGTATGTCCAATTTTAGATAGGTCCAATCCTTTAGTAAATGATTTAGGACAATTAAACAATATGAAGTCACAAATCAAGTCATAGTCAATAACATCCTATAAAGACATCATACTACACATCATTAATCCAAGAGTCATTCAGTCATTTAAGCATTCATATTTAAGAGAAAGTAAGGCAATCAAGCTTCACACTTATTTCATTTATCCCACATCAACCATTGTGCCATTTCCTTAAGCATGATCATTTTCATCATTCATAAAATAATTACATATGCATATCCACACTTATCTTATATATATATATTAAATAATCTTAATTAGGTATAATAAAATAAGGATGAAAATGGTCTTGTTTAACTTGCACTTCCTATATCTTTATCCATATATATATATATATATATATATATATATTAAGTACCCAAGTAGATTCATATAAGTTAAGTAAATAATTAAAAATTATTATGTCCAGTGTATATTAGATTAAGTGTGTAATTATTGGATATATATTACTTAACTAGAGGAATGGATTTTGTAAAACATAATTTGATTCTATTGGGAATGAAGCAAAAGAGTATGTATATTTATTAGTTTCATGAGATGGTAATTTGTATAAATATTTCTTATATAACTATATAAAAAAAAATACATAACTTGATACTTACATATACTTATATATACAAGTGCAAAGAGAGAAAGACACATGCTTCATACACACTAACACAACACATACTATCACACCCAAAAGGCACATACATACGCACTCTACTATAGCAAATAGATGCACACAAACATGACACAACACACACACACACACAACATATACACATACAAACAATACAAGCACATAGCACACACAAAACACACACTTAGCACATACCCTCTAGATGTAACACGCACACACACACACTTGGTACACACATAGAATGCATAGAGTGTGCACACAACACATATAGAGCACATGCACACCACACACATAATACACACACACTCTACTGCATGCGTACTCACACTAAGAAAATACTCACACATGCACAACACCACACTAGAAACACACCTAGCAAAACACATGCACAAGCATTGCATGCACATGGATGCTTAACAAACACCCCCTTGGCGGCACACACACTGACACAGCACAGCATACACATACATAGTCACAACAAAGTACACACATGCATGCACTTTGTAAGCACACAAATACATGCACTCACTATAGCACACACACACACACATAACATAGCACATGTACACACAACATCACACACCCATGTACAGCAATACACACACACTAGCACTAGATAATATACTAGTAGCTCACACACATAATGCCATACACACCCATCACAGCCTCCTACATGCGCATCCACCTATGCTTCGAATTACACCACCTAAACATCATTTCTTCCTCCATTTCAACCGAAGCAGTACTACAAAACCAAGCCCAATAGCAGATACACAACATTCATGGATGCAACTATTCTTCAAGCAAATATATATATATATATATATATATATTGTAGTAAATTATCGAGTTCTTACTCACTTTTACCTCATTTTTTCTTATGGTGCAAAGTAGTCTTTAGGTTGTGAAAAATCAAAATTTTCATCTAGAAATTAAGACAATGATGTTATTAAGGATTACTCTACACTAGAATTACCTTAACTTAATTTCACATTTTCCAATCCTTTTTCAAGCCTAAAACTCTTATTTTACACTAAAAATTTTACCTAAATTTTGAGTTGAAAATTTACCTTACAAGTATGATCTAGTTTCATAGGGTTTGTTTCAAATATCATGTGGATATCTTTGGATTTTTATTTGGAGCTAGTATGTGAAAGTTATGCATTTTTTAAATTATTTTGAAGAAAATTTGCATAAGAAGGAGATGAAGAAGTATTAGGAAGAAAGAAAATTTGGAAGAAGGAAAGAGTGAGGAAGGAGGGAGAAAAGTTAGCCAAGTCATTCAGGAGGAGGGAAATTTTGAATTTTCCTAAGTCTATCTAACACATATATAAATGATCTTAGTTAAAAATCCCAATCAAGATATTTTTACATGAAAATTTGCAACTATACTAAATAAAATGTCCCGAGTCTAAATATTTACTTGGAAATTTTATTTAACAATCCTAAATCTATAGTTTAAATTTCTTATATCATTTCCATATAATTTACTTGGTTATCTCTTAAATTTCCTATTTCCCTTAGTGTAAATTTATTTTGGTTTAGAATAAGGGTTTTAGTTTAATTATTGTACTAATTTGATATTAATTATTATCCTAATTTTTATAGGTTTCACAAATTATCTCGAAGGCAAAGGAAGTGGGATCACTTTTTGAAGAACTCTGCCTATGTCATCAAATATAAGAAAGAAAATATAAATGTTGTTACTGATGCATCATCACAATGATATGTGTTGGTTTTTATTATGCAAACCGAATTACTTAGCTTTAGTCTACCTAAGGCACAATATGTCACAAATCAATTCTTTAGTTCCATAGTAGCAAGGTGTAGAAATGGATTGGCAATGGTTGATTATTGTTTGATTGAAGGATATATGCTTTAGAAAGGCGAGCTATCCATTCTAATAGGTTTAATGAGGAATTATTAGTAAAAGAGGTGTAGCTTGGAAGATTGTTAGGATATTTTAGAGAGAAAAAAACTTACGAACTGTTGAAGGAGTATTTTTATTGGTTTAACATGATAAAGGATGTATATAATTCGGTGCAAAAGTGTGTAGCATGTAGGAAGGTTAAGAGTAGGTAGAAGGCTTTTGAAGTTTACATGCCTTTACCCATACCATCTAAGCCATGGGTGGATATTAGTATGGTTTTTTTTTTTTTTAATTGTCAAAGATTGTTAGAGGAAAGGATTCTATACTGGTGATAGTGAACAAGCACATGTCATTCTTTGCCATAATATAGATATTGCTTTATACATTTCCAATATGTTTTTGCAAGAAGTTGTTAGGTTACATAGAATTCCACACAACATAGTTTGTATAAGAATGTCAAATTTGAAGAATCTTTTGAAAAAGACTTCATGTAAGAGGTTGTTAACTAAGTTGAGGTTTGGTATTGTTTGTTATCCTTAGACTGATGGATAAATAGAAGTCATCAATGAAACTTTGGGAGCCTTATTAAGAGTGACTATGGGCAAGAATTTGACGGATTGGGATGAGTACTTACCTATTGTGGAATTTGCTTATAACAAGTTAACCCATAGTTTTATAGGGAAATTGTCTTTTGATGTTGTGTATGGGTATAATTCTACTATTCCTTTAGATATGATACTTATAGTAGTTTTTAAGGATTAGAGTGTCAATGTGATTAAAAGGTCAAAGAGATTTAGAAGCTATGTTAGAAGGTAACTGAGAGTGTTAGGAAGACTATAGCTAAACAAAAATAGTATGGAAATAGAGGAAGGAAGCATAAAGAGTTTCAACCTCAGGAGTTAGTATGGTTGCATCTTCAGAAAGAGAGATTTTTGAATCAAAGGTAACAAAAATTAGCACCTAGAGTTGATGGATCATTCAAATTTCTTAAGAAAGTAAATGATAATACTTATTAGTTAGAGTTGCTTGATAGGTTTAGAGGTAATACTACTACAATTGATGTTGCAAATTTATCAACTTATGTAACGGATTGAGATGAAGATTCAGTGAATGAATCAACATATTTGAGGGCATATTTATCAATTTATCCACTAGCTCAACACCTAACTCACTAACTTTCTCATGTGAATCTATTACATATTTCCTTTAAGAAATGTAAATGTTCCCTCCTAAGCGAGCAACCTTAACACCTAAAAAGTAGTTTAACTCTCCAAGGTCATTAGTTTGAAATTGTTGATGCAAGAAGGCTTTCAACTTGAAAATCCCATTGTTATCATCTCCTCTAATCATAATATTTTCAACATAAACAATCAAGAAAATTCTCTTCTTTGAATTTAATATCTTGTGGAAAATTAAATGATTTGATCCTCTTAACCATGCCAAATTGAAGAAGAGTTAAACTAAAGTTAATAAACCAAGCTTGAGGAGATTACTTTAGCCCATACAATGACTTTTTTAATATATAAAATAAGTTTGACTCCATCTAAGCAATAGACCCTAAGGGTTGCTCCATATATGCCTGTTCACTCAAATCTTCATGAAGAAAAGCATTTTTAATATCTAGTTGATGTAAAGGCCACTTGAAAATCGCTACTAGAGAGAAGAGTAAATGAATTGAAACCACCTTAGCAATAAGAGAGAAAGTATCTATATAATCAACAACATAAACTTGTGTATAACTTTTAACTACTAATCTTACTTTAACACAATCAATGGAACTGTTTGGCAAAGTTTTCATAGCAAAAATCCATTTACACCTCATTGGGAACTTCCTTGAAGGTAAAGAGATAAGAAGAAGAAGAACCTCTTTAATAGACATAGAGGTAAATTGCAACTTAGGGGAGTAACAATGATACCTCTTTTGCAGATGAGAGTATCCTAAGACAATGTATTTGACAGATTGAGACAACAATCTATCTTTAACAGGGGATCGAATGGATAAAGCAAGTATAACCAAACATACACGGTGGAATGCTATATAAAGCATCATGAGTAAATATAACCAAGAAAGGACTTTGATCATGAAGCATTGAAGATGGCGTGTAGTTGATAAGACAATAAGAGTTAAAGAATTGGATCATCTTAAAATTGTAAAAGGACCATCATATGAAGTGACATATTATGTGTTGTTTCAATTATGTGTCTATTTTGCTACACTCGTAAGCCCCTCTCTCATTTTCTAGAAACTCTACAAAGGCAAAACCCTATACTTTATCTAAGACCCTAATTTCTTAGCTTAAACCCCTATTTATCTCTTAATCTAGTTACTAACATTGATGCTTCTATCTTGATTTTCTTGGGTTTTAGCTAAAGTAAGTAACACTAGAGGTAGAGGAGCCTTCAAGCTTAGGATAAGCCATCACTAGAGGTAAGAAGATGATTTGTTAAGATTAAGTAAGTTTAAGTATACTAATATTAATTTTAGGTACTAATTAGTTGATTTAAATGCTAGAGGTTGTGTTGAAGTTGGAAAGTACATCCTTTGGTGCTCTTAGAAGTGGCAATCACCCTTGAGGAAAAAAGCAATGTGAAGTGTTTCAAAGAGGTAGGGGAACTAACTACATTTAACTTGATGTTTGATAGTGATTTAGTGTGATTACAACCTTTAAATGAAGATGAGCATGTTGGAGATAAAATCCCTTGATGTCATCCCTACCATTGTTGTTGTAGGGTGTATTTTATTCCGTTGATGGGTTAATGCAATGATAGATAGGTTAATCTAAGGCTTAAATAAAGAATGAAAAGTTGAAAGTTGGATTAAAGTGAAGTTTTACATGTTTTGTGGATTGTGTTTGCATACCACCACCTTTAATGCCTTCTTTAGGAGCTATTTGATGATTTCAAATGATAAATGGCGATTTAAAATGTTAACTTGGATGATAGATAAGAGTTTAAGAGCTTAGAAATGAGTTAAGGACATAGAATTGCAAATTGTACATATACATTTGCATGCCACCACAAGTAGAGGGTTGATTCTTGATTTAATTTGTATTGTGGGTGCAAAAGTATGTTCAATTGGTAATTTGCATGACAATTTGTCAGTTAGGTAGTGCTTTAGGTATTAAATGGTGGATAATAGTGATTGAGCTTTTTAAACATAATTAATTGATGAATTGATATGCAAACAAGTTCTTGGAGTTTACAATCTAAGATTTCTAGCATGTTTAATGTATGTTTTGGTGTGGAATTTGAGATTTAATTGAAGTATATTTGATAATTTATAGCTTAGATAAGGTTGGTATCATGAGTTATGCATGGTTTTAATTTGATTTGAGTTAATTGATGTTGTGATGTGTTTAATTGATGATTTTAATTCTTTTTCTTTTGGGGGGTTAAAAGATGCAAAATTTGATATATAATATGTATAGCGTAACTTAGGGCCCTAAAATTGTCACCTTCATGTATGTGTGTTGAATGTTATTGAAAATTTTCTATTTTTCAGCATGATACTATGCGAATTATGATGTGATTTTGATACTTGAAGCGATTCATTATGTAATCTTGATAATTAGAAGTGATTAGGGATGATTAGGAAATCGTTCTCAACCAATTTTAACTTCTAAAAGTGTGTTTGAGAATTTTCCAGAAAAATTGATGAGAATTAAATCATCTCAACGACAAATACATCCATCATTGTTTTAGGACAAAAATTGACGATTCAAGCAAGCATGGAGCTTAAAGGCAGGTGGCTTCCTTTTGAAGATGCAACTATGCAAAGGGAAGGTCGGCTATAAAAGCCAGCGGTAAATTTTCAAGGCCGGCCATGAAGGCTAGTGGTGCACCCATTTAAGCTGGCCATAAAGGCCGACAGTGTAGGTATTTAGGCCGGCCATAAAGGCCGGTGCCCTATCCTCCCTCAAGGCCAATGACTTACAATTTTAGGCCAGCTATTTTATGTCATTTTGAGATAGTTTTTCCTTGTACTATAAATACTTTTTTTGTCATGGAAACACAATAGATTTTGGATATTGAGAAATATAAAAGTTTGAGTTTGCTCTTATACTCTTATCAATCATTGGATTGTGGTGAGTGATGGTATTAGGCTTATTATGTGTCATATCAATAAATCTATGCTAAGACTATCCTCTTGCTAGTGTGTAATATTTGGTAAGGGCTTTGGGTTTTTATCTTGTTATTGTTATTTATTGATTTTGGAATTGTTTGTTGCGAATCGTTGGCTTAGCTTGCGATTGCTTCATTCTATTTTAGTATTAATCACATCATAATTTGGTATTAGAGCATCGGTTAAGAGAAGGGATTGCAACATGGAAGTGTTGATTTTGAATTGGGCAATTAGGGTTTATGTCGTGAACTTCTTCATTTGTATGATTATGAATTGAAGATAAGATTATTGCATGATTTATGCCATAATTAATTAGGCATTGTGAATTGAAATTAGGATTTATATCGTAGTTTGTGTGATTGTGATTTAGGAATTGAGTGAAGGTTATAAATTGGAGTTCAGCTATGGTTTGTGTGATTGTGATTTAGGAATTGAGTGAAGGTCATTAAGGTTGTTGTGGCGTGTGATTGTGATTTAGGAATTCTTGTGTTAAGATTGTAATTCGGCGAAGCATGTTGAACAATAGTGTGAATGGAGGAACTGGGAATGAAGCCAATAGTCAAGATGGAGGAGGAGGAGGTCAGGAACGTTAAGTTGTAGGTGGTGGGAGAACTTTGAAAGAACAGTTGCAAAACTTAACCACTGTTGTTGCTAATCTAGCAATGTAGGTCAATCAAATGACGCTACCCCAATAGCCGGTGGCAAATCCATAGGCACCCCTACCTTATGTAGCCTTTAATGATGTACATAGGAAAGGAACACTAGGAGGAAATAAGGGCAAACGAGTTGGAGGAGATTATCACATTTACTAAGAAAAAAAGGATGATAACTTTGAGGATGAATTATATCCTAACTGTAAGTTTAGGCCACCTCGGGGTTTAGAATGTGTGAAACTATAGATGCCTCCATTTGCTGGAAGGGGATCTGTAGAGGATTGTCTTGATTAGGAAGATAAGGTGGAAGGACTTTTTGAGTATTATGAGATCAATGACAATACTCGAGTACGTTTGGCAGTAGTTGAGTTTACAGGGTATGCCGCCTTATGGTGGAAGAACATTGTAGCTAGTAAGAGGAGAAATGGAGATGCTGAAATATGTACTTGGTAGGAGATGAAATGGGTTATGAGGAAGAGGTTTATATTAGAGCATCACAGATAAGAGCTATTCATGCATCTCCAAACATTGAGATAGGGAGGAAAAACCATGGATGAGTCTGTCCAAGAGTTTGAGACACTTATGATTCGATGTGGGACCATTGAGCCTCCTGAACAAACAATGGCACAATTTGTGTTAGGTCTAAAGCATGAGATTTCCTGTATTGTAGAGTTGCAGCAATATGACACACTTGATGAGGCCATCTAATTGGCTTTGAAAGTCGAGAGACAAAGATGTTTTAATCCTTATAGAATGGCGAGTAATAGGTATAGGTCCTCTACTAAACTATATGGGTCAAACAATAAGCATGTTGATAAGGGGGGATTTGATAAGAATGAGGAAGAGAATGTATTTGTTACTAACGTTGGAGGGGAGAAAGAATTTTCTAAAAAGGAGAAAGTAGTTGCTGGGGCTGGGGCTAAAATTAAGCAGATAGTGGTTGGGTCATCAAGTGGAAAGACTCACCAAATCTAATGCTCCAAATGTTTGGGTTTTGGATATATGACTGCTCAGTGTCCAACAAAAGAGTGATGACCACTATGGAGGTGGAGAGTAAGGATAGCGAGGAAGAGATGCATGAGCCAATAGATTTGTTAACGGGCTAGATGAGTATTATAGGGATGTAGATGCTGAGACACATGAAGACAAAGGGAATGATCAGTACTTGGCTATTAATGTGTTACGTAGGGTGATGAAAACTTTTTCTACTAACGAGGAAGAACAGGGAGAGAACCTATTCCATATTTCCTACAAGGTCCAAAGTAACCTTCGTGCTTTTATTATTGATGGCGGTAGTTGCACCGATGTAGTGGCTACTTCACTAGTTACTAAATTAAAACTAGTCCTTACCCTACATCCTAAGCCCTATAAATTACACTAGTTAAGTGAGCAAGGCATTATGCATGTTACTCAAAGAGCTAAGGTTCTATTCAGCATAGGAGAGAAGTGTCATGATGAGATTGTCTGTGATATTCTTCCTTTGTGCACATCACATATACTACTTAATAAGCCATGGTTATTTGATTGGGTTTAAGAACACCTATGTGTTCTAGAAGGATGATGAGCGAATTGTTTTGAATCCTCTGTCACCAGCTAAGGTGAAAGAAGCATAGAGACAAATCAATAAAACCACTAAAAAGAAGTCTTTATTTGTAGGGCGTAAAGAATTGGAAGAAAACTTAAGTGGAGTGGAACTGTCCTAAGAGATTCAAAAGCTTCATCAAAAGGCTTCTAAACATCTTAAAAAGACTCAAGAGCAACCACAACCTTAAGGCAAAAAACATAGGTCAATTAAGATTTTCAATCTAGGCGACTTGGCTTGGATTCATCGCCTAAATGATTGGTCTCTCTATAAGAAATCATAGAAATTTTCACATAAAATAGAAGAACCATCAGATTTGAGGACAAATCTTTCATAGGTTTGAGAAGATGATGGGAATCAAATCATCTCAACTACAAATACATCCATCATTGTTTCAAGACAACAACTAACAACTCAAGCAAGCATGGAACTTAAAGGCGAGCAACTTCCTTTTGAAGATACAACTACGCAAAGAGAAGGCTAGCGGTATATTTTCAAGGTTAGCCATAAAGGCCGGTGGTGCACCCTTTTAAGTTGACCATAAAGGTCGGCAGTGTAGGTATTTAGGCTAGCTATAAAGGCTAGCGGCCTAGCCTCCCTCAAGGCGAACTACTTACAATTTTAGGTCGGCTGTTTTATGTTGTTTCGAGCCAATTCTTTGTACTATAAATACCTTTTTATAATGGAAACACAATAGATTTTGGATATTTGAGAAATACAAAAGTTTAAGTTTGCTCTCATTCTTCTTATACTCTTATCAATCCTTGGATTGTGGCGAGTGACGGTATCGAGCTTGTTGTGTACCATATCAACAAATCCGTGTTAGGACTATTCTCTTGTGAGTGCATAATATTTGGTAAGGGTTTAGGGTTTTTATCTTGTTATTCTTATTTGTTGATTTCAGAATTGTTTGTTGCAAATTGTTGGCTTAGTTTGCGATTGCTTGATTCTATTTTGGGATTAAGCACATAAAACATTTTATAGAAATCCAAATGCTTTTGAATGTTCATAAGAACATTCAAGTTATTCTTGATAAAAAAAAAAAAAAAAACTTTTTGATCCATTTTAGGCCTTAAATTTTATCAAAAATGCATTTTTCTTTTTTTTTTTTTTTGCCACATAAATTGGGTTAAAGATGATTTCAAATAGATTTTTGGATTCTAAATCCATTTTTGAAATCAAAACTTCAAAAAATCAAACTCATAAAACCCAAATTTAAAATTAAGTTGAGAATCAAAATTAGTTAGGAAGGGTGCTTGATCTTATAAAGTGGGTGATCTTAGTATAAGTTGTTTGTAGCCAAATTTATAATTTTTGGAAGTTAAGTAAGAAAATAGGTATAACAATAAATTAGAATACTGAATAATGGTAAATAAATAAATTAATAGATTTGAGGCAAGGCAGGATCCATCCCAAGCTAGTCTACTTAAATCGGCTTATGAGCTAATTTAAAACCTTTCCAAATGGGTGGTTTACATAACTTTACGGAAAATTGTCTAATTGGGCTTAATTAATTAAAATTGATCAATTAACTTAATTTTAGGGTTAATTTAATAAATTAATGACAATTAGATTTAATTAACCTAGTTAAGCCTAATGGACCCAACTTCCTAAAATTAATTAGACCCATTTCTTTTCTAAAGCTTGTACCTTAAATATGCCTTAGTAAATAAAGCACTATAAATGGGTCTTGTGTTTAATAAAGCCCAAAAACCTTTCAAGAACTTTAAATGGACTGAAGTAATTAGGCATAATAAATAATTAATTGAATTAAATAGCTTAATTAAACCTAGTAGGCCTAAGTTCCAAATCTTTTAGATCCACCTCCTTTACCACCCTTTAGGACCTAATACCCTAAATAGGTCTTAGTGGAAAATACATAGTTATGGACTTAGGTAATATAGGGGACTTAGTGTCAAAGTGGGTCTAAGCCTAACGGGCTTAATCTTAGGAAATAAGTGAATTGAAACCCAATTAAATAATTGAAATAATAGTTAGCAATTGTAATAACATTAATTGGCTTAATTAATAAATATTGAGTATAATGGACCACATTTAACTAAAACTAGTTAGGCTTTCTTATCCCTTGTTGCTCTCATAACCATTATAGGCCTTAGTTAGATCTAGACTAAACCTAGATTAATGACCCAATTGATTAAAATAACTCACTAACTTTAATTCTCTCTTAATGTAGAAAATTGAATAATCTTATATAGTAGGAATTAACCTTCAACTCAAGAATCTTCTACCTTATAAGTACGTAGTAACTTGTGTGTTGCTTGATATGATGAAAATGAAATAATCAGACTAATAATCAAACTTGTCTAAGAATCTAGGTGTTGCTTATGCATGGTAGTTTTGAGTCAATGAGCAATGCCTTAGGCTTGGAATTAAGGTTGCCATCTCAGTTTTAGTAACCCCTATAGTTTAGGCGCTTAAGCCATTGAGGAATGGCTCGATAGGTAGATAATAGGTGAAATTATGTTGGATAACAAGCATTACAAATAGAGCAAAGGTACATCGAGAGTCACCTAGGGTTATAAGTCTTGATAGGCAATACAATATAGCTAAACCCTAGTTAGTAAGGATTATATAATGGTGATGGCACTTAGACAAGGCTATTTTAGGTTTAGTTTTTTATGTAGAGTATGACTAATCCCGTCAACCTCAAATTACCATTGTAGTGATATTAGATTCTAGGTCTCCTATTGTGTTGTCTGAAATCATGAATACTCTTGTGCTGCTTATTTACATAATTAAAGTTAATTATATTAAATGGCTATTTACTACATTAGAATTAGGCTTGGTTGACATTTTCTAGTGCTTGTGTTACTATTGTATTGGGTCTTTTGGGGTATGACTTGAAGGAGGAGTCCTTCAAATCTTATGTTTTTAACCGAATTTATTGGTTCTAGATATTTTAGTCAAATGAGCTAAAAATTAAAAAATACAACTTAAATTTCATAAAATATGAATATTACTAGTTCTTTAAAATAATTGAAATTATAATATAAGGTAATGTTAATAGTAGTACCAATAATGATGTTGGTATTGATGATGAAGATGACAACAATGATGGTGATGGTGAAAAGAGAATTGTCGATAATTTTGACTTTTAATATTGATAAATGAATTGTTGATTTTTTTTTTGCATTGTATTTTATTATCATAATTTATATTGTGATTCATTTCATATTGGTATTATTATTTATATTGTTGTTTTATATATTAGTTTAACAACCTATACTAATTTATTTGTATTATAAGTATATAATTTTTATTATAAATTGTAATTAAAATTTATAATAAATTTCTTTATTCTATTTTATATTTTATTTTATTTTATGACTATAGTAAACATATCTATAGTTTTTGAAAGTTATTTTACATAGATTGTAGAAACTTATGTTTTTATATTTTGATTATATGTTTTGATTCTATAAACCCTTTAGCAATTCTAAGTAGAATCGTAAGTTTGACAACCTTAATTGGATTATTTGATTTTTGAATTGCTACTATATTTATATGTTGATTTGTAACAAGTACTAGACATTCTAGCTTTATGGGATAAGTTTGTTACTAATATCTTGATCTTCAAACTAATATGACATCTCATGAAATATGAGTGAAAAATCTTCAAATATGGCCGTTCATTGAATTTGATTTCTGATGCTTGTAATAATCTTGATTTATCCTTATGTAGTTATCTGGAATTTGAGATACTCCGTTACAATCTGCTTAATGTAAAATCCTCTTAGCTTGAATTTAAATCTTCAAATAAATTTGCTAACCATATTTAGAAGGGATAAGCTTGTTATAAAATATCCATCCTTATCCATAACTTCAAACTCCACATATATCTATAACAGATCTTCTATGTTTCATAAATTCTTCCTTTGTCTTATAATGCCAATCATAACTTCAAATAAATTAACCTTGCTATCCAAAATTTCAAAATATATTAGGAATTAACAATCTTTAATTTGTAGTTTAATTCAATGATTTGTATGTATAAAAAATCCTCCTTAAAAAAATTCCCAAGGATATTTGTCAAACTTTAGTGGAACACAATGAACATATTTCCCAAATATATTTAATAAGCAAAGTTAAGCCTTCAAATTAATTAATTATCCAACTTAGATCATAATTAAAGTTGTTTCGTTATTGTTTCATCTGAACCAAGACATACCCTTGAACTTGCCCTATCTTTCTGCTTTTGAACCTTTGTTAGTATACCTTCCAACTTATCCTCTAAGTGATGAAGTCTTATTTAGACTTTTTAGAACTTCCTTTCTTGACTTCCTGATTTCTAGCTATTTAGTCATTTCATTATAAACCATTGTTAATTAAACTTCCTATACACTTAACAAATTTGTTAGAATTAATTAGTTTATTTTGTTATTGTAAAAACATTTAAAGAGAGAACTTAACACATTCTTCTATTAACTTAACTTCATCTTTTTTTTTCTTTTTTGGAATTGGAAATTTTGCAAATATTTCTAGTTTCGAGATTTCATTGTCTACTAATTCATAACTATCTTTAGTGTAAGTAAAAGTGAACTTACTTAGTGATTTTTTCCTATTTCACATACCTTTAGATTGTAGCTAATGTATGGCTTTCTTTTATATTACAACCATTCTTGATGGCATCCCTCCTTATTTTTAAGTTATTTATATTTTTCATGCTTACCATGTAAGTTTTCATGTTATCCATTCATTGCTTTGGTATTTAGTGATCATAGAAGTATTTTCCTTGGAAATTGGAGGGTGTATTGTTTAGTATCTTATGTTACTTTATGAGTTCCTCTTCTTATCTTGTTTTAATGTATACAATAAGTATGCATTTTCTTTTCCATTTTTAGGTGATGAGAGTTATATAGTTTGTTAACTATTTACTTTCTCTAGTGAGATAGTTTCTAAAGTATTTTGACACTTGCTAAAATTTCTATTTGATGTGTTTTTAAATCATTGGATTAATATTTTTCTTCATTCATTAATTTAATTATATTTTTTCACTTATAAAAGTTTAGCATCAGGGGATCAATTGTGTCTACTCTTATATAACAAACATTTGCCTATGTTTAGCCAAAAGATAGTGAGAGAGTTGATTCATGGTTTAGTTTACCTCAAGTATAAGATCACGTTTCATGTTAAGAAAGACAAAAGAGAGCAGCAATTGATAAAATCCATTCAACTTATAGGTTATTGGGCTCTAACAACATATAGTCATGTGAAATTTGCACAAGGCTCCAAAATATGCAAGCAACAAACATAAAATAAGTGCACCTTGACTAAAGTGAACACATTTTTTACAATAAGAAAAAAAGTAAATTAACCTATAACTAATTAGCAGGTTTGCTTTTTTCTTTCTCCCCTCCTTCTAGTTCTTAGGAAAACTTGGTAACTTTCTTGTCAATATGCTTGAAGGGTTAACCAAGGATGTTGGCTTAATGGTTAAGGCTATGGAACTAATTTGACAAACTGCATAAGGTCTTACATTCAAATCATACCATGGCCATATTTTGATGCTATATACTCAGGAATGCTGTGCTTAATCAATGCTTGGATCTTGTAGAATTGTTCATTTGTGAAGGTGAGTAGTCTAATTAATATTGTGTCCTTTTGCACTGGAAAAGGGGGAGGGAAAAAGAAAAAAGAAATATGCTCGAAGAGTACGTAATCTAAATCTAATGAAGTTCCCCATCCTAGATCTTCAAGATAGTTTCTAGCTTTAATGAATTCTTTTTCTATTACATGTATGTATGGCATTGTGGTGCATTTCATACTTTAGAATATATTTGGTATGTTAACTTTCTTCTAATATCTTTTACTCTTGATATTGGATGATTAATAGTAGTTTGTTCTTTATACTTATATATAGATGTGCATTTAATGTTATTATTGAGCTAATTTGAGTTCCTTGATCATGATGCTATTTTATTGTTATTTTACTTTTTGATGTGATGAACATTCATTTCTTCTTTTTGCTAACCTCATCATCTACAAAGTGGCTAATTTCTTATTTATCTTGACTTCTTAGTTTCTTAACATCTCTTTCCTAATTTTCATCTACAACTTATGATATATTTTGGGCAATGAAGAATTATATGTTTTCTTGTAAGGATTTTATTTTTCTTTAGCACTACATGAACTATTTGATTGAAAATCAATCTAAGAGACTACAAAATGAAAAGTGATGTGAGTGAATCTAGAAATTATATGTTTCTTTTCTACTCACGTGTTTGAAGCCATCTCCTAATGTTTACCATAGCTAAGACTAGCAATAGGAAAAAATTGCACCTTAGAGCTCAATTATACAAATTTCAAGATCTACAATTAATGGATAGATGCCTATGACTTGAAAGAGGGAATTATAAAATGGAAGTATGGAGGTTGATTGCTAGCAATTCATTTTTTGAAAGGGAGAATAAGTTCTATAGGGAAAAATGTTATTAAGTAAGATTATGTACAAGATTAAACCTAACTATTTTCAAGATTTTCTCTCAATCACTGCTTTAGGGGGGCTAGAGTTTGTTGTGGTATGAGGGCTATATGTTACTTGGATAGAAATCTACTAAGTGGAAACTTAGGTTTGTGAATACCTTTTGCAAGAGGTATCATAACTAGTGTAATTAAACCAATGGGGCTGCTTGAAAATGGCCGCATTATTTTTGCAATGTGAGTAGATATTCCTTAGATGTTTCACTTGCATGGGTAAGATTTCCCAAATAGAGCATCTTCTTCCCAAGCAAGTACTCCCTAGATTCTCTAATACTTGATGCTATTGCAGTTTGTGTAACCACATACATTAGATGTCACAAGTTCTTTCTTTAAACAATTTATTGTACCCTCTCTATTATGTCCTTTTAATCACTTTAGGACTAAGATGTTAGTGTAAAGCGAGAAAATCTTAGTGTAGCAAGAAGTAGCTAAAGGTTTAAAAAGGATTATGTACGTGAAAAGGGATAATGGGTTGAATGCATAGCTTACAAGAGGAAAAAAGTAATTTGCACATCTTTTATTATCTAACATTAGCTATAGAGAGAAGTGAGAGGGCAATCAACTCTAGGTTTGAACACAACTTTCTTTGCACATATTATCTCTTTTGAGAATTTTAATTCTTATGCATGGAGCAACCAGTTTAAGTTTTATGCTGGGAATGGGTACACCCTATTATGGAAAATTATTTGGTGTATCATATATTGCAGATGATATTTAATTTTTCCAAATCTTGAATCATATGGTTGAAAATTTTGCTTATTTTAATGATGAATATTAAGTTTTTAAATAATTTCATCTCTCTTTGACTAAAATAAAATGAAATGAATTTCATTTATTAAAATTTCCTCCTCGGTCTTGTCCTTACTTTGTTAATGTTGTTGAAATGGTTACAATGCTTTTGGTTTATTTTTTAGTTGGTTAAGCAAGTTTCAAACTAGAGATTGAAGGAATATTGTAGAGTAACAAACTATAGAGGAAAAACTCATATCCATTTATTTGAATTTGATCGCAATATATACAGTGTTCATCCCAAGTAGAGAACTATGATAAATTTTAACAACCTCTCACCAAATCTGATATCATGCTGCATATGGCATGACCTAATTTATTCCTAAACTAGCCAATTAAAATTTTAAATAAAACAAAATAATAACATAATAAATAATAATTAAGACTTAAGAATAATTTCCTACACTCCTCCTCAAGCTATGAAAGGGATATCCATCATTCCTAGCTTGCAGGAAATCTCGGTGAATCATTACTTCGAAAGACATTTACATAGAATGTTAGCCACTTGTTCAAAGTAGACACACGCTTCAACTTGATTCCTCCATCTTCAAGTTCTAACTTGACAAATCGATGATCTAATCTAACATGCTTCTTACAGTCATGTTAGACTAAATTCTTCACTATATTTTATGTTGATTTGCTATCACTGTATGCCAATCTCTTCATCCTTTATGTTCAAATCTCATGGCAACCTTTAAAACAATACAAATTCACAAATTCCTTGAGTTATAGGTCTATATTATGCTTTGGCACTATTTCTAGCAACTAAAATTGCTTCTTACTCCTACAAGTTACAAGATTACCCTGTAATTTTGCATAATAATCAAATATGAATTTTGCCATTAGTCACATCTCCTCCTTAGTCAACATCTATATAGCCATCAATAGTTTTACTTTCAATCTTTTTAAATAGTAAACCTTTACTAGGAGATCTTTTCAGATTCTCAAAATGTGATTTACTCCATCTAAGTAATATTTACTTGGAGCATGCATTGCTTCATTAACCAGGCTTGTGGAGTAAGCTAGATCTAGTTTAGTTAAGGATAAGTATATGTGCCTCCCCACTAGTCTTTGATAAAGACCCTTGTCTATTGGAGATTATTCTTTAGAACACATCTCTTCCAATTTTAGGATGGAGGAGTGTTCATAGGTTTACATGCTAGTCTACCATTCTTCTTTAAGAGGTCTTATATATACTTCCTCTAACTTATAAAATCCCTTTTCTACACTTGGTTACATCCATTTCTAAGAAGAACTTCAACTCACTAAGTTCCTTAGTTTGAAATTTTTCTTTGATATTCTGAGTTAGTCTCTCAATCTCAACCACATCATCACCTATAATAATAATATCATCAACATACATAATCAAAATAGATTTTAATCTATTATTCCCTGGTTTAATAAATATTACATGCATTGATTAGCTTTGCTTATACCCAAATTGTATTAAAGTATCATTGAAGTTTTTGAAATCATGCTCTAAGTGACTGTTTTAGCCTATATGGTGATTTATTTAATTTTCATACTTTTTTATGTTTCATTTGGAAGTGAATCTAGGGGTTATTTTCATATAAATCTCCTCTTCCAATTCTCCATTTATGAAGGCATTTTTTATAACTAGCCGATGTAATAGCCAATCCAAATTTATAGCAAGAGATAATATTACTGTTATATAATTTAACTTGCCTACTAGAGCCAAGGTCTCTTCATAGTCAATTCCATAAGTTTAATTATAACCTTATGCTACCAATCATGCTTTATCCTATTCAAGAATTCCATCAAATGTATATTTTATTCTAAATACCCATTTACTACACATTGGTTTCTTAACTAGAGGCAAATCCAAGATATCCTAAGTATTGTTTTGATGTAGTGCACTCATTTCCTCTAATACAACATCTCTCCACATTTGCTGCCTAAGATTTTCATGGACAGTTTTAGGAACTAATTCTTTATCTACATGTGTAACAACTCTAAAGGGGATCTAGTAGAAATGCCTAAAAGTTGTCATATAACATATGCATCCACAATATAAAAACTATCTTGCAAGTTAAAGGTTGTAAAACTCTAATTAAATTACATTTAATGATAATGTATGTGGTTAATTAATATATGAAACTAACTATGTCAACCAATATTCCACACTCCATCATATCATAAAGAATTGGTATTCCTTACCAAACTAAACCATTTTAAGTAACACGTGTTTAAAGAAATAAAATCTTAGTTTTTAAGGAATAAATAAGTCTAATTCTTTTATTTTTTTCAATTTCTACTAGACTAATTGTATAGCTAGATTCCTCTTAATAGACTTAAGTTAGAGAAACACTCTTCACATAGAGCTTAATCCCTTTCCTAACTTTAAAGTTACCTATAAAAGAAACTGTAGGAGTGTAGGCTATCATTGCTTAATGAAATCCTCCTTCATGTCATAAAATAAATAATAACAAGCAATTTATCAAGCATTAACATGCTATGCATGTACAACCATATGATACAATAATATACACAATCATCTAGAAATAGTGTACAATATGCATTTTCGCCCTTTGATAGCAGGGGTTAGGGAATAAGTTCTAACTCGTTAGCTCTAGGTGCCAATACTCTAAGCCAAGTCAAGCAATAACCAATCCTTGTGAATTAATTATAATATATCCAAATATTGCATGCTTAGCTCAAGTGAGTTTTACTATAATTATAAAATTAGTGATATCATAATACATATGTTGCTTGAGAGGGTGATTATTCTTAAGTGGTTACATTTGTGGATAAAGCCCCAATCAAATGACTACATTTCTTAGTACACGGTAGTTTCCAGGGGTTATGTGAGGTAAAATTGGACAAAGCATCACCTTTATATGGCCACTCCATGCCCTCATGTGATGCTAATGACCTTCTTCATACAAGCTTACAATGCATGTCTAGTTCAGGTTTTAAGTTGAATATTTATTATATTCATTATGAGGTGATCGAACAAAAAAGGTAGACACTCAACAATAGCAGTGCAATTAATGATATGATATTTAATATTTCATTTCATATAATTTAAAGTATTTTTGCACAACATAGGAAGCATTTCCAAGCACATGCATTTCCTATATCAACAAGCAATTTAATTTAAATTATATTATTTTAGTGCCACTATACTACTAGTAGAAGTAAATATGGTAATCATATAGATACACTCACTTGCTTGTAGTATAAGGATCTAATTAAGATAAACCTACAAGAAGTAGTGGGTAGCACAATTTTCAAAGTTGGTATCACCTATGCAAATAACAAGTATCTAATAAAAAGTAAACTCAATTGACTAGGTTTTTCACTTTTCCCTAGTTTGAGCTTGAATTTCGAACTAAAAGAAGATTTTTCATTTTAAATATGTTTTTCATGGATAAACAGTCTAAAGCTCTCGTATCTTAGTATTTACTATGGAATTATTATAATTTCCTAAAGGTAAGTCTTGTTTGCATGATGGGTTAGATTAGATGGAATCTTCATTTCTATTGAATTTTCTTTTTAAAAAAAAAAAATTCCCTAAACTTTGTAAATAGTTAATTGATTAAATTAATTTGTAAGTCAAGCATGGTTTGTTAAATTACCGATTTTGTTATTTAATTAGAAGAGGTATAGAGATGTAGGACATTACCCCATTCCTCCTTTAGGGTCCATTCACTATATTTTTATATATGGTTAACCCTCAATGGAACTCATTTTAAGTAATCAATTAAATAGCTCTTGTAGCCAAGCTAAGGTCATGGTTTTTAGAGGTTTAGAGTGGGTTTTCCTGAATGTTATCTGAATTCAATTTTAACCCAATTCTTTAGCCATTGTTTAGTCCTTTAAAGTGGGTTTATTCTCAACTTTTAACTTCCATGCCTTTGTAATACTAGTATATGAGACTTATGGACTTACTCTTGCTTTGGTATTATTCAGTTGTAAAAAATTTGTGGTACTAAACTAGACGAAATATTTTATCCTTTGTTTGATTTGCATTTTTTTTTTTTTTTTTGTTAGTAGACAAAAATAATCCTAAAGTACTAAACAAAATTCTTATATTTTGTATCATCCTAAATATAGTATAAAAATTAAATTTACTAGATAAAAATACAAAAAAACCTTATCTATTATTTTATATATATGTTTAATATAGTACTTTATATATCCAAATAGTGAATATCATAAAAAATTTTATTTAATAATACATATATCAAATATGATACAAAAGAATTGTATTATCTTATTTTCTTATTTTATATTATTCAGTTTTTTGTTTTTGTATTATCTAATAGTATAATCCAAACACTACCTGTAGTTGTTTTAATTGAACTTCTAGTCTCTACTTTACGTTTTGGACTTCCATTTAGACTTATTTTATTTTACTGCATTAAGCTTTTTGATTACATATCAAATATTCTTGTATATTTGCCCAAGCTATCATCAGAACTCCCCAGTCCACGTAATTTATTTTCATCATATTCGTGTATATTTACATCCGCACACTACTTATTTATTTATTTATTATTTATTTATTTGTATTTTTTTATTTGTTTATTATATATAATATATCTATCTATATATATATAGATATTTTATTTATTTATTTACCTTACTTCATGTCTAATGTCCTAAAATTATCGATAATGTGCATAATGCCTCGTAATAAAAATTACAAGTCTACAACTAATTCTATGCATACTTTAGCATGCATATAAAAAGATAAACTTGCTTCAAATCTCTAATTACAGTCCACGGTATTGCATGCTTATAAGCATCTATTATACTTTATTTTACTTCTTAATTAATTTTTTTTCTTTTTCTTTTTTTTTTGTTTAAGTTAAATTACTTGGCAACAAGTATCTTATAGCCTAAGACTTAAGATCACTTGTTTGCATTCCTAGGTTTACTTGGCAGTACTCATGCATTCGACAATTCCTGGTTATCTTTATTTTATTTTATTATGAAAAGAATGCTATCTTTATTAAATAGTAATGCTATTTTATTATATTCCTGTTTTGGGCAATTAGGTTGTGGATTTGGGGAAATCGAGGTTCAAGCACGGAGAAGATTTTATACAGATTACTTAAGATTACGATTTCATTTGTTAAGATGTTTTGGCAGTAGCTGGCCTTCATTTGAGAAGCACGTCAGTGGGGTTGTTGGTGGGCTTTGGGGATATTTGGGCCTATTTTCAATTAGACAAAAACCCATAGGCTAGGTCTTCTTTAGTTGGATTTTAGTTGCTGTGAAGTAAAAATCAAACATGCTTCTCTTCCTTTATTTCTCCTTCACGGGAAGGATTACCACTGGCATTTACTATTATTATTATCATTATTTGCCTTTTTGTTTTTTCCCCTCTTGTAATTAACATTGGGTTGATCATTTTAAAGATTTTAGTTATCACAACATAACCTTTTGAAAACGTTACATTAAGCAATGAATTAGAAAATATACGAGTGCATAGCATATATTTCTATTAAGAAGATTCATTACATCTTATATAATAGAATTATTTTTGTTAGCATATTATAAATAGATTTACATCCGGTGTTCATGCTGTTGTAGTTATTCACTATAGGATTTACAAATAATCATAAAATATTTTCAATTTTACAATTATTCTTATTGAGAATTTCTTCTATATAATTATCATTCATGAAGGGACTCACATTTATAATTTACTTAATATTATGAGTCTTCATGTATAATTATAAATGTTAACTACTATAGTTGTTGTCATTTATTATTATTATTATCAACATTACTAATGGCAGTTTTCTTATTGTCATTATTATGAACTCTCGCTTTAATTATAGAGATATACTCCTTAAACTATGTTTAAAATAGCATGCATAGTATTAATTAAGAAATCTTATTAATATAATCTTATGTATAGGATACACTTCATGCTTTTAAGGGAGCCCATTTATAAATTTTAATTTAGAGATTTGTAGAGTGTATGACTCAGGGAGGACACTTATTTGAGCTCTAAATTTAGAACTTTGGATGACATCGGATTAATGAGATAAGATGTTGTTAGGACATCATCACCCCAAAGATAGCTTGGAACATTATGGGTATACATGAGAGAGCTAGCAACTTTAAGCAAATGTCTAATATTATGCTCTGCAACTCCATTTTATTGAAGAGTCTAAGAACATGAGCTTTAGTGCATGATCCCATTTCTGTTTAAATATTTACCAAACTCATTAGAAAAGTACTCTTTCCTGTTATTTGTGCAAAAGGATTTTGATGTTTTCTTGGAACACATTAGAAATAAGTATTTGGAAATTATGAAACACATTGCACACTTCAGATTTTTCCTTGAGAGAAAAAACACCCAGCAAACTTGTGAGTGATCATTGGTAAAGGTCACAAACCATTTTTATTTGGCATTAGCAAGGATTTGTGAGAGTCCCCAAATGCTACTATGTATTGACTAAAATAGTTTGGAGGGCTTATAAGAACAATTATGATAGGAACTTTTGGATAACTTTTGCCATGATGCAATATTCACAGTAAAAATCACTAATTCTTGTATCTTAGAATAAGTTTGGGTTCAATCGACTCATATTTGAGAAGTTGGGAAGATCAAGACGTCTATGCCATAACAAAACATTTGACTTACAAGAAACTGACACTGAGGACTTAAACTCTAATTCAACCTGAGACTTAGGACTTCCTCCAAAGATATAGTATAAGCCATTGAGTTCCTAGCATTGCTATCTTTTCCGAAGCTTGGTCCTGCAACACACAAGAAGTCACAAAGAAGATTACTCGACAATTCATATTCTTAGCTAATCTAATTTGCTTATAGATAGCAAGTTATACTGTAATTCGGAAATAAATAAAGTGTCAATTAATTTTAACTTAGCTAGGTGTATGGTCCCCCTTTCCTTTAGGCACAACACAATGTCCTTTTGTCACAAAGATTGAACTTAGGCCATTACACAATGTGAGTCGAGCATATCCTTATAGTTACACATATGGTTAGATGCCTGGTATTAATTATCCAATAATCACATCTTATACCTGGAGTAAGTGAAAAACATGTACCCTTTTTGTGCTACAGCTACAAATGAGGACTCACTACCCTTACTGTCAGTTATATCAAGTCGGGCCTGACCTATAGGACATTGTAGCCAATCAATCTGATCAGGTGTGAAGCTTATCCCTGGAATGGAATTGCCAGCAGGGACTGCTTTTGCTATCTGTGCAATATTGGAACCTTAGTTGCCTCTTTGTCGTTGTCTTTTGGCAGTCAGGTTGCCCGTGGAGTTTACAACATGTATCCGTTCTGTGGTTTGATCGCTGGTAGGGATTGCACCAGGGCCTTTCCTTCACTAACCCATCCCTTCTAATATCAGTAGCTAAGGCTGAACGAGAAGCACTAAGATCTGATGAAGGCATGGTCGCCATCACACGGCGCCCGCTCTCCTCTCTGCTTAACTTGGCGAAGGCTTCCTTAAGGCTTGGTAGAGGCTTTTTTCCAAGCAAACATTCCCGAACTTCATCCAGATCTGATGTCAGCCCTTGTAAAAAATCAAAGATCCGATCTTCTAAACCATCTTCCTATACTTATTGCCATCCTTCACACACAATGTCCACCAAACTCACAGAACAAATACATCTCTTACCAAAGTTCCATGAGTGTATTAAAATACCCTGTTACATTAAGCTTCTCGAAAATTTGCTCCATTAAGGTTGAGTAATCTGCAATGTGTGATCATGGGAGTTGCTGAGTTTTGAGAATCAATAGGGTTATCATCCGTCACATAGATTCCGAACTTTAGTTTCGTCCCAAGGGTCACTTCTTGTGACTTTTGTGTGGACTTGGCCAAACTGAATTAACTCGGATCGAAGAGGATTGGCCGGAGCTCTGATACCATAAAAGAATATTGTAGAGTAATAAACTATAAAGAAGAAAACTCATATTCATTTATTTGAATTTAGTGGCAATATATACGGAGATCATCCGAAGCAGAGGACTGCAATAAATTTTAACAACCTCTCACCAAATTTGATATCATATCACATCTTGTATGGTAACAATGCTTAATGGTAGATAAACGGTGGAAGATGACAAAAGTGCCTATATTCACTAATGACAAAAAGTGTCTATATGTTCATCATCATAACGGCTGTCGAAATGTCGAATTCTATTATGACATTCTACTTCCTATTTTTTTTTTGTTGGCTTTATTATCACTACCAATTATTAAGAGTTAACACAATACTTGATCATGAAAAGTACTGAAAAAAATAAACACCACTACATTGGTTATATAATATAATAAATATTTATTCTTACTAAGATATAATAGATATTTTATTTTTATTATTAATTAATTCCCTGCTTTTTGTTAACATTAACTAAAGAATATAATAGAAATATAATGATTATTATAATTCCATTACATTTTTAATGAATTATAATTTAATCCCCTTAATTCCATATAGTGAAGTAAAACAGGCTATAAATGATAATTTGATTTCATTTTATATCAGCATGGAATCATGATTCAATTCTTAATTAATCAATTAATATATATATATAATTACTTGTAAAACCGTATTATTAAATTGCATGTAATTGACATAAATACATAATATGTTATATATATAGCAGCAAAGATGTTATATATTAAAACATTAACATACTTGATGTTATATACTAATTGTATGTCATCATTCTACGAGGCATATTGCCTTAAGTATATTTTATTACGTATCTTTTATTTGATATATTGCAATTTATATAATATAACATAATATTATGCAATTAAGGTACTTATATTGATTATTATAGTTAGCATAATCCTTAACTGTATGGTATTATATAATTGTATATATGTATGTGTGAGTTAGTGTAAGGGTATATTGCCTTAAGTATATTTTATTACGTATCTTTTATTTGATATATTGTAATATATATAACATAACATAATATTATGCAATTAAGGTACTTATATTGATTATTATAGTTAGCATAATCCTTAACTGTATTGTATTATCTAATTGTATATCTGTATGTGTGAGTCAGTGTAAGACTATAGATGGATACTATGATACATATTAGTTTATATTATTTGTTTATTATATGTGTGTGTTGCATTTATGTCGATTTCTTTGTCTTCAATTTACTATTTGATAGGCGTGGTTTAAAAAACCCATGAAATCAAACAAATTGAAAAGATTATCATCATCATCATCAGTATGTAATTTAGTTTAAAACTTTTCTAAATTGAACCAATTAAAAAATTACTATTAACTTAAAAAAATAAATTAAATCAAACCATTTTAAATTAACATAATAATTTTTATTTGTATTCAATAAAGCTTTTGTTATAACATTATATGTAATATAAATTTTACTTTATAATTATTGAAATGTAAATGTATTTAACTTTTAGGGTCATGGGTTATTAGATTATATATACTAAAAAAAAAGATGAAAGATAGTCAATAGGTTCGCTAGTTTACATAATAGTCTATAATGATAGCTTTAACATGGATTCAATGATTTGGATGATACTAAATATTATTTGTCATGCCCCACAAGGTACCTTAATCGTGTTAACTTGCCACGATTACTTGGTTCCTAATAAGTAACTACAAAAATTCTCAAACATAAGATCAATAAATTTGTTAAAATGCAATTAACAAAATTGAATGGATTTGATATTCCATTATTTTATTCCAAACTATTCTATATGTATAGGAATAAATTACACTTTTATTTTAGAGGCAGACCTTATCCAGGTCCCATAATAATACAAACTGAAAGTTTCACTAAATCAGATTAAAATATTTATAATAATCTGTCCACCAGTATTCTAACACAAATCTACAAAGGAGGTTATTTTAACTCTTAAACCTTGCATTTTATCCTAGAAAGTTCCAGGACAAAATTTACTTACTTTGATACAGCACCTACTTAGTAAGTTTTTGTAGTTGCAACTTACATCATACAATTTGTAGTAAGGTAAGCTAAATTGCCTAATGAGTTAGGAGTGCAATACTGTCAATACTATACATGTACAAACAAATCAAATATGTTCTCAATTATATGCTATGCATGGACAACCATATGCAATGCACCTCACATGTAGTCTTTTGGTAATTGATGTGAAGTTTAAGATTTAACGCCCTCCTTAACCATGGGTTAGGGATTCTCATTATAACCATTAGTGCCAAGTCTTACACTCCATTTATTTTCATCTAATCCCTTTATTAGAAATTATCTTTTAAATCAAATTTCTTAAACTCCAAGTTTAGTACACCGAGCACATACACCCTTAAGGACAAACCAAAATTAGAACCGTTAAAGGCATGATAATTCCCAAGTCACTTAGTTCGCTAATGGTGGAACAATAATCCCTTCCAAGTACTTCTGGTGTACCCTATAATAGTGATGGCCTTCAACACCATGCAGTGTCTTGTGTAATGCATGTTAAATTTTTATTTAAGTCGTAATAATGAATTTATTATTTCAGGGTGATCATGCAAAATATAATTACATCAATGAAAAAATACATAAAGTATTAGACATTTTAGTCATGGAATAGTATTCACAGATTCACAATTCATGAAAGACAAATCATAAAAGTTTCGGATTTTATCTAAATTCGAATAGTCACATTTTACCCCTCTTTCATCCCTATATGGTTAATATATAAATATATATATATATATATATACATATCCTTTCCTTTAGCCGAAATGTCATCTCCTTTTTTCTTTAATTTTTAAAATTAAATTAAATGAGGAGTCCACTATTCATCTTCTTCCCCATCGTCTCAATCCTTGCCAATTTCCCTTTCTTCCTACACATGTGACTACGTTCGCAACCCATGTACACACCCTTGGACCCACATGACACGTTTCATGCGCATACAAACCATCCAAGCAATTGCTTCACAACTTTATTTTCTTGCACACACACAACAACACACGAACTTCAGCATACACACCATGTACACACTTCCTACATGCCTTAGTAGCACACTCTATACACACACACCACGCACACAGTAGCATACAACACGCACACAACTACACATATTGCAGCACAACCATACTTGCACTAGCCACACATAGTAGCATGCCCTATGCTCACATAACATGCCCTATGCTCACATAACATGCCCATACACACACACATAGAGCACAACTACACACATAATAGTAAACAACATGCACACTCACCACACGCACATAGCGGCACATATAAGACAATACACACCACATGCACATAGCAACGCATACATAGCAGTACACACCACACACACACACACACCACATGCATGGTAGCACACACCATAGCATGACACAATCACACACCTCACTTTCATGCATGACTAGACCACCCCTTTTGCACAATCTGGCAACCTTCTTATGTCACACACTTGTAGACGTCATACCCAAACACATACATGCAATTGCCTTTGCTTGCACACGACCATGCATCACGCTCTACGGATCAACTGAGCACCTTCTATACACACAAACATGACTTGCCCAGCATTTCTAGTAAGCAACACACACACATACACATGCATGGCATCAAACCACACATCCATGATCAACATCCACTCCTACGCATACAACATAATCTGTACATACATGCAAGCCACACTCGCGAAGTCACAGACTAGTACACACACACACTCATTCCCAGCACTACATAATAAAGCACCTATAAATCACCTAAAACATGGCAACACGTGATTTCTTTACACATGCAAAAATCGACCACAATTATTTTCACAGAAGATTCACAATGACAAATATATATAGCAATACAACACAACACAGATAATAATATATCACAGAGTTTCTACTCACCTAGATCTCATTTTCTTTACGACACGTAACTGTCTTCGAGTAAATGCGTAGGATCAAAATCTTTTCATAAAATATAAGAAAATAATGTTATTATTTACTATTCATGCTAATATCATCCTATCTAATATATTTCTAGAAATTTACTATTTTTTCAACTAAAAATTTATTTTTCTATGCATATTAAAATTGTATTTAACTTCTACAAGTAGAATTTTTCCTATGCAAGTCTAGTATAGTTTTATAAGGCTCACCACAAGGATTGTATGGGTGGTTTCAGATTGTGATTTGAATGTTGTACATGCACTTTAAGATAAAAATTTCCCTTTTTTCTTCACGTTTTCCTTTTCTTTTCCCTTTTGTTTCCTTCTTCTATTTGTCTATCTCTCTCTCTCTTTCTCTCTCATTTGACCTTGGGAAATGTGGGCTTCTTCTTGAAGACTCACCCCACTTATATATATATACTTAATTTACTAGGTTTGTTTATTTTGTGTGGTAATTTATGTAAGCATAGTAATTTTAATGTTTTGCCATGAAATTTCACAAATAAGCTAAATGAATTATTTCGAGTATAAATATTTACTCAAAATTTTCATTTATCTATCATAAACCTATAATTTTAATTTATTTTATTGTTTATTTTGAAAATTTATGCAATTTTCTTTTTAAATAATTATTTCTTTTCATTTAAAATTATAAAGGTTATAAATAAGACTTTTAATATAATTTATGAACTAATTCGATATTACATTTACACTAATTTCCCAGGTTTTACATTATTAATATGTTTAAAGGTACTCAAAGGAATTTTATGAATAAAAAACATTAAGGACATCATAGTGTAGCTTTAGTTTAAATGATATAGACAATATATAGGTTGACTTTAAACTTATAATATATGCTAGTTTTATGAATATAAATTAGCTATTAATTACATGTTTGGTAGACTAACTATTTTATCTTTGCAAACTTATTTTGAAATTCGGTTAGTCAAATAACTACTCCATCAAACTTCTATCATTGCAAAATGAGAAATTGCAGTTTCTTTATAGAAACAAAGGAGAACTTATTCTTTTTTGCTTTTTTCCAATATCCACTCATTTAATCTTAAAGAAACCATAAGGAATAGCTATTACTTTTTTATTCTATTCTTAAAGAATTTTAATTATATTTCTACCTTATTTCATTCTATAAAGCTTTTAGATTGGTATCAATGAATGTTATTATTGGACAAATTTAGTCATATTACACACACACACACCTTTTTAAATAATAAAATTATAATTTAATATGTAAATCATATTGAATGAAACCACCACGCTCCGCAAGGTACTCAATTCATGTGATATCCCACCACGATTGCTTAACCTCTACTACGCAATCGTAAAGCGTCTCAAATCAATACAATTCAACTTGTTAAAAAACATAATAATTTACGATTCAAATGCCTCTTGCATTCCTTCATCTCAAACAAAACTTGTTCCGTATTTTATGGATATATTATATATGTTTTAGAAAGGGCCTCATTTGAGTCCCATACAAAATAAATACTATTAAGATCTTGCGAAATCGTATTAAATATTTACAAACCTCTAAATCTTTAAGTCTATTAAGTTAAATACAATATTCCCACTATCTCTTCATCTTACCCCTATTCCTTGAGTTTTGAGGTAATTATACATACCTTGCTACGATATCTTTTAAGGAAGTTTATATAATCGCATCCTGCAAGGCAAAATCTATAGGTGGGTGAGCTAATAGCCCAATGAGATAGGGGTACAATATCTCAATACTGTTTATAAGCACAATCAATTTCAAGCATGTTTTTCAAATCATATGTTATGCATAAGCAATCATATAAATGCAACATTGCACGCAATCTTTCGATAACCAGTGTAACGTCTAGGGTTTACTGCCCCCTTGACCTAAATTTAGGGATTTAGATTATACCATCTGTGCTTGGGTCTCACACCTAATTGATTTAGTCTTATCTCTTAATTAAGATATTGTCTCTTAATATTAAATAATATTAATGTTATAAACTTAGCTCAAGTGTCACTCACTCACCAAGCACTAAACACTCTCAAGGATAGGTCGGACTTGAAACCGTCAAGATATAATAATCTCTTAACCAGTTAGTTCACACTTAGTGGAACAGTAATTCTCCAATTACTTTCGATGCATGTTATAGCAATGATGGCCTTCGATATGCAATTTCTTATGTAATGTATGTAAAATTTTATTTAAGTTGTAATAATTATTTAATATTTTGCAGTGATCACGCAAGAGTCAGACACATATAAGTTTCAGTCACATCAAATGCAGATACAAAGTAAAATCATTCAATCATGATCACAAAAACAACAATCACAATATTTGAAAAGATAGTTCACCAATATCGGATTTTATTCGAAGTCATTTAATTTTCATTTATCCATTCTCTCTTTATAATATATATATATCTCGTATATACCTCTTCTTCTTTTGTCCATTTGGCATTTTATTCCATTTCTTCATCTATATGTATATAGTAGATATATATATATATATATACAATTCTCATCCCTCATCTCGCTTCGCCTTTCCTTTCCTTCACACCTCTTCTTCTTTCTTCCTTTAGCAACAACCCACATTCACACACACACACACACACACACACATATACATATATATATATATATATATGTGAGCATAATATAAGGGATAAATAAGCCAAACATGATAAAAAATCTTTATATATCCACATCAAACATAATAATAGTATATCATGAAGTCCTATTCACATAGTTCTCATTTTCGATTACTTGTAGTAATCTTTAAATAAATTTGTGGAATAATTTTCTTTTTCTAAAAATACAAAAAAAAATACTATTACATACTATTCATGACGAATATCATCTTATCTAGTGTATTTCTAATTATTTTTTAAAACTAAATCCTATTTTTATAATATATATTAAAATTATATTTAAATTTAAAAAATAAAGTTCCTTCTACACAAAATTAGTTTAGTTTCACAAAGCTCACCTCAAAAATCATGGTAGTGATCCCAATTTATAATTCGGAGATTGTTCATAAAAATTATGAATTTTTTTTCTTCACATTTACTTTTTCCATTTCCTTTCCTATTTCATCCCCTTTTACTCTTATCTTTATCCCCTCTCTTTTTGTCTTTCTCTTTTCCTTTTTGTCTATCTGAGGCTTCTAGACGTGGTGGGGCCTAATGTCTATATATATATATATATATATATATATCTTTTTTTTAATACGTTTGTTACATGCAATAATTTATGTGAACTTAGTAATTTTAGTATTTTATTAAAAAAATTATGATTAAATTAATTAAATTATTTTAAGTATGATTATCAACTTAAAATTTTTATTTGACAATATAGTCAAAATTTCAAACACAAGATTGAATTTACCGCTGTATTCTTTGATTCAATTCTATAACAAGTCATTGATTTTAAGTTTCGTGGTATAGTAATTATTGCAAAAGAACAAGTTGGATGCGAAATTTGATACCTCAATTTTGATATTTTCGCAACCTGCGATATGTTACACCCAATTACATTTTAAATTGCTAAAGTTACTATCTTGAGCAAGTCTTTAACAACGGCTTGACATGGCTGCACATCTACGTCATCTAAAACTAACCCAAAACGTAACCACCCCTTCTCAGAAACTTCTATTTTGTGTCACGTCAATAGTTGTCAAAATGGTATATTTATGACTCGTAAAAATTTCAATCTCATCGATCCTATACTAAACTAAACCCATAGCAACTGCCTTTATTATAGAAGTTACTGAAACTATTTCTTGCCTTTCATGAGATGCTTTCCTACTAACCTATTTAACAGATAGAATTATGGAAGAAAATAGATATATATGTAGGATTGATTATAGAAAACATACCTAAGTTAAATAATTTTTTTACTTTACATATATTTATTTTGGGTTTTTATACTTTAAATAGTGTTTAATTTAGATGCTGAAAACATATGGATGTAATGCATGTGAAAGAAAAAATAAAAACATTTGGATTAGAAAAATGAAAAAAGTATTTTTCAAACTTTTTTTTAATATATATTCCGCATCCTTAATTTTAACATTTAACTAATATGATTCCTAATTAATATTTGTAATAATGGTTGAAAAAAGAAATCAATATGCTTTTTAAACAGATAAAAACACATGTATTTAAAGTATGATGCAATAAAACACATGTATATAAAATAGAAAGTAATAAAAATGCATATAAATTTGCTGTAATTAACCCAAGAACATATTATTACTGTTTCCTCAACACTTAAAAAAGCACAGCTAGAATCCAAAAAGAGAGGAAAAATAAAAAAGAATTGGTCTGGTGAACTCACATCAACATAGGTCAACGAAAGTCGACACGGAGTTTCAAAGCTCACATTGGCTGACTTAGTTCATCCCATCGACCCTAAGACTAATTTACAAAAGTTCCCTCTAGAACCAACTTGTCCTCTTTATGTTTGCAGTGTTTAACTAGCTGTCTTCCAAAGCGTAGTTCCTAAGCAGCTCCAGTCCAAGCCCCAGTTCAACCCCATCCAATGGCATTTTCTCGGTATGTCGTCAACATTCTTACTCTAACTTTTATGATTTTTTGGGTGTTAATGCTCTTGGGGTCGACTGTTTCTGCAGGACCTCAAATGATTCCGAGGAAGAGAAATTAAATTCCACGTTAAGCAGGCAACTTAACTTGGCAAATTTTGCTATTTCTTCTGGTGTTCTGGATCAATTATGGGATGCCATAAGGAAGAGCAAGGATCATTTTACGGATCTGTTGTCAGGTTCTGATCTAAGAATACAGTTTAAACAGGAGGTGCTGAGGAAGTTCAACATCATTGTTTTTATCGCAGCACCTATAACTAAAAGTCGTCTTTTGGAGAAAGGAGAACTGGTTCCACCATCAACCGTCTCCGACTTTGATTTGGCTCCATCTTCGAGGAGAGTCCCATCTTTTCGCATCAACAAAGCTGCACTCTCTCTCTTTCACTCTCGAAAAGATGAACTTTCTGCTTTAGTTGCTCGGGTAATAGTTGCCTTGTGTTTCTCTATTTGTTACATGAAACGTTAATTTCGGAATCCACTACTTAGGATTGTTCTTTTTATCCACTTTTTTTTTTTCTCGCTTCCTATCCAATGACTTTGGATTAATTGAATAAAAGCAAAAATTCACAGTGGATGAACGGTAAATCTGCTTCCCAATCGGCGCTTTTTTTGGGGGAAATCAATTGGAGTGATGAGCTCGTTAAACTTCAAAAATCAATCTGACCGCGTATTAGGAGTCTTAGAATTGGTAACCTGGTATAGGTTTTATCCTTGGAAGTAGAATTTAATGAATTGAATGGACTGTAAGGAATCAAAAAAGGAAAAAAAAGGGCTGCTTTTCTTAAGTTCCTGGAGGGGGCGAAATTTGTTGTTAGTTGATAGTTTGTAAAACATAATTCAGTTGCTTGTCTTTGATTAATCCAATAATCTCAATGTTTAGCCGAATCATGGGACACCACTTCATCTTAATGCTCTGCAAGTGAGCATGAGTTTTTAGTACTATGATCCGATTAGCATTTATAGATTATCCGTGTTTTAATAGAATTTATCTTTTTTCTTTCCTTCTTTTTTTTTTCTTTTTTTGGCTCTTGTTATTGCTGTGCGTAACTCAGTCATTAGCTGATTATCATTTTGGCACCTTATACAGATTGCTGAGGCAGCCGAGTCTAAACCATATATTATCACTGGAGATGGCATTGGTGGATCTGTGGCCTCTCTCTTTACCCTGAGGCTGCTTTGCTCTCTTAATACAACAAAGGTGAAACCGCCTCTTTGCGTCACTTTTGGTTCACCCCTTCTGGGAGATTCTGGGCTCCAAAGGGCTATTGCAGACCATATAACCTGGAATTCTTGCTTCTTGCATGTTGTTTCCATGGACGATTGCATTCCCAGCCTCTTTGTTCAGCCTAATCATCCAGCTGGTGGGCAGATGACGGACCAAACAAGGACTTACCATCCTTTCGGAAGATTTATGTTCTCTTCCAACTCAGGTGGAACATGTTTCGAGGATCCTGATTCAGCTTTAGAATTGCTAAGGAAGATGAGTGCAGAAAGTGGAGGAAATGAACAGAGTTACGATTATGGCTCCATTATTGCAAGTCACAGAAGAGGTTTGATTTGCAAGGATGAAACTAACTTAAGTGCACGTGGTACTAATTCGCACAGGGGGAGGGCAAGTGGCGCTGCCCAATACCTTGCTAGTCTCTTTCAACTTCAGGTAGCACAGCTAAACTATTTATCATCAGATATATCCAAATAAGTTGGATAGAACCGGAACATATCAGCAAAAAACATATCAAGTTTATCTATTGCCTAGGACTAGGCTATAAATGGAAATACCTTCTGTGTGTAGTATTGCTCTAGATAAATTTGAGAAAATAAGCAGGGAGGAAACTACAAGTGCATTGGAGGAAGGGGGAGGGTTTTTATATAGAAAAATGATAAACAGTAAGGAAAGAAATTGAAAAAGTACATCAAGAATTTGAAATGAATCAATAATACTTTTTACGACAAATGGTCCAATTCTTATTGAATGCATAATTCTCGATGTACTTGCTCAACTTTTTTTTCTTATTGTTTATCATTTTCTTTTATGATATTATAAAAGTAGCCGAGAGCATTCCAAACACTTCATTAAATTTTATTATCGCTCTCCATTCTTTCTCATTCACTTGCATTTTCCCTTAATCTCCTTAAAGAGCTTTTTCTTTTATGGTCATCTTCTCAAATTTTTGTAATGAACATTCCAAATATTACATTAGATGTGTTGCTAACATAGCTACTAAGCTTTTAGCATCGAATGTCTCATATAGGGCAAAGGTGTTAATGCATAAGAACATCACACAAGCATATAAACAAGTTCTGAGCACAATTTGATGGGTGAATTGGAGAATTTCCCTATCTTAATTCCTAAACTATATGTGGTATACCTTAACCAGAGGTTTCCAGGATCACTGCATTTTAGAAATTTTTTTTATGGTCTAGATTCGATACTTGTGTCTATGTTGCTCCAGATGTTGTCACTGCTGCAGGATTTTTTGAGAAACTCTCAGCTGGAGCTTCTACAGAAAGAAAAGTCAGTTCTGGACCAAAAGAGGCAGCGACTTGAAAGGACAGCAAAAGAATTGAATGAAATTAAAATATACGCGGCTTACATTGGATGGTACAAGAAATTTTCAGCGGAAGACAAAACTCCATATTATGACAGATACAAGAATCAATCATTCAAGGCAGATATCAAGGTAAATGCATTTAAAAAAAATCTTCAAAATTACTGGGAACGCCAGGTGAAAGAGGCGACAGAAATGCCTCAGAAAGCGGGGGCAGCATTACGGGATCGATGGCTCTTTGGAGGGACAACTTACCGAAGGTTGGTGGAACCGCTTGCAATTGCTGATTATTACAAAAGCAAGGATGCTAGAAATTACTTCACTCAAAGATCTGAAGAAAGACTAAAACACTACAAACTATTGGAGCAATGGTACGATGAGGACCCAACCATCAGAAACATGGAAAAACGAAATTCTTCTCCCCCTTCTCTGACAGAAGATTCTTGCTTTTGGGCGCATGTGGAAGAGGCCATCATCTCATGTAAGAATCTGAATATGGGAGTATCAGCCAGCAGCGAGATAGAGAATTTGAAAAAATTTGAGAAAAGAGTTTTGGAGCTAATCAAGAAGTACAAAGTGTCATCAGACATCTTCTGGGAAAAAGGCAGCTTCATGAAATGGTGGAGAGAGTATGAGAAAATCCTAGATGAAAAACTGATGGGTACTTCTTATGCTTCCCCTCTCGGCGATCTTTTGCACAACCGCAGATACATTACTATGTACGAAAGCGGGTCCTTGGTCCTCTAAAAAATCAATATTCATCCTTAATCTCTATTCAATTGTAATAAACGAGCATAAGCATTTGCATTATAATCCATTGTTTCATTCATGATTGTTCCCTATTCTACTAGTATACATTTTGCTTATACACAAGCAAGGTGAGTGCATTATGGTTACATATTTTGTCTGTCCATTTCAAGGTTCCTGAGTTGAATTGTCAAAATTTAAAGGAATGTAAAGGGCTAAAAATATTATATAAATATATTAGGTTGAGTCCATTAATTATTTGGCTTAACTCATTAGATTAGATGATAGGGCCTAGTGAGTTCGGTTCAATTATTGGAATGACTAAAGGAGAATTAACTTGGTGGGCTTGGAATAAGAATCATTGACTGATCTGACCGCATCTAACCTTTCTTAATTAAACTTATGCACTTATGTGGAAAGCTACTGGCCTTAGGCTTATAGCTATTTCATTAGGATAACCTTAAAATAAGTAAACTCTATCTCATTTATTGATCGCTAAAGTGATATAACGGATTTCATTAGGCTTAAGAGTATAAATACTCAATCATTCCTTCTCATTAGAGGATTCCCTTTTAGTTGGATTCTAGTGATTAGAGAAATGGTGTTCTCACTAAGAATTCTCTACTTTCAAAGATCAAATAAGAGATCAGCAAAGAAAGATTTCCATTGTTCAAGAACTACACGATTGACACTTGAGGTCCCCTTAGCACCTTTATCTATCACTTATGTATTCGAGATGCTTGAGATTGTCTGTTCCTCCTCCTTGCCTCTCTTTCTCTTGTCATCCTATTACATGCCATCTCTACATCACTTTCTCTAAAGTTACGTGTAATGCGGTACTCACAACGATACTCAGGTGACTACTCCTACTGGGACCCCTCATCTACATTTTAGCGACTCCACTAAAAATAAAGTTAAGTAACAAAGAGTAATTGCACCTACTAGGAAAGAGGACTATCTAACAATATCTATCAATAACAAGATCTTAACACTGAATTGATGGTAAAGAACTTGACTTAAATACCGCAAAATACTAGTCAAGACAATTCACTGCTTGAGGATCCCATAGATCCTAGAAAAATGATGTAGACTATATAGGAGAACACAAGGGCTTTGAATCAACTTATGATCATGCTTACTCCACTCGTCATAAGGTTAGCTACTACTATTGGTGTGCAACAAAGTGTGGCTCCACTAAACATCAACATTGTTGTGCAGCAGGGTGCCACCTATGTAGCCCATGCAACTCCATCACATCCAATTCCTCATATCAATCCTCCCATTGATGAGGAGACCATTTTTTAAGAGCAAACCCCTCCACCAAATGTTCCCCCTCTTAATGCTCTCAATGGATTTAGCTGTCAACCTACTCCCGCACTTGCTTCCATAGTATTTTCTCTAAGGACCTCCTTTGTAGTGAAGGAAGACTTGGACATATATTTAAAAGAAATATAAGCAAAGTCGACTGTGGGAGTGTCAGAGTTAAGACTCCTTTACCGTTAGCACATTGCTCAAAAACCCTATCCTAAGGACTATGTTAGTCCTAAGTTCATCTTGTTCAACAGCAAGAAAGGGTTTGGAAAAGAATATTTACTTAAGTTTATTGACACCCTAAAGTATATAGGTTGGATGATGACCTAAAGCTCAAAGAATTCTCCAATCACTGACCAAAAAGGCATACACTTGGTATATTAATCTCCTTGTAGGGTTAGTTGATTCATGGGGGTCCATGTGCAAGCTATTCCTAGAGAAATTCTTCTCCACTCAAGAACCGATCACGATAACAGACATGGGAAGAACACGACAGTATCCTAAGGAAGACTTGATGAATTATATAGAGCGCTTTAGGGAACATGCCTTAGACATATGTGATGAGAGGGAGTTAGTGAAGATTTGTATTCAATGGATGTTCACTGAGTACGCATTCCACTTAGAAAATCTCAACCTAAATTCCTTTACTACACTTGTCGAGATTGTAAGAAAAACTAACAACTTCGTTCAAGGTAATGAAGAGAAAATGGAAGGTTTGGGAAATGAGCAATATCTGCTATCTTGGCCTAAGTTGAGATCCCTAAAGACAATAAGAAGTCAAGGAATGTTACATCACGAAGTTCTGCATCAACGCCTTCTTTCCCATGCCCAATGGGAAAGGCACATGCTCTATTTGACCAATGATTACGAGATAGGAATATCAAGCTTCCAAGAGTGGATCATTTACCGATGTAGAACAAAAAAAAATCCTAAGTTTTGCAAATATCATAGATTCGTAGGTTACCAAACAAAAGAGTGTTAGACTTTGAAGAAGTTTTTCAAAGATAGAGTCCATAATGGGGAACTTATCATAAAAAACAATGATGTTTATAATAATCCACTTCTTGCACACAACAAACAACAAGGTACTGCAAATACCACAACCATAATCCCAGCATCGAAAAAGGAGATATGTCACATGCCGAGGTGCATAATGCACAAAAGGTTATAACCTAGGAATGATGAGGGTGCATGTACGCTAGAGGTCACTGCTTTGATGAAGATGATTAACTTTAGATTTTTTATTTTTTATTTTAACTTACTAGGGTTTAATGAGGATGTACAGCTTGCAACAACAACTGCCCTTACCTAAATCACTAAGAGGTAGTATGGGGAGTGCAGTATAGTGCAACATATATGAAGAATGGCTAAGGCACATAAGAATACGATACTCTTTACAAACACGAACATGTGCGCTAAAAATCCTAACCACAACAGTCCTCTTTATGTGGAAAGTATGCTAAATGGGCATCCCATTAAAAGGACATTCATAGATAATGGCTTCTATATAAACATAATGTTTATGTCTACATTCAAGGTTGCAGGAATAGATAACCAATGCCTAGTAAGATAATCTATCACAGTAAATAGTTTCATTGATGTGCTTACAAACACAGTAGGGTGTGTCAATATGAGCTTTAAAGTTGGCCCTATATAAGGCTCTACACGCTTCAATGTGATCGACGTGCCCATATCCTACCATCTACTGGTTGGAAGAAAGTGGCTACACGATCATAATCTCATACCCTCAACATGGAATCATTGTATTAAGGGCCATTAGAAGGGAAAAGACAGATTCATTCCTACTATGAACAATCCGTTTTAACATAATGAGTCATACCTCACTGAGGCTGCATTCTTTGATGAGTATGCCAAAGAGGGAGAGACTGCTATTGCAAAACCCTTTAGCACACCATTACCCACTTGGGAAGAGATTTAAGATAAGCACAAGAAAAAAAAGAGAATGCAAGGCTCTTACGGGGGCAAGAAATAGCAAAAATAAATAAGGAAGTAGAAAGTTTCATCAGCCAAGGTAGGCAAAAGGTGATGGGGATCAGCTAGCATCAAGAGTTCAAGAGTCAAAGTCCAATGACCCGTTACATGGTATTGGAGGTCCAATGACAAGAGCTAGAGCTAAGCGGATGAGAGAAGCTTTGCAAGGATTAGTGATGGAGCTGCAAGAGAAGGAACCGAGCTTTACCAAGGGAGAATCGACATTTATTCTCATAAAGAACTCGAATGATGGAGACACACGAGGCATGGACAGACACACGGCTCGTGCCATGGCCGTGTAGCGATTGGAAGGAATCCATAGGATCATACACGGCCTCCATACACGGCCGTGTATCACGACCGTGTATACTTACACGGCCTAGCAGCACGACCAGCGGCACAACCGTATGTCCCAGTAGAATTCTCACAGAAGAATACACGGCCAAAAGGCACGGTCGTGTATGAAACCGTGTACTGTGCTCGTGATATACACAGAGACATACACGGCCTAGAGGCAGGGCCGTGTATGAGACCGTGCACTTTGTTAGTCGCATGCCCAGCAGCATACATGGCTTGGAGACACGGCCATGTATGAAACCGTGTACTATGCGTGTATTTTATTATTTCTTTCCACGTGTACGCTTAGATTTTCCTTTTCTAGACATTGTACGAGGAAGTATAAATACCCTCTTGTCAGATACGCTAGGGTTACGAATTTTACAGACTCTTTTAAATACACAATTTTGAGAGCTCTCTCTCTCTTTGTTCTCTGCGAAAGAACTCCTTCGATTTCTTCGATCTAAACGCTTGGGGAAGTCATCTTGATAACTTAGGTTTCAATCAACAAGTGTGGTTGGGGTCTAATTCCGTTCATCGTTTGTTCAAGACGATTCTTGGGGATCCGATTTCAAATCACGATCGTCGGGTTCTAGGTTTAATATACCTAGGGTTCGCATCATTTGGTATCAGAGCTTCGGCTTCTTGATTTAAGTAATTCTATCCTTTTCTATTAATTATCGTTGTCTTCTTTAAAAAAAAAAAATTGTTTATTTGTCGTAGGGATTCAAGTCGTTCGAATAGTTACCTGTTTGTTGTTCATCTGGAAATTCGTATTAAAAAAAAAGGAAGAAGAGAAATTCGTATTGAAAAAAAAAAAAAAAAGAAGATCATTTCAGTAATCCAGTATCTATAATTCTCGACATTCGATTGTATTCATTATGTCCCTATTGGAGTCCTTGTCCGTGTTTCTCTTAATTGACTGTTGAATTGGAACCGTTTGTTTAAAAAGTTGAGTTGCCTTAGTGGTTTATGTTAAAGAAATTTTGATTGAGTTCTGATCAAAGAGCTTATAAGAGCGAGTTGTGAGGATCATCTATTTATTGAACGAAACACGAGTGAATCCACATCTGTGAGTGTAAACAGGTGAGGGAGTGAATTGTGAGGTTTATATTTTTTTTTTTTTTTTGTGTGTTATTTCTAACCCTTTTGTTGCAGCAATATGTCTGATCAAAGTCCTACTAGTGGAGAGAAGGGAGGCGTAGATAATAAATTGATGCTTGAGGCATTATTCGGTGAGATGAGAAAAATGCTGAGTGCTGAAATGGAGCAAGTCCATGAGAGGTTGGATAAGATGGAGCAGAGTAGGGAACCGTCAGGTAGTAATGTTGTGGGGAGAAGAACCAATAGGCATTCAAGAGGGGGAGTGAGTATAGAAGAGAAGGAGGATACTGATTCAGGGGAATATGGTTTCATGAGGGAGAGAAGAGATACCTAACGGCAAGATGGTAATTTGAGTAGTATTAAGATGAAGATACCTTCGTTTCAAGGGAAGAATGATCTAGAGCTGTATTTGGAGTGGGAAAGAAAAGTGGACCATGTATTTGATTGCCATAATTACAGTGAGGAGAAGAAGATAAAGTTAGCTGCAATTGAATTTTCTGATTATGCCAGTGTGTGGTGGGATCAGCTGGTGCGTAATAGGAGAAGGTATGGTGAGAGGCCTGTTAGCACTTGGAATGAGATGAAAACAATTATGCAAAAGAGATTTATCCCTAGTCACTATTATAGGGATTTGCGTAGGAAATTACAGGGGTTGACACAAGGGTCCAGGAGTGTAGAGGATTATTATAAGGAGATGGAGATAGCTATGATTAGAGTTAACGTGGATGAGGAAGATGAGGCTACAATGGCCAGATTCATCAATGGGTTGAATCGGGAGATCGCTAATGTAGTAGACTTACAACAATATGTGGATATTGAGGAATTGTTGCATAAGGCGATCAAGGTAGAGAAGCAGTTGAAGTATAAAGGGAATTCTAAATCTTGGACGACTTCTAACTCTTCATGGAAGTCAAATTGGAAGAAGAACACTGCAGACTCAAAACCAAAAGAGGATGTGAAGGCCAAGAGTCCAGTTACTTCCTCTAAAGGTAAATCTGACACTAAACCATTCACTAGAACTCGTGATGTCAAATGTTTCAGGTGTCAGGGGTTTGGACATATTGCATCTCAATGTCCAAATCAAAGGACCATGATCGTTCGGGATAATGGAGATATGGAGAGTATTAGTTCCAGTGATGATGACATGCCACCATTGGAGGATTGTAGTGATGTGGATGTTGAGGGATCCGTGAGTGGGGAATTGCTAGTTACTAGGCGTGTCCTTAGTACTCAGCCTAAGGATGATGGTGAAGGGGTTCAGCGTGAGCATATTTTTCACACCCGGTGTCATGTGCAGAAGAAGGTATGCAGCTTGATCATTGATAGTGGTAGCTGTACTAATGTTGCTAGTACCTTATTGGTTGATAAGTTGAGGTTGAAGACTTCGAAGCATCAGAAACCATACCGGTTATAGTGGTTGAATGAGTGTGGGGAAGTGAAGGTGACCAGGCAGGATCTTATTTCATTTTCTATTGGGAGTTATCATGATGAGGTGATGTGTGATGTAGTTCCCATGCAGGCTAGTCGCATATTGTTGGGGCGACCATGGCAGTTCGATAGGAGGGTAATGTATGATGGGTACAAGAACCATTACTCTTTTGTTTTAAACAAGAGAAATGTGGTTCTAACTCCCCAGAAACCATGGGAGGCTTGTGAGGATCAAGTGAGGCTAGCAAAAGAGTTCAGAGAGAAACACTTGAGTGGATAAGAAAAGAGTGAAAAAGAAAGAAAGAGTGAGAGGCAAACACTTGTGAGCCAAGAGAGTGAAGAGCTTAACACACTGGGTGGAGTTGCAAGAAAAAGTGAGGTTAAGAGTGCAATAGTGGCCAGGAAACAACTACTTGTACTCATGTACAAGGATTTGTATTTTACTACTACTAACCTTAACTCTTCTTTGCCAAGTGTGGTTGTATCTCTTTTGCAGGAATATGAGGACTTGTTCCCTGAGGAAGTCCCAAGGGGATTGCCCCCACTAAGAGGCATTGAGCACCAGATTGACTTTATACCAGGTGTTTCCATTCCTAATCGGCCAGGTTATCGGGCCAATCCAGAGGAAACTAAGGAGATCCAAAGGCAGGTTGATGATCTAGTAGAGAAGGGGTTTGTGAGAGAAAGCCTCAGTCCATGCTCAGTTCCTGTCATCCTGGTTCCCAAGAAGGATGGAACATGGCGGATGTGTGTTGACTGTCGAGCAATCAACAAGATCACAGTTAAGTATAGACATCCTATCCCTAGACTTGATGATATGCTTGATGAGTTGCATGGTGCCTGTTTGTTTTCCAAAATTGATTTAAAGAATGGCTATTACCAAATTCGCATGAAAGAGGGAGATGAGTGGAAAACGACTTTTAAAACTAAACATGGTTTATATGAGTGGATGGTAATGCCTTTTGGATTAACAAATGCGCCTAGCACATTTATGAGGTTGATGAATCATGTTCTTCGCATTTTCATTGGAAAGTTTGTTGTTGTCTACTTTGATGATATCTTAGTTTACAGCACGACTTTAAATGAACATGTTCAGCATTTGCAAAGTGTGTTTACCGTTTTGCGAGAAAACAAGTTGTATGCAAACTTGAAGAAGTGCACCTTTTGTATGGAATCTGTGGTTTTTCTTGGATTTGTTGTAGGTGCAGATGGAATTGCTATGGATGAAGAAAAGGTGAAGGCGATCAGGGAGTGGCCAACACCTAGGAACACAAGTGAGGTCAGAAGCTTTCATGGATTAGCAAGTTTTTATAGGAGGTTTGTTAGGGACTTTAGTTCTATAGCTGCTCCTTTAAATGATCTTGTTAAGAAGAATGCTGAGTTTAGGTGGACTAAAGTGCATGAGGAGGCTTTTAATGCTTTGAAAGGTAAGTTGACTAATGCACCATTACTTATTCTACCTAATTTTGAGAAGGTTTTTGAGATTGAATGCGATGCTTCTGGGAAAGGTATTGGTGGTGTTTTGATGCAGGAATCCAAACTGATCGCTTATTTTAGCGAAAAACTTAATGGCACTGCATTAAATTACCCAGTCTATGACAAGGAGTTATATTCTTTGGTGAGGACCTTGCAAACTTGGCAACATTACCTATGGCCTAAGGAGTTCATCATTCATTCCGATCATGAGAGTTTGAAGTTTCTGAAAACTCAAGGTAAGTTGAACAAGAGGCATGCAAAGTGGCTGGAGTTCATTGAGACATTTCCGTATGTGATTAAATACAAGCAAGGAAAAGAGAATGTGGTGGCTGATGCACTTTCTCGAAGGTATTCACTTTTGACTTCTTTGCATACTAGATTGCTTGGATTTGAACTCATTAAGGAATTGTATGAGACTGATGCTGATTTTGGTCAAATTTGGGCTGCTTGTGCTGAGTCTGGATATGCTGACTTTTATAGGCATGATGGGTACTTGTTTAAGAAAGATAGGTTGTGTGTGCCTAAAAGTTCTGTGCGTGAATTGCTTGTGAGGGAAACACATGGGGGTGGTTTAATGGGACACTTTGGTGTTAAAAAGACTTTGGATATTTTGCATGAACACTTTTATTGGCCAAAAATGAAGCATAATGTGCAAACTATGTGTGACAAGTGCATTGCATGTAGACAGGCTAAATCCAAAGTAATGCCCCATGGAGAATACCTTCCATTACCTGTGCCTAATCAACCCTGGACTGACATTTCTATGGATTTTGTGTTAGGGTTACCACGATCTCAAGGTGGAAAAGATAGCATATTTGTTGTTGTTGATAGGTTTAGTAAGATGGCTCACTTCATTGCCTGTTCTAAAACTAATGATGCACAACATATTGCTGATTTGTTCTTTAGAGAGATTGTGCGATTGCATGGCTTGCCCAATTCTATTGTGAGTGATAGGGATGTGAAATTCTTGAGTCATTTTTGGCGTACTTTGTGGAATAGGCTAGGCACTAAGTTGCTATTCTCTACTGTTGCACATCCTCAAACTGATGGTCAGACCGAAGTAGTCAATAGGACTCTTTCAACCCTGTTGCGTGCTGTGATTCATAAAAATTTGAAACAATGAGAGCAATGTCTACCACATGTAGAATTTGCATATAATAGGACTGTGCATTCCACTACATCTTACTCCCCATTTGAGATTGTGTATGGTTTTAATCCTTTGACTCCACTGGATATTTTGCCTTTGCCTGTTAATGAATTTGTTGATCTTGATGGAAAGAAAAAGGCAGAATTTGTGCGGGAATTGCATGCTTAAGTTCGGGCTAACATTGAGAAGAAAAATGAGCATTATGCTCGCCAGGCCAATAAGGGTCGTGTGAAGGTTGTTTTTCATCCAGGAGATTGGGTGTGGGTGCATCTGAGAAAGGCGCGATTTGCCGAACAGCGAAAATCTAAGTTGCACCCTAGGGGAGATGGGCCATTCCAAGTGTTGGAGCGCATCAATGATAACGCTTACAAGATTGACTTACCAAGTCACTATGGTAATGTAAGCGCAACTTTTAATGTTTCTGACCTTACTCTATATGATGCAGGTGATTCGAGGACGAATCTTTTCGAGGAAGGAGGGAATGATGGGGATCAGCTAGCATCAAGAGTTCAAGAGTCAAAGTCCAATGACCCGTTACATGGTATTGGAGGTCCAATGACAAGAGCTAGAGCTAAGCGGATGAGAGAAGCTTTGCAAGGATTAGTGATGGAGCTGCAAGAGAAGGAACCGAGCTTTACCAAGGGAGAATCGACATTTATTCTCATAAAGAACTCGAATGATGGAGACACACGAGGCATGGACAGACACACGGCTCGTGCCACGGCCGTGTAGCGATTGGAAGGAATCTACAGGATCATATACGGCCTCCATACACGGCCGTGTATCACGACCGTGTATACTTACACGGCCTAGTAGCACGGCCAGCGGCACAACCGTATGTCCCAGTAGAATTCTCACAGAAGAATACACGGCCAAAAAGCACGGTCGTGTATGAAACCGTGTACTGTGCTCATCATATACACAGAGACATACACGGCCTAGAGGCACGGCCGTGTATGAGACCGTGTACTTTGTTAGTCGCATGCCCAGCAGCATACACGGCTTGGAGACACGGCCGTGTATGAAACCGTGTACTATGCTTGTATTTTATTATTTTTTTCCACGTGTACGCTTAGATTTTCCTTTTCTAGACATTGTACGAGGAAGTATAAATACCCTCTTGTCAGATACGCTAGGGTTACGAATTTTACAGACTCTTTTGAATACACAATTTTGAGAGCTCTCTCTCTCTTTGTTCTCTGCGAAAGAACTCCTTCGATTTCTTCGATCTAAACGCTTGGGGAAGTCATCTTGATAACTTAGGTTTCAATCAACAGGTGTGGTTGGGGTCTAGTTCCGTTCATCGCTTGTTCAAGACGATTCTTAGGGATCCGATTTCAAATCATGATCGTCGGGTTCTAGGTTTAATATACCTAGGGTTCGCATCAAAAGGTGTACTACTTATGACAGTCTATAGGATTCGAAGAAGATGGACTGTTAAGGCTTGAGAAAGATATTCTATAAGAGACTTGGACAAGGGGAGCTTATCATTGAAGATAATGATACTCACATGTTAGAGCATGGCTCACCTGATAGTGATTAGTGATTTATTAAGTATAAAAGTCAAGATTAAAACTTGACATTACTTTTGAAAAAATAAAGATCAGACTTCGCTACAAATAATAAAAGTTTCATTTTTTTTTAATCTTTGAGTTATAGTCTTATACATAGTTGTCAAAATTGCGAGTTAACTCGCATGTTTCTACGATTTTACGAGTTGGTGAGCACATTCCTAGTCAACTCGCATGTAAAAATGTTTTTGAGGTAAAATCGTAGTAAAATCGCGATTTTGAACAGTAAAATTGTCAAAATCGCGATTTTACTATGTTTCCACCGATTCCACAATATTGCAAAATTAAGTAAAATTTCAACTATCCGAATCTGAATAAACAAATATGTGTTGCATTGCATTGAAGTAGGGGAGTATGAGTTATACCCCAACATGTTTGTCGGTCATTACTCCTCTCTTGTTAGTGTGTTGCATTGTATTGAAGTCTTTGTGTTTATGTTCGTTGATTGTTAGTTTTCTTGTTCCTATTTGTGATCATGTTCGTATTAAAGCATTCATGTTTGATTACTGCAACTTTTCTTATTTTAACTAATATTTTGGTAATAGTAAATAAAATAAAGGGTAAATAACTTTAACTTTATAAGAATTTTTTAGATTTTTAATTTTATAGGAAAGGTATAAATGTATTTACATTTCTATCTTTTCAATATATCATTCTCATAGTTAAGTAAATGTGAGATATTGCTGGGTAAATATATTTAGAATTAATAATCATGAATAGTGCAAAAATTTACTTAGTAATATATAATTTTAAAGGTTTTTCTTGTTATAGTATCTTCTTTATTATGTATTTTTGGTTAGTAGTTATTTGTCATTTTTTAATATTACTCCTTTCTAATGGTATATCTTCGTTATCAATTTTTATTTATTAGTAATTTCTTAAAGTCACAATTGATTTTTAAATTTTATCTATTATCTTTTAGATTTTGTATATATAACTAGGTGAAACTTGTTTTATACATGATTTATCATTTTAGAAATAAAATATCTATATTATATAACTTATGCTCGATTATCTATATTATGACTTTTATTGCAAATTTTCAATTTATGGCTAAAATAAATACTCAATTTTTTTATTTCTATTATTCATTATATTTTTCAATGACTATTATAAGTAAATTTATAATATTTGGAAGTTATTTTACATAAGTTGTAGAAACTTACATTTGTACGTTCCGTTTGTACGTTCCGATTCTACGGACCCCTTAGAGATTCTATGTAAAATCACGATTTTGACAACCTTGGTCTTATATACTCGTGCTTTAAGCCTAAGTAATGCCCTAGCATCTTAGCTTCCATGCCTTAAGCCTAAGCAAAGCCTTAGCATCATTCCCATACCTTAAGCCCAGGAAATACATCGACATCATGACTCTCACCCCCTAAGCCTAAGCGATGCCTTAGCATTCGAATCTCATGCTAATGCTTCTAATTATGAGTGAAACTTGCTCATTTCTTTAAAGTTGGCCATGAAGCGACTTTTCAACTTGAGCAGCATTTAGCTAATTTATTCCTATACCCTAATAAATCATCATGTTAGAATTTATAAAAAATTCATGATTCATTGCAACAAAGTATATAAGGGGTAGTGTAAACGTCGATGTTGACTGGTAAGAGCTTTGACTCTTAGGCGTATGATGGAAAGCCAGGCATATACAATGCAGGCTAGTAAGAGCTTTGACTCCTCAGCATACGATGGAAAGTCAAGCATATATAGTGTAGATTAGTAAGAGCTTTGACTTCCCGACGCATAATAGAAAGTTAGGCATGAATAGTGCAAACCAGTATGAGCTTTGACTCTTAGGCGTATGATGGAAAGTCGAGCATATACAATGTAGATTAGTATGAGCGTTGCCTCCCAAGTGCATCATAAGCCACTACAGCTATGTAAGAAAATCAATCTACTTATGCTCAATTATAAAATTTCTATCATGGAGTATTTTTTTTTTAATCTCCTAGTAACTTATACTAAATATTCAAGTAGTGGGAAATACCTCATTGACTAGTAAAAGAGAGCTCACGACTTTAGGCAATGAATGTCATTATCGCTATTTAAGCACAATTGAATATTTTCTCAAAATAAATCTCTTATACATCATCGCTGGCAAGAGAGAACTTTGCTCCAATACGCGAGATGACTTTAGAGGCTTCTTAGATCTTAAGAGCCTAAGTGGTCTCATTTTCATGACACCCCTCTAAGTGGGTCTTTACATCGCTACTGCTAAGTGAAGGCATTGCCTCTTAAGTGCACGATGACTTACACATATTTAAATAATGCAAGCTACAAAGAGGTCCTCTAGTGGCTCTATTAGATGGGATGGCACAACAAAATCATGAGAGGAAAAGTTTTACCTAAAATCTAAAGTTGCTACCCAGTCTCGATGAGACATGTTAGCGACTAGGGGAGGAGAGATATTCCAGGTGTAGCATACAAAGAAGTAGCGCATCAACATAAGCATCAATCACACTCCTCAACTAGTACCTTAACATCAAAGTACCTTCTTCAGATCATTCAAATCTTCAATGCTATCACCATCGTCAACCTAAAAAGCTTTAAGGATGCTTGACTAATATAATAACTAGTTAAGAGATGCAATCCCCAACTGGCACATAGATGTCCCAGTCTTCTTCAAAAGAGCCATGCACTCTAACATCAAAGCTGACATGCTCTACCCAAGACTTCCACCAAAAGGGTGACTACTTAAGAGTGTAGTCTAGGTGATAAATAGAGGTAGCTTTCTTCTTTCATTCCTAAAGCAAACACCGAATCACCTTTAATGGTGACCCTCCAGTTAGCTTGAGGCTTGTTATGCTCAAGACTTGATCCACTTGAGGCTAGCTGTGCTTGAGACCTACTAAGGCCTACTACATATCGAGCCTACTATGATCAAGTACCTCTACATGCAACACATGCCATGATTGAGGCTTACTATGCCCGAGACCTATTAGGGTCTGCTGTGGCTCACTCTATTAGAGGTCTACTATACTTGACCTTATGACATTCTTGCTCTAATAGGATTGATAAACCAACTTCTATCAGCTGCAAAGATAAAAGGAAATACATTAGTTGCCAATATAAGATTTATTCATGTAAGTATACAAAATGAGAATACTTACTCTCATGTATGACTCTAACCTAGAACTTAAGGATATCTCCCCTTAAATCCTCAAAGAAATGTGGGAATTGCACTTCCATCGCCCTCACATGTGGGAACCATGATTAAGCAGATGTAGTAATGGCATAAAGGATCTTAAGTCATAGCTACATTTCCATCCTACTCTCTTGTGGGAACCACAGTTGAGTGGAAGTAGTAATGGCATTAAGGATCCTGATCTTCTTCAAGAGAGTAATATTATCTAACCTTGCGATGGATAAGAATGCTCTTATTAAGAACTTTCTACCAAGAAATGAAACAAAGTTCCTGTCACACTCATGATCGAAGGAAGAAGAGGGATGAAGTCTCTATCGCTAGCCAAATTTGGTAAAGTTGCTAATTATAACTAGAGCAAACTTGGGGAAACGAAGTTCTTATTTGCTCTCCAAGAAAACTTGTGAACAAAGTTGCAATGAGAATGAGCATTGTCATTAAACTTGGACATACTTCATTCTTATGTCGAGTTGTCAACAAATCAAGCCCTTATGTCACCTACGATTCTAAGGAAAAAAAAATCATTTTGATCAAGCATGTTCATTGATAGAGATTGAATCGAATTCTTGAGTTCTAGATAGATAATAAGCATAGAGCTATGAATGGAACATAGCAATAAAATGGCCCTATCCTACGTTGGCAAACAAGACATTTTGAGCATTAAAAATGATGCAAACAACTAGAAATTCATGATAGAAAATTAGAAGCATATAGAGAAATCATCTAGAGACAAGCTTATAATGGAAAATTGGTAGGTAAGAAATCTTATTTTGCACACTTGTCCTTGAAAAGGTTGATTCTAGAAGATCACGTGACAAGTTACTTGCCTGTCACTATTTTCGATCACCATGGAACTAAGGCAAAGAGGAAAACCAACTCATACTTGTCAAGGGAACATAAAATGCATTGTAAGAATTTGAGGTGAGAAAATCCAAAATAGAAAACAAAAAGAAGAGTAAAGGTATATATTAGAAAAATATTGGAACTAGTGGGTATACTTGAGTTTGGGAAGCGAAGTATGTTATTCCATAAATCTAAAGCTGATGAAGAAAGACTATCTACCATCATCACAAGCTAAAAAACCCTCACATATGCACACATGGATGTATCCATCATGAAATCACTCACTGATGCAAGATATGGAAGATGGATAGCATGACTTTCCTCAACACATGAAATACATTCCAGCTAACATCTATATCTTGAGTTTCGTATTCAATAAATTAAAATACAGATGAAAGACACCAACATTCCAAATTTATAATTGAAGTGGTTTAGTCAAGAACATTTTAGTATCTCCTCCATAAAATAAGCATATGTACTCTAAGAGTACAAACACTGTTGTAGTCTTTTAGAAGCTCTTCTGCCAAAGCTTTTTGTTTTTCAATTGAAAGAACCAATGAAATTTGGCTTGTACTCCTCTTTAAAGCTGAATGCTAGAACCTAATGGCTGCGCACCATCATACTAAAAAATACAGCCAGTAGTCATCAAGAGGTCGTTCTCGCGGCATATGTCAGCCAGGGTTAGTGTACCAGCCACATTCGTGCGGATGGTCTTAGTCTTATGCATTTCACACCAATCCACATTTGGCCTACCAGTCACTCCAACAGCATTGAAAACATGAGTAGGCTTGAAACTCAGTATATTTGCCATGAGTCGCGAGTGATTCTCTAACTTTCTTTTTCCATACTCATATAGGGTGCCTTGCTTCTCATAGATATTCCCAAGGAAGCCCCCGATCCATCTTGTTTGACCACAAATCAGAAACTTAAGGGATGGCTTTGGAGTAGAGGTACTGTTCTTCGAGGTGAGCATTGCATCCATTCCTTTCGCTCTGAAAGCACACGATCCACAAGAGAGCTTCTTTAGACCCTTACGGTTGATCGCGAAAGCGGCGATTCCAGTGTTGGTAACGTCGTGGCAAGACCTCGCGTTGGTGACACCGAAGAGAGAGACACCAGCACGTTATCTCCAATGCTGACTAACTTCCAGTCACACTTTAGACTAGTTTCCAATTGCGTCGAACCTCGTGAACAAGGCATGCACCATCGAAATAGATTCGATTGGTTTCAGACTGCAGTGGAAAAAACTGGATTTTATAGCGCAAGCAAAGTCAACCTCGTCAGGCAATGTTAATATTTTTGCTTATTAGGATGCTTATTAGGACAGCAAATACTTCACAATTTTATTTGATTAATTTAGTTCTAAATTATAGGAAATAAATAAGTTTATTTAGATTTGATTTACTACAATTTAGCAAGTGATACTTATCAACTTTGATATGATTGTGTTTTACAAAAACACAAAGATTTCATTGAATGAATTATTGCATTTTCTGTTTTGCTGCTACAAATTCTTGTTCCTTTGTTTTTTGCTGCCATAGAGAGTGATATCAGCTTTTTGTCTGTTGCTCCACTGGTGTTTGATGGAGAAAACTATCAGGTATGGGCTGTTCAAATGGAAATGTATTTGGAGGCCTTAGATCTATGGGAAGCTGTGGAAGAAGATTATGATCTGTTTATACTTCTCGAAAATCCGACCATGGCACAAATCAAGACGCACAAGGAGAGGAAAACCAAGAAGTCGAAAGCAAAAGCATGCCTATTTGCTGCTGTATCTTCAACAATCTTCACGAGGATAATGTCATGCAAGATAGCCAAGTCCATTTGGGATTATCTCAAGCAAGAGTATGCTGGAGACGAAAGAATCAAAGGGATGAAGGTGTTGAACTTGATCAAGGATTTTGAGTTGCAAAAGATGAAGGAGTCCGAAACAATTAAGGAGTATTCCGATAGGCGCCTTGACATTGCAAACAAAATCAAGCTGTTAGGATCAGAGTTTATGGACTTAAGGATTGTAGAGAAGATCCTAGTCATGGTGCCTGAGCGTTATGAAGCAACTGTGACAGCACTTGAGATTGAGAATATTAAGGACCTCTCAAAAATCTCCTTAGCTGAGTTGCTGCACGCGTTGCAAGCATAAGAGCAAAGAAGGCACATGAGAGAAAATGCAAGCATCGAAGGAGCCTTAATGGCAAAACACCACGGAGCTAATAAAAGCAAGTGGAAAGAGAAGAAGAATGAGGATAGGAATCCTCCGTTTGCTCCGAATGATAATAGGGGAAGAAAGGGGAGCAACAAAAACAAGTATCCTTCGTGTAGACATTGTGGCAAAGAAGGTCATCCACCATACAAATGCTGGAGGAGACCTGATGCAAAGTGTTCCAAATGCAATTAAATGGGACATAAATCAATTATTTGCAAAAGGAAGGGTCAGCAGCAAGTGAGTGAAGCACAAGTTGTTGAACAAAAGGAAGAAGATCAGCTGTTCGTTGCTTCATGTGTTGCAAACAACTGCTTGTCGAAAAGTTGGTTGATTGACAGTAGATGCACAAATCACATGACTAACAACAAGAAACTCTTCAAAATCTTGAGGCCAACTAACATTACGAAGGTTAAGATAAGTAATGGTGATTACATCTTAGTTAAAGGAATTAGGACCGTGATCATAACAAGGGCAAATGGCTCAAAGAACATATTTGATGTTCTTTATGTACCTGACATTGATCATAACTTGCTGAGTGTTAGCCAGTTGATCGAACGAGGACTCAAGGTCATCTTTGAAGAGAACTTTTGCAAAATTCTTGATGCCATAGGTCAGAAGGTTCTAAGTGTAAGAATGAGAGGAAAAAGCTTTTCTTTCGAACCAATAACTGATAAACCAGCAGCATTCACCTCAGAGGCAAGTAGCACCGAGCTATGGCATAAAAGGCTTGGACATTGCCACTTAAAGAGGATGAAATCACTAAGGGAAAGGGTGCCTACGATTGGAATTCCAACTTTGGCCAACTCCCTACCTATCTGCAATGTGTGTCAATATGGCAAGCAAATTAGACAACCATTCCCTAAGCCGGCTTGGAGAGCCACATGCAAATTGCAACTAATACACACAGACATTGCTGGTCCTCAAAGAACTCCTTCATTAGAGGTAGTCTTTATTATGTTATATCCATTAATGACTTCACAAGAATGTGTTGGATTTTTTTCTTGAAGTATAAATCAAATGTTGTTGTTGCATTTTGGAAGTTTAAACGTTTGGTGGAAAATCAAAGTGATTGCAAAATTCAAGCCATAAGATCTAACAATGGGAAGGAATACACATCTAAAAGATTCAATATGTTTTGTGAAGAGGCAGGCATTCAACATCAACTAACGGCTCCATACACTCTGCAACAAAATAGAGTGAGTGAAAGAAGGAATAGATATATAATGGAGATGGCAAGGTGTATGTTGCACGACAAGGAGTTGCTAAAAAATCTTTAGGCTGAAGTTGCAAGTACAGCTGCCTTCTTGCAAAACAGACTTTCCACACGAGCATTGAAGGACAAAACACCTTTTGAAGCTTGGTATGGCTACAAACTCTCTTTAGACTTCCTTAAAGTGTTTGGTTGTTTGTGTTTTTCGCATGTTCCAAATGTCAAACGTGATAAGCTAGATAAAAGATCAGCACTAGGAATCTTTATTGGCTATAGTTCCACATCCAAAGCATACAAAATTTATCAACCTCAAACTAAAAAGATTATAGTCAGTAGAGATGTGATCTTTAATGAAAATGACAAGTGGAATTGGGAAAAACCGAAGGAAACACAAGCATCAAGACAGCAAGCTAACCTTCAGTTTCAAGAGAATGATGATCAAGAAATAGAGCTGTGGCGAGAAGAATTGGAAGACGATCCACCTGTCCGAGGAACAAGACCACTTTAAGAGGTTTATCAGCGCTGCTATGTTGCAATATGTGAACCAGCAAGCTATGAGGATGTAGCTAAAGATAAGAAGTGGGCAAAGGCAATGGAAGAAGAAATGGTAATGATCAAGAAAAACAAGACATGGAAGCTTGTGGACAGACCAGCTGATAGAAAAATCATTGGAGTGAAGTGGGTATTTCGAACTAAACTTAATGCTGATGGATCAGTCAACAAGTATAAAGCAAGGCTTGTCATTAAGGGATATGCTCAAATTTTTTGAGTGGATTATTTTGATATGTTTGCTCCAGTTGCTAGATTGGATACCATTCGTTTAGTCTTAGCTGTTATTGCACAACACGGATGGAAAGTACTACAACTAGATGTCAAATTCGCATTCCTAAATGGTTCTTTACAAGAAGAAATTTATGTAGAGCAACCTGAAGGATTTGTAGAACAAGGTAAAGAAGACAAGGTATATTTGCTCAGGAAGGCCTTATATGGTTTGAAGCAAGCACCAAGAGCGTGATACAGCAAGATAGATAATCATCTATCAAGTTTAGGATTTGAAAAGAGCATGTCTGAAGCCACTCTCTATGTTAAACGTCAAGGATCTAATATGATTATTGTCTCTCTTTATGTTGATGACCTTCTAATTACAGGTGGAAACTCCAAGTTAGTGGAAGAGTTCAAAGAGGAAATGTTAGAAAGTTTTGAAATGATTGATCTAGGATTGATGACATAATTTTTGGGAATGGAAATCAAGCAACAAAAGGAGGAAGTTTTCATATGTCAGAGGAAATATGCAAAGGAAATCCTCAAGAAGTTCCATATGGAAGATTGCGAGGAAATGATAACTCCAATGAACCAAAAGGAGAGGTTAAGCAAGGATGATGGAGCTAATAGAGTTTATGAAAGCTACTTCAAAAGCTTGGTTGGATGTTTAATGTACTTGATAGCAACAAGACCTGATATACTATTTGTTGTAAGTATTTTATCTCGTTTCATACATTGTGCCAATGAAACACATTTAAAGGCAGCAAAAAGGGTAGTTAGATACATCAAGGGAACAATCAATCTTGGTGTCAAGTTCAAGAGATGTGAAGACTCAAGTTTATTTGGATTCTCCGAAAGTGATTGGGGTGGATCCATTGATGATATGAAGAGCACATCAGGTTATTGTTTTAGCTTAGGATCAGGGATGTTTTACTAGAACTCCAAGAAGCAAGAAACCGTGGCTCAATCAATAGCTGAAGCTGAGTTTGTTGCTACTGCTGTTGCTGTCAATTAGGCGTTGTGGCTATGGAAGCTGATGCACGACTTGAGGATGGATTAACAAGGAGAAACAAGGATATATGTTGATAATCAAGCAGCAATTGCAATCTCCAACAATCCGGTTTTTCATGGAAGAACAAAGCATTTCAAGATAAAGTTGTTCTTCTTAAGAAAAGTGAAAAAGGAAGGAGAAATCAACCTTGTATATTGCAAATCGGAAGAACAAGTGGTGGACATTTTTACAAAGCCTCTATCAGTAAATAAATTTGAATTATTGAGGCACAAACTTGGTATTTGCAGCTCTAAAAGCATGGAAGAGTGTTAATATTTTTGCTTATTAGGATGCTTATTAAGACAACAAATACTTCACAATTTTATTTGATTAATCTAGTTTTAAACTATAGGAAATAAATAAGTTTGTTTAAATTTGATTTACTACAATTTAGCAAGTGATACTTATCAACTTTGATATGATTGTGTTTTACAAAAACACAAAAATTTCATTGAATGAATTATTGCGTTTTTTGTTTTGCTGCTGCAAATTCTTGTTCCTCTGTTTTTCGTGTGTACTCTTGCAACAACAGGCAACAAATTGGTGATTTCCTATGAAGAACTAGAAAAGAAGAAATAAGTAAGAAAAAAAAACCCTCAATAAAAGAAGTTTATTATTTATACAAAAACGAAAGCATATCAATTTTTTTTGGACATCATGGATAGAGGCACTGATGCCCGAAATTTGTTGCTTAGTAAAGTAATTCCCCTTCGGCTTGGTTATGTTCCCTTTTGATATTGAAGCAAGAATTAGAACAATGATAATGTCTTATATCAAAATACCTAGCTGTTTCATATTGGCCGTTACCCCAATAAATTTTGAGTTAACAAACTCAAACGCTCTACAGATGGCCGAAATGGCTGACCTGATGGTCATTGGACCATTGGTATAATTACAAAGCTTGTTTTCACCCTGCTGTATTGGAGTGGTCATCTTCTCCATTACAGTTCAGCGAGTGGCATTGCCTACGGCTGACATTATTCCATATTTGCCGGAAACTTCGTGAGTCCAATCGACGTTGTCATTGCCGAAGAAGACTGCTTGAGATATTACTACCGGCAAGAAAAACAAAATTAGAATGAATGAAAAAGAAAAAAGAAAAAACAAGAAACAAAAGAAAAGGATTTGCTGGAAAGATGAATGATGATAAGAAGAGTAACTCTGTTCCCCCTACTTAGCAGCTAAGACCGTCTCAACTCGGATCAGCTACTTAAGAAGATGTAGATATTGGTGATGAGTTCTGTAATAGGCAGCCATTATGTGATGCCCAGGATGCGCTGCTCAATCCTTGGTTTAACTGTTTTGGCATGGGGAAACTCGATGGAAGATCTTATGTCTAATGTTGCTTTAGCAATGAATTGTGGAGATAGCATGCAGATCACGATGTCGGGTTGATATGCAAGGCCAATGTTCAGTACTCTTGCTGGTTTAGGAGTTTCAATGCTTCTTGGTGCCTAGTCTAAGAGACCTACTGGTTTAGGGTGGATTGAACCTATGATTGCTGGACCCTCAGCATGAAGACCTCTTCAAAGGAAAAGCACCTACAGAGAGTCAACGTGGTACATGTTCATGCAAGAAAAGAAAAGAAAATATAAAAATAAATAAATAGAAAAACTCACCGGTTAACTGAAAGAGAAAAGCCCACAACATAAAGATATTTATAGTCGATGAAAAAAAAAAAGATGGATAAGGACTTTGGATTTCAAGAAAAAAAAATTGGATAAGGATATGGTGTAATAGCACGGTAAGATTTGCTACTTTGGAAATATATAAGAAAGATTTGCTTCGGAAATATATAAGAAGGATTTGTTGCTTTGGAAAGGTATATAAAAAAGATTTTCTACTTTAGAAATATATATATAAGAAAGATTTGTTATTTCGAAAATGTATAAGTAATATATATATAAGAAAGATTTGCATGATGAATGATAGCAAGGTGGATTTGTTGCTGTAGAGCAAATTGATGAAGGAGCTTTGTTGTGTGGTGTGATTTCAACACATGATAAAATAAATAAATAAATAACAATAGTCATTAAAAAAAGGACATCTCTGAATGATTTCATATTGAGTATAAGAATAGTATATGGAGCACTCATTAAGTATCATGAAGATATTCTATTGAATAGATTTTATTTGGATATTTGCTCTAAAGCATATTTGGTACGATATTGAAGATATATGATATGATATTTTGAGGATCTATTGGTAATATATCAAAGATATATGGCATGTTAAGATGGTGCTAAATCTAAGGCTATTGCTATTATCTAGAATTTTGTTTCTGTTAAAATGAATATACTTATAATATATGGATTTACTCGTTCATTTCCACATATTAGAATCAGTAAGTCAATTCAAGTCATTAATGGGAAATCAATACATTAAAGACAACTTAATGAACCAGATACTTCAAAAGAATGATATATATATGTATATATAAGGGTTATCTATTAAAGAAATTTTATGCATATGTTACCTTAGGGGGATGTCACTTTGATGAGCTTAAAGGTGACATACGCAATTAAATGATGCTGCAAGCTTACATACTAAAAAAATAAATAAATAAATTATATGCAGTACTAACACCAGGCTCTTGTAATATGAATTGCACAGGCATGTATATAGCAGCGATGTAGCTATTCCGTAAGTGTGCATGCACTAAGTAATTTCCTAGCCCTAAACCCCTTCGACTTCATTCAAAGGACTTTAGTTCAGAGGCAAAATGTAGAGGGTAAAATATTATATAAATATATTGAGTTGAGCCCATTGATTATTTGGCTTGACTCATTGGGTTAGGTAACAAGACCTGGTGAGTCCGATCCAATTATTGGTATGATCAAGGGAGAATTAGCTTGATGGGCTTGGAACAAGGATCATTAGACTAGTTTAACCGCATCCAACCTTTCTCAAGCAAGTTCATACACTTATGAGGAAGGTTATTAGCCTTAGGCCTATAGCTAGCTCATTAGGATAACCCTAAAATGAGAAAAACTCCATCTTATATGTTGATCACTAAGGTGATCTAATGGATTTTATTAGGCATAAAAGTCTATAAATACTCAACCATTCCTCCTCATTAGAGGATTCCCTTTTAGCCAGATTTTGAGATCAGATAAACGGTATTCCACTGAAAATTCTTTACTCTCAAAGATCAAATAAAAGTCCAGGTAAAAAATGATCTCCATTACCCAAGAACTGTAAAGTTAACGCTTAAGGTCCCCTTAGCTCCCTTGTTTGCTACTTTTGCATTCGAAATACTTGAGTTTACCTATTCCTCCTCCTTGCCTCTTTCTCCTTAGTCATCTCATTATGTGCTATCTCCACATCACTTTCTCTAAAGTTATGTATAGTGTAGTATTCATGCGATACTCACGTAATACTCTTACTGAGACCCATCATCTACAACATTTTATCAGCATGGTCATCTTTTTTAAGAAAATACAATAAGGCCTTTATGCCTAAATATTACAACATATATCACCAGAAGATTCAACAATTGCCTGTTTCTCTCTAGTTTATTCCATTAATCCAAAAACACAGCAAAACGTGACATGGAACCATTACTAGTGTCGTGATATGATTTTCTAGAATTGTACTAAAAGGAGTCATGTTCATTGCCCTTTCTGTGGAAACATGTGTCAATTAATTATCAAGACTGTCTCTAGCATCCCATTCATGCTACTTCTATAAGTTTAATACGGAGACATGGACACTACCATGATTTAAGGTTACTGGAAGAACAAAATAAGTAATGCAACATGAAGCAAAAGCTACATTCAATATGTGTGAAGAAATAATTCTTATTACCAATGAAAATGAACAACCATACTTAGTAATTCTATTCAACAAGTGTTAATAGACTAGAAACCCTAAAACAAGTACTAAGGAAATTGAATAAAAATAGAATAGGAAACTATATCAATAAAAGTAGACTTTCATAATTTGAGACAACATGGAAACAAGAGATTTTGACTATGTTTTATGCACCAAATGCAAAGCCATTTACTATAAGTCATGGTAGACTCAAATTAGTTTTTATTGATATATTATAAGCTCTGTAACTTTTCATAAGCAAAAAATTATGAAGTTTCAAGGTTAATGCTTCCAAAACTAAGGCTTTCTCCTAAAACACTCGATTCTAATAGCTTTTGATATGCTTACAATGCTATTTCCTCAAGAGTATGTTGAGGAAACTTGGTATGCATAATAAAAAATGGTGATCTTCCTGTTGCACTATGCACAACATTATCATAAGTAAATTTTGGTTATGATAGTGCAATATCACACTGCGATTCAACACCATAAATACTTCGAATTAAATTTCCCAAGGTCCTATTCATAGCCACAGTTTGCCCATTAGTTTGAAAATGAGCTATGCTACTAAAGTTCAAAGAAAAATCAAACATCGTTTAGAAAGTCTTCCAGAAGTAACCCATGAACTTACTATCACTGTTACAAATAATTGATTTTAAAACCTCACACAAATGCATAACTTTGTTGAAAAATAACCCGACAACATTAATTGTATCAAAAGTCTTCTTATAAGGAATAAAACGAACTGTTTTCAAAAACCTATCAACCACCACAAAACCAAATAAAATCCTCTTTAACTTCTTAGCAATCCTAATATGAAATTCATGGATAAATGCTCCTAGATATTCTTTTGAAATGGTAAAGGTATATACAATCCTATATATTTATACAAACCATTTGTTCTCTAACACATCATACACCTCTCAACAAATCTATAAACATCCCTCCTCAATTGTAGCCAATAAAATCTCTCTTTTATTATAGTTAGAGTCTTATCACACCCTGAATGTTCAGTTAGTCCTCCTCCATTCAACTTCTAAATAACTTGTTCTCTCTAAGATGTTCTAGGCAAACATAATGATTTTCATACATCAAGTATCCATCATGTATATAAAATCCATCAACTAGTTGATTTTAGAAAATCTTTTCTCTAAATATCAAAAAAATCCTCACTATACTCATTATCTTCGTATAGTTGCTCAATTCTACAATCTCATTACTTAATGTAAGCAATATAGATGCTTTTCTATAGCAACTCTATTCTAAACACCAGATTTGTGCTTCAACATAAAGGGAAACTTCTACATAAACTTGACACCACTTAGCATGCATGTTGCTACTAATTCTTTTTTTACTATTGAGGTATTTTAAAGCCTCAAAGTTTGAATATAGCATGAACTCCTTAACTATTAGGTAGTGTTCCCAAGTTTTAAGAGCTTATACCACATAGTATAACTCTGTGGTATAGGTACTCTACTTTTGTTTAAGCTCACTTAACTACTTATTGAAAAATGCTACTAGTCTCTTTTCTTGAGATGGAACAACTTCTATCCCCACTCCACTAGCATCACATTCTACTTCGAATGACTTATTAAATTATGGAAATGCCAAAATAGGACTAGTACACAACCTTTTCTTCAAAATTGCAAAGCCATTGGCTGTCTCTTCTCCTCATTGAAACTTCCTTTTCTTCAAACACCTTATCATTGGTGTAGCAATAAAGTAGAAATTTCTAATGAAACGCTTGTCAAAAGTAGCCATTCCATAGCAACTTCTCAACTCTAACACATTCTTAGGTGTTAGCCAATCTCTAATTGCCTTAGTCTTATATTCATCCCATGAATTCCCTTAGCAGGCATGATATATGTCAAGAATAACATCTTATACCATCATAAAAACTACACTTCTTAAGATTAATAGACAACTTATTCTCTTGCAAACTGGATAATGCCTACCTTAAATGCAATAATTCTCCTCCTTTGAATTACTATAGAATTGAATATTGTCAAAATACATTACAACAAACTTCCCAAAAAAAGGTTTTAGTACCTAGTTCATCAAGCAAATGAAGGTACTAGCAGTATTTGACAATTTAAATGGCATCACAAACCACTTATACAATCTTTCATTTGTCTTAAATGTTTTCTTTCATTCATCCCTTGGGTTTGATTATGATCTGATGGTATCCATTCTTCAAATCAATCTTCAAAAACCATTTAGTACCATGCAATTAATCTAACATGTCATCTAGCTTTGAAATTGGAAATTTGTATCCTACAATAATCTAATTGATGGCTCTATTGTAAATGCACATGCTTCAACTCCCATTCTTCTTTAAAGTTAACAATGGAGGAACAATACATGGAGACACATATATTACCATGATTTGAGGATGTCGGAAGAACAAAATAAGCAACGCAACATGAAGTGAGAATTACACACAATATGTGCAAAGAAATAATTCTTATTACTAATAAAATTAAACAATCATTCTTAGTAACTCTATTTAATAAGTATTTATAAACTAAAAACCTTGAAACTAGTAACAAAACTTGATATAAATATAATAGGAAACTATATAAATGAAAATAGACTTTTCTAATCTTGACACAACATGGAAACAAGAGATTTTGACTTTAATTCTAGCACCAAACGCAAAGTGGTTTGCTCTAGGTCTAAGTAAACTCAAATAAGTATTTATCGATATATTATGAGCTCTATAACTTTTCATAAGAAAAATGTTATGAAGTTTCAAAGGTGAGCTTCTAAAACTAAGGCTCTCTCCTAGACCACTAGATTCTAGCTACTTTTAATATGTTCAAATACTATTTTATAATGTCTATTAGATTTTAGCTGTTGGGTTTTGATGGCTTATTCGAAGTCCCTGATTATTCTTCTTCTAAGATTTTTTATGGTCAAGTTGGTCCATAACTTGCAAACTTAACTCGTTTATGTCAACAAGTGGAAATATATGCATTTTCATTATAATTAGTCTCATCAAGATAATATTATGGGAAACAATTTGTCCTTAGTTTTGACCTTTAGGAAGAGCTTTGACAAGGATATAATGGTTTTGCTACAAAAGAATCTTGTACTAATTAACCTAATTTAAACTTAGGTAAATGTTGTTAGGAAATTGTAAATTTAGCTTAGTGAAATAACAAGATTTAAATCTTAGAGGTATAAAAACAATAGTTTTTTTTAGAGAATTTACATCTTGTATCCAACTTTTGTTATATGAGTTTAAATGTGGAATTACACAAGATACAACAAATACTTGATAGTTAAGTAGCAAACTTTGAAGTATTAAACCACGTTTCTACATATGTAAAAGTTAATTTTCTAATTGAAGCAATTCAATAAATTTTCAAGCTCCACTTCATTTCCAATTTAGTTCATACTAAAGGCTACACTTAAATTTATGGTGTTGATTAATGGGATACCTTTTCACCTGTAGCTAAGATAACTTCGATATGTCTTATAACCTCACTTGCTACTACTCATCATTGGCCTTTGCATTAATTAGACATAAAAAATGCCTATCCTCATAGTGATTTGAGGAAGAGTTATATATAGAACAACGACCTAGTTTTGTTGTTCATGGGAAAACAGGATTGATTTATTGCTCGAAGAAATCTTTACATGGGCTTAAACAATCTCAATGTGCTTGGTTTGGTAAACATAGTTTAGTTGTGATTGAATTTGATCTTCACAAGGATAATTTAGATCATTTTGTGTTTTATCAACAATATAATGGTAAGAAAAATATATTGGTTGTACATGTCAATGATATTGTGATTTAGAAGACGACCATGCAGGAATTGAAAACTAAAAGATTTCTTACAATAGACATTCCAACAAGGCATGAGTACTCAAAATTTCAAGGACATGAGTAACTCAAAATATATCCATGGATTTGAAGCTGATCGATTCAATCTATGTATATATCTCTCATAATGGAAGTATATGCTTGACTTATTGTCTAAAATTAGCTTAACCAAAGCAAAACTAGTTGGCTCACCCATGGATTAGAATGTTAAGCTCTTAACTATTGAAGAAGATGTTCTAAATAACCTAAAGACATATAGAAGGTCAGTTGGTAAACTCAATTATCTTACTGTGACACAACCTAATATATCATTTGTAGATAGCATAGTGAGGCAATTCATAAACTTAGCTTGCACTAGTCATTGGAAGGTAGTAATTTGTTGTTTACATTATTTTAAAGGATCTCCACCTCCAAGTTGGGGTATTTTGTATAAAGATCATAGGTACATCAACATTGCTAGGTATATAGATGCTAATGGAGAAGGATCACCATTGGATAAGAGATTATCCATAGGATATTGTGTATTTGTTGGGGTAATCTTATCACATAGAGGAGTAAGAAGTAGACTATGGTTAACAAGATCAAGTGTAGAATCTGAGTATAAGGCAATGGCATCCAAAACTTACGAATTTCTTTTATTTAAGCATTTACTAGAACTTAGGTTTCCTCGGTCACAACCAATGAAGTTGATATATGATAATTAGGTTGTTATCCACATTGCATCAAATCTAGTATTTCATGAATGCACAAAGTATATTAAGAATAACTGTCACTTTTTTGTGAAAATTTTATGAATAAGAAAATTGATACATCTCATATGACATCAGAAGACTAACTTGTTAACCTATTTCCAAAGTCACTTTTAAGGTTTTAGTGAATTATATATGTAACAAGCTAGGAGCATATGATATGTAAGCTCTAACTTGAGGAAAAGTGTTAAAATGTTTTAGTTATGCATTTTTATAATTTCATATTTACATTATATAATGTAATATCGTTTTAGGATTTAGTTAACCCTAGCATTATAGAATTTAACAAGCTTAATAAGTAATTTAAGCCTAAGCAAAGTCTCATGGAGGCCATGATTTTCTTAAATTGATCTTGTTTTACAATTTTAGATTGATTAAACCAAACTAGACTAAAAAATACTAAATTTTAAGGAAACTCATATTTTTTGCCAAAAGTTCAAAAATCATTAAATTGTATATATGTATTTTGACTCATAGTTAACCTTTGACCTTAAAATGCCTCTCTCCCAATTTCGATATTTTTTATTCTTTTTTCTCACTTTCTCATTTTTTTTATGTTTTACAATTTTTTTATATAAATCTAGTAGATTTAAAATATAAGGAGGAAAACTTAAAATAAAAGAGGGCAAAAATGGAGTATCCGTAACACCTAATCACTTCTCAAGGGTGTAACCCATTTTGTAAGTTCTAAAAAAGTGTAGAACAAAGATGAGTGTTCATGACCACTATATAAGTGGTTTAACTACTTCACTAAATTCTGCATGAATTATAAAATAGAGATGAGTAGTCCTAACTACTTACAAGTAATTTGAACCAATCAATAAATTTCAAAACCTTTTACTCTTAACAAGGGTTCACTTGTTGGGTATTTAAGGTTAAAGCTAGTGGCAACCGGGCCAAACTATATATTTTGATTCAATTTTTTTCCTAAATCAAAGTTAACTATATGTTCGGCTTGTTATTTTCCTAAATCTAAAAAAAAAAAAGAAAGAAAAAGAATGATTTAGTCTAGTTTAGTATATAATTCAAATTATCATTATACGTATTATTAATTTTTTTCTATATACAAGTTAATAAATCATGAAAAATTGCATTTGACATAAAAAGATATAATTCATTATCATTTCTCTGATATTACTCACAATCTTCAATGTCAATTTAATATATTTAAGGAAAATTTGTTGTATTTCTCTAAGTAATTCTAATTTATATATTGGTCAATAAATAAAAATATGAAATAAAAAAATGTAGTATTTACTTGATGAAAACAAAATAAGAAGAGAAATTAACTAAGAAACAAAGAATCATTTTTTTTATAATAAATTCTTTAAACTTTCACCATCATTTTATTAACTTCTCATTGTTTAGTTATGTTTGGTTCGTAACTTTTATTAATCTAAAAAAAGAAGAAGAAGATTCAGCTTAGTTCATAATTTTTTTGAATCTAAAAAAAATGATTTGAACTTAATTTATGATTTGATTAAGTTTGGTCCAATTCGGCTCACGGTTCAATTTTTTTTTTTTTTCTAGTTCAAGCTAGTGGAGGGGTGAAGGTAGACGAGTAGAGTGAAAAAATTAATTGATTGAGGTTAGGAATTTTTGTTTAGTGCTTTGATACCATTTACAATTAAGCAAATATGTATTACTAAAAGTATTAAAGTTACAAAATATGTTAAAGGGTTAACAAGAAGTTTTTGTAAGCTAACAAGCCAAGAAATAGTATTCGTGGAGTTTGATACTAGTCCTCGTGAGAATGATGGCAAAGTCTATGGAATTAGGACTCCAACGCAGTAGATTTGGCTCAGATGTTAGAGGTTGATGTGTATTTTATTATTATTTTCAAATGCTAAAACTAAGTTTATTTCTTAGATACTACATTATTTAAGACCTTCGGTTTGAAGTCTTGCTAGGGTTTGTGAAGAATTCCCCAAAATTTGAACAAATGCACATGGTAGATGATTATTTCGTGTGACTTAATGTTATGGCACAATCCTACGTGCCTCTTAATTTGATGACTCGCAGTGTTTGCTTAGTACCGGTAGATTGGCTTTTGTTCATATTATGCATTTGGCATAGTTTATATGATAGTGTGTTTACTATATTGTGTTTAATGCTCCACAGGCTAGCTTGTGATGTGTGTATTTGTGCATTGCATGCTTTGCTCATGTACGCATTTGGTTTTGTTTGTGCAATAATTCATTATTATGTTATAGTCGACATTATTATACAGGTTGGCCAGGGAAGAGTGTATTTTTCCTATGTTTGTGCTTAGTTTGGTTTGTTCAATGATAACTGTATTTTATATTATAGGTCAAAGTTATGCCTTTGTAGTCTGTTTTTTTAGTTATTTTTGTGTTTGGTTTAGTTCATAGTGTTATTATGTTATTCTCTAGTTTATGCCATGCTATGTGGCATGGCTTCTGGTTCGCAATTGCACACTGGACTATCCAATTTGTCGATACGTGTTCATTGTTGAAGTACATTATACTAATGAATGCTACACTTTGTTCGAAAACAAAATGCCTGTTAGAATTGTCCCGATTGCCCAAAAGAGATAACAAATTGCACCATTGATCATATCAAAGATTGAACCCCATTTTTAGGTCATTAGCAATATGCAAACATGGTATATAATTACAATGGCACATGATGACCCTCTATAAGCATATACCTATCTTAGATAGATAGCCACATTTCCTTCAATTCTTAACTTCCATACAGTGCACATTAATACCCAACCTTACCTCCCTTATTGAATCCTAAACCCCATCGAAATATTGCTGTAGGTTTGCCTTGGTCTTGATAGTTGATGCTTTGACTTCAACCAAAACATTCGCAAAAGACCAATTCATTCAATGCAGGTGATCAATTGAGCAGACAAGGTGCTCAAATGAGTTGTCCATTAAGAAAATTACAATCATAATTGTTCAAGAAATGGCTTCATTGGGGCTTATAACCTTACTTTCCCTAGTTTTCAACAGCCATAGTCTCTATCTCAACCTAAAGTTGATTTGGCCTTTAAAACTTTGGCATGGTATGTTTCAGCTAGAGTTTTATTTGATATTAGAACGAGAGATAGGACATGCATGTAGTTCTTTTTAACCAAAAATGCCATGTGTGAGGTCTCTTAACGCTATTATGATTGGTAATAACAGTAGTAGTGGAAACTACAACTCGATGGTCAATATAGTACAAGATAAATTTAATTAATTAATTACAAGAGTGTATAAAGTAGAGCCAGCGTATGTAATTTTATACTAGTAATTATATGGTTATTTGATAGGAGAAGTTCATTGGTGTGAATAGATATTTTAACCGATCTCCAACAGAAGTCTTGACTATATCAAAATTTACCTAAAATTCATATAAATCATATGCAGTAAAAAAAAAAAAAAAAAAACTACCATAGCATAGAACAATGCTCCAAATACAAAGCTCTCAAACCAGCTTAAATGCGCTCAGGAAGTACTATTTTTTTTTATATATATTGCTTTTTGTATAATGATTTCATGGGTTAGGATTTTTAAATTTATTCTCTCTAAAATTTTACTAAATTTATAAATAAATAATTGAGATTATATAGATTTTTCAAATACTTATGATATTCCTGTGATATTATTTTCTTTCTTATAATTTCAACCATTAATTATATGTTACAATATCTCAAAGGAACAAATTTAAAAAAATTTAGAAAATCTATTTCCATAATTATGCACATACATATGTAAATATATGGAATATCTTAAGTAATTTTGGCTATCTTATACATATGATAAATTGTATTGACCACCCTCGTAAACTTTTTAAATTATATCAATACCCCACTTTTTTCAAAATAAAATACTTATCCTCCTATTTTTTCTTACACGTATATTGATATGACATAAAAATTGATGCATCATCACCATGTCATCACCACGATAGCAATAATAATATATTTTATTTAGATAATAATAATAATTAAAAAAAATAAATTTAAAAAATAAAATATATATATTGAAAATTTTTTAAAGCGTATATATTATATATAATATACATACAAGCACATATACATAAAATATATTAATAAAAAATAAAAATAAGAAAAAAAAGGTTTTGTATATATATGTGCTTGTATGTATACTATATATAATATATGTTCTTTAACAAAATAAATTTGTAAATTGAAGAAATTTATAAAATATAATATTTTAGGCCAAGTTTAAAATTAATTAAATTATGGTTAGGTCAATTACTTGAATTAATGATAAGATTCATATAGGTAGATCTAATTTGGGATAATTTATATAGTTTTGGATTTATTGATTTGGAGGGTCATTAAAATTGTCTTGTACATTTTTAATCTTACACAATAAGTTTAGGTGCATATTGGGTTCCTTAGGTACAACTTTGGCTTTGTGTTCTCCTTTTAACTCGTTAGGGTTACTAAATTCTAATTAATTTTATGCATTAATTTTTCATAAAACCTTACCATAACAATAGTTGGTTACTTATTATAAATACATACATATTAGGGGAGGCACCAACTTAGCCCTTCTACTATATACCCTTATCACTTAAATATAAGGAATTTGAGATTGTGTGTTTGCCACCAACCCTCTCTTAACCATTATTTCTTTTCTTTTCTTTTTTTTTTTTTGCGTCAGACATTCTTGTTCTTGGTTGGGAATTGTTATATGGAACATTAATCCTTACATACTCATATCACGTGAAGTGTATAAATGTATGTTACATACATGTGGTATTTACATTACTAACTCTTACATGCTCATCAAATTTCAAATAGATAAACAAAGTAAGTACTTTATACAATATGGATAACAGCAATTACATGTATTATATATACATGCAACATTGTCGTTTTTCAATTAGTTTGAACAAATATTAAACATCATATTTCATTTTTAATTCGTTTCTCAGCTTTATATATTCCGCACTTTACAAATAATTAGCGACATAGTGGAGGTACTCGAAAGTAAAAAAATAACCATACATTTTCCCTCTGAAAATGAGCAAACTTTCGGGTTCGTGTCTGAAGGGTATCTCTAGCTTTCCGGCCGAAAACGAGGACGTACCAGGTCAAGCTCTTCCCACAACTGGGTCTCCTCAGTAAGTATATTGTATGATACGTTTAGTTGACTTGTGAAATGAATAGCTACTCCTCGCGTTTGATTTGCAAAGTAGTTAAGTACGATTGGGACGAAAGCTATTCCTTAGTTTTTTTTTTCCATCGTATTTCCATAAATTACTATGAAGCGTAGACCAGTAATGAAGCTATACCCATAACTCGATGAGGTAAAGTTGATGCTTTTAGATATATTCCTAAACGGAGTGATAGTTATATGTATGCGGAAATGGTAGAATTCTTCGTCATATGGCGAATCTTCTGATCTTCTATCATTTTTGGTCAACGGTGCGCAGGAACTTGAATCATTCCCAGGAAGAGAAATCTATTTCTACTTTAAGCAGCTTGTGTAATTTGGCGAAATTTGCTGTTTGCTCTGATGTTCTATACCAATCATGGGAGGCCATTCGTAAGACCAAGGATCAATTCAAGAGTCAGCCGTCCAGTGATCTAAGTGTACAGTTTACAGAAAACAAGCTGACAAAGTACAACATCATTGTTTTTGTCACACCACCTATAACCGAAAGTCGTCTTCAGAGAAAAGAGAACTGGTTTCGTCATCAAATATCTCTGGATTCGACTTTCTCGAATCTTCTAAGAGAAAATTTTCCATCAACAAAGCTGCAGTCTCTACCTTTGACTCTCGAAAAGTTCAACTTTCTGCTCTAATTGCTAAGGTAATAGTCTATTTATGTCTCTGATTGTTGCACTAATCCATGGCTTTTCTTTCCCCACCACCACAAACCGCCCAACCCCTTTTTTCTTTTTACCATTATTGAACCATAACTTTGAACCTACAGCGTCTAATTTTATCCCCTTAGATGCGGATAAACGTATGCTTTTACCCCCCTATAACTTTCCTAAATATTCACATACCCAAACTCCCACTAGAACCCCCAAAGCAGTTGCTATTTATGGTTATTAATGGTCTGTTTAACGATGGTTTAGGTATATGTATATTTTTAAGAGTTATGGGAAGGTGAAGTTGGATTCATTGGCATGTTAAGATCTTAGTCGATGCTACTACCATTAAAGTCAGACGTCCAATTGGCTTTTGAAACATTTGTCAAGCTCATTAAACTTCATAAACCCAATTTGATCATATAACAGGGGTTTTATAATTGGTAAATGCCCAAATATCAAATTTTAACCTCTAACGAAGGACCCGATAGAAGGAATATATAGACTGCAGGGACTAAAAGCATAGGAGTCCCCGAATGGGGGACTGAATTTGCTTAGGGCGATACTTTGCAAGCATGATTTTGTTGCATGAATCCGATTCACATCAATAATTTCAATGTTCAGGCAAAACAAAGTGCAACACCATATATTATCACTGGAGATGGTATCGGTGGATCAGTGGCCTCTCTCTTTGCTCTGTCGCTGCTTCAGAGTCTGGATAAAGAAAAGGCAAAACTGCCTCTCTGTGTGACATTTGGTTCACCCCTTTTGGGAGACTCTGAACTCCAAAAAGCTATTGCAAAGTATAAGACTTGGAATTCTCTGTTCTTGCATGTAGTTTCTATATATGTTAGTACTCCCAGCCTCTTTGTGCAGCGCGACCATTCCACTGCAGGGGATTTGACAGACCAAAAATCTACTTACCATCCTTTTGGTAGATATATGTTCTGTTCCATATCTGGTGGTACATGTGTTGAGGATCCTGAATCGGCTTTGGAATTGCTAAGATGATGAGTGCAGAAAGAAAAGGACAAAATTTTGATTATGGCTCCATTATTGAAAGTCTCAAAAGTGGTATTAGAACTGACTTGAATGCACTTGATACTGGTGAGTCCAGGGGGAGGGAGGATGTTGCTGTCCAATACCTTGCTGGTCTTCTCCAACTTCAGGTAGCTCAATTGTACCATTGGACAGAACATGAACACATCTGCAAAAAGCACATCAAATTTCTTTAGCGCACATTTTAGGGGACCATCTGGCATACATTTCAAACATAAATTTCTCAAATTATCGTTTTGAACAGCACCTTAAATGTTACATTTAGAATTTGTTTCCAGAATAGCTGTGGCCTTTAGCATTGCATGTTTCATTAAAGGGGAAAATTTGTTTCTAGTGAAAACATAGCAGAAAGTTTCCATAATAAAAAAAAAACCTCCATAGCTTTTGATATTTCATAAATCTTTAATGCAAAGCTAGAGTGAATGAAAGTAAGTCTTATCTTATTGTGATTGTCATATTCTGAAATAATGGATGATCATAAGTTCAATCAAACCAAAGTGTGGAGTGAACCTTTAATCTTGGCATACATCTTTACACAATAGATTAGGTTTAGAATCCTAGCCTATTTCCTTTTGAAAAACCTTCATGATCTATATGTTTCCTAAAGATTTTCTTTACAATATGGATTTACTACTTGCGGTTACTTTGCTCTTAATGTTGAGGCTGCTGCAGGATCTTGGATGGAACTCTCGGTTAAAAGAAATAATAGAGAAAGAAAAATTCGTTCTTGTCCGGAAGAGAGAAAAACTTGAAAAAGATGCAAAAGAGTTGAATGATTCTAAAATATACATGGCTTACCTGGAATGGTACAAGAAAAAATCAGAGCATGATGGCATTCCTTACTATGACAAGTACAAGTCCAAGTCACAAACGTATGATTTCTATATAAGTAAGTTTAAAGGATATCTCGAAAATTACTGGGATCAGAAGGTGAAGGAGGCAGCACAAAAGCCTCAAAAGGAGGGGGCGGCACTACGGAAGCGGTGGCTCTTTGCAGGGACAACGTATCGAAGGATGGTTGAGCCGCTTGTGATTGCTGATTATTACTCGGAAGGATCCTGGGATTACATCGCACAAGGCAGATTAGAAGAAAGAGAAAAGCACTTCAAAAAATTGCAGCAATGGTTCGAGGAAGACCCTACAAAAGAGCAAAATGAAAAGCGAAATGCTACTCCTCTTTTGACCAAAGATTCTTGCTTTTGGGCGCATGTCGAAGAGGCCATCATCTCATGTGAGATTCTGAGCAATGTTGTTGAATCAACCAGCAGCGAGAGAGAAGATTTGAAAAAAGAGCGGAAACAAAAATTGGTAAAATTCGAGGTATATATTCTGGAGCGGATCAAGAAGAACGAAGTGTCATCAGATATCTTCTGGGAAAAAAGCAGCTTCATGAAATGGTGGAAAGATTATAAGGATATCCTGGACAAGAAGCTGATGGGACATTCTTATACTTCCCCGCTTACTGAAATCATGGAACACCCAGACCGCACATATCTCAATCTAAATTCTGTTGCTACCATGAGCGCATAGGCACGGGCGAAGAGTGGTGATGGTTTTGCACAAGTTGTTGATTAATAATCCATTGTCTCATTCAGCTACTGTTGTGTTTCCTATATTACTTTTTTTGCTTTTTTTTTGCCAGAAGTTGTGTTTCCTATATTACAGTCTTTTATGATTGTACTCGGGTGGTTTATTTGAAGAGATTGTTGATTGTGCATTGCTTTGGTACTTAAATGTGAACATGGTTTTTAATCGGCATAATCATTCCCATAAATATCAAATATAGCTGGTGCAGTTGCCTATAGATAATAGCTAAAACTAGCTGCTGCAAGATTGAGTTAGATCAAAGAATTGTTTAATGACAAGTGACACATCACCCTACTTGTTAAGCTTGTGCAAAATGTCAAATGCTATCCTCTGTTACGTTCACTAAAATGACGTAAAAGTAAATCAAGCGACGGCATTAACTAAGTCCTAATTCATATACTTCAAGGCCAGATGTAATTTGCTTCACGATGATTGTTTGAGCCCAAGGCTTTTTGAGTCCAGGCTACTGTCATAATCCACTTCTGCCGTAGTTCAACTTAGATTCCCTAGGTTCAAACCAAACACACGCTTAATGTCCACACACTTCCTATCTCCCAAAAACTGTGATTCTTCCATTTCAAACCCCCACTTTAACGTCTTTACTTCAGCTTTCCCCTCTTTCAGAACCCTTGCCCACAAGATACAATCTGTACAAAAGTGGGGACCTGCTTCTCTAAAATGCACACTCTCTCAATTTAACATTTGATTGTGTTATAAGAGCATGAAGATATGTAATCGCCTTCTAGTGGTGATGGTTATTTAATTTGCTCCTTTCTTTGGTTAATAATCCATTGTCTCTTTCAGAATTATTTCCTATTACGAGTACACATTTGGTTTGTATAAATCCCGTGCATACCGACTTGAATGTTGATTGAAATGCCCCAAAACTAATCGCAAGGATATGTGCATCTGTGTTTGATTGATTAATGATGGTAAAAGTAATTTTGGGCTAAAAATAGAATTTTCATATAAAGATTTAATAGGGTATTACTATTAAAATGTATCTAATCGAATAAATATAGACAAACGTCATAAAATTTAAATGTCATAAATTATGAAACAGAGATTCAATACATAAATAATGATGTGTTAAGACGTTTGTTTTTCATTTGCTCCAACAAGAGCTTCTTGTGAATGGAGAAAGAGGAAAAAATCACATCAATCCAAATAAGTTCCTAATCTCACATGCATATATTTAGCTTTGGATCTTGAGAGGTTTGTTTCAAGAGTTTTACAAAAAAAAAAAAAGGCAATAAACTATTCACACTTATGTAATTGGGGAGAAAAAGCTAAACGGATGCTTTTAATCCATTAATATTTTAGCGCTAATCTACTGATTTATAAAGAAATTAAGTGCTTATTCTTGTTTCTCATGTTAATAGGATCAAATGCCCTAAAACTTCCAAATTAGTAACAACTCTAAAACCCTAATTTTTAAATTACAATCATTATTTGAATTTTAAAACTTTATAATCGTAAACATTGATTAGAAAAATTATTTAAAAAGGTTAAAACTACTAGTTTGTCTTCTAGATTATAGATTATGAAAGTCCTAATTTTGATTTTCTAAAATCATTTTGAAAACACTAATTTAGTTGATCTTAAAATTATTTTGAAACCTTGTATAGGCTGATAAGAAATGGAAGGAAGGATACATATGTTATTAGGAGCAATCCACATGAGTAGTTTAGTGTTGTATGATGGTTTTCCTTGCAAATTTAGTTTTTTTAGAGGGTAAATATCACATTTTATACTTCAACTTTACCCATTTTTACTATTAACTACTTAATGTTTCAAATCATTCATTTACTACTTAAACTTTATCTATTTTTTTTAATAAACAATCTTAACTTTACCTCTTCTTACAATTAACCACCTAAACTTTACTTATTTTTACAATTAACTATTCCGTCCTAATACAATAAATGATTTTGAAAATTGACATATTTAAATTTTCAAGTAGTTAATTACAAAAATAGATAAAGATTAGAAATCAAATGTAACACTAACTCTTTCTTAAATGGGCTTAACATTATATGACTCTAAATGTTATGTTGCTTGTGTTTGGTTGAGGATGAAAGATCAGGGGCTACCAATGATTGAGTAGGCTCCCATTCAGTCATATCTTATGGTATTTCAAGTGGAGCAGTTTACTAAAATGATGTGGTAGTTAGTCAGTAACTTGTTTAGTGTGATTGTTGATTAGGGAGACTATTTAGGCTATGGGTTAGAGAGTTGGAAGGAAGAGACAATCAGGGGGGAAAAAAAAACAGAAGAGCAATTTCATGAAATGGTGAAAAGAGCATTAAAAAATCCTAGATAAAAAAACTGATGGGTGCTTCTTAGGATAAAAAATATCTACTATCACTATCACATATAAAAATATTTTTTATATGTTTGCCCACTACATAATCAAACACATGATGTATTAGTACTAATGAATTTTTTTTTTCACTTTTTAGCCTTCCTCATTAGTGATCTTATGCACAGTTGTGTTCACTCCTATATCCCTTTGCATAAACACCCACATACTTGTGTTGTCGAGACACTCACTATTCCATTATATTTCGTTCACTTGTGATTCTAAGCATACATAATTGTGGGTGTAAATAGGTTTGAGAACTGAGAGATTGTAAAAGTGTGAAAAGATCAGTTGTTGCTTATTAAGTACGTGTATATCGTGTTTATTGCTTGTGTATGTTAGGTTAGAATGTGATTAAATCTAAATTAATATTGAAAATGAATGTGATTAGTTATATGTGATTTTGTTTGGTTGGGTCTAAGGAACTTAGAGGGTTAGTGTTCTTAGGTTGACATTCCAATGATTGGTATGTGATATTGTTCTTTATGGAGTTGTGTATTGAAATGATCCAGGTAAATTTAGGATTATGTGGTATGGATGGACTCATGTTGTGGTATAAAAGAACTCTTAGACTTATGGATAGTGGGGAGTATTCACTATCGTATATGTATATTTTATGTATGGAATAGACTCATGGACAATTGGGAGGACGCATTGTCATAGATATATATATATATGTTTAGAAGGACTCTTGGATTTATGGATAGTAAGGAGTACCTATTGTCATATATGTATAATTATGTATTGGTTAGACTTATAGACAAAAAAAAAATATCCTTTGTCGTATATACATTTATATATATGTGTGTGTGTAAGGTTTGCATGGTCAATATGATGATAAGAATTGTGTGTTAGAAATAAATAATGTAAAAGATAATAAACTGTATTTGGATATCCTATTGCATTATGTTTATGTTGGTATTTTTGGCATGACATGCGTGTGTATATGTGGGTATACATTGTATTGGGTATTAGCTCACCTCACATGGGACCATTTTTAGTTGCAAGTACATCAGGAGAAGTCATAGACTATGATGAGACCATAGTGGAGGCGAATATGAATTCTAAGAAAAATGTAGAATATGTGTACTATGAAGATTGACCTATAAGCTAGAAAAATAACTAGCATTAGATCATGATGGTAGGATTTTTGTTGGTGATATTATGTTTAAGACTTTGATTGTAATAGATTTAAGTAAGCTTCTGCTGTGATTTGGTTTTAAGAAATTATTTATGGTTGACTATTGTGGATAAATTATTATGTGAAGAAATCTTTATTAAATGGTAGAGTGATTTGAATGCTAATGGTGGAATTTAGCAAATTTTGAGCCTTTACATATCTTCACCTAGTGAGGGCATGTGGCGGGTTATACGCATCTTGAGTTCTAAGGCGTTATAATAGTGCAAGATAAATTTAATTAATTAATTACAAGTGTGTTTTAAAATAAAACTGACATATGTGATTTTATGCTAATAATTATATGGTTATTTGATAGAGAAGTTCATTGGTGTGAATAAATATTTTAACTAATATCCAAAGGAAGTGTTGACTATATCAAAATTTACTTAAACTTGACATAAATCATGTGTAAAAAAGAAAAAAAAAAAAAACAGAGCATAGAACGATGCTCCAAGTACAAAGCTCTCAAACCAACTTAAATAAGTTTGGAAAGTACTATTTTTGTATTTTCGATTGCTTTTTGGATAATGATTTCATGGATTTGGATTTTTAAATTTATTATCTCTAAAATTTTACTGAATTTATAAATAAATAATTGAGATTATGTAGATTTTTCAAATACTTATAAATCATGTGAATGTATACTTTCAACTGCTAAAATTACGTTAAGTAGTGGCTGGCCACTATTGCATTATTCTGATTTAAGCAAAGAGGAGCCTTATCAAGCCCACGGGCTGAAGCCCAACTCCACTATCCAGACAAAAGAGGACATTCAAATCTCTATTCACCACGAACTCTAGTTGCCCTAGCCTGCTGTATAACTCAAGTTCTCCCATATCAGAAAGCAACTTCTGAAAGACGAGACATTCTTAACATTTATATTTTGTATATGTCTATATAGTTTCATAGCAATATTTTTCTTTCGTAATTATCCTATTTAATAAATATATAAATTTATCAAATAATAAAATACTTCCCTAATAAGTTTTGATGTTTACCCTCTAATTCATGTGGTCCCTTTTTCATTATAGACCTTAATTTCAAGAAACCATTAGTAACTTTCATTAGTTTTCATTAACCACATGAGATTAAAAAAAAAAAAGGGTAAGTCTTTCAACATTTTATGGTAAATAGCAAATAGACTATATTATATCTACTTTATAAACATTTAATTTTTCTATTCTCGAAATTGAGTGTTAATCGAAAGGAGCCGATGAAAACATACTACATAAACCATTTTTCCAATTTGGTGAAAATTGATATTTCAAGCCGGAAATTGTCCTCTAAATGATGAGAAATTCATGGAATAAGCAATCGCCATGGCATACTTCATCTTACGACGTCATTGTAGTCAAGATTTGAGGCTTTGGTATAGAAGGATAGCGAAAGGACGGGAGAAAAGAAAGGAAAAGAAAAGGAAGGTTCGGCTAGAAAAGTAAAGGAAAAGAAAAGGAAAAAAAAAAATAACGGTGAAAACTTCTATAGCAAGACAATTTAAAAATTTTTCGAGTTCGATTAACATATAATTAAAATACTTTAATGTATAATTTTATGATTAAATTAATTAATTTATCTTCAATCTAGATATTTACTTAATTATTATAAGTTTATAAGTTTATAGTTTTAATTTATTTATTTTTAGTTAATTAATGTATTAAATAATTTGGAGAGAATCCTCTCGCAAGTTGGTTTTGATAAATTTCATAATTTATGTCCCCTACAGCTCCTTCGAAGATACCATCGGTCGACTTGACAGCCTCCTTGCATTTATATCCCCTGGACCCAGGCCGTTTATTACTCGTGTACCGAGTGCAGTTGGATTCTCTGCATCACCTCTCATGAGTTGTCTACCCCGTAGTTTGAAAGCTATCTCCTCATATATTGATTCCTCTGCTTCTTCACATGTACCATTAAACACCCTCTGTTTTGTGCTTTGGTCTTCCGTTTCATCACCAGGATACAGGACCTCCACCGTGGCAATCCAACCCTTTCTCTAGCCACCACCGTTTAATTCGTTTCTCAGCTTATATATTCCGCGCTTCACAAATAAATAGCACCATACTGGAGGTAATCGGAGGTTACAAGTAACCATACGTTTTCCCTATGAAAATGAACATATTTTCATGTTTTTGTCTGAAGGGTTGCTCTAGCTCTTCGGGCGCTCTTCCCACAACTGGTTCTCCTGAGTAAGTATATTGTATGATACGTTTAGTTGACTTGTGAAAAGAATAGCTACCTAGTTAAAGTACAATACTTCATTGGGCGAAAGCTACTCGTTGGTTTCTTCCTAATAAATCCATAGAAACCTGGACCAATAGTAAAGCTGTAACTCGATAAGATAATATTGATGCTTTTAGATATATTCCTAAACGTAGTGATAGTTATATGCATGAGGAAATGGTAGAATTCTTCGTCATATGACGAATCTTCTGCTCTTTTTATCACTTTTAGTCAACGGTGTGCAGGAACTTAAAGCATTTCCAGGAAGAGAAATCTATTTCTACATTAAGCAGCTTACAAAATTTGGCGAACTTTACTGTTTGTTCTGATGTTCTATACCAAACATGGGAGGCCATTTGTGAGAGCAAAGAGCGATTCAATAATCAGCTGTCCGGTGATCTAAATGTGCACTTTACAGAAAGTGAGCTGACAAAGTATAAGATCATTGCTTTTGTCACACCACCTATAACCGAAAGTCGTCTTTCAGAGAAAAGAGAACTGGTTTCATCGTCACCTATCTCTGGATTCGACTTTCTCCAATCTTCCAAGAAAAAAATTTTCATCAACGAAGCTGCAGTCTCTCTTTTTCACTCCCGAAAAGCTGAACTTTCTACCCTCGTTGATGAGGTAATAGTCTATTTGTCTCTAATTGTTGCACTAATCCATGTCTTTTTCTATCCATAGCTTAGAAACCCATAATGTCTAATTTTATCTCACTAGATGTGGATAAACATATGCTTCCACCTCCTTATAACTTTTCAAAATATTCACATACCGAAACTGCTGTTTATGGTTTTTATGGTTGGTTTAATAATGTTTTAGGCATATGTATTTTTTAATAGTTATGAAAAGGTAAAGTTGGATTCATTGGCATGAATCTTAGATATATTTACAGTTATCTCTTTTAATTTTCCAGCTTTTTATATGCTAAGGGATTGGATTACACTACTATGTTAAGATCTTAGTCGATGCTAATACCATTAAAATCAGACATTCAATTGGCCTCTGAGAAATTGATGGTGACATTTGTCAAGCTCATTAAACTTCATAAACCCAATTTGATCATATAACAGGGGTTTATAACTGGTAAATTACCAGATATCAAATCTTAACCTCTAAAGAAGGACCTGAAAGAAAGAATATATAGACTGTAGGGACTAAAAGCTTAGGAGTCCCCAAAAGGTGACTGAATTTGCTCAGTGCGATACTTTGCAAGCAAGATTTTGTCTCATGAATCTGACTCACATCAATAATTTCAATGTTCAGGCAAAAAAAAGTGCAAAACCATATATTATCACTGGAGATGGTATCGGTGGATCTGTGGCCTCCCTCTTTGCTCTGTCGCTGCTTCACAGACTGGATAAAGAAAAGGCGAAACCACCACTCTGTGTAACATTTGGTTCACCCCTTTTGGGAGACCGTGAATTCCAAGAGGCTATTGCTCAGTACTGTACTTGGAATTCTTTGTTCTTGCATGTAGTTTCTATATATGATGGCTTTCCCAGCCTCTTTGTGCAGCTTGACCACCCAGATGCAGGGGATTTGACTACCCAAAAAATTACTTACTATCCTTTTGGTAGATTTTTGTTCTGTTCCAGCTCTGGTGGTTTATGTGTTGAGGATCCTAAATCGGCTTTGGAATTGCTAAAGATGATGAGTACAGAAAGAAAAGAACAAAATTTTGATTATGGCTCCACTATTGCAAGTCTCAAAAGTGGTATGATTTGCAAGGATAGAACTAAATTGATTGCACATGATACTGGTGAGTCCAGGGGGAGGGAGAGTGTCGCTGCCCAATACCTTGCTGGTCTTCACCAACTTCAGGTAATTCAATTGCGCTATTGGACAGAACATGAGCATATCTGCAAAAAGCACGTCATATTTCTTTAATGCACATTAGAGGAGACTTTATCTGCCAAAATATTTCAAACATAAATTTAACATGTTCCTTCGTTTAGGAAGTTTGAGAAGATAACTAGAGAGGAAAATACAGATATACCTGAAGGAAGAAAGAGGATTAAGTAAAGTTATGTCTGATGTCCGAGACTAATAAAAGAGTATTTTTAAGCGTTTCAACTACCAATCCTCCTCTTTCGAAATAGGCTTGCATTTTTCACTCTTAATATTTCCCCTCTGATTGTCTTTTCAAACTATCTTTTTGAACAGCACTTTAAATGTTTCATTTGGAATTTGTTTCTAGAATAGCAGTGGCCTTTAGCACATGTTTCATTAAAGGGCAAAAAGATGTTTCTAATGAAAACATAACAGAAAGTTTTCATAATAAAAGTCACCATAGCTTTTGATATTTCATAACTTTTTGATGCAAAGCATTTCTGTAACCAAAAATAGCCAATAACCAAAACAACAAACACACTTGTGATCTTTTTTTTCAACTACTAAGCTAAAAAGTTCCTAATTGGTGTTAACATATTATTTACTACTTGGCTTTATATACTACTACTCAATATCTTACATAATTCATATGAGACTCCATTCACATAAAGTATACATCTATCCTTAAACACATGAGGTATTACAAGGTCTTATCTTATTATCATTGCCATATTTTGAAATAATGGACAATCATAAGTTCAATCAAATCCAAGTATTATCATGGCATAGATCTTTAGACTACAGATTAAGTATGGAATCCTAGCCTATACCCTTTTGAAAAAGCTTTATCATCTATATGTTTCTAATGAAAACATAACAGAAAGTTTCTATAATAAAAGTCACCATAACTTTTGATATTTCATAACTTTTTGATGCAAAGCATTTTTGTAACCAAAAATAGCCAATAACCAAACCAACAAACACTTAAATCTTTTTTTCAACCACTAAGCTTAAAAGTTCTTAATTGGTGTTGACATATTATTTGCTACTTGGCTTTATATATTACTATTCAATATCTTCTATAATTTATATGGGACTCCATTCACATAAAGTGTACATCTATCCCTTAAACACATGAGGTATGACAAGTCTTATCTTATTATCGTTGCCATATTTTGAAACAATGGGCAATCATAAGTTCAATCAGATCCAAGTATGATCATGGCATAGATCTTTAGACTATAGATTAAGTATAGGCGTATATCCTTCTGAAAAAGCTTCATCATCTGTATGTTTCCTAAAAATTTTCTTTACAATATGGACTTACTACTTGCGATTACTTTGCTCTTAATGTTGAGGCTGCTGCAGGATATTGGACAGAAGTCGCAGTTAAAAGATATAATAAAGAATGAAATATCCGTTCTTGCCCAGAAGAGAGAAAAACTTGAAAAGGATGCAGAAGCTTTGAATAATGCTAAAATAGACATGGTTAACCTGGGATGGTACAAGAAAAAATCAGAGTATGATGGCATGCCTTACTATGACCATTACAAGTCCAAGCCGCGACAGTACGATTTCGACGTAATTAAGTATAAAGTCAGTCTCGAAATTTACTGGGATCAGATGGTCAAAGAGGCAGAGCAAAAGCCTCAAAAGGAGGGGGCGGCACTACGGAAGCGGTGGCTCTTTTCAGGGACAACTTATCGAAGGATGGTTGAGCCGCTTGTGATTGCTGATTATTACTCGGAAGGTTACCGGGATTACATCACACAAGGCAGATTAAAACAAACGAGAAAGCACTTCAAAAAATTGCAGCAATGGTTCGAAGAAGACCCTACAAAAGAACAAAATGAAAAGCGAAAAGCTCCTCTTTTGACCGAGGATTCTTGCTTTTGGGCTCATGTGGAAGAGGCCATCATCTCATGCGGGATTCTGAACAGAGGAGAATCAACCGGCAGGGAGATAGAAAATTTGAAAGAATTCGAGGAATATGTTCTGGAGCGGATCAAGAACTACGAAGTGTCATCAGATATCTTCTGGGAAAAAAGCAGCTTCATGAAATGGTGGGGAGATTATGAGAAAATACTAGACAAGAAACTGATGGGAACTTCTTATGCTTCCCGGTTTGCTGAATTTATGCGAGGCCGCAAATACATTCTGTATGAAAGTGGGAAATTATTTGGCTAAAACCAAACCTTATCATAGCTCAATCTAAGTTCAGTTGCTATCATGAGTGCATGGTGAAGAGTGGTGATAGTTTTTGCTCAATTGTTTGATTAATAAATCCATTGTCTCATTCAGGCACCGCTGTGTTTCATTTATCAGAGTCTTTTGTGATTGTAATACACGGTTTTATATGAAGAGATTGTTGATTGTGCAATGTTTTAAATATCTTAAACTTTGTCTTAACATGTCTGTTCATTTATTTTATTTTTCTTATTTTTTGGTTCCTAGCTCTCCGTCAAGTTGAAGTTTCGTACTTAAAAGTGAACATGTTTTTTTAATCGGCATAATCGTTCCCAAAAATATTAATATAGCTGGTGGGTTGCCCATAGATAATAGCTAAAATTAGCTGCAAGATAGAGTTAGACCAAGGATTTGAGGGGTTTTTTTTTTCCTTCCCTTCTTTCCTTTTTTTTTTTTTCTTTCTTTTCTTTTTCTTCGTTACTCAAGAAAGGAAGAAAACATGGGATAAAAACAACTCAAATAACAAGTGTTTTTTCTTTTTAAAAATTTGAAAATCCATAATTATTTGGTAAAAAAAATTTAAACAAAAATTCAAGGACATTTGTTAAGCCTCTCTCTCTATCTCTCTCTTTTAATAACTTCCAAAGAAAATTTAAATAATATAAGAATTACAAGTTTTTAAAAATTGCCTCAAGAGTCCAATATTGATCCCAATTTTTTGAAACCCTACTATTTGTGATTGTTCTTTATTTTTGTAGTTTGTTTACCAAGATTCCTAATTTTACCTGTATTTTGTATCTTCCGTGTATAGTTGTGGAAAAGTTGAAAATTATGCTTTAAGAGAAACTCCATGAAAGTATCACAACTAATATAGATGAAGAAAACTTTTGTCTATTTTGTTATATGTGTACTGTTATATGGCAATAATAGAAACATAAGAGAACTCAAGTATTTATACTTTTATGATTAAAGAAAACTAGCTGACACAAGCTACTTCACAATCCATCCCACTACAAGCCCAACTTGGAACAAATGAAAGACATTGATGAAGTAGGTAGAGCAGGTAGACACATCTACCAACTAAAGCCCTAAAGGAACATGAATGATCTCAATAAACCCAACTATAACTTGATCTCCAATAAAATGAACATCTATGTCAAGATGTTTGATATTACCATGTAAACAAGAATTGCAAGCAATTTGAAGAGCTAATTTTATTGCTGCAACATAAAGAGCCCAATAAGGAGACAATAGTTTAACAATAGCCTTCAAATCTCTAGAATGTAACATACTTAAAGTATTTTTTTATAGGTAGAAGCCAAACTACAATACTCAACCTTAGTTGTAGAAGTAGACATAGTCCTTTACTTCTTGGTTTTCTACAAAATTAAGGCATTTCTAAGGAAAACACAGTAACCTATTAATGACTTCCTATTCATAGAACATGATCCCCAATCAGCATTCGAGTACCCAATAAGATTCAAAGAATTGAAAGCAGAGTAAAATAAACCTAACAAAATGGTGCCTTTAAGATATCAAAGGACATAAAATTAAAATAAAGCATTTAAATGATCTACTATGGGAGCACTTAAGCTAACTAAAAACATGCACAGCATAGCAAATATTTATTAGAGTAAGATATAAAAGTCTACCACAAATCTTGATAAAAAGCTAGAATTATCAATAAGTTCTCTTAAATCACTGGAGAGCCAAAGACTAGTAGGTAATGGAAATTGTGCTAGTTTAGTGGTCGTTAATCTTGCATCTTGAAGAATTTCAAGCACATATTTCCATTGATTAAGTAGTATACCTTAATCTAGATAACATATTTCAATACCAAGAACAAAAGACCATAACCAAGGTCTTTGATGGTAAAAGCCTAATCAAGATCTCGTTTGAGTGCCAAGCTAGCCAATTCATTTGCCTCTAAGGATGAAATCACGTAGGTCGTTATAGGATACTTTTACCCGTCCAACCTAAGAAAAATCTTATAGGGTTTTTATCGGATTTTGAGACATAATTTAAAACCTTATAAGGTTTAAAGTTGAGTTTTGGAAATTCAAAAAAAAAAAATTCTAATGAAAAACCCAACCCAATGAAAAAAATAATAGTATATTAATAATAATATTTGTATTTAATTTATATAAAATGCACATTCTATAGTAGCTTTACACTATACAATACATTCAATTTTTTAAATTTTTTTATATATAAGTTAATAAGTATAACTTTTACAGAACCTAAGTACTTTTTATTCGACTTTTTCTTCATCTTATATGAATTCTATAAAAACTAACCCATCCCTATAGGTTTATAATCGTATAGGGTTGAGTTTCAGTAATAGTAGCAAAAGCCTTATAAAGTTTTCATAAGGTTTTGAGAAACATTAAACCTTATAGGGACAAGTTGGGGTTTTATAAACTCATCCTGAACCTACCTTAATTATATCTTTATTTGTCTCTATTATTAACATGTCATCGACATACAACAAGACAACTAAAAATCCATTAAAGGAATCACATGTAAAAAGGGAATAGTCATTTTTTTATTGAACAAAATCATGAGCGGCCACTTTTTTTTTTCTTTTTTTTTTTATCAACAAAGAAGAAAGATCTCTTATTCATAAAATGAATTGTTACATCGAGTTCTAATACAAGAAGCTTCTTTTTGATCTAAAAGAATTAGTCTTCAACAATAAGCATCTAAATGAAAAAAAAAAATTAAAAGTCACAAAATTGGAGTTAATCTTTTTTGCTTTGTTAATTAGGTAGTCCACTATCTTATTTGCCTCTCTATATATAAATGAGCAATTGAAGCTCCTAAGCTTTACATTATTTCTTTCGTATTATGAACATTGTAAAATATATACTATGGGAAATTTGCATCATCTTTGAACCACTTAACTATTGTTATCGAGTCCACTTCAATCTGTAGGTGATGAATTATGTAGTGTTGGCAAAGAAGCAACTCATATCCTACTGCCATCAACTTTGCTTGTGAAATGTTGTTTGTTAATAGTGAGCAACTGAAAGAAAATATGATATGACTTATTTCAACTCGAATTAAACCTTACCTACTACAACTCCATTTAAGAAAGATGCATCTCAAAGTGCCTATTGAAGGTGTAGACCAAGTGGACACAAATTGGTTTGCTACTCCTATTGTTGATTTTCAATGGATGTTGTCGAGTTGGAAAGATGGTGCCCTGGTTAGCTAGAGCAGAATGCAATGGAATGCAAGTGCAACCTTTGCATTTACTTTCCCAATTGCCTAACTTAAGTTTCTTACCCATTTGTGTTTATGTTCCAGTTTGAATAACCTAAAAAACCTTAGGAGATAAGCTAAAATTGCAAAAAAAAAAAAAAAAAAAAAAAAAACCACAAGAGATAGCAAGCCCCTTATGTTAAGTCATGAAATGACTAAACGAGTTAAATTTCCTCAAAGGTAAGAGATTGTAATAACTTGAGGCTAATTCTAGTAGCCTTAGAATACAATGTAGTAAAAAAAAACAATTATTAATTGAATCACTATTTTCTTAACAAATGCAACATCTAGAAGCTAATTGCATTCCTCATTTTTTAGCACTATGTTTATGGGAATAGCTTTGCCTTGTAACTTCTAAAGAAAAATAGAGATAATGCTTGGAATTTTGTTGCTCTAGAAATGAAAAGTGTTTTGTGTTATTAGACTTTGTGAATTTTTAGGTATTTCCAAGTCTACTTGTTAGAGAAGTTTCCATCATTCAATTGTTCCCATTTAACATAATCTACTTTAGGGGGGCCAAATGGAATTTTAGAGATCTTAGAGGCTTAATCATGACCTAATTAATGTTATAGTAAATCTACATTCTAGTCGCTTTCAATCTTATAGGCTAGCACCTTCTCCATGCAATATTCTTGAGATGGCATTAGGTGTTGTAGATTTAGCTCTTTAAACCAATTATTAAGCTAGAAGTCGTTGTATCCATTGCATGTACCAAAAAATATATGCTCTTCTACAAGTAGTCTAGCTTTAATATTTCACTTCCAAACTAACAAACCTAATTTCCTTTCCTTCACTAGGCATGGATGAGAATAATGCACATATTTTGAAAGGAAATAATGTGAAAATAATGAGTTTCTCGACCTCAGCATCCACTAGAGCTTCAAATCCCATATCTTCATAATGTCATCAAGTTTTCAGATCCTTAAGCCTCCTCTTCAATGGGTGCACAAACTTTCTTCCACTTTATTCAATATATTCCCTTTTGATTTTTTGTAGTCTTCTAGAAAAATCTTGTGAAGCTTCTCTCTAGGTCCTTGATAATTGATTTGGGGGGTTTCTAAGCCTACAACACATATAAAGAAGGGAATGAAGGAAACTTGTGAGGAGAGTTAACTACCTCCTTTGGATAGCCAATGGGTTGCCTAGTTTTCAATTCTTTTTTTTTTTTTCTTTTTAATTGTGTCATGGAATATCCCTTTGTTTTTTTTTTTTTTTTTTGCCTAATATGAATGGACAACCCAAGTATTGCATTGATTGTCCTCGTGGAAAGCCAAGTAACTTCTTGACTCAAATCAATATAGAAGTGGGGTCTTCACCTAGTGCATAAAAAGTGCTTTTATTCCTATTGATCTTTCATCCTAATATGCCCTCATACTAGCTTAAGAAGGATTGAAGCTTCTTAATTGATTTAGAGTAGCCATTAATGAAGAGAATGCAATCATTGGCAAATGCCAAGTGTGAAATGCATTTGAGGTTACCTGCTCGGAATTTTATGTCTAAGTTCTTGCTAATTAATTCCTTGCTAATAACATAAGAATGAGAGTAACTAATCTCAATTATTATAGAAAATAATAATGTCTCAAAATCTATATAATGAATGCCAAGCAAGCATATTTATATAGGCAAAACTCTATATAGATGAAATGACCTAAAAGGATATGACCAGATAAATACTAAACTAAATAAGAAAAACATAACAAAATTACATGAAAACCCAAACTTATAAAACAACAAGACTTGAAATAATAAAAACAACTAAATAAAAGTAATATAAAATAGCATCTAAAAAAGGAAAAATCGCAAAGCCTCAAAGGCTCGTTGACATTGGGTTGGTTAACCGTGATTCATATGAACCGGTCCTTCTCCTGGTTGCTTCATGCAAATCCACTTTGTTTCCTTGAGTTGTCTTCGCCTTCAAATTTATGCCATGATGCCCACATCATACCGCGAAAAAACTTGACCCGAATCTTAGCATGGCATTCCTCTTGTGTTGAATGCCATTATGTACAACCTAAGCAAAGACAAAACATAACAACTCAACCAAACCAATGATGCCACCAACAGCCTATGATCTTTTCAATCAACGTGGGCTCTGTCGATAAAATTCTTTTGAAATATATGATTAAGATACAGTTGTAACAACACAATTCAGTGGACCATTTCCATGTCTTGCAATGGTTAATTTTGTGGAGGACCTACATATGGAAACACAATAATATGGAATTCCATGGATGGGCGACCATCTGCGTTGCCAATTCCAATAACCTGGATTTTAGTTTCCATGATTGTCTCCTCTTCGACTTTTGCTATAATGGAAATCACACTCTCAATATCCTCTGGTTTCCACTCAATAGATGCTCTACTCTCGTAGAAACCTCTCACCACCCAAAAACACCCAAAAAAAAAGCAAAAATACAAAAAATAAAAATGCCAAAATATTTAGGATAATTGAAAAGCCCAAAAGGTACAAAGAAAAAAAAAAATGGAAGAACTAAGAAAAGTGAAGGGAGAAAATAAAAAATAAAAAAAGACCCCAAAAATTTGCAAATTCTTAAAAATAAAAAAAAATGAAAAATTAAAGAAAATTCATAAAAATTGTAAAATATTGAAAATAATGTAAAAAATAAAATAAAATAAACATTTGGGCATTATTGGGTCCAATATAAATTTTTTAGCCTAAAAAAAGGCTTTATTTTTTGGAAATAATTTTTTTTTTACTTGAGCCGAGTCTAGTCACATTTAAGAGCATAAAAGAGAACTATTTGAGAGAGACTTGGCTTTAAATTGGGGTTTGATTGATTTAAATTGGCTAGAATAAGCTAAAATGAAGTTTTGAATCGACCAAACCAACAACAAGCTAAAACTTGGTTTTTTATTCATTTAGCTCAATTTCAAAAGTTTAATTTTCTTAAATATGCGTATGAGACTCAATTTTGGTTATTAATGAGCTTAAGCTAGTTATTAGCTTAAGATTCATTCGAAGTCAATTTAGCCCAATACAAACTCAATAAGCTTAATGATAATTTAGTTTCATTAATAAATTGAATGGAGTTATTGGTTTAGTGGTTAGTGCATAGGATGGTTAGATGCTCAAACCTTGGTTTAAGTAGGCTTTTCTTGAAGCTTGAGCGACTAGAATCGAATCAAAGGTCCATTTTTTGAATAAAAAATCAATTCTAACCATGTGTAACATCAAAGCTTCGACGTCTAATCTTTCCACTTCCTCAACGCTTGAATCAAGCTCATCTATAAAGAGCGAGATCCCAAGTTTCATTTTCATAATCAAAATTTATCTCAATATTGTAGAATGAAGCACTAATAACTTCTGTCTCTCTAAGATTCATCAAAAACCCACTCCCCTTCCTTCTCTTGCTTGCTGCAACACATCACTCAAAATCGACTAGAAAATCCATTTCCATTAACTTCTACACCGTCCGAAGCCCCTAGAAACACTTCCTATTGGCCATGAACTACCACAAAATATCCTCATTCAAAGACCTATTCTCATTGCCAACAGCTGACTTCAGAGACGCCACCATAGTTGCACCTACTGTGTAAGTATTATCGTCATTAGGTAGCTCACGCTAAGATAGGGCGCTCCAACACCCGCCTGTCAATCGACAGTGGCCGCAGTGCATTGAGGAGGTCACACCGTGCACCGCTATTCTCATGGCCTTCCGATCTTGCCCAACGACCCACCAAGCCGATCCGAAACCTGTTCATACTCTTGACCTAACTCGCTTCTTGACCTAGTTTAACCCTAGCTAATATCTAGATCATTTCTTCAAGCCAAAGTTTGGATGAATTAGTCCTAATTCTTCTTTTTTTTATTATTTATTTACTATTTTATTCAATAATTGGATATATTGTTATTAATATTATTAAGTAAAGTTATTCTTGAATAGAATAAATAAATAATAAGCAGGTTTTTTAAAATAATAATAATAATAATAATTTTTCTTAAAAAATAAATTAAATAAAGCTATTGAAAATAAAAAATAAGGAAAAAAGAAAATATAAAAGTTCTCGAACATGAGAAAAAAATAAGAATAAAAATTTTGAGCTTTTCACAAAATTGATATTTTGGCATTTGTTGTTTTTTAAAATAATAACAAATTAATTAATTAAAATTTTAAAAATAATAAAATAAGTAAATCATTGTCTTCAGGACTTAATTTTTTGGGAATTTTCAAAAGATTAGAAATTAAACCTAGGTTTTATAGGAGTTTTTCATAAATGTGAAAATGGCAAACATGTAAACTTCGACACTTTTGGAGATTAGCCAACATACTAAAGCTTTATAAAACAAAAACAAACTAAGAATTTTTTATTTTGACTAAAAAATATGAGGCACTTGTAGGATAGCTATTTAAAAAAAAAAAAAAAACAAATCCAAAGAAACTAAAAAACAAGAATTCTTTTCTTTTAATTTCCTTTATTTTGTCATAAAAATACAAAATTAAAAAATAACTTTTTTCTCTAAAAACAAAATCTTTTAATATTCTTAATTTTTCATAATAATAATAATAATCATGTTGTGTAATAAAGCCCTTTTATTTTCAAAAATTATTTTTTTTTGTAACTTGTTTGGGTTTAAAAATTTAAGTCCTTGAATATAGAATTTTCCAATTTTTTGATCGAATTGGTGATTAGGTTGGAAATCCATCCACCCATTTAGTTTTCGAGCTTATTCGTTTTCTAACTTTAGTCAATGGATCACTTCAAAACTCATTTCTAAAAGTTTTTATAAAAACCTTTTAAATTTAGTCAAGTAATCATATTAGATGGGGAGGATCTAATCAAGATTGAAACTAAGGGAGGGCAATTCTTTACCTTAATACCTCTCCTTGTCTTTGATTCTCTTTTTTTTTTTTTTTTGCAAATTTCCTTTGCACACCTTTTTCGTATCACATCTAATTCTTGTTATCTAAGATATTGGAATCAGCATAACCTTCCTTTCTTTTGAAAACAACTTCAATGATCATGTAAAACTCCATGTTGCAATTTGCATAGTTTTCTTCAACTCATATGATAATCACATTGAAGTGCTACATCACATACAAATTCATCCTAGTACCTACTATCAATTGAAAAAGTTACCTTTGCTTGTTTTGTTACTCAAATTATCTCATTGTAATGAAAAAATTCATATGGATGTAGATATTTAGTCGAAGCTAACTATAACTTTTCAACAGCAAATTCAAAAATCATATTACACGGAGAATCATCAATAAGCACATGAAAAACTTTTCTTTAAATGCATGCATGTATACAAAAAATATTAGGTGTTATATTATTAATTAAAATCTCAACAACTAACTAATATAGCCTAAACCCTAATGTAATAATTCACTAAAAAACAAACACATGCACTACACCAAATCCTAAAATTTCCAGCAACACTAACTCTAAAAAATCAAAAGATGAAATTGCTGAAAAGTTTCAAAACTTACCAACTTCATGTAGGTTGAACCCGATGGTTTGAAGCCTATATTGAGAGGTGGGTTTAGGGCTTAAAACAAAGAAATTGAATAAAAGGTGATTTTTTAAAATTAATGTTATGCTTTTGATTGAATAAAATAAGAAAAGGATATAAATGAATTATGAATAGCAAAAAGAATTGGAATTAACTAAATCCTAGGATCAATATGACTTAAAATCATAGAAAGTAATCATGTTGTAGAGAATCTAATATGATGCAAAGATCTCAAGTAACTATTGTTAAATAGATTGTTAATATGATGCAAGGAAATCTAAATAACATGGTATTTGCCATAACCTAATCCTAGATTGATAGGAATATATGAATGAGACTCTCAATCCAATATAGAAAGTAATAATGTCTCAAATTTTGTAAAATGAATGACAACCAAACCTCATTTATATAGGTAAAACCATAGATAGATAAAAAAAAAAAAAAAAACCTAAAAGGACATAACTAAATAAATATTAAACTAAATAAGGAAAACAAACATGATAAAAATACATGAAAATCCCCAATCTCCTAAAATAACTAAAGACTCGAAATAATGCAAACAGCTAAATGAAAATAATATAAAATAGCATTTAAAAAAGTAAAAAGTCAAGCCTTAAGGGTCAAATAACCTTAGGCTTTTCGCTAGACCAGTCAACCCTAAGCTAGTCAGCGATTCATATGAACCAATCCATCTCCTCTTCATGTCGTGTTGTTTCAAACTATTTTTTTGATGGGGTTACAACTTAAGTAGGACCTAATCCTAAATTTCAAAGAATTATGTGACTTCTTTTACTACTTAGTAGTTGCTTTATTCTGTTTTTGGCTCTCTTAAAATGAAACTTAAGCATCCTAGTTATGTCCTCTCAATCTATTAGCAATGAGTCAATTGATGTGTTAATTGAATCTTTAGGATTGTAAGGTGGGGGTTAGACATACAAAATTTCAAATGGAGTTAGTTTTCTGTACTAGTATGGCAATTGGTGTTGTACTGTCACTTAAATAGCACCAAAACAGGCTCCACTTTCTTAGATGTTCACTAGTGATACACTCAAATGGATTTCCATATAGTTGTTTGTTATCTTTGTTTGTCCACCAATTTAGGAGTGATAGGCAATTGATATCTTCAATTCTACTCCCTATAGCTTAAAGAATTCTTATCAAAATAAACTCATATAGATGGAGTCTTAGCTACTACTAGCGTTCTCATGCCAACCATGTAACCTATACACATTTTCTATAAATTCTCGTGCTACTTGTTGATAGTATAGAGATCAGATAGCCTAATGAAGTGATTATATTTACTCAATTGATCCAACACTACTGTAATCACTTCCTTGCCACCAGACTCATGCAATCCCCCAATAAAACGTGTTCCATATTCTCTGTTCTTACTTAAATGAGCAATTAGAAGCTTCGAATTTCAGTGAAGGAGCTCAAATTATGCAAATTAAATTCGGAGAAGAAAATACGATATTTATTTTTTCAAAACTTTGATCCCAATTTTAACTACCTTCCAGTTTGTCTATTAATTAGATTTTGGGTTCAATGCAAAGCGATCTGCATGATCTTCACAATTTCGAAATGAATTTGGTGAAACTGTGACAATATTGGTGTGAAAAAGGGACTTGAAACGAGTTGACCACACAGCGAAATCAGCTGGGAAGGTGGCTTAAGGTAAGGGATGACCACGTATAAGGCACGCGTTACTTTCATCCAAGACGCGTGTATTTCATGCAGCTGGACGAAAAACAAGAGGCATTTGTGCACCTGAGAAATCGATCCTACGACCCATACACCAGCCCGTGCGTGGCCAACCATATAGGCAGTTAGCTTGGGCTTCGACCACTCATGCAACCAAATTAAGACTCCAACATTGCCTAAATTACTTTTGGATTCTAAATGTGGTTCGAGTTGAAAACGAAGTCAAGCCGATTGGTTGTCTAAAAACCCAAGTTGTATTAATTTTCATGAATTAATCTAGCACATATATGTGAAAAGTAATTTTCAATTTGAGAATAATTTGAACAGTTTTTAAGCTTGGATTCATTATTTGTATAATTAATTTAAAAATTATTTTTCTTCATAAAATGATCAATTTAAATTTAACCAAGACATTGTCTAAAGTCATGATCAACTTAAACTAATTTTATTTATATGGTATAAAAGTAACTAACCTAGACGTGGAACAAACATATCAAATTAAAAAAAAAAAAAACCCTAATATTTTCACTTAAAGCTAGAAAACTGTTAAATCATATACATATATTTTGATTTCCAAAAATCATTTTTAACTCTGAAAAGCCACTTCAACCCCTAAATGAGATAATTGGACGTCGAAAAGAGCGCATTTTATAAAAATATTTAAAATCTTTAATTCTTTGTATTTTTTTAATGGTTTTTATTCAACTTTTCTCGTATTTCCTAATTTAGGTCTCTATTTACTTTTGAAAAATTAAAACTACGAGGGAAAATATTGGGTACCAGCAGGCTGATTTCAAAAACCACAAAAATGTGAGATAACAAAGTCTTATATTGCCTCCTCAAGAATTCTATCTAATCCTTGTATTTTTTTTATTTTTTTTAGTCTTTTACTTTGAAAATTAACTTTTGAGATGATTCTACCTTTCCAATATGATATTAGAGCCCATATGGTCTTAATAATTTGTGTAATACTTGTATACTTGTTTGAGTCCTCCATCTTATAACCCGTTTTTGAGATGAACTTAGACATCTAACATGGTACTAAAACTAGTTTTTGGCATCAGCCAGCATTGTTAAGCCTATGGCACGAGTATCCTCACATTTAGCTAGCTTTGTTACGCCTACAACAAGATTATGTCTCTGCTTCTTTTCTTCATAAGCTAACTTTATTTAGGTGATGCTTATATTGTCTATTGGCTGCTATTCTACATAAGCTTTCTTTGAGGTGGACTTAAGTTTCTAACATATAGGAGTGGATAAGTGCTTTGATACTTATGTATGGTCTTTATATACATAGTATTTCCAAATAATTTTGTGATTCTTGGTTATTTACTGATGTGGATATCATAGCTGACACAGGTTGATGGGACGTGTCTTTTACAAGACACGATTAATTAGTCTCGTGTTTTACGCTTTCTACGCTGCGCCGTCTACGTTGAATAATACTGAAATAAATCTCCTAGGATTTGAATAACAACTAACGACTTATCAAATTGTTTAATTGGACTAAAAAATGACACAAGTTATATATGGACCTAAAGTGGCCTAATGCATTTAATATTTGGAAGTCCTAGTCCTCAATTCCAACCAAATTTTAGCCTATTGAATTGCCGGTTGAAGAGCACTTGAACCACCACCTCACGAAGTACCTAAACCATCACCTCACCACGCCCAGGATGATATACCCCATGCTATGAACTTGATGAAATCGCGATGCCTGCATGGGACTCTACTATAGAGTCAAGCAAGCTCACATACGAAAGGGATGGCCTTAGGGGCTTGGAATTGGCCTATCTTCCCTAAGCTCCAAAAACAATAATAATAAAATAAAAGAGTTAATTTTTAAATTTTATTATAAGTAGAAGAAAAGACATATTCTATCTATATACTAAAGAGCAAAAAGATTTAATTATGTTAGACAAAGTTAAGTGATTAATGCATGCATTTGCACACACAAAATCAATGAATCAATTATGAAAGTCATTTTTCATTTTTCAAATCGCATTTATTTTTACTTAATTCTTGACATACTTTTATATTGAATTAATTACGGGGATAGTTATCTAAAAGTAATGTTTGCTTGAACGTGAAAAGTTTGCCTATTTTTCTTTTCTTTTCTTTTCTTTTTTCATCTTACGAAGTGCCTCGGGGACCTATAATGATTTTTTAAAAAAATTAAGAATGGGGAATAAAACAGTGATCAGTCCTTGGCATAGTGAACCAAAAATGACATCAATGGCCAGCCATGCAAAACAAAGATAGAAAAAAAAAACAAAAAAGCATATAAAGTGTCTATTGACAATAATTCCACAATGGAAACATGTCCCAAAAAGAAAAAAAAAAGTGCCTTACATTTACAACTTGTCCATCACCCCCCTCTTTGAACAAAACATAAAAGCAAAATGAAGTATGAAATATTCCTCGAATTTCCAAAACCAAAAGCCAAAACAACCAACTCAATGTAATTACACATGGGTCTAAAGAAACCCAATCATTAAACCAGATCCTTATCCTCAAAATAAGAGAACTCAACCACTGGATCCATTTAATCTACCACTAAGTTTCTGACTCGATAACCCTAAGTCAAGCAATGCCTCCCAATCCGTCTCTTCATCCTCCCCCCTCCTCCCTTCTATAACCTCCACTAACCATGAAGCCTTCAACTTTAGACGACGGTCCTCTAACCTGACCAACACCTCTACTGCCCTGGCTGCTTTGGCTAACGCCTTGAACCTTGCTCCTCCATGACTAAGCCCAAGTAATGCTGTGAGACAATTGTTTTGAATGGATTGGGAACTCCACTCAGCCCGACTTAGCAACCCCACCAAATACTCCATCACCCCAGAATCCAACATTGTGGTTCGACCCTCAGGGCACAAAGACAAATTACATAAGATGAGAACTATTGGACCAATTAATTGACTCGATCCACCAAGACTCAATAACACTGGAACCAATCCAAGTTTGACTACTTTAGCACGATTACTATGGACACGCGTAAGGTGGTATAATGCCATTGCTGAATCAACTTGAACTCGACTTGAACTTGATCGAAGTGCATAAATAAGCGGCGATAGAGCACCTAATACACCAATTCCTGACTTATTATCATCCTCGAGAGCTAAGCTATAGAGTGCAGCGGAAGCATGCTCCTGCAAATCACTTGACTCCCGCTTCAATGCATCTATTATATTAAGCACAATTCCAGACCGCATGATCTTGGTTTTATTGACCTTTTCTAATGACAAATTCACTACAGCCGCCAGTGCATTTACTTGAATGTCATTGCACCACCTGCTCAGATAGATTTAAAAGGTTGGGCATAATGCAACCCGATTCAAATTCTCTTCCAGGCTAAACGTTTTCAATAGATTTAGGAGGGTAATTGCATTTTATTTTTTTCCTTTCCCTATAATCAATATAACTATGCCAGATTTTTCTATCTCATGCGTGTCTTATCAGTAACATTTAAATATTTAGACAAAAATTTAATATATAAATGTAATAGTTTTTATTAATTCAAATATGTACATTTAAAACAGCAAATATCTATTCAAACTTAATGATGTATTACAGCTCTACAAAATATTTCTTAAGAGTTTAAAACTATGGAGACGGAAACAAGGGATGTCACGAGTTAAGAGACCACATAGACTAGTGAATTTTTAAAACTCAATTTTCAGATCATATAAAGAATAAAGTTATGAAATTTAGATTATTTTTCTAAGTTGAAATATGAACCATTTATAAATCTTCTGAAATGTACCTTGAAGTAAACTGGTGTGAACTCAACGTCCATTGTGTTACTATTTAATCGAGGTTCGAGAGAATACTCTTTTTTTTTTTTTTTGTTAAGGGAATGTGAACAATTTGATTAAGCTCGTTTATTACAATGTGAACAATTTTTCAGTTTTTCTTAAAAATTATTTCTTCTTTAATATGTATTCGATTTTTTTTCTATCCATTATAATTTATTTACATTTAAAATATAATTTATAGGTTGATTTCTTATGAAAATCAAATAAAAATTTAATTTATAGAGTTAAAAAGAAAAAAAAAATTAAATTAAGCCTAATTTGCAAAATGACTTATTAAAAATTTTAATTCTTAAAACCCCTTTACCAGGAAAAAAAAAATATTTTTCAGAAAATAAATTTCACTGAACAAATGGGGCCTACGATAACTTCTGTTTTCATAACAATTTACGATAACATACTTGCAAAAACGATAATAGAAGTCCTACCTGGAAGAGATCAACAATCTGACGGCTGAGAGCAAACGAGGAGTGCACAGAGACGCCCTAATGTCTTCTCTGGTACGAGTGATCTTCCTCAGCGAAACGACAGCTTCTTCCATTTCATCTACGTGATGGGTCATGATTTTTCTAAGGAAACTTTCTTCTTCGTGGATGGTGGGTTCTTGCTCCTCCATTATTTCTGGGGAAGATGAACTCGAACAAGACGACCGACTCGGGTGAGACATGGGTTGGCTCGGCTGAGTAGACTCACTGCTAGTCTCTGGTGAGCAATCCATACTCGAATATGACTCGGTTGATGGCCGAGTCGAATCACTGTCAACTGCTCGATGATATGTCACTGAGGAACCGTTTTCGATATCTGGAAGAAATTTTTCCTCTGAAAGAACTGCTTTATGTCCACTACTGGTTTCCGATTCTTGTGTGGCGATCAATTTCTGAACTTTCTTTAAGGCTGACGAGAGATCGAGAGGTCGAGGAGACGAAATGGAGCGTTCTTTGCAGTAATTGAGAATGGCAGATTTGAGTGCGAGGTTAGGGAAGGTTGCTGAGAAATCAGGTTTGATATGGTTGTCTAACGTCGGTGAGAATCCTATTGATTTGCAAGCTTCAACACAGGAGCGTTCAAAGGTGTGACCAGACGAGACAATTACTGGGTCTGACATCAAACACCCGGAAATGGGACAAAGGAACTCTTTTGGGATGGATTTTTCTTGTTGGGTGTGTGATTTGGAGGAAACTGAGGACGCTGATGATTTGTTGAAAAAGATTTTCCACTTGTGTTTTGGAGAGAGAGAACCAGAATTGTGGCTACTTTTACTTTTATCGTTCTGTTTAATCAATCTTTTCGGTGACGAGGAGGGCTTGCCGATGCCCAAAAATCTAGCACCATCAAGACTCTTTTTTGGGGTCATCCTCATCACTGCTTCTTGAAACTCCATCTTTAAGTTGCTTTGTGTTTGATGTGTTTTTTTTTTTTTTTTTTGGGTGGTTTTCCTTATTCAAGAAGTGCCTGGGATATTTTCAGGAGGAATTGGATGATAGCAGTGGAAAGGATACATATGAAAAAGAGAGATGGTATATATCATAGTTGTGCTGTTGGTGGAGAAGTCCCATGATATGTGGAGGGGATCAGATATGTTTGGTATTACAACTACCAAATTCCCTAAAATTGAGGTACTAGGATTACAATTTACAAGGACAGTGTCACAGTGTGCCTATCACTGTTGAATGGGTCTTTCAAGGGTCAGTGCGCATTAGTTAGACACATACGCAGCGCAGGGTCACACAGATTGAAGGTTGGTGGTGCCATAAAGGAAAGGAAGTTTGTTCTGACGTGGGATTGAGATTTGGCTACTGGGATATTGATTCTTTTGGTTTTGAGAAATGGACGAAGTGGAATGAAGCTATACCCTAAAGGCTAAAGGTGATGGAGATGCTTCAGCTTTCAATTGTAGATAGCTATGGCCTAGCAAATGCCAAAATCTTGGTTCTAACTTTCTTTTGACTACTGTTTGCACGGATTTTATTTTTTCTCTTTATCTTTTTTTATAATTTCAATATAAATACGAAAAAAATTATTCAATTGACAATTTTACCCCTAGAACATCATTAAAAATCTTTTGTGGCTCCCAAGATTGCTCCAACTCTTAATTTTATTACTTAATTATATATATTAAACCTTTATCGATAATTATTATTAAATTTTTACTATTAATATATAAATTAATAATAATTTTAAAAATTAAATCGATTTCACTAAAAATATAAATAAAATTATAAAAGTTTTCATAATTATAATATATTTTTGAAATATTTAAACCCTTAAAAGTAGAGAGTGAAAAGTTAAAATTCCACATGAATTAGAAGGGCAAAGTGATAATATTTTATAAACTATTGGTAGATATAATACTAAATTAGTATCAGATATAAATCCATTATCTAATTGCCTTGACTGTTATAAAGATCCATTGATCTTATTTGTCTTGACTATTAGCCATAGTTGGGATGGTGAATTAAAATATATTTGAAGTTATTTTCTTTCTTACTTTCTTATGGATCACCTAAAAACATGTTGAAGCGACCAATTTCGTTATGGAAATCATTTCGGCCAACCTAGGTTTATTTTGAGGATCCCGAGGAAGTTAAGTATTACGGCCTAACATTACTATAATTTTGAGCAAATCTAATAAGATATGTGCAATAAAATTAAATGTTGTTGGCCTTTACATATATTGATAATTACTTTATATTGATGTCTTGCTGACATAAAATTGTAACAAAATATTCTAGAATGTTGGCATTCTAAGTCTTTCATGTGATGCATAATGGAAGAACAAGTTCTTCAAAAAAAATTATTAGAATATATTTTTTCTTATAAAATATTTATTTTTATTATGACAGAAGTTTGTCTTATAGATTAGAAAATATTGTAGTGCTAGAAAATGAAAATATATATAATTTGTGGGCTAAAGGGTATCTAATAGACTGGTGAAAAAGTTACAAAAAGAAAAAAATTATAAATTTTATTTCGCCAATAATTTCACAAAGTAAATGTACAGTCGAAGTTTTGAATCAATTAATCTGTTATCAGACAATACGTGTTTGGAAAGCATTTCTAAAAGGACTTTGAGTGAATTAATCAAACAAGAGAGACTATTTCGAGAAAATTAAAGGGTGGACGATGATTATTGTCATGGCATATTTTAACACCTTTCATTGCTGCATGTCTGAAAGATCTAATATTCTAATGCCCTAATGGCTTACATGATTTGACAAATGAATTAATGGGGTTCGTAAAGATTAGGTCCCCACGAAACAATAGAGTCTCTAGCTAAGAAAAGTGGCCTCTGCTTTTGATATTATTCCCTGGGTTTCTTTTTGGAGTTGCTGCGAAATAGAAATGGGTGAAAAGTAAAACTTTAGACAAAGGACAGCTAAGTGACCAGGAACACCACTATGGACATTATTGCTCGAGTCTCTGACTTAATTGCTAAGGGTTTGATTTATCGTAGACTGTGCCTGTGTGTTCATACTGATGACTTTTGGAGTGTTCTAGGCTGGACAATATCTCCCTTTATTTTAGCAAAAGCGACGACCTTTTGTTTCCCGGCATCGACTAGTATACATCATTTTTCTCCCCTACCTTTACGAACGTGTGTTGTCCATGCAAGAGGACCTAATCATTCAACTAGGTTCATGCTTTAGGTTCAACGAATTCGATAAAAGGGTAAGTTCACTGACAAACATATTTGATCCCCAAACGCCATATCAATGCGAAGTTAATAATTGAAAAGAAAAAAAGGATTGTTATTACATGGACGTCTAAAAATGTATGTGGTTGTTTTAGCATGTAATTTTGCACAAATGGTAATAATATGATAAATAAAAGATGATAATTTATACGAATTCTTGCCATGCAAGTCAGTGATGAGCATTTCGAATCATGAAAAGAGAATTGATTAAGGGTCATTAGTCATTCATAGAATGCTTAATAATAAACTTAAACAATAAAAATTTCATGTATGAATTTTTTTTTAATAATGTATAGTTCATAAGGATTTCTTAACATGGTAAATCATGTTTCAAATATTCATCTATTATCATCTATGACTAAGATTCATCCATCTTAATAGGTGTTATTTTAAGTAATGCTCACTGAAATGAATCGATATTAAAACTTACATGGATTTTAAGGTTAATATGTATAGCGAATCTATATCAAAAACCACAATTAATAATGTTTTTTTTTTTTTTTTGGTTTTAAGGATCCAATCTTTATTTTTGTTTAGATAAGATATCTCATCTTTCAACAATTCCTTGGTCTTGGTTTGATATAGTAGTTTGTAAGAATGGACACAAAATTTCAATATATGATAGGGTAATTTTTCAAAATAATGTATGAGCTACCTATTTGAATTTACTATGCTTACATCACTCACTCATGATTGTAGGTAAAATATCACTATCGATAAATCTTTATTCAAAATCTACTTACAATTTTAACTCCTTAACCACAAACTATAAGTATAAGAATCTACTAAAATAATGAGGGAGACTAACTCCCATAGCAACAACTATACAAGGGTTCAAATATCGTATCAGTTAACATACAAATGTTACTTGCAAGATAATAACAATATGGAAATTCCATGGACCATTTCTATCTTGACAAAGAATTCTTTTGAATTTAATATCTAGACAACTGTGCTATCATAATGGAAATCTTTTTGTTCATTTCTAGCAAATTTGGTGAGCCAATCAGCATAGAATTTTGTTCTCACCATACATGTCTGACCTGGCCTAGGATCATTTGAAGCAATATCCTTACTCAGGATATATCATTCCATATGTCCCAACACATGTCATAGAAGAATGCCATTTTGATATCATCAAGGAGTACGTTTTCACTATTACTTTTGAGATATTAAAATGTAAATGTCCTTCTAAACTTTTAATTAGAGCTGCCAATTCAATATACTCAATAATAGGGTGAGAAGTAATCAAACCATAGCATCAAATTATATTACCATTATTTTGTTTGTAAAACCGTTGTTAGGGAGTTTTCCATAATGTATGGTATATTCGTTTTTTCTTTGGTTTTTTCAATAAAGGTGCAAAAAATTACGATCCCCTTAATTTGATTTCTATTCAAGGGATAAGCCTGCGTAAGATTTGGAAGATTCTCAAAGAGGCATTGAACTAAAAGTTTGAGAGGCCTACTTTCACTCCTGTGTTTCCTATTATTTCTTTTTGACCAAAAGTGCCAAAATGTAATTAATAAAGGGGAGTCGATTATAAAAGGTTGAATCAACATGTGAAATCAGAATGAAACAGCTATAGTTTGTGAAGTGTCAATGAGACCGAAGAAAGAGGAAGCATGCAAATGGTGTTGATTTGTGTATTAGATTAATCATATTAATACATGGGACATAAACATAGTATATGACTATTGCTAGTAGGATAGGTTGCTAGCTAGGCTATATGCAATCCTTTGGGGACCACTTTTTACAGATATTAACATATTATTGGTATGACCTCTCTTAAATTTATTTTTAGAATTATTCATAGACGAATTAGTATATTATACACAAGCAAATGAATTTTTTTTTTTTTTTAAAAAAAAATGTGTTTTGGAGAAAGATTAAGTTTTTCGAAAAGAGATAATGGATGCCATGAGCCTTAGTCAAGAATTTAAAAATAGTTGTATTATAAAATCGCTTTTTACTATTTACGATCCTTAGTTTATTATGAATTAGAGTGTTTTACTATATAACAATTTAATTAAGATTATCGATAATTTTTTTTACTATAATAAAAATTTATTTTTTATAATATTAAAAAAAATTAATATAAAAAAATAATTATATAATATAATCACTTTAAATGATTATATCATCCTAACAAATTTAATTACTTACCTAGCATTCAACCAACTTTTTTTTAACTTTTTTACATAAAATAAAATAAAATAACGCTGGTTCTCTAATGCATGTATGACAAATTACGTTGATATGTCGTTTTCAATGCCAAAAGCGAATGTATTATTTGGAGGACCATTGGAGAACATAGAAAAGGAACTTTATGCCCCTAATGTTAAAATTTCTTGTCATGTTGTTGCCCTAATTATATATATGATGGAATCTGGAATGTTGGTGTCAGTGGACTTTAATGTGTATATAATTATAATTCTAGGTAAAGAGCCGTTCGCTCCGGTTTTCCGCCAAACTTTTATAGACAGGTTATTCATTCTTCATGGCTCTTTAACTTTTTTACAAATAAATAATAGTTCACCTTTTGTGATTAGTCTAATCAATGAATACTAAATTTAGAATAAAAATGTAGCTTTAAACCTCCTGCGGGTTTACCGGTTATGAACCCATAATAAATAATAGAGCAAATAATATTAATATAACCTTATTACAATTTTTTTTTTCCTTTTACAAGGGTTTATTTATTTATTTTTGTATCACTTATGTATAACATGCATTATCCTCCGATGTCAAGTTATTATGGGGAACTAGAAACCCTAAATATGAAATTATCATTATTTCCATTTAATTAAAAAATAATTGATCTTATAAAAAATAAAATAATGATAATAACTAGAGAATATGGGGTTATATAGCATGAGTTCTAAGCAAGTGACTTAGTTTGTTTTCTAGCTTTGTTGACATAAGTGCCTGTTGTGCGATTAAAATGAACAATATTTAATTACTTTAGTATAGAAAATGTTATGCTGGATTTCTTGAAGGCGGTTGAGTGATCTATAAAAAAGAAACAAGTAAGACTACGGGAGGTACCGAAAGTTGTTTAAGTATGGCCATTCCAATACCTAAATTAATACAAGAGAAAAGCAATAGAAGTTTGAAAATGTAAAGAGTTAAAAGTCCTTTATCTGGTAGTCTTCAATCTCTATTCATAGGGATTATAGATAATCTTCATATAGGAAATATATTAATTCCCTTAATCTTTTCCTAATATTGTGTAGGGTGTATTTTTTACCAACTCCTTTTCTTATCTATAGCATTCTCTCATATTCATCAGTTTTAGGGATGTACATAAGAAACCTGGAGGTGGAGATTAGGAACATCATACTTGAAGCTAAGTAATTCTATGCTGAAATGGAATAGCATGGATGAGTGGAGCTTGGATAGGATTTTGAATGGACTAAAATGAGCCTTGGAGGTGCATATTCAAAAGGCTCTATCAATAGAAAATAACATATTTTATATAACTATCACAAAATGAAATACATGTTATATAAATTGAAAATATGTCAAAACAAAAGCTTCGTTAGTTATCTATTAAATAAAATATGATAGAATTATCTATAGAAATTGTAGCACATATCATAATGTATATAATAATTAGGTATGAGCTCTCACAACCCATTACTAATGATATAAAATATGTAAATATAGTTAATCATAAAATGATGTAAAAAAAGTTACTCAAAAAGTCAAAATGTTTTCACAACTAGCATTATTGTTAGCTTCGTGTATGTATATATATGTTAAATTAGAAAGGTTGCCATCCTAACCTTCTCCTATGTGCATTTGCTTCTTTAGCTTTCTTTTATTAATATCATTATTATTATTTACTTTTTTTTCAAGATGCTTCTTTAACTTTGAAAATGAGCATTTAAGGCCCCTCTCTTGATCTCTTTTAGATTCCCTAGAGAAAGTGATTTTTAATTTTTTGAGAATTCAAATAAGAAACTCAGAAACCCCACCAAGATTGCATATATTAATTAGATTAACATATATATAAGGTGCTTCTCACTTTTTCTTTAGACTTTCACCCTAGACTTCGATTGATCTAAAACTTACCTCTATTATCGTCAAATCTAATTCAAAAATATCTTTCAATGTTAAGTCATAGATTAATTCTATTTTCAAAAGAAAACATCCATACAATTTAGAATAAATTAGTAGTCTAACTAATTCTAATTCGTAACCCTTTTGTACATAAATGATGACCTTTTGTTTTTCATCTAATCAATGAGTTCTAAACTTATGAAGAATGGGGTACCAAACCGCTATGGTTAATTGGCTAAAAAAACCAAAAAAATTTAAGCTAAAGTCTAGAGTAAAGAATAATTATTATGGGGAAATCAATAGGAGTACTTACTAAAAGAAGTAAGTAGTTAATCCTAATGGAGTATCCATTGTTCTAAATAACTATTTCCTTACCATCCTAAAGCCTCTATTAACAACCTACTAAAACAATAACAAAGAAAAATAGGAAGAAAAAGACAAGTAGGAAGAAGGGCTATTGTTAAGTTCATAATCCCATGTTAGGTAAATATTAACTCCCTTGAAGCAAGTGTTGTTTAGGTATTGCTTGTTTGGTTCTTGATTTAGGTGCTTGAAGTTGAGTAAATCAAATTGGTATTAGAGTTCTTGAATGATTTAGGATTGAGATGATTATGAGAATATGATATTGAATTTGAATGATGAATGTAGATGTTAAATGGTGACTCGAATTTGTACAATTCACTAGGAATTGAATATAAGAAGAAACTTGGTAAAGGGTTTCAATTAACAAAGTTGGATTTTTATTACGTGTTGATACTAAATGTATTATCCTTGATATGGATTTTTAATGAATAAAAAATGAGATTTAAAGTGGTTTAACAACAATAGATGCACCAATTACAATATAGGATAAAAGTAGACTTCAAATGTAACAACATAGATGAAAATCATGGATTAATCAGACAAGAAATAATAGGCTCAAGATGAGAAAAAGGTTCAAATCCTTTCAATAGCATAAAACCCATAAATGTCAATCAAATTACATAGTAGTTTGGTAAACTTGCTTATTAGGAAGGTTGATGATGGGAAGTTGTGAGTCAGGTTTCAACCTAAGGAGGATTAATGACCCTAGTTAAAATAAAGGGTTTAAACCACTTAGTAAAAAAAAGTATTGTAAGGAACTATGCTAGTTAATGAACAAGCTTATTCCAAAAAAATATTCACTACATAGCATTACTTTAGAAAGAAGGTTTCTTATTATTAGAAGAGGATGAAAAGACTAGTTTCAAAAGAAAGGAGAATGGTGGTTCCAATTATGATATCGTTGCTATTTCTGATCTAAGGGATTCTAACAAGAAGGAAGTCTATGGTTCTAATCTTGTTTTTGAAGTCAACTTGAAGATAAACTAATGTGCCTAAAACCAAGTTTAAGCACATGCAAAACTAATTTAAAAGACAATAATACAATATCAATCAAACTAGCTTCCAATCACGTGAACTTCTTCTACTATTAAACCAATTCCACAAATGTGACATGATCAATATTGAATACTCAAGTGTGAATAGCTCTGATACCAAAAGATGATGTGCCTAAAAGGAGGTTTAAGCACATGCAAATGAATTTATTAAACAACTCCTAAATGACAAGAACAAACCGGTTCAAATTGGGGCAAAATTGCGTGAACGCTAATTTTTGGAATATGATCTGAATTACAAAATCAATGAGTTAAAACCACGATGATGATATTTCTCAATTGTATCAAGAATTCAACTCAATTTCCAATAGAATCCCAATCAAAACATCAACACAAAAACCGTGAACCCTTCCTTAACAATGGCATTCCACGCAACACAATGTAATGTAAAATTGACGGCAATAACAAAAGATAAAACCACTCAATTATATATCATTACATGAGATGATTATGGAACACAAATGACACCAAAATCAGATCAAAAGAACCAACCTAATCAACCCTAGATATTACTCACTAGTGATGAAAAGGAAAAACAACGTACGAAATTGATATAACTCACAATTCTCTATATTGCAACTCGCCCAATTTAGATTGAAATTGATAAGAAACTATGAAATCTTAGGAAACCCTAATCTCTCACACGAAATGTGTTTGCTACAAATTTCAAAAGCTTCCCCCTAAAACCCTACTTAAGCAAGTATTTATACTTGCTCCCTTTAGTGTTAAAATGTCCACAAAATTACAATTATGTCTCTTTAAGGTGGCCAAACCTAAAAAAAAAATTACTACCAAGTACAAATGTCCAAAAAACTTACAACCTAAATGGTTTCAAGAAATAAATTACAAGTACAAAATAATCTTCAACAAGTTACTCTTCAATGGGATTCGTTGGTTTAACTCATCGCCGGTTTAGGTCCGTCCATGAATAACCCACAAGCTGAGTCTTAGTGAGTTTGTCCACCGCCTTATAAAGCATGATAAGTGTGCCTATTGGAATATACAATACTTGAGTAATAGAAAAAAGGTTAGTAAACAAATAATTTCGAGGTCGATTTGCTCAAAATGGGTCCTCATCGTCAAGATTTGAAATTTTTTTACTCTTGCCCAAATGATAGGTCTTGTCAGATTTTGATTCATATCATAAACACTTTGAAATACTGATGACTTGTTGAAGACGTCAAAGCTCAATTTGAATATAGTATATTACTTTAGACAATGATAGAAGTTTCCTTTATCACACTGAAGAATTTAGAGAGATTATTTTCATGGGATATTAGCTAATGTTTTTTTTTTCATGTTTAGACTATATTCATTTTCCTTTTTAGTTATTTCCTTAGATGTAATCACTCTTTTATATATATCATCTTATGTAACCTTATGAAAAATATAATTGAAACATATTAGCCATTTGATTATATTGTGTGAGTTTTTATCATTCAATATTTATACTCTTATTAATCTTCTCATATTGTAGCGAACAACCCATACAATTTGTTCATGTGTCATATTAAGAAATTTGTGTGTAGTTCGATCTTTTCTTGATTGGTCATATCCATTGGAAGAGTTGTTCATATCCTTGTTTGATTTATTGATTCAAATATTATATAAAACCCTATAAAATATTGTTGATTAGATAGTCTAGTGGCTGACTCCCTAGATTTGATATTACTAATCTAAGCTTATCCTTTTAATATATTCTAGTGTTTTTGTGCAAGTCGATTATGCTTGGAATCAAGTTTGAAGATTTAGGTACATTAGGTACATTCATGCATTAATTAGACAAACTTTTTTTCCAATTTTCCTAATGATGATGATGATCATAATAATAACAATAATAATAATAAGATTATGTGGTATTTTGATATCAAATATGTTTCTTCGACACGTATCATGCTCTTATAGGTTAGTTTTCAATGAAGCTTAATCGAGTTAGTTGAAGTAATATATATGATCTTGAAAAGTTTAATTATGAAGGAAATTAACTATTTTAAAATTTAGGTACTTAATTGTAAAAATGATAAAAGTTCATGTACTAAACATAACATTATCCTTTCAACATTTCATAGGTTGGATGCTTACTTTGTCATGTACTTAAATTAAAGCCACTAAGGATTATAATATATTGGGCTAATATCTTATAGTCTAAAAAAAAAAAAAAGATCAATACATACATGCATACTATAGGAGTGTGAGTCTGATTGCGTTGTGGTCACATGTATGTTGCGTGATATTTACACTACACATGGACCTAAAGGAATGACTTATGATGGCACATAAGAAGATGATCAAGGGCAAGTGGGATAGGGAGGAGGAGTAGACAATCCTAATAGGCTCGATCACACAAGTGATAGTTTTTTCTAATAATCTAGGGTTTGATCTTTCGAGGGGATAATCTAGTGGAGTAATGACATTTTTCTAAATTATCTCCTTTTTCTTCAAATAAGGAAAACTTGTGGGTATTTATAGTGATTTAGCTATTGATACCATTTGTTAGATCATGTTAGCCATCGATAGCCCACATGAGTCTCCTCTCAATAAGAAAAATTATATATGGACCATTCATATGATCAAACCTAGTGAAAGCCTTCTTTAGGTGTGTGAGCCTTATGAAAAAAATTGGTAATGGACAGTCCATTTTAATGAGCCTTACTCCAACCTTACCATTCTAAATCTCCCCTAATCATCTCATGGTCATAGACTCAACTCTTTAAACCTTATCACTTTAACCTAAAGAGTAAAATCTAATTAATTAATAGATACAAGGTGTTAAATTGCATTTAGCCCTCTACACACACATGCATGCACACACGCATGCATATACACAAGAATTTCAAGAGCTCCAAGTGTGTATTTTCTCTTACAGTGGACAATAAGAATAATTTAATTGATTTGGTATAAGCCTGAATGAGAATTGTCAAGTGGAATATTATTTAAGCATACATATCATGAATTAATTGGCGTAGTTATGATAATATAAAAATCTACTTTATATTATTTTAATATAACTATATTATATATCGACTTAGTATTTATTTTTAAAGCAAGCATTATGTGTACATTGTTCTTAATATACAACATATATAGAAAAAAAACCCGTATGGTTCTAACAAGACAATGTTATAGTTATCTATATTATTACCAATCTTTTAAAATTAATTAAATTAAGTAATAGAAACATAAGGAGTTAATTATGGATTTTTTTTTTCTTTTATAACAAATCATTAGATTTTTTTCCTTTTTTTTTGTTCAATAAGTTCTTTTTTTTTTCATTCAAGTCTTAAAATTATCAAGTGAGACTGATTCTTTTTTTTTTTAAAAAAAAAATATAATGTATCATGCAAAATAATAATAAATATCAAGTAAACATTAATGGATTATAAGGAATTTTCATATGTACATTGTCATTATTGCTTTAAGTGGTTTTGACAATTCATCCATTTCAATCAACTTAAGAAAAAAAAGGGGGTAAATTATGAAATGCATTTCCTTACATTTATTCCATATATGCTTAATAATTTAGTTTTGAAATTTTCTTTAGTTGCCTCAAATTTTTGGAAAATTGCTTATAGACTTCTATTTGACCACTTTATCTTTGACTTCACGTATTTTATATTTAGCTTTTAGTTTTTTTTTTTATGATCTTTAGGGGAAAAAGAGTGAAATAGAGACTAATAGCTGTACTTTTCAAATATTTAGGATTTAAAGATTCAATTAAATAAAAAAAAGAGATGTAAATATACATTGAGCAAATATAAGGATATATTTACAATGTATTGGGAAAATAAAAAATAAATAAATAAATAAATGTTTTAGGTTACGTGAGTCATCTTAAAAGGCCTAAAGATATAACGTCCAATTTTATGGCCTTATGGATCATAGAGCTCTAGTGACGACAATTGCAATTTCATGGGCCCAGCTATCTTAGGAGTCTAGCCTATGTACGTTCCTGGGCTCAACCATGCTAGGAGCCTAGTCCATTGTCCCAACTTGGTCTAACCCAAGTCCAAATTTCAAACGTGCCGCATTCTCCAATATCCAACAAAAAAAAAACAAAACAAAAAAGAGGGCGGAAGGAAGGTGCGTGTGTGATCTAGAAAAACCCCCTTCACCAAGCCAAAATCTATCTTAAGCCCCAAGCCAAGTCCATACCTATAAATACCTATCATAGCGACTCCATCTCCCATCATAGCTTTTCCTCATTCATTCACGCCATACGCAAAGAAGAAGAAAGAAAAATCTTCAAAAATCGACAGTTTATACATCTGAGAAAGATGGGAGGCGGAACGGAAGCTTTTCCCGATTTGGGAAAACACTGCCAAAATCCAGATTGTAATCAACTCGATTTCCTACCCTTCAAATGTGATGGTTGCCAAAAGGTACACACATGCACCTGTCGCAAATATTGTCAAAATCACGAGTAACTCGTAGATTTTATAACTTTACCCTTTTATCCATTTTAGATTTTTAATGGAAGTATGAGTTTACTGTTTTATACACGATTCTGTCGATTCTAAACTGTTCGAATTATATAACATATTTACCGGTGATGATTGATCCTATCTATTAATTTGGTTCTTGAGCAGGTTTTTTGTTTAGAGCACAGGTCGTACAGAGCACACGAGTGCCCAAAATCATATCACAACAGCAGAAAAGTGATTGTATGTGAAACATGTGCCATATCTATTGAGATCACGGGGGATGACTTAGTGGACGAGAAGGCGATTTTGGAGGGACACGTAAAGTCTGGACTATGTGATCCCTTGAAAAAGAAAAGGCCGGTTTGTCCAGTTAAAAAGTGCAAGGAAGTTTTGACATTTTCCAACACGACCACATGCAAGACTTGCCATAGCAAAGTGTGTCTAAAGCACAGGTTCCCGGAGGACCACGGATGTCGGAGACTGCCCAAGAAGGCCCAGACGGCCGCCACGCCTTTGGGAAGTGCAAGATGGAATGACAAGTTTTTGGCTGCTCTGAGTTTGAGGGAAGGAATTGGAAAGGAATGTGCAAAAGAGAAGAAGGGTTCGGGTTCTACGCCGACCACACCTTCCTTAAAGGCTCATTGATTTTCTTTGTTTTCCTTTTTCATGTTTTCTCGGATGTAAAGAATTTAAAATGAATTTATGTTTATCAGTAATTGTAATTGTTGCTGTTCGTGGTCAAAACTAGTTCTACCATGCATAAGCTTTTCAATATTAAATGTGTTTGCGCAAATGGAAATTATTTTTATTCCATTTCTTGTTCTGGCTTCGGCACTGATTGAATTCTGGTTTAATGGGTGGGCTTGATCAACAAATTTCAGGTCTGATTATTAACATACTTTTGAATTTTTATATAACCATCTTAGCTTTATGAATATAACAAAAGAAACTTATTAAAATTTTAAAGATTTCACGAAATATAAAAGAAAAAGAACTCCCATTTTTTTAATTTTTCATTTTGAATGTTGTGTTATTTGTAATGTCATTTTTTAATCATAAAAGAAAAAGGAAAACAAAAGACATTTAAACATATATAATATTTAAACAACATTAAATCTCTAAAACAGACTGTGGCTAGACTATAATGAAATGTTTGAAGTAAAACAGTTTATATCAACAAAATTTATGTATTAATTAATGATTAAGAAAAGGGATGATTAAAAATATGTGAGTCGATTTGTTAATTTTATAGTAAAAATAAAGAATAAACTACATTCACATTCCTCGAATAAAGAAAGCTGTTGATGTGTAAAGTAAACCAAACCCCCTGGACCGGACTCGACCCAAGTTGTAATGGCAAGAGAAAAGGAATCAGTGAAAGTTCCAAGGATAAAGCTGTAGAGGATGAAAATAGGGAAAAAAAATTTTGTAAAGGAAAAATTGATATATCGTATGTCTATTTATTATTTTAATAAGATTGATTTATAAATTATTTTTTATATACACAACATTAGAATTGAGATGATATTAATAAAACATAATTAAAGAATAGTTAGGAGAAAACAATGGTCGAACTGCTCTAATTGGAGATGCATTATTGCATTTTTTTGAATTCGGAGGGTCATTATTATTTTGATAGTTTTTGGTGGATGTTAAAGTAATTTACCTAAAATTAAAAGTTGATAGTTTCATAAACTTATTTAAAGCAATGTTATGATTTTTTTTTATTATTTTAATTTTGCTAATAGTGTGTGCTAACAGTGAAAATTATCATCTTTATAAAAATTAAATAGATATTTAAAACAAAAAACCAACCAGTTCCATTAGGCCTGCTATATAGGCCTGACATGATTAGGCTTAATGAGGAGAGGAATCACAAGCTCGACTGTCGCCTGGACAAACTTATTAAAACTTCGAAAGTTATTGAGCTAGGACCACACTAAGTCAGAAATCTGAAGCTCTAATGAGGGGCCAGGACAAGCTTCGGTAAGGGTCTTTAATTACTTCAGAAACAATTAAACTAGGAGCAACCTGCTCGAATCCTCCCAATCATCACGGGTATGTAAGAGTAACAATAATCGCAATACTACCTTACTTTAATCGATTAGAAGTATGTTAAATTTAGAAATATTTAAATAGTTTATAGTACTATTTAATGTTCGGATGTTCTCTTTTGCAACCATCAGAGAGATTCACACATCATTCGCGTCCCAAACATAATGACTGTCTTAGATACATATGTGATCAAAATATAAATAATTCAACTACACCTCAGTTCATACTATTAGTTTATACTTATGATGGGATGTAATGTTAGATTTTCAGAAGAGTTGTAATCCTTCTTAATGTAAATATAATAAAAAAAATTTATTATTTATTTGGTAAAATCGATTCAATTTTTAATTTCATCATTAATTTATATATTTTTTAAATTATAAAATAAACATAATTTTCTTAAAAACATATATGAAAGTTACAACTCTTTTAAAATAATTTTTTTTTTATAAATAAAGAAATCATTGAGTAGTTTTAAGTTTTTTGCTAATCCTATAGATTAATCTTTGAGAAAATAGAAAGGAAGAGTCCTAAAAAAAAATCCTCCATTATTGTACAATAGTAACCAAGATACAGATTGTGAATTGTGGGTGTTTTCGGGTAGTGGTTACATTCCAATTGTGAGTACAATCTTGAAGCGTCCTCGTTCATGTTAATTAATCAACTATTGTTTGTTTTCACTATAGGACTACAAAAGGTTAGTAGATCTATCTCGATTTATTTTCATAATTACAAACCATTAGATACATATGTGAATTTTGATTGGGATTGGAATTGGATGCGGTCCATCAGACGTTTCCCAAAGTACAAAATTTTGACCCAATAGGTGAGAGTGGATCATGGCAAACTCAAAATGTAGCAAGAAGATGTGTATAATGAAAAATCAATCCTTGGCACTGTGGGTGCTTAGCTGTAGTACTATGACCAGTTTGGTCGGATATACAGGAATAGTAGGGTTGTCCCAGAATCACCAAAATAATTCACTTTCGTCAAGAGTTATAGCTCTTCTTGCTTTTCCAAAATTTTGGGCATATCACCACAAACTTAAACAGCCGAATCAAATGGAAATATCATCATGGTAAAATGCAGCTCCTCCACCTGTGTATTTCAAACTCAATACAGATCGCTCGCTTGGGCATTCTATCGGGAGGCCAGAGCCAAGAGGAATAATCGTTCGTGCTGCTGATGGTGGCACCGGTTGGGTGCATCGGCTAATTGCTAGGAAAAATGCTGGTCTGTTGGATTCCTACACAGCAGAGATGAGCCAGGGGATTTATGCAACTAGATTATTACCGAGAGATCTTCGCTGTACGCACATGGCTATGGAGGTGAACTCATTGACAATTTTCCATAAATTCTTTGAAACGCATTCCTCTAGTACACCCTCTAACCTGGTTGTGGCATGTAAAGAGGCTTTCAAACAACTTACAAGCAATGTGGCCGACCATTGTGCGGACTTTCTAGGTAATGCTCCATATGGTTCAATAATTGGTATTTTTCTCATGAACCTGCAGCTGACCTTTCTTTTATGGTAGTTCAAGATTCTCCGGGAATGGCTTTTCCTAGAGATTCTATTGTATAAATGCATTTTAATCTAGGGAGCTTCTTTTCCATAATAATAATAATATTAAAATCAAGGAAGCTTGTAAAGTTCCACAAGTGGAACTTGAATAATTTTTTTCTTTTTTGAAGAAAAATATAATGATTTTTGTACAACCACCTAATAATTATTTAATTTCACTTAAATTTTCTAAAAGTAATTAAAAGTTGTAAAATCCAACAAAAGTTTGTAACTTATGGCCGGTAATTACTCAAAATGTTCACAAAACAGTTCCAATGTTTGTAAAAGATTTCATGTGGAATGTTTATTGATATATAAAAATAAATAAAAATTTAATACAATTCACTATATTAGAAAAGCTTTTATGAACGATTATAAAATCTCCCACAATACAAACTTTTATTTACTTATGCTTATCAATGCGCTTTGGAATAGGCGTTGGGCTCAACTTTAAGGGCAATTATCTACATAATAAATGGAACTATAAAAAATCTATATAATTTACGTAAGCGATCATGAAAATAAAGATGAAAAGCGAAAAATAATAGAACTTACATCACTTCTTTTTCGTAATGCAACAGGCCCTACATTTGAGTGAAAAAGCTTAGTGAGTTACGGTTAACTTCGTGAAAAAGATTGCAGAGTGGTGGTCCTATCAACCGCTATTCAGTACTTGACACCAAGATAAAACAATAGCACAGGTTTAAAGAAAATTAGTACTCTGGCAAGATTTTAGAGAAAGAAATATATATATGTACATATATAAATGAAATGGAGGGAGTGAAGATACTTATTTCTATTTTATTATTTTACTAGTGTTACATAAAATAAAATAAAAAAAAACCAAGAGAAATGAATCGTTTCATGAGATAAAATTACTTCTCCTTAAATTTAAAGGGAAATAAAAAAAAATAGTGACGTATTTATATCAAGCAGACAACAAATCATTAAGAAAATATAAGAAAAGTTATGATATAATTCCGCAGCCCAAACTCAGGTTCTTGAAGGTTGCATTTTCATTTTCCTTATCAAGCAAAGTGAGAGAGAATGGATGTCTATGAAAGATTATTATTGACACCTCCGGTGACTAGACGACAACCACCATATGCATTGGATCACATCAATTATTTGCCACTGATTCGATAAATTTGGCTATATATGATTGGTTTTAGTGCTACGTTAGGAGGACATGAAGGACCACTTTTCATTTCCACAAAACCCCAAGATTCAAAACATTCACATTCGTAACTTCACATCATCACATTTGTGGTGTTAGTATTAACTAAACACGAATTGAATTTGTTCGTGTGCCGGCAATGTTAACCGCGAAGGAAATGGTTTTCTCTGCACGCAGTAAAGGAACTCGCAACTATACAAGTTTCCGGAGGGAAAAAAAAAGCTAAGGATTTGTTTTTATCTATATTTAATTTGTATATATTTAAAATGTAATATTCATAAAACTATCATATTTATATCTTATTAATTTCCATTTCATAATTATTAGAGATGTAAATAAGTTTGATCGAACAACGTCAATGTTTAAAAAAATCAAGCTTGTCTCATTAGAAAAATAATTGAGCTCAAGCCAAACCATATTAAGCTTTTATTGAACATGAAAATTATAAGCTCGAACTTGAGCTTGTTGAGAAATCTAAATTTTAAGCTTGGCTTATTTAGATTAATATTTAGATTAATGACTTTCAGCCTGTTTATCTAAACAAGCCTAAGTCTAAGCTTGTTCAAATATTTAATTGAGATGAGCCTAAGCTTGAGTTCGAATTAAAGCTCGAAATTAAGTCAAAATTTTAAATTTTGCCTTTTTTTATCTTTTTTCTTTTCGTAGAAATTAATTCATAATTTTATGATTTTAAGTACAAATACATTGGATGATAATAGAGGGTTGCATATACACAAAACCATGCATATATCCAAGCATAATATGTTTTAAAATCTACTACTCTTTAATATAAAAGCAACAAGAAAATAAAAGGTTTAAAACATGGGTTAATAATTACTCTAGCATTATCCTCAAAATATATGTAAGCATCATCCTTTCTGCACTATGGCATGTTAACGTCTATAAATTTCAATAACATCATCCTTTCATCCTTTCTGCTATCCCTAACTATAACAACTATATTGTAAATAACTTCTTTCTCATCTATTAAATCTCTTCCTTTTGCTTGTGATGATCCACTAAAGAAGCAATGTGTCAGTCTAGTTCATTCCTCTCCACCATGAAAATCTAGGCCATTTGAGAAAGAGAATGTCCACACACCATCCAATTTGGTCAACCCCTAGATCCCCATAATAATCTTGAATTTTTTTGTGAAGATAAAAGAATTGTTTACATAGGTCCAAAACCACTCCACAATGGGTAAATTACTCAAAAGTCAAGTTTCACTAGTATCATATGTCATGTGTATGTTAATCCAATTATAAATGCAAGAGAGCTTGGTTAGGTTAATTAAACTAGGATAAACTAGACTTCGTTAAGCCTTTTTGGATGAGCTTTGTATGTGGTTTGCTAGGAGTAGTTGTATTATTACGTAGAATACTAACGTAGAGTGCTACATAGAATTTATAAATGGGTACTTCCAATTTATTGAGAACTGATGGTTTAAATTTTGAATAGACCAGAAAGATATGATTTTAACTAGATTTAGGTTAATACTAGGTTAAAGAAGAAGAGGAAGAGAAGGAAAGGATTTTAATTCTCCACATTGCATTGGTGTAAGTGTCATTTGGGTGTTTAAAAGATAGAGGCAAGTATGTCGAGCTGGATTTTAGTGATGATAAAGCTAATATAGTTAACTAATATGTTTTAAGTAGTAATGTTGATAATGAAATTTCCAATTAAGTATTATATTTGAGAACTTTAAAGTCTACATAGTAAATTGAACTTTTACTTAAAGTTTAAGTAGTATTTTGACATTATCCCTATTGTTTTATGGCCAGTAATTGTGTTTTCCTATAGTTTCCACCTTAGAAACACATGAAAGAACCATATCTCATTATGATGCTGCTGATTCCAAAGAAAAGATCATTGAGTAAAGGTATTGATGTCTTTCTATAGTCTCTTATTAATAAGTTGCAAGGATGGGATGAGAACATTCGACATTGTTGCAATCTAGTCATTCCATATGTGAGCAGTTGTGATGTGGAAAATCTATAATTTTCTAGCATATGGTGATACCTTGGATTGTAAAGCCACCAACTTGTTTGTATTGACACCAAATCATATGAGGGAAATGTATACGCCCGGATAAAAAAGTGAAACTTCTAGATGGCCATGCTTCTAATGTATCACCATGCATAGGATTATCCGTGACATAGCTAAAAGTGCTATAAAACCATAATTGCCATGTGAAGTACCATTGCCTTTTATTAGTTATTTTGTGTGGTTTTCTGCCTGTCGAGATTACTAAACATTCGAAGTCCATGGAGGAAAGCACTGTAATAACATTATTTAAGCTTAATATTATATTCATGCCTATATTTTCAGATGCCATGATTCATCTTATAATGCATCTCCCAAGAGAAGCATGATTATGTGGCCCAGTACAATATAGGAAAATGTACCTAGCAGTTAGGTAGTTAGGCATATTGAAAGAACATGTATTTAAGAACAGGCTGAATGGTTCCAATAATAGAAGTCTATATTATCCATGAAAGTGTTATATTTTGTTCAATGTATTTCAAAAAAATGGAATATGTACTCACTCAATAGGCCTCGTAGGCAAGGGATAGTGCAAATGTACCTCTATGGTATGACATACGAGATTTTATGCAGTAGGTGTGTAGCCTATGGCTGCTTTCATTTTACGTTAATGTTAATGAAGAGATGAATAAATATATCAGACCATACTAAACAACTATGAAGAGGTCCTCCATTATGTTTCGCTTCTTTAATCTGTTATCTACTCTTTACTTTTCATTTTATGCCTAACTTTGATAAACACATTAAGAAAGACAAGGAATACGAGCAAGAGATGCTAACACTTAATGTTGCTGATGTATATCAAATCCTTTATTGGAATGTATGCCTCATACCCTGAGTCCAATAAGTGAGTGTTGAAATAGAGTGAAGCAAAGCAAAGCGTAATGAAGGCTTTATCTGACGTAGAGTTATTGTTTCAGCAATAGGTGAGTGTTTAATCCTACCGTTTATAGTTTAAACCTCCCAATACACCCATCACCTTTAAGGCAGATTGAGCGATTAGATTGACCAGATGATTGAGAACTTTTATGTATCTCAATATAGATAGATGCTACTATATGCTTATTATAGCGACTAATCTTATTTTTAATAACACATTTGGTATGTAGAAAAAGATCCAAAATGAAATCATAATTCCAGATTCCATTCCTTTTTCCATATTTGGAAAAGTTTTTAGAAAATAGAATTGTGATTCCTTAAAATTAACGATTCTAACTTAAGAAAGAATCGTGATTCTATCTTTAAAAAGGAAAAATCACAATTCTTTTCCATCTATTTTGCTATCATTAATTGAAAATTACTTATTTAATATTCAATCTAATTATAACATTAAAATAATTAAGCATAGTTTCCAAACATAAGAATGAATTTATCGTTATAATCATAATTCCTTTTCAATCTATTTTATTTCATACCAAACTATTTGTGCATACCCTATAAAGTCCTTGTCATGACTCCTTCCACTCTTTAGGATAGGATTTCTTTTTTCCTTCTATGTTTCATGAGTCTCGTATGTATCGATAATTAATGTGTACAATACCAAATACTTTTTAGAAGTACGTTAAATTTTACGTTTAATAGCATTAATTTCAAAAATCAATTCTAGTCAATACGTAAAATATAATATTAAAAAGAAAAGTAAATTGGATATCAAATTGTGTGAAATTTACCGTGGCGGAGGCAGGTTTGCTTTTCACGAGGGCCTCTGTGGCGAACTAGTTCCCGTAAGGGACTAACCGGTTAAGGCTTTCCTGACCACCCTTCACGGCAACCTGTTAGGCAGCTGTAGCCTTATCTAGCAGTATTCTGGTCTTTTCAGGCCAAGAAGTTTCGCCAAAATAGTCTACGATTATATGAATATGTATGGCAAACAGTTATTACAACTCAAATGTTCTACTTTAGGTACGCACGATTATTGGCAATGACCACGCAATCCATTAAGGTTCAAGTTTCTTTTGCTAGTTGCGCGGTAATAAATAATAATAGAGGTAGGTCCAATTTGGAATAATATGGAGTAAGATCTGTAACTATCCCTCACATGCCATGACCTTTGTTTTCCCTTCTAAGCTCAAGAGTGAACCCACTTTCTTATGATCCATGTCCTCTACTATCTGCAGCAACCATAACCCTAGTTGATCTCATTCTTCATAAATATTACCACGTAACACCATTATGAGCTATTATTTCCTATAAATCTGACATTTCAACCAAAGAAAAAAAAAAAAACTAGTACTTCCTATAATTGTATAATTCGCTTCAAGTTTGAATTACAGTTATTTCTCAATACCATCCTTCTTCTAGAATCATAATGGCGATTCGCTAGTCAAGACACGAAACAAGGCGGATAACCTAAATCTTGAACGAAAGTTAACAAAGTACTTATAATAACCTGAGTTCGGTCTTAATCTAAGCATGCGGCAAATAAATTGCAACTCAAAATCTTTGTCTTTTCCGATGGGATGGGCATGACATATTGTAATAAGTACGGATATTATATTACCGTAAAAATGGGCTTTTGTCATAAATCCTTATCTATATAGTCCTACCTACACCTCTAATCCAGCAGCGTCATTCAACACAACACATATCTAGATTCACCCCGTACCCCTAAGGAAAACCTATTGGGATTATTAGTTTTCTATGTCCGTATATCTAGCCTGCTAGATCTTTGATATGACAGATATTGTTCCCACGAAGTCACGAGATCTTGCAATTTTTTAGCAGCCCATTTGTATCTTCACATGGAACATGAATCAGGTTAAGAAAACAAAAAGAGGGTTTTAAGATCATTTTGCACAAGTGATCGCAAAAGCAAAACATGAATCATGTAATAACATGAAATATGAAAATTAATTGTACAAAATAAACTGCATAGTAAATGCAAACATACACGGACACAATAATATCCACCACTAATACTGATTAATGTGTTGAAAATAACCAACACGATATATGTTTCTAATCATCAGAATCACTAGCAAAAGTAATCAAATCCCTGGGCAGTACACGCCACCAAGCCAATAGACACGAACATAAGACATAAAACATGCATATATAATTGATTATCTTATAATAATAATAACATAAATGAAGTATATAGAACAGATCTAGCTGGTTTACCTAATAGCTAGCTAGGGTTGAGTGATTTGCTTGTAGAGTTGCAAACCATCGTAGATAGATCGGACCAAGACGCTTGATTCCCCTTGGAAATAGAACTAGTCTCTTTGGAATAACACTGGAAGAAAGAGAGAGAGAGGGAGGGAGGGTGGGGGCAGAGAGGGAGAGAGTGGATCGTTGTCTTTCTATTGATGAATCTTTCGGACCCAACGATTCCTAAGATATTCTTTCAATTTCTCGTCGCTTTCTTATTGTACTGCTTCTCTTTTCTTCTTGGTGGAGGAATAATGATGATGATTGTGAAGACGACCTTGCGTCGTGGCCTTTCATGATGAAAAAGCATTATGGGGAGGTTGAATATAATGGGAGCTAATGATGATCATAGGGAAGATGGAACCATACAACTTGTACTAGACATCATGATTGCTCCTACCTTCTGGCGTTGAAAGGAAAGACTGAAAGAACCATTCAAGGGTTTCTGTGCCCTCCCCCTCTCCCTCGTCAGTCTCTCCCAGAGGAGTAAAGGGTGAGAGAGAGAGGGGGGGGTGACCGTGTCAGGAAATAGCCTTTGCTTTAAAGTACTGGAAAGAAGCAGCACTGCCAGCGCGTGTGGTATAGGAAATTCATTTGAAATGGTTATCATCGAAGGGTCCTTGTTTTCTTCAAACCCTACTTTCCAAGGAGAAAATTTGTGCCAAATTTTAGCTAAAAGTCCATGCTGGGGCATGCTTTTTCAAATTAGTGAAACGAAACAAACGTACTGATTGAATAATCCTTTATGATAGGGATTAGGTTTTGGCGTTGAATGTAATTAAAGCTTCGTGGGATTTCTCGAAAATCCATTTAAATATTTTCATAAAGTTTACTAACTCAAGCAAATTATTTTTTTTTAATACCGACATAAATTAATATATCAATTAAAAATATAAATGAATTGAATCAATTTAATAAAGTATTGAGTTTGAGTTTAAACTCAATATGAAATTTTAAATTTAATTAAATTTAAAAATCTCTATTATAAATAATATTTAAATATTTAAAACTTAACTCAACTAAACTTATTTAGCTTTAATTTATTAAAAAAATGATATATTAAGAGATACAGCCTAATGGCTCATGGTTGCATTTGAATCCTTGATGATAAGAGTGCAATTGCCACTAGGCTTATATTCACTAACTCTCACAAATTACTTTTAATTTTTCTTTGCCTTAATGTTTCTCAATTTTTATCTTTTTCCTTTTATTTATTTATTTTGCTTTTTTTCACATAACTTCAAATAACATATTTGCATCTCTATTTCTTTTTATTATTTTATTTATTTATTTTTTTACCATATTTGTGTTTTAAATTACAATCAATTTGAATGCTTTCCATCTTTCTTTCACACGAAGCCAAATAACATATTTCTATTACACTCAATCCGAAAACTTTCCACATATTTTTGTAAAGCAACATTTATTAATAAAAACTGTTTAGTTACTATAACACATTAAGCTTCAAGTGAAAGTAATAAAATTAAATCTCATTAATTCGAAATATAAGTCAACTAAGTAAAATTCTCTTAACATACTATTTATGAATCAATAACTATAATATAAATTATAATTGTAAATACTTTAGCTATAAGCTACCTATTATAATTTTCTTAAAAAATTAATTTATTTCTATTATATATTAAAAAATATCACGTCACACTTCTTAATAGTCTTTTATATATATAAAGAAGTATCATAATTCTGACAATAATTGAATATATTTCTATAAATAATTTTATATCAACTTCAATAACGAATATTAAGTCCCCCAATTATTAATAGAGTCCTTAAAATATTATTTACTATATTGATGAGATGTAAGGCATCAGTGCATGTATCTGTAACAATAACCATTTATATGAAAATAGGAGCATTAGGAATCGAGAAAAAAAATATATCGATGGAAATTATACGAGATGAAAAAAGAAAATTTAATTTCAAAAAGAAAAGAAATAGAAAAATAGGAGAAAGAGATAAGAATAGAGGGAAAAAAAAAACAGTAAACGAGAAGGGAAAAAGTAGTCTTATGATAGAAGGAGAGATGAATTGAATTTTTATTATTAGTAGTAATGATAGTGGTAATTATAGTGATAATGACAAATTACTCTTTCTTACTTTATGTATCATTCTTCTCATTTTTAGCATTTTGCGTGTCTATATTTTAGTAAACCGTTGGTTTCGCACATGTAGGATGCCTATCAGTATATAATCTACTAAAAAAATCCATCTTTATCCTCCGTTCTTCAATTACAAAATTGGAAACCTCAAATTTATTCTCCTATCCACAACCCCCCAATCAAAACCCATAAAACCTAAATTATTTTTAAAAAATTAAATAAGAAAATTTTAAAAATCCTTGATGTTGAAAATATAGTCCTTAACATTGAAGGGAAATTTTCAATAGAAAGTTTAGGGCATCTAATGGGTCTATTATTATTTAAAAGATTTACGTAAGAAAAATTAGAGAAACCCTTAACGTTGAAGGAAAATAAAAAAAGAAAAAAAAATTACAAGATCAAAATAAAAACCTACTTACCTAAGCCTAGCAAGGCTAAGATGTACCCCACTTAGGGTAAAACTAAATCAAGAATCAAACCAAACTAAACCAAAACCCAATTGAATTATGAAATACAATTATTTTATTTTGTGATTCTATTCAAATGGGTCTAAAGTTCACGATTCAATTCAAGTTACTAAGGAAAATAAAAAGACTAATTTAGCCATTTACTTGTTTCTTTACCTAAATAATTGAAGATATAAACTCAATAAATTTCCACCTTGAATAAAATTTGCACTACTCTATACACCTATTAATACATCCATGGAACACCCATAATGTATCTCCTTTAATTCCATCTTAATAAGTACTCACCACAGAGCTATCTAGAGCATTGCACATACCAACAAGCCCTTTGACACTATATACTTAGATGACATAGTTCATCTACTCTAATAACCATGATCATTAATGAACTTTAATACTTACAAAACCTCCTCACTCTTCTCAACCAACACAATTTGAGTCATTGAGTACTTTTTTTACTTTCCAAGCACCATCTTCCTTTACACCCTCTTTATCATAGGACTTCATGCGAAACCTAAGTGAAATAAAACTTACTTATCTATTGCACATCCAGTATGCATTCTCTAATTATAGACAACAAAACTAGGATCACGTACCTTAAGGTCAATGTTCCTAGTAGAACAACCAAGTAACAACATCCCTTATGGTAGGAAAAAGCATCAAATTTGACTCCTTTCAATATTATCAAATCTTCATGAGGCACATCTATGCTACTATATCTCACCATAGCATGATCTATTAAGCTAAGAGATACAAAAATTACAAGATAACTTTAGCATATACCTCATATCCAATTCCATGTACCTCCATATATTGTGAGGTCCAACTTAAACTCCACCAACACTAGCAATCCTTGAAATCTGGCTATTATCCATCTAGGCATAACCTCTCTACATAAGCTCATAGGTCTAAAATCAATCTCTTAGCAATGCATGTGGAAAGCACTTCTAAAGGTAAATCTAAATTCATGTATTTCACTTGACCATTAGATGCTAGTAATAATACGCCAACCTCTAACTTAATAACTGCTATATCAACAACAATTGTAACTCTATCATCCCTTGCTTGTTTTCGATTCTACCATTTAAGATGCATAGCCCCCACATGGCCCTTCTATTTGTAGTGATGATAAATTATACTCTAGCTTCTAGGTTTTCCCTTAAAACTATTGTTGCCATCGGACCATCAATCTCTAACAATTAGAACATATGTAACCTCACTACTTGTGGATCCCATCTCATAATATAACCAATGTTTACTCAACAAATTGCTTTTAACCTCTTTTATCAACAATCTATCCATGTCACTAATCAAGGTTTACCGAATCCATGAAACTAAGATGTTAGAGAGTATAGTAAGATTATCGCCTAATTAGCAATCTTATCCTTAACATCAATATGTCTCAAATCATTAATTAGAGACGTGAAATAAAAAATATGTTATCTTACTAATGACTAGTCACTCATCTAGAGAATATAATATTTGCTTCAACACTAGTTGATTCACAATGGTCATATATAACTCTTTCAATTTCTTCCATAATCACGTAGCAATCTTCATCGGTAGTACCTTTTGCAAAATACTATTTGTCAAATTTAGTTGTCAAAGCCTTCTCATTTAGTTCTATACACTCATCATGCTTCATAGATTCTAGCTATTAAGCCAAAGCCTTGTTCAAGCTTGATTGCACCTAGACATCTCGCATTTAGACTTGTCACATCCCAAGATTCATGTAATCATTCTCTACATCATATTTAGTGGCCATCTCTTTTGTGTGTATATCACAACTCTAAAAATCTCTAATCTTTTAACCTTTCTTTGATACCAATTTGCTAGGATAAGATATGAACTTTTTGTTATCGATTATCTGACACACAAATATAAGAGATATAACAAATAACGAAATAAATAAAGACATGTAGAGTTATGTGTAAACTCTTAAAAGAATAGGAAAATAAAAACCACAAGCAATTTAAAAATCAATCCACTATAATGTAACAACAATAATATAGTTGTTTATATATAAGGAAAAATACAAATTTAGTCTTCAATATTTAGCACATTTTCTATTTTATTCCTTAACATTTAATTTTTTTTTTTCTATTTCAACCTTCAACAATTACTAAAGTTTGCAAATGAGTTTGCCGTTAGTTTACCATAAATTTTTTTCGTCAAGATTGACATGTGACAAGATTTGATTAGTTGAAATGAATTATTTAAACCAATCAAATTGTGCCACAGTCATTTTATAATGGAAAAATTAACATTGTTGCTAAAAAAAATATCTGCAAATGTTTACAAATGTGAAGGACTCGAATGTAAAAAATTAAATATTTAGGATTGAAATAAAAAATGTGACAAACGTTGAAAACCAAATTATACTTTTTCCTTTTCTCTATATATACAAAGTAACAAGAAATTAAACCCTACTCTAAGAAAATATAAATAGGAAATTAACAAGGATATAAGAACCATGATTCAGCCCTTTCTCCACTTATTTGCTAAGTGCTCTTTCATAAGGGGGTCTCATGTAAATTCAAGAGATTCAACACAGTAATAGTGAGAATTTTAAATATCAAAACAAGTCTTTACTATGTTGTGTCCAAAGGGAACATAGACATAGGAGTAATGTTTGTATTGGTTTTCTATTCACTTAACCGAGATACATGAGTTCAAATAAACATAAGTAAGTAAACAAGCTAATCTTCAATAGAAAGGTCTCATCAAAAGAGTAAATGGTCTTCTCTCCTGAGTAAACAAGTATAAACAATCTTTAGATTTGAACCCTTATCCACCCTATATGATTATGGCTATACTTTGATGATAGACAAAAAGTGTCATGAAGATGATCATGAGTTAAAAAGTTATTGTGTATAGCTAGAATGGTAAAGAGGGTGATAATGAGACAAAAATAACGCAACCCCTCACATTTTAAGTCAAGATGTTGATGTCTATAAGGGTACGAGTTTGGGTGCAAAGGTCACACAAGTACTACGTGAGAATGTACTACATATGGTCTAATGAGAAAAGTGACATGTATGAGGATGATTAGAGGCGAATGAGATGAGGAGGAGGAGTAGACAATCTTAAATATGATGATAGGTGAGTATTCCTAAATATATTATGGTTTTGATCTTCTTGAGGAAAATTTGGCAGAGTGACGACGTTTTACCTAAAAAGATTCTCCTTTAAATGAGGATGCCTTGAGTATTTATAGGATCTAGTTATGAATTTCGTCCGTCAGATGATGATGATGATAAATGATTCTGAGTGAATAAATTCTCATATGGGTTTTTCATGAGTCTAGACCATTAAAGGCTTTTAATGTCTGAGTCTTATTGAGAAAAGTTGGATCGAATCGATTGGTTCAATGGATCTTACTCTAAGCCCACTATGCCAAATCTCTTCTGATTATCTCAAACTATGGGCTTAACTCTCTAAGCCCTATCATCTTAATTAAAGAGTTAAATCTATTAAAATATTAGGTTAAAAGCCATACGTTGAATTTAACCAGCTGCAACGTCTTTTGGCTTACTTGTTAGAACAAAGTAAGTAATAAATTCAAGTTATGTATTTCAAGTAACCAAGTAAAAGAATTGCTTTAATATATTACATGACAATCTAGATAATCTAAAACATAGATGAAGGAACCGAATTACACTTATCTACTTTCTTATATACTGTGCACAAAGTAACATATAAGTTATATATGTAGCAAATATATAGTATTCTAAACAATATACATTATAATATAATTTATAAATGCCACATATACTATAATATAGCATATGAGCTCAAAACATCATTTATTATATAATGTATGATGAATGATTGTAACATATTCATAATATGATGTATCTAAACTAAACGTAACATATTCTTAGATCACTTAGAGAAAATCATGCTACATTCAAAACCATCCTAACAAATTTTGATAGTATGATTGATATTCAAACAAATTATGTTAACACTATAGAGAAATCTCCTACTTATCATATCCAGTTTAATCCTATCCTATATGAAGCTTATATAATATGGATATCTATACCAGCCTAGAAGAAGTATTGCAAATATTTGTTATTACATATATTAAACACCATTTTTATGTAAAAGAAACCATACGTTATTCCCCTTCTTAGCTTAATACTATGTATAGGTGCGATTTTATCTATATACTTAAGTATATTTAAACATGTTGAACCATAATTGTGAATCTAATAGAATAATCTTACAGATAATAGATATAATAACTTGAATAAATTATACGGATAACTCCAAATAACTATCACAATAACAGAGACATCCCATACTAGTCCTGTTGTCAAGCCATAGGACCCACATCATTTTCTTTGCTGTCTTTTAGATGGGTTTTTCTACGGTATCACTGGTCGGATTGTCGAACTACCCCTGATCTGATTATTAAAATTGCTACAACATTAACTATATAGCCATGGTCATTCGTTCCTAGTTGCTGATGCAGTGATGTCTAAAGGAAATCAACTCAAACCAGAAAACAACTTCAATAGCCTGATAAAAAGCGGATCTTACCCTTTTCTTAGACAACCTTCGGGTTTTGCGTTTGAATGAAAATCGGACTCCTGAAGAACTAACACTGAAGTGAAACGTCCCAAATCGGACCACCCCTAGGGTTAAGGGTTTGAGCTCGTAAATTGGTTTTCATATTAGTTATCAATACAAAGCTAAAGTTTTGTACTGTTTCTGTTGTTCTTTTAACAGGAGTTTGCAAGGTCACATGTGAGAATAAATTGCTATTATATGTGATATTTGGTTATAGGCGAAGTTAATTACTTTATGACTATCAATTACTTCCTTATGAATTGCACGAAGTGGAGGAGAATGAGAATGACATTTGGTTCCTAGGATGTAAAATGTTTTGCGGTTTATCCATTTTAAACTAGTCATCTCAAACTGTGAGATTTTATGAGGCGGTGATTCATTATTGTCACTTGTTATTGCTTTCTTTGTCGTATATCTGCCCGCCATCAAGACATCTTGGATAGTCTGAGAAATTCAGAGCCATTCGTTATGAACGGCGAAGAATGATATAAAAGGCATTCATTTGATACTATAAATTAATAATTAAGATTATTTAAATTTTTATAACTATCATATTATATCATATCATTATAACATTATCTTCTTTTTTATAATTTCAATAATTGACTATATATAGCGATATTTATATTTTAAAAAGATAAATTAATAAAAATTGTGTCCATTATTTGGATTTGCTTAATGGTTGTGGCTCTAGCAGATGAGCACATAATTAGTTTGCATGGAACAGATTAAGCTTCGTTGATTCTTGCTGGTATTGTTTATGTCACTTCTATAGAATGTTGATAAACATGATTACAAAAGCCAATGTTTTGGAGGAATCTACTAAAGTAACGTAATTCTTTAAAAAAAGTTCACTAAATAGGGTATCTAAAAAATTATTTCAAAAATAGATTATAAAATTGTGGATTCGAAACATGCCTTTAGTTGTGCCAAAATTGGCATAACTAAAGGTGTGGACAAAGTTTGCTTAAATTTTTCTTTTTATTAATTTAAATCAATATTTATAATTTTTAAAATTATGGTTTTTTTGCCTATTTGTATGTGAACTTTTAATATATTAAAAAAATTAATTTGAGAAAACTTATCATTGGAAAAAAAAATTATGAAAAATCATGCAAAGAAAATCATAAATAAACTTTGTAAAAAGAATTATAAAAAAATTTTAGAAACAATTGTTTAAAAAAAAAATTGAAAGCATAGACATAAAAATAGGAAAAAAATTATTAGATAATATTAATAAATTTATCAATTTCAAATAGTAATTTACATTGATCACAAATTTTAGATGAAAGATTTACATCTCAAATAAATAATAAAAAATAGTATTATATCTCTTATTATTCCTTTTCCCAGTGAACTATCTTACCAGTCAGGAAAATGCATTTGTGGGCTCTCTTAATGGCCTTAAATGTGGAGCAAGAGAAGCTTGTGACTCCTATGTTGGATGGTGCTAAGGGCATCGTCAAAGTCATGAGGCAATGGACTCCAATTTGTAGCACATTGTGAATATTCATCTTGATATATTGGTTGTTTATTGAAGCGTCTCTTATGCGGAGCAGCTGATATAGGGATAGGACCACTGATAAAATGACAATGTGGCATGATGTATGTGCTAGGCATTAGGGCTAAGTTATCATGCATCACATTAGCATCTAGTAGGAACAGTTGGTCCTGCACTAGATATTCCTATTCCTTAACTCGGTTTTTAGGTTGTATATGTCCCACAACGTACATGAATTGACCGTTGCTATTACCACATGTCAGCAAGTTGTGCTTTTGCCTTAATCTCCATGCCATGATCCTAGTGAGCTTGCAGGTACAGCGTTACCCCTATGGTCATGTATAAATTCAAGACCATAATCAATTAGAACAACAGCCGTGTCATGATTTGAGGATAGGTGGATTTGTCATAATGTTTCAGCCTAGATGTTACAATGGACCATAAATTGAATAAATATCAAATACGCAATGAATCACCTAACTAGTATTGATGTTATACTTACTAAATGTCCAAGAACTGCTCCTATGCATCATATATATCAACGATTGATAGATCTATACCACCTCTTGTATCCTTACTGCATGCTACGAAGGCCCTCTATGTACACCAACCAAGCCAAGTGCTCATCCCATAAGAATATTATGGTGCATGATGTATTGACCAATCCGTATTAACCCTTCCACACAGGTCAATCTGATGGAGCTCTGGCTGTGTATTCACATCTTGTGAAATATATTGAAAGCTCCCAAACTACCTAACGACACAATTAAGGAAATATTACTTGACTATGTGGAAACATATGAGTGACACTTGAGCAGTCCAAATATGCTTGCTTACTTTATAAAAGAGTGGTAGGATGTTAATCAGATTGCTTGCGTACAACTCACACTTGACCTAAAGGGTAATAAGTAAGATTTAAGGTTAACGATGCATATAATAAAATGGAAAAGTGAGAAACGGTTGAGAAAATACCTGCTTATCATTCTACCTATTGAGAGCATCCTGATAAGCCTTAGCAACATGGGTTAAGTGATATTGCATGTCTAACCTCGTCCTCTAATGTGTAGTTATCAGAGCTCCAACCTCTATAATAAGTTTGTGCCGGCTCACAAGCACTATGTGTGAGAATTTATCTCATGTCCAAATTTGTAAGAGTATCACTACCGTCCAATGATAAGCCATGATTGATCCTAAAAGTTAAGAAGTAAAACGTTGTACTATTGGCAATGGAACATAAAGTGATCAACAAGTTACATATCCTTTACCTCTCAAGCCCAGATGACTTGTGAATGATGTTTGATTAAGCTTTTACATTAAAGAAATTGGAATGATCTTCTATTGATATTCCTATAATCATAGATGTACAAGCTTTTCTTCTTTTATCCGTGAAACTTGCATAAAAAATAAAGCAAGAAAACAAAGAAAGTGCAATGGAGGAAGAAGAAACAAAGATAGAGGAAGTGAGGAAGTGAGCCACTAGATTTATCATACATATTGTTAGTAAAATAATTTTTTTCTGTATATTTAAGTTCACATGTTGTGTTATTGTACAAATTTGCAATGTCACTTTATGATAATTTTTATAGATTTGTAGGATCAAATGAAATCATTGGACGATGGGGAAAATTTCATGAAATTATTAGATGGTGGAGGATGTTGGTAGAAAAAAATTTGTCAAAGTAGTTGTTTAAAGGTACATACACGGTCTGTGCCTTCAATACAAATTGTACTAAAGGCACATTCTGAATTCACGACTTCACAACCTATTTTTGGAATAACTTCTCTAAGTACCCTATTTCATAATTTTTTTTTAAATTGCATTATTCTAGTGGGTTTCTTCAATGTTTTAGGTTTACCTGAACAAGTCTAGTCTTAAACATGTCAAGTAACAAAATTCCATTAAGTTTGCTCATCTTTAATTTTGGATCACATGTAATTTTCTCTTTTGTAACACATGACCAGGTTTAGGTGAAGTCACATAAAATAATACTAGCAGAAGCTCTAGTTACATTATGGGTGCTAAAAAATGTTATATAAACAAATTACTTATGAGAATGTTAAAGAAATTGCACCTTTTGATTACATGATAGTTATGATTTAGTAAGCAATAGTAAACAAATGTTTTGAAATAATCTCATCAATCTTTAATTCCACCCATCTCTTTTAACTTCTTTAAACCAATCCATCCCCTTTAATAATATAGATGTTCAAATCTTAACAAAAATGATGATGTAGGTCTCATAATTCTCATAAGGACAACACACTATTACATTTCTTAAATTTGTGGAAGGAATGTTTGCAAGAAAATCCACTAAAATAATATAAATTTTAAAAAATAATCATGAAATAGGGTATCCAGTAAAATAATTCATAAAATAAGTGATGAAGGTGTAGACTCAGAACGTATCTTCAGGTGAGGGAAAATTGGCCCAACTGAAGGCCTAGACTGTACAATTTATACTAAAGGTGTAAATTGTCAAGTTCACGCCTTAAAGCAATTTCTACTGAAGATGTAGATGGTATATGCGCCTTCAAGCAAATCAATATAAATTATATTGAAGACACAGACAATGTGTGCACCTTCAAGCAACTACTATCCCAATTTTTTCTTACTAACACCCCCTATTGTCCAATAATTTCATCCAAACTTCCCTACTGCCCAATAATTTCTTCTATCCATCACCTTACTCCCTGTAAAAACCTAAACTAGCAAACCTATAAAAGTTGACACAATATTTCCTACAAACCTATATCTACAGTACCATATGTAACCATGCTCATATCTGCAAACATAGAATACACCTATAATATATACAAAAACCTATAGAGGCAAAATTACACTCCCGCAAAATCCTTTTCTCCTTATTTTCTTTCATTCTTATGTAGGTTTCATTTGAAGAAGAAAAACTTCTAAATCTACAAGGAGTGAAGGAGCATCAACAACCAAGTTATCACTAAGATCTTCCCAATTTCTTTAGCAAAAAAACTTGATTAAGCTATATTTTAGTATATATTTTCATAAAAAATTAAAGTTTTTTCCTATTATGGTAGTTTTCATCATTCCACAAAACATTAGTTGTAATTTTTCATAGTCGTTCATTTTTATTAAAATACCAATAGTTATTGTTAGTTTGTAATGTGTTAGACATAATTTATATAAATCTTATAGTACATAACATGTGAAGTAAATGAACATTATACATAGTAAAAATGATCAAAATTAAGAAATTTTCAATTTATTACAAATTTTTTTATAAACTATTATTTCTCCTATTATTATGTAAACTTGCAAAAAAAAAAATTAGGAAATTTTTTGAAAATTTTAAAATTAAAAAAAAGTAATTTTTTTGGTTACATCGGAAGAAAATGATCATTGTTGTGGGCAAGGTTCAACACGATCATTTACAGGTCGTCTAGGATGGAGAGGTAAGCCACATGCAACTTATAAAATTCATCACTTTATGTTCCATTACCATTGCTACAACATTGCATTTCTTCACTTTTAGGATCAATCATGGCTTGTCGTTTGACATCGCAAGCTATCACTTTGGCGCATCGAGAATATTATCCTAGTAGATCTGTAGATGGAGCTATATCTGCAGTTGACAGGTTTTCAAGATGTGAGCCACCTACCCTTTATCTAGCTACATTGGCATATGATCACTACCTTCATTGAGAGGTGAAGGCTAGAGATACATACGTTTCACACATCGATTGGGGAGTTCACCATTACTTTACAGGATGTTGAGATCTAGTTAAGCCTTTTAGTTGATGGTTAGGTAGTGATTGGGAGTAGTTCCTATCTTGGATTTCCATATGTTAGAGGCATTGGGGGGGGGGGGGGGGGGGGGGGGGGGTGGTTTGTGTAGTGCCGCATTGTAGGTTTTAGATATGTATTGAGTCCTGCCACAACATGTAGATGTTGAGCAAGTTGCATGTCATACGCGGGCATACATCTTATAGCTGCTTGATGGATTTATCTTCACCGATAAATCGAGCACTTTCGTACAGTTTTTATCACTATTAGAGAATTTCAATGTGGCAAGCATGTACAACTAAGGGTTCACATGTTTGGCTTAGTTGTATCGCTAACTTTGTGTTGCATTTGACTTGTTGGCTTACAGATAGAAAGGACAACAATACTCCTTTACGTAAGAGCATGGGATAAATTCCCCCATATAGCACTAGTCAATCGCCACGAACTTGTTACAGAGATTGGAGCTCCCTTGGCTACACAATAGAGGACGAGAGTGGACACAAGGTATCACCCAACTCATGTTGTCGTTGCTTATTGTGATGCTCTTGATAAGTAGAATGTTGAGCAAGTATTTCTTCAAACTTTTTTCAGTTTTCCATTTCATCATATGTATCATTACATCTAAATCTTACTTACTACTCTTCAAGTCGAATGGGATTCGTATGTAGGAAATCTGATTCACATCCTACCACCCTTCAACAAAGCAAGTAGACACATTTAGACTGCTCGGATGTCGTTCATATGTTTCCATATAACCTAGTGGCATTTCCCATGCCGTATTACTAAGCAATTTGGAGGATGCCAATATATTTCACAGGATGTTAACACACAACCAGAGCTTCATTAGATTGACCTACATAGGAGGATTGATACGAATTGGCCAATACAACATGCATCATACATAGCTTTATGGGACGAGCCTCTAGCTTGGTTGGTTTACGTACAAGGCTCTCATAGGGTGCAATCGAGATACATGAAGTGGTACAGATTTATCAACTGTCGATATATAGGATGTATAGGAGTAGTTCTTAGACATCTAATAAGTACAACAACAACACTAGCTGGGTGACGCATTGCATATTTGATACTAATTCAATTTATGGTCCGTCCATTCTAACATGCAGGCTGATACATTACGACATATCCACTTATCTTTAGATCATGCTATGGTTGTTGCTCCAACTAATCATAGCCTTAAGTTAATACATGATCACCGGGTGGGGGGGGGGGGGGGGGGGGGGGGGGGGGGGTTAGGCTCACCGGGATTAAGGTGCAAAGGTTAAGATAAAGGCGTAATCTACTAACATTTGGCAATAGCAGCAATCGATTCTTGCATTTCACATCATATCGTCATTCTATAAGTGGTCATTTCTCTACACCACCTGTTTTGCAAAAGGGACGCATCGATAAACAAACAATATATTAGGATAAATCTTCATAGCTTGCTATAAATTGGAACCTAATGAATCCTTGTGACTTCGACGATGCCCATCAACACTATCTAACACGAGAGTTACAGGCTCCTCTTGCTCCTGATGCAATGCTGACTAAAGAGCACACAAATGCATTTTCACAACTCGCATGATAGTTCAATAAGAAAAGGAATAATAGGGGATAGGATGTTTTTTATCTTATTTGACATATAAATCTTTCATCGATATTTGCGATCTATGTAAATTACTATTTGAAATTTTTAATTTTATTAACATTTTTAATAAATTATTAATTTATCTTAACATCTACACTTTTGTAGTTTTTTTTGCAAATTGTTTCTAATTTTTTTTATAATTCTTTTTACAATTTTTTTTATGATTTTCTTTACATGATTTTGTTTTTAAAATTCAATGACAAATTTTTCTCAAATTAATTTTTTTTGTTTTAAAAAAATAAAAGTTTATATAAGAATAATAAAAAATTCATAAATTTTAAAATTTTAAAAATTGATTTAAAATTTATTAAAAAATTTTGAATTGTATTGAAGGTGTATTTCGATTGAAGGCACGTTCTAGGAACGTGCCTTCTATTGGGAGAAATTCTGATTCATACATTTACTACATATTTTAGGAATAAATTATCTAGGTATCCTATTTCACGAATATTTATAAAAAGAAAAAACATATTATTTTAGTGCATTTCTCAATATTGGCATAATTTACCCTTAAATTTTTAAATATAAAAGTTTGAGTACTAGAAGCATATAGAAGCAAAATATAATTTTAAAGGAAAAGTAGTTAAGTGCATGGGGCTAGTGCAATTCTAGAAGAAGAAGCAAAGTAGGTTCTGAATTCATTTAGGGGTGAGGTATTATATCTTTTATCTCCAAATTAGTGGATTCCTAGGTATTGAAAAAAATAAAAAAAGAAAGAAAAAAAAGGAAAAGGAAAAGGACTTGCATGGCGAATTAAGTTTTATATATCACTTTTAAATCATAAATTCACGGTTCATATTTATAAATAAATAAATAAAAGAAGAAAATCATCTTGAAATTTCAATCCAACTAATTTCTTAACATAATGGTCTCTTTAGGACTTCGGCTTTCACTGTTGACACAGAAAAATCATCAATTCTTCGTTTTTCACGATTTGCATACCCTTATATCATAAAGTATCGAGGTCTAAAATTCATAGTTTGACCACTATTACTATTGTCTTTCTCGTTTATGCTTTTTGCCAACAATCGAACAAGTAAACACAGCAATTGCACGCCCTGTCGGAACACATATATACATCGTCTCGTACTTTTGGTTGTTTAAATAAAGGTCAATAAATTTTAATAATAGACTGTCTGGCCAAGAGGTCAATCGAAGCGTGTCTATGAATATTGCACGCTAACTGCTAAGCTGGTGCATCTTCATCCATACGCTTTGAAAATGGGTTCTTTCATTTACTTTTCAAATACATAAATAAAGTTGTCTGCGAATGCGTCACGCATTCCTTTTCCCTTCCCTTACGGAGTATCAAAATTTTCAACCAATTATGGCAACTTTTCTCAATAGCTCATGGACATATCGGAGGATTCCTTTGGACCTTTTTGCAAAACAACATGGTGAACAACTCATGTATTCTTAAGACGAAAAAAGAGAAGAAGCATCTGAACGCCCTACCATATGGATGACTTACACAAAATTGGGAACGTATGACTGTTGTTGCAATGCATCTTGTCGGTCATGTGATCCCGCCCATTTGACTGAGACATAGTTCTCAACCTCGTGGCCATTGATGACATTCCTGAACGTACACAATAGCATTAGATTCTCATATAATTTCATAATAATACCTTGTTGCCCTCCCATATCCAAATGAAAGAGCATAACAAAATTAAAGGAGGATTTCTTGGCAGAGAAAACATTTGAGCAATCTTTAAATGTAATATCACGTATTATAATAATAATAATCTCAACAATCGAATTTACTAGCAGTTACTAGTGAGAAAGTTATGATCCTTATTTTTCATTATATTTTTGAGAAAATTACAAATAAAACTGGCATATATTATAATGAATTTGCAAATAACTTATCCATGTTCTTTTTCTTAACAATCTACTTACCTGTTCTTCATTCCATTAAGTCAAAATCTATTTGTCCGTTAATTGCATCACTTGCCATGCATGTGCAGTAAGAAAAACCCCATAACATTCATTTCTACGATCAGATAACATGGATATCCTTTCTTCTTTCTCTGATCAAAACCTAACCCATACCCACACCCGAAAAGGGCAGTGCAAAGAATAAATCCGATCCAATGTTATTGTCGTGCACAACATGTCCAAAAAGCCCCACCCAAAAAAAAAAAAAAAAAGAAAAACTAATTTATGAAGAACCAGGTTTTATCTTGTTTCTCAGTTCCTTTTCGTTTCTTTATTTGTGTTCTCACATTCTTTTTGCTTAGTTTCTTGGTTCTTCTACTTTTGTACAGAGCTATAATCCAGATTCTTGGACATTAATTGAGATATAATCTTGTCCATATGCTAGATACTTGTCGATAGAAACTTTACTGGTAAACGATGTAGATTAGGCCTTGTGGTTCATCTAACCTCAACAGTTGCTTATTTTGCGCTATCTTAACTAGACCACGTCCTCATCTACTCTTAGTTGTTACTTGTTTTTGCGCCATCTTAACAATCCAGTATCTCAACTACCAATTGGGTTATGTCCCAGATGAAATTATTGACTCTATGGCTGAAAAAATGTTACTAATTTCTTCTGGTTCAATCATAATTTAAAGCCACCGTAAAGTAGAACTTAAAGAGTAGCAGTAGATAGTAGATTTGTATTGTTAAGTTCCTTTAATCAATTATTTCTTTTTTCTCACTCCAAATGAAATTTCTTTGCATGTTGTTTTTTGCTGACCCTTTTGTTTTTTTTTTAATTTTTAATTTTTATTTTTTTTAATGAATTGTGACATCTTGAATAGCAAGGAAAGCATACTTAACTTGGCTTTGCTTCTTCTGTTTTTTTTTTTTTTTAATAGGTTTAGTGATATCTTCAACTATGGCAATTATGCATTCAATAAAATTTCAAATTCATTATGGTGGAAGAATTATGAGAACAGTTGTCTAGACATATGATGGGGGGTTTTGTCGAGATCTAAAGGAACATATATCCTAATTTGATGAGTTGAATTGATTCGAGATTTTAGGGGTTATTGCTGGTATAAGAGAATCACCAAGCTCATTCAAATTATATGGTGCTTGGGAAATTGATAGATAGCAAAAGGTTTATGCAATATGAAAGATTTATGTCATGTTTTTATGTTTGTAGCTCCTGGATAGTTTATTTGTATGCCAAGGAGCTATTTCTTTTTTTTTTTTTTTAATGTTTGTAATATGTTTTATATTAAACACTCAGCAACTTAAATGCATTGCGGATGTTATTTCTTCTGGTTCACTTGTTGTCTATCTAGCCAATATAATGGCTGATAATAGTGCTCTTCTTTTTTGCTCATGAAATATGGTTTGGCAATATGAATGTCAGGGCTTGGTGGAAGTTTTTGGTCATTACGTTTGAAAATGAGAATTGTATTAGCTGTGTTGTTTTCGGAGTATAGTTTGGAAAACTGTGTTTTTGTTGCTTATATGACAATGCCTCTACCAGCAATGTTTGAAAATGAGTTTAGGAAAAAGTTTGAAAAGGTTTGTTGCCAAGTAGCTTTTCAAACTAGAGTTAGAAAAAGGTTTGAAAATGAGAGTTGTGTGATAGAGGTTATTACCAGCTATGTTTTTGGAAAAAACTGTCTATGGTCACATGACAATGCCTTTTTATTAGGGCTATTAGCATTTGTTCCTATATTCCTGAGTCTCTCTCAATTTTTTCCTTTGAAGGATTTGGAGTTATGAGGATTAAGATGGTATTGTTGAAAATAAAAAATTTATGTTTTTATAAAAATAATTTAAGACTTTATGTATAAAATTAAAGTGCAAAATTATAATTAAATTCATACATGGAAGCATATCCGAATCCATAACAAAAGTAAATCTTGAAAGGTTTTGTTTTCTAGTTTATAGCAGTGCTTTTTTTTTTTTTTTAATTTTCTCAGCAATGGGATGTGAAAAAAGATAAAAGGGAAAGAAAGGAAAGAAGCACTAATAATGTACACACTGCTTAGATTGGAAACTCAATCCTATTTATATGCCTTTAATATTTTATTTTATTATAACCCATCACATAAGTGGAATAAAATATATGGGTTTTACATATTATGATCCATACCAAAAAATCCATGAGATAAGTCTAATGGCCTCATTTATTAATTAATTGAATGATCACTTTTATTTGATGACTTAATTCTTTAATTCAATTAGATAGTTAACAATATATAATTAATTGATATTATGGATCATAAAAATATACAACAATCTCTCACTTGAGACACATATATCACTTGATAATTGTATATTGTTAATTCCTTATGAGCTCAACTTTTCCTATCTAAACTAAATCTCATCTCCAAAAAGTCTAGTCCATCAATCATACAATATAGAATTAAAGCAGCCTTTATTACTATTTTTTTGTGACAAAACCTATCAATGGTCATTAATATCAATACAATTAACAACATAGATTAAGTACAGATGTGTAGAATGGAAATTACATACAATGTGAACCTTAACATGCCTATTTCCAAGAGGTCCAACTTCATAACTTATAATATACTTCTTACTTTATACAGAACTATAATAGAAATGTATATTTTATTTCAAAGATTCAAAACAATCATATATGAGTTAAATATAATAAAATATAATATATAGTTGAATATCAACTAAAAACAAATCTTTCATTATACTATCACATCATCAAGATGAACAACACTCATACAAGCAACATACTCATAAAATAATTTAGGTAGTAAACCCTTAGTAAGTAGATTTGCAATCATAAGATTTGTACTGATATGTTCAATTGACACTTGAGAACTTTGAACTCTCTCTTTAACAACAAGACATTTTATGTCAATGTGTTTTGATTTTGACGAACTCTTGTTGTTTTTGGAGTACAGTTTATTAGCCTTATTATTACAATTAATCTTCAATGATCTTTCAATGCTATCAATAATTTGTAGCCCTATGATAAAATTTTGCAACCATATTCCTCGTTTTGATACCTCATAACAAACAATAAATTATGTCTCCATGGTAGAAGAAGCTATAAGTGCCTATTTGACACTTTTCCATGAAACAACTCTACCAACCATTATGAAAATATAACTAGAAGTAGACTTTCTACTATCAAGACGTCTAGCAAAGTTGGAGTAGGAATAATCCACAATCTTCGAATGATCAGATCTCTAATATGTGAGAATAAAATTCTTTGTTCTTTGTAAGTATCACATGACATGTTTCATTGCTTTCCAATGATCCATATCAAGATTACTCATATATCTACCAAGCATTCCAACAATATCCATAATATCTAGCTGCATACACTATTAATGCAAAAGGGATATGCTTCATTGCCTTTTTCTCAATATCATTTTTAGGACATTGATTCAAACTAAACTTATCACTCTTTACCACAAGATTGTCTCTTGGTGCATAATCTTTCATGCTAAATTTGCTAAGTACTTTATTGATATATTCCCTTTATGATCAGTCTAATATACCCCGTGATCAACTACGATGATTCTATATACCCAACACAAAGGTTGCATTCCTAAGATCTTTCATTTTAAAATTATTTGAAAGAAATCTCTTAATCCCATATAATATGCTTATATCATTAAGTATAAGTAGAATATCATTGACATATAACACTAAAAGACTCAAACAAAGAATAAAGCATGCTCACAATTAATAATAACTTTAATCTTTAATGCATGAATAAATATAACGCATAAATTATAATTATCATGCGCAGTAAATCACATCAACATCAACATGAACAAATAACAAAATAATGAAATACCTAGTATATCATTGATATTTATTTAGTCTTTAGACAAAAATATCAACTATAAGTAGTGTCTTCTAAAACAATAATAAATATTGATAACAATAATTTTGTCAACAATATGCCTTCTTTTGGGCCGACAAATCTTATGCACGAAACCATAATTATCATATATTTATCATCACATGTTTATCATTTAGTCAAATAATAATCTTCCTAACTATTACTTTCATAAATATAGATACTTCATACAAATCTTTAAACTCATGTTTAAATATTTCAAAGCTTAAATAATAGAGATTACTTTGGAAACATATTAGTTTAATTTATCCTAAAGTATTAGATAAGATTTGCTAAGAAAAATAACTAAATAAATAATTAGGAGTTCAGTTTTTTTCTCATAAGAAATTGTGGATTGAATCTCGCTTTTCAGAAACTTACATTTGAAACTTTTCTCCACAAACTTAAATGAAGACCTATTATTCACAATAAGATGATTCCATATCCATAAGTATGAAACCATATATTTACAAAATCGTATTCGTAAACATCAATAGAAGCATGTAATTGAACAAGAACCATTCTTATTGGCTTCACATATGCAAACTTGAGTATAGTAAGGATATTGGCACACGACGGGTAGTCATCATTCCTGAGTCCATAATTATCATATCTATATTGACGAGGAGGATTATAAAATTTATTTCTAAAGCAAACCAAAACTATCTTGGAGAGCAACATATAATAAAATAAAAATATGTATTCCTCTAAAACATAGAAACATCCTTAACTAAAAACGGAAAACATATATTCCGTTTGCCGTCGGTGCAGTTTCACCAAGAATTGATAAAAGAAAACATCTTTAGACAATTTGCGAAAGACAGTTGATTTATTAACATGGTCTTGAAATTGGAAGCATAACCATATTTACAGTTCACGAAACCGTATTCGAAGGTCTATAATTACTCCTTAAAACCCTAAAAGATACTAATAATTTCATTATTAATTCAAAGTTTTAATTTCACACATGAAAACTCTAATACCACTTGTTGAAAATAAAAACTTTATATTTTCATAAAAATAAAATCTAAAATCTTATTTATAAAATTAAGGCACAAAATTATAATTAAATTTGTATACAAAAATATATCTAAATCCATAATAGAAGTAAATCTTGAAGGGCTTTATTATGCAAAAGTTTCAAAATAAGAAAATCAATCACTATCAAGATTTACAATTTTTCTAAAATTCTATAAATTTAACTAGAGAAGACAAATCGTTGCATCAACTATAAAGCCATTTCTAAAATGATGTTTTGTACCTTAAGTTGAAGGCAAAACTCAATCCCATACATCAATACTAGGATTTATGTGAATGCAACTTCTCTTAAAAACCTCAATAGGATTTAGTTAATCCCATTATTTCAATATTACAAAAGTTACAAAATAGGGAAAAAAAATTATAACAACACCAAAAAGTGAAAAACAAAAAGAACCATTCGATATCATAAAATAGTAGATCTTTGTTACAACAAACTTGGGTACATATTATACAAACCGTACTACTTTAAGGAATAAAGTTGTCCCATCCTATACACTCTATCATTGCTATGTATAATATAAACGATAATAACAACAACTAAGATACAAACATGATCCACCATAATACCATTCCCTTGCATTCCATGCATTTCAGCTTCTATTCGATAACTTTTTCGATTACATACATGAGCTTTTTCCCTTTCTTTCGCCAATATAATTATGACCGATCTCCATAATTGCAAGTTGCACTCTCCCCCTTCAAAGATAAAGAATTGTTAATTCTACAAATAGATGAAGGGGTCTAATAATTATAAGCCAATTCAATAAGGCATCTTCTGCAAAAAAAAATCATCAACTTTGCAACTTTAATCTCACACTGGTGTAGGGTCGGGCGGTAGGGGAAGAAATACTCTCGTAAGATGAGATGTCAAAATATAATGCAGACTACGGCACTCATTTGCAACCTTGTGTATCTCACTTACTCCTAATAACTCTCTCACTTTAGGCTTGTAAAGTAAGACAAGTGAAATAGCTTGAAATGTATGCAACCTGAATCCTTGCTAAACTATTAGAACAATGCTTGTTAAAAGGGGGAAAAAGAAAAGCACTCCATCCATTTTGCAAGTATAATGAGATCCACCCGACCACGGGAAAGGTAAAAGCTTTGATTGATTGAGAAAATTGCACTTAGATGGGCAGACTATGTAGCTAACCCCCCTGGTAACCATTCTACAAATAGATATGTAATCCGAAGTGACGATGATGAAATAACAATTCCTTCTCAATTTGAAGGGTATTTACAAGACATCTAAGAAATTAACTCAAACATAAAGATAATTATATGCATTCTTATAATCTTTCTTTTGTCGAAGAAAAAGAAAATCGGTTGTATTTTTACATTAGAAAATACTAAAGTCGTGACTTGTGAGGACTTCGACAATCTAACCAATAAATTTGTCAACGACACAAAAGGGCCGTATGCCCATTCAATAAATTATCAAGATAAATGGAAAGAACTGGGTACCACTGCATACAAAAAAGAGGTTCTGAACTTCGGATTATCGGACTACTAAGATTGAGATTGGCCACATCTTCCGATTTGTTGGCTCATGTTTCTGTAATAGATTAAGGGTTTCGTTGCTTTTGTTTAGGCTTCATCGTCAATTTATGTTTGGTTGAGGAAGAGAGCGAATCATGTGTTTGGTGCAAGATTCGCCTAAACGTGTGTTGGGTTTGCATTTCTTCAATCTGAGGGAGACGAAGAAGAAGATAGTGCTATATGCATTTGATGTGAAGAAACGAGAGAGAATTCCATAATTTGGGATGTCTTTTATGTCACATGGCTTTCATGTGATGTATTTAACAGATATACAAACGTTTGCTGATGGAGTAAAAACTTAGGTCAGTAGCTTGTAAAAAGATATAATGCAGGTTAGCTATTTGCAAATGTAGTAAAACATAAATGTTTGTAAATGAGAGAGAGATAAGTATTAATGATATTTTAATATTTATGATAATGATGAGAAAGGTTTAATAATATTAATACGTTATATAAATTGATTAGTGATATGTAAGTATAAGTAAAATCAAATGTATATTATTTTCTTATATTTAAATTAAAATAAGAAAGGGATTATTGGCTTTCTTAAATTTGGTTGTCTTAGATTATCTTTATTACTTAGTAAGTCCCCTAAGTTAAGAGCCTCCATCGCCCAGATGTCCTTATGGGATAGAATCGATTGAGTCCTCACGGAAGGACCAGTTCTTGCACTTTCTATTTCCCGCTAGAAAAGCTCCTTAGTTGCTTGTTTCCTTCTTAAATTATTTTTTGCAATTTTGTCCCTTAAAACCATCTTTAACGTAAAAGACCCTATCGCGTTCCTTAAAATATCACATTAGTATATTAATAAACGTCTATTTTAAGAACATTTCAACTTTATCTTTAAGAATCCAATATTGTGAGTTGCAAAGTTATTTCTACTAGCAAAAGATGCTTTTAAACTTATATATATAAATTAAAAGACAATACAATAAATATGAAAATATTTTCTTGATGTTAGATTAAATAAAATTTAGTTTGATCAATCATAATTTAGTATTTAAGCAATACACAATAGGGATTTGTTAATATGTCCTCATTAAAATTTAAAAAAAAAAAAAAAGTGATATAGGCTATCCAGCCCAACAGGCCCATCATGAGCCAAATAAGCTCAAATAAGGGTTTGTTAAGATACATATGAAATGTATATCAAATCTTTAAAATACACTCTACCATATTTTTACATAATAACTGTGAATGTCTTTGAAAAAGATGTACTTACCATAAATATTCCATAACAGCCTCTACCTTAAATACCCAATCAATCTACAAAATAAGGGATCGAATACTTTTATTGATATTCATTCTCTCTTATAGTTATTATACTCATTTGTTGCATTTATCTGACTTGAGCAATGGAGTCCAAATACTAGAGACAATTCCAACATCCAAAGTTCACGTATTCTCTTTTGCAAGCTTCATCTCATTTAATCCAAAGGTAGAATCAAGCCCAACTCATAGTGGCAACAAAGTAATAACAACATAGGTATCTAACTATTAAATAACATTACATTAATATATGGGGAAAATGAATAGGAGGGGTCTATATTTGCATATTTTCTACAAACAAGAGCCTAGATTTTTTGATCATGCATTTGAAACCCTGTATTTATAAGGTACCTTCATTTTAGGCCCTCTATTGATTTTCTATTAATGGAATTTGACAGAGCATGAATAGAGATTTTAAAATAAGTATAACTTATAAATGCAAATCTTTAAAGGCATAGTTGAAAAATTAAAGTCATTTTTTACAAAACTATACAAATGTAGGACATTCTCTACATTTTTTTCAAATAAACCATAATTAAATAATAGTATTCACAATATATTTGAAACAACTAATAAATATACATTATTAAAATGTTAATTGTGATGATTTTTAAAACAAAATAATTATTTTTAATAGTATTGCCTATACTTTAAAGAATAATCCATACACTATCATACATACATACATACATACATACATATTGCTTCAAGTAGCCACATTGAATCAGGTCTTCTAAGGCGTTTCTCACTTGAGTACGATTCTTAATTGTATGACCCTTGCCAAGGTGGAACTTATAATATTTGTCTTTCCTTTTGGTTGGGTTATTCTTTAGCTTTTATGATCTGGGAAAGATGCGATATTCCTTGATCTCCAAAAATATTTGCTCTTAAGGCTTATTGAGTGGGGTGTACTAATCGTACATTGGGATTGTACACTTCTTCGATGAAGTGCTCGGTTCAACCTATTTAGTAGGCCTCTTGTCCCCCCATTGGGACCGAGTCGCTCCTAAGTTGAAGGTCGATCACGACGATACTTCTTTTTTTTATCCAAGCATGTCTGCCCAGTCTACTGCATGTGTTGGGTGAACTGTTGACAAAAAGCCTTCCTGAGATCCTTGAAACTGGAGAAGGTGTTCGGGATGAGGCCTTGACACAAATCCGAGCCTCATTTTTTAGGCTTCCAGAAAGTGCTTTGTTCGTTTTTTAGGCTTCTAGAAAGTGCTTCACACGAGATGGCCTCAAATACACTAAGCAATTCCATTTTAGAGCAGTAATACGTAAGGTGCTCCATCAGGTCGATTCATCTATCATATAGCTCGAGCTTTGGGATGCGATTGTGGTGTGGCAAAAGCTCGTCCTTGATTTGCTAAGTGAATGGGGACTGCCCAATGGTAAATGCGTCCCATTAATCATCTTGGTTGTGTTCCATAGCGGTTGTCTTGAGCTTCCGTCACAAACTGGCGGTAATGTGGCTTGTGCTTCGTCTGAATGTAGCAGTACATCACAATACTCCGAATATCTGCGGAGCTCATAAAGTATCATCCATAGGTAGTTGTTTTCCTATCGGAGGTGGACATATTCTTGATGTAATTCATCCAATATTGCTTTATAAAAAAAATATGGTCTAAAATGCTTGAATGCTCCCTAGATTGGGATCTTTCTTGGTTTTACGTGGTGGACTGGCTACTATGTTGGTTGTGATGATTAGTGTTTGAGATATTGTGTTTGTAGACCATTATGGTAGTAGCGTGAGGCGCCCACTGTTGTTGCTACTCCTCTCCGATAACAGGCTTGGGAGCCAAATGTTGTTATACGTGAGTTGACAAGGGCACTAGAGATGTTTCCGGCATGTGCACTTTGGCATTCAAGTTAGTAGCGAGCAAGGTGTAAAGTGAGAGGCACAACAATAGCAGCGTACCGGTTAATGTTAGAGTTTTGATCTTTTATCTTAGAGCCTGAGCGTAGTAATTATAGGTGAGAGGGATCAAACTAGATAAGGAAAGTGGATCCATATCTCACGATTTTCCCATCGTTGATTAGGCAAATATTGTGGAGAGTAATAGGAATCGACAGTTTCCATACATGGCTCAAGTTTCTTACTTAAATTGTAATAAACTTGTGGGCAAGGTCGGCCGAACTAGATTTGGAGGCCCACTAACAAAAGACCTATCAACAAGTAGATTTCTCAATAATTGCGTGTATCCTACACCCTATAGCAATACTATTTTGCAAGGTCTTTACTCGACATTCCCTAGTAAAGCGATGTCAATGGCAAGTGATTGTGATCTATTAGCTAAGATATGGGATATGAGAGACAAGGATATAGTGTTATATAAATGTGTATTGTGCGAATTTCTATGGAGTCCCTTTTCGATATGATATTGCTAAACCGACCATTGTAATCTGGTTTTTATAAATATTATATCCTTTATGAAGTATTATTAATTAATTATGATTGCCTATACCCATTTTCTGGTGCTACATAGAATTATATACTCCTCCGGTGTAACTTGTAGTAAATATACCTTGTGTACTATATCGGATTTTAGATAACAATAGAGTTATTTTAAGCTTCTATACAGTGCATAGTGAACCATTATAACAAGGGCACCCCATGAGGCATGACAGCCTTGGCATTCCTACCTATGTAGATCTATTTTTTTTTATTTCTAATTAATTTCATAATCCCAATATTTAAAAAGACATTTGTTATGCTAAGTTTTTAAAAGGTGGTTGAATCACCTACAAAATAGAAACGAGTTAAGCTATGGGGGCACCAGTGTTTGTTCTAACATAGCCACTCCAATGCTTAAGCACAAGTGAAGAGTGAAGGAGATATATGAGAATCAAAAGTCTAAAGATTCAAAAGTCCTTTACTTGATTGTCTGTATCCTCTATTTATAGGCGTTATGGATGATCTCAATTTGGAAGTGGATTAATTCCCAAAATCCTTCCCAAATATGGTGGGAGCATATCATTGATCAACCCCTTTCTTATTTGATTTATTATCTCGCGCTTATTCATTATGAGAATAAGCATGGAGATTCGATTTAGTGGAGGTTAGGAACTTCAAACTTAAAGCCAAATTGAGCAATTCTATGTTGAAAGAGGTCGGCATGGACGAGAGGAGCTTAGACAAGAGTTTGAATGGGTTATAATGGGCCTTGGGGGGGTCCAAACTCAAAATGCTCTATTAACACTTCCCTTAAGCTCCCAAATTTCATTAGTAATGTTATAAAAAACATATATCCATGTCTTTTTTTTAATATAAGAAATTAGACAATTGTTATTTAATAATACTCATTCATTTTCATAGTATTAATAGTGAAAGAAAATGTTAGTATTTTAAGTAATATAAACTGCTATTATTTACTAATATTTTATATAATATAATTGAAATGCTTATAGTGTCAATATAATTATTATTTATTGCAAAAGCTACTAATAAATAAAGTATCTATTGAGTATTATGAGTTAACTATTATTTTTTATCAATAAAATTCAATTTTACATGTTATAGCAGAAAAAAAAAAAGAGAATAAAAATCATTCATTAAGAGACAAATAGTAAATGCAACTTGAAAAAGTAAAAATAACTCTAGTGGAAATCAAACCATGACCTTAAGTATGTATAAATAACCATCTAACTAATAGACCAAATTAAGTTTTATGATAAATTTTATATTTAAAAATATAAATATAAATTTTTTAATTTTAAAATAAATTTAATTAATTTCTTTTTTTCAAGTTCTAGGGTTAAGGCCCCTTTCAGCCCCCTTGGGTCCACTATTGGATGCATGGCCATTGAGCAACTTTTTTGCAAGATCTCATCTTCTTTCTAAATTTACCGTCTCCTTTTTTTTTTTTTCTTGAAAAGGGAGTAAAATGTGATAGTGTTGGTTGTGTGAAGGGAAAAAAGGAAGACAATACAAAACCTAGCAAAAGCAATAATGGACAGATAAGGCTTTAAGAGGGAAATGAAGATGACAAAATATAATTGAAGTTGTTTACTTCACTACCCATGTGTCACCTAGGGAACTAAGGGACATCACCTTACACTTTTGACCTTTGCGTAGGGAACTTGCAATATTAAAACTAAGCAATCGAGCTAATGATTTCAAATGTAAGGGATAGGTAGACCGTGCTGCGAGTTCATTGGCCTAAGCTAAGTGAATTTAATGCCCTAACATCAAAAAGTTATTATAGTGACCACAATGTTTAAGGTGTAGCTTAATATTGATTTACCATATATGTGGGTAATTATTCATTGAGCTATCATACACTCATGACATGAGCAATGCTAGGGATTTTTGTTGATGGAAAGCATTGCTTGATGATTGTGAGTGAACCATTGTACAATTTTGTTACACTATTTGTTCAATTTTACCCATGGTTGTTTACCCTTGTACTGCTAAGATTTTTTACTTAATTGCCCCCCTTAGGTGGGTAAAATTAGATTTTGGAAATTTATAATTTTTTTGGCGGCATTGATGAAAAAAAATAAACAAAATAATGTAAGGCTAAGATGTGAGCTACACTTCAATTTTTGTCCATTGGTGAACAACCTTGATTGTTAGTAGCAAAAAACGCACCTAAGTCATTGAAAAATAAAAAAGATAAATAGGATAATTATATTAGCTTTAATGTTATTGTAGATATAAGGCACATAGTAAGAGATTGATTATTCCATACCATGAGGATAGATTAAAGAAAAAAGTGGAATGTGGAGTTATTTTAGTAAACATTTTGGATAATGGGAGTAAACTACCATTAGAACATGAAATAATGAATAAACTATGTGAAAATTACTTATTAAATGAGAAATATATTTTTTAATATATATAAGACACCAAAACCCCTCAATGGCTTCAATATTATATGTGTGTGTAAGTAAAACTTCCATGGATAATAACAACTTAATATGGTGTCAATGGATATGGAACAATATCAATAAGAGTTTGTTTTCTTCTAGGATTCATGTTTAGTAACTAAACTACATTGTATCTTGTTATTACAAATGTCATGTTGATAATAATTGTCATATACATTTATTAAGATACCATAAAATAAAATTTCTTTATATACCGTACATTATCTATTATAAAATGTGTATATATGTGTGTGTAAGTAAAACTTCCATGGACAATAACAACTTAACATAGTGTCAATAGGTATGAAACAATATTAGTAAGAGTTTGTTTTCTTCTAGGATTCATGTTTAGTAACTAAACGACATTGTATCTTGTTATTGTAGATGCATGTTGATAACAATTATCATATCTGCTTATTAAGATACCATAAAATAAAATTTCTATATATATCATACATCATCTATTGTAAAATGTATTATTAATATGTTAGAAATCATACATTTCATTACTAAGTCAAATGGATAAGTGGTAAAAAGATAAAAAAAAAAAAAGAAAGAAAGAAAAATAAAGAACATGTATAAACAAAAGAATTGTGAACCAACAATTGGTAATACAATTGTTTTCCGTTTAAGGATACTATGAAGTCATTTTTAATAACAACCTTAAAAATTTGGTTCATCTTGCAAAAGTTATAAATATATGTGGCTTTCATATTTTAAATGAGTCAATTTGATTCTTAAGCTGCAATCTCATTGAAAACATTGTTGAATCAATTACATGCTATGGTTATATGTGATTGTGTTAATGTAAATTGTAATATATAGAGTACCAATCTCACATTGAAGAGAAAAAGAGAGAGTAAAGTGTTTATAAGACCGGTTGTAGGCTACTTATAAGTCAGCTATAAGGTTGGTTGTAGGCCGATTGCCAGCTATAAGGCCGGTTGCTATTCAACTACTAACTAGCAATTAAAAATTTTAATGAATGGTCATGCTGTTAAATAAATAGGCATGAACCAAATGATATATCTATTTAGATTAAACAGTTGTGTCTCTCCAATGAAAATAAATATGGTAGATCTTTTTAATCATTCTAATATGATTTTTTTACAAATTTATACAAGAAAGTTTGAGAGAACTTTGTTGTATCCTAAAGGTAACTTATTCTCAATAGTGGGGGTAATATCACTTTAGGAAAGCTAATAATTCACACCTTAAAGCAATTATTTGAAGAGATTATAGCATATCCATGTGTCAATTATCTATTTTTCCAACCGGAGTCCATGTGTTATTTTTCTATTGGTAGATTGGTTAGCTAATTGGTTATAAATAATTTTAGTAGTAGAAGATGTAGTACATAATAGAGAAAAGAAAGAAAAGAAAGTAACAGATTTGTAAGGCCTCCTAGTTGAACTTTCTTTACAAATGCAAATTGTTACACAAATTTGTCATGGTATCAAAGCGGGCTTCAGACAAGAATCTAGGAGCCAACAAGAGTGTATAAATCAAGAATCTAGTATCACAATTCATTCGCGCACTAGTTTGCATTAAAGCTTGTACAACATTCTATTCCACTAGTTATTTTGTAGGTTGAAGATGAGTAATCTTAATTCCATCGTAGATCCATTTTTCTTATCTAGGTTTAATAATTTGGGCATGTCAATAGGAAACTTGGTTTTTAATGGAAGTAATTACCTTTCTTAGAGTAAATCGATCAAGTTAGGTCTTCGAGCAAAAATGAAAATAAGATTTATTGATGGTTCAATTGAGAAACCTTTGGATAATTTGTCAAATGTAGTTAAATGGAATAGATATGATTACATGGTTAGGTGTTGGTTATTAAACTCCATGATCACAAATTTGGCTCAAAATTTTCTTTCCACTAAACTTTAGAAAGAAGTAAATGAACAATATGGAGTTGTGAATGGTCCTTTAATTTTCCAAATACAACATGAGATTACGAACTTGAGGCAAAATAATCAAACAGTTAGTGCATACTTCAAAAAGTGAATTGCATTGTGTTCCAAGTTGCGAATGCAGAAGACTTGAATTGTGTAGATGTGCTTTTATGGAAATGATCTTAGGCTATGAATCTCATAACAAATTGGTCCAATTCTTAATGGGACTAAATGAAGCCTATGGAGGGATTCAAAATCAAATTTTATCTACAAAGCCACTTCCTTTTGTAAATCGAGTGTATTATTTGGTGCAACGAGTGGAAAAACAAAGGCAAGTGATAAGATCATTGAATTCTGATCTAGAACAACATTTGTGTCCAAGAAAATTGGTGTTCCAAGTTGCGAATGTGGAAAACTTAAATTGTGTATATGTGCTTTTAAGGAAATGATCTTAGACTATGACTCTCGTAACAAATTGGTCCAATTCTTGATGGGACTAAATGAAGCCTATAGAGGGATTCAAAATCAAATTTTATCTACAAAGCCACTTCTTCTATAAATCAAGTGTATTATTTGGTGCAACAAATGGAAAAAAAAAAAAAGGCAAGTGATGGGATCATTGAATTTTGATCTTGAAGTAACAACATTTGTGTCCAAGAAAAATGGTGTCTCTATAGAAAGCAATAAAAACACGCTTGTAGATAGAAGAAAACTTAAGAAAGATTTATTTTGCAAATACTGTAAAGGAAAAGGCCATACAATTGATTCATGCTTCCAGTTAGTAGGATATCCTGATTGGTACAAAGGGAAAAGATTTTTTTCTTAAGGGAAAAAGAAAGGCTACTACTAATTACTATAACAATACAAGAGAGACACCATTCAACGAACAAACTTCGACTTTTAGAAATTTGGTAATGGAACAAATCAACAAATTAGTGGATAAATAGTTCATTTAGGGTGTTTGTCAAGAGATGTCCAAAATGTTAAAGGGCAAAGAAAAAGGAATTTCACTAGTGAATGTGGCACATGCATGTGATTATGAGTTTGATTCTTCTTCTTTTTTCTTTGTTACGACTAGTAATAAAATGGCTCTTTGGATAATTGATACAAGGGCTTTTGATCATATGAGCCATGCTTTGATTTACTTCATGACACAAGAAAATTGCCATCTCATGTTACAATAAAATTGCCTAATGGAAATTCTTTAAAAACTGATGTTGTTGGAAAGGTTAACCTTTCTCAAAATCTTACTATATCACATGTTCTATTTGTTCCACAATTCTCATATAGCTTATTATCAGTTCAAAAATTAGTTTGTAATCATTCATTACAAGCTATATTTGATCCATTCATGTGTAAATTCTACAACCAGATATCTAGTAAAGTTATGGCATTGGCAAAGGTAATCAATGGACTATGTGTTCTTAGTTCTAAATCTGTTAAGTGCTATGTAGATAGTTCCTTCATGTCAATGCTCTATCTGCCCTACAATAAATGATATACACAATAGATCAGTTCATTTGATTCACAATTGGTTAGGACATGCCTCTGTATCTAAGTTGCAACATTTAGACATGTGTAAACATTTGGATATTAATAAATTCATTGTAATACATGTCAAGAAGCAAAGTTTCATAGAGTTACATTTCCAACTGGCTACTTCATATTGATGTTTGGGGTCCATATTCTCTTACTTCTTTAGATGGTGTAAGATTCTTCTTAACCATTGTTGATGATTATACTAGAGTAACATGGACATATCTACTACACCACAAACATCAAACTTTTTCTATTCTTGATCAATCTTTCAGATATGTTCTCAATCATTTTTATATTACTCCAAAGACCATATGAACTAATAATGGAGGGAAATTTATGTATAAAGTTTGTCAAGATCTGTTTCATAACCTTAGAATAGTACATCAACGCACCATTTCATATACTCCACAATAGAATGGGAGAGTAGAGAGGTAACATCATCATTTGCTAGACACCTTTAAAGCTCTTCGAATTCATGCAAACTTACCAAAAAACTTTTGGGGGAATGTGTACTTACTACTACCTTTTTGATAAACAAAATTCCTATGTCAAATCTTGGATGGAAACCTCCTTATGAAATGTTGTTTCACAAAATACCAACCTATGATAATCTACGAGTGACTGGCTGCTTATGCTATGCTACATAACTTTCATCAAAACTTGACAAATTTGATCCTAAAGGCATTAAATGTATATTCCTTAATTATGTTAATGGATAGAAAGGATATAAACTTTACATCCTTTCTTCTTCATAAATAATGATAAGTAAAGATGTTATTTTCTTTTAGGACATATTTCCTTTTCGAAATCAGTATTTTGCAATTTCTCATCCCGATACACTTTCTTCTCCTCTAAAAAATTCTGTTCTATTTGGATTTCATGTAGATTCTTCTCCTACTTTAAATGCAACTAGTTCTTTTGATTCTCTTATATCTTCGAAAATATCACCTACTATGATTGATCATTTTTTTTATAGTCTACCAAACAATAGAGTTAATCTTGATATTCAAAGATCTTCTAAGTGCAAAAGCCTCCTACTTGGCTTCAGGATTTTGTACATTTAGCTCAATCTATTATGGTTGCAGAGAACACTTTACAAAATGATTTACCTTCTATATCTTCCAATAATACTACCTATCATTTATTTGATATTCATTCCATTCCTAAATATCCATCGGATTTTGTTGTGACATTAGCTAATGTATTAACAATAAAAGAGCCATCTCATTACTCTCAAGTAGTTAGGCAAAAGGAATGCGTTCAAGCTTTGGAATGAGCGCTTACTGCTCTTGAATCTAATGATACTTAGGATATTACTGATTTACCTAAAGAAAAAAAGGCCATTGATTGTAAATGGATTTATAAAGTGAAATATCGACCTAATGGAAGTGTAGAAAGGTATAAAGCCCAACTAGTAGCTAAAAGATATACACAAGTAGCTGGTGTTGATTTCCATGATAGTTTTTCTCTAGTTGCAAAATTAAATACTATTCACATTGTTATTGCAGTTGTTGTTGCTTATTATTGGCCTTTGTATCATATAGATGTTAATAATGTTGTTTTACATGGTCACGTTGATGAGGAAATCTACATAGTGCCACTCAAGGGATATGATAAAGTTAAAGGAAATCAAGTGTATCATCTGAAGAAGTCTTTATACAACCTTAAACAAGCTTCACGCTAATGGAATGTTGAAATATCGAGTTTTATTATTATTATTATTCCATGTGGTTTCAGTTAACCAAAACATGATCATTCTTTGTTTACACAACAGTCCTCTACTAGTTTTGTTGTAGTGTTACTATATGTCAATGACATCCTTGTTACTAGTTTTTATGAAGACGTTATCACTTCTTTGAAGATGAAATTGGATACTACATTTACCATAAAGGATTTTGGGTTGGCCAGGTACTTTCTTGGTCTTAAAATCTATCAAACTGTGAATGGATGTTTAATAAATCAAAGGAAATTTCTACTAAATGTTCTCAAAGAAGTTGGTCTTACTGCTGCTAAATTGACAAAGACTCATTTGTCCACTGGAATGAAGCTTGACAATGAACATGGTGATCTGCTAGAAGATCTTACTTCTTTTTGAAAACTTGTTGGCTGATTATCTTACATTAATCTTACATGACCAAACATTAGTTTTGCTACTCACCATCTCAATACTCTTTTGTCTAAACCAAGAGCTCCCCATATGCAGGTTGCATTACATGTCCTCCGATTTCTAAAAGGAACTATCTTCTTTAGTTTATTTTATCCTACCAACAATGATCTATCCTTTCATGCTTTCTTTGATTCTGATTGGGCGGTTGATACTTCAGACCAAAAATCTATTAGTGGTTATTGTATCATACTTGGACCAACTTTAGTCTCTTGGAAAACTAAGAAACAAATGACTATGTCAACCTCTTCCACTAAAGTAGAATATCGGAGTCTTGCAACAGCTAACAAGGAGGTCTTATGAACTTCGTATATCTTACAAGATTTACATGTACCTGTTACACTTCCTATTCCTTTGAAGTGTGACAATAAATCTACACTTCAAATAGTAGCTAATCCTTGTTATCACGCATGGACAAAGCATGTTGATATCAATAGTCACTTAGTTTGTGATCATATAACTTTTGGTTTAATGTCTGCTATTTTAGTTCCTTCCAAATTTCAATTGGCGATTTATGCCCTAAGTCTCTTCCAAAGTAGCAAATCGTCTTCTTAAGATCTAAGTTAGGCCTTCAAGAAGCACCAACTTGAAGAGGGGATGAAGAGATTATAGCATATCCACATGTCAGTTATCTATTTGTCTAACTAGAGTCCATGGATTATTTTTCTATTGGTATATTAGTAAGTTAATTAGTTATAAATATTTTAAGCAGTAGAAGATGCAATACATAATAGAGAAAAGAAAGAAAACAAAGTAAGAGAGTGTTTCCTAGTTAAACTTTTTTTACAAATGCAATAGTGTTACACAAATTTGTCGTTCTTATCTGTCTCTAACAATTTTGCTCTAACAATCTAAGGTGATATTATAAAGAGACAAAAGGGTTTGATTTCTTCTTTGAAAGTAATGAATCATTACTTTATTAGACTTGATTTTTTTAATAGAATAAAGTTTTCGAGGTGGAAGTACCAGATGGAATTTCTTCTACCTACAATCAATGTCTTTTATGTCTTTAATCCAAACTTGTAATCTCTACCTGTTCTTGAGCTTAAAGATAATGTTTCCATAAAGGAGGCATGGAAGAAATGTGAGAATGATGAAAAGGTATATCGTGGTCACATTCTGAATTCACTAACCGATCATTTATATGATCTATATTTAAGTTTGAACTCTCTTGGAAAATAGGTGGCCTTAGAGAATAAGTATTAGAATGATAAAAAGAGATAAATAAATTTCTAGCACTCAACTATTTTGAATTTAAGATAATTGATAACTTACCAGTAATGGAGCAAGTGCATGAATTATAAATTTTAGTTTCTAAGATGATTGACTTGGAGAATAAAGTTCTTGATGTAATTCAAGTAGGGGAAATTTTTCTAAACTTCCTCCCTCTTGGAATAAACTTAACCAAAAAAAAAAAAAAGTGTTGCTTTAGGAAATTTCACCATTAAAGAATTTCAAACTCATCTACAAATTGAATCTAAAACTAACAGTCATGTACATAATAGAATTTCTTCTAAAAGAACACATATTTTACCTTATGAAGTTGGTAGAAAACCAAATGTAACATATCTTAAAGTGTGGGGATGTCTTGCATTTTATAAAGTTTCTAATCCACAATAGACCAAGTTAGGACCATGAGGTATCAAAAATAAATTTGTAGGTAATGCACAAAATTCTAAAGCATATAGATTATTAGATTCGCAATCAAATGTAATCATAAAATTTATATATGTTGAATTCTTTGAGGATATAAGTGCTCATGATTCTATGAATTATACAAAAGAGAAAGAAATTTTTTTGAGTTCTAACACAGTTGTGATGGAGAAACAAAAGGAAAGTGTAGTTCCATTGAACTAAGAAGAAGTGAAAGAATTAGAAAGGAGAAATCTCTAGATTATGATTTCATTTCTCCTAAATCTATTATCTTCTTTGTTGAGGGTAATAAAACTTAAGTTTTAAACAAATTGCTAGTTCTATTTCACACTAATGAAGATCCTAAAGCATTTAAAGATGCAGTGCCATCTAAAGATACTTCATTTTGGAAGAAAGTAGAATGGTTGAGAAATTTGTTATTGAATATAGAGTTGTGGCCACAACTAATTCCAATTGTTTTCTTGTATTGTGACAGTAAGGAAACTATGTCTAGAGTATATAGCAAGATCTATAATGGCAAGTCTAGACATATAAATGTAAGACATGAGTACATTTGCAAGTTGATCTCTAGTAGTATCATTACCATTATCCATATGAAATCTATGAACAATTTAGCTGATCCATTAACTAAATTATTCGTAAGAGATTTGGTGAGATCAACAAGAAGTAGAATGGGACATAAGTTGAAGCCCAATAATGACTCTAGCAATGGTAATCTAAAGCTAATTTTAAAGTTTAATGGGTAAGAACAAGTTAGTGTAAAGTGTTTGTTTTAGCACTAAACAGACAATACTACTTAAATTAATCAAAGTAGTGCCACATTAATGGATTTAGAGGATGAGTAACTAAAGCTATTAAGAAAGTTAAATAAAGAAGTTTATCTTCACTTAGATGAACATAGAAGTGGTGCTGCTTTGACTGGAACATATATGTTTCACTTTTTTAAATGCTCATGAATATCTAGATTAACTCATGACTATAATTGTGCTAAAAGCAGCTATACACCTCTTAATAAATTGATGAATATTATGTGCACAATATTTTCAATTTTAATATTAGACGTATTAGTTTAATCTACAGAATTTATTTACTTCATTAAGACTCTAAAGTACTTGCACTTAAGGCCAAACTAAATTGAACCAAAATAGTTTGGTTTAAACTCTTAATTAACTAAACCACTTTCACTTATTCTAGCATCTAAACCAATCCACTTAAATTCAATTTGATATAAATTGCTTTTAAAAATATCTTATTCTAATTGATAATACTAATAATTATCAAAAAATTTAAACAAAATATTGATGTTTAAATTGAGAAGCATTACAAGAATGTAAGTCATATATTATTATATTATGGTGACATTATATCTTAGACTATAGTGAATGCACACTAGTCTACTTAAAAGATAAGAGATGAAGGTGAAGAAAAAGAAGTGGAATGTGGAGATTGAGAGTAAAATGAGAGTTGCTAAAAAAAGAAAAAAGAAAGGGTAAATAGGGTTAGACAAAAATGTTAATAGGATTTAAAACTAAAAACAGTCACTTAATTTTTATTTTTTAAGAAGAAGTGGCTTAGTTTGGGTTCAAATGGTTTGGTTTGGTTTAACCTCCTAAATCAAACCGCGAAACATTTAGAACATCTTCAAACTGAATCAAAACATAAAGGAACTGCATTTTGTTGTTTAATATGATTCAATTTGGTTTGCAATTCGGTTTAGCTTAATAAACAACCATACATGCACTAATTGAATGTTTAAATCAAGAGGTACCTTCTTATATGCATAATATTTATAGTGTGAAAAGTCTACATTACAATTTAGTAAGGGGATTGTTAGTGTAAATTGTAATATATAAAGTAGCAAGCTCACATTGAAAAGAAAAGGAGAGAATAAAGTGTTTATGAGATGGTTGTAGGCCGATTGCAAGCTAGCTATAAGGCCGGTTGCGGTCTGGTTGCTAATTGGTTGTTGGTTAGTTATTAATAATTTTAATGAATGGTATGAACTAAAGGATATATCTATTTAGATTAAATGGTTGTGTCTTTCCAACAAAAATAAATACGGTAGATCTCTTCAATAATTTTAATATGATTCTTTCAAAAATTTATAAAAGAAAGTTCGATAGATTTTTATTGTATCCTAAGGTTAACTTGTTCTCTATAGTGAAAATACGTATGCATACATATGTACATGATGAGAAGCATCTATGTGTATATATTATATATATACACATATATAAGCACCACACTTCAATGAATAAACAATGTTGTTGATAGAGCAATTTGGGTTTGGTCACCTAAAGCCCATTCCAGCCTACTCAGACTCTTGTTTGAACTTCTTTCATCCATGCTGACCTCTTTTGACACTGAATTGGTTAATCCAGCTTTAAACTTGAATTTCATGACTTCCTCCAAATCAAATCTCCATGCCTATCCTCATAATAAATAAGTACGAGATAATGATTCTAATAAGGAAAAGGACTAGTCAACAATACACCCCCACCATATTAGCAGAGGATATGAGAGGATTTTGGGAATTAATGCACTTTCCAAATTGAGATCATCTACAATGCCTATAAATAGAGAATAAAAACAACCAGGTAAGGGACTTTTAAATCTTCAGACTTTTGATTATCATATATCCCCTTCACTCTTCACTTATGTTAACTTAAGTATTAGAGTGACCATGCCAGAATAAACTCTAGCACCCTTATAACCTAACCCATTTCTATTTTGCAAGTGATTCAACCATCTTTCAAAATCCCAACACAACATTTAACCCTATATATGGGAACTTATTTAAGCTGCTTTCCTTAACATTGCACCTTAAAGTGAAATTCTCAATTCCTAAAGGAGTGGGTGCATGCTGAAGAGATCAAGAGCTAGTGCACACATTGTATCTAAAGGCCTTAAAGTGGGAGGAGGTCTTCACTATAGAAGTTGGACCTAAGGAAAAACCAGAATCTAGGGGAGAACCGATCGAGGAGATAGAACAAATTCAACTTGATAGCAACATTAAGTAGACTACATAGGTAAGAATTCCCATAGAACTTAAAAACTAGCTCGTCGACTTCCCTAGGTCTAATGGCAATGTGTTAACCTGATTCCCATCAGACATGTCAAGTATCTCCCTTATGGTAATGATGCACTACCTCAATATCAATAACAATTACAAAATTGTCAAGAAGAAAAAGAGACATTTTACACTAGAGCGGCAATCAGCTATTAAGGAAGAGGTGCAAAAGTTGCTAAAAGCAGGATTTGTCAAGGAGGAACATTATCTAACCTAGCTAGCCAATTATATATTAGTCATGAAGTCTAATGGGACATGGCGGATGTGTATCAATTACACATACCTCAACAAGGCTTGCCAAAAGGATTGTTTTCACCTCCCTCAAATTGATTAACTCATCAATTCTACATCTAATCACGCCTTCCTTAATTTCATGGAAGCTTTCTTTAAACACAACCAAATCAAGATGGAACCGAAGGATGAAGTTCACATTTTGTTCATCACCAACTTTGGTACTTATTATTATAAAGTTATGCCTTTTGACCTCAAAAATGCTGAGGTTACTTATATGAGGTTAGTGACAAAGATGTTTGAATAGTAGATCGGGTGAAATATTGATGTGTAGGTTAATGCTATGAAGCATTAGGCTCGAAGACCATTTCCCGTACTTACAAGAGAGATTCAATACCCTGAAACAATACAATATGAAGATGAACCCCCAAAAGTGCATCTTTAGGGTCACCTTAGACAAGTTCCTTGGATATATGGTCACCTAGCGCAGTATTGAGGTTAACCCAAACAAGATAGGAGTCGTACTCAAGATGCACCCCCTCGGGTTAATAAAAGAAGTGCAATGGCTCATAGGACGAGTTACCGTATTGAATAAGTTTATCTCTAAAAGCATAGATAAGTGTTCCAAGTTCTTCAAGGTCCTAAAGAACCTAGCAAATTTTTAATAAACCAAACAATGTTAAATTGAATTCGAGAAATTGATGCAGTTCCTAAGAAGTCCACTTATACTCTCCAAACCGGTTCTAAGTGAGGACTTAATCTTATACCTCTCCATCAATAACTGAACTGTCTCATCTATACTTGTACGAGCTAAAGGGAGCGATCATAAGACGGTCTACTATGTTAGTCATGTCCCTCAGGAACTTGAAACGAGGTACTCAAAGGTAGAGAAATTTGCTCTTGTAGTTATGATCTCAACTAGAAGACTACAACCTTATTTTGAAGAACATCAAATAATAATCTTAACTAATCAAGTATTGCGAAATATAATACACAAGCCAAACACATCAAAACAGATGATGAAGTACTCCCTAGAGGTAAGTGCTTTTAGGGAATAATATCGACCGGGAGAAATAATAAAAGGCCAAGTCCTTACAGATTTTATAATAGAGTACACAGTAGATGATGTCATGACAAACAGGCGAAGAATGGGAGAAGAAGGTCTTTATCGAGTACCTCCCAAACAAGAGCATAAAAAAGAAGTTTACTCAAGTCATGAAAATTCATCCTACTCCAAATGAACCATGCTAGATACCCAATAATGGACTATTTAAATAGCAATAGACTTTTGGAAGAAAAAAGGGAGGCTAGGAAGCTCATGTACAAAGTCACAAATTATACTATCCTTGGCAACTTTCTCTACAAAAGAAGCTTGAGCATGTTAGTCCTTAGATGTGTTTAGCTAGAAGAGGGCCACCGATTGTTGGAAAGGCTACACGCGAGGATATGTAGCAACCATGTTAAGAGAAAAGCCCTTTACATTAGAGTGCTTAGGCTTGTTTATTATTGGCCCACCATGAAGGAAGATTTAGAGGGCTTCGTAAGAAAGTGCACATAATGTCAAAAGCATGCACTTGTAGACCATGCACCAAGCAACTATTTATAGTCCTTTGTTAGTCCTTAGCCCTTTGCTATGTGGGGATTAGACTTTCTAAGACCCTTTCCCTGAGCATCTAAAAAACAATAGTTTATCATTATTGCTATAGATTACTTTACTTCATTGTTGCCATGGTCAAGATTATTGAAAGAAATGTCAAAGCCCTTATCCTCAATAACATCCTCAGCAAATATGGTGTTTCGTACATGCTAATAACAAACAATAGGACACAGTTTAAGGACCAAAAGTTTTAAAAAAATTATAGCAACAATCACATTTAGTTTCATTACACCTCAATAGCATATCCTCAATCTAATAGATAAGTTAAGGCTATGAACAAGATTGTCTTCAACAGCATTAAAAAGAGGGTGGACCAAGCTAAAGGTAGGTGGGAAAATGAGCTTCCAACCATCCTTTAAGGGTACCGAACTACTCATCGAATCTCAATGGAGGAAACGCCATTCAAACTCACCTTTAGCTATAAGGTCGTCCACTCGTCGAACCAGAGCTTCCTAATATCAAAACACAAAGTGTCAACTTAGGAACCAACTAGCTCAGACTATAAGCTAACTTAGACACAATTGAAGAGATTTGGGACATTGCCTAGATTCAAGTAGCTACATACCAACACTAAGCTACTCACTATTACAACAAGAAGGTTAGGAATAAAGTCTTCCAACTTGGCGACCTAGTTTGTAAAAAATTAGAAGCAACTAGATCTTAAGAAGGTCAAGGAAAGCTTGCACCTAACTAAGAGAACCCAATTAAGATTATTGAAAACTTAGGTAATGAAATATACAAGCTTGAGAGGTTGGATGGTCAACCTATCCCCCAAACTTGAATTCCAACAACCTTAGGCCCTACTTCGATTAGATTTTTGTTTATCTATCTGTACACTCAATCACTTTGATAATGAATGAAGTTGTTCTATATTGCAAATCTAATTGTTTCAAGTTATGTTTCTATGCTTTGTCCCAACCTATCTCAAGGTGAATGGATATAATTAACACATTAAGTCTAAACCTATTTTGAGGTGAACAAACTCTTGATTGCGACTAGTTCTAACCTTACAATGGTTAACAAACTGCTAACAACATCAAGTCCATACTTTAAAGTCGACAAGCAAACAGACTCTTGATAACTTGATGACCCCACCCCTTAAGAAATGGACAAACTTTTTAGCTCTTAGACTACTACTAAATAGTCAAAGCATCCAACCTCCCCAGGATTTCCTAGAAGCGTTTATAGGTAGCTCGTTGACAAGATTTAAGGTTTAAACATCCAAAGATACCCTGCAAGAACAACATGTAAAGTAAAGAATGGACCAGAATAGAGATTCAAATTCAAATAAAAAAAAAACCCAAGTCATGTAATAATTAAATCATAAAAGCAGCCCTCAAGAGAGAGAGAGAATAAAAGCAATAAGTGCGAGCATACTAAGATAATCAAGGTCTATGGGAATTTACATTCTGAAAATTGGCATATCAACTTGAAAAACAAAAATTAAAGTACAAAAAAAAATATCTCTTAAATCTCAAAGGAAGGGATTATTAAAGCTTCAATGATCTCATCCACCTCAGTTGCGACAATCTTCTTAGTTAGGTATGGCTTAGAAGGTAGAGGAGGATCTTTTAGAGGATCCAAGCCAAGGGGAGGTAGAGGACTAGTATCTTTAGGTAGCTTCCAACTTGACACTTGGCCTTAATTTTGTTCTTGCTTATCTCTAAGGGTTGCTCTTGAGGAAGATCCTCAAGCATTTCCCCATCACCTTGTTCAATGTCTTCAACTACCTCCTCTTCAGCACCTTCTTCAAGTTCGTTACAAAAAGAAAAAAAAAAACAGAGAGAGAGAGAGAGAGATAACTAAGGTCTTATTTGGGTACACCTTAAAGACTTATAATCAAGTTGTTTAGATGCCCTCAGTTAATTTGCATTCTTAGAGGTCAGCCAACTCTTTACTATTTATAATTTCATCAAAGACCTCTCCCTCCACTATGGCCCAATCAATCTGCTTAGCGAAATGAGCCTCCAAATCCAACAAGCAAACCCAATCACAATCAACCTCAAGCCGAAGTTGTTTAATCTCCTCTTAAAGGCCTTACTTGACCTCAGCTTGCCTGTTTTCCCTCACTTTGTGCACCTGACATGCTTCCCCAATATAAATAATCAGTTTTCTATTTTCCTCATGCATGCTCCTATTAGATTGTTTAGCCTCCTCCACTTTTAATGAAAGTTTAGCATTAGTCTTTGCTTTAAGCCTTACTCGAGCTCTCAAAGTCCCTAGCTTTGCTTCCATCCACATTTTTAAATCTTGAAGTTTCACGACTTGGTACAGGATTCCCCTTAAGCCATGTTGCCTTTAGTCTTCACGTCTTTAACTTTTTATGATAGAACATAGATGTCATTAGATAACTTGTGACATCCGCCATAGAACCTTTGGTGCCTAAAGATGAGGAGCTCATGTTCCTACTTGTTTAAGCTCAGCATCGCACAACTCAAACGTCTTGACCAAGTGGGATGAGAACTAAAGACAAAAAAAAAAAAAAAAAAAAAAAACAAGAACAAAAACAAAAGGGAGATTAGTCATCGATTGCATTTTGAAAAGATCATGAGCAAACCTCTATTATCAAAAGACTTACGTCGTAAGCTTTAAGCAAAGCATTCTCTCAAATGTATCTTTGGGCATCTCCTACAAACTTCTCTAAAGGTAGCAATGTCCTTTGGCAGAATACATCCCCTCAATGGCTCCCAACTCCATTTTGCATCCTCAAGGCCCATGTTAGAGCTATATACTTTTTATTGTGGTCGGAAAATGTGACAACTCAAGGGAGAAGATGAAAGACTAGCCACAAATGAGTCTTTCTCCTCCTACTGCTCTAGAGTAAGAAGAGGAGATCCCATGCCTTAACAATGAGTTGCCAACCCTACACTATTCGACTCAGCGTCAAGCTAGACTATGACATCCTTGGTAGCTAATGGAGTCCTCTTCCTAAATGTCGTAGCATGCAGCCTTTCTTAGCCTGATGAGACTCCTCTTCCTTGACCTTCCCGCTCACCTTCTCTTTAGCCATTAGGTTTTTGACAAGGAAAGGAGGTGGCGCCTATCTTTCTTCACTCCTATTGCTCATTTGTTATTTTCACTTACAATATAAAATCTGTATGATAGTTCTACTAAAAAATTATTTGATTCATGATTGCTCATTTGTTGTAATCTATTGTTCATATATAATTCATACCTTTGTTTTACATAAAAGTACATTCATTCATAGTCATTCATCTATTGGCATGCTATGATTTGTCTCTAGTTTCTGCTTATATCTCTTATAATGTTATTTAATGATCAGTATATAGTAATGTTAAATGAATCTTTGCTCTTCTCATGGCTAATGCTTTGACATGGATCTAAATGTGTAGCTATTGCTATAGTATCATAGTACATGTCTAAATTTTAGTTGCATAGATATTACTTGTTATCCTTTGAAAGATATTTACCCCTCTATTTGTCATATTGATATGACTAACTAGAAAACTTCTTGTTTTATTCTCCAAGAATATGTTCAGAGTTGTTATAAAAGAAAGATGATTGGTATGGGCAATTTTCATATTTATGAAAATTAAATGTTGTTTTCAATAATATGTTTGAGCCTCCATTCATCCTCTTTATGTTTGTCACAAGTTACCTTGTTATTGATGTAATCAATGAGAGGATTTTTTTGGTTGCCAAGTATTTGTTTAGAAATATTGTTTTAAATGGAATTTGTCACTAGGTTTTTATCCATTCAAGAAACATTGGCTTAGTTTGTTCTTTTTAGTTTTGAAATCTAATCTCTCTTTAGAATGTTAGATGGGATAGTTTGCATGCATTCTAATAAAGTTTCAACTCTTTTCTTTTCACTTTTAGTATCTAGATTGGTGTTATAGAATGAGAAAAGCTCTTAAACATGTATCTATGTTTCATATTTTTGTTCTTATCTATGTTATGCTTTTCTTGTTAGGGATATGGATAGGGGGGAAAGTTCTAAAGTTCTAGATTAATCTATGAGTGATGAACTATTTTGGTTAAAGTGTTGGAGCTATGGGCAAATGTACACTTGTCAAAACTAGATGGAAGTCAAATAGTAGTGCTACATCTAAATTGACCCCACATCAAGCATTGACAAGTGCAAAAGAAAGTTATTTTACCTAAGTATGCTTGGGTCCAACAAAGGATGTGATGGTAGTAAAAGTTGGTAGGACTATGAATGCTCTTATTTAAGCTTTTTCATGCATTAGTCTTTTGTTATTTCAATTGGATCCCATGTTAATGTAGTAAAGGTTATTTATTTGATAGAGTTTCCATAATTCAAGGTAGGGGTGATATATTAGGAGTTGATAATGTTGGTGATCTATATGATATTGCTTATGTGGGTGTTGGAACTAAGACAAAGGGTGTGAAATTGGCTCTTCACTAAAGAAAAGGGTGTGAAATTAGCTCCTTACTAAAGAAAGTTAAGCTTGTTGAAGATAGTTCATCAAAGTAAGTATACTTAGATTTTGTGGAGTGCATAATGGAAAGAAATCGGGACAAGTATTTGTGAGATCATATCTTAGCTATTTAATGTTTATAAGTGTATTTGCTTTTGTATCTATGGTTAGTATAAGTAGTGACAATAATCTATTGTTAGCTAATCCTTATGCATATATATAGGATTACATGTATCTTGATTTGTGATAGTAATTTTGTTAGGTTCTCAAGTTAATGTATATTTCAATACCATTCTGATGTTTTTGAAGTTCCTACTGGGGATGATGGACTAGGTGATGATGTTATAGCAAAAGTTAAAGGGAATGGTGCAACCTTGGATGGTGGCAATGAAGTTGATGTTAGTGGTTCAATTGATGATGATCATGTGAGGGATAATCGTGTAGTTTGTGGTGCTTTAGGTTATTACAGAGGGTTTATTGAAGGGTTATGAAGGAAAAGAAGCACTCTCTTTAAACAAGAGGTAGAATTTTATGGTTAACTTTAAAGTGGCCAATGTTGTTAAAGTGATGATAGATTTAAAAATCTAGGGGAACCTACTTTGGGTCCAATTCCTAAAGTTGAGATTAGAGATAAGTATCAATATCGAGTAAAACTAAACACAATCAATTTACATCAAAATATTCAAGTTGGTATTAATTATAGGTTGGTAGATGGGATCTTATCAACCACCAATATAGTTTGTTGTCAATCTTATGGTGATGAAGTTGCAGATTTATGGTCTATTGTTTAATGGGTCATGGTGGAAGAGAGTCCTGTAAGAGTAAGATGCCACAAGATCAGAAGTTAGAAAGAGGTAATCATGCACTGCGAAATAGCATGTTTGCAAAAACTAATGTGAGGGCTATCCATAGGTTGGTCTTCAAGTCTTTTGCGATTTCTGAGTACTTTGGATTGTAGAAGGTGGAAAGTTATAGAAGTGAAAAGGGGCTTCTTCATAAATTAATTTTATATGCCTACACAAGTGTATGCCTAAAATATGTAAGAGAATAAGGTGTGTAAGTTTTATTTCAACTCATAGTAGACTCAACTTTGATAATAAATAAAAAGTAACAAAAATAACTAAACTAATTTGAGAAATATAACTCCTAATTTAACAAACTTTGTATACCTTATAAAAATAATTTAAGCAATTAACTATATAATAAATTTAAAAATTAACATTTCAATGATGGAATTTTATGATAATTTGAAATCTAGGTTTAGATCGGGAAATGCTGGTGAATTTAGTCAATTAAATTTTATTTATTTTAAGTTACAATATTAGATGCTTAATTACTTGTTATTTGCATAGGTGATATGTGCTTTGAGAATTCTCCTATCAAATGCTTACTTGAGGATTACTACAACTGAGTTGATGGATAGGTAAGTTACTCTCTTAATTATTATGCTTGTTTGTGCATGTGAGTTAGTGTACTTAGTATCATATGTTAAAATGATTATATTTGGACAATGCTTGGGGATATGAGATAATATCGCTTGTGGTTATTTGATTGTCCTAACTAAGTAAAGCAACTTAATTTCAAATGATGATATGCTTATGTGGATAAATTGTAGCAGCATATAGATCCATGTAAAATTGATATTGTCTACAAATTTAGGTGGTCACCTAAGTAAACAAATTTACTAACTATATTTGGTAGTGCAATTAATGGGACATGCATGGCATAGAATTTACATAATTCGAAGATTGTCAACACTATGCAATGGTATTTGGAGGCCATAGAGAAATTTACATCATGTGATGTTACCATGATCCGACCTATGGAAACTAAGTAGTATCAAGAAATGTCATTCTTTGATTAGAGCCAAATATGGGGATTTATCACTTAAGGTTGTGGTTGCTTGTGAATTCCCCATATAGGTACACATCCCTTTATTTTATGTATATGCTCACTAGTACTTAAATGTTATGTGTATTTTAATGAAAAGTCAGACTAAGAGATAGTAGTGTATGGGGTTGAAAGTAATTTTATTTACATGAATGGGTAAGACTTCCACCCCAGGACCAAGAGGAAGATCATAGTCCTTACTACTTATAGGGGTGGTAATTGCGGGACGGGTCCGTGGGTTGACCCACCCCGCCCTAAAAAATATGCGAGGCGAGCAAAAAAAAAATTGACTCGTAAAGGTGCGGGCCATTTTGGCCCATGCCCGCTTGACCCACAGGGCGGGGCGAGCAATTCCCGCTGGCGGCGGGCCAACCCACCGGAAAAAACGCAAGCGCAGACAGCAGACTGAAAAGACTCAAAAAATCCAGACCCGGAAAGAAGAAGGGCCGGAGGGCAGGGAAAAGAGTTGAGTCGATCAGGCTCGACGACCGGGAGAAGCAAAATGACAACTGACGTGGACGAGTGACGACGTGATGGACGAGGACGACTTGATGACCGACGACGTGATGGACGAGGACGACTTGACGACCAACGACGTGACGATGCCGACGCCACCGGACCGCACCTTCTCCTTCGCAGCTCTACCTCGTCCCGGACCGTCCGTGCACCCCCTGTACTCCACTCCGCAGCTCGACTCTCGTCGGTATCATAGAACTTGGTAAGAGGATTTGGGTCGTCCGCATCGTCCGACGTCCGTGCCATGCATCTCGTCCGCACGCAGCTGGCAGCAGCCCACATGGCCACACCCCTGCACATCGCACCTTCTCCTTCACACTCCGCAGCTCAACGTCGTGCTACCATCGCCGGCCGCCTATTTTACATAATACATGTAAACACCCCATTTTTGCCCTAGGAATGAACAATAATAAATGATAATCAATTTTTAAATTTTTCCAATTTTTCTCTAATTTAACATAAATAATAAAAATATTCAAAAAATAAAAATAAATAGGAAAACACATCAATTTTGAAAAATGATTTCAGAAATGGCAATAATGAATAATAAATAATTTTTACAAATTTTTGAAATTTCAAAAAATACAAAAAAAAATAAAAAAATCACATTGCATATATGCAATTTGCGAAATTAATAAAATCAGGAAAATGTGCTAGCCAAGTTGGTCCGGACCATGGCCTAAGGCGCGCGCAGGAGGGCTCGGTCGCAGGTTCGAAACTTGGGGGAAGCAGTTTCCGCGTTTTGTGTTTTTCTTACTTATCCAGGACACGTGGCAGCCTCTGATTGGCTGGAGGGAACGCACGCGCCGGGCGCGTGATCATCTCCTACCTCGGGTCTGAGATCACCAGCGAAGGAAAAATTCGAATTTCTACCATTTCGATTCGATTTTTTGCACAAATCCAACAGATCTTCAACATAATTGAGATAAAACATCATCTAATTGGAATCAAATCTCAACAAATCAAAGGATTTACACGAATCGAAGTTGTTTTATTTAACCGTCGATCCGATTTGCTTCGATTAGTGGAAATCCGAGCTTATCCAACTCAATTTCGAATGCCTATAAATAGAGGAGGAGTGGAGGAAGCCAAATCAGAGATCACAATTGAGAGAAAGTAAGAAAAGAGAGCAAATTGGAGAGCATCGGAGGAAACCCAAAATCGCGATCACCGATCGGAGCTGAGCTGCCACCAGGAGACGTTCTGAGAGTGAACCACCGCCACCATTGGATTCAGCACCCTCGAGAAGCTAGGATTCGACACCTCACCTGTTACAAAAGGCCGCCGGAACGCCGTGAACGAGCACTCCCCGCCACCATGTTCGACCGATTCGACCCGACCTGCTTCGACTCTATTCGACCTGATTTTTTTTTATTTTGTTTATTTATTTCGATTATTTTTATTTTGTTATTTATTTGTTTATTTGTTAGTTATTTACTTATTTATTTATTTATTTATGTTTTCATAAATAGGAAAATGTTAGAAATTAGATTTTTTTAGGATTTAATAATTTTTTAAAAAAATTAAAAAATAATAAAAAATGTAGAAAATAATATAAATATTAGAAAAATAATAATAAAACTTTATGTTTTAAAATAGGACAGATAATAGTTCAGGATAAATTTTTTAACAAAAATTATAAAAATCAATAAAAATCATAAAAAAACTATAAAAATCATGAAAACTCATAAAAATTATAAAAATTGTAGAAGAATAAGGAAAAATCGGAAAAAATAAAAAAATCATAAAAATTACAAAAATAATAAAAAATTAATAAAAATTCAAAAATTATAAAAATAGAAAAAAATGAGTTTTATCACTTAGAAAAATCTTTTTCTCAAATAAATCCAAAATTGATATTTTCCCCAAAAATTATTTTCAAAAAGATCAACTTACTAAGCTTAGGTTTAGATTTTTTAGAAAAATCCCAAAAATGTTAAAAACATAAATCAAAAGATATTTTCAAATTAAAATTCACAAACACACTTAAAGTTTTCGGGAAAAGCGAACTACGGCTTGTTTGATCCTGACTAGCAGGTACGTAGGTACCCATTCGGGTCAACTCATAAAATGAAATAAAAAAATCATTTTCTTAGAATAATAAAAAACATAATAAAAGTAACAGAAACAAAATAAAAGACATTTCTAGATATAAACAATTTTAGGAGATTAGGTGGTAACCGTAAGGTTTTAATAGGTTAGCCTCCGGACTTAGAAACTCTGGTTTTCCTTTCCTCTTTTCACAAAAACGAGAAGAGTAAATCACGACGACTAGTAGTCCAAATTAAGACTAATCCGCTTCTTTAGTCTTAATTCAATCTTTCCCAACAATAGTTGGGTGGCGACTCAAAAAATTAAACGAAGTTCCTAACTCGAGTCGAGGATCTACATTAGATGAGCATAGGGTCAAATCTAGATCGGATTAGGAATGGAAAATTAAAAAATTAGACTCGACAATACACAAAAAAAAAAAAATTATTACGGGTCGTCACGGGCCAGCCCGCATGGCCCGCAGGGCGGGGCAGGCCGGGCCAACTTTCTTGACCCGCAAACTTGCGAGCCACTGCAGGCCAACCCGCGACAACCTGCGAGCTGATGCGAGTCGGGGCAGGCCAGCCCATTTGGCCCACATTACCGGCCCTAACTACTTACATTTTCCGGATGGTTGTACACACTATTAGATTCATATGGTTGGCTTCATATATTCATTTAATGAGTGATAACTTGTCTATAATCACATGTATGTATAATATGAGAGAAGAACCTTATTAAACAAAGGCTACTTATACCCCTACAACTTCCTTTCTTATAGGACACTTGAAAGCTTGGGATGAGATAGGATCTATGTGAAGAGTGCTTCTCCTATTCAAAATCTTATATGATGGGTTTAGTTATTGTGCGACACAAATTGTGAAATAAGGGGTTCAAGTTCTACTTATTTCTTAAAGATCAAATCTTAGATTTCCTTATATCTTACACAAAACTAAACGAGAAAAAAAAAATCCCCTAATCTTATTATTTGATGTCGGATACTGACTCTCTATGATTTTGAAAAGCCATAGCATTTTGAAATGATTAGTTATATTTTGTTACTTATCTACCTCTACATATTTAATTTAAGTGGATATAAATAAATAGATAGAGTCTCATGTATCCTAACACACAAAATGGTATCATGTAGTAGATGTACATACAAAGTGACAACTTATAAATATTAAGGGATTAACGCTTATCTATGAATATATATTGTTAAAATGTTGATTCAAATGATTTCAAGAGAATATATATATATATATATATTATTTTGGTTATAACAACTACCGTATTAATAGCCAACAGGGAGGGTTTAAATCTCTAGAAACTGTTTTATTTTAAACGTCATAATGCTGGGACAAGGATGCCAAGGACTTTGTTATCGAAAAAATTAGCAAGGATTGTCTTGTCTATATATATAAACCATTATACATGTTATGTATTAGATATTTTACTATTCCAATCAAAATGACGTTGGGGAATCCATACTAAACGAATTTGATAGCAACGTGAGACAGGCTCACAATCCCAGTATGCATGGATGTTAGATGCCTTGCCATCTCAGACACCAATAATTTATAAAACAATCCTTAAATTAAAAACTAAATGCTAAAAGCACTGTTCTAATTTCATCATCCCACTCAAGTGCATAAAGCTATCTAAAAACAGCAGCTGAACAATTGATTAACCCATACTTACTAGACAAATTCAAAGCCTACTCACTGAAGCAAAAATTTCCTCTCAACTCCCCATTCTTGTCCTTCTTCACAAAAATCTGCGTATTTATGAATATCAATAATAGAATTAATCAGTGTTAAACACATTGTATTTGTACCTATATTCAACTGATTTGAATTAAAGAATATAAAGTGATTCAAAATTCAATATTTCAGATTTTTTTTTCTTATTTTCTATTTTCTTATGACCTTAATAAAAAAAATTATTTTTCTCTTTTGTTTTTTTAATACTTTTATAAATTAGCAAAGCAAATTAACTCACTTTAACTTATAGGTTAAGTGAAATGGATAAAAAGCTTATATTTTGAATAAATAAAAAATTTTAGACTCAATTCATATTTTTTTACGAATTAAATGGCTGACCATATAACTCACCATATTTGCTGAACTCTAGTGCCGCCGGAATAATAAATTTTCTTTTTTTTTTTTTTTTGCTTTTTCTATTAATACAAATATGCTTGGCCTTTCCTTCGTTTATAGTACATGTAGAAAGGCAAATAACCTGTAGCAACCCGAGAAGAAACTAGAGGTGGAGATTGAATTGGAAAGAAGTAGTGTCCTATTTAAATTTTAATAATCAATGGTCTAAATTTATTTATTTATTCTACAATTCATTGTTTTTCTTATAAGATAACTAAAAGAACATACCATTTCTTTTCCTTATTTCCATGCTCCTCTCTCGGTGAAAAACTTCCTCATTTTTCTGCTAATGCATCAGTCCTTTTTCCAGTGTGTTAAGATATATGTGCCTCTTATATTAAATTAGACAAACAAAGTATTTAAAATACAAAAGGAATCACATGTAAAAGAGTTTTCTTGTGATATGGGTGGGTCTTTCATATATGGACACTAATAATGTCGAAAGGAACGTTACCCGCACTAATAAGAAAGTAGAGATTGAATAGGAAAGAAGAGATGTCCTATTTAAATTTAATTTTTACCGGTGGCTTGGATTTGCTTATTTATTTTTCTATTGATATGGTTTTTTTTTTTTTATGATTTTCGGTTATTTTTCTAATAAGATTACACCATTTTTTTTCCCGTTTTTCAAGATATGCGTGCCTCTTATAATAGTTGAACAAATCATTCAAATCCAAGGAAATCGACGTGAAAATTTTTTTCTCGTTCTATGGTTTGATAAAAGGATTGTGTTATGAGTTAAGATTTATAAATAGGAACACTTTTAAAATAGAGGCACCGTAGGTGGGATTGCTACTGTAGACCAAAATAAAAATGAAAAGACAAAGGGAAAAAACAAAAATATAGGGCAAAAGATTGACTTTGTCGATCATCCCCGATGAAGTTGTCACTTAATGTATAAAGGGGTTGTTGTAATTGGCCAATCATATGCAATGAGAGTACTTGATCTCATAACACATAAAGCGATGACCTTAAAGAGAGATGTACATAAGGAAGAACAAGCAAGCTTGATTACTCACATGGGTGCACATGACAGCGGATCAAATATATAAAGTCAAATGTTCTCAAACCGTTCTTTGCTAAAAAGTAGCTTTGATCTTTCATGGATGCATTCCAACAGAGTTTCTACATTGCTCTTTAGTAATATGGAAGAAAAATGTATGCAAATGAGATAATTAGCCTCTTACTTATACATTTTGAAGACTAATATCACTTGTCAGATTATTTTGAGATGAATGGTTCAAATATGTTATTGCTAGAGCAGCTATCATTCATCGTTTCTTTTCTTGTATGAACCGTGGGCTTAGGTACACATTACACGACGCATGTAACCCCACCTTCAAATAATCACTGTACATGACATTTACAATGTGAGTAGTAATGAAAGATTTCAGATGTTAGATGCAAGAAATTTTCAATCTAATGAAGAAACAAAAGAAGGAATTAATTTGGTTTTCACTGGTTAGAGATTTCAACTAAGTCTAAATTATGCCATGTTTGAGAGGAAGGTTTCCTACGGATGTCTGGCAAACTTACCATATACGCTAATGATTCCATAGGATTCAACTATAATGCCACATCAATATGAATTTCAGCTCGTCGCCTGCTCTTCTTGGTAAGACTGCAAGCCATATTCAAGTTTTATGGCTTCAATGAGCTCTGGAGACGCAGGAGGGCAACTTCGTCCTAGGTTGTCTGACATTTGAGTCATCACTCTAGCTGTTTCCTTGCTGTTGCCCAATACATCTTCTGCTCCCCAACCACGGTAAAGTATTACTTTATTAGGCTCCTGAGAAACAAGCACAGCACCCGTCTCTCGCTGCAATAATCAGATGTATAGTCCTCAGCTATAGCGTTTGAATGTGGGAACAAAAAAGGCTGCAGCAGGATTATAATTTGCTGACCTCCAGCTTAAAGGCCAACTCCTGAACTGATGTACCCTTTGCTCGCCCTTTTACATTAACGATGGCAACAGGATGCTTCTCAAAATGTGCCTTAATTGCTTTTGCAACACCACTCACAATGTTGCTTCTACCTAACAGATTAATAAAGGATTGACAAGATCAACTTGGAGCCTCAGGCTGCTGATGGGTGGCCTAAGACTTGATATTTGAATTTGACATAGGTAATGAGAATTCACTAGTGATAAAACTACTTCAATTTATATTTCATATATTAGGAAGGAAGGGAAAAAAAAATCCCAGAAATGGGAGAAGGCTTCACCAGCTAGTTAACTCCAAAACAGAAATATCTTTTCTCCAGTGAAACGAAGTGCAAAAAGTTGGCATGAGGTACTGCATTTCTGGACTCCTGTCCCTCTCTTTGGTTAAGTATTCATATATTATTCATTTAAAAACAGAACTGAGTATTATCATAAATTTTCCCTGGCTGGAACAATTATCATGAATGATTTAATCACTTAGGGAAAAAAAAAGAAGTTTAACATCGTAACATAGTGAGTTTTAAAGCATGAAATATATTCATAAGCATGTAAAATTCGAAGCATAAGATGTAAGGGAAATGTCAGAGTACCTACAGCAAGCAAAGGACGTTTTTTCAAGTGGAGTGCTTGCTTCCTGAGAAGCAGTCTCTCCTTCTTAGTGAGACTAAGAGATCTTAGTGGCATTGCCCCTGCTGCATTTAATTGATCTGGTTTATCTTCTGCAATTTGAGTAGAGGACTCCACTGACACTATCTCCTCATATCCTGGAACAGTGTTCTTACCATCGACAACCATAGAATATCTACCTTTCAACTGTAATAAAAGGCACTCGGGGTTCAGATTTTCAAAAGATTAATACAAGCTAAATAAGATAGCTCTTATTACCTCAGATGTGTCATTGAATGTGAAGTCAGAAACTCCACCATCAACATTTCCATCCAGTGAACTCTGATGAAATTCTTCATGCACTAACGAAGGCAAACACTCAGTTTTGACACAGAACGAACCATCAGCCTCACTTTTTACTGCAAAATCAATCTTCTCTACCACTTCCATATCATCTTTTGACATACTTAATGAAGTTTCCTCATCACTTCTCAACAGACTTGAAACATCTTCATGATTGTTACCAGCCTTAATCATTTTAATAAGATATTTTAGATGATATTCCAGGAGGTTAGATAAACACCACATAATATGTAATGCTTAAATGATGCAACTGATAGTTCAATTTATTCTTCAAAGGCACAAAAAAGAAAATCTCAGCCTTCATATAAAATTTTAGCCTTATGTCTAGACACTGGAGAATCCTCTTATGCTCTTCCAATCACTACTCAGGAGCACATCAGTTCTCTTGCCATTCAGATCCTCCATCTCAAAGGCCATTCTTTTCTCTCCATTGAAATCCTTTATTAATTCTGAGTTATACATACAGCAGCCACTTATTAGTTTCTGATCAAAGCTAAGCTCCTAGCTTGATCAAATATACAAGTCAGACAATTCTGTATGATGTCTAGTGTGAACCTAACTATAAAGACATCCGTTTGTAATTTTTCTATGTGGACACATTTATAAGTGGGATAGCCTTATGAAGAAAAACACACTGTTTGATGTAGTGACGGTTTTCAGGAGAAAGTGTATCACACCAGTAGGATTTTCTTTTTAGTTTTTACCTAAAAAGTAGGAGTGTATAGCTTGTATTACAGTTTATATATATCTATCGAGAAATCTACTTATCTAGTCTTCTTCAGATGTATTGTAAACAGGAATCTAATGTACTTAAAAATCATAAAGATATAAATTATCTATTCCATAATTTCTAATTACAAAAAAAAAAAAAAAAAGAAAGAGGAAAGCCCTTCTAATACAAACCAGTAGGGGACATTAACCATAATTAGGTGCATTTGTTTCAAGAAAATCATTTTCCAAAGTTTCTTTGTTTCCTGATCCTTAAAGAAAAGGAAGAGAAAAGATAAAAGCTGATATAAATCCATGAAACAAAAAATTTAAGAAAAGAGTATAATGTCTTTCCCATCCAAAAAGGAAATGGGAATAGAGTTTGATATTCCTCCTTGTTATCATTATGCTTGAAATAATTGCTGCCAACACCCATCAACCAGTGCCATACCAAAAAGGAAAAGGGAATAGGGTTGGATATTCTTCCTCGTTTATGAAATAATTGATACCAGTGCCATACTATAGAGCATCATTGCAGCCTCCAGCATACAGCCCACCACTACCATTACCACTACCTCTAATCATCATCTGCAATTGCCGATTCTACAACCAACCTCTTGCCAACCACCATTACCACCATTTGTGCATGTTGAGATTCTCTGATTACCTATAACCAGCAGCACCAACCACAAACGACCTCCACCACCAACCCACTTCAATTCCTAATTTTTAACACCACAAATTACCACCCAGAACTTTCATGAATGATCAAAGCATATACGATTTTTCTGAAATTATTAATATTTCTGGCAGACAAGAACATTTTCTGTTATGGATACAAATGGATTTCTGAAAATAACATATCATCATTCTAAAAACAAATTGTATGAGATGAAGAAATAGTAAAAGTAACAAGATTCCAGTTAGTTTGCCTTGCTTTTTGGTATATCTGACCAACCATTTCCTAGCATGTTGACCAGGATTCTTGAAGAGTACTGTCATCAATACCCACTTCCTGAGGGTCTTCGTTGCTAGTGGAAACTACCATGCCTGAATATTCATGTTCTACAACATTATTTGAATCTATACTATAGTCTATATGAAGGGGCAGCATATTCTCATTCTCACCATTGGCCTATGATAAAATTTCACCTTAACTAAATTAAAGCTATTGCAAGAGAAGAAAGTTTAATGATAACAAGATTTTTTACCTGCTGAGATCCTACTTCCTCCAATGATTGCGCGGCAATCTTTTCTTTGCCATCATTCTTCCTTAAAGAGGACAGTTAGATTGGATAAAATCAAGTGAAGACAGCATCGAAAAACATATTATTACTCACCAATTGGAGTTTCAACTGATCTATGTTTCTCGAAAGCTTCAGAACATGAAGTTTCAAAGACTGAGAAATAAAAGCAGCACAATCAACTCAGATGGTGTCAGGATATAAGCATATAAGACTACTAAGGGGCATAGAAGGGGAAAATGCCACCCATTATGAAAAAAAAAAAAAGAGGCTGTTGGGCCATTTATGTTAGGTGTATAGACAAATGTGATGCATATATATGCATCGTGTTTATTTATGCATCTGCACAGTAATGAAAATGACAACTTTACCTCACTGCGCTGTGCCTCTAGAGATCGCTTCAGTGCTCCCCTTTTATTCAGTAGTGTTTTAGGCCGTATACAAGCAGGTCTCTTATAATTTTTTCCACGATACACAATCACAGCGTATCCCTTGTTCACTCTCTCCACTGCTACCAAAATCCCACCACTTTCTGCCTCTAAAATACGAGCTACATGATGAATATCCTCAATACTTTTCTCTTTACAAATAATTTTGACAAGTTCCCTATATTTCCAATGGAGATGCATATTCTCAATGGTTCCATCAAAAACTCCCCGCCTACCTGGACAACAAAAGGGAAGACTCATTTGCATTCCATGACACATCAAGATTCCTAGAAGCATCTAGTAGCTGCATCAGATTTGGTCGAGATAAAGAATAATGATATGTAAGAGCATGTGACTTACAAGAAATATATGTTATAAATTTGATTATAATGAATATATGTAAGAGTTAATGACTTACAAGTTATATATCATGTTACTCACCCATAATTAAGAACGGCCTCATTCTAAGGCCAACCTTCCTCAGCATATACCTTTCTTCTGTTGTTATGCCTTCTTTATCCACATCAGGTTGTTCAAGGTTCTCATTGTTTTGTAGTTCGGCAAGAGTTTTCTCTGCCTCTGCTTTCTTTGCTAAAGCCTTGTTTACAAAGAAATCATTCATTTCAGTTCCAAATGATAGAAGTAAAAATGAGAGTAAGCTTGGAAGAACATACCAAGGACAACTTTGTGCTGGTCCTAATAGTAGTTTTCTCAGTAGCCACAAGATTATTTTGCTCAGAGGAATTATCCCTTGTCTGCTTGTCATTCTCATCACTTTCATATGCAGAGACAGGTGAGGAATCATGGAGAAATTTAGTTGGTTTTTCTGCTTGTGCTTCACATTTCCTTCTCTCTTCAATTGCAGATGAAACTGCAGAGGGAAGAAAGTCTTTCCCCCTGTACAAGACAATGAACTCTCTATCTCGGGAAAGTAAAAGTCCTCCCGTGAGCCGCTGCAAAAACATTATCTTCAATCAATCAAAGCTGATATTGTTGGCACTTAGAAGATGAATCTAGCAAAAAGTTACCATAAGAATGAGATTCCTGCATCACACTATCATCATGCTGGCTAACACCCACATCTACTTGATAATAAAAGAGATGTTTACTGATACCCAAGGAAGCAAGCTCAAGGAAAGGGAGAACACTTTACTGCCAGAGTGAGCATTGGAGTGGATTAAAGACTAGGTCCATGAGATGAGCAGAAGCCATGAACTTCCAACAAGAAGATAAAACACAGTTGAAAATGATGATCGTTTTTTTTTCTCAGGGGTGGTGAGATTGTGGTTCTGGAACAGCCAGGAAAGAGTTTTGGGGTGGAGGTAATGGGCTATGTAAGTAGAAAGGCTAAGGGGATGGACAAAACTCTCAATGAAGGATGGATGGAAAAGTCAAAGGAAAGGGGAGGTTGGGAAACATTATTGTTGTGTTAAATAGTACACTTGCATCAAATCGTTCAGGGCCAAAATCCTTGGTATAAACCCATTCATTGCCCTTTTGACCTGAGGCTGGAACACCAAAAAAGGCTTTTCAAGCCAAGCCAATCCCAACCAAGCAAGCATGAGGGCAGGGTTCCCAGGTCTACAAGTTCAATGCCCTTAGATTGCCTCTAAGCAATCTCAGGAAATCCACTTAACTTAGAGTTGAAGACAAGAATATATGGATGCTGACTTGCATATGCAAAGACTACTGAGCGATATCAGAAGAAAGAACAACACTAACCAATAAATAGTTGGAGACTTTCAAAAGAAACTTTTCGACGCGGAGTTGACTGAAATTATCCAGGGAAAAAAAATTGAAACTGACTGAGAAATTATCAACACTATCTTGATGAAGAGGTAAACGGATATATACAGCATCTACCTAGTGACCATTCTCATAATATTGTTCTTGCAACTGCAAGAAACCCTTCTATCATTATAGAAACCTTCAAGTGCAAGACTCCACGTGTACCAGAGGGAAAAGGGTTATTGCAGAATGCGGTGAAAAGATTAATTCTACAACCAATAAATAGTTGGAGACTTTCAAAAGAAACTTTTCGACGCGGAGTTGACTGAAATTATCCAGGGAAAAAAAATTGAAACTGACTGAGAAATTATCAACACTATCTTGATGAAGAGGTAAATGGATATATACAGCATCTACCTAGTGACCATTCTCATAATATTGTTCTTGCAACTGCAAGAAACCCTTCTATCATTATAGAAACCTTCAAGTGCAAGACTCCACGTGTACCAGAGGGAAAAGGGTTATTGCAGAATGCGGTGAAAAGATTAATTCAACTGAAAAAGCTTGGCAATTATCTTTAAGCTCATAAATCATTAGCTATGACAATCAGAATAACATATATACAAAAGCAGAGAGAACCTACCCTCAACTCTTCAGCCATCATCTCACTATTTGTGTTTTGAACTCCTCTCTTAACAGCTATTTTGGCAATCTCACATTTCTCCCACAGTTTGATGATAGCAGCTGCTAGTCCCTGAAGATTCCTATTCCTTCCTGTACTGGGACAAGAGCCAGGTGAGCAAATGTATAAGGATAACAGAACCAGCTGCAGTAAGTTTTACCTAATGCAAAATGGCATGGCAATGGTCGGCCAAGTCTCCTTAGAGTTGTCATTTCATCATTTGTCAGTTTAGGATTGACCCCATAAGGAAGAAGGCGGAAAGGCCTCCTGTATCCAGGAACAATAGCAGGTAGAAGATCAGCATCAACAGGAACAGGCTCATATCCCCACCAATCAGAAAACCGAGGGCCAAGTCCATCTAACAAGCTATCAGCTTCTTCAGTTAGCTGGGCCTCACCCGGCAGTTGAAAACGCACTCTATTTGGAGAACCCACACCTTTTATTAAGGTTGAATGGTGTGCTTTATCCACTGAACCCAACTGAGTAGATTTCTGATCATCAACAGTGATTGGATAGCTTTCTTTTCCATTCTGTCCACTGAGATCCAATTGTGCATTGGGAGTTGGTAAGACATCTTCAACTGAGAAGTATGGATATTTATAGTCAGCCCCTCTGTATAAGATAATGTTACTTCCAGACCTCCAAACAACCAGACCTCCGGTTTTTCTCTGGCATGACAATTACAAACAGAATCTAAAATGTTAATCCTAGCAATAAATGGAATAAGACATGGAGAAGAATCACACTAATATTGTGATGGTGGAAAGTAAGAAAAATGTTATGCTGCTAGGTAACATAAGCATGAAGCAAAAACAGTACCTAAAGAAAACGATGTGGGTGTTGGAAAAATGTAAATTGTAAGCTAAGGGATCCAATATGTTTAGGGGCGAAGCATATCAAATTCTAGAAGCATAACTTGTCTGGCATGTTTACTTCCAACTTTCATAAGGAGGTGTTAGTTTTGCTGAAAACCTTTTTTTGGAACTTTTTCAACATTTATTATAATTGAAACTAACAAATTCAAATATTAGATTAGCAATCTCAAGAAGCCCTGATAATTAACACCTCTTACCATAGTTAGTTGTGGTGGAAAACAAAGGGAGTAGCTAACGGCCTATGGCCATGGCCTTCCTTCATGGAAAATATTAATGGAAAATAGAAAAATAATTACCATCTTTTAAAAGATCAAATCATTTTGCTCATTTTCATTGGCATTTTTTGTCATTGTTAACTATAAGCAATGACAACTAGGCACTTCTATGGTCTCTCACCACCACTTACAACTAAAATTCTCTACTTTATGCAATCTTTTAAGATCATCACAATTATATTTAATGATTATAAAAGGTAAATAAAAATAAGTACAAAAAAATGCTCATAAAATATTGTCCACAAAACCAACAACGTATTTGAGTTCATGAATGCAACCATCAACAACGCATTGAATATTTACATTTATGGATCCTGCGTTTTCGACTTAAAAGAAGGTATATTCAATGTTCTCACAATATCTAAGAAACTTCATCAACATCAAATTGTCTATTATGGTAACACAACTACCACACAAGTGCTTCCAACAAATAATGTTCAATCACTTATCAATATCTTGATACAATTATGTGCTCTACTAAGTGTTTCCTCTTCAGTTAATCGAGTTCAACTTAATCTTGATGGCACATTACTTAAACATGATACATAAATTTCAACATCGAATATATATTTAGAGGAAAGAAAGAAAAGAAAGAGAGAGAAAAAAAAAACACCTAAAAGGTTAAAACAATATCTGCTTCGCTTATAATAGAACCATAAACAAAAAACATTACAAAATACAACAAAGAAACTAAACACAATGACAAGATGAAAAGTAATCCAACCTCCAATAAATCATGTGTCCTCTTCATATTCATCTTACAAAAATCTTCGCAAGTGATCTTGACCAACTCAGCATTCCTCCATCTCTCATGAATTCCGTTCACAATCCCTTCTGTAATCCCTGACTTCCCAACCTTCAACTTCTTCTTCAACTTAATCCCTATACTTCTCAATCGCCTCAGCTCCTCCACAGACAATTTTAACTCTGCCAAAGTTGGAACCTTTCCTACCTCCTTCTTCTTCCTCTCCAATTCCTTCTCTTTCGTCACTTCACTCCTCAACTCATTATACCTATATAAAAATGAAATAAAGAGTCAGTATGGTTTCAGATTGTTACCAAACTCATTCATAACAAATTAGTATATCAAAAGCCATTCATGGGATAGCTAGAAAACAGACATCCAATTCTGTATCAATACAACAATGATGTGTTACACACAATTAGCATGTGGTGGATCCACAAAATCTGCCAGTTTGAAAATTGAAACACGAAAAGAGATGATAGGATAAGAACACAGGATTCATACAGATGCTATATATTGGTCGATAATTTTTGTCGCAATTTGTTGCTATGATGGCCCCAAACATAATCAAAATCCCAGGTGTCAAATTACAAGAGCAGAGAAATAATTGAACTGACAAAAGTGGGACAGCAGATATGAATCCAACATATTGATGTTGTAACACGCAGCAATGGCTATCTCTAATGTGCTAAAATGGATACGGTCAGAAGACAGATATCGTGTCCAAATAATTTTTCGAACACACTGGCAAACATGACGAGATAACAGGACTCTACCGGAATATCCGGATATAAAAAACTCAACTATAATATCAATCATTACGATTTAGAAGCAAATAAGCTATTCAGTCTAGCATCAATTCAAACGCGAAACTTGCTGGACAAAACAGTATCACAAACACATATTCAGCCAAAATTCAATCGTTTGATCCAACAGTGATGTCAAAACACAGAATCAATGTACCTAGTAACAAAACCCCCGGAACCCGGCTGAGGGACCGGGTTGTCGGGCGTGCTCCAGCTGGTATCAATGGTATGCCCCACCCGATACTTGGGCAATTGATTGCCGAGTGGAATGAATATCTCTCCAGCAGACACCGAGGATGATTCCGACTGTGATTCGGGTTCGGGTCCGGGTCCAGAGTTTTCGGCATCTTCAGAGAAGCCGAGGCTGCGGAGCTTCTCAGCAATACGCGTAATGGCGGATTGAGGGAGGGGCTGGGCGTCATGCTGGGAAAAACGAGTGGGTTGCTGTTTTGAGGGTTTTCTAGGGGTTTTGGGCGATGAGAAAATGGAGACGGAAAAGGGTGGAGTGAGATGGGTTTGAATATGGGATTGGTCTGCTATGGATTTTGAGCAGAGGGGCGGGTGATTGTAGCACTGTGAGAGTAACATTTGTTCGTGGAACGGTAGAAGTGAAGTACTTCCGAAGTTGCAGTGTCCTCAGTCCTCCCGAAAGGATGAGCGCTAAAGAAACGGTTTAAGAAATCTATCCGATCGACGATCACGTGGCTCGTGCGTGATGTGCTTTTTGCCATTTGTGGATCATCCCAGACACGCGGACAGCAGAGGTGGGCTCCTAGAGTTTTGTACAGAGGTCATTTTTGAAATAATAAAATAAAATAAAAAGTTATTATTAAGATACAGTATCATAAGTTTAGTTGTTAATAGTAATAATTTTATTACGGTCTTATTTCATGTAGACTAAGAATTACAACATATAATTGGCTTTTACAACGAAATATACAATAATTGAGAAGTTGCAATAAGGTAAAATAATGAATTGAAATTCATTTAAGAGACCTCAAAATCCCAATTACTAAAGTACTATAGTACTATTTTTCCCAAATTAGCCTTTGCTATTAAACATCTTGGGCCATGCATCTTGAAGAAGGAAAAACTGAGAGAGGAGGAAAGAGGGAAAAGCAACTTGGAAGAGTAGATCACGAGCAATGTGCCGTGTCCACCTCGCCGCCGCTGCATTGACACCGAGTGCCGTCATCTGAACCTCCGCGCAGTTAGATTTGGCCCATGGAAGAGCAGATCTATAGTCTTCACTTGTGTTCGCGTGCGAAAAAGCAAACCTATAAGTGGATTTCATGCACCAATGAGATCGAAGTGCCATCCCTATTGTCGTTGGCGTGAAGCAAGATATGCAAATCTTTAGAGCTATTTGTATGTGTTAGTGCGTAGCAAGAGTAGAGGAGGTTGTTTGCGAATCAATTTTGTTGGCTATTTTCTGTGCCTTTTGAAAGAGCATAAATCTTTGAGTTTACTACTGTAATCTTTGAAGAAAAATTAAACACATAGGCAATCGAATCTTGTAGATATAAAGAAAAATTTTTTAGATCACAAATTGGAAATATTCATCCAAATGCAAAAAGAGGAATTGAACACTTTGTTGCCTCTTATTTATACTTGAATTATGAAGATGTTACTATATTTTGCAATAATTGATGCACTTTCATCATTTCATGATCTTTTGCCAAGAATCTAACCAAGGTACAATTTTCATCATTTGAATTGCGAATGTGAATTCCATGTTCGTGGTGTTGGCAATTATTAGTTTTAAAGGTGAAAAGCACACTTGCTTCATTGTCTTACACGCACTTATTTAGACCCACTACGTACAACTGCAATTATGGATGAAATGATGTTGCATCTCCATGTATCACAAAAGAAAAAAAGAATATGCTTTGTTTCCTTTTAGCTTTGTAGGTAGAGTACTATGACTTTGCACATTGAATTATGTTGTTGCTGCACGCTTTAGCCTTGCATACCCATCATCTTACCATAAGGTCTTACAAATTAAATTTTTATCAATATCATGAAAATATTAGGAGACTTGTTAATTGTAATGATATAACCTATGTTGAATAATTAAGATTAGATAGACGTGCATTTTCTAAACCATATGAGATGTTACAATGTATAGGCAAATTAAGGGCAACTAGGGATGTCCTCGTGGATGAGTAAGTTGTAATGTTTTTGCATATATCTACCCACCATGCGAAACATAGTCATTAAGCATAACTTCATGAGGTTTAAAGCTACAGTTAGTTGGTATTTCCATAGTGTATTACATATTACGTTACAACTAAATAATCAACTCTAAAGAAGCTTGAACCTATTCCTGATAACTCCAACAATGACTAGTGGAAAATTTTCAAGGTAAAGAAGCTTGAACCTATTCCCGATAATCATTTGTGTGAATGTAGAATTGCATGGACACTCTAGACAAGACTCATATTCAAATAAAAGTGCCAATGAAGGAAAAAACTAAATATACAACTTAGAAGAATGAGATTGCCACTAATGTCCTTGGAGTGTATACATTAAACATGTAATTTGTTTATGTACTGCCCGATGGGAGGGATCTACTACAGATAGTAGGATTCTCAAAGATGTAACAACTAGGAGGAATGGTGTCGAGTCTAATTTTTTATTTTTTTTCATTTTCATTCCTAATCCGATTTATACTAGACTCTATGCTCATCTAATATAAGTCCTCGACTTGAACTAGGAATTTTGTCTTATTTTGGAGTAGCCACCCAACTGAAGTTGGGAAAAATTATTGAATTAGAACTAATTGAGCGGATTAATTCTAAGTTGGATTACTAGTCAGCGAGATCTCCTCTTTTCATTTTTGTAAAAGAGGAAAAGAAAACCAGAGTTTCTAGAGTCTAAGGCTAACCTATTAAAACCTTAAAGTTATCACCTTATTCTTCTAAAATCTGAACCATATTCTAATGTCTTTTCCTTTACTTTTGTTATTTTTATTTATATTTTTTTTATTTTTACTATTTTTATTATTTTGGATACATTTAAAACAAATTGTAACAACTTGGAAAATGGTTTTTTTTGTTCTTTTTATAATTATCCCATAAGGGTGCCTACGTACCTGTTATTCAAGATCAAACAAGTCGTGGTTCGTTTTTTGTAAAAAACTTTAGTGTGTTGATTAATTTTAATTATGAAAATACATCGGATTTACGTTTTTATCATTTTTAAGACTTGGAAAAAATTTAAACCTAAGTTTTGGCTTTATTGAAAAAATTTTAATTTAAGGAAAACTAATTTTAGATTTATTTAAGAAAATTCTTTCTAAGTGATAGAAATGATTCATTATTTTTTATGAGGAAGTTTCTTCTATTTAATTTAATTTTATTATTTTCTATTTTAATTATTTTTTATTTTTTTAATTATTTATTATCTATCTATTTTTATTTTATTTATTTTTATCTTTTTTCTTTATTTTTATTTTATTATTTTTTATATATTTTCCGAAATTTTTATTATTATTATTTTTTATAATTTTCATTATTCTACCTATTCTAAACTAAACATAAAAAAAAGAAACTAAGCTAAATTCCACCATTTTTTCCTAACATTATTTTTATTATTTCTATTTTCAAGATTAGAAATTTCTAGTGAAATAAATATCTAAACAAAATAAATAAATAAATACGGATAAATAATAAATAAATGAATAAAATAAGGAATAAGAAAATAAAATAAAAATAAAAAATTGGAAAAACCGACTTACCTGAGTACAGGCGCGATTCGCGAGTTGGGTCGGATTGAATCACGACGGCTGGAGGTCCTTGTTGACAGCGTTCCGGCATCTGTTTTTTTCGATTAGGGGGTGTTTCCAACGTTTCCGATGATGGGGGACTCCATGGTGGTGGTGGATTTCTTCAAAAGCTTCTCCAAGTGGTGGTTCGAAGGAAGTGATCGGCGGTCGCGGCTTGGGAACTTCGGTGAAGCTTCGATCTCTCTTATTTTCTCTCCTTTCTCTCTTTTGATTCGTGCTTTGGCTTCCTCCCCTCGTGCTCTATTTATAGGCATCAAAAATCGAGCTAGATAAACTCGGATTTCCTTCGATTGGGGAAAATCGGATTTCGGTTGAAAAACCCATCTCCGATTTGTTTCAATTCGTGTAAATCTTGGATTTTGTTATGATTTTATGCTAATTGGATTATGTTTATCTCATTTTGGTTAAAGATTTAGTGAATTTGTGCAAAAAATCGAATCAAAATGGCCAAATTCCATTTCTCCTGCTGCCGGTGACGATCTCAAATAAAGGTAGGAGACGAACATGCGCCTGGTGTGTGCATTTACATCGTCCAATCGGTTGTTGACATGTATCCTAAGGAGAGAAAAAAATTGTAAAACGTGGATTTGCTTCCTTCGCATTTTGAACCCTCGAGCTCGCACTCTGTGCGTGCGCGCGCCAGGCCATGGTCCGGACCAACTGGGCTAGCCCACTTCTCGGTTTTTTTTTTTTTTACGCAAATTGCATATATGCAATGAAATTTTTATTATTTTTATATTATTTTGAATTTCTAAAAATTTGTCAAAATTATTTAACTCCTTTTCTTATTATTTCTACCATTATTTTACAAAATTGATATATTTTCTCTATTTATTTTATTTTTTGAAGATTTTCTCATTTTTGCTAAATTAAAAGAAAAATAAAAAAAATGAAAAAATTGTAAATTAATAATTATTAATGATTAGGGGAAAAAATAGAGTGTTTACAGCTGCCCCTCTTTGTGGTAAAGTTTGAAAAACTTAACTACAAAGACAAAAAAAAATGTCATTTTTGGCCTACATATTAAACGGATAACGCCCTAATTAACAAGTTATCTAGAACTTGGTCTCAATAGGAAAATGCTCCATAAGCTAATAATCCCATGAGTGCTTTTGTGATGATTAGTATTGCTTGGGGAATGATTTTAAACAACCTAACAACCTGAAGTGACATATCGTCTAGAAAAGTGCTTTATGGGTTGACTAATCGATGATAAGAAACATCTTAAGGATTGTTTAGGAGTGTGTTATTGTGAGTGGAATAACTAGTAATAGGAAACGTCCTATAGGACTAGCGATCGTAAAGAAAAGATGGTTTAGGTAGCGCTCCTATGAGCTAGCCACCTGTCAACAAAGGCGTCTGGCTAGACTAGAGACTGTTTAAGGAGAAATGCTTTTAAAGAGCACTCTCCTGAATTGACTAATCGATATCAAGAAGTGTCTTATGGGACTAACAACCTTAAAGGGGATAATTTGGATAAGTGCTCTTATGAGCTGACTAATCATTAAACTATCTTAGAAAAGTACTCCTATGATTTGATTAATCAGTTATCTAGAAAAGTGCTCCTATGAGCTAACTAATCGATAAATTAGAAAGTGTCTCTTTGGACTTGTAACCATAAGAGAGGATATTTTAGGAAAGTGCCCCATTGCGGGCTGACTAACCGATAGCGAGAAGCGTCTCCTTAAACTTGTAACCTTGAAGAATAGATATCTTGGAAGGTGCCCCTATGGGTTAACCCTAAGAGAGGATATCTAAGAAAGTGCCCCATTATGGGCTGACTAACCGATAGCGGGAAGCGTCTCCTTAGACTTGCAACCCTGAAGAATAGATATCTCAGAAGGTGCCCCTATAAGCTAACCTTAAGAGAGGATATCTAGGAAAGTGTCTCATTATGGATTGACTTTAAGAAAGTATAACCACGAAAGTGCCCCATTGTGGGCTGACTTTAGGTTATTATATTTGGAAAAGTGCCCCATAGTGGGCTAACTTTAAGAAAGAAATATCTAGGAAAGTGCCCCATTGTGGGCTAACTAACCTAATACTTCTGAAAACGCCTATAGCGAACTGGTTAAACAATTAATAAGAGGTGTCTTTTAGACTGCTTATGTAATGAAATGATGGTTATTTACTCTAAAATGCTTACCGGTTTATCGCGGATAGCAACCAAACAACCGAACCTTCGTGCTGGTTGGCTCCTTTTTTACTTGCTCTTACTTTAAACAGGGTTGAGGGTCTTGATTTATTTTCCTTCTTATGAGCATGGCTCTTGTGATTGTAGTGTTATCTTATTAATGCAACAGGTTCAATGCTCAACAATAAGTAGAATTATATTACAAAATCTATTGAGATTATCATTTCAATATTCATTGTTCATTGTGAGGTGATGGGTAGTGTATATACAAAGGTTTGTTTAATGACAATTGATCAAGATAATTGATCATTCAAAGACATTAACTTTGCTTGTAAAAGAAACAAAAACTAAACTCAGCAAAATTTGTACTAAATATTGGCATTCATAAACATTGGCAAAATCTCAATTTCCTTGCTTACGGATAGTACATCTTAACAGCAACCATATTAATGGGGTCTCTCAATTCTTGACCATCCATCTAAGTTAATGTTAAAGCTCCCCCTGACAATACCTTTTTTATAACATATGGGCCCTCATAGTTTGGGGTGAACTTCCCTCTCAAATCTTAAGCATTCGGGAGAACTTTCTTTAGCACCAAATCTCCTTCTTTGAAACCTCGAGATTTCATTTTCTTATTGAATGTTCGGGCCATTCTTTGTTGATAGCATTGGCCGTGACATAACGCAGCGAGTCTTTTTTCGTCGATCAATTTCAACTGATCAAGCCTCTTCTTTACCCAATCCGACTCATCTAACTACGCTTCTGATAGGACTGCCTCGGTACCATATACCAGAGAATAAGGGGTAACTCCAATAGATGTTCGAATTGAGGTTCTATAAGCCATGAGGGCAAATGGTAGCATCTCGTGCCAATCTTTGTAAGTGATTGTCATTTTCTCAATAATTCTTTTGATGTTCTTATTGGCTGCTTCCACTGTCCCATTCATTTGAGGTCGATAAGGAGTTGAATTTCTATGGCTTATATGGAACTATTGACACAAATCTGTTATCGACTTATTGTTGAGGTTGGTACCATTGTCAGTGATAATTAAGTCAGGAACTCCATATCAGGCTATTATATCTCTCTTCAGGAATCGGACTATTACCCCTTTTGTGACACTAGTATATGATGAAGCTTCTACCTATTTGGTGAAGTAATCAATAGCTACCGGTATAAATTTGTGACCATTGGATTCCTTTGGAGTAATTAGGCCAATGATGTCGATTCCCCACATGGAGAAAGGCCATGGTGCAAACAATGAATGAAGCTCTTTAGGTGGGGCATTTATTCGGTTTGTATAAACTTGGCACAAGTGACAGTGCTTGACATATTTGATGCAATTTGATTCCATAGTTAGCCAGTAATAGCCCATTCTCATGATTTTTCGGGCTAACATGTAGCCATTCATGTGAGGTCCGCATACTCCTTCATGCACTTCATTCATTAGTTCACTTGCCTCTTTTTTATCTACGCATCTTAGTAATGTAGTGTCAGGTGATCTTCTATAAAGCACGGGCCCATTTAGTAAGAAATGACTCGCTAACTTTCTGAGTGTTCTTTGGTCATTTTTGCTAGCCATTTTAAGGTATTTACCTTCTTGGAGGAAAGTTTTGATATCGTAATACCAGGGCTTATCATCTTATGCTTTCTCGATTACCAGACAGTAGGTGGGTTGATTTTCAATTTCTATTTTCAATTGTTAGACTTTGGCTCCCCCTATTATTGGAACACTAATGTGGCGAGGGCATCTGCAATTGCAAATTGATTTTGAGTTCTCGAGATATATGTGAAGGTGACTTCTTCAAATTCGTTGATCGACTTTGTCAAATGTTGATGGTATGGTACCAATTTGGGGTCTTTAGTTTTATATTCCCCTCTTGTTTGTAATATGATGAGTGAAGAATCTTCGTATACTTCTAATTCATGAATTTTCATGTGACAAGCCATTTTAAGGCTAATGATGCACGCTTTATATTCCGCGATATTATTAGTATATGGAAATGTGAGTCTCGTCGCTGAAGGGAATTGTGTTCCTTCTGGTGATATTAATACTGCCCCGATCCCGTAACCGAATACATTGGTAGCTCCGTAAAAAAACATCTTCCATTTAGGGCTTTGGTCTATCCCGTAGTCTTCTATTGGTTCGCCCTTTGCTATTAATATGTTTTCATCAAGGAATTGGGCTTATGATTCTTGCGGATCTCTCTCAATTGGGTATTCTGACAACTAATCGGCTAAAGATTGCCCTTCTATCGAATTTTGATTTATATATGTGATATCAAATTTTGATAAGAGCATTTGCCATTTAGAGATTCTCCCTAACAAAACAGGCTTCTCTACCAAGTATTTCAAAGGATCATGTCTTGCTAACAACTCAATGGGATAGTAAAGGGTGTACTGCCTCAATCGGTCCATGACCTAAATCAGAGCACAGCAAGTCCTCTCTATTTCAGAATACCTCTGTTCCCTGTTCGTGAATTTCTTGCTTAGATAATCTATGGAACATTCTCTCTCCTCTTCATCTTTTTGTCCCAACAAGCACCCCATAGATTTAGGGAGTATTGTGAGGTATAAGAATAAGGGCTTTCCTTGTTTTGGAACTATCAAGACTGAGGGATTTATGAGATAGTCTTTGATCTTTCTGAATGCTTCTTCGCATTCATCGTCCCATTCTACCGTGGCATTCTTTTTCAGCAAATGAAATAGTGGGTGGCATTTGTTTGTGAGCTGTGAGATGAAACAGGCTATGTAATTCAACCTACCTTCCCAGCAAACCTCTCACCTCTTTGATAGTGCATGGAGAGGGTAGTTCCAGTATGACCTTTACTTTGTTAGGGTTGATTTTGTTGCCTTATCAGCTTATGACAAACCTTAACAACTTGCCTGTTGTGACCCTAAAAGTGCACTTTTCCGGATTTAACTTGAGTTGAAACTTTCTCAATCGCTTGAACAATTTTCTCAGGATAACCGCATGGCTTTCTTCTCCTTTAAACTTGGCTATCATGTCATCCACGTATACTTCCACCTCTCGATGTATCATGTCATGAAGTATTGCGACCATGGCTCTCTAATATGTTGCTCCAACGTTTTTTAAATTGAAGGGCGTAACTTTGCAGCAAAAAGTTCCCTATGTCGTGATGAATGTTATTTTAGTTTTATCTTCTTCAGCCATTTTTATCTGATTATATCCTGAGAAACCATCCATAAATGAGAAGAGATGGTTCCCCACGGTATTATCTACCAAGACGTCGATGTGAGGTAGAGGGAAGTTGTCTTTTAACGTAGCTTGATTTAAGTCTTGGAAGTTTACGCATACTCGCACTTTCCCATTCTTTTTTAGCACGGGGACTATATTTGCTACCCATTCCGGGTAGTCTGACACCTCAATGAATCCCATTTCTAGTAGCTTTTTGACTTCCTCTTTAATTTTTAGTAAGATGTTAGGCCTAAATCTTCTCAATTTTTGTTTTTTAGGTTTGACATCTTCCCTTATAGGAAGCTTGTGAACCACTATTGACTGGTCTAGTCCTGGCATGTTGCCATATGACTAGATGAATACATATGCATATTCAATTAACAGCTCGATTCTCTCGTGCTTTTGCTCGTCACTTAAACTAGCCCTAATCCTAATCTTGAGGTTTTTGGGTTCCTCGGCGCTTCCTAGATTTACTATCTCCATTAGCTCGTCAATTAAAATTTTACTTTGTCCATGTTTTTGCCAATTTTCTTATATCATTTCGTAGTTAAGGACATTGCCTCCAACGGCTGACCTAGTAGTGTTGGAAACGATATTGGTGTTTTCATTACTTACCTGTGTGAAATGTCCCTGACGTTCGACAGTAGGGAATCTGTGGGTAAAGTGGAGCAAGAGCATGTATATATGAGCAAAAGAAATAAGCTGCAATTTATTGAATCTGAAAAATAATCACAATAGAATTTTGTTTAATAATTATTCCCTATCCTTAAGTTGACCTAGTGCTATCAATAGGATAATAGAACCAATTGTTAAGAGTTGGATGCTGATCAGACGTACGAGAGGCCGAGCCTTCATTGTTGACATCGGTTTTGCTTATCCTTGGCTTTTGAACGATAGTCACTTGCCTAAATGATTGTTGGAGCGGTGGAAAATGCATTTGGGTATCACTTATCTTCTCTTTCCTTCTGCCTCTGATACCTCTTGCTTGTGCCTCTTCCTGAGATGTTGGAATATACCCTAGTCCAAACGTTCCTTGTTGTCCCTCCTTGAACTGATGGCCCTCCTTACTAGTTACCACACTCACTTCATTGAATATTTGGAGCCCAAAGTCTTCGGAACCGTCTTCCCCGATGTAAGGTATGGAGGTCTCTTTATAGATGGCATAGTCTTGCTCTCTCAACACGGTGATGGTCTGTCCATTTGTTATAAACTTAACCTTCTAATGTAGATTTGAGGGTATGGCTCCAGCGGTATGTATCTACGGCCTTCCCAATAGTAGATTGAAAGACCTTGGAATGTCGAGAACTTGGAAGGAGATATGGAACATCTGTGGACCAATCTCCACTAGCAAGTTGATTTCCCCCACTATTTCTCTCTTGAACCCATCGAAGGCCCTAACCACTGTCGAGCTTGGCTTGATGTTGCTTGCATTGACCCCTAGTAGGTCAAGGGTGGCTAAAGGGCATACGTTGAGAGAAAATCCATTGTCAATGAGTATTCTGAAGATAATTGTGTCATTGCATTTCACTACTATGAACAGTGGTTTCGTATGTTGGTCTCCATCTTCTCCCAGCTCTTCGGGAGAGAAAGATATATGATCCATGGTGAAGATTGAATCTGCCACATGGCTCAATTTCTTTATTGCGATGCCCTCTAGTACCTTGATCTGTTTAAGTACTCTGAAGAGTGCTTCTGATAGAGCCATTTTATACTTAATCTTTATAGTATAAATTGTGCTAATTCATTATTGATTTTATAGAAATCATAAGAAGATGGTACTTAATTCTATTATGGTGATAAATCAGGTTAAATGGAGTCAAGGGTGCCAATTCAAGTAAATTAGAGAAGTCATCTACAACTTGGTTCAAAGACAAGGATTTACACCGCCGGAGGGAAGCACATAGGCGTGTAATTGAAGTACATGGCCGTGTACTTGGTTTTGAATCAACAGGAAGATACACGATTGAAGTACACGACCGTGTATCTGCCTAGGGGGAAGCACGATTTGAGGCACGGCCATGGTGTAAACCGTGCTACACACTGGACACGGAAGATGATACGTGAATTATGCACAGAGGAAGGCACGGCTTGACCCACGGCCGTGTGGTAGGGCGTGCCAGGCAGACGAAGATTTACTTCTCGAAATCTACTTGGAAAAGGAAAGATATTTTCGTATCTTGCTAGCAAAAGATCACATGCCATCCCTCTAACAATATAAATAGAACCAACCCTAGAGGGTGAGGGCAACTTTTAATCTTTAATTTGGAATCTTTGGATCTTGAAGAACCTTGGACCATCTTGGAGGCAGAGTAGGCAACCGGGTTCATCATGTATTTACTTTTTATTTTCGTTTTGTTGATGAACATGAGTAGCTAAGCTACTTTTCTAGCCAAAGGGTCATAGATATTTAATTCTCCACGAATTGTGAGGTCTAATTGACTTGTATTTAATCTATTCGTTGTTTTCAGATATTCATATATCTTCTGATCGTTTTGTCATTATTATCTCTGTTGATCGGTATGAATAGAGCTCTTCTACTCAATTAGCAAGTTAATATATTGTCAACTAGCACGTCAAATTCGTAATTATTTGATTGTTCTAGTCTCAGTGACACAATAACATGTTTGGTTATAAAATAGATGATCGAATTCATGTTATGGAGGTATGTGATCATGTTTAAATAGGTTATCTTATAATCTACTAGCATGAATTGGTGGTCTCTCTAGTTTTTAATGCTATTGGTAGATTAAATCCTAAGCGCTTGTCTGGGGTTATCTAATCGATAAGAGAAATAATCAAAGAGCTTCTCTTGGTTATCGAGGAAGTACGGAGAGATGGGTTGTTAGAGCTTGTTAATAACCATAACCAGTTTATCTAGGAATAAGAATAGAAAACATTTGCATCGATGATCAATTCCTTGAATTAAACTATCTTGATTCCTTTGGCTAGGCTTTTATCAATATACGATTCTATTATCTTGCTTCGACTTTATTTTGATTCATAAACAAAATCCCCCTCGTTTTCTTTTCATCTTTATGCCCTTTGAATAGAAATATCTTTAACCAATCCCTGTGGATTCGACCCTACTCACCACTATATGCAAATCATATAATTGTCTAGGAGTAGGTTTTATTTTTGTTGGATTCGACACCCATTAGCTTCCCTATGAGGCTCGAACGTTGTGAGAAGGCCCATAAGTGATATCTAAGCTGAAACCTTGTTCAGTTGTTCCATGATCTTATATTCGCTTGGTTTGACCATTTTCGTGAATGTAGAGAGCCCCTCTTCTTCCTCTTTCTCTACCTTAATATTGGGCTCTTCGATTGAGATCTTGTATTTAGGGTCATAAATTCTCTTAGAGCGGGTGATTCCTCCTATGAAGGGAGGTTTGATGCGGACATCATAGCGGACACGGGTTGATATCGGGCGTGTCTATTACAAGCACGGTCGTGTATTATGTCAAGGAGCTTCCAGAAACACACATGGCTTTCATGCACGGCCAGAAGGCACGGCCGTGTGAAATACCAAGATGATTCCCAAAAACATACACGGCCTCGTACACGGCCAAGAGGCACGACCGTGTGTTCTGTTAGGATCTCTCCTAGAAACATGCACGGTCTCCATGCACGACCAAGGGACACGACCGTGTATTATGTCAGAAATACTCCTAGAAGCCTACACGGCCTTCATACACGACCGTGTATACGGTAGATGACGGACGTGTATGCATATATTTATTCCCAAGTGTACATATTTTATTTCCTTGTTAGTTATTTCCTTAAGGACTATATATAGCTGTTAGGTCATTTTAGGGTTAGCTTTTGATTCTTTGTGAGATAAACACTTTTAGAGAATAGTTTTCTCTGTTTTCTCAATTGTGCGCAATTGAAGTTTTTCAAGGAATAATTCATATTTATTCTTTGCTTGTTCGCGGGACCAATCCTAGAATTGGCCTCGTAGTGTTTACGCTTTCTGCGCTACGTCAGTTGGTATCAGAGCAAGGCAATTTCTGCGGAGATGTCAACTCATCAAGGCGATGACGGCAGTTGTGTTCTTGACGGTGTTCAAGATGTGAGATCACAAGGAGCCCATCAATGGGTTCCAAGGGCGGAGTTTGACGCTATGCATCAGAAGTTCGGGCATATGGAACGACGCCTTGATGAACTGATCGAACGTTTTGACGCCATAGCAGTAGACCCCAATAGAGTTGGGGGTGTTGGTAGGAATCCGCCTCGGACAGCTGATGTCAACGGTGGATAGATGGTTCGACCTATCGTCGAGAACAGGTGGGGACGAGTGGAAGATGACGACTCTAGCGATGAATACGAAGGCCCGTATGGAGGTAGACCACAGCGAGGGCATGGTGGTGGTTATCGCCCAATTCAGTATGGAAACAACCATAGGGATGGTGGTTACTGGAGAAATAGTGGCAGGTATGATCAAGGAGACGGGGGAGATTACAGCCTGAAAGTCGACATCTCGTGGTTTGATGGCAGCCTTAATATCGAAGGTTTCCTGGATTGGATCGCCGAAGTGGATCGGTTTTTCGATTACATGGAAATTTCGGAAGACCGCCGAGTTAGATTGGTGGCATGTAGACTGAAGAGTGAAGCCTCGGCATGGTGGGAGAGGCTGCAGAACAGGAGGCAAAGAGAGGGTAAGCATCCGGTGAGAACGTGGTATTGCATGAAACAGTTGTTGCAACACGATTTTCTCCCTCTGGACTATGAGCAGATATTGTTCCAACAATATCAGCGGTGCCGTCAGGGGCAGCGGTCAATGCACGAGTATACCACCTAGTTCATGAGATTGGCCGAACGGAACGACTTGAGGGAGAGTGAAGGCCAGCAAGTAGCACGATACATAGAAGGTCTGAAGCTCCGGATCAAGGATAAAATAGGGGTCACAATGGTGAGGAACCTGGTGGAAGCGAAGAACTTGGCCCTCCGAGCTAAATTAATGTTGCAGGAGCAGAGTAGTAGGTACTGAGGTGGAAGAAAGGGGTATGTTAGTGATGCTGTAAGCAGTAGTAGTAAGTCGGGATTTGAGAAAAACAAAGGTGTTGCACCCAAACCTAGTGAGGACAGCGCCAAGAAAGAAGAAAAGATTGAGGGAAAGAGACCGATGGAGCCTAGAGGAACCTAGAGGCAGAGTAACCCATATGCCAAGCCTATCTTGGGTTTTCCGATGTAATCAACCTGGTCATAAGTCAAATGAATGTCCTGCTAGGAGAAGTGTTAACATCCTTGATAGAGGGGATGAAGATGAGATATGCTGTAAACCTGATGGAGAGGATGAGTACTATGAGGAGGAGGAAGAGGTGGCAGAACTAACCTATGTGATTAGGCGGATGATGCTAACCCCGAAACAGGAAGAGATCACGCAATGACACCAGTTGTTTCGCACGAGGTGTACTATTGATGGGAAGGTGTTTGAACTGATAGTAGATAGTGGAAGTTGTGAAAATATCATAGGAAGTGAAGTTGTGAGGCAGTTGAAGCTACCTATTGAAAAGCACCCAAATCCATACACTATAGGATGGATCAAAGCTGCAGAGAGAATCGAGGTGAATGAAAGATGTAGGGTACCATTCTCAATAGGGAAGTACCGTGACGAGGTCTTTTGTGACATTGTGGACATGGATGCCTGTCATATCTTATTTGGTAGGCCATGGTAGTTTGATGTGAACGCATAACACGCGGGAAAGGAGAATATATACAGGTTGGAGAAAGGGGGTGTGAGGTATACATTGTTGCCGCTGAAGAAGGAGGGACGCTTGAAGGAGAAGAGGGCAGAAAGTCGCTCTTTCTTAACCGTCACCCAATCGGAGAAAGACTTGGTTGAAGATTTAAAGGAGTCACGGGTGGTCCATGCTCTAATAGTAAAAGATGTGGCGGCTGGAGAAAATGAAGCTAGTGTGGAAATACCCGAAGCAGTAAAGAGTTTACTGGAGGAGTTTAAGGAGGTGGCTCCTGATGACCTACCCGAGGGTCTACCGCCTTTGAGGGACATCCAGCATCAGATAAACCTGGTGCCTGGAGCAAGTCTCCCAAATTTACCACACTATAGGATGAGCCCTAAGGAAACTGAAATTCTGCAAGATAAGGTCCAAGAGCTATTGGACAAGGGGTTTATCCGGGACAGCCTGAGCTCATGTGCGGTCCCAGCATTATTGACTCCCAAGAAAGATGGGGGCTGGAGGATGTGTGTTGATAGCAAGGCTATCAATAAGATCACAATAGGGTATAAGTTTCCTATTCCACACCTGGAGGATATGTTGGATAGGTTGAGCGGAGCCACTATCTTCTCTAAGATAGATCTAAGGAGTGGATACCATCAAATTCGGATCCACCCTGGAGATGAATGGAAGATGGTGTTCAAGACAAAAGAGGAGCTGTATGAATGGTTGGTGATGCTTTTTGGTCTCAATAACGCACCAAGCACTTTTATGCGAGTGATGAACCAAATACTAAAACCCTTTAATGGCCGCTTCATTATAGTGTATTTTGATGATATCTTGGTGTTCAGTAAATCTGAGGAAGAACACCTTGAACATTTGAGGTGTGTTTATGTCTGTGTTGAAAGAGAATAAACTGTACACCAATTTACAGAAATGCACATTTTTGTCAAGGCGACTATTGTTCCTTGGGTTCATAGTCAACAGTGAGGGGGTGATGGTGGATGATGAGAAAGTGAAAGTGATCAGAGAGTGGCCTACCCCAAAAGCCGTCACTAAGTTGAGAAGTTTTCTCGGCTTGGCTAGCTTCTACAAGAGGTTTATTAAGCACTTCAGTACAATCGCTGCTCCCTTAACTGAATGTTTGAAGAAAAGGAAATTTTGATGGGGCGAAGAGGCTGAAACGAGTTTTGTAGACTTGAAGAGACGATTGTGTAGCGCCCCTGTATTAGCGCTACCGGATTTTAACAGGTTATTTGAGGTGGATTGCGACGCCGGTGGAGTTGGGGTTGGTGCGGTGTTATTACAGGAGAAAAGACCAATAGCATTCTATAGCGAAAATTTGTGTGAAGCCAGGAGGAGTTGGTCTACATATGACAAGGAGTTCTATGCCGTGGTAAGAGCTCTTAAAATATGGGAACATTATTTGGTTGGAAAGGAGTTCATCTTGTACTCGGATTGCGGGCTTTAAAATACTTAAGCAGCCAAACTCGGATAAGTAAGGACATGCATGCAAGGTGGATTGAGTTCTTACAAAGATTTCCTTTCACATTGATGCACAAGTCAGGTGTGCAAAACAAGGTGGCGGACGCCCTGAGTAGAAGAGTTGATGTCCTATTCACTCTGAGTGCGGACATTATCGGGTTTGAAAGGCTAAAGGAGTTGTACGAAGGGGATGGAGATTTTAAAGAAACATGGAGTAAATGCGCCAATAGGGAGCCTTGTGACGACTACCATATTCACAATGGATACCTGATGAAAGGGAATCAGCTGTGTATTCCTGAGTCATCCTTACGGGAAAAACTTATTCGAGACCTGCACGGGGGTGGATTAGCAAGACATATGGGCAAAGACAAGACCTTAGCTGCAGTTGTCGAAAGGTACTTTTGGCCTCAGTTAAAGAGGGATGTGTATAGAATTGTGGAACGGTGTTATATTTGCCAAGTGTTGAAGGGACAATCCCAGAACACTGGCCTGTATACTCCTCTCCCTGTGCCAGCAAACATTTGGAAGGACTTGTCGATGGACTTTGTACTCGGTTTGCCTCGTACCCAACGAGGTGCTGACTCTGTTTTTGTTGTAGTTGACAGGTTTTCCAAGATGGCACACTTTATTCCCTATAGAAAGACCGCTGATGCATGGGCAATCGCACGGTTATTCTTTAAGGAAGTAGTGCGCCTACATGGGGTCCCAAAGTCCATCACCTCCGATAGAGATAGCAAGTTCCTTAGCCACTTTTGGAGGACTCTTTGGTACATGTTTGACTCATCCCTGAATTACAGCATTACAGCTCACCCTCAAACCGATGGTCAGACAGAAGTAACCAACCGGACCCTCGGGAACCTCATTAGAAGCATTTGTCGTGAGAAGCCAGGGCAGTAGAATCAAGCGTTGGCTCAAGCTGAGTTCGCTTACAATAGTTTCGTCCATCGAACTATTGGAAGATCACCGTTCTCGGTAGTGTACACCAAAATGCCACAACACGCACTGGACCTGATTAAGTTACCCAAGGGTATGGTGGGTGATGTCGCTGCTAAGCATATGGCTGAACAATGCCAAACCACCACAGCGGAAGTCAGACGGAAGATAGAAAAAGCTAATACCCGATATAAAGGGGCTGCGGATAAACATAGGCGGAAGAAATTGTTTGATGTAGGCAATCAGGTGATGGTTTATCTTCGGAGAGAGCGTTTCCTTACGGGCAGATATGGGAAACTCCAACCAAAGAAATATAGGCCTTATGAAGTAGTGCGCAAGATAAATGACAACGCGTATATTGTACAGCTTCCCGAAGATATGAACATCTCATGAACTTTCAATGTAGCGGATTTATCTCTTTTCTACCTCGATGACACCCCCTTATATCCTGAAGAGAACTCGGGGTCGAGTTCTTCATTGGTGGGAGAGAATGATGCGGACATCATAGCGGACACGGGTTGATATCGGGTGTGTCTATTACAAGCACGGTCGTGTATTATGTTAGGGAGCTTCCAGAAACACACACGGCTTTCATGCACGGCCAAAAGGCACAGCCGTGTGAAATACCAGGATGATTCCCAGAAACATACATGGCCTCTTACACGGCTAGGAGGCACGACCGTGTATTCTATAAAGATCTCTCCTAGAAACATGCACGGTCTCCATGCACGACCAGGGGACACGATTGTGTATTATGTCAAAAATACTCCCAGAAGCCTACACAGCCGTGTATGCGGCAGATGACGGACGTGTATGCATATATTTATTCCCACGTGTACATATTTTATTTCCTTGTTAGTTATTTCCTTAAGGACTATATATAGCTGTTAGGTCATTTTAGGGTTAGCTTTTGATTCTTTGTGAGATAAACACTTTTAGAGAATAGTTTTCTCTATTTTCTCGATTGTGCGCAATTGAGGTTTTTCAAGGAATAATTCATATTTATTCTTTGCTTGTTCGCATGACCAATCCTAGAATTGGCCTCGTATTGTTTACGCTTTCCGCGCTGCGTCAAGGTCTCTCTTACTCGAGGGCCTAATAGTTGAAAGGTGCCGCCTTATACCTCTTTGAGGGTATTGGGACATTGAATACATATCTTTTCTTTGGAATTTGCACCTTAGTAGATTGTCCCTCATAGCACTTTATGACTATCAGTTTTTGGTCTGATTTAATCATATTTATGGACTTCTCTCTTTCCTTTGGCGGGTTGTCTTCTTTTTCAAACTCGAGCCCCATCCACTAGGTGGCCCATACTCGATTGGGGTGAAAAAGTAATTCACTAGATACTCGAATCTCCTATGTGATTCGCCTAGGGTACCGACTATTGGGTCTCCAGCTAACCATCTCCTCTTGATATGTGATTTAGGGGTTTTATCTAAGACTTAACGGGAGTGACTTTCTTACTGTGCTGTTGTTTTTTCCTGTTTTGGGGATTCTTTTTATTTGGAGCCCAGTTCTTCGGATGTGATCATATTAACGGTGGGATTGTGGTTAGGCAGCGGATTAGTGTTGACACTGGGTGCTGGTACGTTGACAAAATCTAACCTCACTATTTCGGCGTCAATCAGATCTTGAATTTTATTTCGGAGCCTCTAACATCTATCTGTAGAATGCCCCTCTTGGCCTATATGGTAATCACACTTAAGGCTTGGGTCAAAATTCCTTGGCTTGTATCGATCACTTGGGATCTCAAAGCTAATCAAATTATCTACTCGCAGTCGAGCAAAAACCTAGCTAAGCAGGATCGGTATTGAGGTGAATTGTCTTGTGACCCTGGGAGCTTGGGTGTAATTCATTGGTGATTGTTGGATTGTGGCGTTTGTGGTCTGAAATGTCACGAGGGACCCAACCCTATCTACTTTGCTGGAGTTAACCGTGCTGACGGTAGATTCTTTGGCTTTGCTACCCCCTACAGGCCTCTAAGATGATTTGATTCTAAGAGGGTCTATTGTTTGGAGTCTCCCTAGTGTGATGACATTCTCAATTTGACACCCTACTGCCACTACTTCTACAAAACTAGACGACGTCTGGCCTATTAGATGTGAGATGTGAGAAGTAAGTCTTCTCTAAAGTGTTGACAAAGATGAATGTCAACTCTTTTTCAGAGATCGAGGTTATCACCCTAACAGCCTAAGCTCTCCAACGTTGGGCATACTCCTTGAAAGACTCAGTGTGCTTCTTTTAGAGACTTTCTAGATCTATCATCGAAGGGGCGACTTTGATGTTGAATTTGTACTGGTCGTAGAATGCCCGAGTGAGTCTTTCCCAGGTGTTGACTTGGCTGAAGTCCAAGTGTGCATACCTGACGAGGGCAGGCCCTGTAAGGCTGTCTTGGAAGGTTTGGATCATGAGTTGGTCATACTGGGCATATTTGCTCATCTTCCATACATACAGCTTTGTATGCATCTTGGGGCAACCAATGTCGTCATATTTTTCAAACTTTGGGGTCTTGAACTTCTCCAGGTACACCTCTTCCTCATATACCGGTAGGCTAGTGATTCCTACTTGCTCAAAACCGCCAGGCCCCTCTAGTGTCTTCATTTTGTCAACCAGTTGTTAGAATAACTTTCTTTCCATCTCCTTTTGTCTATCTTCCATTTCTCTCTTTATATCATCCGAGGTTGGATTAAGGTTGACTCTCGGTTCATACTCGAATGCTAGGTTAAGGTGGGAATTGATCTCCTTATACTCTGGAGGTTGACCCTCTACTACCTTCCCTTTTCTGGCCTTGAATGTTCTTCCTGAGTTGGTTGGGTGGTGCGAAGGAGGCCAATACTTTCAGTCAGGAGGTGGACTTGGGCAGTTAATTGTTGGACTGTTTGTTCTAAGGATACGATCCTAGGGTTCGAGGCGGTATTAGTGCTGGTGTTGTTGCGGTTGTCGTTGTTGTTGCCACTTTGCCATTTTGGTCTTTGAGTGGGTGTAGATTAGGCTCCTTGGAGGGTTGGGTTATTTGGGAGCTATCTTTGATACCTAAGCGCGCATTTTTCTTAGTTTAACGCATGTATCACACAGATGCTAAAAATAAAGAGGCCAACAATTGATTAATGATATAATACTAAAATTTTATTTTTATTAATATTGGAAACTTGGAGTTCGATACTTGAAACATGAAAAAGTAAAAGTACAATGCTAATCTATTTCCTAGTCCTCTTCTTCTTCTACTGCGTAGGCATCGGTTTTCCGCTGATGATAGCTTCCAGCTCTTTAACTCTAGCTTGGGTCTTCTCCAGCTGAGCTTCTAAGGCCTTGTTTCTTTTATTAGACTCTTTGAATCTGCCCTTCCAGATTTCCTTTTTGTAGTCTGTAGCTTCAAAGTATACTTCCATCCAAGCCCTAACTTGTTCTAAGTAGGTTCTCAGTTTTGGACCTACCTTGTCTAGCTCGGGTTGGGTGACATCTGGGACTCGGTATGCCCTTTCTCCTGTTTGATATAGCTGTTGGATCACGAAATCCCTGGTGGCTCAATGTTTACCCACTTCTCCATCTAGGTCTCTGAGGTTCATGTTGGGACTCTCGATTCAGGCTTCCCATAGAGCTTTGACCTCTGCTAGTTCAGCAAACTTCTCGGTTACTAGCAGGCTTGGATCTTGGTATTCAAATGTGATCCCTTCCAGCGATGGCCTGTAAACTATATCTTGGATGGTACCGAACTGATGGACCACCAAGTTTGGATGATATCCTATGCACCCATTGATACCAATTAGAGGAGCATCTTAGAGGTTTCTGCAGGTTAGGATGACTTTGTTACAACAACTCCATCTAACAGTCTAGAGGATGTCATTAGCACTGAAGCTCTGGAGTACTTTTACCCAATTGTGGCTAGTAAGGTCGTCGGGTAACTTTATCCTCTCTATGCAAGAGTTCACAAGGTCTACTTGTTGGGCTAAAGATTTTCGAACCATATTAACCCGAAACATTTGAGATAGCTTACAAACCAAATTAAGATAAGGTTGATGTTTGGGCGGAGGATCCTATAGCCTTTTTTCTTGAAAAAATTCAAGTTCTGGATCTGTTCAGCCAGTAGAGTCGGGATATAAGATTTCCCTTCTAGGAATTGGGCCACCAACTCTGCGACTCTGTAATGGATATAAAAGATTTTGGTAGGGAAGAGTATGGTGGCGAAGGCTGTCAGGATGAAAGCATACATCCTTCTCTGTTTGTAACTCTTGGGATCCCCGCATAATATGTCCTTAATGTTCCCATCATCATCCCAGGCTATGAACCATGCTTCTAACTCGTCTATCCGTACGCAGTACCCGTTGTAGTTTGCTAAAGCCTGGTTAACTGCTATCTTGTGAATACCTAAAAGTCTGCTGAAAATATCGACCGGCCCAACCTCAAGATTTAGCACATATACCTCACTGGTTAGTGATGGGGCCTACAGAAGTTGAGTGTATTCTTCTAGAGTGGGAGTGATCTCATGTGGTCCAATAAAGAAAGCCGCGAGTTCGATTTCCCATAGATGGAAGATAGCCCGAATCAAAGGTAAGTTTATTTCCATCTTCATTGATGAAAGGATGGGCCCTATCTTTTGCTAGATGAAGGCCTGTTCTTCAGGGTCGTACAGAGTAAACCAATGGTCCAGTACCAATTTTGGATCCAGAGGTTTGCAAACCCGGATTTCTTTGCGGAGGAGGCAGTCGATTGTGAGACTAGCCATCTATTACAATGGGAATTTTTTAATTACACAAAATTTTTACAAAGTACAAATGATGCTATTACAGGTAAATACATCTAAACTCTAGAAAAGGAACAAAAGGATTATATCATTAATCAATTGTCGACCCATGCTTTCATGTATGTAGATAGGTGGGTTCTAATAAGTCCCCAAGCTCTATAGCCTCCTGCATTCTCAAAGAAATGGATTTTAGGTCATATCGAAGCATTGGGTGGGGTGGCCTAATCAGTCCCAAACGGTGATCATATCACTTTGCCCGAAACCTACACAATTGCCCCCCATCCTAGGGTCCTAAGACGACTTGAGTTTGACCGTATCTACTCACATAATTACATGCATGCAGACTCAACACTAGCAAAAATACATAAATCGTAAATTTCATTAAATCCTTGAAAGGTTAGCATCAATAGTATAACAATCAAGAGACATTTTGGAAATGGTGATTTTAGAAGATTCGGGTGGGTAGCCTACTAGAGGTTCCCCAGTGGAGTTGTCATCCTGTCGAGTCTAATTTTTTATTTTTTTCATTTCCATTCCTAATCCGATTTATACTAGATCCTATGCTCATATAATATAAGTCCTTGACTTGAACTAAGAATTTCGTCTTATTTTGGAGTCGCCACCCAATTGAGGTTAAGAAAAATTATTGAATTAGAACTAATTGAGCGGATTAATTCTAATTTGGACTACTAGTCAGCGAGATCTCCTCTTTCATTTTTGTAAAAGAGGAAAAAAAAAACCAGAGTTTCTGGACTCGAAGGCTAACCTATTAAAACCTTAAGGTTACTAGCTTATTTTTTTGAAATCTAAACCATATTCTAATGTCTTTTCCTTTATTTTTGTTTTTTTTTTACTATTTTTATTATTTTGGATACATTTAAAACAAATTATAACAACTTGGAAAATGATTTTTTTTTGTTCTTTTTAGAGTTGCCCTATAAGAGTGCCTATGTACCTGCTATTCAGGATCAAACAAGTCGTAGTTCGCTTTTTGTAAAAAACCTTAGTGCGTTGATTAATTTTAATTATGAAAATACCTCGGATTTACATTTTTAAGACTTTTGGAAAAAAAATCTAAACCTAAGCTTTAGCTTTATTGAAAAAAAATTAATTTAAGGAAAACCAATTTTGGATTTATTTAAGAAATTTTTTTCTAAGTGATAGAATGACTCATTATTTTTTATTAGGAAGTTTCCTCTATTTAATTTTATTTTATTATTTTCTATTTTTATTATTATTTAGTTATTTATTATTTTTTAATTATTTATTATCTATCTATTTTTTATTTTATTTATTTTTATCTTTTTTTTCTTCATTTTTATTTTATTTTATTTATTATTTATTACTAGTATTTTTTTTATATTTATTGATATTTTTATTATTTTTTTTTATAATTTTCATTATTCTACCTATTCTAAACTAAATATATATATAAAAAAAACTAAGCTAAATTCCACCATTTTTTCCTAACATTATTTTTATTATTTCTATTTTCAAGATTAGAAAATTCTAATGAAATAAATATCTAAACAAAATAAATAAATAAATATGGATAAATAATAAAAAAATGAATAAAATAAGGAATAAGAAAATAAAATAAAAAAAAATTGGAAAAACTGACTTGGGTACGGGCGCGGTTCGCGAGTCGGGTCAATCGGGTTGAATCGGATCATGGCAGCTAGAGGTCCTCGTCGACAAGTTCTGGCGTCCTTTTTTTGTTGATTAGGGGGTGTTTCTAACGTTTCTGATGATAGGGACTCAATGGTGGTGGTGGATTTCTTCAAAAGCTTCTCCAAGTGGTGATTTAAAGGAGGTGATTAGAGGTCACGGCTTGGGAACTCCGGTGAAGCTTCGATCTCTTTTATTTTCTCTCCTTTCTCTCTTTTGATCCGTGCTTTGGCTTCCTCCCCTCGTGCTCTATTTATAGGCATCAGAAATCGAGCTAGATAAGCTCAGATTTCCTCCGATTATGGCAAATCGGATTTCGATTGAAAAACCCATCTCCGATTTGTTTCGATTCATGTAAATCTTGGATTTTGTTACAATTTTATACTCATTAGATGATGTTTATCTCATTTTAATTAAAGATTTAGTAGATTTGTGCAAAAAATCGAATCAAAATAGCCAAATTCCATTTCTCCCACTGCTGGCGATGATCTCGAACAGAGGTAGGAGACGAACACGCGCTCAGCATGTACATTTGAGTCGTCCAATCGGCTGCTAACACGTGTCCTAGGGAGAGAAAAAAAATTGCAAAATGCGGATTTGCTTCCCCCGCATTTCGAACCCTCGACCTCACACCCCCCCTCGCGCGCGCACGCATGCCAGCCCATGGTCCGGACCAGCTGGGCTAGCCCACTTCTCCATTTTTTTTTATTTACGCAAATTGCATATATGCGACACAATTTTTATTATTTTTATATTATTTTGAATTTCTATAAATTGTAAAAATTATTTAACTCCTTTTCTTATTATTTCTACCATTATTTTCCAAAATTGATATATTTTCCCTATTTATTTTTTTTTGAAGATTTTCTCCTTATTTTTGCTAAATTAAAAGAAAAATAAAAAAATAAAAAAATTGTAAATTAATCATTATTAATGATTAGGGGCAAAAATGGGGTGTTTACAAATGGCCTTAAAGTTCCACAAGGTATGGTTCTAGTAATTTGTTTATTTGTTCATTCATCTTTCCCTCTCTTTTTTTTTAACACATTTTTTGTTGTTTTTGGCTAACCCTTTATGTAAATTAATATAGGTTGCTATTATCTCATAGATGGAGGCTATCCTAATTCTGAGGGGTTCCTTGCACAATTTATGAGACAACGATACCATCTTAACGAATTGTGTCATGGGCATCAACCAAAAATAGTGGAAGAGTTGTTTAATTCGTGCTATACTTCCGCTTGACATGTTATTAAGAGGTGCTTTGGTTTGCTGAAGATACAATGGTTCATTCTTAGGAGTCCATCATTTTATGAAGTCTAGACCCATAATTGAATCATTTTTGCTTGTTGTTTCCTGCACAACTTTATAAGGATGGAGATGAGCTCTAATTTGCTAGTCAATTCCATAGATGGCATTGAGCAAAACAATGTAGACAATGAGGATGATGTGATGGGAATCAAATCACACTGCTTACAAAGTCATTCGATGGAAGATTCAAATCACATGAACCAGCAAAGAACCCATTTAGGTCGGCCATAAAAGCCAGCGGCTTACTCCTTTAGACCAGCCTCAAAGCCGGCGGTGTAAAACACCAAGGCTACCGGCCTCCCTCCCTAAGCTAGCAACCTTCTTTTCCAATGCTGGCAACTTACCTTCTTAAGCCGGATTTGTTTGTGAACATTTCGAGCTTATTTTTTCCTTATCCTATAAATAGCTTTGTAATGTAAGAATGAAGGGACTTTTGAACATTTGAGAATTATATAGTGAAGTTTGTTCTTCATATACTCTTATCTATCCATTTGATTGTGGCGAGTGATGCTATTAGATTGTTGTGTGTCATATCAACAAATCCGCACTAAGACTACTCTCTTGTTGGTGCATCATATTCGATAAAGGTTTAGGGTTTATTTTATGTTATTGTTCGTTAGTTGATTGTTGGAATCGATTACTATGGATTGTCGCCTCGAAACTGGAATTATTTGATTAAATCTTATAGAATTAGACACATCATCTTTTAGTATTAGAGCTCAGATTGAGAAAAGGGATTGTAACTGTTGAACTTCCTTTGACAAATTAGGGTTTTTGATATTGTGAATTTATGTTGTGGTAGATTGTTATTGAATTGGGGTTATATGCGGGTTGTCGATTGGGTTGTGTTGTTGTTGTGTGATTGAATTTAGGCTTGTTCTTGGTATTGATAGTGGATTGAAATTAGGGTTTATACTATGGTTGTTATCATGGGTTGTGGATTCTATTGTTAGATTGAGTAATTGAATTAGGGCTAGTTGTTGTTGTTGTTTGTGTATCCGTAAGGTTGTATTGTCGTTGTGCTAGGGCTTTGAATTGGAGATTGAGCGGAGGTTGTTTATGCTGGGTTTTAAGCTAGGGATCGAGTGGAGGTTGTAATTGGGGATTATTGCAATGTTTAATTGTGACTTATGAATTCCATGTTGAGATTGCAATTTTTATGAAGCATGTCAAACGACAATGTTAATGGAGGAATTGGGAATGGGGACAATAGTCAGGTTAGAGGAGGAGTTCAGGGTCGTCGTACTACAGGTGGTAGGAGAACTCTAGAAGAACAATTGCAAGACCTAACCACTGTGGTTGCTAACTTAGCCACTAGGGTCGATTAGATGACGTTACCGCAACAACCAATGGCAAATCCATAGGCACCCCCACCTTGGGTAGCCCTTAATGATGTGGGTAGAGAAGGAGCCTTAGGAGGAAACAGGGGCAGACAAGTTGGAAGAGAGTATCATGTTTACAGGGAGGAAAGGGATGGCAACTTTGTAAACACCCCATTTTTGCCCAAAGGATAAAAAAAAGATTAATAATAATCAATTTCCAATTTTTCCCAATTTTTTCCAATTTGTCTCTAATTTAGCAAAAATAATAAAAATGTTCAAAAAATAAAAATAAATAGGAAAATACATCAATTTTGAGAAATAATTTCAGAAATAGCAATAATAAGGATTAAATAGTTTTTACAAATTTTTGAAATACCAAAAAAAAATGGAAAAATTGCATCGCATATATACAATTTGCAATGTAAATAAAACCGGGAAATTGGGCCAGCTCAGCTGGCTCGTGTGTGCGCCTAGGAACGTACGGGAAGCCAGAGGTCTCGAGTTCGAATCCCCCCGCGTGCGCTCGGCAAAATTTTTTCTTTCTTTTCCCTATAGCTGCCACGTGGCAGCATGTGATTGGCTGAGAGGAAACACGTGCCTCGCACGTGGTCGTCTTTTTCCTCGAGCCCAGCCGGAGAAAAATCCGGCAGAAGTCCGATAAAGCCGAAATTGCCAGATTTCTTCAAATCTTTTTGGATTTCAATAAATCTAAAACCGAATTATCCAGATAAATCACAAGATTACAACAAATCGGCATCAAATAGGCTGGATAAAATCAAATCTAAAAAACGAAAAAATTCGGATTTATCCAAATCGGCGGATTTGAGCTTATCCAAGAGGGCTTCTGAGCAGCTATAAATAGGGATCGAAGGTAGGAGCAAAGCACACAGATCAAAAGTGAGAGAAAAGAGAGAATCGAAGTCCACCGGAGGAGTTCGAAGCCATGATCGCCGATTAGGAGTTGAGCAACCACCAGGAGGCGTTTCTGGAGCAAACCATCGCCACCATTGGATTTCTCACCCTCGATAACCTAGGATTTGACACCTCAACCGCTGAAGAAGACCGCCGGAACGCCGTTAACAAGCACTCCCCACCGCCGTGTCCGACCGACCCGACCCATGCACTGACCCGGATCTAGGTAAGTCGGATTTTCCGATTTTTTTTATTTATTTATTCGATTTATTTTATTCCGAATTGATTTATTAATTTTGTTATTTATTTATTAATTTTTTATTTATTTATTTGTTTATTTACTTATGTGTTATTTATATTTCAATAAATAGAAAAATGTTAGAAATTAGATTTTTTAGGAGTTAATAATATAAAATAATAATAATAATAATAAAAATAATAAAAATAATAATAAAAAGAAAAAGAAATATAATCAAAATAATAAATAATAAAAATGTAGAAAATAATGAAAATATTAAAAAAAATAATAATAAAACTTTAGATTTTGAAATAGGATAGAACTTAGGAGGAAAATTTAAAACAAAAAAACAAAAATGCACAAAAATTATGAAAAATTAATAAAAAAATCATAAAAATAATAAAAAATTATAAAAACTTATAAAGATTATAAAAATTGTAAAATAATAAAAGAATCATAAAAATCATAAAAAAATACAAAAAATCATAAAAAAATAATAAAAATTCAAAAATTAAGAAAAAATAGAAAAAAAATGAGTTTTATCACTTAGAAAAATCATTTCTCAAATAAATCAAAAATTGATGTTTTCCCTTAAAAATATCATTTTCTAAAAATAAATAAATAAATAAATCATTAAGCTTAGGTTTAGATTTTTTAGAAAAATCCCAAAAATGGTAAAAACATAAATCAAAAGAGATTTCAAAATTAAAATTCACAAACACACTAAATCTTTTCAGGAAAAGCGAACTACGGCTTGTTTGATCTTGAATAGCAGGTACGTAGGCACCCATTTGGGTCAACCCATAAAATGAAATAAAAAAAATCATTTTTTTTCAAATAATTCATTCAAGAACATAATAAAAAGCAACAGAAACAAAATAAAAGACATTTTCTAGATAGAGATAATTTTAGGAGATTAGGTGGTAACCGTAAGGTTTTAATAGGTTAGCCTCCGAACTTAGAAACTCTGTTTTTCCTTTTCCTCTTTTCACCAAAAATGAGAAGAGGAAATCACGACGACTAGTGGTCCAAATTAAGACTAATCCGCTCCTTTAGTCTTATTCAATCTTTCCCAACAACAGTTGGGTGGTGACTCCAAAATTAAACGAAGTTCCTAACTCAAGTCGAGGAGCTATATTAGATGAGCATAGGGTCTAGTCTAGATCGGATTAGGAATGAGAAAATTCAAAAATTAGACTCGACAGGATGGCGACTCCACTGGGGACCCTCATTCTAGCAGGCTAGCCACCTGAATCTCCTCAAGATGTTCTTTTAAAGAAATGTCTTTCAATTATTATTCTGTTGCTAACTTTTCAGGGATTAGCTAAGTTTAGTTTTCTTTACTTTGGGGTCTGCATGCATTCATATGTTTGTGTGAATAGATGCGGTCAAACCTGGACCGTTCTAGAACCCTAAGACGGGGAGCCATTGTGTAGGTTTCGGGTGAAGTGAGTTGATCACCGTTCGGGACCGATTAGGCTACCCCACCCAATGCTTCAATATGGCATGAGATCCATTTCTTCGAGAATGCGGGAGGCCATAGAGCTTGGGGACCATTTAGAACCAACCTATTTGCATACATAAAGTCATGGGTTGACAATTGATGATAATGTAATAAATTGTTGTTTTGTTCATGGAGTTCGGATCTATTTCCCTGTAATATTTTCATAGTTTTGGTTGTAATTAGGGAATTTCTTATTGTAATAGATGGCTAGTACTGCAGTCGATTGCCTCCTCCGCAAAGAAATTCGGGTGTACAAACCTTTGGACCCAAAGTTGGTACTGGACCATTGGTTTACCTTGTACAATCCAGAGGAGCAGGCCTTCATCCAGTAAAAGATAGGGCCCATCCTCTCACTAACAAAGATAAAGGTGAATTTGCCTTCGGTACGGGCCATGCTCCAGTTATGGGAAGTAGAGCCCGCAGCTTTCTTTATTGGACCTCATGAAATCACCCCTATCTTGGAAGAGTACACCCAGCTGCTAGAGGCTCCAGCATTAGCCGATCAAATCTATGTGCCAGATCTCGAGGCCGAGCCAGCCAGTACTTTCAGCAGACTACTGGGTATCCGCAAAACAGCAATCAATAAAGCCTTGAAAGCTCAGCTGGAGAAGACCCAAGCCAAAGTCAAAGAATTAGAAGCTGTCATCAATGGGAAGCCTGAGTCTCCACAACAGAAGACCAAGAAAGCTAGGAAATAGATTATCATTGTACTCTTTCGTTTGTTTTAAGTATCAGACTCTAAAGTTTCAATATTAATAAAAATAAAGTTTCAATATTACATCATCAATCAATTGTTGGCCCCATTTTATTTTTAGCATCCGTGTGACACATGCATCACATTTGCATACATTATACTAAAAAAGAAAAAAATGCGTGCCAAGTATTAAAGATAGCTTCCAAACAATTGAATCTTCCCAGAAGCCCAATCTGGATCCGTTCAAGAACTAGAATGGCAAACAGTGGCAACAACAGCAGCATTGACTACATTCCTACACCCCAAGAAGAGGTACAAGCTAGAGGTGTTAAAGGCAAGATGAAGGAAAAGCCAAGCAACACCCCGATGTGCATTCCATCCCTCCAACAATCTTTCCGTAAAGCAAATATCATTCAAGAGCCTCGAATAAGCTAAGGTGATGTCATCAATGGGAGCCCAACCCCCCGCACGTCCAATCAGCATTCGGCTTTGAATAATTGGTTTTGTTATCCTATCAATAGCTCTAGGTTAGCTCAAAAATAGAGAATGATTATTGAACGAATCCTATTGAGGCTCTTTATCAATTCAATTATAGTTTGTTTTTTCTTATATACATGCTTTCATCTTTACTTTACCCAGATCTCCTACCAGCGAACATCAGGGATATTTCGCGCAGGTAGAAAATAAAAACGCTGATATCGTTTCCAACGCTGCTGGGTCAGTTGTTGAAGGCGATATCCTTGACCATGAAATAATACAAGAAAATTGGCAAAAACATGAACAAAGCAGAATTTCGATCGACGAGCCGGTGGAGACAGTAAATCTAGGAAGCATGGAAAAACCTAAAAACCTCAAAATCGGGACTAGTTTGAGTGCCGAGCAAAAAGTGAGATAATCGAGCTATTAACAGAATATGCAGATGTGTTCGCCTGGTCATATGGTGACATGCCAGGACTAGACCAATCAATAGTGGTTCATAGGCTCCCCACAAGGGAAGATGTCAAACCTAAAAAACAAAAACTGAGAAGATTTAGGCCTGACATCTTGCTAAAGATTAAGGAAGAAGTCAAGAAACTGCTAGAAGTAGGGTTCATCTAAGTGTCCGATTACCCAGAATGGGTAGCAAATATAGTCCCTGTTATGAAAAAGAATGGAAAAGTACGCGTATGCGTAGACTTCCGGGACTTAAACCAAGCCACACCAAAGGATAACTTCCCCCTACCTCACATTGATATTCTAGTGGACAACACTGTGAGAAACCATCTTTTCTCATTCATGGACGGTTTCTCAAGATATAATCAAATAAAAATGGCAGAAGAAGACAAAACCAAAACGACTTTCATCACAACATGGGGAACTTTCTGTTACAAAGTCATGCCCTTCGGTTTGAAAAACGCCGAGACAACGTAGCAGAGAGCCATGGTCGCGATACTTCATGACATGATGCATCGAGAGGTCGAAGTATACGTCGACAACATGATAGCCAAATCTAAAGAAGGGGAAAGCCATATAGATATCCTGAGGAAATTGTTTAAACGACTGAGGAAATTCCAGCTTAAGTAAAACCTAGAGAAATGTACTTTCGGGGTCACAACGGGGAAATCGTTAGGGTTTGTCATAAGCCAGGAAGGCATTAAAATCGACCCTGACAAAGTAAAGTCCATATTAGAGTTACCTTCCCCACGCTCCGTTAAAGAAGTAAAAAGCTTGCTAGGAAGATTAAATTATATAGCTCGTTTTATCTCACAGCTCACCGATAAGTGCTGGCCACTATTCCGTCTGTTGAAGAAGAACGTCACAGTAGAATGGGACGACGAATGCGAAAAAGCATTCAGGACGATCAAAGACTACCTTATAAAACCTCCGATCTTGATAGTCCTGAAGCAAAGAAAGCCCTTATTCTTATACCTCATAATACTCCCTGAATCCATGGGTTGTGTGCTGGGGCAGAAAGATGAAGAGGGAAGAGAGCGTTCCATATATTATTTGAGCAAGAAATTCACAGACGGGGAATAAAGATACTCAGAGGTGGAGAAGACTTGTTGTGCTCTAATTTGGGTCATGCATCGACTAAGACAATACACCCTTTACTATCATATTGAGCTACTGACAAAGCATGATCCCTTGAAATACTTGGTAGAGAAACCAGCTTTGATAGGGAGAATCTTTAAATGGCAAATGCTCCTATCCGAGTTTGACATCACATACATAAATCATAACTCGATGAAAGGGCAAGCCTTAGCCAACCAATTGGCAGAACACCCTGTCGAGACAGATTCCCAAGAACTACAAGTCCAATTCCCGGACGAAAATATATTAACAGTGGAAGATATACCGGTAGAAGACTTTGGGATAGAGCAGAACCCGAAATGGAAACTGTTTTTCGATGGAGCCGCCAACGTATTCGGTTGCGGAGTTGGGGCAGCATTGATATCCCCAGATGGCACTCAATTCCCTGCAGCGACAAGACTTACATTTCCCTATACCAATAATATCGCGGAATATGAGGCATGCATTCTTGGCCTCAAAATGGCCTGCCAAATGGAAATCCTTGAATTAGAAGTATACGGAGATTTGTCGCTCATCATACTACAGACAAGAGGGGAATACAAGACTAAAGACCCCAAACTGGTACCGTATCATCAACACTTGATAGAGCTAATCGAAGAATTCAAGGCAATCACTTTCACATACATCCCGAGAACTCAGAATCAGTTTGCAGATGCACTTGCCACACTAGCATCTATGATCCAGATAACAGGGGGAGCCGAAATCCAACCGATGAAAATAGACATCGAAAATCGGCTCGCCTACTGTTTAACGATTGAAAAAGTACAAGACAATAAGCCCTGGTATCACGACATCAAGACCTTTCTCCAAGAAAGTAAATATCCTGAAATGGCTAGTAAGAATGACCAAAGAACACTTAGAAGGTTAGCAAGCCATTTCTTACTAAGTAGGTCTATACTCTACAAAAGATCATCTGATACCACCTTGAAGGAGTATGTGGACCTCATATGAATGGCTACATGTTAGCCCGAAAAATCATGAGGTTATGATACTATTGGTTAACCATGGAATCAAATTGCATAAAATATATCAAGCACTGTCATCTGTGTCAAGTATACGCGAACCGGATAAATGCTCCGCCCAATGAGCTACATTTGTTGTCAGCACCATGGCCTTTCTCCATGTGGGGAATTGACATAATTGGCCCAATCACTCCGACAGCATCCAATGGCCACAGGTTTATACTGGTAGCAATTGATTACTTCACCAAATGGGTAGAAGCTTCGTCATATGCTAATGTCACCAAAGGGGTAATAGTCCGCTTCTTGAAAAGGGACATAATAGCTCAATATGGAGTTCCTGAGTCTATCATCACTGACAACAGCACCAATCTTAACAACAAATCGATGACAGGTTTATGTCAACAATTCTGCATAAACCATAGAAATTCAACTCCTTACCGACCTCAAATGAATGGGGCAGTAGAAGCAGCTAACAGGAATATCAAAAAGATCATCGAGAAAATGACAACTACTTACAAAGATTGGCACAAAATGTTACCGTTTGCTCTCATGGCTTATAGGACTTCAATAAGAACATCTATTGGAGCTACCCCATATTCATTGGTATATGGTACTGAAACAGTGCTACCAGTTGAAGTCGAAATACCATCATTCAGAATCTTGTCAGAAACTCAGCTAACCGAATCAGATTGAGTAAAGAAGAGGCTTGATCAGCTGAATCTGATTGATGAAAAAAGACTTACCGCACTATGTCATGGCCAGTGTTACCAACAAAGGATGGCCCGAGCATTTAACAAGAAAATGAGGCCCCGATACTTCAAATAAGGGGATCTGGTGCTAAGGAAGGTTCTCCCGAACGCCCAAGACTCCAGAGGGAAATTTACCCCAAACTATGAAGGCCCTTATGTGGTGAAAAAGGTTTTGTCAGGAGGTGCTTTGATACTGACTCAAATGGATGGTCTGGAATTGAGAGACCCCATTAACACAGATGCTGTAAAGATGCACTATCCTTACGCAAGTGAATTGAAAATTTGCCAATGTTTATGAAAGCCAATGTTCGATACAAATTTCGTTGAGTCGAGTTTTTACTTTTTACAAGCAAAGTTAATGTCCTTGAATGGTCAATAATCCCAATCAATTCTCATCGCAACAAATATTCCTAAACGCATTACCCATCACTTCACCAATAAATGATAAACACTAAAATAATAATGAATCTCAATAAATTTTGTAATATAATTCTATTCTTGAGCATTAAAACTTAGTGCATTAGTAGGATAACACTACCAGCAAAAGAGCCATGCGCACAAGAAAGGAAGCACATCAAGATTTTCAACCCCGTGTCAAGATGAGAAGAAGTGAAGTAGAAGCAAACCAGCACAAAGGTTCGGTTGTTTGGTTGCTATCCACGATAAATTGGCAAGCATATTAAAATGAATAACTATCATCATATCATGAAAAGCATCACATCATTTAGATCAGTCAATAGAAAGCATATTAAAAAAGCATAAGATGAGTCAGCCCATAGTGGGGCACTTGTCTAAACATCCCCTTTAATAGGTTAGCCAGTCCAAGATAGGCACTTTCCTAAATATCCTCTCTTAAGGTCAGCCCATAGGGGCACCTTTTTGAGATATTTTTATCATAGGTTAGTCAGCCCAAGAGGGGCACTTTCCTAAATATCCTCTCTTAAGGTCAGCCCATAGGGGTACCTTTTTGAGACATTTTCATCATAGGTTAGTTAGCCCGAGAGGGGCACTTTCCTAAATATCCTCTCTTAAGGTCAGCCCATAGGGGCACCTTTTTGAAACATTTTTATCATAGGTTAGTTAGCCCGAGAGGGGCACTTTCCTAAATATCCTCTCTTAAGGTCAGCCTATAGGGGCACCTTTTTGAGACATTTTTTTTATCATAGGTTAGTCAGCCCGAGAGGGGCACTTTCCTAAACATCCTCTCTTAAGGTCAGCCCATAGAGGTACCTTTTTGAGACATTTTTATCATAAGTTAGTCAGCCCAAGAGGGGCACTTTCCTAAATATCCTCTCTTAAGGTTAGCCCATAGGGGCACCTTTTGAGACATTTTTATCATAGGTTAGTCAGCCCGAGAGGGGCACTTTCCTAAATATCCTCTCTTAAGGTCAGCCCATAGGGGCACTTTTTAAAGATATTTTTATCATAAGTTAGTCAGCCCAAGAGGGGCACTTTCCTAAATATCCTCTCTTAAGGTCAGCTCATAGGGGCACCATTTTGAGATATTTTTATCATAGGTTAGTCAGCCCAAGAGGGGCACTTTCCTAAATATCCTCTCTTAAGGTCAGCCCATAGGGGCACCTTTTTGAGATATCTTTATCATAGGTTAGTCAGCCCAAGAGGGGCACTTTCCTAAATATCTTGTCTCAAGGTCAGCCCATAGGGGTACTTTTTGAGACATTTCCCCAGGGTCGTTAGTCTAAGAAGACACGTCTCGCTATAGGTTAGTCAGCCCAAGAGGGGCACTTTCCTAAATATCCTCTCTTAAGGTCAGCCCATAGGAGCACCTTTTTGAGACTTTTTATAATAGGTTAGTCAGCCCAAGAGGGGCACTTTCCTAAATATCCTCTCTTAAGGTCAGCCCATAGGGGCACCTTTTTGAGACATTTCTATCATAGGTCAGTCAGCCCAAGAGGGGCACTTTCCTAAATATCATCTCTTAAGGTCAGCCCATAAGGGCACCTTTTTGAGATATTTTTATCATATGTTAGTCAGCCCAAGATGAGCACTTTCCTAAATATCCTCTCTTAAGGTCAGCCCATAGGGGCACCTTTTTGAGATATCTTTATCATAGGTTAGTTAGCCCAAGAGGAGCACTTTCCTAAATATCTTGTCTCAAGGTCAGCCCATAGGGGCACTTTTTGATACATTTCCCCAGGGTCGTTAGTCTAAGAAGACACATCCCGCTATAGGTTAGTCAGCCCAAGAGGGGCACTTTCCTAAATATCTTGTCTCAAGGTCAGCTCATAAGAGCACTTTTTGAGACATTTCCCCCAGGGTCGTTAGTCTAAGAAAACACTTCCCACTATAGGTCAGTCAGCCCAAAGAAGGGGCACTTTCCTAGATTCCCTCGATTAGTTAGCTTAGAGGAGCACTTTTCGAATCCCTCGATTAGTTAGCTCAAAGGAGCACTTTTCGAAACCCTCGATTAGTTAGCTTAGAGGAGCACTTTTCGAACCCATCGATTAGTTAGCTCAAAGGAGCACTTTTCGAACCCATCGATTAGTTAGCTTAGAGGAGCACTTTTCGAATCTATCAATTAATCAGCTCATAGGAGCACTTTTTCAAACTTTTGATGACCGATTAATCAGCTAAATGGATCACTTTTCGGAGGTATTTTTCCAAACAGTTGCTAGTCTAGTCAGACGCTTTTGTTGACAGGTAGCCAGCTCATTAGGGCGCTTCCTAAGATAATCTTCTTTTCAAGGTTGCTAGTCTGATAAGACGCTTCCTATCATCATTTATTCTATACTCCTAAATAATGCTTGAGATGTTTCCTATCACCAATTAGTCAGCCCATAAAGCACTTTTTGGGAAGGAACATTACTCTAAATTGTTAGGACCATTTTAAACTCATGGGATTATTAGCTCTTGGAGTATTTTCCTACCAAAAAAACCAAATTCCAAATAATCAGCCAAACCAAGGTGTTATCTATTCAAATCAAGAGGCCAAAAATGGCGTCTTTCTTGTCTTTGTAGTTAAGTTTTTCAAACTTTACTACAAAGAGGGGCAGCTGTAAACACCTCATTTTTGCCCTAAGGATAAAAAAAAGATTAATAATAATCAATTTCCAATTTTTCCCAATTTTTTCCAATTTGTCTCTAATTTAGCAAAAATAATAAAAATGTTCAAAAAATAAAAATAAATAGGAAAATACATCAATTTTGAGAAATAATTTCATAAATAGCAATAATAAGGATTAAATAATTTTTACAAATTTTTGAAATGCTAAAAAAATGGAAAAATTGCATCGCATATATACAATTTGCGATGTAAATAAAACCGGGAAATTGGGCCAGCTCAGCTGGCTCGTGTGTGCGCCTGGGAACGTGCGGGAAGCCAGAGGTCTCGAGTTCGAATCTCCCCGCGTGCGCTCGGCAAAAATTTTTCTTTCTTTTCCCTAGAGCTGCCACGTGGCAACATGTGATTGGCCGAGAGGAAACACGTGCCTCGCACGTGGTCGTCTTCTTCCTCGAGCCCAGCCGGAGAAAAATCCGGCAGAAGTCCAATAAGGCCGAAATTGCCGGATTTCTTCGAATATTTTTGGATTTCAATAAATCTAAAACCGAATTATCTAGATAAATCACAAGATTACAACAAATCGGCATCAAATAGGCTGGATAAAATCAAATCTAAAAAAAGGAAAAATTCGGATTTATCCAAATCGGCGGATTTGAGCTTATCCAAGAGGGCTTCTAAGCAGCTATAAATAGGGATTGAAGGTAGGAGCAAAGCACACGGATCAAAAGCGAGAGAAAAGAGAGAATCGAAGTCCACCGAAGGAGTTCGAAGCCATGACCGCCGATTAGGAGTTGAGCAACCACCAAGAGGCGTTTCTGGAGCAAACCACCTCCACCATTGGATTCCTCACCCTCGATAACCTAGGATTCGACACCTCAACTGCTAAAGAAGACCGCCGGAACGCCGTTAACGAGTACTCCCCGCCGCCGTGTCCGACCGACCCAACCCGACCCGATTCGACTCGACCCACCCGACCCGAGCACTGACCCGGATCCAGGTAAGTCGGATTTTCCAATTTTTATTTTATTTTATTTTATTTATTTATTTGATTTATTTTATTCCGAATTGATTTATTAATTTTGTTATTTATTTATTTGTTTATTTACTTATGTGTTATTTATATTTCAATAAATAGAAAAATGTTAGAAATTAGATTTTTTAAGAGTTAATAATATAAAATAATAATAATAATAATAAAATAATAAAAAGAAAAAGAAATATAATCAAAATAATAAATAATAAAAATGTAGAAAATAATTTAAATATTAGAAAAAATAATAATAAAACTTTAGATTTTGAAATAGGATAGAACCTAGGAGGAAAATTAAAAAAAAAAACAAAAATGCACAAAAATTATGAAAAATTAATAAAAAATCATAAAAATAATAAAAAAATTATAAAAACTTATAAAGATTATAAAAATTGTAAAATAATAAAAGAATCATAAAAATCATAAAAAATCATAAAAATAATAAAAAATTAATAAAAATTCGAAAATTAAGAAAAAATAGAAAAAAATGAGTTTTATCACTTAGAAAAATCATTTTCTCAAATAAATCCAAAATTGATGTTTTCCCTTAAAAATATCATTTTCTAAAAAAAAAAATAAATCATTAAGCTTAAGTTTAGATTTTTTAGAAAAATCCCAAAAATGGTAAAAACATAAATCAAAAGAGATTTCAAAATTAAAATTCACAAACACACTAAATCTTTTCAAGAAAAGCGAACTACGACTTATTTGATCCTGAATAGCAGGTACGTAGGCACCCATTTGGGTCAACCCATAAAATGAAATAAAAAAAATCATTTTTTTTCAAATAATTCATTCAAGAACATAATAAAAAGCAACATAAACAAAATAAAAGACATTTCTAGATAGAGATAATCTTAGGAGATTAGGTGGTAACCGTAAGGTTTTAATAGGTTAACCTCTGAACTTAGAAACTCTGGTTTTCCTTTTCCTCTTTTCACAAAAAACGAGAAGAGGAAATCACGACGACTAGTGGTCTAAATTAAGACTAATCCTCTCCTTTAGTCTTAATTCAATCTTTCCCAACAACAGTTGGGTGGCGACTCCAAAATTAAACGAAGTTCCTAACTCAAGTCGAGGATCTATATTAGATGAGCATAGGGTCTAGTCTAGATCGGATTAGGAATGGGAAAATTCAAAAATTAGACTCGACAAACTTTGAGGATGAACTTTATCCAAACCATGAATTCAAACTGCCTAGGGGTCTGGAATATGTAAAATTGCAGATGCCTTCATTTGTTGGAAGGGGGTTTGTAGAGGATTACCTTGACTAGGAGGATAAGGTAGAAGGACTCTTCGAATGCTATGAAATCAATGACCATACTCGAGTTCGTCTGGTAGTAGTCGAGTTTACAGGTTATGCTTCCTTGTGGTGGATGAACCTTGTGGTCGATAGGAGGAGAGATGGTGATGCTGAGATTCGTACTTGGTAGGAGATGAAAAGGGTTCTAAGAAAGAGATTTGTTCCAAAGCATTACAAGCATGAACTATTCATGTGCCTCTAGACCTTGAGATAGGGATGTAAAATTGTGAACGAATATGTTCAAGAATTTGAGGCGCTCATGATTCGTTGTGGAACCATTGAACATCTTAAGCAAACTATGGCACGATTTGTGTCCGGTTTGAAATATGAGATTACCTGTATAGTGGAATTGCAATGGTATGACACATTTGATGAGGCCATCTAGTTGGCTTTAAAAGTTGAGAGACAAAGGCATTTTAATCCATACAGAGCATCGAGTAACAGGTATAGATCCACTACTCAACTATATGGGTCAAATAATCAACAAGTTAAAGAAGGGGAAATTGATAAGGCTATAGAATTGAATGCAACTGTTACTGATAGGGAGAAGGAAATTTTTGGAAAAGTGAAAGTAGTTTCTAAGGCTGACATAAGACAAATAATGCTAAGGTCATCAGGTGGGAAGATTTGTCAAATCCAATGCTTCAAATGTATGGGCTTTGGACACATGGTTGCTTAGTGTCTCAACAAAAGGGTGATGACTGCTATGGAGGTGGAAAGTAAAGGTGGTAAGGAGGAGATACTTGGGCCAACAGATTTATCAATAGTGCTAAAGGAGTATTATGAGGATCCAGATGCTGAAGTACATGAAGACAAGGGAAATGATCAATATCTGGCTATTAACGTGTTACGCAGGGTAGTGACTACATCTCCAGATATTGAGGATGTATAGAGGGAAAACCTATTCCATATTCCCTGTAGGGTTCAAGGTAATCTTTGTGCTCTTCTAATTGATGGTGGTAGTTGCACCAATGTAATAGCTGCTACACTAGTAAATAAATTACAACTAGTCACTACCCCACATCCTAAGCCCTATGAATTACATTAGTCGAGTAAACGAAACAGTCTGCATGTCACTCAGAGGGCTAAGGTTCCAATCAGCATAGGAGAAAAGTACCGGGATGAAGTTGATTGTGATGTTCTCCCTATGTGCGCATCACATATATTACTGGGTAGGCCTTGGTTATTTGATAAGAGAGTGTTGCATGATGGGTTTAGAAACACCTATGTATTTCAAAAAGATGGTGAATGGGTTGTTTTGAGTCCTATGTCACCAACTGAGGTACACGAAGCCCAGGAGTAGATCAATAAAGCTACTGATAGGAAATCTTTGTTAGTGATGCAAAAGGAACTGGGAGACAAACTAAACAGAGTGGAACGGTCATAGGAAATTCAGAAGTCTTCAGGGTAGCCACAACGTCAGGACAAGAAATATAGACAGACTAAGGTTTTCAATCCAAGATGATGGGAATCAAATCACACCACTTACAAAGTGATTCAATGGAAGATTCAAATCACACGAACCAGTGAAGAACCCATTTAAGTTGGCCATAAAAGTCGGCGGCTTACTCCTTTGGACCGGCCTCAAAGCTGGCAACATAAAACACCAAGGCTAGCGGCCTTCCCTCCTTAAGCCGATGACCTTCTTTTCTAAAGCTAGCAGCTTACCTTCTTAAGCTGGATTAGTTTGTGAACATTTTGAGCCTATTTTTTCCTTATCCTATAAATAGCTTTGTAATGTAAGAATGAAGGGACTTTTGAACATTTGAGAATTATATGGTGAAGTTTGTTCTTCATGTACTCTTATCAATCTGTTGAACTGTGGCGAGTGACGGTATTAGATTGTTGTGCGTCATATAAACAAATTCGTACTAGGATTACTCTCTTGCTGGTATATCATATCCGGTAAGGGTTTAAGATTTATTTTATGTTATTATTTGTTATTTGATTGTTGGAATCGATTACTATGGATTGTCACTTCAAAATTGGAATTATTTTATTATATCTTATAGAATTAGCCACATCACGATGTCATATTGACATTTGGGAACAATGATGCATGGTCCAATTGGAGAAAATGCCTAACAAATCAAATGTTTAATGACTGGACTACATCTAGGCATAGTGAAGATTGATTTTCTCCATTCATGTAACACTACTGGCATGTTGACTATTTGCTATGCAATGTTACCCACTACCTTTTCACTATTTTGATAATGAATGTTTAATGGTTTAATTAATGTAGTAGGTTACTGTAATAGTATAATGCCTTTCCAATTTGTCTTGCAATATTTTAAATTATGCACTTGAACTTGTTTATTTTCTAGTCATTAAGCATGGAAGAGGTACAATCTACAGAAGTTGATCTAAAGCCTGTAAGGTGAAGTAAGCAAAAGTGGACAATCTTAGAGGATGATGCACTAGTTGCTTGCATGGTGGAGTTGTATAACGATGGGACACACAACACTAACATTAGGTTTAGGAGTGATTATTTATACAAACTGGAGTAAATGCTATTGCAGAGGATATCTAACTATACATTGAAGGCAAAACCCCACATTGAGTCACATATTCACACTTTGATAAAGGATTGGAACATAGTCTATGATAAGGTATATGGCAAAGACACGAGTGGCTTCGAGTGGGATCCAATTAGGAAGATGGTAGTCTTGGAAAAGCAGGTTTGGGAAGCTTACTTAATGGTGTAGGCATTGTCATTTGCTTTTGTCATATTTCGTATGCAATTATTCCTACTTTTACATTTTAATTCTATCTTATTTGCAAAGCCACAAAGATGCAAGTGCCTTCATCAATAGGAGTTTCTCTTATCTAACTGAATTGTCATTGATATACGTAAAGGATCATGTGACTGGTTAGGATGCATAGATAGTTGAAAACATGATTGAGGAATTAAACTAAGAGGATCCACCAATTTGCAACATGGATGATATCATACCACCTAGTGATGACTGCGATGCAAACTTCATCCACCAAAGTGCAACTTGACTAATTTCAAAGAGGAGGCAAAGCAACTGTAGTGGTGTACCTGTGATGGACTTGTCTGCCACCATAGATCGCATTGAAGCTGGGATGCAAGAAATGAGGGCTATAATACAAAATGCTGTGGAGTACTTGGCAATAGATAGCCCAAGAGTTGATGCGACGCGACGGAGCTGACGAAATTTCTATCCACAATTAAGGGTCTCTTTGAGCAAGAAATCTATCAAGCATTAATCAAGTTTCTAAGGAGACTAGAAAATGTAGATGTACTCTACAAGATTGACCCTACTCATCTTGCTACTTATGTAAGAATGCTTTTGAAGAACATTTGAGGATCTTTTTTTTGGGACGATGAATGTTAGTAGAAGTGGCGCACTAGATCAACGGTCTTTTTTTTTTTGGTGGGGGGCTTTACGTCAAGCAACCACTATAAATTGTTTTATCTCTTCGTATGGTTTAGTACCAAATTGTTTACTTTCTTTGGAGATTAGCTATACATCAACCCGTGCTATGCCAAGCAGCCCGTGCTATGGTTTAGTAGCAACTTGTTTTATCTCTTCGTATGGTTTAATTTCTTTGGAGATTGGCTATACGTCAAGCAGCCACTACAAATTCATTGGAGATTGGCTATACGTCAACCCTTACTATGTATTCATTTCTTTCCTACTATGTTGCTCCACTGCACCACTATTAGAAGAGCTAGAACTTTCGTTTCATTGCACTAACCTTGCACTAATAATACAATGAAATCTATTACAAGTGATTGAGAGGAATCCATAGATATATAAGTCCACTACAAAATAGTCAACCATTGTATATAATTGCACTAATATTACACTTAAGTCAACAAACATGGCATTTACATCTTTGCAATTAGGACGGCATGAAACATCATCATAATGTCATGGAAGGCATTTATATTCCATTAAATAAGTGTTATTGACGCAAGGTACATTGCAAACCGCTACAATAATAACTGTAATGACCCTGATTACATACCACATCAAGCGAAACCACCTTTCCTTACATTCCACCATTTTAAGTTTTTTTCAAAGCCCATTTTCCCTTTGTTCCAAAACAATTTTATCTTGCTCCAGCCTCCAATTTCCTGTCTTTTGCTCCTTTAACTCTAGTTCCAGCTTGTCTATCCGCCCTAGAACCCTTCGGCCATAATGCAATCCGTAGGTGTATGTTGGAGGATCGATCCATTGAAAGAAGTTGCATCTACCACCAATCTACAATACGAAATTAGGGTAATGCCACAACCTACTAAAATAGTAAAGAAAAAATGAAGCGAAACCTTTAGCGTACTTCCATACCTAGTGATTTCCACATCCATGGAAACGTCTCTCAAAAGACCCTGACTTCCATGATTGGACAACTCTCGAGGTTTTCCCATAGTCGCATTGTATGTTATTCCCTTTAGAGTTGGAGGAAGAAACTGATGCGGAGTTAAAGGACATGACAGCTCCAAAACTACCACAAAACAATGTAAAATAGTTATAATATGAAAACAAGAAATTTATTTCCCATACACAAAGCCTATGAAATACCTTCTTTTGCTTGGTTAAAGCTATTCCCCTGACACTAATAGGAGGCAATCCAAAACCTACAAGCGATAAGAAAATAACGAAGCACTGAAGTGCAGATAACAAACATATACAAACTCCAGGGCAACACATTTTGGTGCATTTTATGTGCAACAGGTTGAGAATGAGTATGAGGCCAAGTGTAGGAAATATGGAGCTAATGCTACTCCTACATGACATAGGCTCTTGCAAATGGCTGTTAAGGGGAAAACATAAAGGCACTAATCATCATAAAATCATAATGTTCATGAATTCTCTACAACTATATGCTAGGTTTGATCGGACAACCTAAATGTGGTTAATGTCTAGCAATTACATGATGTTGTTAAGCAATGTAAGAGAGCTCTCTTTTCTTCCAAACCTATATTTGAAGCCTTCGGAAACTATGAACAAGTTTGTGATCTCGCACAATATCACAGTCAAGATAGGTCAAAAGAATATACGTCTATCAAGTTATCAGTTTTTATTTATGTGGTTTGTCTATGTTAAGACATGTGACATGATGAAACAATTATTGAACAAACTATCATGTGTTGTTATAAGGTATATGGCAAAAAGCGGAATACCGGGTCTAAAATTATAACCTACCTTCAATGTGTTAAAATTCTTTTCGTTGGGTATCTTCCTTACAACTGCTTCTAGTACAGGTGGGGCTTAAAGGACAATCCATGAATCTCTATTCTCCAAACTCCATTCAATCAATGGAATTCTCTAAAGGGTCATTAATCACGTAGAGACATCAACCACTCACATGGCATAAGGTAAACACATACATAGTATTGTGTTGTTAATCATGCCTTGAGTGGGAATTGTAGCAACAAAGTTCATCAAAATCATGACAACCTGGCAGGCCCATTTTGACAAACTAAAAGGAAATGAACCTCTAGCCATAGACATGGCAACAATGGGAAAAGGTTAAATGTGGATCAATGGCCAGAGTCTTGTCGAGATATTGGAATGCTTCGGCCTATGCTCAATACAACAAATGCAGCTACTCTGCTATCTACAGGACTACAAAATTTCAATGTCAATGCGGACAACCAACTCAATGCTAGTACATTTTATTTCCTTAGACAGTTAGATTGAAACAATAAGTCAATACTACAAAATGTTGTGATATTATCGAACTCCAAAATGACATACACAATTTCCCACTAAATGAAAGATTTTGAATATTCCACAAGGAAAGGAGCATTGCAAATATGTGATGCATTTCAAAACCAACCTAACCCTTTCTATATTGATGTGCCTACCAAAGGTCCACCTATCGCGACTAATTATTTCATTACATTTGAATACAAAGAAAGCAGAATGGGCTAGTTTCAATACATCAAGCAAACACCATTCACCCAATATATAACAGTCCCAACCATGAACTTAACTACATAAAAACAATGAAGTGTAGCAAGAATGAATTCTAACCATATCAAGACCAATCATCTTCACCATTTGGGTTTCTACCTTGTCATTGCCTCAACCTTTTCCATGTTTCAAGTTACAATGTGGGGATTACGAGATTAGGGTTTTGATTTAGGGTTTGTTTTATTGTTGAGCGAGTTTGACTTTTGAGGTTAAGGTTTCCACTGTCTGCATTGTCATGAACTGCAATGTGTACGCCAAACTGTAGGTTTTCTTTTCTTTTCTTTTCTTTTCTTTTCTTTTAGCTTTTAATGTAAGAGGCATTTTAGTCTTTTCATTAGCTAAGCAAGACCCATTCAATTTTTAATTCTTTCAACTAAACACAATAATATTAATTTAATGATAATAAAGTGAATACGATAATACAAATTATAATTAATTCTATTCAACGGTAATTCTTATTTCATTACAGTCTTATTCCATTCGGCAAAGTAAATGAGTCGTAAGTGTACCAAGTTAGAGGATTTATTTACAAACGTAAAGCCGTCGATGAGTCATAAAATAGGGGTAAGAATGATACCTAACCATCTCTATATCAACTTTAGGAAGCAACAAAATAAATGTTCACAACAACCATGATAAATTGGTTTGCCCACCTCTACTATGTAGGAGCTCAAGTCTCCTCCCAAGTAAGCACTCGCACTCATTCAAGTAACTAAGGCTGCTGTGGCCTAACTACTTGTTCATCAATTGAAAAGTCAAACCATATGTCTACATCCTAAGAGGCATCATGGCTTCTCTACAGTCCATGTGGAATATATGTATCTCTGGTCTACACTACTCCACTAATGCACTAGTCAATTGTTAATTCAACTATACAAATGGTAGAAAAGAGAGCCCCAAAAAACCAATTTACTTGATGTAGGGTAACATACGAGGATTTAATAGAATATCTTCCTCCTTGCATTGTAGCAACAACTCGCAACATTAGCATATCTATCAATATCCTCATCTGTGTGTCATAGTGATAACCATCTCTAACTAGTTCTTATGGCACAAAGCCTCCATTTACAATAATTATTTTTTTTTGCACATAATAATAATAATAATAATAATAACGGCTACAAGCCCTTGTCTAATTTTTCAACGTAAAAGCTATGATAATGCATGTTGTGATGCATCTTAATAGCGTGAGTTAAAATGTATTTGGTGTTAAACCTCATCCACACTTGAGTTTCTCTTATATGTTTGATTTTTGTCAGAACTGTACAAGTACCAGAATTAACAAGGAGTAACATATTGCAATATAGTCCTACAATCTTCAAAGCTTCTAACGTCCTTTTCTTCCTCTTTGCATGACCAGATGAATTGGCTCCCCTGCACTGGATAAAGTTAGAAGATATGGTCTTTACGTAATGAAAACAAACAAAAAATTAGGTCTTATCTCTTTTGAGGAAAACGTTATGCAAATCTCTTTCCACGTTTGCTATAATGAAAGCTTGGCCTGTTGTTAAATTTTACCATATCATTGTCAAGAAGTGGTAGATTTTGTTGGCTTTTATTGGTGAGTGATGATCCAAATCAAGGACAATATCTGGCAATTAGTCTTGATTATTAATAACATGGAAAATATTAATTGAAAAAAAAAAGCATATTTCTATTTTTTAAAAACAGAAATCATTTTTTCCAATTTTAATGGATATTTTTCGTGATAGTTAATCACTTTTATTAGTAATTGACTGCCATGTTTTAATTCCCATCAATCACCTATGTCTATATGCCACTAGTCCCCAAATCCTCTTGAGTTTACCATTGTCATATTTAACAAGCTTTCGTTATAAAAAATGTCAAAGAAAGCTTGGAGGATGTTTTGGAGGAGACAAACTCATTAGACCTTGTAGTTCTACAAAGTTACCACCTGATCTTTTGTGTGGCAAATTATGAAAATCACAATTTAAGGAAGAAAAAGGAAAGAAGTTAGATAAATGGGAGATTTATTATTGGACTTTATTACAAATAGGATAGGGTTGAAAATTCTTTGTTTAATATTTCAACTCAGCATCACAAAGTAAACTTTCAAAAAACAAGTTTTTTTTTTTTTTAAGAGAAGATCAACTTTATAAATTTAAAAGTTTGTACATCATTTTCTAATATAAAACACTTCTTTTTTATCTAATAAAATTATATCTCTACAGTAAGTATCTACATATAAGTAGTTAAATGTAACAAAATTTGTATTAATCTTTCTTAACTTATTGGTGAGATAGTCTACCACTTTATTTGATTCTCTGTATATGTGTTGTATTGAAGCTTCCAACCTTTACATGTACTTCTTGATATTTTGAATAGTATAAAATATGTACCATGAATAATTTGTATCCTCTTCTAACCATTTTATTGCTATCAATGAATCAACTTCAATATGAATATGTCGAATCTTGTATTTGTGACATAACATCAAGCCTTTTTCTATGGCCATAAGTTCCTCTTGAGTAATGTTTTTAACCTTTATCAAACGTCCAAATGCAAACAATACCTTACCTTTTGTCATCTCAGGCTATCCTTCCACTAGTGGCCTTACCATTAGATAGAGATGTGTCTGCGTTAAGTTTTATGAAACTAGCTTGTGGTTTGGACTAGGCACATTTGATAGGTTTTTTACATTTACTATTACTATCATGAATTGGGAAGATCTGGAATGTAATTGAAATTTCTAATAATACTCTCCCTATCACCCAATTCAAATTTCTTCTACCTTCATGTTTTTTATCTAATCTAAATTTCCAATAGAACCATAAAAGATAAGCAATAATTGCAATTACCTTGTCATCACCTCTTTTGAATTTTGTACTCTGCCATAACATAAATTGACCAAATGTTCTAAAACTGAATGATGAAGGAAGATTGTATAATCTTAAAAGTTGCTACCAATATTCTCTAAAGACCTTGCATTCAAGGAAGCAATGATTAATTGAGTCACTTGCTTTTTGATAGTTCCAACATTGTGAAACTAACTATATTCCTCTCCTCATTAGAGCCTCATATGTAGGAATTGCATTTTCCTATAACTTCCATAAAAATATGGAAATTTTGGAAGAATTCTACTATTCCATAGATGAGTGAGATGGGTCATTGAAACATTTTTGTGATTGCTTGATGAACTTCCATGTCTATTTGTTTAAAAATTTCCTATCCTTTGATAACTTCCATTTGATGGAGATGAAGGGTCGCATGTTATTTTGGAAATCTTTGCAACTTGATCTGAGCCTAACCGCCGATGCAGTAATTCCTTATTCCACTCACCATGTGATCTATGATCACCGATGGTTTCAATGCATACTACTTGAGATGGTAACAAATGATGAAAATTGGATTTTTCAAACTAATTATCTAGCTAAAAGTTATTGTCTCCTTTTCGAATTCCAAAGAATATATGCTCTTTTTCCAATTCTCTTGCTCTAATAATTATTTTCTAGACCAGTGTGTTTGAATTCTTTTCCTTTACTAAACATGGGTGTGAGTTTTCAAAAAACAAGTTATAAGTCAAAAAAAATATATGATTTAGTTTATTTACCAAGTAGGAAAAGGAAGAGGCATTTGACCATGTTGAGAGCTCAAGTGGATTTTTCATGTTGTTTATATAATAGTAGATCAATATTTCTCCTTCAGATTGTTGAACAATTTCCCACCTTCTAGTTTCCATGAGAGAGTAGATGGCTTAAGTTCCATGCACTAGATATTTTGCATTACTATAAAATGAATGACAACAAACGATTGACCAACTCCTTTGTACTATATTTATATACCAACGAGAAAAAATGCTACCTTTCTTGAGAGATCCCATTTATCAAAAGTTTTATTTACAAAAGATCTACTAACATATTGCAATCGCCCTTATGATACTACCCCTAAAATCCTTGTATGAAATCTAGGATCTAACTATGCTTTTTTAGGAAAATGAATAAGTTGAGGCTTGGAGAGGTATGCATATGAATCATAGGATTTTAACGTTCCTTCACTCATAATCTAACAAATAAGGAGTTTTATTCAACATAACTAGCCTTAGAAAAATTGTAATATCATATCAATCCTAGTATTTCTTAGTTTTACAAGTATCCTAAGAGCCAAATTTATAATAGAAAGCATCCAAACTAAATTATATCAGAAAATTCAACATATGATGAAGGACTCAAATTACTTTGTAGCTATTGATTGCACATACATTGATTTCCATTATCAATCCATACGAAAAGTAACTTGGTGTAGAAATTTTAGGTCAAAGTAAAGTGAACCATTGTTGAGTGAAAGGATAAATGTGGTTGTAAACACCCCATTTTTGCCTTAGGAATCAATAATTCTCATCAATAATCAATTTTCAATTTTTTCTAATTTTCCCAATTTTTTCCTAATTTAGCATAAATAATAAAAATGTTCAAAAAATAAAAATAAATAGGAAAACACCTCAATTTTGAAAAATGATTTTGGAAATAGCAATAATGGATGATAAACAATTTTTACAAATTTTTGAAATTTCAAAAAATACAAAAAAATAAAAAAAATTGCATCGCATATGTACAATTTGCGATGTAAATAAAATCGGGAAATTGGGCCAGCTCAGCTGGTTCGTGCGTGCGCTGGGAACGTGTGGGAGGCTTGGAGGTCGCGAGTTCGAATCTTCCCCCGAGCGCTCGATGCAATTTTTTCTTTCTTTTCCCTGGAGCTGCCACATGGCAGCATATGATTGGCCGAGGGAAGTCACGCGCGTCGCGCGTGATCGTCTTCTTCGCGAGCCCAGCCGGAGGAAAAAATCCGACAGAAGTCCGACGAAGGCGAAATCGGCCGTTTTCTTTTTAATCTTCTAGATTAAAGTCGAGATAAGGCCAAATCCATCAGATAAACCAAAGGAGCACAAGAGATTAACATCAAATCGCCGGGATAAAATCAAATCTAAAAACGGAAAAAACTCGGATTTATCCAAATCGGCCGATTTGAGCTTATCCAAGAGGTTTTCCGGACGCCTATAAATAGAGAAGAGCAGGAGGAAGCCAAGGCACGAAGAAACACGAAGAAAAAGTGAGAGAAAGAGAGAGAAAGGAGTGAATCGGAGTACGCCGGAGGAACTTGAAGCCGAGACCATCGATCGGAGTTGGAGCAACCGCTAGGAGGCGATCTGGGAGTAAGCCACCACCACCATCGGATTCAGCACCCTCAAGAAGCTAGGATTCGACACTTCACCCGCCGCAAACGACCGCCAGAACGCCGTGAACGACCCAACCCCGCCGCCGTCTCCGACCGATCCGATCCGACCCGATCCGACCCGACCCGCGTAGCGACCCGGATCCAGGTAAGTCGGATTTTCCAGATTTTTTATTATTATTTATTTTGTTTATTTGATTATTCTGAATTTATTTATTTATTATTATTATTTTGTTAGCCATTTATTTATTTATTTGTTTATATTTTCAATAAATAGGAAAAATGTAGAAATTAGATTTTTCTAGAATTAAGAAAAATGTAAAAAAAAAATAATAAAATAAATAAAATGTAAAAAAATATAAAAGAATAAAAAATAAAAAAATAGAATAAAATAATAAAAAAATTAGGAAAAATAATAATAAAACTTTAGATTTCAAAATAGGATAGATAATAACTTAGGATAAAATGTTCTAGCATAAAAATTACAAAAAATTATAAAAATCACAAAAACTTATAAAAAATCACAAAAATCATAAAAATTAAAAAAAATAAAAATTATGAAAATAGAAGAAAAATTAAGTTTTAACACTTAGAAAAAACCATTTTCTTCAAATAAACTCAAAATTGATGTTTTCCCTCAAAATCATTTTCAAAAAAATCAAATTCAAAGTTTAGGCTCAGAAGTTTTAGAAAAATCCCAAAAATGTTAAGAACATAAATCAAAAGAGTTTGCAAAATTAAAATTCACCAACAAATCTAAATTTTTCAGAAAAGCGAACTACGGCTTGTTTGATCCTGAATAGCAGGTACGTAGGCACCCATTCGGGTCAACCCATAAAATGAATGAAAAATCATTTTCTCAAAATAATTCTCAAACATAATAAAAAGTAACAGAAACACAAATGAAACACATTTCTAAAGATAAACAATTTTGGGAGATTAGGTGGTAACCGTAAAGGTTTTAATAGGTTAGCCTCCGGACTTAGAAGCTCTGGTTTTCCCTTTTCCTCTTTTCACAAAAACGAGAAGAGGAAAGAACGACGACTAGTGGTCCAAATTAAGACTAATCCGCTCCTTTAGTCTTAATTCAATTTTCCCAACAAACAGTTGGGTGGCGACTCCAAAAATCAAACGAAATTCCTAACCCAAGTCGAGGATCTAGATTAGATGAGCATAGGGTTTAGTTTAGATCGGATTAGGAATGGGAATTCAAAAATTAGACTCGACAGGATGGCGACTCCACTGGGGACTCCATACCAGCAGGCTAGCCACCTGAATCTCTTCAAATCTTTATCTTAAAGAAATGTGTTTTTTAATTATTATTCTGTTGCTAACTTTTCAGGGTTTAGTTAGATTTTGTATTTTCTTTATTGTGGGGGTTTCTTGCATACATCCATATGCTTGTGTGAGTAGATGCAGTCGAACCCGGACCGTCCTAGCAACCTAAGTCGGGGAGCCATTGTGTAGGTTTCGGGCGAAGTGAGTTGATTCACCGTTCGGGACCGATTAGGCTACCCCACCCTATGCTTCGATATGGCCTGAGATCCATTTCTTCGAGAATGCGGGAGGCCATAGAGCTCGGGAACCAGTTAGAACCCACCTACTTGCATACATGACATCGTAAGAAGGGTTGACAATTGGATGACAATGTAATGGTTTATTATTTTGTCCTTGGAGTTCAGGACTATTTCCTTGTAATGTTTTCATAGTTCTTGTTGTAACTAGGCTGTTTCCTATTGTAATAGATGGCTAGCAGTGCAGTCAACCGCCTCCTCCGCAAAGAAATTCGGGTGTACAAACCTTTGGACCCAAAATTGGTACTGGACCACTGGTTTACCTTGTATAACCCAGAGGAGCAAGCCTTTATCCAACAAAAGATCGGCCCCGTCCTCTCACTGACTAAGACAGAGGCGAATTTGCCTATGGTCCGGGCCATGCTCCAGTTATGGGAGATCGAGCCCGCAGCTTTCTTCATCGGACCGCATGAGATCACCCCTACCCTGGAGGAGTATACCCAGTTGCTACAGGCTCCAACACTGACTGATCAGATTTACGCGCCAGACCTTGAGGCCGGGCCAGCTGGTACGTTCAGCAGACTACTGGGCATCCGCAAAACAACAGTCAACAAAGCCTTGGCAGACTGTAACGGGTATTGCATACGCATGGATGATCTAGAAGCCTGGTTTATTGCCCGAGAAGACAATGGGGATAGAAAGGACATCCTGTGTGGGGACCCTCAGACTTACAGACAAAGAAGGGTGAAGGCTTTCATCTTGACAGCCTTCGCCACCATACTGTTCCCCACCGGAACTTTCTATATTCACTACCGGGTTGCAGAGCTGGTAACCCAATTCCTGGACGGAAAATCTTACATCCCGGCTCTACTCGCTGAACAGATCCGAAATCTGAATTTCCTCAAGAAGAAGGGGCATGGGATCCTCCGCTCCAGCATCAACCTTCTGCTGATATGGTTCGTAAGCCACCTCAAATGCTTCGGGCTGAACATGGTCAGGAAAACCCTGGCCCAACAGGTGGATCTGGTGGATTCCTGTATAGAAAAGGTGAAGCTACCCGACGACATTACCAGCTACAGTTTGGTAGATCTGCTTAGAAGCCTTAGCGCCGAAGATATTCTGTGGACAGCCAGGTGGAGTTGCCGCAATAAAATCATCTTAACCTGCAGTAATTTCCAAGCAGTGCCATTAATTGGGATCAACGGATGCATCGGATATCACCCCAACTCCGTAGTCCGCCAATTCGGTACCGTTCAAGACATAGTTTACCGGCCTTCACTCGAAGCAGTCACCTTTGAGTATCAGGATCCGAACCTGTCTGTAGCCGAGAAATTTGCTAAGCTGGCAGAGGTCAAAGCGCTCTGGGGAGCCAGAATCGAAAGCCCGAATGTGGACCTAGGAGAGCTAGATGGCGAAGTGGGAAAACACCGAGCCACCAGAGAGTTTGTAATCCGCCAGCTATACCAGACAGGGGAAAGAGCATATCGGGTTCCAGACGTCACCCAGCCAAGACCAGATCAGATCAATCCAGAAACAGAAATCTACCTGGAGCAGGTCAAGGCCCGGATGGAAGTATACTTCGAAGCTGCAGATTTAAAAAGACATCTGGAAGGGACGCTTCAAGGAATCCGACCAAAGAAACAAAGCCTTAGAAGCACAATTGGAGAAGTGCCAAGCCAAAGTCCAAGAACTAGAAGCCGTCATCAATGGGGAGACTAAGCCTCCACAATAGAAGACTAAAAGAGCTAGGAAATAGATCATTATTTGTAATCTTTATCGAACTCCAAATTTTCAATATTAATAAAAGTGAAGTTTCAATAGTACATTGTCAATCAGTTGTCAGCCCTTCTACTTTTAGCATCCGTGTAAGCATCTTGTGTGAGCATCTTGTTTACATATTTATATCCGTATGAGCATCTTGTTTACATATTTACTAAAAAATAAGAACAACCAATAAAAATAAAGAAAGAAAGAAAATTGAAGAGTTACTAACAATAAGAGATCTTTTCAAGGTCCTAAAAGTTGCTTATAAATGGTCAGCTTAACCTAAAGCTCATAGTCACTTGCTCTAAACATAAAACCAAGGACCTCTATAACCAACTTAAAAGACCCCATTCACTTCAAAAGGTCTCCTCATATCTTGATTTAGCCTCAAAATGTAAAACTTCCCGACACACTCCAATCCTAAAAGCTGCACTTGAAGTTTCCTTTCCATCAAAAGTCATCTAAACCAGACACAGATTTTTTTTTTAGTACACTTTCAAAGTAGCTATGGTCAATTATCAATGAGGGTATAAAGAAGACTACTCCAAATCCTTGAGTCTTAAGACCAAATCGCTTGGACACCATGAGAAGTGGAGAACATAGGCAAAGTTAATAAAATGGAAGGGTATCTTGGTTTAAAAGGTTTAAGATGACAAGAGGCAAACCATGTCCCAAACACTAACCCTTAAACACTTGAGAGTTGAGTGTTATTAATGTGAGGTTTTGGACTCATTCCTTAAAGGAGGTCTATCTTGAATTTGATACGTTAAATCAAAATAATGTTAGGCATTCATTTTTGCTACCCTAAACACAATCATCCTTTGATAAACAAGAGTTTCAAAATTGAACCTCACCATCAACCACCCCACGATGGAATACTTGGGAAGATAGAGACATCAATAGTGCTTGCCCTAGTTGCAACAATTCAAAATTTTAGCCGTAGATAATTTATTTAAGATGAAGAGAAGTCCACATTCTTAGAAAATACACATGAACCACATGAAATGATCACCATTGGGCCTAAAAGAAAAGAAAAGAAAAGAAAATGGAAAAAAGAGAATGAATGAAAAAAAAAAATGAAAATGACGAATGAAAATGAAAGAAAAAGAAGGAAAAGAAAAAGAAAAGAAGAGAAATGAGAAAAGCCAAGAATGTAGCTAAACCTATAAAAAGCCCAACAACACTTGAAAAATACCAGGGCCAAATACGAGAGTAGTTCAAAGATATACTACCCTTTTCGAAGACTTCTCCAAATCATTGAAAATAACTTATCTTAAGAAAAAATTGCTAGGGCAAGTACTATTCCAGTTCTTTTTCTCAAAGTTTCTTGACTTACAAACCCAAGTTGAAATGACGATTCTTTCAAAAAAAAAAAAACCATTAACATACTTTTCTGAAACCAATAACCAAAAGAGCCTAAATTGTATTACAAAGTATCAAAAAGTCCTAACGGATTAAAGCGTATTACTTACAAGAAAGACCATAATTTTTGGAGTAGAAGTCAAGAGTGACATCTAAGCCGAGAGATTGTAAGGAAGTCCTCTTAGATTAAACCAATTAAAAACAAGATATCCAGTTATAAATGGAATGAGGGAATTTACTCATTGGCATTGTTTAACCTTAAGTACTGATGTTCCCCAAGAAGAAGATATGAGTCTTGATTACAAGAAACCTCTCAAGAGATGATTGATTAAGCTAAGACAACACTTTGTTTCTAGGATTAAACCAAAACCTCTAAGAAAAATGAGGCAAAAGAGTAAGTGATTATTGAACAGTAGGGAATGCTTACCCTTTATTTGTATTTTTAGGAGCCTTGTCAGATTCTTTACTTGTTAGAAATGCTCACTAAAAAAAAGGAACACTTTAATATTTTTCCACATTATCCTTAGGTTTCAAAAGACCATTTTTTTGAAAATTTGCAGAAAAAGTTTAGTTATCACTTGTTCAGAAGTCTTAAGTCATCTTGCATTTGATTGTTATTGAAAAAAAAAATGAATAAGATTCTCACTTAGGATATTCTTCCTTTAATGGGGTAGTCAGCCCAAAGAGGGGCACTCCCTTAGATCTCTCGAGGTTAGCCCACATGGGGCACCTTTTGAGCCATCATTTTCATTTAGGTCAGTCAGCTCTTGGAGCACTTTCCTAAAAATCAATCTAAGGGTTAGTCAGCCCAATAAGGGCACTTTCCCGGAAAAAAAAAAAAAAAAAAAAAACCTTGTTCTCATGGTCAGCCCATAGGGGGCACTTTTTGAGACAAGTCTAATTCAAGGTTAGGCAGCCCATAGGGGGCCCTTTCCTAAAAACCTTGTTCTCATGGTCAGCCCATAGGGGGCACCTTTTGAGACAAGTCTAATTCAAGGTTAGGCAACCCATAGGGGGCCCTTTCCTAAAAACCTTGTTCTCATGGTCAGCCCATAGGGGGCACCTTTTGAGACAAGTTCAATTCTAGGTTAGGCAGCCCATAGGGGGCCCTTTCCTAAAAAACCTTGTTCTCATTGTCAGCCCATAGGGGGCACTTTTTGAGACAAGTCTAATTCAAGGTTAGGCATCCCATAGGGGGCCCTTTCCTAAAAACCTTGTCCTCATGGTCAGCCCATAGGGGGCACTTTTTGAGGCAAATTTCCATTCTAGGTTAGGCAGCCCATAGGGGGCCCTTTCCTAAAAACCTTGTTCTTATGGTCAGCCCATAGGGGGCACTTTTTGAGACAAGTCTAATTCAAGGTTAGGCAGCCCATAGGGGGCCCTTTCCTAAAAATTTCCATTCTAGGTTAGGCAGCCCATAGGGGGCCCTTTCCTAAAAAATTTCCATTCTAGGTTAGGCAGCCCATAGGGGGGCCTTTCCTAAAACTTTCCATTCTAGGTTAGGCAGCCCCTAGGGGGCCCTTTCCTAAAACTTTCCATTCTAGGTTAGGCAGCCCATAGGGGGCCCTTTCCTAAAAAAAACCTTGTCCTCAGGGTCAGCCCATAGGGGGCACTTTTTGAGACAAGTCTAATTCAAGGTTAGGCAGCCCATAGGGGGGCCTTTCCTAAAAACCTTGTCCTCATGGTCAGCCCATAAAGGGCACCTTTTGAGGCAATTCTTCAATCCAGGTTAGGCAGCCCATAGGGGGGCCCTTTCCTAAAACCTTGTCCTCATGGTCAGCCCATAAGGGGCACTTTTTGAGGCAAATTTCAATTCTAGGCTAGGCAGCCCATAGGGGGCCCTTTCCTAAAAACCTTGTCCTCATGGTTAGCCCATAGGGGGCACTTTCTGAGGCAAATTCTTCAATCCAGGTTAGGCAGCCCATAGGGGGCCCTTTCCTAAAACCTTGTCCTCATGGTCAGCCCATAGGGGGCACTTTTTGAGGCAAATTTCCATTCTAGGTTAGGCAGCCCATAGGGGGCCCTTTCCTGAAACTTTCTACCTCAAGGTTAGCCCATAGGGGGCACTTTTCGAGGCATTTTATCAAAGGTTAGTCAGCCCATGAGGGGCACTTTCCTAAACCCTCCCGATTAGTCAGCTCTCGGGGCACTTTTCGGTCATATTTCTTTCCAAGGTTGCAAGTCTGATAAGACGCTTCCTATCATCATTTCTCATACATTTCTACTCAAAGCTTGAGATATGTCCTGTCGCCAATTAGTTAGCTCATAAAGCACTTTTTGGAGAAGGAACATTACCTTGAATCATTTGGAACATATTCAAATTGTAGGATTATCAGCTTTTGGGGCATTTTCCTACCAAAACCTAATTTAGGAGGCCAAAAATAGCGTCTTTTGTTTGTCTTTGTAGTTAAGTTTTTCAAACTTTACCACAAAGAGGAGCAGCTGTAAACACCCCATTTTTGCCCTAGGAATCAATAATTCTCATCAATAATCAATTTTCATTTTTTTCTAATTTTCCCAATTTTTTCCTAATTTAGCATAAATAATAAAAATGTTCAAAAAATAAAAATAAATAGGAAAACACCTCAATTTTGAAAAATGATTTTGGAAATAGCAATAATGGATGATAAACAATTTTTACAAATTTTTGAAATTTCAAAAAATACAAAAAAATAAAAAAAATTGCATCGCATATGTACAATTTGCGATGTAAATAAAATCGGGAAATTGGGCCAGCTCAGCTGGTTCGTGCGTGCGCTGGGAACGTGTGGGAGGCTTGGAGGTCGCGAGTTCGAATCTTCCCCCGAGCGCTCGATGCAATTTTTTCTTTCTTTTCCCTGGAGCTGCCACGTGGCAGCATATGATTGGCCAAGGGAAGTCACGCGCGTCGCGCGTGATCGTCTTCTTCGCGAGCCCAGCCGGAGGAAAAAATCCGACAGAAGTCCGACGAAGGCGAAATCGGCCGTTTTCTTTTTAATCTTCTAGATTAAAGTCGAGATAAGGCCAAATCCATCAGATAAACCAAAGGAGCACAAGAGATTAACATCAAATCGCCGGGATAAAATCAAATCTAAAAACGGAAAAAATTCGGATTTATCCAAATCGGCCGATTTGAGCTTATCCAAGAGGTTTTCCGGACGCCTATAAATAGATAAGAGCAGGAGGAAGCCAAGGCACGAAGAAACACGAAGAAAAAGTGAGAGAAAGAGAGAGAAAGGAGTGAATCGGAGTACGCCGGAGGAACTTGAAGCCGAGACCATCGATCGGAGTTGGAGCAACCGCTAGGAGGCGATCTGGGAGTAAGCCACCACCACCATCGGATTCAGCACCCTCAAGAAGCTAGGATTCGACACTTCACCCGCCGCAAACGACCGCCAGAACGCCGTGAACGAGCCAACCCCGCCGCCGTCTCCGACCGATCCGATCCGACCCGATCCGACCCGACCCGCGTAGCGACCCGGATCCAGGTAAGTCGGATTTTCCAGATTTTTTATTATTATTTATTTTGTTTATTTGATTATTCTGAATTTATTTATTTATTATTATTATTTTGTTAGCCATTTATTTATTTATTTGTTTATATTTTCAATAAATAGGAAAAATGTAGAAATTAGATTTTTCTAGAATTAAGAAAAATGTAAAAAAAAAATAATAAAATAAATAAAATGTAAAAAAATATAAAAGAATAAAAAATAAAAAAATAGAATAAAATAATAAAAAAATTAGGAAAAATAATAATAAAACTTTAGATTTCAAAATAGGATAGATAATAACTTAGGATAAAATGTTCTAGCATAAAAATTACAAAAAATTATAAAAATCACAAAAACTTATAAAAAATCACAAAAATCATAAAAATTAAAAAAAAATAAAAATTATGAAAATAGAAGAAAAATTAAGTTTTAACACTTAGAAAAAACCATTTTCTTCAAATAAACTCAAAATTGATGTTTTCCCTCAAAATCATTTTCAAAAAAATCAAATTCAAAGTTTAGGCTCAGAAGTTTTAGAAAAATCCCAAAAATGTTAAGAACATAAATCAAAAGAGTTTGCAAAATTAAAATTCACCAACAAATCTAAATTTTTCAGAAAAGCGAACTACGGCTTGTTTGATCCTGAATAGCAGGTACGTAGGCACCCATTCGGGTCAACCCATAAAATGAATGAAAAATCATTTTCTCAAAATAATTCTCAAACATAATAAAAAGTAACAGAAACACAAATGAAACACATTTCTAAAGATAAACAATTTTGGGAGATTAGGTGGTAACCGTAAAGGTTTTAATAGGTTAGCCTCCGGACTTAGAAGCTCTGGTTTTCCCTTTTCCTCTTTTCACAAAAACGAGAAGAGGAAAGAACGACGACTAGTGGTCCAAATTAAGACTAATCCGCTCCTTTAGTCTTAATTCAATTTTCCCAACAAACAGTTGGGTGGCGACTCCAAAAATCAAACGAAATTCCTAACCCAAGTCGAGGATCTAGATTAGATGAGCATAGGGTTTAGTTTAGATCGGATTAGGAATGGGAATTCAAAAATTAGACTCGACAGTGGTCAAACCCTTTCTTGATATCTATATGATAGGTGTTTAATTGGTTATGTTTATTCATGAAGTTTTATAGTAATTCCTTAGAATTTTGGTGTATTTTAGAATAATTTGATACTTAATTAAGTAATATTTTAATTTCAGGGCTTTTAGGAGTTATTGAGATGAAAATGAATCAAAATTCACTCAATTTGGAGCTAAAATGAAGAAGTTATAATCTTTGGAAAGTTGACATAATTGTCGAACATGATCATGTCAAGAGTTTGTTAAATTAGAGGTCTTGAAGAAGTTTTGGACAAGAGATACATGAGAGCAAGACACAACTATTCCTAAAGGTTGTGTACATCTTAGCATGAAACAAGTAACCAAACTTGATCATGTTGATTTATGCGTGTTGGTAGGCACGAGTTGTTAGACATGATCATGTCTAGGTCGTGTTGATTTTAATTCTCACTTTCTAAATTAGGATTATTGACTTGAGCAAGGACACGACCTGAAGCACAATCATGTTAGTATTAATTCTAAGTTTTTTGACTTCTACTATTATATACATATATATAAGAGGGGACTTGAGCTCATATATTTTACATATGAATTTTGGAGGCTTTAGAGCTTTTGAAGACATAAGAGAGCAGCTTTTACACTTTAAGATTGAGATTTTTTACTTTAAATCTTTTGACAATGTATTCTTTTATATTATTGAAGGATTCTCTGTTTACCATGGTTGGAACTTAATTTTGTAATATCTAAACTTATGGATCCTAGGGTTATCATGTAACTAATTTTTATCTTTCAATTTCAATGAAGTCTTTGCTTTCTTAATCCAATTATGTATATTTGAATAGATTAAATTGATATTTCTAAAGCATTAGTCTAATTATTTGATATTACACATGATGATTGAGAAATCTAGTATGTAATTAGATCTAGGCATAATTGAAGGGAATTCTATGTAATCTTAGAGATTAGTTACATAATTCTTCTATAATTAAATTAATCTTTTAAGAGAATTCATTATTCTTTATTGTAGTTTTTAAATATGCTGTTAGAAAGATATTCCGATAGTATTTTTGATATTAAGGTTAATAGACTTAAGAAAATTATTATTTTAATTTAGGAATTCTTTTGATCAATGAAATTAAATATGGAATTGTATAATTTTTGTTAATGTCACATGAGAAATCATAAGAGAAGCAATGTCTAGATACATGTTTTGCATTCTTGAAGTTAGTTCTTGATTGTTTTACTCTTCTAGTTCTATTTGAGTTTCCTAGTTAATTAGTTAGTAGTTAGTTTTAGATTTTTAGTTTAATTGATTCCTTAAAATTTTATCAGTTGAATAATAAAGTGTCAGTTAATATCAGTACTTGCAATGTTAGTGAGACAACATCCGTATTCAATCCACTATACTCCTTAATTGATAAGTATACTTGCCTTATATCACTATACTAAATAGCCATCCCAAATTGGTGTCTAAAATATAGGGGATATTGGGAGTGGGAGGTAAATAAAGGAAACTGACACTTCAAGAGATGAAATCATTTGAGTAGAAGGTATGGAATTCCATTAGGTCTAAAGCATTATCCTCCTTACATGTAATTGTGGATGGATGAAGGAAGGAAAGTCTATGAACCAACACTCATTCTTTTATGAATACAATACTAATGAATGAAAGAAAAATTGGATATTAGGAAAAATCATTTCTTAGATACACACTTGAAACTAAAAATATATTTTTTTGGCAGTCTAAGAAAGTTCTTTTCCAACAGATTCTCAAACATATAGTGAGTTTCATATTTTTCCTGGTCAATGGCATCCGATGTTAATCTAGTCGTGTCCTTAAATTTTATTGCTTTGCATGTATGAAAAGAGCTTGTTATGTCTAGATAACTAGTTGACACACAATACTTTCTATCCATTTCTTACTAAGATGAGCTATATAGTCTTTGCAATCAACTTGTTGTGATATATAATTCGAAAGGCTTTAGAGTTTTGTCGATTTAAGTTCATTCATTACCATTAAACACTAATTCGACCTTTCCAAGGTAGGTGCACTTTCCATTTCAATATCAAATCTTCATAGTATGTAATTTCAGCGATTAGCTTTCTTTAGTTATGGTTAATTGCAAAAGTATAACAACATTTTAAAATTAGTCGTGCTAATATACAATCTTCCATTTATATAGACACTATTTCGGATACTTCTATTATAAATGAACATAATAGCTTATAAGAAGCCAACTGTAACAATTTTATCCATGCACAAATTAGTCTTAAAATAGAAGTAAGAGCTTTTTGATATGTGCATAAAAAGTGGTGTGTTACATGAAAGGAGATCCAATGAAACTATCTGTTTGATTTGATGCAAAGCTATCATAAAAGCAATAATTCTAGATATTTTGCTATGTTATGGTTGTGTCGCTTCAATTTTGAGTCAAGAGATAAATAAATGGACACATGCCATGTATGCCTTTAAATAAATGAGTTAAAATATGTGATTAAGTTAAAAGCCTGTAGCAAAGATGCTCCTTAAATCAAGGGTTTTGTTGAAGACTTTTTGCAAAACTATGTGTATATATATCGGCAATGTACAATCAAGGTATGTGAAGTATTCTCTTCATATTTTTTTTCCCTTACTTCCATCACTTGGAATTTGATTTCTCCTCTATAAAAGTCCTAAAAGTGTAACACTCGATATGGGAACAAAGAAACCTTTTTTTCTTTGATCTTTGTAGGCTGTAAAAGAGAGAAAGCTAGTGAAAAAACTCACCACCAAACCTTAAACACTCAAACACGTAAGAGAGAGTGTATAATGGCTACTAGCAATAACATTTTAGGTTGAACTTCTCCTATTTTCAGAAGAGAAAATTATAATGCTTGGTCTGTTAAAATGTAGACTTATTTAAAGGTTTGTTGCTTTAGGAAGCTATTAATACTGAGATAGAGACATCTTTGCCTAAGAATCCAATCTTCTCAAACTTTATGTAGAATGACTCTCTAGAAAACTTAGAGCATTGAGTAATCTACATGTAGTTGTCATTGAAACCATTTTCATAAGAATTATGACTTCTAAAACTATTAAATAAGTGTGGGGCATGTGAAAGATGGAGTTTTAAGGAAGTGATAAATCAAAACAGATACAACTCTTCAATTTGAGAAAAGAGTTTGAGCTAATCAAAATAAATGTGATAGAGAATGTGAAGGCCTTTATAGACAAGGCCATGAAAGTTGTGAGCTAATCAAGCTATTCAAAGAGATTTCTTAGAAAAAGGAATTGTAGAGAATGTTATGGTGAATTTGCCAAAAAGGTTTGAGATAAAGTTTTCCTCTCTTGAAAATACTTTGGGACTTATCTCAGCTTACACTTACTAAGCTTATAAATGCTTTAGAAGCTACGGGATAAAGAAAGACATTTAGAGAGGAGGAGAAACCATTACAAAGAGCTCTTGTAATTTCATAAAGCTCAAAGTTGCAAGTTTCTCTAGTGTGGGAAGGAAAATTCAAGTGGAAAGAAGGGAAAAAGCAAGAAAGATTAGTGTTATAAAGGAAAAATAGAAGAGAGGGAAGTTTCCACCATGTCCTCGTTGCAAAAAGACCAACCATATTGAAAACTATTACTAGGATAGGTCAGGTGTTCAATGCAAGGCCTACAAACAATTTAGCCATTTGGAAAAGGTATGTCTTAGCAATATAAATTAGCAACCTCAAGCTTAGCCAACCCTAGTCACTAAAAATGCCAAAACTTGTGAAGAGAATTTGTTTACTACTATAATTGTCAAATAATGCTCTATGGCAATTAAAAATTCTAATATGTGGCTAATTGATAGTGGTTGCACACGTCATATGGCTTCAGATTTGTAGATTTTGAAGGCTTTAGACAAAAAATACTCCCCTAAGGTGAGACTCAGAGATAGAAAATTGGTGGATGTTAAGGGCAAGGGTACCATTTTGACTTAAACTTCTTTAGCCACTAAGTTGATTTTGTGTGTGTTATTTATACCTAAAATAAGTCATAATCTTTTTAGTGTTGATCAGTTGCTTAATAGGGATTAATTCAATTGGTACTAAGCTTTTCTCTATTAGCATGAGAAGTAGAAGCTTTTCCTCTAAATGGAAACAAACTAGGATTCATGCCTTCAATACTATAGTAGATGAAAGCGTTTTATGGTATAATAGGTTTGGTCACCCTAGTTACACTTCAATTATGCTCCTTTAGAGCAAAAATAGGTGATGGTTATGTCATTTGTTTATGATCATTCTTGTGTATGTGATGTTTGTCATTTTGGAAAGTTGAGTTAAATGCCATTCCCTATCGATTAAGCTTAGAAGGCAACTAAGAAGTCATAATTGGTTCAAACAGATGTCTATGGATCCATAAGTATTGCTTTCTATAGAGGAAGCGAGTATTTTCTTCTCTTTGTTGACAACTTTACTAGATTTTGTTAAATTTATTTTCTCAAGCATAAATATGAGGTGTTAAGTATGTTTCAAAAGTTCAATTCATTTGTAGAAACTCAAAGTGCCCATTTGATTAAGACTTTAAGGTCTGACGATGGCATGTAATTCATCTCTCATGAGTTTAAAGAGCTCTTTTAACATTCTAGTATTCATCATCAACTCATAGTCACACACTTTAGCAAAATGGTATTAGTGAAAGGAAATGTTAATTTTCATTAGAGAAGATATGTTAAGGTTTTACACCACACCCTAGCACATTATTGTATTATATAATATCAATATGAAAATACAAATATTCCCTTATACTAAAATACTAAATATTCTAACACTTTCCTTGAAGCTGGAGCATATATATCATATGCTCCTAGCTTGTTACAAATATAATTCACTCAAATCTCCCGAAGTGACTTAGTGAATAAATCAACAAGTTAGTCTTATGATCTCACATATATTGTATCAATTTCCTTATTCAACAATTTCTCACATACAAAGTGACAGTCGATTTCAATGTGCTTTATGCGTTCATGAAATACTAGTTTTGATGCTATATGTAAGGCAACCTAATTATCACAAATCAATTTCATTAGTTGTGAGTGTGAAAACCCAAGTTCTTCTAATAACTGCTTAAACCAAAGCAATTTACAATTTATGAATGCCATTGCTATATATTCAGATTCCACACTTGATTTTGTTACTACAGTTTGTTTATTGCTCTTCCATGAAACAAGATTACCACCAATGCAAACACAATATCCTATGCTTGATCTCCCGTCCAATGGTGAACTTACCCAAATAGCACCTATATATCCAACAACATGTACATGCCCATGATCTTTATACAAAAGACCTTGATCTGGAGATCCTTTAAGCTAATGTAAAATATGAATAACAGCATTTTAATGGCCAGTGTGAGGTGAGCCCATGAACTGGCTCACTACATTAACTGCAAATGATATATCAGGATGTGTTACAATGAGACAGTTTAGTTTACCAACTAACCTTCTATATCTCTCTATATTATCTAGAACAATTTCTTCATTAGGCAAAAGCTTAACATTAGGGGCCAAAGGTGCATCAATTGGTTTTGCTCTAGTCAAATTAGTATTAAACAATAAGTTAAGTACATACTTCCGTTGGGAGAGATATATGCCTTGTTGAGATTGAGTAACTTCAATGCCCAGAAAATATTTCAAATTGCTTATGTTCTTAGTTTGAAATTTCTACTATAAGAAGTCCTTCAATTTCTTAGTACCTTCATGGTCATTTGTTGAAATCACAATATCATCAACATAGACATCCAATATAATTTTCTTACAAATGTACTGTCGATAAAATATAGAATGATCCAAGTTACAACTGCAAAGACCAAATTTCATCACAATTGAGCTAAATCTACCAAACCAAGCATGTGGAGATTGTTTAAGCCCATATAAAGATGTCTTTAGGTGACAAACCAACTTTGTCTCCCCTTAAATAACAAAACTTGGTGGTTGTTCCATAGATACCTTTTCCTCAAGATCACCATGAAGGAATGCATTTTTAATGTCTAGTTGATGTAAAGGCCAATGATAAGTAGCTGCAAGAGAGATCAAAAGATGTATTGAAGTTATTTTAGTAACTGGTGAAAAGGTATCCCAATAATCAGCACCATATTTTGTAGTATGGCCTTTAGCAATTAGACATGCCTCCAATCGATCAACAATACCATCAGGTAGAACTTTCACAAAAAATACCCATTGAAATCCAACTTTAGATTTACCATCAAGAAGAGATAAAAAAATCCTATATATTATTATAATAAAAGGTAGACATCTCTTCTTGCATAATAGCAAGTCAATCGGGATAAGCTAATACTTTTGAAAGAGAGTTTGGAATGGAAATAGTAGATAATGATGCGATAAAAGATGGTGCAAGAAAGGAGTAAGTAAGCACATTTGAAAGAGGATGATAGATGGGAGGATAGATTGAGCGCTTACCTTTTCTCAATACAATTGGAAGATTAAGGTCACTTAAAGGAGGATTTGAGACCGATGGAGAAGTTGGTGGAGTGGAGGATCTCGTAGGCTACTTTGCTATCAATGAGTATAAACTTACAAATCTGGTTGATCAAGATGAGGAAATCTTTGAGTAGATGGCAAAGTATCAAAAGCACTCTGCTCAATAAGAAATGAATTAGAGCCAGATAAAGAACAAAAAGCATCTAAACTCAGTTTTACTGGCCATCCTGACATGTGAAAGACTCGAATTACTTTGTAGCTATTGATTGCATGTCCATTGATTTCCATTATCAGTCCATAATAGATGTTTTCTGTTATAGAAATTTGAGGTTGAGGTAGAGTGAACCATTGTTGAGTCAACGGATTGAAAATGTAGTAAAATCCTCTCTTAATATCTCTACCAAATAGCCATCCATGATTGGTGTCTAAAATATGGAGGATATTGCGAGTTGGAGGTACATAAACAACACTGAAACTTGAATACATGGAACCCTTTGGGTAGAAGGTATGGAATTTCATATACTCTACAGTATTATCCTCCTTGCTTGTGATCGTGAATCGATGAAGTCAGTCCATGAAGCAACACACCTTTTAGGAATACAATACCGATGAACGAAAGACGAGTTGGATAATAGAAAAAACCATTTCTTGGATACACACTTGAACCTAAAAATAGATTTTATGGGCAGCAGTCTAAGAAAGATCACTTCCAACAGATTCTCTGGCATATAGTGAGTCTCATGGCATCTGATGTTAATCCAGTCGTGTCCTTCAATTTTATTGTTTTGTGTGCATTAGAAGAACTAGTTATGTCTAGACTGCTAGTTGATACACAATACTGTCTCTCCATCTTTTTACTAAGATAAGCTGTAGAGTCTTTTGTATTCAGCTAGTTGTGCTATATAATCCTTTCTCTCCTTCATTTTGTTTTCACTAGTAGTTAATGCTGCCAAACAGAAAATGTTTTCTTTCCTCGAGAAGTCAGGTTGCTTATGAATACTACAATATGGTTGGAATCATTTGACATAAGAAGTACCTACGCTTCTAATTTTCCTTTGTTCTACTTTAGGTTAAGTTTGTCGGACGTTTGATAGATATTTGATGGTGTTAAATTTAATATCACAGCCAAATAATTTAAAAGTCTAAGCTTAAAATTTTTTTTGCCTTAATTTTTTTATTTCACGAGAAATCCTTTGAGGGATGTCTCAGGTCCATGTGATAGGTGACAAAATATGCCAAATAATGTACCCTTTTTAATGTTCAGGAAATTAAATAGAAGTAAAATGAACACATATTTAAGAAGCAAATTGTTTTACGTTAAAAATTTTCCTTTTGCCTATAAGTTTGGTCAATTAAGAATAGGGAAAAGGAAGTAAGGTCTCTAGACAACGGCAGCCCAGAGAGGTCAATCCAAATTGGAAAATCAGGTGCATTGAACATGTTGGCAGTTTTATAATACTGTGATATAAACCAGTATTAAATGTCGATATGTTACATAAATACATCAGGACCACATAGTTAACACTTCATAAAACTTAAGAATTTTCAAATTTACTTCCGTCGACAACACTGAAAATATTCTTGCAACGAATCAGCATTAATATGCTTGCAACTTTCCTTGGCAGCGAAGAAGATTTGCATTTTATGTTGTAGTAAATTATTATATCACGATGAAACGGAAGAAAACCGACGGCTGACCTACTCTTGTAAACTGCATTTCCAATAAATCAAACATCGTTTTACTATTATTATACACACATAGTTGTCAAAATCACGATTCTATCCATATGATTTTATGAATTTATGATTTTAGAAGGTTTTTCCGAATTTACTCAAATATAAAATTATTTTCACATAAACTAGTAGTAGAATCATGAGTTTATATATATAATCGGTAAAATCTTACGTTTTTAATTAAGTTTATCAATTTTACATATTTTAATCAAATGGGCTAAAAATTGAAAAATACAACTTAACTTTCATAAGATATGAATATTATTAGTTCTTTAAAAGAATTGGAATTATAATATAAGATAATGTTGATAGTAATACCGATAATAATGTTGGTATTGAAGATGGTGGTTGTAAAAAAAGAGCTAGCAATAATTTTGACTTTTGATGATAATAAAAGGGTAGGTGATTTTTTTTAGTATTGTATTTTATTATTATAATTTATGTTGTAATTCATTTCATATTAATATCGTTACTTATATTATAGTTTTGTATATTAGCTTAACAGCTTATATTAATTTATTTGTACTGTAAGTATATAATTTTTATTATAAATTATAATTAAAATTTGTATTAAATTTCTTTTTCTATCTTATATTTTATTTTTTTTATAACTATAGTAAATATATCTATAGCTTTTGAAAGCTATTTTACATAAATTATAGAAACCTACGTTTTTACATTTCGATTCCACATTCTGATTCTATAGATTCTTTAATGATTTTCAGTAGAATCACGAGTTTAACAACCTTATATACACAAAATGCCCACTTGTTTTCTTCCCATTAGGGATTAGTGAATGAAGGGGCATTAGCAACCAAGCAGAAAAATGTTACATTTTCTATAGGTGGTAAGGGTTCGATTGCCATGTGATCATGTGCATGTTGTGTAATCCTCGTGCTACATGTGAACCAAGAAGATGGATGTGTAATGGTACATAGAAGGATGATCAAGGATGGGTAAGATGGGTAGGAGGAGTAGGTAGTCTCAATTAGGCTCAAGCACTTCGTGATAAACAAATGCTCTTTACTAAATTCTCAATTTAATCTTTTGAGAGAGTAGTCTAGCAGAGAAATGACCTTTTTCTCCCAAAAAGTCCCCCTTTAAGTGAGGATGTCTTGGGTATTTATAGGGTCTAGTTATGAATTTCATTTGTCAGATAGTGATGGAATCGACGATCATAAGTGAATAAACCCTCATATGGACTTCTCATGAATCTAGGCTTATTAAAGGCCTTTGATGCACAAGCCTTATTCAAAAAGGTTAGATCGGACCGACCAATCCAACAAGCCCCACTCCAAGCTTACCATGTCAAATATCCCTTGATCATCCTAAAGGTCATAAACTTGACTCTCTGGATCCTATCATCTTAGCCCAAAGAGTCAAATCCAATTGCTTAATGGGCATAAGGCTCTTTATTGCATTTAGTTCTCTACATTTTGCCCTCTAACCAAAGTCTTTCAAACAAAGTCAAAAGGGTTTGGGCATTAGATAAGCCCTTCTAACGACTAAGAGATTGCTTGACGCATGTACACTTAGGGAATAGCTATACTGTCATTGTACACATGTTTACATAATTTATATTACAAGAGCCTAGTGTCAATGCTACGTATAATCTAGATTTTTTTTCTCAGTGCACACGTTTGTAGCACTGTTTAATTGCGCATGTTGCCTTTAGCCAATGAGGAATAGATTGCCTCTATGACATCAAATGGTGTCTACGGTACGAATTTCATAACTTGAAGCCCTTTGATCACTTTTGCAAACTAAATAAATGAATAATAAATAAATAACAATTGTGGCTAATAATATATGTTGTGTGACGTTTAATAAATATAACTAAAACATATATCAACTTGCAAACGTCACCAAACATAGAAATTCCTGTAGTACTAGTTGATTGCAAAATTATAACAAACTTTTAAAATTAGCAATGAGAACATACAATCTTTTGTTTACATTAACACTACTCTAGACACATCTATTGCAAAGGATCATACTAACATTATAAAAAGCTAGCTGAAACAATTGGTTCCATGCATGGAATAGCATTTCAATATTGAAATAGAAGTAAAACCTTGATATATATACATTCGAAGTGGTGTATCAATGAAAGGGGATTATGTGAAAGCTTAATATCAAGTTTTACATGTTATCGATGTAGGTGGAATGATATCTATTTAGTGTGATGTATGGAATATGTGACAAAGGTGGAGTGCTAGAGTAATAGGGTTTGCCCATGTTTAAAGCTTATAAGTAATGACAGTAGACCAAGAAATGAGAGCTATGGAACACTTTTCATGTTGACACTATAGCTCTTACTTTCTCACTACCATTTGATAAGAGTGTATGCATTCTTGTTTCCATAATACAATAAACTATAATCACTTAACCACACAATATTATTTGACCCTTTGACTTTACTATGCTCCAAAACACCATTCCCCTTCTTCACCATCCTTGATCTCCTAAGCCTTCTAGATAGGATCACTACTAGCAAAATTAGTATCTCAAACACCCTCTACAAGTTGCAAATGTTCTTCTCCTTCTAAATACCAAAGGGCCAAGGACATGTTCTTCATTATCCTTATCAAGTGAATGAATTAAATGAAGTTTGTAGGGATTGGCGTATAGACGGTAGGCCATAATAATCCCTTTGCCACAATCAAGTAGATAAAAAGTATCTATGTAACCCTTTATCTATATATATATATATATATATATATATATATTTGGAGTAAGGGGCAGTGTGTTGTTTAAATGAAATCTTTTTATGATTCCATAAGGGAAATACATTGGTAAAAGAGATTACACATTACAATGAAGTTACCTCTTTTTGTTCTTGTGCCTTTTCTCCTTTATCGAGGGTTTTCGCTAAAAATAATGATGTGGAAGCAATGTGCTATGATTTAATGCCAACGCTTGCATATGTCACATACAAACAAATGGGATCATTTCAAGTGCTTAACCATAAAATATTGGACTAAGCCCACTAGATGAACTCTACAATAATTGGATTTAAGATAATCACATAATTGAAATTGAAAATGAAAACTAAAGAGCAAATCAATATGTTTCATATTTTCTAGTTTAGGAAACAAATGTAAATATAAGCTACCTTCATTAGCACACATCACCATCTTAATGCTGGATCGATGGTATACTCTTTCATCTAATCCTAATGTAGTTTTGACTTTTTCCTTGTTTGATTACATTAATCTAATGAGTGGGTGAGCACTCTTTAATGGTGTGTAACATGAAATGCAAGAATTGCAAAAGATGACAATAAAGATGAACTATGAGCATATGTTCTAGATTAAGTAATGTCCTTGAGGAAATCATTAGATTCAGAAAGAACCTAAGAAGATAGTAATTTGGCAAAAGATTCATCTGTTATTTCTCTTGTATATTTGATCTTTATAAGAACTCTACAAGTTCCAAAATCTATTGAGTGTAATATATTGCAAAGTAGTCCTCCAATCCTTCTAGGCTTCAAAGATCTCCTCTTCTTCCCCTTTGCACAACTAGATCAATTGTCTTCCCTGTTGTGGACAAACTTAGAAACATGGTCTTTACATATTGAAAACACACACACACAAAAGATTATGTCACTTTTGAGAAAAACATTTTTCATTTCTCTTTCCACATTTGTTATAATTAAAAACTTTAATTGTTAAATTTTATCATAGTAATCTCAAAAGGTAGTAAGTATTGGTGGCTCTTAGTGGTAAGTGGTGAAATAAGACAATCACACTAGTCGACTACTAGTGGTAGTGATTACTAAAATAGAAATATTAATAGAAACACTAAAAAGGAAAAAAACGGAAACATCATTTTCATTTTCAAGAAATGGAAATTATTTTGAGGTTACTACTATTTTATTTGACAAGTTCCCCTTATTAAAAAAAAAATTGAAGAAAGTTTGAAAAACATTTTATGGAAGATAAACACACTAGACTTTAAAGTTTTATAAAGTTACAACCTTATCATTTTGTGTAGCAAATTATGAAAATCACAATTTAAGGAGGAAAAATTGAAACAATTGAATAAATGGGAGAGTTTTTGTCGGAAAATGCTATATGATATTGTTCATTTACCAAGTAAGTGGAAAAAGAGGCATTGGCTATGCTGAAAGCTCAAATGGCATTTTTGTGTTGTTAATCTAACTGTAGCCTGATATTTCTCTTTTAGGTTGTCGAAAGATTTCCATCTTCTAGTCTCCATGTTGTCACACCCCGCAATGGATCCTATTCGTGACAACTTATCATGATTTCCTAACCCTTACTAGGTAACCACGAAGCGCCTATACAACTATTTTAATTAACCTGTCATTATCATACATATAATAAAAGGCCTGGTAATAGGCTCTCATTTCATTTTGTTTCCTTATGCAAAACCTATGCAACCATGAGTTTAAAACCATAACAAAGTTTCACAAACACTTGCTTATCTTACACAAGGATCAAAATAGACCTTATCTAGGTCTCATTACAAAGCAAGCCTAAAATATATTAATTTGTCTACAAAAAAAAATTATAAAACATATTACATTTGTCCAAAAATAATGATAAAGAGTTCTAGAATATCTCTTCATCCTTACTCCAATTCTTTTCCCTCTCAAATTTTGTTGGACTTACTTTAGTGATTAGCTTACATGGAAGGTTTTTATAATCACAACCTATATCATTAAGTCTAAAGGGAAATGAGCAACCACAACTTAGTAAGATGGGAATGCAATATCTCAATCCTATATACACGTAAGCAATTCAAGTAAGTTTTCAATCATATGTTATGTATGAATAAACATATGCAATATAACATCACACCTAGTCTTCTAATAACCAACATGGAATCTAAGGTTTAATGCTTCCATTGATCTTGGATTGGGGATTCTCATTTACTATCAATGCCCGAGCATCTTATCCAACTTAATTCTCAACTTCTCACTTACTTGATTATCTTAAGTCTTTTAAAATCTTAAGTTCCATGTGCCTTAAATGCACACTAAGCACACAAAATCTACTACAACATCATCACCCGACCTATCATCCCCAACTGGAATTTCAAAAACACTATTGAAATAGTGTTAAAATTAACATTAACTAGAGAACTTAACAAAATTACTATTAGACATTAAGGTACATGCAATCATATATATTTGCACCAAGTTTGCTAACGACTTATTATTGTCACTTACATTAACCATAGTTCCAAAAGAAAATACACTAGATATAAGCATTAAATAGCTAAGATAAGATCTCACAAATACCTGCCAAATTTCTTTCCATTCCAAACACCATAGAATCCAAGCATACTTGCTTTAATGACCTTTAAAAAGCTTAACTTTAATTTCTTGCAACGAAGAGAAATTTTCTCATATGTAGCTCTACCTTTTAACTTACTTCCAATACCGACATCAACACTATCATCTAGAACACTAGCATCATCAACTCTAAATATATCACCCCCACCTAGAATTATAGAAACTATGTCAATAAAGTAACCTTGACTACATTAATCGAGGATCTAACTGAAATAACAAAAGAATAATGCATGAGAAAGCTCAAGTAAGAGGATTCATATACCTATCAACTTTCACTACCATCTTAACCTTTGTTGGATCGAAGCATACTTGGGCAAAAGAACTTTCTTTTGCACTCATCAATGCCTAATGAGAGGTCAATTTAGATGCAGCACTACTCTTTGATTTCCATCCAATTCCAACAAGTGTACATTCACCCACATCCTCAACACTTTTGAAGTGTTTAAAAGCTCGTTATTTCACTTTTACTATCAATACATAACTTATACAAACTATTCACTTCACTGAGTAGAGTACAAGGAGGACTAAATTGCAATTCAATAGGAATTAAATAGATATATAAATTAACACAAAAAAATAGGAATTCAATAGTAACAGCTATTACATAGCTATTACTTTGTTTAGTTGATACAAAAATAAATAATGAATAAGACAATAATAAAAAATAATTTGACCATTATACCTTTAAAATCCCTACCTTTCTCCACTTTCTATAGCCAATATAGATTCAACACAATTTGCAATAACATAGGATTTATGGCAAAAATGGTAAATGGGTCATTGAATAGCGATTTATGAGTTAAGAACATAAATTGCTATTCAATATTTTGATTCATAGCAATTCTTGAGAATTACTATTCAATAAATTGAATACCATAATAGAAACTTTATATAGAATGAGGGAATGGAATAACCATTCCAAGTTCATTTATGCAGTCGAGACATGGTCAATTAGTTAATAAGATTTATATAGTAGTATAGTAATATGTTATATGGTAGTACAGGTATGAACTACTGTTATAGTGACAGTTTATTAAAAAATAAAGACTTTTAACCTTCCATTATTCAGCAATGCATGGAAAATAAACTATCCATGAGATAGTTACACTCTTTCATGAAGATTTTCATGGTAATTTCTTAAGAAATGTCCCATTGTTCAAACTAATGAATACTGATAGCATAAGGCCCTTAGCTACCACTATACCATTAATATACACTATGCTTCACAATTAGAGTGTTAGTATAAATGGAAGCAATCAGTAACCTTGAAAAACAATGCTTTGTTTGACATAAATATTTAATTATATCATTAATATTAAATTTATTACACAAGCTTAGTAAAATAAATTACAACTCCTGTAATCAGCTTAGTAGCTTACAATCCCCACTAAGTTTCCCCTTTCTTTGATCTATGTACTAGCATAGATCCTATCATAATACCTTAAGCTTAGGGACACCTCCAAAAATCTATAAAGATATGAGTGAAACTACTTGTTCAATAAGTTAGCAAGAGAAAAGCATGATACATTACCCAATCATATTCAAGCAACACTAATTCCGTTTAGAGTGCAATGCAACTAGACAAGTGTTATTCGCACGACATTGATCGGTTCACCGTAAAGCTAAAGAAATTAAGCCCACTCTAGCTTAGGTTCCAAGGAGTTTTATCAAAATATTAATCACCTCTCACCAAACCTAAGGTTGTGCAAGGGACCGTAATGTCACACCTATACCCATTTTAAACTATCCACATGATAGCTTGTAACCCATATTGCAACCTCCTCTCCTGTCACATAGTTTAGTAGGGCTAAAAGGAGGAAACTCCTAATTCTCACCAAAATGAGTGGTGTTTGGTGGGCATAAACTATATAATTAATGTAGGAGATGCAATGCATGAACTAGTTTAATAAATCTAGATATAACATTAGTCTAATTTAAGAGGTGATCAAACAGTATATATGATCCATAGCATATCTATCACAAACAATCATACCAACCAAGTAGGCTCAACCACTACAATCAAAGCAATCACATATTTTGCATGTGCACAAGTAACTAATTACAACCACAAGCAGTATCAAGGCTTACAATCCCTTATCAACACAATAAAACTATTGCGAGGCAGGTCAAGTTACCTAAGCTATGCAATGCAATATTTCTCTAGATATATCCTGAAAAGCCTAATAAGAGTTAATAGTTGATAAAGGAAATAACATGTGGACTCTAAACTATTTACTGCAATTTCTGAAAAAGACTTTGAAACACTAAGTTAATAACTTAAGGGGAGAGGGGTTAAATTGAGTTTTATTTTAAACTACTGCTTTTTAAAACAAATTAATAAATGAATGACAATAATCAATTAAGTAAATTTCTGGAAATAAAAAGAGATAGGAATGAGAAAATCAAGCCTAGATTTAATGTAGAGTTCAAACAACCCCTACTCTTCATGGACACACAACCATCTCCAATCAAGGACTTCACATACCACTTTATTAATCACAAACTCAATGGTTCAATGGCTTACATAAGTTCTCACAATATAAACACAATTTATGTGTAGTGCTCTAAAGAATTTGCAATAATACAAGCTGACTTGCACTACACTTAGTTTTCACTCAATATATATTGCAATTAATGTACAAGAGAGAAACTTAATAATGAGAATGATGTAAGAATATTAAATGCAGATTTTAGCACTTGTAGTTAATGTCTATTTGCCCAAAGATGTATATTTATATTTCCTTAAAGATATTTGAATGTGGAACGAGAGAAGAGGTTAGCTTGCATTTGATGCACTCTAATAACTACTTTTTAAGGTGGCGGTTAGACGCCACATCAACTAATGTCTAGATGCCATGTATAAAAGCCCCATCATCTTCTCTTAGCATCTAAATGTTGTGTGTTAAGGTTTTGAAAAACCCAAGTAGTGTCTAAATGTCATGCACTAGCGTCCGAATGCAAGCACCTATGGCATTCGAATGCCATCCCTTGTCTAGACTTGCACTTTCAAAACACAAACACTTCCATACACACACAAATGGGTTTTTGCAAGTTTAAGCATTCAACATGTCACATGAATTGAGAAAGGAATAAACCAAAAATTAAGTTCAATTTGGTACACATATTCACAAGTTAATTTAAGTTTTGTCTCATCAAAATCATATATAAATTGTTCAGTTTAACAAGTTTTATAATAGGTCCTATGATAAGTTCTGCAATAGGTTTTGCAATAAGTGATAGTATCAATAGGTAAAGTAAATATCACTATTTATTTCATGGTTTTTGGCAAATTTTAGTATGGTAAAGGTGATTGTCAATGTATGTAATTGAAATTTGATGATATAAATTAGTATTTTGAGGTGATTATTTTGATTTTGTAATTTCTTATACAATAAAAATTGGTAACTACTATAGTAGAAATAATGATTAATATTTGCACTTATCTTATATAGATATAGGGATGTAAACGAAGCGAGTCATAATAAGGTATCCGCCCCAACTAACCCAATAAAAACCCTATAGGGTCAGACCCTATTGGGTTTAGGGTCGACTTTTGGGACATATAATAAAACCCGATAGGAAAATCCGACCAGATTTTTTTTTTAAATAATAAATTAATATTATAATTTATAATTAGTATATTTTATTTTATTTTTTTATTTTTAATCAGTATATTTTTATATTTTATTTTATTTTTATATTTAATTTCTCTCTTCTCTCCATCACAAGTAGATTAATAATAAATTAAAGAAAAGACATATAAAAATAAGTTGAATTATTAAAAAAAAGATTTAATCGTCATTCGATCGAGTTCGAGTCGCATCATTTGTTAATCGAGTCGGGTTTGAGTTGGGTAAAAAAAAAAAAACTATTAGGTCGAGGCAGGTTTTGAGCATACAAATCCTCTGCCGAGTCGAGTTTGGGTTTTAATGAACTCATCCTAAACCCGACCTATTTACATCCCTATATAGATATGATAAAATATAAGTACTTTAGGCTTATATATGGTTTGGTTATTAAGGTTTTAGGGTCTTGTTGTGAGGATTTTTATGGCTTGATGATGTATTTAGTGTTTCAAAGAATATCAGGTATGGTAAAATATACTATTAGGAGCATAAGGATCATAAAAGAGACTTAATCTTATAAAAATGAAAGTACATTTATTCTAAAAAATAAGATTAGTTTATAAGTATAGTGGGTTATATAAGGGTTTTTTTTTTTTCATAAAAAGCACCAATTAGTATACATGTCAACGAATTCGATAAGTAAGGGATAAGTAAAAAAGGCAATCGAAACACATAATCAACAAATAGTATCAATATATTATACTCAAATTAAAGTATAAATAGTGAAGGTTGTAAATAACATATATGCTAGAAATTAAATAATTAGACGATAAAATACTATTTTTAGTGAAAATAAGGCTCTAAGTGGACGATAAATATAAAGCATATTGTAAAATAGTAACACTAGTGCCAAAAGATCACAAAAAAAAAAATCTAATATCGAAGGAAAAGGTTTGGTGAATTTACAAGGGTGGAAACCTAGTTTTTTTTTTTAATTCTAAAGATCGTAATTTTAAAAATAATTAGCTAATACTTAAAAAATTACTAAAAACACTAAACATGTAAAATCAATTCTAAGAAAAATAATATGACTTAGTATAGAAATAAAGTACTTACATGTGAAATGAAACAAAATTAATAAATCTAGCCAAAGCTTTGCTGGCTACCACTACTAGAACCGCTACTAGCCACCACCTCTAACCACCTTGGGAGTGTCAACACACCTCGAGGGATTGGAAACTGTCAAACAATTAGCTCCCTTGGAATTTTGGGGGCCAACTACTCTAGTGTGTGGGATGAGAATGGCCAAAGCGGTATTTATAGTTTTTCAACCGCCATTCAAATATTATTTTTTTAATTTTTGGACATGTTGACACATGTTGTGTTAAGTTTTCAAGATTTTTGGGCACATGTGTGAATTTTTGTGGATTCTTGAAAAAAAAATTAGGAATATTTCAATATTATTTCAATTTTATAAATTATTAATTAATTTATTCTTTTTTTCTCAATTTTTAAAAAATATTTATAATATACCATATTTGGTTGATTTAATAATCATTCGGCACCTTGGGGTTGTTCTTACCGAGTATTTTGACACATTTTAGCATTTTGTTGTATTGTTTTATTAATTTTTGTTAACTTCTTTTATAAGTATCTTTATGTTATTAATAGACATTTTAAATTTCCTCATGATTATGCATTTCATGCATGAGGCATATGTTATTTTCATGTCTTTTTCATTTACCTAGTTACTTATTTATATAATTACAATCTTACCCTTTTTTATTATAATTTTTGTAATTATTATTCTATTTTACTTTTTTTACTACTTATTTTTACTTTTAAGGGCAATCTAGTCTTTTTATCACTTTTAGTCATTGTCTTCTTTTGTAAATGATTTATTGTAACTTTTCTAACTTTTGACTACAGTAAATGGTTATTTTATTATTTCTTTAGCTATTATAGGGATTTTTTTATTATTATAGACCTATTATTATTATTTCATTAGAGTTTTACCGATGAATTTAAACTATTATCATAGTGTAAATTCCTAATTTATTTTCTTTATATTCTTCTTCTTATTCATTAGTTTAATTTCTATTATAGATCAATTTGTTCTATGGCATAATTAGCATTTTTAGTTTCATAAGTCCAATCCTATTTAATTCATTAACATCTTCGGTATATTTTCTATACCATAAGGTCGATTAGTATTTAGGGTTAGTGACACTAAAAGATCGAATATTTTGAGTCATCACAAGAGCTGAACAAGGTTTCGATAAATATTAACTTTTTAGCTCAAGATCAACCAAATTCACAAGTTTTATTTGAAATAGAAGGCTTTTAATTAAGCTAAATGTTTCGTTAAATATTTTTTGTCCGTACAAGACTATAGTACATAAAAGTTATTAAAAGCGAGTTAATTTAGGAGTTTTCAATAACAACCGAGTTTACGGATTTAGTAAGTAGATGTTATATGAAAATTTCTGGTAATTGTTCAAGGTTAATAGCTATAATTTTCAAAATCTTTTAAAAATGTGCACGCCTAAACTTATAAAAATTACAAAAAAAAAAAGTAAAATGTGAAATGTGAAATTAATTCACATAAGATGACTATAAGTAACTGGAATTTTGAAGTACTTACAATTAAAAGAGTGAAGTGAAACAATAGCTAAATTATATCCGAAATTCCCGAATTAGCCTAGCAGCCACCACTTACCACCTTACGGCCACCACCGCCCTCCTTTAAAAACTCAAGCGAACTGTGGAAAAACCAATCATGCTAGTGTGTTTAAATTATTATTACATTCGAATAGACACTATAATAACCATTTAGGCATCCAATTTTCACCAAATAGTATTATCAGTTACTATGAAGTTAAAAGATAGAGATAAGAGAATCAAGCAAGCTATTTATAGAGGTTCCGCCTTAAATGTCAATCCTCTCTTCTAGCTATACTACCAAGGACTCGGTTTTCTACACGAGTATCATTCCACTAATCCAAAAATGAATTTGAGATATTACAATCGTTTTACCAACACCTTAGCTTTAAAAATACCCTGCTTTGCCTATCCTATCTCAAATGCTATACACAGATCCACAGGCTTACAAGTAGCTTCTCACTAATACACGTATCTAGCTTTCAAGAATTATCGAAAACAGAAGAGGAAATGAGAATTTGTATTCTCCAAAAATTGATTTGAGTAGAATATGAAAATATATAAAAGACAAAATAGCTTTTAAGTTAATCTTTGAGTTATGATAATGCTCTTTTTTCTGATAAACGAATATTGTACGATTTTGTATTTTCTCCTCTTCTTGAATCTTCTGATTTCTCTTCTATTTATACATAGAAAATGTAATGACTTCATTATTGATGTATTCTTAACTAGAAAGTTTGTTGCCATGATCTTGCTTTGAATGCTTTGAAAATTATCCCAAGAGATTTGTAGATATCTGCAAGATTTGAAACTTAAATCCGATATCTTCATAATATGTTATAGGAATTCTGTTGAATTTATTGTTGAAAATAGTCCAGATTCATCCTTATATTGAGATAGATCTTATTTGCATAAAATCCATTGATGAAATCAATCACTCGCTGATTTTGAAGAATGTTCAAGATCTCTTTTTCTCATCCTTGGGGTCACAAAGATATGTAATCTCTGACGTAATCCTTTTAATTTTGATCTCCTTGTAGCATAACTAGATATACGAGATCAATTATGAATTAATCATGATTTAATTGAATCTTCTAATTCCAAAATTAATCACTTCAATTTCCATGGATATTTTTTCTATTTTAGTGAAAACATATTATCCAAATATTGATTTTCTTGTAGCAAAATCAGATATAAAATTAACCATGAATGATTCAATCTCATAATTCCAAAATTAAACACTTAGATCTCTGTAGATATTTGTCCTACTTTAGTGAAACGAATTGAATATGTTACCCAAATATATTCAATAAGTAGACCTGGGTCTTTAAGATTAAAAATTAACCAACTACGTTGATATATAAAGCTATTATGTTTATATGAACTCGTAACAACAACGCCTTCTGACTTATCTTTTGAGTTCATTGATATATAAAACCGTTTTGTTTATACGAACTTGTAATAGCAATACTTTCTAACTTATCTTTTGAGTAATTAGAAACAACGTAGCTTTCCTTCTAACTCTTAGATCAAATTGTAAATATAATGAACTTCATTAAAAGCATTTAGTACTTTATGTTATTATCAAAATACTTTAAGAGATATCATAATACATATAATCATATAATAAGAATATAACTACGAATTTCCATGTTCCACGGTCGACTAAGATTGCAGAGAATTGAAATTCCCTACCCAAACAATAAAATGGAAAAATAATTATAAATTTTACTAATTTTATTCCTACCTTGAGTTTCTAATAATAAAATTTCATCTAAATAATCTATTAATACATATCTTACTATATCATTCTTAATTCTAATAACTCTTGTCACATCATCTCTTATCCTATCCCAAGATTTTGAAAATTTCCTGTAAATCAATTTAATTGAGGGGTGAGCACACTATGGCTCAATGAGAAAGTAGTGCAATACTCTCAATACCACACATGCACAAACAATTCCAAACATGTTTTCAACTATATGCTATGCATGAATAATCGTATGCAATGCAACATCACATGTGGTCTTTCGATAACCAACATAAAGTATAGGTTTTACGCTCTCTTTAACCTTAGGTTGGAGATTCACATCACTACCATCAGTGTCTAAGTCTTACAACCCAATTAATTTAATCTTATATCTTTATTAGAAATTGTCTCTTAATTTTAATCTCATAAACTCAGGTGTAACTAGCACACCGATTAATAAATACCCTCAAAGATAGATCGGACTCAAAACTGTCAGGACGCGACAATCCCTTAATCACTTAGTTTGCCTCTAACGGAACAGTAATCTTACCTAATTACTTTCAATGCACCCTGTAGCAGTGATGGCCTTCAATTTCATGCAATGCTTATCGGATTTTTATTAGTCGAATATCATTATGTCAATTTAGATTTAGGTGACCAATTTGATAAAACAAATCAAATAAAGTAAACAATTCACAAGAACATAAAACTCCACGATAAATCAACATGCAAAACTGGCTCAATAGTAACATATTACAACCTAATTTCATCAACCACTTCACCACTCAAGCTATCGAACATCAAGTATTTATTTTTGTATCAAAACAAAAACAAATCAAATATTATTCTACTTCAAGAAATTCTTGATTCATCACAATCCAATTTAACCAAGATTAATATACAATTCTTATTCCTCAACAACAACTGAGTCATTCCATTACTTAATCATCAAAATCCTAAAATTTGTAAAAATAAGACCACTAATATACATCACAAATCCTAAATCCATATCGTTACAATCCACACTCCTATTCATGACTTCATTGTCTTAATCTAACAATTTCTCTATTATTATTAATTTATAGTAGTCAACAATATATAAATAATAATTTCACAACTATAAATATATACATACGAAAATATATATATTATTTAACCCTATATATATATATTTGAATTAGTTAGAGGGGTAAGTTTGCAAAACATATTCCCTTACAAATGTGCAAAGAGCGGAAGAAAATATTTATTAGCTTGAAAAGACATAAATTTATACTTGAGACTTTATATAATTGCATGTATAAACATAAGCATACATATGGGGTGAAATTAGTTTTGTTCAAACATATATATATATATATATATATATATATATATACATTCATAATTAGATTTTCATTTATGTATAAAATAATACAGTTTGTCCCATAATATATATATATATATATGCATTAACTGATATAAGGGAAAAGTCAAGCTTATATATTAATTTAGTTTGAAGAAAATAAGGTTGAAATCACGGTATCAAGCTGGTAATGATGGCATTGGCATAATAGCTTAATGCCATCATCTAGATGGTAACGTCTAAATTTTTAGACCCTTCTATTCCCTATGCCATTAGGACGGTATTACTGTACTGTTAGGACGGTATTTATCCATATCATTCAACTTCTAATCTCTTTATAAAATTCCATTCCTAACCCACTTTACACCACTTCTAACTCCAAAATAATAACCACAATAACTATAGCAGCAACCAAGCAAGAAAATACACATACACATATCACAATTAAACACAACATTATAATATACCATAAAGTTTTCCACTCAGTTGTCAATGAGACTCAATCAAAATAATCCTTCAAGAAATAATCTATAAGAGAACACTCAATAGATGTGTCACCAATATCAGAGACATGCATCGTCAAATCGTGATTCATTGGAAAAGAGCACGACGATAAGAATTTATGTCTATTAAAACTGTTTTGTGTTAATTACACTTGTGCCATCTCAAACTCCTCAATTGACGTAACCATTGGAAGGGAAGGAAATAAGGCAAGACGGACCTTGACACTAGATAACAAGCACTTGCAATTACTAAATATTATAAAATTAAGTTATAATTAATTAAATAATTCAAACTAATTTGAAGTTAAAGGGCGTAATTTGTCATATTTGCATCTCAACAAGATCCACACTCTTCACTTTTTCAATGAATGGATACCAAAGTACATAAGCTTGTTAACAAGGAATCATGTTACAGCTCATGCTAGGGACACAAGAAAGAGTCATAAATTGCCAGATAGATTTCAAGATTATATCATGTAACTGTATAACTAGAAATCAGTTTACATAACAAGATCTGAATGTAACAAACAAGGAGCATATAAATAAACGGCTCGAAAGGGAAAAGGGTTTTTACCCCCCTTCTGGAAATCAGATTTCAACTGTGGAGCTTAGGACTGCTCGAAAGTCCCACCTGAAAATACAACACATTCACAATCACAAGTAAAGATTACCGTAACAAAAATAATACGAGAAACAAAATTAAAGAGGAGAGCTTATAGTGTATCTGAAATCCTAACGCGAGGAAGAGAGTGCAAGGAAGAGAGAGTGAGGCCGAGAGAGAGAGAGAGAGAGAAACTTCTAGAATAAATCACACGCCAGAGTAAAATAGACACGGGCTTGGCACGGGTTAAGGCCGAGTAGTGGGCTGGGCTTGGAGAGTTTAATCAACCCAACAAATCACTGTAGAGTCGCTGATCAACAGCTTGCCTAAACCTCTTTTTGTTCTCAAGAAATAACAACTATGACTCCAACCACCAAGATTGCAACCTTCAAGTTCCTTCGCGACTCAACCGGTTGTGGCCGCAACTTCAAGAAGCGAAAATTTTCCTATAGATTGGACAACTCTAGGCCAATATTTGTTGGCAAGAAGGAGAGGTTGTTGAAGCTCACATCCAATTCCACTAGTGACCTGCAATGACAAATGGAATCTGGTAAGGCACTCAGATTGCTCAATGCAACTGTCAAGTCAGGAATTAGGCAAAGACCTAATCAACTCTGGAAGTGATTCTAATATATTAGAAGAGACATTAAGCTCCTCCAGATTGCTCAATGCAACTATCAAGTCAAGAATGGCCTTTGGCTGATTATTAGAGACATTGATCACTAGAAATCCACACAACATCCCAAACAAGCTCTCTAGCAAAACCTTAATTTTCCGCCCCAAAAGATCCAATCTTTCTCTATTTTCCTTCACCAATTCCCCAATTTCATCGCTCAAGTCACAATTCAAACCACCAAATACACCAATGTTGTCACCAACAGCGTTGCGGCCACTTACTTCTGCACCTTCATAAACTCTAACCAGCCTTTCCTCCACGTCTATCACCATCATCTCGCACCTCTGGTATGCCTCGTCTCTCTCCATGATCTCTTTATAGATACTCTTCCCTCTCTCCACTTCCTCATGACACACTCGCTCTCTCTCCGCTAGAACTGCCCTCCACTCCAACCTATCCACAGTCTCTAGCCTCTTGGAGAGTACGATCTCCTCCAGCTTCTTCGACGGCGCCACATCGATCTCCTAAAGTTTGGACCTAGCGCACGAGACAGCCTCATGGTCAGGACACACGCTAAGGGATTGGAGAGCAGCGCATTTACGCGCCACGTCAGTAGCGAGGCCAGACTTGGAGATAGAGGAGGGGGAAGGGGGAGTCTGAGGATTGAGGAAGGAGCGGTCAGGTTAGGGTGGTGCTCAAGTTGGGTTTGCGGGTTTGGGGATGAAGGGGGGTGCTTTAGGGGGATTATGGTGCCCATGGATTGGGAATGGTACATCATCGTACAGGAGAGAGATGGATGGATTTTGGGTTTGGATTTCGACTTTCGGATCGAATGCATCATATCGGGTTCAGATCCTTATTTTAGTTTCAACTTATCAATTTTAGTTCACTTTTTCAATCTAAGTCGGAAGAGAGAAGGAGAGGGAAAGGGAGAGGAGTGGTTAAAAGGAAGTGAAGAAATGTGTAGAAGAGAGAGAGAAGGTGTGGGAAATGGAAGCAACTAGAGCTGGAAGTATCAAAAGAAGTAATTTTTTTTTTTTTAGTTTTAAATTCGTATGGATTTAAAGTTCGAAATTTACCAAGCAAGTATGGTATTAATGCAAAGCAATCCTTTCAAGGGTCGTAATAGCGCTTATAGTTTTTTATTTAGAGTCAGTATAAGAAAATTATGGATTTTTGAAGTTTTTGAGAAGTTTTCATAATAGCTACAAAGGAGAAAAACAAAAGAAGAAAAGGAAGAAGGAAGAAAAAAAAAAGGGCTCTAACCGAGGAGGAGAATTGAAATGAGGAGAAAGAAAGAATTTGACAAGTAAATATAGATAAGATAGGAAAATATCTATTTAACGGTTTGATTAGCACGTATATTAATATTTTATTAAATTATTTAAATTATAGTATTTTATATGAAAATTTATATATATATTAGATAAAATATTTTGAATATAAATATATACTCAAAAATTATATTTATCTATTATAAATCTAAAATTTTAATTTTTACTTGTTATTTATTATAATTACCTAACGGATCATGTTTCTTTCTTATTTTTCTATTTTAAAGTCTATTATTATTTGTTATAAAATTTCCATCATGTGTAAATTATTAAAGTAGCATTAATATATTGAAGTGATTTAATTTTTATTGTTAAATTTTTTTTAAGTTTTAAAATCATGAAAATATTTCCTTACTACCCTAGTCTAGAAATATTTATTATTCTACTTGTTTTAGTATAGTTTTTCTAAATTTCTAAGGTGTTATAGATATAGAAGTAAAACATAAAAACAAAGCCCAAGCTAACGTCTTATTCATCTTCAACTGAACTCACTATAGGACTAAATGGAACCATAGGACCTATGAACAGAAAATGGCAACGAAAAAATAATCACAAATCAATCAACCTAAGTGAAACCATGAAACAAAGTGTATGTGAACACAAGATTACAGCAAATGAACAACCACGAATCGATAAAGTCCTAATTAATACTATAATTCAGATTCTACATAAACATGAGATTACAACAAATAAAAATAACGAATCAATGATTTTCTGTGTAAAACATCCATAACAATTCTATGCGAAAAGTAGATTACAACTTCCTCTGAGTAAAACAATCAAACCGATACTGTATTAACGACAGAACAACAAGCAAACAAAAACGAAACAAGGTACTCATTGAGTAAAGCTACAATGGCAGGTAAATCAATGGTGAATCAGTGAACCTCGGAGTAGAAGTAAAATAAGAAATGGAGTTCCCAAGACTTACGATTCTCCAGCCTCGTTTGCAAAATTCTTCATCTCCTGAGAATCGATGCCGAGAGTTCTGCAATAAGTAAATCGATAAATTGACGAAACAGTTTAATATCTTTTGACGAGATCCAGAGACATACGTGTGAGGAAAAAAATGTAAGGATGGTGATCAATCATTTATCCTATCGTATCAAATTATAAATTTATTAACCCAAAATAATTTAACGACCTAGCTAGGCAAGTGCACCTATCTAATATAATATAGATTATAATTGGTGTCACCTTCAAGAATCTTAGGAACAAGTATTAGTATTATCATTTTTCTACTATCTAATCTAACTTTTAATGTAAGATTAATAAATTAAATTACTAATTAACTACTTTAATAATCCTAAGATTAATTATAATTGCTATAATAAATAATTTCAATCACAAAAACATTCATCTTGATCCACTCTAAACCCTAACTTTCTTATAATAAGATATTGACTAATTAATTGTTTATGCTTTGCACTACAAGAATTCTCAATAAAACTAATTACTCTCTCGAGTTAATTAATTAATAACCTAATACGGAATAGTGGAGACATCTCCTTCACTATCGCCTCATAAGATTTCATTAAGTTCACAATTCTCAATTAAAGATTAAATCTTTATGTGGAAAATAGAAGTTTTCCTACCTCTAGGTAAAATATGCAATCTTTCTATTCATGAAGATCTATCCTATTAGACGAGAACTCTCTCTATCTAACAAGAATCATACATGTAATCAATTCACACGCATAAATTAATTATATAGCAGTAAAACACATGAATAGATATAAAGACATAAACTTTTAATTAATCAATAAGTAACTCAATCACATGGTTTAGAGTTTCACAAGATGCAGGGCATATAAATCTACTCCTCCATAAAATCTATAATAATCACAAGAAATCTAGAGAAATAGTAATGATTCATGATGAAAAGAATAAACTCCCGTAATCGTTTTGTCTTTTTCGATGATGCTCTAGCGATTTTTCTCTCCAAATCTGTGATTTTTGCTCTCCTAAAGTTTTTAAAATGACTATGAGAAAAATAAAATCAAATCCCTAATTTTCGTAATGAAGCGAGTATTTGTAATTTAGGAATTTTTGTCGCATGTACGGCCTGGTACACACCTGTGCTTGGGGCCATGTAAGCTAGAAAAACGTAAAATTTTGACTTTCCGGTTTCTACATGGCCTCCTGTACGGCCATGCTCAAGGTCGTACACTCCGAGATTCCTACGATTTCTTCTCTAGGAATATTTCTTACTTCAGCACGACTTATGCAACGGCTAGGGCACAATTGCACAATGTATTCTGATCACTTTTTACTCCCTAACACTAGCATCAGCACGACCATGATGAAAGTTGTGCATACGTGAAAATCACTTTTTCTCATATTTTTCCAGATTGCGCTTCGTTTTCACTCGAATCTTCTTTAAATCTTTACTTTACACTCTTTAACCCCAAAATCAAATATTAAGCACTTAAGTATCTTTTTCTTAACAAATTCGCACAAAATTCATAAAATTTCATATTCAATAAGCATTGTAAATAAGGTTCTTTTAACACTTATCAAAATTTCCAACACTTAAATGTTTGCTTGTCCTCAAGCAAACAAAATAAGAACAAGAGAAAACTCTATCATAAATTATACTAATTATAATCTTCAAATCACAAGCAACATTTTTTACTCAATTAATTCTTAATAACTTGTTAGTGCCTATTGCTCAAACTTACCATAATTGTATGTGTACTTGGCATACAATAGTTTGACTTTTCAAATTAATCCAAGTAAGCTAAACCAATATCCTCACAGTTTAGCAATCGCTTTCAAAGTTACAAAGGAAATAACAAATCAAACAAAATCCAAGTTACTTAGTTGCATTTCACCACTTACCAAAAAGTATATAAATCATTCAATTATTTTTCAAAGCATAACAACAAGAAGTGAAAGTATATGGCATCTATTATTCCCCTAGATTATTTTCCTTTTTCTTTCAAGTCTCTTTAAAAGTTTTTTTTTTCAATTAAATAGAACTAAGTAACCCATGTAGCGAGCTCTCAGCCGATAATCTTGGGCTCATCACCTAAGTTAACAGACGTTATTCCCTTAATAGAGGGCATCCCTACGGGCTTATTTACTCGAGTTACAAGACTCGATAAACTTGTCTTTTTGATATCCCTTAAAGTTATGATAATCTCATCGATCAGTTATCCCAAGACAGATGACCTTAGATGACTAGGTTTTAAAGAGACCCCATCAAACCTCCCTTACCTTAAGACATAGAGACTTGATATTGATATTTTTTTTTTCAAAGAGACCTTTTCAAGAAAAATTACCAAGTTAATAATTCCATATGCCCCTTTCACAAAAGGTTGAAAGAACCCTCAAAATGATTGAATATTAAATATACTAGTTAGTTAACTTAAAAACACAACTAATTCACTTGAAACTAAGAATTTCCATTTACTTCGTAACTCTAAATTCAGCTATGAAACAGCAAATAGATTTATCTCACTTGGATTTCATCCTAAAACTCTAACTAAGTATACTAAGCCCAACAATAGGTGAGTAAGGCACACAAAGTCACTACTTTTACATGTGTGTGTACAAGAATGCTATGTCTAAATTTTAATGAGTATAATTTCAAGGTTTCTACTTTTCACTAATTCAAAATCAAAATTAAAACTCAATTGCTAACTTGTAAATAGAATAAAATTTGATTAATAAGAGCACAAAGTGATCCGAACCTAATTGCTTCTATCTTTATATCCCTTTCCCACACTTAAGTAAGACATTGTCCTCAATGTCTTTTCGAAGTAAGCAAACAAAGAAAAGAGATAAAAGAAAAATTAAGAAATAAAACAAAGAGGACACTAAGGACTTCCTTGATGTGCAGCACCTATAAATTTGGGTTGTAGCAAAACAAAGTTCGAGCATCATCAAACCTAAAAAAAAAAAAAAAAAAAAAACAAGCTAAAAAAAATTCAAAGTTAGTCTATCCTAGTTGAGAGACTAATCATTCAGCCAAGTCAAATATAGAGTCTTCCTAGAAGGGAGCCCAATTAAGTACAAATGAGAACAATAGAGAACTAAAATAGTCTAAATAAAAAAAAATATGGAAGTTGAAAATGTAAAGTAGTAGAATAGCTTGCGCTCAATCTTCATCTTCGCTCCTGTCAGCAAGGTCTATAGCTATTATATCATCTCCCTCATCATCATCCTCTTCTTCAATATCAACACCCTCATCATCTTCCTCTTTAGAATTAGAGGACTCAACTATAACTAGGTCCTTTCCCTTTCTCCTAGATGGTGCCAGAGTATCTTCATGTAGTGAAGTGGATTCGGGAGAGGAATCATGCGTGGGGAGATCACTTGGCGGTGGGAGTAACAGCCAGCTAGTCATCCAAGAAATGCCCATACTGCACTACAAAAGCGTTTATTCTTCTACCTTTCCTTCTTGTTCAGCTTCCTCTCTTCTTGGAATTCTCATTTTAAACTTTGGAGTTCATCTTTGAGAGGGTGGGCATTTGAAGTTAACGCAGCACCAAAAGTATAAGTTCCTTTCGTTAGCATTGAATACTTTGACACAATGGGGAAATCAAGTAACTTGACCAACCCCCATAGCCGGAATGGGCCATTCGAAATTTTTGTTGTAGGGACACTTGCTTCCTCGGGATTGGGGGCTCGAAAGATGTCATATCCTTTCAAAAATTTTGTTATATAGCCTCCACAATAGATTCCCTTTGCTCGAGGATCAGTAGCCTGCCTATATAGGAACTTGGCAACTTCAATTCCTATATTGATCTTAAAGTGGTTAATCATAGTATAAAGATGAAAATTTTCAAAGTTTTTTACCACCCCATTTCCTTCCTCCAATGGTGTGTGCCAAGAGGTGGTGGACCACTTTTAGATCATTATTCCGAATGGAAGATGCTTTAGACTTTAAAGGGTGATAACGAACTTCCGGTTTCACAAAGTTGTTCCTAATTTCTTTGCGCGGACATGTCTTCCGACCAAGATGCGAGTAATCTTTGGAAATTCACTACGTTAATGTCAGCTGCGGTGTACAAGCCCAAACCAAAATGTAGGCAAAGTATGTTTCTGGCCATAAACCTGAAAATTTAGACAATGACGATCAAGTTGTAAGGTGGAGAGAAATTCAAGCATGACCTCTCTATAAGTCAGTTCTTAAATTTTGAAGAAGGTGGCCCATGGCCCAACACTAATGATTTTTCGAATGCATTCTTTGATGTCGTAGGCTCAAAGTATTCTCCAGTTAAGGTATTCGTTGTTCCCGAATGTCAAGGACTCTAGTCTTTTGCGATGGTCTTTACTACAATCTTCGTCAGAGTATTTGGAAGGAGCTTCAGGCATGACATCTCTTTGTGAAGGGGTTTGTTATCGCTTGTGAAAGCTAGAAGGTGGTGCTTGTGGTTGTTAAGATGTGGAGGTGGTTTGTGTTCTCTTCTTTATTGCTACCCATATACATAAAAGAAGTATAATAGTGTTCAAGATCAAAGGCTAGCCAAAGTGATTTCTATAACTTAATTGAATTGTAAAAGAGCTCACAATGATGCATAACATCTAAAAACGAGTTATATAAGAAAAGAGTAATGAAATAGGCATCAATATGTGACGAGAAAAATCAAAAGTAGTTTACAACAAGCAGCACAGTCGTCCGCATGACTGTGCAGTAGGTGGGGTAGGAGTAAAAACAAGTAAAAATTTAAATTAACACGAGCACAGAAATTTAGCCGTGCAGAAGGTCATGCTGAAGGGTGAAGACAATAGAAGTGCAAAAACCATAGCAAAACTCTATGAATTTCTACTTTAGTTCATAGAAATTCAACAACACCCAATTTTGAATGCTTAAGAGCCCTAGATTTTCAAAATACACACTACAACTCAAGATTAATGGGGCTATTGAAATCAAATGACTTCAACAACAATAAATTGCACATTGGTGAGAAAAGCCCCAAAAGTTATGAAACCCTAAGTGCAAAATGAGATCTTTTATGTGTTATGGAGTGTTCAAAAATCTCATAGCAGCACAAAGGGGTGGAGAAATTAGATATGTATTACAATGATATGTTTCGTATGCAACCACCACTACCTCATGCTTTCCTATTCATGAAACCACATCTACATATGTTAGAAAAAAAAACACACAACAAAAAAAAAATTCACAAATTATAGCTGTTAGGTCCTGACATGTTCATCGACACGGAAAGAAGGACTTACTTGGATGATGATCTAGAAGATCAAAGATAGAGTGAAACAAGAGGGGAAGGGATTGGAGTGCAAAGGTGGAGTGTCATGAGGGGGGTGTAAGGAGAAAGTGTGTGAAAGGGAGGTAAAATGAGAGAGCATGTGGGAGATGCAGAAAAAAAAAAAAAAAAAAAACGGGCTTATATATGGGTTCTCTGCATAGGCGTGTGCACGGCCATGCTCGGGGCCATACAAAGTGCAAAAAAAATTATTCGAAGCTATCCTGCTAGGGAATCAAAATGCCCTGACATCTGCATAGCCGTACTCAGGGCCATGCAAGGTAAGAAAAAGTGATCTAAGGCTCTTATTAGGGGGGGGGGGGGGTGGCGAAGTGCCCTAGCTCCTACAAGCCCATGCTCAAGGTCATGCAAGTTGCCAAAAAGTGCCCAAAAACTCTTACTAGGAGGGTGCGAAGTTCCCCAGCTCCTGTACACCCATGCTCAAGGCCATATAAGGTGCAAAAAAGTGCCTAGAAGCTTCTCTTGATGTGTGTACTACTTATTCTCAAGGTTGTGCAGGTAGTAGCAGAGTGTACAAAAATCAAATCCTATTTGTCGAAGCTACTGGATCCATGGAGTTGGTCATAGGCACCTTAACATAATAAAAAGGTCAAGAGAATAACTTACCAAGTGCACTTGAAAAATTAGTTACCGAACTTCCTTACTTGGTTGATGCTTCCCCACACTTGAAGATAACTCCTACTCCACATAAGTAAATGGAATTTGTCGCTGCACATTTGCACTTTTTTTGTTCAAAGAGCAAAGTTAACATGATGAAGCAAAAGTAAAATAAAAAAGGAACTTAACATATCTAAGTTAATCATGAGTTGCCTCCTATACAGCACACTTTTTTAATGTTGTTGGCTCGACATCCTTCACTTTAGTTAATTAACTATCTAGTAATTGGAGTTGAGACTCCTCATGATATTCATGTGTTGTCCCGTCTCTCAAGTATAGTTTCAGTCGATGGCCGTTTACTTTGAAATTGTCATGCTCCGAGTGTTCAAGCTCCACTACACCATGCGAAAAGACTTGTTTGACTACAAAGGGGCTAAACCATCTTGATTTCAACTTCCCAAGAAAAAGTTTCAACTGAGAATTAAATAAAAGTACTCGGTCCCCTTCCTTGAACTCCCTTAGATGGCGGATGTGTCTATCATGATAGTCTTTCATCCTTTCCTTATATATCTCATATTCTCATATGTTTGTCTCCTCCGCTCATCAAGTTTGTTTAGATGTAGCTTCCTCTTGAATCCAGCAGCTTCTGAATCGAGATTTGCCAACTTGATTGCCCAATATGCCTTGTGTTTGATCTCTATCGGTAGGTGGTAGGACTTTTCGTAAACCAGTCTATAGGGAGTGGTTCCCAAGTGTGTTTTGTAGGCTGTCCGGTACACCTACAAGGCATAGTCGAGCTTGTTAACCCAGTCTCTTCTATTATGCTGGACTGTTTTTTCTAAGATTCCTTTCAATTCATGATTAGAAACTTCAACTTATCCGCTTGTTTAGGGGTGGTAAAGTGTAGCAATTCGATGTGTCACCCCATATTTCCTTAGCACCCTCTCCAATTAAGTATTACAAAAGTGTGTTCCCCTGTCACTTATAATGGCTCTAGGGAGTCCAAAACGGGATAACAACTTCTTAAGGAACTTTATAACGATTCGAACATCATTTATGGGTAGAGCTTGTGCCTCCACCCATTTAGGGATATAGTCCACTGCTACCAAAATGTGTATGTTCCCGGAAGAAATAGGGAATGGTCCTATAAAGTTAATGCCCCATAAATAAAAAATGGTGTATTCCCTACTCGCTAACATCTATCACAAGTGACGCAGCAACGGTGAGCATCCTTAAATATTGTAGGCCAATAGAAACCGACTTCCAAAACTTTATGAGTAGTCTTATTGGTTGAGTGGTGACCATTGGTAGGGCCAAAATGACAGTCCCCAAGGATTTTCCACCCCTCTTCATGTGAGACACATCTCCTTATAACTTGATCTCCATAAACCCGAAAGAGGAATAGGTCATCCTAGTAGTAGTATTTAAGTTCTAAAAAGAAATTCTTTCTTACATGGTAGCTTAGGTCATTAGGGAGGACTCTTACCGCAAGATAGTTTGCAAAGTTAACAAACCAAGGAGTGTTCTTGTACATAAGCTGGCAAACGGCATATAATTTTTCTTCAAGAAAGGAGTCATTAATGTCTTCTTCCTTCAGCTCCTCTAAACAGGGGTTCTCAAGCCTTGAGAGGTGATTAACTGCTAGATTATTGGCCCCCTTTTGTCACAAATTTCTAAGTCGAATTCTTATAGGAGTAGAATCCACCGAATAAGTTTAAGCTTCGCGTCTATTTTCATCAACAAAAATTTCAGGGCAAAGTGATCGGTGTAGACAATCACCTTAAACAAAATTAAATACGGCCAAAATTTGTCAAATGCAAATACCACAGCCAGCAACTCCTTCTTTATAGTAGTGTAATTCACTTAGACATAATTAAGAGTCCTGCTAGCATAGTAGATGGGTTGAAAGTGTGTCTTGCCTTTGTCCCAGAACCGCTCCAATTGCATAGTCACTTGCATCACACATGAGTTCAAAGGGCAAGTTCCAATTAGGAACTATCATGATGGGTGCATGGGTTAGTCGTTCCTTAAGCACGTCAAAGGCATGCTTACGGTCAAGGGTGAAGACAAAAGGTATATCCTTTTCCAATAATCGAGTCAATGGTCGAGCTATTTTGGAGAAGTCCTTTATAAAGCGTCTGTAAAAACCAGTGTGCCCTAGGAAACTTCTAATAGCCTTAACTGAATTTGGTGGTGGAAGTTTTTTAATCACATCAACCTTTGCTCGATCAACTTCGATACCCCTATAAGAGACTTTGTAGCCGAGTACAATGCCCTCCTTACACATAAAGTGACATTTCTTCCAATTCAATACAAGATTAGTCTCTTCGTAGCGAGTAAGCATCCTTTCTAAATTCTCCAAACAATTTGAGAAAGAATCACCAAAGATAGAAAAGTCATCCATGAAGACTTCCATAATTTTCTCTACCAGATCATCAAATATAGCTAACATACACCGCTGACATGTAGTCGATGCGATACATAACCCAAATAGCCTTCGCTTACAAGCATACGTGCCATAAAGACAAGTGAAGTTGGTCTTCTCCTAATCCTTTAGAGCTATCGGTATCTGCAAGTATCCAGACATCCCATCAAGGTAGCGATAATACATGTGTCCGGCCAGTCTCTCCAACATTCGGTCTACAAAGGGAAGTGGGAAGTGGTACTTTTGAGTGGCATCATTCAGCTTTCTGTAATCTATACACACACACCACCCAGTGATGGTACACATTAGTATAAGTTCATTGTTCTCATTGGGGACCACCGTCATCTCTCCCTTCTTTGGTACCACTTGTGTCAAAATAACCCAAGGGCTATTTGATATTGGATAGATTAGTCCCACATCAAGGAGCTTGATAACTTCCTTCTTAACTACCTCTTTCATATTGGGATTGAGCTTATGTTGTGGTTGTACTAAAGGCTTGAATCCTTCTTCAAGTAATATTTTATGCATGCAGAAAGAGGGGTTGATACCTTTGATGTCTACTATTTTCCAAGCGATGGCCCATTTATGTGCTCTCAAGACTGTGAGCAATTGATCATTTTGCTCTTTAGATAAATCAGAGGCTATGATAACCGGTAGCTTGGAGTCTTCTGTAAGGAAGGTGTATTTTAAATAATCTGGAAGTTGTTTTAATTCTAATACTAGCGACTCTTCTATTGAAGTTTTCAGTCTTGCCTCTCTACTAACACTCAAGTCTTCAAATCCTCTCTGAGGTGTAATTTCTTCTACAGCGTTAAGTTGCTCATTGAGTGTTTTGACCTCAGAGTTGTTTATGTCCTCCTACTCTCCTCTAACTAGAAACTTTAACTAATTCTTGTATAAGATCTCGTTAATATGCTTGTTGACTGAGGAATCAACAATATCCACGTAATAGCAAAAATCATCTACACACATGAAGTGTTTCATGGTGATGGCCATTTTGATCACCAACTCTTCATCCCCTATCCTTAATGTAAGCTTGTCATCCTCTACATCTATCACTGCCCCGGTGGTAGCGAGGAATGGTCTTCCTAGGATTAAGGGCATATCCCCATCCTCATCTATGTCTAAAATCACAAAGTCAACCAGGTATATGAAGTTCCCTACCTTTACCAAGACATCCTCAATGATCCCTTTAGGGATTTTCACATATTGGTTATCCAGCTGCAGACTCATTTTAGTGGGCTTTGGTTCAACTAAACCCAATTTCTTAAAGAAGGAATATGGCATGAGGTTAATGCTTGCTCCAAGATCAGCCAATCGACTGAGATGTCACCAACCAAACATGGAATTGTAAAGCTTCTTGGATCCTTTAGCTTTGGAGGAAGTTGTTTTGAATGATAGATGAGCAGTTTGCTCTTACCTCTACCGTGGACACATCCTCCAACTTTCGCTTATTGGATAAAATCTCCTTTAGGAACTTGGCATATTTGGGCATTTGCAAAAGTGCCTCAACAAAGGGAATATTGATGTGTAGCTATTTGAAAAGTTCGAGAAATTTGCCAAACTATTTCTTGTCTTTGCTTTGATTGAGACAAGTCGGATATGGAATTTTTGGCACATACTCTTCAACAGACGGTGGTGATTATCTTTCGGGTTCTTGCTTCTCAAATTTTACCTTTTCCTTCTCAAGCATTTTGCCAGCCTCTTGGTTCTTCTCCAATTCTTTTCCAGTTTGCAGTTCCTTCCCACTCCTCAAGGATATAGCTTTTGCTTGCTCCTTTGGATTATTCTCAATGTTACTAAAGAGGGAACTCAGTTACCTCTTAGACATCATTTTAGCCAACTAGCCAATTTGCTTCTCAAGGTTATGAATATAGACCTCTTGGTTCCAATGTCTTACCTCAGAACTTTAAATTAATTGGCTCATCAAATCCTCTAAGTTGGTTTTCTTTTCTTGCTGAGGTGGCTGAATTAGTGGATTGGGCATAGGTTGGTAAGGAAGCATTTGTTGCTTTTGAAATCCCAATGATGGAAAGTTAGATCTCTGGGCGTTTTGATTACTATAGGAAAGGTTGGGGTAGTTTCTTATGCTAAGGTTGTAAGTGTTGCTATATAGGTTGTACTGTTGCCTGTTTTGATTCACAAGATCGTCCACTTGCTCATATTGCTCATAGGGGTCCATATTTTCACCGGCATCTTCCACTTGATGTTGTGATACTTGAGAATTCTTAAGGTTTGAGACTTGATGATTGAGAGCTTCCATCTTTGCCACCAAAGTAGTCATAAGATCTACTTCATACTTCCCTACCACTTTTTGTTTGCTTCGGTTGTTGCCCCGCTGATAATTATTTTTAGCTATATCAGCGAAAAATTTCAAAGATTCTTCTGGGTTCTTAGAATTCAATGTATCGCCAGCTGCGACATCTACCAACTGACAGGTGGTTAGATTAAGCCCATTCAAAAAGATCTGAACCTGCATCCATGTAGGTAATTGATAGTATAGGCACTTTCTTAACAACTCGGTCTATCTTTGCCAAGCATCGTACATGGTCTCACCATCTTGTTACATGAATTAAGCGATGTCATTCCTAAGTTTGGTTGTCTTGCATGGAAGGAAGTAGTTATCTAGAAATTGCTTGACTGTATCATCCCATGTAGCTAAAGCTCTAGGGCCTAATGATTGAAGCCAGTTTTTAGCCTTCCCCCTCAGTGAGAAAGGGAATAATCTAATGCATATAGCTTCGTCTGTCATCCCATTATTCTTGAAAGTCTCACAGATTTCTAAAAAGGTTTGAATGTGAGCATGGGGGTCCTTATCAAGTAATCCATCAAATTGGCAATATTGTTACAAAAGTTGAATCACCACTCCCTTAATTTCGAAATTGTTAGCCCTAATGGGAGGCTTCACAATGGTTGGCCCTATTCCATCTAAGGTTAGCCTTGCATAGTCTAGATTAGTCTTGGGTAGATCCTTAGCCATGGTCTCCTGTGTTTCCTCTTTGATATTCTCCAGTAATCCTATCCCACTATTCAAAAATTCTACAATTGATTTCATGTCCTTCACTACTGTTGCAACTTTTATAATAGACGTTCTTCCCTTGATTTCCAATTGTCCAAAAGATTCAACAAATGTATTCTTGTGAATCTTGCGGAGTGTTCTCTCAATCTCGGGGTCTAAATTAAGAATGTTAGAAGGGAGAGTCCTTGTCATGCACTACAAAAGTAACAGCCACGAGTTAGAGTATTCTAAAGATAAAGAGAGTAAAAAGAAATAAAACAAATAAAATAAATGACTAAAGTAGCAAATAATAAAGTTTTCCTAATATTGTTTCGTTAGATCCCTGGCAACGGTACCAAAAACTTCATGAGTCATTTATTCGATCATATTAAATTATAAATTTATTAACCCAAAGAAATCTAACGACCTAGTTAAGCAAGTACACCTATCTAATATAGTATAGATTACAATGAGTGTCACCCTCAAGGATCTTAAGAACAAGTACTAATATTACCATTTTTCTACTATCTAGTCTAACTTTTAATGTAAGATTAATAAATTAAATTAGTAATTAACTACTCTAATAACCATAAGATTAATTATAATTGCTATAATAAATAATTTCAATCACAAAGACATACCCTTCATCTTGATCCACTCTAAACCCTAACTTTGTCATAATAAAGTATTGACTAATTAATTGTTTATACTTTGTATTGTAGGAATTCTCAATTAAACTAATTACTTTCTCGAGTTAATTAATTAATAACCTTATAAAGAATAGTGGAGACCTCTCCCTCACTATCGCCTTATAAGATTTTATTAAGTTTACAATTCCCAATTAAAGATTAAATCTTTATGCAAAAAATGGAAGTTTTCCTACCTTTAAATAAAACATGCAATCTTTCTATTCATGAAGATCTATCCTATTAGATGAGACCTCTCTCTATCTAACAAGAATCATACATGTAATCAATTCGCACGCATAAATTAATTACATAGCAGTAAAACACATGAATAGATATAAAGACATAAACTTTTAATTAATCAATAAATAATTCAATCACATGGTTTAAAGTTTCACAAGATGCAGAGCATATAAATCTACTCCTCTATAGAATCTACAGTAATCAGAAGAAATCTAGAGAAATAGTAATGATTCATGATGAAAAGAATAAACTTCCATAATTGTTTTGTGTTTTCCGATGATGCTCCAGCAATTTTTCTCTTTAAATGTGTGATTTTTGCCCTCCTAGGGTTGTTAGAATGGCTATAAGAAAAATAAAATTAGATCCCCAATTTTCGTAATGAATCGAGTATTTATAGTCTAGGAATTTTGGTCACATGCACGGCCTGGTGCACTCCTGTGCTCGGGGCCATGTATGCTAGAAAAACGTAAAATTCTAACTTTCCAATTTCTGCATGGCCTCCTACACGACCGTGCTCGAGGTCATGCACTCCAAGATTGTTGCGGTTTCTTCTCTGGGCATATTTCTTACTTCAGCACGACCCTCTGCACGACTTGTGCAACGGTTAGGGCACAATTGCATGATGCATTCTGATCGCTTTTTACTCTCCAGCACTAGCATCAGCATGGCCATGTTGAAGGTTATGCACACATGAAAATCACTTTTTTCTCATATTTTTTCAAATTTCACTTTGTTTTCACTCGAATCTTCTTTAAATCTTTACTTTGCACTCTTTAACCCCTGAAATCAAATATTAAGTACTTAAGTGTCTTTTTCTTAACAAATTCGTACAAAATTCATAAAATTTCATATTCAATAAGCATTGTAAATAAGGTTCTTTTAACACTTATTGGGTAGTAATATTATGGTGGGGAAAAAAAAAAGTAAGGGTGTTAGTCATTGATGCAAGGATAAAAAGTAAAGGTATTAGTATTATGGTGGAGAAAAAAAAAAGTAAAGGTGTGGTGATAGTATTATGGTGAAAAAAAAAAAGAGTAAGGGTATGGTGGAGTATTATGGTAGAAAAAAAAAAAAGGGTAAGGATACAAGGAAGAAAAAGTAAGGGTATTTGTATTAAGGTGTTAATAATTAGTGCGAAGAAAAAAAACGTAAGGGTGGTAGTAATATGGTGGGGAAAAAACAAAAGTAAGGGTGCAATAATAGTATTATGATGGGGAAAAAAAAAAGTAAGGGTGCAGGGAGGAAAATGTTAGGGTGTTAGTAATTGGTACAAGGAAAAAAATGTAATGGTGGTAGTATTATGGTGGGAAAAAAAAAAAAAGGTAAGGGTGCGGGAAAGAAAAAGTAAGGGTGTTAATAATTGGTATAGGAAAAAAAGCGTAAAAGTAGTAGTATTATGGTGGAAAAAAATGTAAGGGTGTAGTGGTAATATTATGGTGAGAAAAAAAAAAGTAAGGCTGTGGTGGTAGTATTATGGTAGGAAAAAAAGTAGTAAAGGTGCGTTGATAGCATCATGGTGGAAAAAAGAAGTAAGAGTGTAGAGAAGAAAAAGTAAGGGTGTTAGTAATTGGTGCAGTAAAAAAAACCTAAGGATAGTAGTATTATGGTAGAAAAAAAATAAGGGTACGATGGTAGTATGATGGTAGAAAAAAAAAAGTAAAAGTGCAGGGGAGAAAAAGTAAAAATGTTAGTATTAGGGTGTTAGTAATTGGTGTGAGGCAAAAAAAGTTAAGTATTGTAGCATTATGATGGGGGGAAAAAAGGTAAGGGTGTGGTGGTATTATTATGGAAGAAAAAAAAAAGTAAGATGCAGGGAAGAAAAAGTAAGATTGTTAGTAGGTAGTAATATTATGATAGGAAAAAAAAAAAGTAAGGATGTGGTAGTAGTATTATGGTGGGAAAAAAAAAAGTAAGGGATGGGGGAAGAAAAAGTAAGGTTGTTAGTAATTGGTGCTAGAAAAAAATGTAAGGGTGGTAATATTGTGGTGAAAAGAAAAGGTAAGTGTGTGGAGAAGAAGAAGTAAAGGTGTTAGTATTAAAGTATTTGTAATTAGTACAAGGGAAAAACTTAAAGGTGATAGTATTATGGTGGAAAAAAAAAGGGTGCGTAGAAGAAAAATTAAGAGCGTTAGTATTAGAGTATTAGTAATTGGTGTGGGGAAAAAAACGTAATGGTGGTAGTTTTTTGGTAGAAAAAAAAAAGGATGGGATGATAGTATTATGGTAGAAAAAAAAGTAAGAGTGCAAGGATGAAAAAGGGTGTTAGTAATTAGTACGAAGAAAAGAACATAAATGTGGTAGTATTATGATAGAAAAAAAAAGTAAGAGTGTGATGATAATATTATGGTGAAAAAAAAAAGAAGTAAAGGTGCAGGGAAGAAAAAGTTAGAGTGTTAGTAATTAGTGCAAGAAAAAAACATAACACATAATGGTGATAGTATTATGGTGGGAAAAAAAAATAAGAGTGTGGTGGTAGTATTATGGAGGGAAAAAAAGTAAGGGTATGGGAAAGAAAAAGTAAGGATATTAGTAATTGGTGTAGGGAAAAAAACATAAGAATGGTAGTATTATGGTGGGAAAAAAAGGTAAGGGTGTGGTGGTAATATTATGGTGGGAAAAAAAAAACAAGTAAGGGTATGGTAGTACTATTATGGTGGGAAAAAAAAGTAATAGCATCATGGTGGGTAAAAAAAAAGTAAGAGTGTAGAGAAGAAAAAGTAAGGATGTTAGTAATTGGTACAGTAAAAAAAAAAAAAACTAAGGATGGTAGTATTATGGTGGGAAAAAAAAGTAACAATGTATGAAAAAAAAGTGTTACTATTATGGTGTTAATAATTGGTGTAAGGAAAAAAAGCGTAAGTATGGTAGTATTATGATAGGAAAAAAAAAAAGTAAGGGTGCAGTGGTAGTATTATGGCGGAAAAAAATAAGAGTACAGTGGTAATGTTATGAAGAAAAAAAAAAAGTAAAGGTGCAAGAAAGAAAAAATAAGATTATCAGTAGTATTATGATGGAAAAAAAAAAGTAAGGATGCGATAGTAGTATTATGGTGGAAAAAAAAAAGTAAAGGTGAGTGAAAGAAAAAGTGAGGGTATTAGTAATTGGTGCTAAGAAAAAAATGTAAGGGTGGTAGTATTATGGTGAAAAAAAAAAAGTAAGTGTGTGGTAACAATATTATGGTGGAAAAAAAAAAGTAAGGGTGTTAGTAATTAGTGTAGGGAAAAAATGTAAAGGTGGTAGTATTATGATGGGGAAAAAAAAAAGTAAAGATGCAAGGAAGAAAAATTAAGAGTGTTAGTAATTAGTGTAGGGAAAAAATGTAAGGGTGGTAGTTTTTTTGTGGAAAAAAAAAAATAAGGATGGGATGTAGAATTATAGTGAAAAAAAAAAGTAAGAGTGCAAGAATGAAAAAGTAAGCGCATTTGTACTAGGGTGTTAGTAATTAGTGTGTGGAAAAGAACGTAAAGGTAGTAGTATTATGGTGAGAAAAAAAAATAAGAGTGTGGTGATAGTATTATAGTGGAAAAAAAAAGTAAGGGTGCAAGGAATAAAAACTAAGGGTGTTAGTAATTGATGCATGGAAAAAAAAAAATATAAATGTGATAATATTATGGTGGGGAAAAAAAAAAAAGTAAGGATACGGGGAAGAAAAAGTAAGGGTATTAATAACTAGTGCGAAGACAAAAACGTAAGGGTGGTAGTAATATGGTAGGGGGGGGGGGGGGGGGGGGGGGGGAAGTAAGGGTGCAGTAATAGTATTATGATGGAAAAAAAAAAAAAAAACTAAGGGTGTAGGGAGGAAAATGTTAGGGTGTTAGTAATTGGTGCAAGAAAAAAAACGTAACAGTGGTAATATTATGGTAGGAAAAAAAAAAAGATAAGGGTGCGGGAAAGAAAAAGTAAGGGTGTTAATAATTGGTGTAGGAAAAAAAGCGTAAGGATAGTAGTATTATGGTAGAAAAAAATGTAAGGGTGTAGTGGTAATATTATGGTGGAAAAAAAAAAGTAAGAGTGTGGTGATAATATTATGGTAGGAAAAAAAGTAGTAAAGGTGCGGTGATAGCATCATGGTGGGAAAAAAAAAAGTAAGAGTGTAGGGAAGAAAAAGTAAGGGTGTTAGTAATTGGTGCAGTAAAAAAAAAAAAAAACCTAAGGATGGTAGTAAAGGTGTGGTGGTAGTAATATAATGGGAAAAAAAAAATAAGGGTGCGGTGGTATTATTATGGAAGAAAAAAAAAAGTAAGAGTACAAGGAAGAAAAAGTAAGATTGTTAGTAGCTAGTAGTATTATGATGAGAAAAAAAAAATAAGGATGTGGTGGTAGTATTATGGTGGAAAAAAAAATAAGGGAGGGGGGAAGAAAAAGTAAGAGTGTTAGCGATTGGGGTTGGAAAAAAATATAAAGGTGGTAGTATTGTGGTGGAAAAAAAAAAGTAAGTGTATAGAGAAGAAGAAGTAAGGGTGTTAGTATTAAAGTGTTTGTAATTAGTATAGGGGGGAAACTTAAAGGTGGTAGTATTATGGTGGAAAAAAAAAAGGTGTGAAGAAGAAAAATTAAGAGCATTAGTATTAGAGTTTTAGTAATTGGTGTGGAGAAAAAAACGTAATGGTGGTAGTTTTTTGGTAGAAAAAAAAAAAGTAAGAGTGCAAGGATGAAAAAGTAAGAGTGTTAGTAATTAGTACAGAGAAAAGAACGTAAATGTGGTAGTATTATGATAGGAAAAAAAGGGTGCGATGATAATATTATGGTGAAAAAAAAAGTAATGGTGCAAAAAAGAAAAAGTTAGGGTGTTAATAATTGGTGTAAGGAAAAAAACCTAACACATAATGGTAATAGTATTACGGTGGGAAAAAAAAATAAGGGTGTGGTGGTAGTATTACGGAGGGAAAAAAAAAGTAAGGGTATGGGAAAGAAAAAGCAAGGTTATTAATAATTGGTGTAGGGAAAAAAACATAAGGGTGGTAGTATTATGATGGAAAAAAAAGTAGTAAAGGTGCGACGATAGCATCATAGTGGAAAAAAAAGAGTAAGAGTGCAGGGAAGAAAAAGTAAGGGTGTTAGTAATTGGTGCAGTTAAAAAAAAAAACTAAGGATGGTAGTATTATGGTGGAAAAAAAAAGTAACAATGTATGGGAAAAAAAAAAAAGAGTGTTAATATTATAATGTTAGTAATTGGTGTAAGGAAAAAAAAAACTTAAGTATGGTAGTATTATGATAGGAAAAAAAAAAGTAAGGGTGTAGGGAAGAAAAAGTAAGATTATCAGTAGTATTATGATGGGAAAAAAAAAAGTAAGGATGCGGTAGTAGTGTTATGGTGGAAAAAAAAATAAGGATGGGGAAAAGAAAAAGTGAGGGTGTTAGTATTAGGGTGTTAGTAATTGGTGCTGAGAAAAAAATGTAAGGGTAGTAATATTATGGTGGAAAAAAAAAAAGTAAGTGTGTGGTGATAATATTATGATGGAAAAAAAAAAAAGTAAGGGTGTGGGGAAGAAGAAGTAAAGGTGTTAGTAATTAGTGTAGGGAAAAAACATAAAGGTAGCAATATTATGATGGGAAAAAAAAAGTAAGGATGCAAGGAAGAATAATTAAGAGTGTTGTATTAGTATTAGTAATTAGTGTGGGGAAAAAACGTAAGAGTGGTAGTTTTTTTGTGGAAAAAAAATAAGGATGGGATGTAGAATTATAGTGAAAATAAAAAAAGAAAAAGAAAAAGAAAAAGTAAGAGTGTAAGAATGAAAAAGTAAGCCTGTTTGTATTAGGGTGTTAGTAATTAGTGTCGAGAAAAGAACGTAAAGGTAGTAGTATTATAGGGAAAAAAAAAAACTAAGGGTGTTAGTAATTGGTGCATGGAAAAAAAAAAAAGTAAGGATGCGGGGAAAAAAAAAGTATAGGTGTTAGTATTATAGTGTTAGTAATTGGTGCAAGGGTGTCAATAAAAACATCAATACAAATCCAACGAATATAAGCAAACATGGCAATCTCATAACTTATTAAATGTCATATCTAATCAATTTTTAGCTATTAAAATTTTACACTTGAAATTTGAAACTACTAAATATTATATCCAATTGAAATTTTACTTATCAAATTTATTACCTTTATGATATGATAAATAACCATTATTCAAAATTATAATTGCAAGTAAGGTTGTAAATTTGACAAGTAAGGTGTCACGTTTAGTAATTTGCAATTGTATTTTTTTTTTTAGGGAAAAAAAGTATGAATTGTAGTTGTAATTTTATTTTTAAAAAAAAGAGAAGAAAACCTAAATTTTAAATCTTGATTTTGATATTTTCCCTTTATTTATTCTTATAGATTAGGACTATTTTAACCCGATATTTTAATTTTACTATGTAATCTAAATCACTATAGTGGAAAAAACGTAAGGTTGATAGTATTATGATGAAAAAAAAAAAAAAAAAAAGAGTAAGGGTGTGATAGTAATATTATGGTGGGAAAAAAAAAAGTAAGAGTGTGGTAATAGTATTATGGTGGAAAAAAAAAAAGCAAGGGTGTTAGTAATTGGTGCTGAAAAAAAAAAAGTAAGGGTGGTAGTATTATGGTGAAAGAAAAAAGTAAGAGTGTGGTAGTAATATTATGGTGGGAAAAAAAAAAGTAAAGGTGTGGTGGTAGTATTATGGTGAGAAAAAAAAAAGTAGTAAGGGTGCAGTGATAGCATTATGGTGAAAAAAAAAAAAAAGTAAGGGTGTAGAGAAGAAAAAGTAAGAGTGTTAGTAATTGGTGCAAAAAAAAAAACGTAAAGGTTGTAATATTAAGGTGTAGAAAAAAAAATAAGAGTGCGATAGTAGTATTATAGTAGGAAAAAAAAAAGGATAAAAGGAAGAAAAAGTAAGAGTGTTAGTATTAGGGTGTTAGTAATTGGTGTAGGAAAAAAAAAACTAAGTATAGTAGTATTATGGTGGAAAAAAAACAGTGGTAATATTATGAAGGAAAAAAAAAGTAAGGGTGTGGGAAAGAAAAAGTAAGAATGTTAGTGGGTGGTAATATTATGGTGAAAAAAAAAAAGGTAAGGATGCGGTGGTAGTATTATGACGGAAAAAAAAATAAGAGTTCATGGAAGAAAAAGTAAAGGTGTTAGTATTAGGGTGTTAGTAATTAGTGCGGGAAAAAAAACGTAAATGTGGTAATATTATGGTGAAAAAAAAGAGTAAGTGTGTAGTGGCAGTATTATGGTGAAAAAAAAAAAGGTAAGGGTGCGATGTTAGTATTACGGTAGGAAAAAAAAAAAAGTAAGGATATGAGGAAGAAGAAGTAAAGGTGTTAATATTAGGGTGTCAGTAATTAGTGCAGGGAAAAAACATAAGATTAGTAGTATTATGGTAAAAAAAAGGTAAGGGTGTGGTAATAGTGTTTTGGTGAAAAAAAATATAAGGGTATGGTGGTAATATTATGGTGGGGAAAAAAAAAAGTAAAGGTGTGGTGGTAGTATTATGGTAGAAAAAAAAAACGTAAGGGTTTGGTGGTAATATTATGGTGGAAAAAAAATAAGAGTGCGAGGAAGAAAAATTAATAGTGTTAGTAATTGGTGCGAGGAAAAAGATATGAGGGTAGTAGTATTATAGTGGAAAAAAAGGAAAAGAAAAGAAAGGTTTTGGTGGAATGGTAGTATTATAGTAATTAGTGCAGGGAAAAAACGTAAATGTGGTAATATTATGATAGGGAAAAAAAAAGTAAGGATGCAAGGAAGAAAAATTAAGAGTGTTAGAGTATTAGAGTGTTAGTAATTAGTGTGGGAAAAAAATGTAAGGGTGATAGTTTTTTGGTGGAAAAAAAAATAAGGATGGGATGTAGAATTATAATGAAAAAAAAAAAAAGTAAGAGTGCAAGAATGAAAAAGTAAGCGTGTTTATATTAGGGTGTAAGAGTGCAAAAATGAAAAAGTAAGTGTGTTTGTATTAAGGTGTTAGTAATTACTGTGGGGGAAAAAACGTAAAGGTAGTAGTATTATGGTCAGAAAAAAAATAATAAGAGTGTATTGGTAGTGTTATAGTGAAAAAAAGAGAGTAAGGGTGCAGAGAATAAAAAATAAGGGTGTTAGTAATTGGTGCGTGGAAAAAAAAAAACATAAAGGTCGTAGTATTATGGTAGAAAAAAAAAAGTAAGGATGCAAGGGAAAAAAAGTATGGGTGTTAGTATTATCGTATTAGTAATTGGTGTAGGGAAAAAAAATAAGAGTGTGAGTATTTACCCAATATCTTTTGCATAAAAACATCAATACAAATCAAACGAATATAAGCAAACATGGCAATCTCATAACTTATTAAATGTCGTATCTGATCAATTTTTAGCTATTAAAATTTTACACTTGAAATTTGAAACTACTAAATATTATATCCAATTGAACTTTTACTTATCAAATTTATTACCTTTATGATATGATAAATAACCATTATTCAAATATTACAATTGCAAGTAAGGTTGTAAATTTGACAAGTAAGGTGTCACATTTAGTAATTTGCAATTGTATTTTTTTTTAGGGAAAAAAAGTATGAATTGTAGTTGTAATTTAAAAAAAAAAAAAAAGAGAGAGAGAGAGAGAGAAGAAAACCTAAATTTTAAATTTTGATTTTGATATTTTTCCTTTATTTATTCTTATAGATTAGGACTATTTTGACCCGATATTTTAATTTTACTATGTAATCTAAATCACTAGAATGGAAAAAAATGTAAGGTTGATAATATTATGATGGAAAAAAAAAAAGAAAAAAAAAGTAAGTGTGTGATAGTAATATTATGATGGAAAAAAAAGAAGTAAGGGTGTAGTAGTAGTATTATGGTGGGAAAAAAAAAAAAAGCAAGGGTGTTAGTAATTGGTGTGGAAAAAAAAAAGTAAGGGTGGTAGTATTATGGTGAAAGAAAAAAGTAAGAGTGTGGTGGTAATATTATGGTTGGAAAAAAAAAAAAAGTAAGGATGTGGTGGTACTATTATGGTGGGAAAAAAAATAAGGGTGCAGAGAAGAAAAAGTAAGAGTGTTAGTATTAGGGTGTTAATAATTGGTGCAAAAAAAAAAAAAAAAGTAAATGTGGTAATATTAAGGTGTAGAAAAAAAAAATAAGAGTGCGATAGTAGTATTATGGTGGGAAAAAAATATGGATAAAAGGAAGAAAAAAGTAAGAGTGTTAGTATTAGGGTGTTAGTAATTGGTGTAGGGAAAAAAACTAAGTATAGTAGTATTATGGTGGATGTCGAGTCTAATTTTTTATTTTCCATTCCTAATCCGATCTATACTAGACCCTATACTTATCTAATATAGACCCTCGACTTGAGTTAAGAATTTCATTTTATTTGGGGTCGCCACCCAACGGTGGTTAGGAAAAACTGAATTAGGACCAATTGAGCAGATTAATCCTAATTTCGACTACTAGTCGTCATGATTTCCTTTTTCATTTTTGTGAAAAGAGGAAAGGGAAAACCAGAGTTTCTGAATTCGGAGGCTAACCTATTAAAACCCTAAGGTTACCACCCTATTCTCCTAAAATCTAAACCTTTTCCAAATGTCTTTATTTTATTTTTATTATCTTTTTATTGTGTTTCTGAATAAATTATTCTAGGAAAATAATTTTTTTGTTCTTTTTAGAGTTGCCCCAAATGGGTGCCTACGTACCTGCTATTCAGGATCAAACGAGCCGTAGTTCGCTTTTCCTAAAAAACTTTAATATGTTGGTGACTTTTAATTATAAAATTTATTTTGATTTATGTTTTTATCATTTTAATATTTTTCTAAAAAAAAATCTAAGGTTAAACTTGATAATTTGATTTTTTTGAAAAAAATAATAATTTTAAGGAAAAACCAATTTTTGATTTATTTAAGAAAATGATTTTTCTAAGTGATAAAAATTTCATTTCTCTATTTCTCAACCCATTTTTACTATTATAAATTTTTATTGATCTTTGTTAATTTTTATTAATTTTCATGATTTTTATTGATTTTTATAATTTTCATTAATTTTTAGTAATTTTTATTGAAAAAATTTCTCCTGTATTATTTATCTATCCTAAACTAAAATCTAAATTTTTATTAGTTTTTCTAATACATATTTTCATTATTTTCTTTATATATTTTTATATTTATTATTATTATTATTATTATTATTATTATTATTATTATTATTATTATTATTATTATTTATTTTTATTATTACTCATCCTAAAAAAAAACTAATCTAAATTCTAATATTTTTTTTCATTTTGGAATTATAAATGACAAGTAAATAAATAAAGAAATTCGAATAAAATAAACTAAATAAACAAATAAGAAATAAATAAATAAATAAAATCAAAAAATCCGACTTACCTGGATCCGAGTCGATGCACGAGTCGGGTCGGTCGGGTCGAAGTGGGTCGATCAGTCACAGCGGCTGGGGATGCTCGTTGACGGCGTTCCGGTGGCCTTTCGAAGCGATTGAGGTGTCGTTTCCTAGGTTTTCGGGGGTAGGGAACTCAACCGTGTAGGTGGATTTCTCCAAAAACGCCTCCTGGTGGCAACTCGGTGCTTGATCGGTGGTCACAACCTGGAAACTCCAGTGAGGCTTTGATTTTCTCTCTTTTTCTCACTTTTGATCCATGATCTTACTTCCTCCCTTCCTCTTCTATTTATAACCGCAAGGAATCGAGCTGGATAAGCTCGGATTTCCTTCGATTGAAGCAAATCAGATTTGTGGTTAAAACCTTCCTTCGATTTATGCAAATCCATCAATTTGTTGCGATTTGATTCAAATTGGATGACGTTTATCCTATTTTTGTTGAAGATCTGTTGGATTTGTGCAAAAAATTGAATCAAAATGGCCGAAATTCGATTTTTCCTCACCGGCGACGATCTCGGATGAAGGTTGAAGACGATCACGTGCCCAGCGCATGCGCTTGCTCCAGCCAATCAGCTGCTGACACGCAAGGGTGGGAATTGCGGGGCAGGTCCGCGGGTTGACCCGCCCGGCCCGTAAAAATATGCGGGGCGGGCAAAAAAAATCTGACCCACAGGGGTGCGGGCCATTTTGGCCCACGCCCGCTTGACCCGCGGGGCGGGGCGGGCAATCCCCGCGGGCTGCGGGCCAACCCGCCGAATTCTGCAGTTACAAGCAGAACTGCATGGCACGGCAACGGCTTGTCGGCTTGAGATGACACGCACGTACGACCTACTGCTGGACGTGACGAGGACGACATGACGACCATGCCTTGCACCGCCGTCGCCGACTAAGAAGTGAGATGACCGGTTGAAGACTTGAAGTGACGCCACCGAGCCGACGGGTGCGGTTCAAATTGCCATGCCACGCCACATTGAAGAAGTCGAACACACACACACACACCAAACACCACAGCAGTCCACAGTCCACATCCACACCACAGCGACAGCACAGTCCACACTCCATAGCCCGCACGCAGGCCGTCGTCCGTCCGTGGCTCCGTGCACCTCGACCTCGTCCGTAGGACCGCAGCCCACACGTAGGCCGCAGCTGGCAGCAGAGCAGACCACACGGCCAGGTTGTACAAGTTCCAACGCAGCTGGCAGCCCACCCTAGACCCCACCATCCGTGCACCCCCAATACTCCGCAGCTAGACCGACGTTGTGCCACCACCGCCGGCCACCTTTTAGACGCCGTTAATTAAGGTAAAAAAATTCTCTTTTCTCTACTATTGTCCTCTACTGTATTGTGTGTGATTGGTGGTTTGGCCGTATGGTGTGGTGGCAGTGTGGTGTGGCCGTGTGGTGTGGTGGCCGTGTGGCGTGGTGTGGTGGTGTAGGCCGTGTGGTGTGGTGGTCGTGTGGGGTGGCCGTGTGGCGTGTGGTGTGGTGTAGTGGCCGTGGGGCGTGTGGTGTGGCCGTGTGGCCGTGGGTGTGGCTATGTGGTGTGGTGTGGTGGGTCGTGTGGGGTGGGGGTGGGTGAGTGACGCCGGTGGTGGTGGTGGTGGAGGCTTGGTGAATGGAGAATGGAGATTGGATAGTAGGGTGGTGGTGGTGGCCGGGGGGTGGTGGGCCGTGTGGGGTGAGGGTGGGTGAGTGTCGCCGGTAGTGGTGGTGGTGGAGGGAGGCTTGGTGAATGGAGAATGGAGAATGGAGATTAGATAGTAGGGTGGTGGTGGTGGCCGTGTGGTGTGGCGCGTGGGGGGTGAGTGACGCCGGTGGTGGTGGTCCACTGGTGGAGGCATGGTGAATGGAGAATAGAGAATGGAGAGTAAGGTGGTGGTGGGGTGGTGGTGGTCGTATGGTGTGTGGTGGTTATATTTAATTATTTACATATATTTAACTACTACTAATAACATTTTTTTATATTTACAGAATAGATCCTATAAGTAACGAGGCTGCAATGGAACCAATGGAACCTATTAATGTGGATCATGTATCTGAAGTTGGTGGGCATAACGATAATCTACAACCAGGATCTTCTCAATCTGAAGAATGTGCAGGTAAGAAGGCTCGAGTAGGTAGCTCTTCTTCTCAAGTTTGGGAATTATTTACAAAAATTGGTATTGGGAATGATGGTAAAAATAGGGCTAAGTGTAAAGCATGTAGGAAGGAATATGTGATTGGAACACATTCACATGGAGCTTCATCTTTACGTCGACATATAGAGAAGTGTCATTTGAGTCAAATTCCTAGATATCATGATGTTGGTGATATGATAATTGATCATGCGGGGAAGTTAAGATCAAGAAAACCTGATCCTAAATTTGCTCGTGAGGTCATGGCTATGGCTATTATTGAGCATGATCTGCCATTTTCATTTGTTGAATATAAGAGGATTACACAGTTTATAAGGCTATATAATCCTGATTATAAGCCAATCAGTAGAAAAACTGCTACATCAGATGTTTGGAATTTATATTTGACTCAGAAGGAGAATTTGAAACAAATTTTGCAAAAAATTCCAGGGAAAGTATGCTTGACCTCTGATTTATGAACTGCTTCTACTAGTGAGGGATATATTCGTTTGACTGCACATTATGTGGATGCCAATTGGAAATTGAATAATAAAATTCTTGCTTTTTCTAAAATGCCCCCTCCTCACTCAGGGTTTGAGTTGTCGAAAAAAGTATTTGAATTTCTGAAAGATTGGGGCATAGATAGGAAGATATTCTCCCTTACATTGGATAATGCATCTGCAAATGATCGTATGCAAGATTTTCTGAAAGAGCAATTGAATTTACAACATAGTTTGTTATGTAGTGGTGAGTTTTTTCATATTAGATGTTGTGCTCATATTCTTCACTTGATCGTTAAAGAAGGATTGGATGTAAGTAGTGAAGCATTGCACAAAGTAAGGGAAAGTGTGAAGTATGTGAAGGGTTCTGAGAGTAGAATGAAACACTTTTTGGAGTGTGTTGAACAGGTTGGCAACATTGATACGAATATCGGTTTGCGCTTGGATGTAACTACTAGATGGAATTCCACTTATCTTATGCTTGATAGCGCACTCAAGTATCGACGTGCTTTTTCTTGCTTTCAATTGAATGATCGCCATTACAAATACTGTCCAACCATTGATGAGTGGGAAAGAGTAGAAAAGATATGCAAGTTTTTGAGCCTGTTTCATAGTATCACCAATTTGATGTCAGGATCATCATATCCAACATCAAACCACTATTTTTTGCAAGTATGGAGGATTGAATGCTTGCTCAATGAAAATTTAAATAGTGAAGATCATGTCATAAGGGAGATGTCCATTAGAATAAAACAGAAGTTCGATAAGTATTGGAGTGATTATAGTGTTATCCTTTCACTTGGAGCAATCTTTGATCCTCGAATGAAATTTGATTTTTTGAGCTTCTGTTTTAACAAACTTGATCCCCTCACTTGTGAAGAGAAGATGGCTCATATAAAAAGCAAGTTATATAAACTTTATGGAGAATATGAGAAGAGCAAAACAAATCACATATCTAGAAGTAGAAGCAATCAGGTTGGATCATCTCCTCAAACACAAGACATATCTGGAGGTAGCAGCAGTAAGGGAGCAGCAACACATAGAGCTGGAAAGGGCTTGGAGATTGATTTTGCTACATTAGTAGTAAGTTTAATAATTTTTTATTTCCTCAATAATTTTTTTTGTAATATATATTGGTATGTAAATAGTTTTTTCTTAATAATGTAGGAATTCCGATACCGTCAAGTAGAAGTACAAAGTTCTGGTAAATCTTCTTTAGATATTTATCTAGATGAGCCAGTAGATATGGACTTCTACTCAGAATTGGATATGTTACAACATTGAAAGAGTCAAAGCCAGAGATATCCTGATTTATCTATCATGGCCTCTGATGTGCTTAGCATTCCAATTACTACTGTAGCGTCGGAGTCAGCTTTCAGTATCGGTGCTCGTGTACTTAATAAGTATCGCAGTTCTATGCTTCCATCCAATGTAGAAGCTCTCATTTGTACACGAAATTGGTTACAAGGATTTGCATGTGAAGGTAATTTTTTTTGTTCTATTTCCAATAATTTCTTTTAATGTATTCACCCTAATATAATATATTCCTAATTATATGTGTAATCTTATAAATTGTAGATCAAGAAGAAGACAATGGGAGTGTGGGTGGGACTGCGACTACTTCATCGAAAGGAGACTCCAATTTAGTTATTGATGATTATGATAGAGATGATTGATTTATATATGTAATTTTATTTGCTTCATTATTATATTTGTTTTCCTATGTAATTAGTAAAAACTGAAAAGTACTTTATCTTAATTGCTTGATTATCGTTTTAAGTACATATAAATTGAAGTCTTTATTCAAGCATCATTTTTATAGTAAGAAAAAGAGAGAGAGAGAGAGAGAGTAACTTAAATGTCAACTAATCTAATTTACTTTGTTTACAAACTATTGTTACAATTTGTAACTTACAAACATTAGTCAATACAATGAATTGTCATTAAGAATTCATACTTGTACCAAAAATAATTGAGAGGGTGAACACCATAGAGAAATTATTCCTACTAAAAACTTTTTGGTATTGTCTTCAATCTTTTAATACTTATATGTAAGGGCATCTTTTTTATTTTTAAGTTATATGTTTACATGAATCTAATAAGGATTTAACAAATTACGCGTACAATATATATATGTGTGTGTGGCATAGATGTTCACTAGGGTTAATTCACATGTAGTGGCTAGCTTAAATGAGATCAATTCATATATTCAATTTGGTTGTAGGTTTTTTTTTTAATTTTTTGCACAAGGAAAAAAAAAATTGCGGGTCATTGCGAGTTGGCCCACGGGGCGGGGCGGGTCGACTTTTCCAACCCGCCAGCCTTGCGGGCCAATGCGGGCCAACCCGCGATGACCCGCGGGCCGGTGCGGGTCGAGGCGGGCCGGCCCAGACGGCCCGCATTACCGGCCCTACTGACACGTGTCCCAAGCGAGGAAAAAATTTGCAAAACGCGGAATCTGCCTCTCCCACGTTTCAAACCCATGACCTGACCCCCTCCCGCACGCATAGGGCCGTGGCTTAGACCAGCTGGGCTAGCCCACTTTCTCGATTTTTTTATTTTCGCAATTTGCATATATGCAATGCGATTTTTTATTATTTTTGTATTTTTTGAAATTTCAAAAATTTGTAAAAATTATTTAGTCCTTTTTATTGCCATTTCTACAATTATTTTCCAAAATTGATGTATTTTTCCTATTTATTTTATTTTTTGAACATTTTTGCTATTTTTACTAAATTAGAAAAAAATGTGGAAATTTTTGAAAAATTGAAAATTGATTATTATTGATCATTAGGGGAAAAAATGAGGTGTTTACAGTGGAAAAAAAAAAGTAAGCGTACGGTGATAATATTATGAAGGAAAAAAAAGTAAGGGTGCGGGAGAGAAAAAGTAAGAGTGTTAGTGGGTGGTAATATTATGGTGGAAAAAAAAAGGTAAGGATGCGGTGGTAGTATTATGGTGGAAAAAAAAATAAAAGTTCATGGAAGAAAAAGTAAAGGTGTTAGTAATTAGTGCGGGAAAAAAACATAAAGGTGGTAATATTATGGTGAAAAAAAAAAGTAAGGGTACGATGATAGTATTATGGTAGAAAAAAAAAGTAAGGGTATGAGGAAGAAGAAGTAAGGGTGTTAGTAATTAGTACATGGAAAAACATAAGATTAGTAGTATTATGGTAAAAAAAAAAAGTAAGGGTGTGGTGATAATATTATGGTGGAAAAAAAAAAGTAAAGGTGTGGTGGTAGTATTATGATAGAAAAAAAAACGTAAGGGTTTGGTGGTAATATTATGGTGGAAAAAAAATAAGAGTGCAGGGAAGAAAAATTAAGAGTGTTGGTAATTGGTGCAAGGAAAAAGATGTGAGGGTAGTAATATTATAGTGAAAAAAAAAAAGAAAAAAAAGGTTTGGGTGGGATGGTAGTATTATGGTTGGAAAAAAAGTAAGGGTGCAAGGAAGAAAAATTACGAGTGTTAGTGTTATAGTGTTAGTAATTACTGTGGAGAAAAGAACGTAAGAGTGGTGGTATTATAGTGGGAAAAAAATAAATAAATATGGGTGCGGTGGTAATATTATGGTGAAAAATAAGAGTAAGGGTACGAGAAAAAAAAAAGTAAAAGTGTTAGTATTATGGCATTAATAATTAGTGCACGGAAAAAAAATAAGGATAGTAGTATTATAATGGAAAAAATAAAGTAAGGTTGCAGGAAAAAAGGTACGAGTGTTAGTATTACGGTGTTAATAATTGGTGCAGAGGAAAAAAATAAGGATATTAGTATTATGGAAAAATAAAAAAAGTAAGGGTGTGAGGAAAAAAAAGTAAGAGTGTTGGTATTATGATAATTAAAACTAAGTTTAATATCTTTTTGATGAGATCTAAAGACATGCGTGTGGGGTCAATAGTCTGGTCATTTTATTAATTGTAATAATAATCCCTTTCAATTGCAATGTAAATAAGATAACTAATTTAAAAAACATAATTGGATGTCGAAGTTCATAGCCTACAATTTTTTTTTTCTTTTTTCCCTTTCGTTTCGGTTCTTATGATTAAAAAATATTTACCCGTTATCTTTCATATAAAAACATCAATACAAATCAAACGAATATAAACAAATATGACAATCTCATAACTTATTAAATCTCATATCCATTTAATTTAAAGTTTTTAAAATTTTACACTTGAAATTTGAAATTATTAAATATTATATCTAATTGAACTTTTACTTATCAAATTTATTATTTTTATGATATGATAAATAGCCATTATTCAAATATTACAATTACAAGTAAGGTTGTAAATTTGACAAGTAAGGTGTCACGTTTAGTAATTTGCAATTGTATTTTTTTCTAAGGAAAAAAAGCATGAAAATGCAGTTGTAAATTTTTTAAAAAACAAAAAAAAAGAAACCTAAATTTTAAGTGTTGATTTTGATATTTTTCCTTTATTTATTCTTATGGACTAGGACTATTTCTGACCCCGATGATGTAATTTTACTATGTAATCTAAATCACCAGAGCAGAAAAAAAAAACAAAAAGAGAAAAAAAAAGTTTAGTTCCATTTTGTTTCTATAAGTAATTTATGCGTATTAGCTTTAAAAAAATTAATTAAACATTAAATAATGCAAGATAATGAACAAAGTAAATAATTAAGTTCAAAACTTCTACAAATGTTAACTTACCTCTACTTTGAATGTTCATCAAGAATTTTGAACAATCTATTAGTACATTAGAAGTAATTTATAAAGAATAGACATTATGATAGCCTTAGCTATCCAATTTCCACCAAAGTAGTATTACTCACTGTGAAGTCAATCATATTGTTTATCACTGAAATAAGATGCAACCATATAAGATTCATCTATCAAGTAACATTACAGTACTTCATCATATATCTCTTAGAATATAATAAATTTCTCTTATTTTTATTTTTATTTAATATGAATACCGTCTTAGTTAATTTTAAAATACATAATTTTCCCTTCCAAATTCCTTAATCTTGTTTTTCCTTTTTCGCGGGCTGCTGCTCTTTTGGGGGCACTTTTCTCGGCTTGAAATTACAATAGAAATCCACAAGCAGGTCAGCATGTCCCCACAGTATTTCTTCCATCATTCCACGGAAACTATGGAAATCTCTATAAACACGAATTAAGTGCAAGGTTAGTGCGTCTGCATTTAAAAAGACGGGACAGACACTCCCGATCTTGTAGAAACCATCTTACCCCGTTTCCTTAAAAACTTTGGTAACCCCGATAAAATAACGGAGTTTATCGGGATTGTCTTTAAATCTGCGCCTCACCGCTTCGACGAATCCCGGGGCAACTTTCTCTGCATTAATCCCCGAACTACGAAACACAAAACAGACATATGAATGGTTTACTTCATACTAAAATGGTTACGGTTCATCTAACTCCGTCACCCAAAAACAGAGGCCACATGATCTATCATAAACCGTAAGGCGAGAACCAATAAAACAAGCAGGGGAAAAAAATTAAAAAAAAAAAAAAAAAAAGAACAATGGCGAATCAGTAAAATAAGAAATGGAGTTCCCAAAACTTACGATTCTCCAGCTTCATTTCCAGAATTCATCGTCCGCTGAGGAAATCGATCGCGAGCTATGCTTATATGGGAGAGGGAAGAGAAAGTTTGGATAGTTGGTGATGGTGTTGCCAAGATAGTGACGCCCATTTCCAATCCTCCTTCACCGTGACATCCACGGTGCCATGTGGACAATCCAACGTCGTTGCGTACCCCAGACCAGACTAGTTGCCCTTGGGGTCGTTGTCCCGCGCAAACCACCAATCTATCTTCTAACTCAATCTATTCCTTTTCAAATTAAAAAAAAATTCTCATGGAATTCCCGTATAGTTAAGAGAAATTATGAACCAAAATAAAAGAACTTGTCCCACCATGAGTAAACATTTCATGGTTTCTTGGTATATTCAGATAATAGGTAGAAGTATTAATTGAAACATTTTGGAGCTGTAAAAATAATTATTAAATCATTAGCACTGTTTACATTCTTTCCAGATTTATCCATGTAATATAAATCATCAAAGTGGAAAAAACAAAAAAGTTTAGTTCCATTTTATTCCGTTTTGTTCCCACCACTAATTCATGCGTATTAGCTTCAAAATTTTTTAATTAAATATTAAATAATGCAAGATAATGAACAAAGTAATGTCATCTAAATGGTTAGATCTTTTACGAGATACTTATTTATTGAATAACATTGTAACCACTATTAAGACTTTATGTATTTTTTTTTTAATTTTATATATGTATAATTTAAAATTACTAAAAATCATATCCAATTAATTTTTACCTATCAAAGTTTATATTTAAAAATTAAAATTATTAAATATTATATTCAATTGAATTTTTACTTGTTAAATTTATTACTTTTATGATATAACAAATATCAATTGTTTAAATAGTACAATTATAAATAAGATAGTAAATTTAATAAGTAAAGTATGACGTTTAATAATTTGAAATCAAAGTTTTTAAAGGAATAAAAGCTTGAAAATGTAGTTATAAATTTATTAAAAAACTGTAAAGAAAAAATACTTAAAGTTTATATATTGATTTTGATATTTTTCCTTTATTTATTCTTATAGATTAAGACTATTTCGACTCGGTGTTGTAATTTTTGCTTGCAACACTTGTGAAACTAGAATCGAGTATTGTACATGTACATATCTTTGCTTTCAGATAATTTATTTATTAGAGTCTGCTCAATCCTTATTATGCAGGTATAATCTTAAATTAATAATTGTGTATCTTTTACCGTGATTTTATAGTTTTCTTTGATTATAATGACTTCATGAAATCATTTTCTTTTATATAGTGTTTATTGTATACGATTTATAAGGCCTATCCATAGAAAGAATCCAATCAATCATACATGTACAGGTTAACTACAAGATTTATTGAAATTTTCATTTGCGTAAAAAGTTTTAATTCTTGTCCCAAAAACTACAACCATTTCATTTTGGTTAATTATAGAATACATATCTATATTTTCACCAACTATAAGTTTAAATTCCTATGTTTTGATTTTTTTATACTTTGCATACTAATCCTTAATTACATATTGAAAATAGACATGTGAAAAAAAGAAAAGAAAAGAAAAGATTATTTAAAAACATCTGGGAAAGAGAAAGACATGATGGCTTGTAAGGAGTTTTCCGGTTTTGAATTCCACAATAGGGGTCCACCTAGGTTATGGTCCTAGAAACATATGACTCAACATCCTCAAAGTCACCTAACAAGTAAGAACCAGATTTATCCATAATTTGAATCATAAGAATGGAAAAAGAAAAAAAAAATTGTTTAGTTCAGTATGCGTTTTATTCCGTTTTGTTCCCCCTACTAATTTATGTGTATTAGCTTCAAAAAAATTTAATTAAATATTAACTAATGCAAGAAAATAAACAAAGTAAGCAATTAAGTTCAAAACTTCTATAGATATTAACTTGCCCCTTAAATTTTAGTAGATCGGTCAATGCTTTATTTGTTATTTGAAATTTGTATAGCTTGGCTTCTTACTTTTGATGTAATATCATCTATATGATTAGATCAATTTACGAGATATTTATTTCTGTGATAATGTTATGACCACTTTCGGGTCATTTGGTCTCACTTTTATGCTGGTGGCTTAATCTGATAGGTAGTATAGGGATTTAGTATACTATTCCACTAAGAGAAGCTAAGGTAGAATCCACGGGTTACACTCTTAAAATTATATCTTTTTAGAAAAAATTGTGAAATAACGTATTCATAAAAATTATTTCAAAAATAAATTTTGAAAGCGTTAATCCGGTGTGTACTTTCAGTTTTACAATTTTTTGCAAAACTAAAGACGCAGACAAAGTCTACCCCCTCAGTATACCTAATCCCACTGTCCAATTTTTTTTTATTTAACATCCACTGTCCATTTTATCATTGCAAGCCTACAACCTACAAACTTAAAAGAGAAAAAACATGTAAACATACGCTTATGCAAAGTCATGGACACTATAATATATTAAATTAATAATACAAATGCAAAAACAAAAGACATTTATTTTTATTTTACTTTTTGCAAACTTTATCTTCTTTTTTCTTTTTTTCTCTCATTCACATGAAGAAGAAGAAGTTTTGTGCAAATCAGAAAGGGTGAGATTTGAACTAGTAAATTGAGATATATCATTTCGTCAACGAAAAGAGTTGATTATATAATGTGGTATGTATTTTGACAAGAAGTTGAAATTTTGTTTTGCTATTGTGTTTGATTTTAGTATTTGAGAAAATTGCTGTAATGTTATGTTTTGCAAAAAATATTACTACTTATTAGTTTATGGTGTCTTAGACATGATTTACATAGATCCTATAATACATAACATGCGATAATTAATTTTTACGTTAGTATGAGAAAACATTATACTAACAAAAAATTCATATTATTTGTAAATGTCAAATTTAAGTTTATTATCTATATTCTTATAAGAAAATTTCTAATTTTTTTTTTGTAAAATAATTTTTACTGTGTTGTTATTTAAATTTAGCATTTTTTGTTGCAAAATTATGAAAAAATAAAATAAAAATTGAAATGGAAAGTTGTGATTTTTTTTATATACAACTAATTTTTATAATGTTGTTATTTAAATTTGCTATTTTTTGTGAAATAACTGATAATTTATATATATTATGAATAGAAAAACAATAGGTGATTATGTGAAATTGATAATCTATGCATTTAGAAATATTACAACTAGTAATTGGGGACGAAATATGATAGGGATTCGATCAAAAAGTTAAAAATGAAGAAATATGTTAATTACATTGACTTCTTATACAGAATATGACAGAGCATCAGAATCAATCCAACTGAAGTGCGGGTTGAGATAATTCACAGGCATCCTATTTTTCATGAGAGCAGTACATCTTATGCCTTGATGACAAATAAAGATAATGAAGATGTTGAAATTTTCATTGAAACGGTTGAATCCTTTAGAGATCATGACATACAATAGTTATATATTAGAATTTCTAACAATTTTGGTGGTCCCTCCGAAAGGCAAACATTCAAAGAAAGTAGGCACCTGCATTCATCACATAACATGGAAGAAACGCAACTCAAACCGTTAACATTTAAACCCTCAATTCCAACCTCAATGGAAGACAATATGAAGATGAAGTAAATAAAGTAGTTACTCTAGTATTACAACAACTAGACACACTTGATCTATACATGGTTCGTTTGGAAGTGGAAACTGCAATCGACACCAATTTAGGAATGGGTGTTAAGGAGGGCACTATCGATTATGAGGATAGCTCTAAGGAGGAAGATGGGGAAAGTGAAAATGATGGAGATGATATACCTAAAGAGAACTCTCCAACCATACATGTGTACTCAACACAGGCAATATATTAGTGAGAGCAGGTTGAACCACCTAGCATGGTAATTAGAGATCCTATTTCATATTACAACATTGGTAGTTCGAGTGGTTACATCTATTTTGAACAAAAGCAAAATGCCATGTGCAGCGGTTCAAGTAATAGTGACAAGTTCTACAAGGGCATGAGATTCAAAACAAAGGCAGACATGATTCAAGCAGTGAAGGCTTGCTATGTAAAGAACCATTGCAACTTCACTATTGTAGAATCTAGTTTGTTGCTTTGGTTTATTTATTGTTTGAGAAGACAAGACTGTTGTAAGTGGAGGCTTCAAGCCTAAAAGAAGAAGTTGGAGAGGTTGTTCATGGTTATGAGATTTAATGGTCTACACACATGCATTAACCCACTGACAAGTCAAGATCACCTACAGTTGGATTGTAATCTTCTTACTAGATGGTTTGTAAATCTTGTTAGGGATAATCCTAATATAAAGGTTACGAAGCTTGCTTCTATTGTCAAACAGGAATTTGGCTATAAGATAAGCAAGAGACAGGTTTAGGAGGGGAATAAACAAGCTATTGAGTATGTGTATGGGAATTGAGAGAAGTCTTACAATAAACTCCCTAAGCTTCTAACTGCCATAAGAAATGCAAATCCCATAACAAAAATTGATTAGGGGTGGAGTAGATCAACTAACCTCAAGGTATCCACTCTTAAGTGGGTTTTTTGGGCATTTATGTCATGCATTATAATGTGGAGATTCTTCAAACCAGTTGTTACCATTGATAGAACTTTTCTATATAGGAAGTACATGCACAAGTTGCTAATTGCTTATGGCATTGATGGCAACAACCATGTACTTCTGCTGACATTCACTCTCATGAATCAGGAGACAGTTAAAACATAAGGTTAGTTTTTTAGGAAATTAAAGGAACATGTTGTTAGCAATTGTGCAGATTGTGAAACCATTTTCCTCATATCAAACAAACACCCCGACATCAAGTCAGCAGTTAAAGAAGAAGTCAATGGATGATGCCCTCCATTTACAATGTAGTGATTTTGTCTACAACACCTATCAAGCAACTTCAGCTCGACACATAAAAACATGCAATGCAATAGGTTAGTTACATACGTCGAGATGCAAGCATAAGCTCAAACGTTGACCTTTATGGTGGAACAAGTGGTGACCTTAAGCCTGATGCATTAAACTAGTTTGACAGCACGTAGGTAGATGTGTGGACACTAGCTCATGACGCATCAATTTGGCTCCAACATTGTTGAAAACTACAATTCCATGTTAAAAGGAGCTTGAGGGGTTACTTATGACTGCTTTGGTGAAAAAGACATTCTACAATTATGTGAGGTACTTTGTGAAGAAGCATTCAAAGGCATTGAAGAACATGCCAAAGGGTAAAATGTTCACTAAATATGCAACCGAAAAGATAGACATATGGAGTTCACAAGCTAGTAACCATAGGGTCATCAACTACAGTAGATAGGAGAGAATTTTTTAAGTGCTCACTAATAGTTGTCTTGTGGAGAGCAGGTTAAGGAGAGGGGGCCGAACGCACATTATTGACTTTGCTTACAACACTTATACTTGCTAAAAGAGGCAAACATATTAAGTCCTATGCTCCCTCTCCTATATAGTAGTTGCTTCAATTAGGCTCGACATAATGCATTCTATACCGGATTGGTATAGGTAAACGTAGCAAGAGCTCACATATAGGACACACTTTATGCCTATAAGCGACGAGCTCGATTGGGAGTTAATATAGTTTCTATTATTCTACCTAAAGGAAAACCTCGCACGGAAAAAGAGGAAACTAAGGTAAAAAAGATACCACGTGGAGATAGACATTAGGGAGTGTCTAAATAAAATAACATGTGGACTTTACCGAGGGGAAGGCCATAATAGAAGAATATGCCTACGTCGACACAATAATGGTAAACAATAGATAACAATACACATGATTTGTTGAATGTTAACTTAACCTTACATATTTATGATATCGAATCATTGCCTATATAATGCTAACATTATTTGTTTTCATTGTGCAACTTAGGTGAATCATCGACTACTTCATCTACTTTGTTTTAATGCAGTAGAAGGGGGATCATTTATGGATGTTGGCGATTCTTTTGCATTTATATTTAGAAAATTTTTAATTCCTTAACAAGTTGTAATAATTTTTTTTTTATTCTACTCTATACATTTTTATGTTTTCTTTCACAGTTGTTTGTAAGCTTTTTCAATATTCATTAGATTTATCATATAATGTTAGACAAATATATACAAATTCATTAGACAACATTAATTTCCATAAATAATTTATTAAATAATATTAATAAATTTATCAATTTCACATATTAATTTACATCAACTAAAACCTTAAATGGAAGATATACAAATGAAATTAATAACAAAAAATAGATTCCTATCCCATCCTATTCTTTCCCCTGGTGAACTATCTAACCAACCGGGCAAATGTGTTTGTGAGCTCTCTTGACAACCATGCACATGGAGCAAGAGGAGCTTTGCGACTCTTGTGTTGGATACTACTAGGGGGTATTGTCAAAGGCTCGAGGAGGTACTGGATTCCACTCTATAAGATGATGCGATGACTCACCCTATACATTGGTTGTTTACTAGAGCGTTTCTTATATGGAGTAGGTAGTGTAGGGACAAGGCCACTGATGGAATGATAATGTGGTGTGATGTATGTGCGAAAAATCAAGCCTGAACTATTGAACATCGCATCAAAATCCACTGGGAACTATTAGTCCTATATTGAAGTTTGTTGTGTCTCACCTCGATTTTGCCACATCCCGCGGTCCTATGACGCGCAGGAATCGGCTATTAGTTGGTTTTGCCTCAACTTCAACCTCTATGTCATACTATTAGATTTCACTGACTTTGAGACTTGTATAAGTTATATTAAGGAAAAACAAATTAACAAGTTAAAGAAGGGTGCCAAGAGGAGCTTTGAATTATTGAGAATCATACATGTAGACATTTGTAGTCCAGACATAGATGCATATCGTATTAAGTATTTTGTGTCTTTCATAAATGATTACTCATGATGTGTGTATCTCTACTTAGTTAACAACAAGAATGAAGCACTAAATGCTTTTAAAGTGTTTAAAGTTGAAGTAAAGAAACGATGTGGAAAACAAATTAAAATCATGAGATCCGATAGAGACAAAGAGTACTCTGGTAGATAAGTAGAGAGTAGATAAACAACTAGTCCATTTGTAAGGTTTCTTTAAGAGAATGGGATTGTTGCTCAATACAGTTTACTTGGCTCTCCGAATCAAAATGGAGTAGCTGAAAGGAGAAACTGAACATTATTGGACATGGTGCGGAGCATGCTTGCAAGCTCCAAGCTTCTTGACTTCTTGTAGATTGAAGCTCTTAAAACAGTTGTGTATATATTGAACTGGGTTCCAACCAAGGCTGTCTAAAAAATCCCATTTAAGTTATTCGAGGGGTGGAAACTGAGTTTGCGACATGTATGCATTTGGCGATGTCTATTTGAAGTAAGAGTCTACTATCCACATGAAAAGAAGTTAGACCTGAGGACTATTAGTGGGTATTTCGTTAGATATGCTGAAAGGTCTAAGATATAGATTTTATTTTCTATCTCATAGCACTAAGTTAGTGGAATCAAGAAATGCAAAATTTCTTGAGAATGACTTGATTAGTAGGAGCGATCAATCTCAAGGCCCTAGTTCTAAGAAAGATCATATAGATACTTAGTGTGCCACTTCAAGTAGCAGGCTGATCATTGTTGTTAATAACACACATCTAACACAAATGTATGTTGAAGAGCCAACCCTGGAGGTACCACAAATTGCTTATCCTAATCCAGTAGATGCTGAAGTTCAACAAATGTCTAAAGCTATTGAACAACCACCTAAACAACATGATCTTATTTCTCAAAAGAATGTTAACATAGCATTAAGAAGATCTACTAGAGTAAGGAAATTAGCAATTCCTAGTGACTATGTTGTGTATCTGCAAAAGTCTAGCTACAATGTTGGAGCCGAAAATGATCCTGAGACATTTTCACAGGCCATGAGTTTTGAGAATTCAGACTTGTGGTATAGTGCCATGAAAGAAGAGATGGATTTGATGGCATCTAATAGAGTCTGAAATCTCGTCAAGTTGCTTGATGGTGTAAAAGCCATTTGATGTAAATAGATCTTCAAGACAAAGAAGGACTCACAAGGCAACATTGAGAGATATAAAGCAAAACTCATTGCTAAAGGATTCACTCAAAGGGAAGGAATCTACTACATGGAGACATTTTCTCTTGTATTCAAGAAAGATTCCCTTCATGTGATTATGGCATTGGTCTCATATTTTGATTTGGAGTTGCAATAAATGGATGTGAAAATGACCTTCCATAATGGTAATCTAGAGGAAGAGGTTTACATGAAACAACTTGAAGGATTCTCCACTAATAATGATGAGCATTTGATTTGTAAGCTTAATAAATTCATATATGGATTAAAACAAGCATTTCGTCAATGGTATTTGAAATTTTATGATGTCATCACTTCATTTGGTTTTGAAGAAAACATTATGGATCAATATATATACTATAAAGTTAGTGCGAGCAAAATTTGTTTTCTTGTGCTATATGTGGATGATATTTTGCTTGCGTGAGGCATCTTATGTCATTGGCATTAAGATCGATTGAAAAAAATCTTGAGACATTTTAGGTTTGTCTCAAGTGAGCTGTATCAATAAAAGAGATTTTAAATAAAGAATTGTTTACCAAATGTATTACCTATAATAGTGACAGATTAACTTAAGCCGTGGTCCAAACGCTCTTTTCACAATTTCTCCCTCTCTTCTCTCTCCTCCAAAGACTCTTTTCACCTCAAGTCTTCCCAATCAAAACTCATTTATTTCTCTCGCTTCACTCAACCATTCCCAGCACAAAGTTCTCGTTCTTAAGTCACTTGTTTTAGCAATTGTGTTCCTCTTACGGTTTCAAGCTCGCCATTACTGCGGTACTGCCGCGGTGATCCTTGCTGAATTTTCGGGTATTGTCGCGGCGCGGTTTCTTGCCGAGGGGAATTCAGGGGATTCGGGGTATGATAGGAGGAATAAGAGTTCCAGGTCTCGGGGTTTCTTCGCATTGTTTCCGGATTGTTCTTATCGGCCGTGAGTTGGGATCGGATCGGTTGTTTTCTGTGCTCTGCTTATTTTCCTGAAAAGTTTACATTTTCGTCGTTCCCTTGACAGAATTGTCGGAATTTGGCCTATGTTGTTGCCTCTTTTTTTTTTTCGGGCTTTTTGGGTTGTTATGAGCGGGTTTTGCTGAACTGGTGGACGATTCGCGAGTTGGGCCGAAAACTGGTGAAGTTGATGACGCTGTTTTACACAACTGTTGTGCTTTTTATTCCTGCTGTTATAGGTTTTTTCATATTTGAACGTGATGGTGGAAGCCTTTCTATCAGTAATTTAGGTTCTCCCTTAGCCAATACTGTGGTTTTTGGAGTATTGTCCTCTTCGACTATGAACATTTATCACGGTATCTTTCTAAGATGATAATAGTAGTAAATTTATCAAATAAAGGATTGATAGCATTAGCCCCTAAACATATTGGATCGCTTAGTTTACAATTTACATTTTTCAACACCCACATCGTTTTCTTTGGGTACCGTTTTTACTTGGGGCTTCTCCCGCCTAGTAGCATAAAATTTTTCTTACTTTCCACCATCACAATATTACTGTGAATCTTTGCCATGTCTATTCCATTTAATGCTAGGCTTAATTTTGTAATTGTCATGCCAGAGAAAATCTGGAGGTCTGGTTGTTTGGAGATCTGGAAGTAACATTATCGTATACAGAGGAGCTGACTATAAATATCCATACTTCTCAGTTGAAGATGTCTTACCAACTCTCAATGCACAGTTGGATCTTAGTGGACAGATTGGTAAAGAAAGCCGTCCAACCATTGTTGATGACCAGAAATCTACTCAGTTGGGTCCAGTGGATAAAGCACATGATTCAACCTTAATACAAGGTGTGGGTTCTCCAAATAGAGTGCGTTTTCAACTGCCGGCTGAGGAACAGCTAACTGAAGAAGCTGATAGCTTGTTAGATGGACTTGGCCCTTGGTTTTCTGATTGGTGGGGATATGAACCTGTTCCTGTTGATGCTGAATCTTCTACCTGCTATTGTTCCTGGATACAGGAGGCCATTCCGCCTTCTTCCTTATGGGTTCAATCCTAAACTGACCAATGATGAAATGACAACTCTAAGGAGACTTGGTTGACCATTGCCATGCCAATTTGCGTTAGGTAAAACTTACTGCAGCTGGTTCTGTTATCCTTATACATTTGCTTACCTAGCTCTCCTCCCAGTACAGGAAGAAATAGGAATCTTCAGGGACTAGCAGCTGCTATCATCAAACTGTGGGAGAAATGTGAGATTGCCAAAATTGCTGTTGAGAGAGGAGTTCAAAACACAAATAGTGAGATGATGGCTGAGGAGTTGAGGGTAAGATCTCTGCTTTTGTATATATGTTTTTCCGATTGTCATAGCTAAGAATTTATGAACTCAAAGATAATTGCCAAGCTTTTTCAGTAGATTTAATCTTTTCACCACATTCTGCTATAACCATTTTCCCTCTGGTACATGTGGAGTCTTGCACTTGAAGGTTACTACAATGATAGAAGGGTTTGTTGCAGTTACAAGAAGAATCATATTATGAGAATGATCACTGGGTAGATGCTGTATATATCCATTTACCTCTTCATCAAGATAGTGTTGATAAATTCTCCATCAATTCCCCCCCCCCCCCCCCCCCCAACACACACACACATATATATATGTATGTATGTATGTATTTTCTTTTTTTTTTTTTTCTGGATAATTTTAGTCAACTCCACATTGAAAAGTTTCTTTTTGAAAGTCCCCAGCTATTTATTGTTAGGTGTTCTTTCTTCTGATATCTCTTAATTGTCTTTGCATATGTGATAAGACCCGAGAATAAAACAATCACACTATGCAGTAAACTAGGACTAAAGAATTCTTGCTTACTGGAATCAACACAACAATTCACACAAACCGGAAGAGAAACAGGGAAGTACCTGAGCTAGAGCTCAGCCAAAGAGAGACTCTCTGAAACCAAATGCTAACAGAATATTTTTCTAACTGTTTTCCCTCCCAAATTTGCACTATTTAAACCCCCCAGCTTGGCCACATCAGCGCACTCCTCTTGGCCACGTCAGCACACCCACATCACTCACACTAACCAAGACACACGAACAGAACACCACACAACCTATACTACTGCACAGAAACACTACACAACACACACCCAACACACCCCCACAGGGTACCCCTCAGCCTCTCTCCTCCGATACACATTCATTAAAATAGCATCAACCCGCGGAATCATATCAATTACCTCCCCCGAAACAATGCCCTTTTCCTCAAGGACAAAATCTGACAATTGCAATTGGAAGGTGGATGTTTCCATCCACGTCACATCAAGAGAAGATTGAGAAGCAAAACACCCAAACTGGTACTCCTCAATTAGGGTTACTAAACACTCAAAACAGAGTACAGCTCCTATTTCTTTTATTACTCAACAAATTCTATTTTTACAAACTGACTGGTTAACTTCTACTCTCCCTACCCACTTCTCTTTATATCTTTAACAGTACAGTTACCATTCTACCCCTATTCAACACTTACAATTACAACTACACTTGATACAAGTATACTACCAACTGTACTGCACATACATCACACATACAACACAGCACACTTACACACTAACAAACACATTTGGATTGTACCAATATGCAAGTCATAGCATCCATATATTCTCATCTTCAAATCTAAGTTAAGTGGAGTTCCTGAGATTGCTTAGAGGCTATCCAAGGGCATTGAACTTGTAGACCTGGGAACCCTGCCCTCATCTCGCTTGGTTGGGATTGGCTTGGCTTGAAAAAGCCTTGGATTTCGGCCCTGAATGATTTGATGCAAGTCTACTATTTAACACATCAATAATGTTTCCAATTTTCCTTTTCCTTTTTACTTTTCCATCCATCCTTTATTGAGAGTTTTGTCCATCCCCTTAGCCTTTCTACTTACATAGCCCATTACCTCCACCCCAAAACTCTTCCCTGGCTACTGCAAAACCACAGCCACACCTCCCCTGAGAAAAAACAAAGATTGTCATTTTCAACTGTGTGCCGATCCTCTTGTTGGAAGTTCATAGCTTCTGCTTATTTCATGGACCTAGTCTTTAATCTACTCCGATGCTCTCCGTGGCAGTAAAGTGTTGTCTCTTTCTTCGAGCTTGCTTCCATGGGTATCTGTAAACATCTCTTTTATTATTAGGTAAATGTGGGCGTTAGCCAGCATAATGATATTGTGACACAGGAATCTCATTCTTATGGTAACTTGCTGCTAGATTCATTTTCTAAGTGCCAACAATATCAGCTTTGATTGATTAAAGATAGTGTTTTTGCAGCGGCTGACAGGAGGACTGTTGCTTTCCCGAGATAGAGGATTCATTGTCTTGTACTGGGGGAAAGAATTCCTTCCCTCTGCAGTTTCATCTGCAATTGAAGAGAGAAGGAAATACAAAGGATAAGGAGAAAAACCAACAAATTTCTCCATGATTCCTTCTTACCTGACTCTCTGCATGAAAGTGATGAGATTGACGAGCAGACAAGGGATAATTCCTCTGAGCAAAATAATCTTGTGGCTGTCGATAGGTTACCTCAAGCTATCGATAGCCTCGCCTCATCCCTTAACTAGGAACATCAAAATACTTCTTGTGTTTGGCTTCATTATACTGCAATTGGGCAGTTTCATGGAAATGAAATAAACCATACCGTTGATAGTGTAATAGGTTGTTGACAGCATTTTTCTGAAGTACCTTAGTGTTTGTCGACGGTATAATTAAAAGGAAATAGCAATCGTCTACAATGTTGCCTTCATCAAATGATTCTTAGTGAAAAATTGATGGCAATCATACCTACACTGTCGAAAGTGTTTAGCTGATCATAAGCATTCTATTGCAAACTGTCAATAGGTACACTTGTAAAATGTTGGTAGGGTTTACTTAATAAGAAGTTGTTTCTTAAGCAAATTGCATTACTGCATTTCCATGGTACAAATAAATAGAATTTTGATACTCAAGTTGAAACTTTCTATAATCATACAAAACTTCACAAGTAGAATAACAACGTGGTTCCATAGTCATACAAATAGGTTTTACTTCTTTTTATTCTTTAATAGTAAAGTGAAATGCAAATTTTCGATAGCCTATAGTATCATGTTGGTTGTCTCTCCTTGTATTAACAATGAAGTCAAGTTGACCATAGTAAACATGACCCCACAACATTTAAAAAAAAAAAAACCATCTATAGTATGTTACTTAAAAATATAAATATATCATATGTTGCTCAAATATAAAAATGGTGATATGCGATTTAAAAAAAAATAACACATGTAGTATCCACTTGTATATAGACAGTGTTATATAGTATTATAACATTATCATCTATATCAATGTGCATAAATTATCATAAAATTATATTTGTATAGTACTAAGACACTAGATTTAATTAATATCACAAATTATATAAATCCATGCATGTTTGGGGATAAATATTAAATAGCAATACAAAAATATAGACATTGCATAATACGTATGTATATGGTAATATAACATTATACGGTATGGAATAATATATATGTATATAGTATTATGACATATACATGCATACTATTATTATATGATAATAGAACTACAACATTATATGGTATTATAATAACATAAATATATATAAATGGTATTAAAGCATATATAGCTACAAAATATGTAAATGTGAAACATGTAATGTATGTACGTTTGTTATTTAAATATATGATTATATCATGTGTTACTTGAATATACAAATGGTGAGACGTTATTTACAGAAAAAGAAAATTAAAACATATAGTATACACTTGTACATAGAAAATGTTATGACGTTATATAAATGAATATAACACTTTATTTATTTAGTACTATAACGATATATTTTGTAACGTTATATATAGATAGTATGATAAAATTATGTATATTACATAGTGTATTATAATATTATGTTTGTAACATTATATACATGTTTATACTATTATATGTTCATAGAAAAAACATGTCAAATTTTTATATATCAAAACATGTAATATATATATATATATATATATATATGTTTTGTATGCATAGTAATTGCAAACTCTAATATATTGTTGTAAGATTATTTAAAGCAAATGTGTATAGGTAACATTATATACATCCATGCTATTATAACTTCATAAATAGTAAAATATGTCAAAAATGTATATAGTCATATATACAGTTTTAATATATACATATCTATAAAGTTTATATGGCACTTAATGTTAAATATTATAAAGAAAGAGAATAAGAATAACTAAATTCTAAAAAGAAAAAAAAAACCATGAAAAAGGATAAATATATTATGAGAATAGTACAATTATTTTATTTGCCATTAAATTAACACTTTATGTAATGGAAAGTGATTTATTATGAATAAATCCATAATTTATCTAATGGAAAATAATATATATGAATAAAGTCAATAATTTTTGTAATTGAAAATAAAATTACAAAGGAAATGTAAGGGTGGATTTTAGAGAAAAAAAATAAAGGAACAGGAAAAGTAGTTTTTACAAAAATAAGGAATAAAGAAAAGGGAGAGAAAAAGAAGGTTTTTTTATTGAAAAAGGAAAGGAGAGAGAAAGCCACCTTCCAAAGGAACTTGTTATAACAAGTTAAAAGGTGACTATATGATGCAACCCCATAATTTTCTTTTTAAGTCACTATTTCTTCATTAATAATACACTATAAATAATATTTATATTGCAATGCCTTTTTGTATAAAATATAAGTCAATAATAATAATCATATAACTTAATATATTTTTATTACAATTAATATTGTGAAAATAAATGTGAATGGATTATTGAACTACTCAAGACTAATAATTTTTTATAACATTGCTAATGATACAATCTTGTAAAGTTTTCCTTAAAAAATACAAAGCACACTCATATCTCTATCATTTTGCTTTTTCCACTTTACTTGTAATTATCTATTTAATTTTATATATTAACTTATTGCTTTATAAATTGATGCATAAATTTTAATATTAATACATATACTATAATGAAAAGGTAAAATATTTATTTTTTTAATCTCTTACGAAGTGTTCCGAGCACCCTTAGTTATTTCCTTAAAAGAAAAATTAAAGTTTTCTTCTTATTAAGTATTATAAAATGTCATAAATGCACTCACTTATATGTATAAGACATTCATGCTTAATTTTAATGTTAATTAATTATAGTAAGTTCGACCCCTCGTCCTATGATTCTATGCTGATCGATGCCTGCAAAAACCTTTCCTTAACTTCTTTGTAATAACCTAAAGCTCCATGGACTACATGCCGAGCCTCACAAGTTCATCCTCAACGAAACTACCGACATCAACTCCATTGCCAGCTGCTGCGGCTGCAGCATTCCATACAAAATCTATTACAACATCATCACCTAGTCCATCATCCACGACTAGAATTACAAAAACATTATCAAAGCAGTACTGAAATTTACATTAACTAGAGAGCTTTACAAAATTACTATTGCACATCAAGATACATGCAATCTTATGTATCTACACTAGGTTGGCTAACAATATATTATTATCACTTACATTAGCCATAGTTTCACAAGCAAATACACTAGATATAAGCATTAAATAGTATAGGGCCATTAGCTACCGCCATACCATTAATATGCACTAGGCTTCACAATTAGAGTGCCTATAAAAATGGAAGCAATCAATAACCCTAAAAAATACTGCTTTGTTCGACATAAATATTTAATTATTTCATTAATATTAAATTTATTGCAAGAGCTTATTAAAATAAATTACAACTCCTATGATTAGCTTAGTGGGTTATGATCCTCACTAAGTTTCCCCTTCCTTTGATCTATGTACTAGCATAGATCTTGCCATAATACCTTAAGCTTAGGGATACTTGTAAAAATCTATAAGGGTGTAAGTGAAATTACATGTTCAATAAGTTGGCAAGAAAAAAACACAATACATTACCCAATCATATTCAAGCAACACTAATTTCATTTAGAGTGCAATGCAACAAGACAAGTGTCATTCGCATGACATTAACCTCACTCTAGCTTTGGTTCCGACGAGTTTGTTCACAGTATTAATCACCTCTCACCAAACCTGAGGTTATGCATTGGACCATAATGTCAAATCTACACCCATTTTAAACTATCCACGTCATAGCTTGTAACCTGTATTGTAGTCTCCTCTCCTGTCACTTAGTTTAGTAGGGTTAAAAGAAGGAAACTCCTAATTCTCACCAAAATAACTGGTGTTTAGTGGGCATAAACTATACAATCAATGCAAGAGATGCAATGCATGAATTGGTTTAATAAATCCAACTATAGCATTAATCGAGTTTAGGAGGTGATCAAATAGTATACACATTCCATAGCGTATCTGTCACAAACAGTTATACCAACCAAGTAGGCTCGACCACCGCAATCAAAGCAATCACATATGTTGCATGTGCACAAGTAACTAATTATAACCACAAGCGGTATCAAGGCTTACACTCCCTTATTAACACAATAAAACTGTTGTGAGGCAAGTCAAGTTACCTAGGCTATGGAATGCAATATTTCTCTAGATATATCTTGAAAAAGCCTAATAAGAGTCAATAGTTGACAAGGGAAATAAGATATAGTCTCTAAACTATTTACAGCAATTTTTGAAGAAGGTTCTGAAAATAAATGAAGGACAATAACCAATTAAGTAGATTGATGGAAATAAAAAGAGTTAAGGATGAGAAGAATCAAGCCAAGATTTAACGTGGAGTTCAAATAGCCCCTACTCTCCATTGACACACAACCACCTCCAATCGAGGACTTCATATACCACTTTACTAATCACAAACTCGGTGGTACAATGGCCTACACAAGTTCTTACAATATAAGCACAATTTTTGTGTAGTACTCTAAAGAATTTGCAATAATACAAGCTCACTTGCACTACACTTAGTTTTCACTCAATATAAATTGCAATTAATGTATAAGAGATGAACTTAATAATGAGAAAGATATAGGAAGATTAAATGTAGATTTTAACCCTTGTAGTTAATGTATATCTGCCCAAAGACATATATTTATATTCCCTTGAAGATATTTAACTGTTAGTGGAAAGAGAGAAGAGGTTAGCTCACATTTAATGCACTTCAACAACTACTTTTTAGTGTGGCAATTGGAAGCCACATTGACTAGCATCTGGATGCCCTATACAAAAGCCTTAGCATCTCCTATTGGCATCCAGATGTCGTGAGTTAAGGTTTTGAAAAACCCAAGTAGTGTCCAAATGTCATGCATTGACGTCCAGATGCTAGCACCTATGGCATTCGAATGCCATCCCTTGTCCAAAGTTGCACTTTCAAAACACAAACACTTCCATACACACACAAATGGGTTTTTGCAAGTTTAAGCATTCACCATGTCACATGAATTGAGCAAGGAATAAACCAAAAATTAAGTTCAGTTTTGTACACATAGTCAAAAGTTAATTTAAGTTTTGTCTCATAAAAAATCGTTTATAAATTGTCTGGTTCAATAGGTTTTATAATAGGTTCTGCAATAAGTTCTACAATAAGTGATAGTATCAATAGGTAAAGTAAATATCACTATTTATGTCATGGTTATTGGTAAATTTTAGTATGGTAAAGGTGATTGTCAAGGTATACAATTGAAGTTTAATGATATAAGTTAGCATTTTGAGGTGATTATTTTGTAATTTCTTATATAATAAAAATTGGTAACTATTATAGTAGAAATAATGATTCATATTTTGCACTTGTCTTATATAGATATGATAAAATATGAGTACTTTAGGCTAATATATGTTTGGGTTATTAAGGTTTTAGGGTCTTTATGTGTGGATTTCCATGGCTTGATTAAGTATTTAGTGTTTCAAAGAATATCAAGTATGGTAAAATATACTATTAGGAGCATAAGGATCATAAAATAGAGTCCATCTTATAAAAATGAAAGTATATTTATTCTAAAAAATAAGATTAGTGTATAAATATAGTTTGTTACATAAAGGTTTTTTTTTTCCATAAATGGCACCACTTAGTATACGTATCAACGAATTCAATAAGTAAAGGATAAGTAAAAAGGAAATCAAAACACATAATCAAGGGATAATATCAATATATTATACTCAAATGAAACTATAAATAGTGAAGGTTCTAAATGACATATATTCTAGAAATTAAATAATTAGACAATAATATACTATTTTTAGTGAAAATAAGGCTCTAAGTGGATGATAAATATAAAGTATATTGTAAAATAGTAACACTAGTGCCAAAAGATCACCCAAAAAAAAAAAAAATTCTAATATCGAAGGAAAAGGTTTGGTGAATTTACAAGGGTGGGAGCCTAGTTTTTTTTTTTTTAATTCTAAAGATCATAATTTTAAAAATAGTTAGCTAATACTTAAAAAATAATTAAAAAAAACTAAACATGTAAAATTGATTATAAGAAAAATAATACGACTTAGTATAGAAATAAAGTACTTACATGTGAAATGGTGCCTTGAAACAAGAAGAAATAAAATTAATAAATCTAGCAAAAGCTTTTTTGGCCACCACCACTAGAACCGCTACTAGCGACCACCTCTAACCACCTTAGGAGTGTCGACCCACCTGTAGGGATTGGAAACTGTCCAACAATTAGCTCCCTTGGAATTTTAGGGGCTAACTACTCTAGTGTGTGGGATGAGAATGGACAAGGCGGTATTTATAGTTTTTCAACCACCATTCAAATATTATTTTTTAATTTTTGGACATGTTGACACTTGTTGTGTTAAGTTTTTCAAGATTTTTAGGCGCATGAATTTTTGAGGATTCTTGACAAAAAATTAGGAATACTCTAGCATTATTCCGATTTTGTAAATTATCAATTAATTAATTCTTTTCCTTTTCTCACTTTTTAAAAAATATTTATAATATGCCATATTTGGTTGGTGTAGCAATCATTTTGTACCTTAGGGTTGTTCTTACGAGCTATTTTGACACATTGTAGCATTTTGCCATATTATTTTACTAGCTTTGTTAACTTCTTTCATAAGTATCTTTATTTTATTAATAGACATTTTAAATTTTCTCATGATTATGCATTCCGTGCATGAGGCATATGTTATTTTCATGTCTTTTACATTTACCTAGTTACTTATTTACCTAATTACAATCTTACCTTTCTTTATTACAATTTTTGTAGTTACTATTCTATTTTTACTTTTTTTACTATTTTATTACTTTTAGTCACTTTCTTCTTTGGTAAATGTCTTATTGTAATTTTTCCAACTTCTGACTATAGTAAATGGTTATTTTATTATTTCTTTAGATATTATAAGAATTTTTTTATTATTATAGACCTATTATTATTTCATTAGAGTTTTATCGATAAATTTAAACTATTATCTTAGTGTAAATTCCTAATTTATTTCATTTATATTCTTCTTCTTATTTATTAGTTTAATTTCTACTATTAGTCAATTTGTTCTATGGCGTAATTAGCATTTTTAGTTTCATAATTCCAATTCTGTTTTATTGATTAGCATCTTCATTACATTTTCTATACCATAAGGTTGATTAGTATTTAGGGTTAGTGATACTAAAAGGTGGAATATTTTAAGGTCATCACAAGAGCTGAATAAGGTTTCGATAAATATCAACTTTTTAGCTTAAGATCAACCAAATTCATAAGTTTTATTTGAAATAAAGGCTTTTAATTAAGCTAAATATTTTTTGTCCGTACAAGACTATAGTACATAAAAGTTATTAAAAGTGAGAAAATTTAGGAGTTTTCAATAATAACCGAGTTTACGTATTTAGTAAGTAGATGTTATATGAAAATTTTTGGGAATTGTTATAGGTTAATAGCTATAATTTTCAAATTCTTTCAAACATGTGCACTTTTGATAGATTATAGCCTAAACTTATAAAAATTACAAAAGAAAAAAGAAGAAGAAGAGAATAGTAAACATGTAAAATTAATTCTCATAAGATGACTATAAGTAACTAGAATTATGAAGTACTTACAATTAAAAGAGTGAAGTGAAAAAACAACTAAAATTATCCGTGAAATTGCTGAATTAGCCCAGCAGCCACCACTTACCACCTTATGGTCACCACCACCCTCCTTTAAAAACTTGAGTGAATTATGGAAAAAGTTAAAAAAAAAAGTGGCAAAAGGTTAGGAGATGCACTATTTATAAGATGTTGGAATTAATTTCACAAATTATTTTTTAATAATTTATAAGGAATATTTTATAGGTGTTTTATCGTATTTTTACATGTCTCTATAAATTTTTGTAGAACTTTAGGACATTTGGCAATTTTGTGACACCGAAGCTAATATTTCAATTTACCAGGATTTTGGTAAATTTTGATCAAATTATCTATCATAATGTATCACTTTCATATGGTATTTCCATAAGATTCATTAATAAAATGGTAAAGAAGGTATTGTCGTGCTTTGATATTAACTCAAATGGATGGTTCGGAATTGAGAGACCCCATTAATACAGATTGTGTTAAGATGTACTATCTTTAGGCAAGGAAATTGAGATTTTGCCAATGTTTATGAATGCCAATATTCAGTACAAGTTTCGTTGAGTCTAGTTTTCATTTCTTTTATAAGCAAAGTTAATGTCTATGAATGATCGATAACTCCAACCAATTTTCATTCCTAAACACATTACCCATCACTTCACTAATGAATAATGAACATTGAAATGATAATGAACCTCAATAAATTTTGTGACATAATTCTATCTACTTTTGAGTATTAAACCTAGTACATTAATAGGATAATACTATAATCACAAGAGCCATGCACATAAGAAAGGAAGCACATCAAGACCCTTCAGCCTTGTTTTGAAGCAAGAGCAAGCAAAGGAGAAGCAAACCAGTACGAAAGTTCAATTGTTTGGTTGCTATCCGCGATAAATTGGTAAGCATCTTAGAATAAATAACCATCATTCACATATTATAAGACATCTCTTATCAAGTCATTTGACCTGTTCGTTAGAAGCATTTTCAAAAGCATAGGTTAGTCAACCTACAATGGAGCACTTTCCTAAACATCCTCTCTCAAGGTTAGCCCATAGGGGCACCTTTCGAGACATTTCTTCCCTAGCGTCGCAAGTCTAAGAAAACGCTTCCCGCTATCGGTTAGTCAGCCCACAATGGGGCACTTTCCTAAACATCCTCTCTCAGGGTCAATCCGTAGGGGCACCTTTTGAGACATTTCTTCCCTAGGGTCGCGAGTCTAAGAGAAGTTTCACACCATAGGTTAGTCAGCCCACAATGGGGCACTTTCCTAAACATCCTCTCAAGGTTAGCCCATAGGAGCACCTTTCAAGACATTTCTTCCTGCTATAGGTTAGTCAGCTCATAGAGGGGCACTTTCCTAAACACCCTTTCTCAAGGTTAGCTCATAGGTGCACCTTTCGAGATACCTATTTTTCATGGTTGCAAGTCTAAGAAGGCGCTTCCTGCTATCGATTAGTTAGCTCATAGGGGCACTTGTCGAACCTATCGATTAGTTAGCTCATAGGAGCACTTTTCGAACCTATCGATTAGTTAGCTTATAGGAGCACTTTTCGAATCTATCGATTAGTCAGCTCATAGGAGCACTTTTCAAATCTGTTGATTAGTCAGCTCATAGGAGCACTTTTTGAACCTATTGACTAGGAGCACTTTTCGAATCTATTGATTAGGAGCACTTTTCAAATTTGTTGATTTCAATTAGTCAGCTCATAAGAGCACTCTTTAAAGGCATTTCTCTCCAAACAGTCGCTAGTCTAGCCAAACGCTTCTATTGACAAGTGGCCAGCTCATAAGAGCGCTTCTTGAGACAATTTTCTCTTTAAGGTTGCCAGTCCGATAAGACGCTTCCTATCATCAGATATTCCACTCACAATAACACATTCTTACATAATCCTTGAGATGTTTCCTATCGCCGATTAGTCAGCCCATAGAGCACTTTTCGAGAGAATATGTTACTTCAGATTGTTAGGTTATTTAAGACCATTCCCTAAGCAATACCAATCATCATAAAGTACTCGTGGGATTATTAGCTCATGGAGCATTTTCCTACTAAAGACCAAATCCAGATAACTAGCCAAACCAAGGCATTATCCATTCAGTCTAGAGGCCAAAAATGGAGTATTTCTTATCTTTGTAGTTAAGTTTTGCAAACTTTACCATAAAGAGGGGCAGCTGTAAACACCCCATTTTTTACCCTAATAATTAATAATGGTCAATTTTTAATTTTTTTTCATTTTTTTACAATTTTTCTTCTAATTTAGTAAAAATAAGAAAAATATTCAAAAAATAAAATAAACAGGGAAAATACATCAATTTTGGAAAATAATTATAGAAATAATAAGAAAAGGAGTTAAATAATTTTTTAAATTTTTTGGAATTTCAAAATAATACAAAAATAACAAAAATTACATTGCATATATGCAAATTGTGTAAATAAAAAAAATAACGAGTAAGTGGGCTAGCCCAACTGGTCCGAGCCATAACCATGCACGCAGGGGAAGGGGTTTGGTCACGGGTTCGAAATGCGGGAGAAGTAGATTCCGCGTTTTGCATTTTTTTGCCTCACCCAAGACACGTGTCAACTCACAATTGGACAACACAACACACGCGACCGCCACGTGATCTTCTTCTTCATCCGAGATCATCGGCGGCGAGCGGGAGAAATGGAATCCGACCGTTTTGATTCGATTTTTCACGCAAATCCAATAGATCTTTCATTAAAACAAGATAAAAATCATCCAAATGAAATCAAATCACAACAAAATCCAAGATTTACATGAATCAAAGGCAAATCGAAGAAGGGTTTTAACCACAAATCCGATTCATCTCAATCGAAAGAAATCCAAGCTTATCCCGCTTGGTTTTCGACTCCTATAAATAGAGCACGATGTGGGGAAGCTAAAGCACGAATTAGAAGAGAGAAAAGAGAGGAAATTGGAGAGTTAAGAAGCTTCGTTGGAGCCCTTGAGCTGCGACTGCCGATCGAGCTCGAAACCACCACCAGGAGGCGATCTTGAAAAAAACCACCGCCACAGTTAGGATCCCCATCCCTTAAAAGCTCGAAAGTCGCCTTCAAACATAGTTGAAAGCTGCTGAAATGCCACCGACGAGGAAGCTCTAGCTGCCGTGCTCAATTCGACCGACCCGCGCACCGTATCCGGATCTAAGTAAGTTGGATTTTATATTTTTTATTATTTTTTATTTATTGTATTTTATTTATTTGTTTGTTTGTTTATTTACAATTCGAAAATGAAAAAAATAAAAAAATAATATTCGGAAAAATGATAGAATTTAAATTATTTTATTATTTTTATGTTTAGTTTAGAATAGATAAAATCATAAAAATATAAAATAATAATAATAATAATAATAATAATAATAATAATAATAATAATAATAATAATAATAATTGAGGTAGGTTATTAATAGAGATATAAAAAAATAATTTTTATCACTTAGAAAAATCCTTTTTTTAAAATAAATCCAAAATTGGTTTTTCCTTAAATTAATTTTTTCGAAAATAAAATAATCAAGCTTAGGCTTAGATTTTTTTTCAAAAATGCTAAAGATGATAAAAATGTAAATCCGAGGTAATTTCATAACTAAATTAACAAACCCACTAAAGTTTTTCATGAAAAGCGAACTACGGCTTGCTTAATCTTGAATAGCAGGTACGTAGGTACCCTCATAAGACAACTCTAAAAAGAATAAAAAATCATTTTTCCATATTAGAATAAGTCATTTTTAATCAATAAGCAAAAAACACAACAAAAATAAAAATAAAATAAATAACAATAAAAGACATTAGGATAGGGTTTAGATTTTAGAAGAATAAGGTGGTAACTTTAAGGTTTTAATAAGTTAGCCTCCAAATCTAGAAACTCTGGTTTTCCCTTTCCTCTTTCACAAAAATGAAAAAAAGGAGATTTCGCTAACTAGTTGTCCAAATTAGGATTAATCTGCTCAATTAGTCATAATTCAATAATCTTTCCCAACTTCAGTTGGGTGGCGACTCCAAAATAAGACGAAATTCCCAGTTTAAGTCTAGGACTTATATTGGATGAGCATAGGGTCTAGTATAAATCAGATTAGGAATGAAAATTTAAAAAAAATCAAAAATTAGACTCAAAAGATGGGAATCCTAACCATGGTAGTGGTTTTCTCTAAAAACGCATCCTAGTGGTGGTTCAAAGCTTAGTCGGCGATTGCGGCTTCAAGAACTCTGACAAGGCTTCGCTCTCTCTTATTTTCTCTCCTTTTTTCACTTTGATCCGTGCTTTAGCTTTCGCACATCGTGCTCTATTTATAGGCACAAGAAATCGAGCTGGATAAGCTTAGATTTCCTCCAATTGGGATGAATCAGATTTACGGTTAAAACCCTCCTCCGATTTGCCTTTGGTTCGTGTAAATCTTGGATTTTGTTGTGATTTGATTTATTTGGATGACGTTTATCTTGTTTTAATGAAAGATTTAGTGGATTTGTGTAAAAAAAAAAAAAGAATTAAAACAACCAAATTTCGTTTCTTCTCCTCGTCGGCAATGATCTCAGACGAAGAAGAAGAAGATCACGTGTCCGGCATGTGCGTTGTGTCGTCCAATCGGCTGCTGACACATGTCCTGGGCAAGACAAAAAATCACAAAACGCGGAATCTGCTTCCCCGACGTTTCAAACCCGCGACCTGACCCCTTCCCCGTATGCACGGCCATGGCTCAAACCAGCTAGGATAGCCCACTTACTCATTTCTTTTTTTTCGCAATTTGCATATATGCAATGCAATTTTTATTATTATTGTATTATTTTAAAATTCCAAAATTTTGTAAAAATTATTTAACTCCTTTTATTATTATTTCTATAATTATTTTCCAAAATTAATATATTTTCCCTATTTATTTATTTTTTAATATTTTTCCTATTTTTGCTAAATTAGAAGAAAAATAGTAAAAAATTAAAAAAAATTAAAAATTGATTATTATTAAATATTAGGGTAAAAAATGAGGTGTTTACACATGTAAAATTAATTCTAAGAAAAATAATATGACTTAGTATAGAAATAAAGTACTTACATGTGAAATGGTGCCTTGAAACAAGAAGAAACAAAATTAATAAATCTAGCAAAAGCTTTTTTGGCCACCACCACTACAACCGCTACTAGCCACCACCTCTAACCACCTTAGGATTGTCAACCCACCTGTAGGGATTGGAAACTGTCCAACAATTAGCTCCCTTGGAATTTTAGAGGCTAACTACTCTAGTGTGTGGGATGAGAATGGACAAGGCGGTATTTATAGTTTTTCAACCACCATTCAAATATTATTTTTTAATTTTTAGACATGTTGACACTTGTTGTGTTAAGTTTTTCAAGATTTTTAGGCGCATGAATTTTTGAGGATTCTTGACAAAAAAAATTAGGAATACTCTAGCATTATTCTGATTTTGTAAATTATCAATCAATTAATTCTTTTCCTTTTCTCACTTTTTAAAAAATATTTATAATATGCCATATTTGGTTGGTGTAGCAATCATTTTGTACCTTAGGGTTGTTCTTACGAGCTATTTTGACACATTGTAGCATTTTGCCATATTATTTTACTAGCTTTGTTAACTTCTTTCATAAGTATCTTTATTTTATTAATAGACATTTTAAATTTTCTCATGATTATGCATTTCGTGCATGAGGCATATGTTATTTTCATGTCTTTTACATTTACCTAGTTACTTATTTACCTAATTACAATCTTACCTTTCTTTATTACAATTTTTGTAGTTACTATTCTATTTTTACCTTTTTACTATTTTATTACTTTTAGTCACTTTCTTCTTTGGTAAATGTCTTATTGTAATTTTTCTAACTTCTGACTATAGTAAATGGTTATTTTATTATTTCTTTAGCAATTATAAGAATTTTTTTATTATTATAGACCTATTATTATTTCATTAGAGTTTTATCGATAAATTTAAACTATTATCTTAGTGTAAATTCCTAATTTATTTCATTTATATTCTTCTTCTTATTTATTAGTTTAATTTCTACTATTAGTCAATTTGTTCTATGGCATAATTAGCATTTTTAGTTTCATAATTCCAATTCTGTTTTATTGATTAGCATCTTTGTCGAGTCTAATTTTTTAATTCCCATTCCTAATCCGATCTAGACTAGACCCTATGCTCATCTAATGTAGATCCTCGACTTGAGTTAGGAATTTCGTTTGATTTTTGGAGTCGCCACCCAACTGTTGTTGGGAAAATTGAATTAAGACTAAAGGAGCGAATTAGTCTTAATTTGGACCACTAGTCGTCGTGATTTCCTCTTTTCGTTTTTGTGAAAAGAGGAAAAGGGAAAACCAAAGTTTCTAAGTCCGGAGGCTAACCTATTAAAACCTTTACGGTTACCACCTAATCTCTTAAAATTGTTCATCTTTAGAAATATGTTTTATTGTGTTTCTATTACTTTTTATTATGTTCTTAAATTATTTCAAAAAAATGATTTTTTATTCATTTTTATGGGTTGACCCGAATGGGTGCCTACGTACCTGTTATTCAGGATCAAACAAGCCGTAGTTCGCTTTTCTGAAAACTTTAAGTGTGTTGGTGAATTTTAATTAATGAAACCTCTTTTAGTTTTATGTTTTTATCATTTTTGGGATTTTTTTCTAAAAAAACTTCTAAGCCTAAGCTTTGATTTTATTTTGAAAATGATTTTAGGGAAAAACATCAATTTTGGATTTATTTGAAGAAAAATGATTTTTCTAAGTGCTAAAACTCATTTTTTATGATTCTTTTATAATTTTTGAATTTTTTAATGATTTTTTTTGTTATTTTTGTGATTTCTGAGAATTTTGTGGATTTTTGTGATTTTTGGGAATTTTTGTTAATTTTCGTGATTTTTGGGAATTTTTGTGATTTTTTTTTGTTTATTATCTATCCTATTTTGACATCTAAAATTTTATTATTATTTTCCTAATGTTTTTTATTATTTTTTCTATATTTTTTTATTTTTTATTTATTTATTTATTATTTTTTATTATTATTTTTCTACATTATTAAATTCTAGAAAAATCTAATTTCTACATTTTCCTATTTATTAAAAATAAAACATAAGCAAATAAATAAATAAATAAATAAATAAATAAAAAATAATTAATTAATTAATTAATTCAGAATAAATAAATAAACAAAATTAATTAAATAAAAAAATCCGGAAAATCCGACTTACCTGGATCCGGGTCGGTGCGTGGGTCGGGTCGGGTCGATCGGACACGGCGGCGGGGAAGGCTCGTTCACGGCGTTCCGGTGGCCTTTTGCAGCGGGTGAGGTGTCGAATCCTAGCTTCTCGAGGTTGCTGAATCCAATGGTAGCGGTGGTTTGCTCCCAGATCGCCTCCTGGTGGTGGTTCAACTCCGGCCGATGCTTCGCGGTTTTGGGTCTCCTCCGATGCTCTCCGATTTGCACTTTTTCCTCACTTTCTCTCAATTGTGATTCGTGTTTTGGCTTCCTCACCTCCTCCTCTATTTACAGGCGTCCGAAAACCCTCTTGGATAAGCTTGAATCGGCCGATTTGGATAAACCCATATTTTTCCGTTTTTTAGATTTGATTCTATCCAACCTATTTGATGCCGATTTGTTGTAATCTTGTGATTTATCTGGATAATTCGGTTTTAGATTTATTGAAATCTAAAAAGATTCGAAGAAATCCAGCAATTTCAACCTTATCGGACTTCTGCCGGATTTTTTCTCCGGCTGGGCTCAAGGAAGAAGACGACCACGTGCGAGGCACGTGTTTCCTCTCAGCCAATCACATGCTGCCACGTGGCAGCTCCAGGGAAAAGAAGGAAAAATTTCTGCCGAGAGCACGCGGGGGATTCGAACTCGCGACCTTCAGCCTTCACACGGTCCCAACATGCACGCACGAGCCAGCTGAGCTGGCCCAATTTCCCGATTTTCTTTGTATCGCAAATTGTATATATGCAATGCGATTTTTTTTATTTTTTTGTATTTTTTTGAAATTTCAAAAATTTGTAAAAATTGTTTATTATTTATTATTGCTATTTCTGAAATCATTTTTCAAAATTGATGTGTTTTCCTATTTATTTTTATTTTTTGAATATTTTTACTATTTATGCTAAATTAGAGGAAAATTGGGAAAAATTGGGAAAAATTAAAAATTGATTATTTTTTAGAATTATCGATTCCTATGGCAAAAATGGGGTGTTTACAATCTTCATTACATTTTCTATACCATAAGGTTGATTAGTATTTAGGGTTAGTGATACTAAAAGGTGGAATATTTTAAGGTCATCACAAGAGCTGAACAAGGTTTCGATAAATATCAACTTTTTAGCTTAAGATCAACCAAATTCATAAGTTTTATTTGAAATAAAGGCTTTTAATTAAGCTAAATATTTTTTGTCCGTACAAGACTATAGTACATAAAAGTTATTAAAAGTGAGAAAATTTAGGAGTTTTCAATAATAACCGAGTTTACGTATTTAGTAAGTAGATGTTATATGAAAATTTTTGGGAATTGTTATAGGTTAATAGCTATAATTTTCAAATTCTTTCAAACATGTGCACTTTTGATAGATTATAGCCTAAACTTATAAAAATTACAAAAGAAAAAAGAAGAAGAAGAGAATAGTAAACATGTAAAATTAATTCTCATAAGATGACTATAAGTAACTAGAATTATGAAGTACTTACAATTAAAAGAGTGAAGTGAAACAACAACTAAAATTATCCCTGAAATTGCTGAATTAGCCCAGCAGCCACCACTTACCACCTTACGGTCACCACCACCCTCCTTAAAAAACTTGAGTGAATTACGGAAAAAGTTAAAAAGAAAAGTGGCAAAAGGTTAGGAGATGCACTATTTATAAGATTTTGGAATTAATTTCACAAATTATTTTTTAATTATTTATAAGGAATATTTGATAGGTGTTTTATCGTATTTTGACATGTCTCTATAAATTTTTGTAGAACTTTAGGACATTTGGCAATTTTGTGACACCGAAGCTAATATTTCAATTTACCAGGATTTTGGTAAATTTTGATCAAATTATCTATCATAATGTATCACTTTCATATGGTATTTCCATAAGATTCATTAATAAAATTTTCAATTTTAATGTGACTTATTGAATTTTTTATTAGCATTTAGTATTTTTAGAATATAAGGTATGAGTTTTCTAAATATATATATATATATATAATGTTTTATCATCTAGAAAAAGGATTTTGATGAAATAAAAAAATAATAATTGGTGTTTTTCAAAATTAGAGGTTTTAGTTTTTTTTTTCAAAATTAAGAAATAAAGCTTAGGCTTAGAAATTTCTTTAAATAAATTTAAATAATAATAAACGTAAACCTAACACGTTTTCATAATTAAGACTAAATAATCCCCTAAAATTTTATGCAAGTGAACTACGGCCTATTTGATCTTGAATAGCGGGTACGTAGGCACTTTTATAGGGTAACTCTAAAAAAATAAAGAAAAATATTTTTAAACCATTATTAGTATAATTATTATTTTGTTTTATATTAGTATTTTCTTTTGTGCTAAAAAGATATCATAAAATAAAATTTTGAGAAGGTTAAGGTGGTAACTTTAAGGTTTTAATAGGATAGCCCTCGAGTCAAGAATCTCTGGCTTTTCTATTTAAAAAAAAAACGGTTTCATTGACTAGTGTTAAAGTTAAAAATAATCCGCTCAATTAATTCTGACTTAACAAAATTTTCCCAACTCCAATTGGGTAGCAACTCCAAATAAATGATGAAAATCAAAATTTTGTTCTTTTTATTTTTCCAGTTCAAGTTGGTAATTTGTATTAAATGAGCATAGGATTTAATATGAATCGAATTAGGAAAATAATAAAAAAAAAATTAAATTAGACTCGACATAGATGTTATATCTTGCACCCAACCCTCTAAAACAAATTCTAAAAGTTAAAATGAAAACCTACCTATAATTTTCGATACCTACTAAAAACCTATCTAAATATACAAAATAGATTAAGTTCCAACGGAAGTTCCAAACTCATGTAAGCATAGTTATAGTACATGTAAACACCTCATTTTTGCCCTAAGAATCAATAATAATTATTTTCCAATTTTTTCCATATTTTTCTCTAATTTAGCAAAAATAGTAAAAATATTCAAAAAAAATAAAAATAAATAGGAAAACACATCAATTTTGAAAACTAATTTCAGAAATGGCAGTAATAAAGATTAAATAATTTTTACAAATTCTTGAAATTTCAAAAAATACAAAAAAATAAAAAAATTGCATCGCATATATACAATTTGCGAAATAAATAAAATCAAGAAAATGGGCTAGCTCAGTTGGTCCGAGCCACGGTCAAGCAGGCGCGCGCGGGTGCGAGGTTCGGGGTTCGAAACGCGAGGGAAGCAGAATCTGCGTTTTGATAGTTTTTATTTTACTTGGGACACGTGGCAGCACATGATTGGCTAGAGCGAACGCACGCGCCGAGCGCGTGATCATCTTCAACCTTGGTCCGAGATCGCCGACGAAGGGAAAAAATTCGAATTTCGGCCGTTTCAATTCAATTTTTTGCACAAATCCAACAGATCTTCAACAGAATTGAGATAAACATCATCCAATTGGAATCAAATCTCAACAAATCGACGGATTTACACGAATCGAAGTTGGTTCGTTTAACCGCAAATCTGATTTGCCTAAATCGGTGGAAACCCGAGCTTATCCAGCTCGATTTCGAAAGCCTATAAATAGAGGATGAAGTGAGGAAGCCAAAACACAGATCAAAAGCGAGAGAAAGTGAGAGAAAAGAGAGAATCAAAGTCCGCCGGAGGAGTTCGAAGCTGCGACCGCCGATCAAGAGTTGAGCAACCACCAGGAGGCGTTTCTGGAGCAAACCACCGCCACCATTAGATTCCTCACCCTTGATAACCTAGGATTCGACACCTCAACCGCTGCAAAAGGCCGCTGGAACGCCGTCAACGAGTACTCCCCGCCGTCGTGTCCGACTGCTTCGACCTGACCCGCGTACCGACCCGGATCCAGGTAAGTCGGATTTTTCCGATTTTCTTTAATTTATTTATTTATTTCGAATTAATTATTTGTTATTTATTTATTTATTTGTTATTTATTTATTTATGTGTTATTTATATTTCAATAAGTAGAAAAAATGTTAGAAATTAAATCTTTAGGATTTAATGACATAAAAATAAAAATATAATTATAATAATAAAAAATAAAAATATAGAAAATAATAAAAATATTAGAAAAAATGATAATAAAAGTTTAGGTATTGAAATAGGATAGATAAGAATCTAGGAGGAAAATTTTTAGCAAAACAAAAATTCATAAAAATTATGAAAAATTAATAAAAAATTATAAAAATTATAAAAAATTATAAAAATCATGAAAACTCATAAAGATTATAAAAAAATATAAAAAATTATAAAAATTATAAAAATCATAAAAATTATAAAAAAATTAATAAAAATCATAAAAAATTAATAAAAAATAATAAAAATTTATAATAGTAGAAATAAGTCGAAAAATAGAAGAAAAATGAGTTTTATCACTTAGAAAAATTATTTTCTCAAATAAATCCAAAATTGATGTTTTTCCTTAAAATTATTTTCAAAAATCAAATTAAAGCTTAGGTTTAGATTTTTTAGAAAAATCCTAAAATGGTAAAAACATAAATCAAAAGAGATTTCACAATTAAAATTCATAAACACACTAAAAGTTTTCAGGAAAAGCGAACTACGGCTTGTTTGATCCTGAATAGCAGGTACGTAGGCACCCATTTGGGGCAACCTTAAAAAGAATAAAAAATTCATTTTCTTAGAATAATTCACTAAAAAAAAACACACAATAAAAGGCAACGAAAATAAAATAAAAGACATTTCTGAATGCGAATAATTTTAGGGGATTAGGTGGTAACCTTACGGTTTTAATAGGTTAGCCTCCGAACTTAGAAACTCTGGTTTTCCCTTTTCCTCTTTTCACAAAAATGAGAAGAGGAAATCACGACGACTAGTGGTCCAAATTAAGACTAATCCGCTCCATTAGTCTTAATTCAATCTTTCCCAACAACAGTAGGGTGGTGACTCCAAAATTAAACGAAATTCCTAACTCAAGTCGAGGATCTATATTAGATAAGCATAGGGTCTAGTCTAGATCGGATTAGGAATGGGAAATTCAAAAATTAGACTCGACAGGATGGCGACTCCACTGGGGACCCATTCCAGTAGGCTAGCCACCTGAATCTCCTCAAATTGTTCCTTAAAAAATGTCTTTCGATTATTCTGTTGCTAACTTTTTAGGAATTAGCTAGATTTATGATTCGGTTTTGAGTCTGCATGCATACATTTGTGTGAATAGATACGGTCGAACCCGGACCGTCCTAGGACCCTAAGACGGGGAGCCATTGTGTAGGTTTCGGGCGAAGTGAGTTGATCACCATTCGGGACCGATTAGGCTACCCCACCCAATGCTTTGATATGGCTTAAGATCCATTTCTCCGAGAATGCGGGAGGCCACAGAGCTTGGGGACTAGTTAGAACCAACCTATTTGCATACATAACGTCATGGGTTGACAATTGATGATGATGTAATATTTATTATTTTGTTCATGGAGTTCGGATCTATTTCCCCTGTAATATTTTCATAGTTATGGTTGTAATTAGGAAATTTCTTGTTATAATAGATGGCTAGTACCGCAGTCGACCGCCTCCTCCGCAAAGAGATCCGGGTGTACAAACCTTTGGACCCAAAGTTGGAGCTGGACCATTGGTTCACCTTGTACAATCCAGAGGAGCAGGCCTTCATCCAGCAGAAAATAGGGCCCATCCTCTCACTAACGAAGATGGAGGTGAATTTGCCTTTGGTACGGGCCATGCTCCAGTTATGGGAAATCGAGCCCGCAGCCTTCTTTGTCGGGCCTCATGAAATCACCCCTACACTGGAAGAGTACACCCAGCTGCTACAGGCTCCAACATTAGCCAATCAAATCTATGTGCCAGATCTCGAGGCCGGGCCAGCCGGTACTTTCAACAGACTACTAGGTATCCGCAAAACAACAATCAACAAGGCCTTATCAGACTGTAATGGATATTGCATCCGGATGGACGTTTGGAAGCCTGGTTCATCACCTGAGAAGACAATGGGGATAGAAAAGATATACTATGTGGGGACCCTAAGACTTATAGACAGAGAAGGGTGAATGCCTTCATCTTGACAGCTTTCGCCACCATACTATTCCCCACCGGAACTTTCTATGTCCACTACCGGGTTATAGAGCTGGTGACCCAATTCCTAGAAGGAAGATCTTACATCCCGGCTCTATTGGCTGAACAGATTCGGAACTTAAACTTCCTCAAGAAGAAAGGCCATGGGATCCTCCTCTCTAGCATCAACCTTATGCTAATATGGTTCGTGAGCCACCTTAAGTGTTTCGGGCTGAACATGGTCCGGAAAACCTTGGCTTAGCAGGTGGATCTTGTGGATTCATGCATAGAAAAGATAAAGCTACCCGACAACCTTACCAGCCACAGTTGGGTAGAAGTGCTTAGAAGCTTCAATGCCGAGGATATTCTGTGGACAACTAGGTGGAGTTGCTGTGACAAAATTATTTTAACCTGCAGTAATTTTCAAGTTGTGCCTTTGATCGGAATCAGTGGATGTATTGGATATCACCCCAATTCAGTAGTCCGCCAGTTTGGTACTATCCAAGACATAGTTTATCGGCCCTCGCTGGAAGTAGTCACCTTCGATTACCAAGATCCGAACTTGCTGGTGGCTGAAAAGTTTGCTAAGTTGGCAGAGGTCAAAGCACTTTGGGAAGCCAGAATTGAAAGCCCAAATGTAGACCTCAGTGAGCTAGATGGCGAAGTGGGAAAACACCGAGCTACCAGAGAGTTTGTGATCCGCCAGCTGTATCAGACAGGGGAAAGAGCATACCGGGTCCCAAATGTCACTCAACTAAAGCCAGACAAGACAAATCCAGAGCTAGAAATCTACCTGGAATAGGCCAAGGCCCGGATGGAGGTCTATTTTGAAGCTGCAGATTACAAGAAAGACATTTGGAAAGGACGATTCAAGGAATCCGACCAAATGAACAAAGCCTTGGAAGCACAGTTAGAGAAGACCAAAGCTAGAGTCGAAGAACTAGAAGCCGTCATCAACGGGAAACCTGAGCCTCCACAACAGAAGACCAAGAGAGCTAGGAAATAGATTATCATTGTAATCTTTTATTTGTTTTCTTGAGTATCGAACTCCAAAATTTTCAATATTAATAAAAGTAAAGTTTCAATATTACATCGTCAATCAATTGTCGACCCTTTTATTTTTAGCATCCGTATGACACATGCATAACATTTGCATACATTATACTAAAGAATAAACAAAATGCGCGCCAGGTATCAAGATAGCTCCCAAACAACCGAACCCTTCCAGAAGCCCGATTCGCACACGTTCAAGAGCAAAAATGGCAAACAGTAGCGACAACCGCAATAACACAAATGCTGAAGCCGCCTCAGACTCCAGGATCGTATCTCTAGAAAAAACGATCCAACAATTGGCTGCCCAAGTCCACCTCTTAACTAAAAGCATCGGCCTCCTTCGCTCTACCCAACCAACCCAGGAAGAACATTCAGGGGCCAGGAAAGGGAAGGCAGTGGAGGGACAGCCTCTAGAGTATGAAGAAATCAATTCCCACCTCAACCCGGCCTTTGAATATGAGCCGAGAATCAACCAGGGGCCAACCTCTGATGACCTGAAGAGAGAGATGGAAGAGAGACAGAAAGAGATGGAGAAAAGACTCTTCCAGCAGCTCCATGACAAAATGAAAACAATTGAGGGTCCTGATGGTTTCGAGCAAGCCGGAATCACTAGTCTGCCAGTATACGGGGAAGAGGTTTATCCTGAGAAGTTCAAGACCCCGGAGTTTGAAAAGTATGATGGGACGGGGTGCCCTCAAAAGCATACAAGGCTATATGCCCGAAAAATGAGCAAGTACGCCCAGTACGACCAACTCATGATCCAGACTTTCCAAGACAGCCTCACGGGCCCTACATTGGTTTGGTACGCCTACTTGGATTTCAATAATGTCAACACCTGGGAAAAGCTAGCCCGGGCGTTCTATGACCAGTACAAGTTCAATATTGAGGTCGCCCCCTCCGTGATTGATCTGGGGAGTCTCCGGAAAAGACACACTGAGCCGTTTAAAGAGTATGCTCAGCGTTGGAGAGCCCAGGCCGCCAGAGTAACAACCCCAATCTCTGAGAAGGAGTTGACATCCATATTTGTCAACACCTTAGACAAGACATACTTTTCACATCTGGTAGGCCAGACCTCATCCAGCTTTGCAGAGGTGGTAGCTGCAGGGTGCCGGATTGAAAGTGCCATCACCACCGGCAGACTCCAAACAATGGATTCTCCTAGGATCACACCAACACAAATGCCCCTAGGAGGTAATAGAGCCAAAGAGTCTACCGTCAGCACGGTTCACTCCGGTAAGACAGACAAGACCGGAACTCGTGTGACATTTCAGACCACGAGTGCCCCAGCTCAGCACTCCACGATAAGTCATACCCAGGCCACCAAGGCCCCAAGGCAGTTCACTCCAATTCCTATCCCGCTCAGCCAGGTCTTTGCTCAATTGAGGGCAGATAACTTGATCAGCTTCGAAATCCCTAACGACCGGTGCAAGCCCAAAAACTTCGACCCAAACCTCAAATGTGATTACCATATGGGCCAAGAGGGCCACTCTACAGATAGATGCCGGAGGCTCCGGCACAAAATCCAGGACTTAATCAACGCGAGAATTGTATAGCTGGATTTTGTTAACACCCCAGCACCTAATGTCAACACCAACCCGCTGCCCAATCATAAGCCCACCATCAACATGATCACATCTGAGGAGTCAGCTCCCAAAGAAGCCCCTAAGCAGAAGACGATGGACCAACAGAAAAAACAATCCCGTCAAGTCCTAGAGAAAACCCCAAAGTCACATATCAAAAGAAGATGGTTAGCCGGAGACCCAACAGTCGGCACTTTGGGAGAATCACATGGGAGATTCGAGTACTTGGTGAACTATTCTTACACCCCAACTGAATATGGGCTGCCTAGCGGATAGGGGCCAGAATTTGAGAAGGAGGACAACCCGCCGAAGGAAGAGGAGAAGACTATAAACATGATCAATTCTCATCAGAAGCCTAGGGTCATAAAATGCTATCAGGGACAGTCAACCGAGGTACAAATCCCGAAGAAAAGATATGTATTTAATGTCCCGATACCAACAGAGAGGTATAAGGCTACACCTTTCGACTATCAGACCCTTGAACAAGAGCGACCTCCTATGGTGGGAGGAATCACCCGCTCTGGGAGAATATACGACCCAAAATATAAAGCCCCGACCGAAGAGACCAACGTGGAGAAAGGAAAGGAAGAGGAAGAGGGGCTCGCTACGATTACAAAGATGGTCAAGGCAAGTGAATACAAGATAATGGAACAGTTAAATAAAGTTCCAGCACAGATATCACTCATGGGCCTTCTTACAGCATCTGAGCCCCACAGGGAAGCACTCTTCAAAGTGCTCAAACAGATTTAGGTCCTAGAAGGCATCGCTACAGACAAAATAAGTCACGTGGCAGATTCATTTTCACAATGGACTAGATATCTTTCTCTCCAGAAGAGCTAGGAGAGGAGGGAGACCAACATACAAAACCACTGTTCATAGTGGTCAGGTGCAACGACACAATTGTCTCCCGGGTACTCATCGACAACAGATCGTCCCTCAACGTGTGCCCACTAGCTACCCTCGACCTATTGGGGGTCGATCCAAGCAATATAACACCTAGCTCAACAGTGGTCAGAGCTTTTGATGGGTCAAAAAGAGATATAGTAGGGGAGATAAACCTACCAGTGGAGATTGGTCCACAAGTATTCCACATATCTTTCCAGGTCCTCGATATCCCAAGATCTTTCAACCTACTCTTGGGAAGACCCTGGATACATGCTGCTGGAGCCATCCCCTCTAGTCTTCACCAAAGGGTTAAATTTATTGCGAGTGGCCAGATAGTCACCGTACTGGGCGAGCAGGATTACGCCATATACAAAGAAATTGCCATACCATATATTGGGGAAGAAGGTTCAGAAGACCTTGGTCTACAAATTTTTAATGAAGTGAATGTGGTGATCAGCAAGGAGGGTCATCAGTTTAAGGAGGGGCAGCAAGGGACGTTTGGACTAGGCTACGTTCCTACAGCCAGAGAAGAAGCACAAGCAAGAGGTGTCAAAGGCAGAATAAAGGAAAAGCCAAGCAACACCCCGATGTGTATTCCACCCCTCCAACAATCTTTCCGAAAAGCAAATATCATTCAAGAGCCTTGGATAAGCGAGGGTGACGACAGCAATGGGAACCCAACCCCCTGCACGTCCAGTCAGCATCCAGCTCTGAATAATTGGTTTTGTTATCCTATCAATAGTTCTAGATCTCCTACCATTGAACATCAGGGATATTTTGCGCGGGTAGAAAATAAAAAACGCTGATATCGTTTCCAACGCTACTGGGTCAGTTGTTGAAGGCGATATCCTTGACAATGAAATAATATAAGAAAATTGGAAAAAAACATGAACAAAGCGGAATTTCAATTGACGAGCCGGTGGAGACAGTAAATCTAGGAAGCATGGAAAAACCTAAAAACCTCAAAATCGGGTCCAGTTTAAGTGCCGAGCAAAAGTGTGAGATAACCGAGCTATTAACAGAATATGCAGATGTGTTCACCTGGTCATATGGTGACATGCCAGGACTAGACCAATCAATAATGGTTCATAGGCTTCCCACAAGGGAAGATGTCAAACCTAAAAAACAAAAACTGAGAAGATTTAGGCCTGACATCTTACTAAAGATTAAAGAAGAAGTCAAGAAACTGCTAGAAGTAGGGTTCATTGAGATATCCGATTACCCGGAATGGGTGGCAAATATAGTCCCTGTTATGAAAAAGAATGGAAAAGTATGCGTATGCGTAAACTTCCGGGACTTTAACCAAGCTACGCCAAAGGATAACTTCCCCCTACCTCACATTAATGTTTTAGTGGACAACACTGCGGGAAACCATCTTTTCTCATTCATGGACGGTTTCTCAGGATATAATCAAATAAAAATGGCTGAAGAAGATAAAACCAAAACAAATTTCATCACAACGTGGGGAACTTTCTGTTACAAAGTCATGCCCTTCGGTTTAAAAAACGTCGGGGCAACGTATCATAGAGTCATGGTCGCGATACTTCATGACATGATGCATCGAGAGGTTGATGTATACGTCGATGACATGATAGCCAAATCTAAAGAAGGAGAAAGCCATATAGATATCCTGAGGAAATTGTTTAAGCGACTGAGAAAATTCCAGCTCAAGTTAAACCTAAAGAAATGCACTTTCGGGGTCACAACGGGGAAATTGTTAGGGTTTGTCATAAGCCAAGAAGGCATTAAAATCGATCCTGACAAGGTAAAGTCTATATTAGAGTTACCTTCCCCACGCTCCGTTAAAGAAGTAAGAAGCTTGCTGGGAAGATTAAATTATATAGCTCGTTTTATCTCACAGCTCACCAATAAATGCCGGCCACTATTCCGTCTATTGAAAAAGAATGCCACCATAGAATGGGACGACGAATGCGAAGAAGCATTCAAGACGATCAAAGACTACCTTATAAAACCTCCGGTCTTGATAGTCCCGAAGCAAAGAAAGCCCTTATTCTTATACCTCACTATACTCCCTGAATCCATTGAATGCGTATTGAGGCAGAAAGATGAAGAGAGAAGAGAGCATTCCATATATTACTTGAGCAAGAAATTCACAGATGGGGAATAGAGGTACTCAGAGGTGGAGAAGACTTGTTGTACTCTAATTTGGGTCATGCATCGACTAAGGCAATATACCCTTTACTATCATATTAAGCTACTAACAAACCATGATCCCTTGAAATACTTGGTAGAGAAACCAACTTTGATAAGGAGAATCTCTAAATGGCAGATGCTCTTATCCGAGTTTGACATCACATACGTGAATCAGAAATCAATGAAAGGGCAAGCCTTAGCCGACCAATTGGCAGAACACCCTGTTAAGACAAATTCCCAAGAAATATAAGCCCAATTCCCGGACGAAAATATATTAACAATAGAAGATATACCAGTAGAAGACTTTGGGATAGAGCAGAACCCAAAGTGGAAACTGTTTTTCGACGGAGCTGCCAACGTATTCGGTTGTAGGATCGGGGCAGTATTGATATCTCCAGACGGCACACAATTCCATGCAGCGACAAGACTCACATTTCCGTATACCAATAATATCGCAGAATATGAGGCATGCATTCTTGGCCTCAAAATGGCCTACCAAATGGAAATTCGTGAATTAGAAGTATACGAAGATTCATCGCTCACCATACTACAGACAAGAGGGGAATACAAGACTAAAGACCCCAAACTAGTACCGTATCATCAACATTTGACAGAGTTGATCGAAGAATTCAAGGCAATCACTTTCACATATATCCCGAGAACTCAGAATCAGTTTGCAGATGCACTCACCACACTAGCATCTATGATCCAGATAACAGGGGGAGCCGAAGTCCAACCGATGAAAATAGACATTGAAAATCGGCCCGCCTACTGTTTAGCAATTGAAAAAGCACAAGACGACAAGCCTTGGTATCATGACATCAAGACCTTTCTCCAAGAAGGTAAATACCTTGAAATGGTTAACAAGAATGACCAAAGAACACTCAGAAGGTTAGCAAGCCATTTCTTATTAAGTGGGTCTATACTTTACAAAAGATCATCTGATACCACCTTGTTGAGATGTGTGGACAAAAATGAAGCATGCGAGCTGATAAAAGAGGTACATGAGGGAGTATGTGGACCTCATATGAATGGTTAAATGTTAGCCCGAAAAATCATGAGGTTAGGATACTATTGGTTAACCATGGAATCGGATTGCATAAAGTATGTCAAGCACTGTCATCTGTGTTAAGTATACGCAAACCGGATAAATGCTCCGCCCAACGAGCTACACTTGTTGTCAGCACCATGGCCTTTCTCCATGTGGGGAATCAACATAATTGGCCCAATCACTCCAACAGCATCCAATGGCCACAGGTTTATACTGGTAGCAATCGATTACTTCACCAAATGGGTAGAAGCTACATCATATGCCAATGTCACTAAAGGGGTGATAGTCCGCTTTTTGAAAAGGGACATAATAGCTCGATATGGAGTTCCTGAGTCCATCATCACCGACAACAGTACCAATCTTATTAACAAGTCGATGACAGGTTTATGTCAACAATTCCGCATAAACCATAGAAATTCAACTCCCTACCGACTTCAAATGAACGGGGCAGTAGAAGCAGCTAACAAGAATATCAAAAAGATTATCGAGAAAATGACAACTACTTACAAAGATTGGCACAAAATGTTACCGTTTACTCTCATGGCTTATAGAACTTCAATAAGAACATCTACTGGAGCTACCCCGTATTCACTGGTATATGGTACAGAAGCAGTGCTACCAGTCGAAGTCGAAATACCATCATTTAGAATCCTATCAAAAACTCAGCTAACTGAATCTGACTAGGTAAAGAAGAGGCTTGATCAACTGAATCTGATTGATGAAAAAAGACTTACCGCACTATGTCATGGCCAGTGTTACCAACAAAGGATGGCCCGAGCATTTAACAAGAAGATGAGACCCCGATACTTCAAAGAAGGGGATCTGGTACTAAGGAAGGTTCTCCCAAATGTCCAGGACTCCAGAGGAAAATTCACCCCAAACTATGAAGGTCCTTATGTGGTAAAAAAGGTTCTGTCAGGAGGTGCTTTGATACTGACTCAAATGGAGGGTCCAGAATTGAGAGACCCTATTAATATAGATGCTGTAAAGATGTACTATCCTTAGGCAAGGGAATTGAAATTTTTCCAAATGTTTATGAAAGCCAATATTCAATACGAATTTCGCTGAGTCTAGTTTTTATTTTTTACAAGCAAAGTTAATATCCCTGAATGGTCGATATTTCCAACCAATTCACATTACAACCAACATTCCTAAACACATTACCCATCACTTCACCAATGAAAGATAAACACTAAAATGATAATGAATCTTAATAAATTTTGTGATATAACTCTATCTAGTTTTGAGCATTAGAACCTAGTGCATTAGTAGGACAACATTACCGTCAAAAGAGCCATGCGCACAAGAAAGGAAGCACATCAAAGATTTTCAATCCCGTGTCAAGATAAGAAGAAGTGAAGCAGAAGTAAACCAGCACGAAGGTTCGGTTGTTTGGTTGCTAATCCACGATAAATTGGCAAGCATATTAAAATGAATAACTATCATCATATCATGAAAAGCATCACATCATTTAGCTCAGTCAGTAGAAGCATATTTAGAAGCATAAGATGAGTCAGCCCATAGTGAGGCACTTATCTAAACATCCCCTTTAATAGGGTAGTCAGCCCAAAGAGGGGCACTTCCCTAGATCTCCTCCTAAGGTCAGCCTATAAAGGCACCTTTCAAGACATTTATTCCTGCCATAGGTTAGTTAGCCCACATTGGGGCACTTTCCTGAACATCCTCTCTCAGGGTCAGCCCATAGGGGCACCTTTTTGAGACATTTTTGTCATAAGTTAGTTAGCCCATGAAGGGGTACTTTCTTAGACATCCTCTTTTAAGGTCAGCTCACAAGGGCACTGATAAGAGTAAATTAACCCTGGTAAATCATGGGCATTAATGATGAATTTGTATAATCTTTTGAATAAAATCAATGCGGATTCGGTATTTAACAGATAAATATATGTTTCAGGGTATAATACCAAAGAGAAGGAGAAAGATCACAAAAGGAGCATAATTGAAGCTTAAAAGATCAAGTTAAAGTTACTCATGGACAACACGTGGAAGGCCACGGCCGTGTCATGAACCGTGGGCGCACCTGAAGATGAAAGCATCACTTGGAAAGGAAGCACGGCTTGTGATATGGGTGTGTTCCTAGCCGTGCCAAACACTGAGCAAGATTGAGGAGTTACATATTTTCGACCAGAGGGAGACACGGCTTGAAATCTAGCCGTGCCGTTAGGTGTGCCAGGCGACTATTATTCACTTGACGAGATTCACTTGGAAAAGGAAAGATAGAATCGTATCTTTCCAGTTGAAGATGCTCGGCCATGCCTCAAGAAGTATAAATAGAACAACCCTAATGAGAAAAGGGAGGAGGCGGCATGAGAGAAACCCTAGAGAAGAGAAGCTGCTGCCAGGAGTTGTTGCCAGAATAGTTTCGGATTGGAAGCCAAGATATTTCATGTTCGAATTTTCTTTATGGACTCAATTATTTTATGTTTTGCTCTTCTTATTAGATTCATGAGTGGCTAATTGTTTCATACCCGTTCCCTTGAGAAACCCCTGAGTATCATGTGACAGAATTATTGATGTTATGTTCAATAGTTTAATTCTATTCTTTGAGTTTGTTCATGTTGCAATTATAGTTTATTCATCTTGATATATGCGCAATATTAGGATGGAATTATATCTCTGTTATTAAGATTGAGAAATCGGTAATAGAGTAGATCTTGCATGAATAAAAAGACACCTTGTAATCCTAGAGATAGGTTATAGGAGGTCTTCTGTATTAAACGAGGTCATTGCGGTCTAGTTCAATTGAGAGTCCTAGAATTCTATTGCAATCTTGATTATGTTAATTGAAGAGAGATCTTAATTGGCTTAATTAGGATTAGGGATTATTGATCTTGAGAAAGACTCTAATCTAGTGTAAGAAACTCCGCAGATCAAAGTTTGGATATTAATCATTGGATAGTGTGGAATTAAGTAAAAGCTACATGAGAATTAGGGGTGGATCTTGGGCAGGGTATGTTTAGATCATTGAATTAATTAAGGGAGTGTTTGGTTACATTTACTTTGTTCATTTTATTTGTTTCTTTCAGGTTTAGGCAATAATTAGGATAGTTGAGATCATCAATAGTGAGAAGTTAGATAGTAGGAGAATCGTTAGTACTAGTACTTATAAGTCTTCGTGGGATCAATACCTATACTCCTATGCTATACTGCTAGTCGATAGGTACACTTGCCTGAGAACTGATCGTAAGCTAGGATTGAGTAGAGGTTTAAACTTGTTAGAACGGTCAGATCGTCCCATCAAGTTTTTGGCGCCGTTGCCGGGGACTTGTAATATTAGGAAAACTTGACACCTACTACTTTAACTATATATATATATATTTATTTATTTATTTATTTTTATTTTTCTTTTAGTTATTTACTTTAATTTCGTTCGTGCTTTCATTCAAATTTGTTGAGGAAATTAAGTTCATAGTTTGTCTGTCGCGGTTTATGACAAGGAGCTCTTCATCTAAGCTTCTTGACTTTGATCCTGAAATTGACCAAACCTTTAGAAGGCGATTAGCAAAGAAAAGCAATGGAAATAGATGAAATACATTGAAAAACAAAGACATATCTTAAATAATTAATTTAATTATACTGAAAGACTACACCGTGTCATGGATATCTAAAAAAAAAAAAACTTTTAAACCAAGGACAAACACAGAATCATGTAATTAGTAGACCTATACTTATTTTATTTAAGTGAATATTAGAATTATTTGAGTGACCAAATTATCTATCATAATGTATCGCTTTCATATGGTATTTTCATAACATTCATTAGTAAATTTTCCCATTTTAATGTGACTTATTGAATTTTTTATTAGCATTTAGTATTTTTAGGATATTTTAGAGGATCTTTCATTTTATATTATTTTACATTAATCCTCAGAAAAATGCATATAGATAAAGGGAATATCAAGTCATGAGGATGCTTTAGATTGTTATGCCCTTATTTATTAATTAATATTATAAACTTAAGGACAAAATGGTAATTTCACTTCTTTGCAATTAATTAGAAATGTTAGGAGCAAAAGTCTCTTCCCTCTTTCACTTACTTTTGGATTAATTTTTTTTTTTTAGGAATTTATTAAGTCTATATTATTATTATTGTTGTTGTTGTTGTTGGGATTTTCGACATTTTGTTTACCTATATTTTGACCATCATTATCCCTCGCTTACTTCAAACTAGATATCTGCATGTCCATTTCTAAAACAAAAAATGAAATGCAACCATATTGTTTATTGTAGAAATAAAATGCAATCATATAATAATTATAAAGTAACATTGCAAATATTATTTCATACATCATATATCTCTCAAAATACAATAAAATTTCCTTTGAATAACATTATAAATACTACTTCGTAGGTTGTGTATCTCTTAGAATACTATTATGTAGATTGTGTATTCCCTCATAATACAACAAAATTCTCTCTAAATAACATTATAAATACTATTTAGTAGATTGTGTATCTCTCATAATACAACAAAGTTCCCTTTAAGTAACATTGCAAATACTATTTCATAGATCGTGTATTTTCTTAGAATACAACAAAATTACCTCTAAGTAACGTCACAAATACCATTCCACACATCGCGTATTACTCAAAATACAACAAAATTCCCTCTTTTATTCTTATTTAATATAGGTATCATTTTAATTAATCATCTAGCATTTTAAAACACATAAATCCATCCACAATTCTATCCCCTCCAAATTCCTTAATCTCTCAAAAAGTAATGCATACCCAATCACTAGAAAGGGGTAAAAATTGGAACTTTACATCCAAATTCACAAATAGCCCCACATCCCTATGCATTCCATTCTCATCCCAATCACCAGTTCTTGCACTTTCACCTTTTCCTATGATCAACAAAACTATACTTCAACTAAATCCAGCACATCATCGTCTTCTATCTAACATATTGATCAAAATGCATTTAGATTTAAAGATGCAGAGATATAGTAAAAGAAACACCTGAAGATTGCTTGAGATTTTGTTATGAACAGATAAAAGCAAGAGAGACATACAATAAAGTTTTGATTTGGGGGTAGGGTTCATAGAGAGGAGATTTTGGTTTATTTTAAGTTGAACATTGTTGACGAAGTAGTTAAGGTTAAGGTTTCAATTTGGGTTTAGATTTCGATCAATGGGTGGTTTCAATTTATGGAAATGTTGTTGTCTTGGCTTATTAGATTATTAATAAAATAGGGATATTTTGGAATTTTTAGTTAACTATTCCAATTTCATTCTTCTTTTTATTTTGTGAATTAACTAATATAATAGCAATTCAACTACAACCAATTAAACAAAGTAAACAACCATTCAGATCTATTACAACTCTATTCCATTCTTCCATAATATCTATTACATTATAATTTTATTCCATTCAATAAAGTGAATGGGCTATAAGTATTCAAAAAATAAAACTAATTTTTCAATGTATCAATTAGGATACATCAATACAAATAAGTTTATTTATATAGAAATAATAAAAATTACATCAAACATCTATACATTTTAGCATCGTCTCTTCATCCTATTCCTCATTCAAAAGTGTAATAACAGCAAAGGAATAGCAAAAACTCACTCTCTAACTCCTTTATTGTGGCCACCAAAAGGAGGATGATGTATATACAATGTAGCTCAACATTCCTAATAAGTCCAAACATTTCTTCTAAGGAGCAAGTACAATCAGAAGAGTAATGATGTAATAGTCAAGAGTGAAAGTCGCAAATGAGCTTGAAACCACTCCTATGCTTCCTATAATATTGCTCGAAACCTAATTCAAGGTTAATTCTAGGAGGCTGGCTAGCTAATAGGGAACATATGCTACTAATGTGCTTGAATACATAAGATTGATTATACTGGGTGATGATGAGGATATGTGATGTGCACATCATGCAAGGCAGCAATTAAAGTAGAAGAGTTGGAAAACCAAAAGCAAACAAGGAAAGACAACGATGAACTAAGAATCAAATGGAGCTAATGAGTACCTATGGGGTTGATTAGTCTTTACCAAGGTTAATCAACTTTAGATGTAGTAGGGTTGAGTAGTTAGATATAAACCAAGGTTGAATGGCCTTGGTATAAATGGGGTCAACTAGCCTTATTGAGGTTTGGTTTAACTGCCTCTCCTTTGCTATTTCAAGCTCTTCGAAATATTTTAGATGTTGGCATTTTCTTATATTTGTTTTATTTACCTATTCCCTATTATATCCTTTTATGTTTTTTAGTTATTAGGTTTTTTTTTATTTGCCTATATAAAAGGCTTGGTTGTATTTCATAACAATTAATTAAGACTTTGACATCATTTCTAATATGAGCTAGTGAGATTTTCATCTATTATTTTGCTTTTTCAATCTTATTAAGACCGGAAAAAAACATGTATCATATCGATGATTAATTCAACAAAAAAATTTTGAGATGAATGCATTGTATCAAATTCTCTATATTATGATTACTTTTCTATGATCTTAAGTTATACTAATCACACGATTTAATAAATCCTAATGTTATATCCAAATAGTAATTCATCCATATTCTTTTAATTTTTGTTTACATATATATATATATATATATGTAAAATCACAAAAATACATTTTTAATCATATTTTTCAGTTTCAGACCCTAGACAAGCCTTCCCATATTAGACCAATCCAACCCATTGAAATTGATTCGTATCATATTGATATAAAAGTTGTTGGTGAGACACACTTTCTGCAACAATGATGGTAGGTGTTATTCAAATTTATCAGATTTCAAATTAGGGTTAAGGTTTGCGAGTAAAAAAATTATGAGTGGTTGTTGTGCTAGCGGTTTGAGATTTAAAATTGATTACCGGCGGAGTTGAATTTATAATATTTTTAGGTACGGCATGAGAGATCATCGTGGTTATAGAGTGGTGCTGCCTGAGTTATTTGAACAGTGTGTTATTTTGTTTTTATTTCGCCAACAACGAGTGCGTTCGTCGGTTGAACCTGAACAAAAAGGCGAATCAAAAGGGGGTCCACCATGGTTATGATCCTAGATTCACGTGACTCAACATCGTTAAAGTCACCTAAAAAGTAAGAGCCAGATTTATCCATATAACTTGAATCATAAGAATGGAAAAAGGAAAAAAAAAATCGTTTGGCTCAGTCTACGTTTTTTTTTTTCCGTTTTGTTCCCACCACTAATTTATGTGTATTAGCTTCAAATTTTCTTAATTAAATATTAAATAATGCAAGATAATGGTCAAAGCAAACAATATTGTCATGCCAAATTGTGAAATAAGGGGTTTAGGTTGTTAAAAATCAAATCTTAGATCTTACATAAAACCAAATGCAAAAAAAAAAAGGGAATTTCCATCCTAAACTATGACAATATTAAACTATTTATAAAGTTTCACCATTTGGATTTATTAAATAATAACATTTAGTCAAAAGTCAATATTTGCAGAAAGGCGTAATATATTTCCAACTTCTCTTTCCTTGTCTCCCTCTTCTCTTTTCTTTTCACCCTCTCTTTTTCTCTCCTCAACCCCATTTCTCTCTCCTCCAAACACTCTTTTCACCTCAAATCTTCCCAATCAAAACCCATTTTTCTCTCGCTTCACTCAACCATTCCCAACGAAAGTTCTCGTCTTTAAGTCACTTGTTTTAGCAATTGTGTTCCTCTTATGGTTTCAAGCTCTCCGTTACTGCGGTACTGCCGCGATGATCCTTGCTGAATTTTGTCACGGCGCGATTTCTTGCCGAGGGGAATTCAGGGGATTCGGGGTGTGATAGGAGGAATAGGAATTCCAAGTCCTGGGGTGCCTTCGCATCGTTTTCCGGATTGTTCTTACTGGCCGTGAGTTGGGATCGGATCGGTTGTTTTACGTGCTCTGCTTATTTTGCTGAGAAGTTTAGATTTTCGTTGCTCCCTTGACAGAATTGTGTCGGAATTTGCCCTATGTTGTTGCCTTTTTGTTCCGGGTTTTTGGGTTGTTATGAGCGGGTTTTGATGAACTGGTGGACGATTCGCGAGTTGGGCCGAAAACAGGTGAAGTTGATGACTTTGTTTTACACAACTGTTGTGCTTTATATTCCTGCAGTTATAGGTTTTTTCATATTTGAACATGATGGTGAGAGCGTTTCCATCAGTAATTTAGGTTGGCCCTTAGCACATACTGTGGTTTGTGGAGTATCGTCCTCTTCGACTATGAACATTTATCACGGTATCCTTTTAAGATGATAATAGTAGTAAATTTATCAAATAAAAGATTGATAGCATTAGCCCCTAAACATATTGGATCCCTTAGTTTGCAATTTACATTTTTCAACACCCTCATCGTTTTCTTTGGGTACTGTTTTTACTTGGGGCTTATCTCTCCTAGTAGCATAAATTTTTATCTTACTTTCCACCATCACAATATTAGTGTGAATCTTTGCCATGTCTATTCCATTTAATGCTAGGCTTAACTTTGTAATTGTCACGCCAGAGAAAAACTGGAGGCCTGGTTGTTTGGAGATCTGGAAGTAACATTATCTTATACAGAGGAGCTGACTATAAATATCCATACTTCTCAGTTGAAGATGTCTTACCAACTCTCAATGCACAATTGGATCTTAGTGGACAGAATGGTAGAGAAAGCCATCCGACCAATGTTGATGATCAGAAATCTACTCAGTTTGGGTCCAGTGGATAAAGCACATCACTAAACCTTAATACAAGGTGTGGGTTCTCCATATGGAGTGCATTTTCAACTGCTGGGTGAGGGCCCATCTAACTGAAGAATCTGATAGCTTGTTAGATGGACTTGGCCCTTGGTTTTCTGATTGGTGGGGATCTGTTCCTGTTGATACTGAATCTTCTACCTGCTATTGTTCCTAGATACAGGAGGCCATTCCGCCTTCTTCCCTATGGGTTCAATCCTAAACTGACCAATGATGAAATGGAAACTCTAGGGAGACTTGGCTGACCATTGCCATGCTAATTTGCATTAGGTAAAACTTACTGCAGCTGGTTCTGTTATCCTTATACATTTGCTTACCTGGCTTTTCTCCCAGTACAGGAAGAAATAGGAATCTTCAGGGACTAGCAACCGCTATCATCAAACTGTGGGAGAAATGTGAGATTGCCAAAATTGCTGTTAAGAGAGGAGTTCAAAACACAAATAGTGAGATGATGGCTGAGGAGTTGAGGGTAAGATCTCTGCTTTTGTGTATATGTTATTCTGATTGTCATAGCTAAGAATTTATGAACTCAAAGATAATTGCCAAGCTTTTTCAGTAGATTTAATCTTTTCACCACATCCTGCTATAACCCTTTTCCCTCTGGTACATGCGGAGTCTTGCACTTGAAGGTCTCTATAATGATAGAAGGGTTTGTTGCAGTTACAAGAAGAATGACATTATGAAAATGATCACTGTGTAGATGCTGTATATATCCATTTACCTCTTCATCAAGATAGTGTTGATAAGTTCTCCATCAATTCCACACACATGTATATATTTTCTGGATAATTTTAGTCAACTCCATGTTGAAAATTTTCTTTTTGAAAGTCTCCAACTATTTATTGTTCTGTCTTCTTTCTTCCGATATCTCTTAATAGTCTTTGCATATGCAAGTCATAGCATCCATATATTCTCATCTTCAAATCTAAGTTAAGTGGAGTTCCTGAGATTGCTTAGAGGCGATCCAAGGGCATTGAGCTTGTAGACCTGGGAACCCTGCCCTCATACTCGCTTGGTTGGGATTGGCTTGGCTTGAAAAAGCCTTTTTTTTGGCTCTGAATGATTTGATGCAAGTCTACTGTTTAACACATCAATAATGTTTCCCGATGTTCCTTTTTCTTTTGACTTTTCCATCCATCCTTTATTGAGAGTTTTGTCCATCCCCTTAGCCTTTCTACTTACATAATAGCCCATTACCTCCACCCCAAAACTGTTCCCTGGCTCTTGCAGAACCACAGCCCCACCACCCCTGAGAAAAAACAAAGATTGTCGTTTTCAACTGTGTGCCGATCTTCTTGTTTGAAGTTCATAGCTTCTGCTTATTTCATGGACTTAGTCTTCAAGCTAGTCCGATGCTCTCTGTGGCAGTAAAGTGTTGCCTCTTCCTTTGAGCTTTGCTTCCATGGGCATCCGTAAACATCTCTTTTATTTTCATGCCTTTTACATTTACCTAGTTACTTATTTACCTAATTACAGTCTTACCTTTCTTTATCACAATTTTTGTAATTACTATTCTATTTTTACTTTTCTACTGCTTATTTTTACTTCTAAGGGCAATTTAGTGTTTTTTATTACTTTTTGTCACTTTCTTCTTTCGTAAACATCTTATTGTAAAATTTCTAACTTTTGACTTTAGTAAATTGTTATTTTATTATTTCTTTAGCTATTATAGGAATTTTTTTTTAATTATAGACCTATTAGTATTTCATTAGAGTTTTACTGATGAAGTTAAACTATTATCATTGTGTAAATTCCTAATTTATTTTATTTATATTCTTCTTCTTCTTATTCGTTAGTTTAATTTCTACTATCGATCAATTTGTTCTATGGCATAATTAGCATTTTTAGTTTCATAAGTCCAATTCTATTTAATTGATTAGCATCTTCGGTACATTTTCTATACCATAAGGTTGATTAGTGTTTAGGGTTAGTGATGCTAAAAGGTGGAATATTTCAAGTCATCACAAGAGCTGAGCAAGGTTTCGATAAATGTCGAACTTTTTAGCTCAAGATCAACCAAATTCATAAGTTTTATTTGAAATAAAAGGATTTTAATTAAGCTAAATATTTAGTTAAATACTTTTTGTCCGTACAAGACTATAGTACATAAAAGTTATTAAAAGTGAGTTAATTTAGGAGTTTTCTGTAATAACTGAGTTTACGGATTTAGTAAGTAGATGTTATATGAATTTTTTTTTGGGAATTGTTCAAGTTTAATAGCTATAATTTTCAAATTCTTTTAAAAATGTGCACTTTTGATATAATATAGCCTAAACCTATAAAAATTAAAGAAAAAAAAACAGTAAACATGTGAAATTAATTCTCATAAGATGACTATAAGCAACTGGAATTATGAAGTACTTACAATTAAAAGAGTGAAGTGAAACAACAGTTAAAATTATCTCTGACATTCCCGAATAAGCTCAGCTATTGCCTCCACCCTCCTTTGAAAACTCGAGTGAATGGTGGAAAAAGTAAAAAAAAAAAGTGGCAGATATTTCAATTATTTAGGAGATGCGCTATTTATGAGATTTTGGAATTAATTTCACAAATTATTTTTTAATTATTTATAAGGGAATAATAATTAAAAAAACCAGAAAGGAGCAAAGGTCAAAAAGAAAAGATTGGGGAAAATGACATGTCCAAGGAATAATGTCGGAGAAAGAAATCCTCAGAACTCCGAATTTGTCTTGGATGAGAGACAGGACCAGCAAAACACACGGGCTTTTCTGGTTTAGAATTCCACAACAGGGTCCACCTAGGTTTTATGATCATCCACGCGACTCAACGTCCTTAGGAGTCAACAAGCATATAATTTGAATCATAAGACTGGAAAAATAAAAATAAAATAAAATTGTTTGGTTCAGTCTACGTTTTATTCCGTTTTGTTCCCACTGTTAATTACGTGTATTAGCTTCAAAAATTTTCAATTAAATATTAAATAATGCAAGAAAATGAGCAAAGTAAACAATTAAGTTCAAAACTTCTATCGGAATCTGATAGGTACTATAGGGATTTAGTATACTAATACGCTGAGAGAAGCTAAGGCAGAATCCACCTTTATTAATTGTAATAATAATCCCTTTCAGTTGCAATATAAATAAGACAGCTAATTAAAAAAAATTATTTGAATGTCGAAGTTCATTTTTTTTTTCTTCATTTTTTTCCTTTTGTTTTGTTTCTTATGATTAAACGATGTTTGCTCAGTATCTTTCGCATAAAAATAGGAATGTAAGTGGGATGGGTATTCTTGGATTCTTGACCCATCCGTCCCACTATAGGGTTTGGGATGGGTTATAGGTTTTTTTTAAAAACCTTATAGGGTTTGAGAAGGGTAATGAGATAAATATTAAACTTGTTAGGAACCTAAATTCGTTAATATATTTATAATTTAGTTAATAAATATTATTATATATTTAATAAAAAAATCAGACCAAATCATAATCTAACATCCATTTTAATTTTATAAATTATAATTATACTTTATACAACTCACTATCAAACTTAATTAATTACTCAAAGTGTTAAACCTAATTATGCAAGTTACGTGTTGCACTATTGCTGTATGCTGTTGCCTAATTGTAAACGCCTCATTTTTGCCCTTAATAATTAATAATGGTCAATTCTCAATTTTTTTCATTTTTTAATTTTTCTTCTAATTTAGTAAAAATAAAGAAAAAATATTCAAAAAATAAAATAAATAGGGGAAATATATTAATTTTAGAAAATAATAGTAGAAATAATAAGAAAAAGGAGTTAAATAATTTTTACAAAATTTTAGAATTTCAAAATAATATAAAAATAATAAAAACTACAACTCATATATGTAAGTTGCGTTTAATAAAAAAAAACGAGAAAATGGGCTAACCCAACTGGTTCGAACCATGGCCTAAAGCACGGGGGGGGGGGGGGGGGGGGGGGGGGGGGGAATTGCGAGGGAAGCAGATCTACGTTTTTTTTTTTCCTGCCTGGGCCACTTGTCAATAGCTGATTAGACAATGCAAGCGTACGCGTCGAGCGCGTGTTCATCCCCTAACTCTATCCAAAACAGTCACCGGCCGTGGGAAAAAAGAAATCCAGCCATTTCAATGCCATTTTTTGTACAAATCCACTAGATCTTTAACCAAAATAAAATAAGCATCATCCAATTGGAATCAAATCGCAACAAAATCAATAATTTACACGAATCAAGAGCAAATTGGAGATGGGTTTCAACTGCAAATCCGATTCATACCAATCGGAAGAAATCAGAGCTTATCTAACTTGATTTCTAAAGCCTATAAAAAGAGCACGAAGTGGGGAAGCCAAAGCACGGATCAAAAAAGAGAAAGAGGAAAAATAGGAGAGTTTGAAGCCTCGCTGGAGTTCCTCCAAGTCGCGACCGCTGACCAAGCATTAAACTACCACTTGGAGGCGTTTCTGAAGAAATCTATTGCCACTTGTAGCTTCCCTACCCCCTAAAAGCTAAGAAACCTCCTTCAAACACTTGAAAAAACTGTTGAAGCACCGCCGTCGAAGGACTTCCGACCGCTACCCGGTTTGACTCGATTTGGCCCAATTTAACTTGATCCGACTTGACCTGCGAACCGCGCTAGACCTAGATAAGTCGGATTTTTCCGTTATTTATTTTGTTTTATTTCTTGTGTTTTATTTATTTATTTATAATTCAAAAACAGGAAAAAATAAAAATAATAGTAAAAAAAATGTTAGCATTTTAGTTTGTTTTTTTTTTTATGTTTAGTTTGATAAAATTTAAAATAAAATAAAAAATATATATATTAGAAAAATAAAAAAAATATAAAAATTATAAAATAAAAAAGAATGTTAAAAAATATTTAAAAAATGAAGATGGTATGAAAAATAATAATTAAATAATAAATAGTAAAAAATAAATAAATAGATAATAAATAATAAAAAATGATAAATAATAATAAAAAAAATAAAAAAATAAAAAGTAGGATTAAACAGGGATATAAAAATAATGAATTATTTTTATCACTTAGAATTTTCTTAAAAATAAATCCAAAATTGGTTTTTCTTAAATCAATTTTTTTTTTCAAAAAATAAAATAATAAAGCTTATGCTTAGATTTTTCCAAAATATTGAAAATGGTAAAAAACGTAAATCCGAGGTATTTCCATAATTAAAATTAACAAACCTACTAAAACTTTTCATAAAAAGCGAACTACGGCTTGTTTGATCCTAAATAGTAGGTACGTAGATACCCTTATGAGGCAACTTTAAAAAGAATAAAAAATCATTTTCCAAATTAGAATAAGTTTATCTTAATCAATAAATAAAATATAATAAAAAATAGCAAAATAAAATAGAATAAACAATGATAAAATAAGAAAGAAAAGATATTAGAATATAGTTCAGATTTCAGAAGGATAAGGTGGTAACTTTAAGGTTTTAATAGGTTAGCCCCCAAATTCAAAAACTCTGATTTTACTTTCTTCTTTTTCAAAAAAAAAAAAAAAAAGGAGATTTCGTCGACTGGTAATCAAAATTAGAATTAATCCGCTTAATTAATTCTAATTTAAAAATTTTTCCCAACTTCAATTGGTGGTGACTTCAAATAAAATAAAATTCCTAGTTTAAGTTGAGGATTTATATTAGACAAGTAAAGGGTTCAATATAAATCGGATTAGGAATCCGAATGAAAAAAAATAAAAAATTAGACTCGACACTAATGCATACCTAACCATATAATTCTATACATAGTTACACAATACACACTCAAATAGTCTAGAGTCCAGACCAGACATCTCCACTATCCATGGCCGTCTGTCGCACTCACACGCGGATAGGTATTTAATAATCTTTAGATGTAACGTGGTATGTAAATGGCTAAGAAAAGAAAGAGTATTTTGAGAAAAGAAATAATACTATTAGCAAGATCTGGATATGATCATATACCTTGATATTGTTGATTGTTCAACAAACCTAAGTTGTTGGGTTTGGATTTCACTTGAGTTTATTTTCACAGGTTGAGTAGAATGAGAGCCCAAATTCAAATCAAGAAATCACATTAGAAAAGCTTGCTTCTACATATCTCAATTAATGAAAACTACAATTATTATCAACGAATTTCTAATAGATCTATTCCTGCAATTTTTTTTTTTTTTGCTATTATTTCAATTTAATTAAAATAGCTATTTTTTTGGGTTTTCAATAAGACTCTTAGCTTTTCTACCAACAATTTTTCTAGTTAGGCATCTCTTGTACATGGGGATTTTTCTTTCTTCCTCCTTTTTATAAGTTTCTTCTCTTGGTAACAGAGTCAGTGTAACAACATCTCATCACATAGGTCTGGTGGGGTGGCTGGAATGTTCGGATGTGCATTGTTCTATTTGATCATTTCCATCTATCACGAAACAAATAAAGGCAAATTCCTTGTCTTTGAAATTGAACATTTGAATCCCCAAATCTTTGAAAATTGTGCTTCTTACATGATCATTTTACCCTTGATTATATGCTGTGATTCTCGTGAGACAATGACATGGTTTTACTTAGTATTTGTAATCATAATGTCATAAATTTAGCTCTTAGTTCTAGTACTATGCCAAAGAGCTCCTGAGAGAATTGAAGTTTACCTTAGTCAACATATTTTTTCTGATTTCTATGGATAAGTTAACAAATTTCATTTTTGTTTTCTTTTATATAATATAGAATTTGACGAATTTGATATGCCCATTGATGCACATCCCATTGATGTTGAGGAAGAGGAAGGTCTATTACCATTATTCGGATCTGAAACAGAAGCACCAGCAACAAATCCCACAAGCACAATAAGTTCTCAAGTAGGAAGCAATGCCGATCAACATGATAATCCCAATAAACGTAAGTTAACTTCTCTTGTATGAAATGATATGGTGAGAAAAATGGTTAATGAGGAGGATGTTGCTATCTGTAATCATTGTTCCAAAGCACTAAAAACATATAGTAAACAAGGAACTAAGCACCTGTGTAATCATTTGGAGAAGTGTACATAAAGGAAGAAGCAGAAAGACATAAGGTAATGTCTACTATCCATTGAGAAACGACAAAATGAGAATGAGAGTTGTTTGAACATAGGAAATTAGAATTTCAATCAAGATATTTGTAGGCAAAGACTTGCAAAGGCGATAATTGTTCATGATTACCCCATTTCAATAGTTGAGCATGAGTATTTTAGGGATTTTCTTAAAAGTATGCAATCACTTTTTAAGCATGTTAGTCGAAATACCATGAAAAAGGAAATCTTGAACATCTATAATAGGGAGAAGGAAAAATTGAGAGTGTTGTTGAAAGCACTAAATTCTCGAGTTGCAGTAAGAACAAATTTATGGACATCAAATTAGAAAAGGGAGTACATGACTGTCACAGCAAACTTTATTGATCATAATTGGAGGCTTCAAAATCGACTCATGGAGTAAGATTCTTTACTATATTATTTTTTCATAATAAATAATGGAAAATTATATTATATTGACGTTTTTTATATTTTCATGCAGTTTTTTGTATGTTCCAACGCTACACACAAATGAGGTGCTTGCCGATTGTTTGTTTAACTCGTTGATGAGATGGGGATTAGATAAAAAATTATCTACAATTACTGTAGATAATTATTCTACAGATGATGCAATTACAACTTTGACCATGAAATTAAGAAGAGATGAGTTAATTTTTCGGAGAAAGGTCTTGCACATGGATTGTTGTGTGCATATTTTAAACTTAATTGTGAAGGAGGGTGTGGCCATGATAGAAAGTGAGATTGAGAAGGTCCGTGATAGTATTGCATTTTGGTTGGCAACACCATCAAGAGTCAAGAAATTTAGAGAAGCATGTAAGCAATTGGATATTCCATATGATAAAAAGCTTGCCTTAGATTACAAAACTCAGTGGAACTCTACATTTGACATGTTGGCCATTGGGTACAAAGAAGTTTTTTATAGAGCTTAATTTATGGATAGACATTATAAATGTCTTCCCACTAGTGATGATTGGAAGGTAGCAAGAGTAATTTGCAAGAAGTTAGCAATATTTTATGAGGTAACTAATATTTTTTCTAGTATCCAATATTCAATTGCAAATTATTATTTTGAAAAGGTTTTTGATATTAGAGAATCATTGGTTGAATAAAAAGGATCTTCATATGTGAATACTAGAATGATGGTAGGGAAAATGTTTGATAAGTTTGAAAAATATTAGGGCGATGTATACATCATTATGGTTGTTTGTATTGTTTTGGATCCACATTTTAAGATAAAGGCCATGGATTTTGTGTTTCCTTCTATTTATGGAGTAAATGCATCTGTAGAGATTTAAAATGTTAGAAACATTTGTTACGAGTTAGTTTAGGAATATCAATCAAGGGGTAGATCTTGACTTTCAAAAGGTTTGAATAGTAGTAGTAATTCTTCTATGAACACTTCAGCAACTACTCAAATTGTTTCTTTCGATTCTTCAAGAAAATCAAGGTTAGTGCAATTCTTGAGCACTATTAATACTGATGGCTAAGTCAAGTCGGAATTGGATCACTATTTAGAAGAAGCTATATTACATTGGACTGATGATTTTGATATTCTTAGCTGGTGGAAAGTAAATGTAATTAAATATCTTACATTACAAAAACTAGCTAAAGATATGCTAGCTATTCTTGTGTCTACGGTTGCTTCTGAGTTTGCATTTAGTACTAGTGGACGAGTAATTAGCTCACATAGAAGCAGATTAAATCTTAATACAATAGAAGCATTAATGTGCAGTCAAAGTTGGTTATCAAATGAGATGAGAGGTAAAAATTTTGATTATATAATAATGAGTTCTTTTATACATGGAACAACTATTATTTGCTTAATCTCTAATGTGTTTTATAGGGGTTTTTTCCCCTTTTGATAGGTTCAAATATAGATGATGAAGAAGATGGGATTTGAAGACTATTAGAGTCCATTGTCAAATAAGAATTCTCAAAAATATAATATTAATGCCTTTGTTATATGTGTTTAGAATTTTTCTATTTCTATTAAGACTTGTTAACTATTTTTTTGTGTTATTTATTCAGTTATATGATTGGTCTAATAATTTTATTTAATTATAATTATTTTTTTTTACGTCGGTGACTTTATTTATCAACATGTATATTTTCAAATAATATTAAAATACATATAACTAAATATATTAAAAGTGCAAATATTATTTATTTTCAAGAACATAAGCTATATTTTATAAAAATAATTATAATGAATATGTAAAGATTTTAAAATAATAATAGAATTAGTTTTTTTTTTAAATTCTAATGGATTTGGAACTGATTTCGGGTTACTTATTAGAACTCTATAAGGTTTGGGATGGATAGCGGATATTTCATAAAAAAAAAAACCCTATAGGGTTTGATAATGTTTAATCGATCTTATATAATTTAAATTGACAAAAAAATAATGCAAAAAGAAACACAATTTTAGGCATGCTAACACAAAATTGCAAAATCTATTTCAATATATACTAGACATGCATTAAAAAAAAAAAAAAGTAATGCATACCCAATCACTGGAAAGGGGAAAAAATTGGAACTTTACATCCAAATTCACAAACGGCCCCACATCCTTATGCATTCCATTCTCATCCCAATCACCGGTTCTTGCACTTTTACCTTTTCCTATGGTCAACAAAACTATACTTCAACTAAATCCGGTACATCATCGTCCTCTATCTAACATATTGACCAAAATGCATTTAGATTTAAAGATGCAGAGATATAGTAAAAGAAATACTTGAAGTTTGCTTGAGATTTTGCTATGAATAGATAAAAGCGAAAGAGATATGCAATAGAGTTTTGATTTGGGGGTAAGGTTCATAGAGAGGAGATTTAGGTTTATTTTATGTTGAACATTGTTGATGAAGTAGTTAAGGTTAAGGTTTCAATTTGGGTTTGGATTTCAATCAATGGGTTGTTTCAATTCATGGGAACGTTGTTGTCTTGGCTTATTAGATTATTAATAAAATAAGGATATTTTGGAATTTTTAGTTAACTATTCCAATTTCATTTCTCTTTTTATTTTGTGAATTAAATAATATAATAGCAATTCAATTACAATCAATTAAACAAAATAAACAACCATTTAGATTTATTACAACTCTATTCCATTCTTCCATAATATCTATTATATTATAATTTTATTACATTAAATAAAATAAATGGGTTGTAAGTATTCAAAAAATAAAACTCATTTTTTAATGTATCAATTAGGATATAGTATTCATCAATACAAATAAGTTTATTTATATAGAAATAATAAAAATTATATCTAACATCTATACATTTTAACACCGTCTCTTCATCCTATTCCTCATTGAAAATAACAGCAAAGGAATCGCTAACACTCACTCTCTAACTCCGTTATTGTGGCCCCCATGTAAGTCCACCATACAGAAGATAAAAATATTATAATAAAGGAAAGAGAAGAGAACGGTCCCACGTACAAAATTCCAACTCCCTTCTCTGGATTCACAACTGTGAACTCTCTGCTAGTGGTGAACATCTTGTTACATTCTTTCTGGTAATCCAAATCATCGGAGTGGAAAAACAGAAAGAGAATAAAAATTGAAATTTGCAAGTCCGAGCTCAAGCTCGGGTAAGAGTTCAACAATATGTCGACTCAAGTCGTATAGCCGAATTCATTTCAAAAACAGGAAATAAAATGCAACCATATGAGATTTATAAAGTAGTATCATAATACCTCGTCGTACATCTCTCAAAACACTTCCTCTTTTATTTTTACTTAATATAAGTACCGTCTTAGTTATTTAAAATACGTAATTTTCAATACAATCCATCCAAGGAGATCACAGTTCTATCCCTTCCAATCTCCTTAATCTTGTTTTTCCTTGTTAACGGGCTGCTGCTCTTCTGGGGTCACCTCTCTCAGATTGAAATTACTATAGAAATCCCAAAGCAGGTCAGGATGTCCTTGCAGTATTTCTCCCATCCTTGCACGGAAACCATCCAAGTCCCTATAAACACGAATTAATGCGAGGTTAGTGCATCAAAATTAAAAAAGACATCCACTGTCAATCTTGTGGAAACCATCTTACCCTGTTTCCTTAAAATCAACGAGAGCATAACGAAAATAATCGTGTTTAACGGGATTGTCTTCAAATCTGCGTATCACCTCTTCAACGAATCGTCTGGCAACTTCCTCAGAATTAATCCCCGAACTACGAAACACAAAACAGACATATCAGTGGCATCCTTCATACTAATATAGTTACGGAAAAAGAATTTCATGGCTCCTTTTCATCTAACTCGGTCACTAAAAAACAGAGGCCAGATGATCTATCACAAACTGCAGGACAAGACTTCAAAACTTCTATAGATATTAACTTACCTCATAAATTTTAGTAGCTCGATCAAAGCTTTAATTTTTATTTAGAATTTGCATAACTTGGTTTCTTACTTTTACTTTTAGTGTAATATCATCTATATGATTAGATCTCTTTACAAGATATTTATTCATGTGATAATATTATAACCACTTCGAGGTCATTTGGTCTCACTTTTATGCTGGTGGCTTAATCTGATAATTAGTATAGGGATTTAGTATACTAGTCCGCTGACAGAAGGTAAGACAGAATCCACCTTTACAATTAAACGATGTTCATTGACCTTTGGCATAAAAACATCAATGCAAATCAAGCGAATATAAGGAAAAAGAATTTCATGGCTCCTTTTCATCTAACTCGGTCACTAAAAAACAGAGGCTAGATGATCTATCACAAACTGCAAGGCAAGAACCGACAAGACAAACAGGGTTAAAAAAAAAAAGAAGAAGAACAATGACCGATCAGTGACCCTTAGAGTAGAAGTAAAATAAGAAATGGAGTTCCCAAGACTTACGATTCGCCAGCTTCATTTCCAGATTTCATGGTCTCCTGAGGAAACGATCACTTACGAGCCGAGAGTTCTGCAACAAGAAAATCGATGAAATGAAAAAACAAGGAGCGTCGAGCTATGCTTATATGGGAGAGGAAAGAGAGACGATATCGGGAAGAGTCGAGCTATGCTTATATGGGAGAGGAAATGAAAAAACAAGGAGCGTCGAGCTATGCTTATATGGGCATGGCCGATATGGGTGAGGAAGATAAGTGTCGCCACATGTTATAAAATTAAGTCTCGACAATATCAGAATCTACGCTTAGATTTTAAAATTACAAAATATTATACTTTATTGAATTTTTATTGGCTTTGTTAATAATACTGATAAATAGCAATGCTAAGTTGGTAGAAGTCCATCTCTTCATTTTTTAGATAATTTATTTATTAGGGTCTATTCGATCCTTATTTTAGAGTACAATCTTAAATTGATGACTCGTCTTTATCTCCATAGTAGAGGGTGTAGAAGTAGTGCTCCCTCCACTAAACAAATATGTATGTGAGTGAGGACGAGTTTCCTATTTCATTCTACATTTACGTAGGTGGAGACGAGTTTCCTATTTCATTCGCTATGAAACTATATTAAACTATTTATAAAGTTAATCATGTTTCAAATCGATTTTCACCAATTATAAGTTTATATTCCTATGTTTTGATTTTTTATACTTTGTATACTAATGCTTAATTACATATTGAAAATATGAAATGAAAAAACAAGGAGCGTCGAGCTATGCTTATATGGGAAAGGAAAGAGAGACGATATCGGGAAGAACCGAGCGATGGTTATATGGTCGATGGGAGACGTGGGGAGGAACGAGAAAAAGGATACAAAAGATATTACCTTGTAATCTATAAGAGGTAAAAAGAAAAAAAAAAAAAAAAAAAAAGGATACAAAAGATTGGGAAAAGATGACTGAACACTGTAGTCAATATTAAACTGGGCCGCTTAAACACTGTAGACAATCCCCCAAATCTTCACCAACTCCATCCACGATGCCATGTGGACATCCAAGGCCATGTGGAAAATCCAACGTCCCTTCGCGGACCCGGACCCACACTTCGTGGAATCTTTTGTCAGTGAAGACAAAAGTCGACACTTCAGGGTATTATAAATCCCCAAGCGGGAAAAAAAAAAGTTCGGTTCATTTAATTCCGTTTTGTTCCCATCACTAATTTATGCGGAGTATAATGCAAGACAACGAACAAAGTAAATACTTAAGCTCAAAACTTCTACGGATGTTAACTTTCCTCTTAAATTTTAGTAGTTCGATCGAAGCTTTATTTCTTATTTGGAATTTTCATAGCTTGTCTTCTTAATTTTGATGTAATATCATCTAAATGATTATATCTCTTTAGGAGATATTTATTTATGGAATAACATGCCACTATTATTAAAATTTAGTTTTTTTTCAATTATATATATATAATTTAAAATTATTAAAAACCATACCCAACTAATATCTACCTATCAAAATTTACAATTAAATTTTAAAATTATAAAATATTGTGTTTAGCTGAATTTTTATTTATTAAATTTATTACCTTTATGATGTGACAAATATCCATTGCTCAAATAGTACAATTGCAAGTAAGGTAGTAAATTTGACAAGTAAGATATTACATTTAGTAATTTGAAATTATAACTTTTAAAGGAAAAAAAAAACTTAAAAATGTAATTATAAATATGAGATCTATATTACAAATATATATATATATATATAACAATTAAAAATTATAAAATAATAATAATACTTTTTGAGACCCTCTACAGAGGAGCCCACATTTGCTAAGCACCCTCCGTGATGCAAAGTAACCCTAAGGTCGAGGGTGCATAGCCCTTCAAGAAGCCCCAAAAGTTGTGTAAAAAGTTTTAATTCTTGTCCCAAAAACTACAACCATTTCATTTTGGTTAATTACAGAATACATATATGTATTTTCACCTATTATAAGTTTATATTCCTATGTTTTGACTTTTTATACTTTGTATACTAATGCTTAATTACATATTGAAAATATGAAATTAAGGGAAAAAAAGATTATCTAAAAACATCTGGACTAGAGAAATAGACGGTGGAGTGATTTTAGGAATGTTTTTTTTTTTTCATCTCACATAAATTCCACATACATAATTTTAACATTTAATTAATGTTTTTTAGAAAGAGAAAAACATAAGTACACAAAATATAAATGCCAAAACACATGCCCAAAAGGGTGAAAATAAAAGTATGTTTTCTGTCATGTGGTTTGACTTTCCAAGGTTCATCTACTTTGAATGTTTATCAAGAATTTTGATAAATTTATTACATAGAAATCATTTATGGAGTATCATTCAGATATCTTATTTTTAGATATTATATTAACAATTTTGAAGAACTTTCTTTTTTAAGAATTTCTCTATTTTACTTAATATTTATTTATATTATTTATGAGATCTATATTACAAATATATATATATAAAGCAATTAAAAAATTAAAAAAAATAATAATAATACTTTTTGAGACCCTCTACAGAAGAGCCCACTTTCGCTAAGCACCCTCCGTGAGGCAAAGTAACCCTAAGGTCGAGGGTGCATAGCCCTTCAAGTACCCCCAAAAGTTGTGGATCGCTTGATTGAATAAAGCTACCGTATCCTTCTTAGACTATCTCCAAGTACCCAGAATTTAGGTTGTCCTTGTGTTGCCATAAATAAATTGAAAAGAGAACTTGAGCAACAGGACAATTTGGTGGCTTTCTGAAAGAGGAAAATTCTTTTTGATTAAAATTGTTCTTTTTCAATTCCTTTATATGTTATGCAAACATTGCTTCCTCATGTGAGTGTCATAATTGAGACTCAAAATTTTTTTAGCAAATTTCTTCTGGGGAGGAAAGAATATGACAATCATTCATTATATTACACTGGATTAAAAGGAAGAAAATTTGTTTACCTACTGATGAAGGGGGTTTGGGAGTTAGAAATCTAGAGGATACGGTAAATATGAACATGCCAAACGTTGGTCAATGTTAAGGTCAGGACAATCTCTAATCTCTACTCACTCTTTGCTTCTAGAGCAAGGATGTTTTTAGGGTTCCACCTCCAGGCGTCTTATTAAATAATAACATTTAGTCAAAAGTCAATATTTGCGGCAAGGTGTAGCATATTCTTTTGGCTATGGATGGATGGTTTAATTGAGAAATTTTGCATGGATTCATTCCTTCAATTGATTTGCAGTCACATAAAGTTTCGGATTATACTTTCATATGATACATGAAATTATGTAGTATTGCATCAAAATCTTCCTGCAGATGTAGCACCGAGGGTGAATTATAATTAGAAATTGTGTCTAATGCCAGGGATGTTTGTTTGTAGAACCCTTCCATAAGAAAAAAGATAGCATTACCATATTTAAGTAGGAAATCGTACAATGCAACTTGAGTTTTATTTCTTAGTTACTAAAGAATAAGTACAAAACTGTATGATGCAATAGCCTTTGAGGTTTCAATGTTTTGAGTTTTGAGAATGTGATTCTCCCAATGCAAGAACGGACATAAAAACATGAGAGTGGAGAGGCAAATTTATCATCTTTAAATCTAAATTGGAGTTACTTATAAGAATTGCAAGCAACACAATATTTTTTAAAATTTAATAAAAATTGTTATCAATTGAAATATAGCATAAAAATATTTAAATAAAAAAATAATAAAAACTAAAAGTGCAATATAATGTAAACATAAGTATTCTTTTTTTTTTTCTGCAACAAGAAAATCGATCAAATGAAAAAACAAGGAGCGTCGAGCTATGCTTATATGGGAGAGGAAAGAGAGACGATATCGGGAGGAGTCGAGCTATGCTTATATGGGAGAAGAAAGAGAGACGATGTCGGGAAGAGTCGAGCTATGCTTATATGGCATGGCCGATATGGGTGAGGACGAAGCCCAAAAACTAATATCAATCTACGCTTAAACTTTAAAATTATAAAATATTATATTTGATTGAATTATTACTTATTAAATTTATTAATTTTATAATACTGACAATTAGTAATGTTCGCAAATGCACCTACCTTAGAAGTTCATCTCTTCGTTTTTAGATAATTTATTTACTAGGATCTACTCGATCCTTATTTTAGGGTACCATCTTAAATTGATGACTCGTCTTTATCTCCATGGTGAAGGGTGTAGAAGTAGTGCTCCCTCCACTAAACAAATATGTATGTGAGTGGGGACGAGTTTCCTAGTTCATTCTGCATGTATGTAGGTGGGGATGAGTTTCCTATTTCATTCGCTATGAAACTATATTAAACTATTTATAAAGTTAATCATGTTCCAAAGCGATTTTCACCAATTATAAGTTTATATTCCTATGTTTTGATTTTTTATACTTTATATACTAATGCTTAATTACATATTGAAAATATGAAATTAAGAAAAAAAAAAGATTATCTAAAAACATCTGGACTAGAGAAATAGACGGTGGAGTAATTTTTGGAATGTTTTTTTTTTTTCATCTCACATAAATTCGACATACTTAATTTTAACATTTAATTAATGTTTTTTAGAAAGAGAAAAACATAAGTACACAAAATACAAATACCAAAACACATATCTGTTAGCCCAAAAGGGTGAAAATAAAAGTATGTTTTCTGTCATGTGGTTTGACAATATTCCATGAAACAGGTGGCATGAATTAAATATTGAAGCAAAAAGTACATTAAAGATGATAGGATCAAATCAAAGTTGATGATTGAATATGTGAATAGCATTAGGATAAATATATTAAAATTAAACATGATCCAATACTTCCAACATGCTCCAAAAACCATATTAAGAAGAGAAACTCTGTGTCAACGTTCATAGGTCTTTGTCTTTGTTGGTTCTATTATCAATTTTATCAAGGCACATTGGATAAACCTGTTATAGGTGCATGTAAGTTCACATGCACTTTTATTTATTTATTTATCTTCCTCTCTTTTTGGTTTTAGACGTTCTCTTTCCAAGTGTGGAAGAAACAAAAATAATAGGTTTTTGGGTTGATTATAGCAAATTTAAATGTGCTTTTATTATTTTCTGTTTTATATACATGTGTTTTATTGTTTCACACTTCAAATACAAGTGTTTTCATCTCTTTAAAAAGCATATTGATTTCTTTTTTCAATTACAATTACAAATATTGACTAGAAATCATATTAGTTAAATGTTAAAATTAAAGATATGGAATATAAGGAATATCCGAGAAATCTAATCTATGCAAGTGAAGAACATCTAAGGAATATTTGCTCATATTACAAAAATACAGTAACCATTTTCAAGCAATCCCATTGGCTTAATCATATTAGTTAAGATACCTCTTGCAAAATGTATTCACGGGCCTAAGTTTCCACTCAATAGATTATATGGCCGATGGGTGAGGTGTTGAGGGTCGTGATCATGGATATTGGAAACGATATATAGTGCAATGCTTAGTCAATATTAAACTGGGAGGTAGTTGTATTATAAAGTTGAGCCACGATTCCGCAACAAGAAAATCCTCCAGATTGCACCAACGCCAATCCCCCAGATTGCGCCAACGCCAATCGCCATCCACCATTGCACGTGGAAATCCATGGCCATGTGGACAATCCAACGTCCCTTCGCGGACCCGGACCCACACTTTGGAATCTTTTCTTAGTGAAGGCTATCCTATGGAAAGAGTTGACAAAAGTTAACCCCTCGGTTAGGAAGAAAAAAGTTTCGTTCATTTTATTCCATTTTGTTCCCATCACTAATTTATGCGGAGTATAATGCAAGATGATGAACAAAGTAAATACTTAAGCCCAAAACTTCTACGGATGTTAACTTACCTCTTAAATTTTAGTAGTTCCATCGAAGCTTTATTTTTTATTTGGAATTTTCATAGCTCGTCATCTTACTTTTGATGTAATATCATCTAAATGGTTAAATCTCTTTACGAGATATTTATTTATGGAATAACATGTCACTACTATTAAAACTTTGTGTTTTTTTAATTATATATATAATTTAAAATTATTAAAAACCATATCCTATTAATATCTACCTATCAAAATTTACAAATTTACAACGTCGAAGAGTATTTGCTGAGTATAAATTTCCATCCTAAACTGTTACTATATTAAACTATTTATAACGTTAAGGGGGGCACCCCAGGCAGCTTGAGAGCCTACGCCATCCACGATTTGCTGTTAATCGGATTAACCCCAAAAAAAAATGGTACCCCAGCACGTCAGTTTCCACTATGCTTGCAATTATAAGCATTCGGTTAGTTTGGAATAGGGTCATTGGTTCAAATGAAATTATTGAAATGGACACTTTCAAACTTCGTATGACTCAAACTGTCATTTGTCTAAAAAGTTTTAATCCTTGCCACAAAAAGAAACGGAGGCTGTAAAAGTAGTGTTCCCGTCACCTAACAAATTTGCTGACGGTATGTGGATAGGCACGAGTTTCCTTTTCCATTCGTTATGAAACTATATTAAACTATGTATAAAGTTAACGATGTTCCAAAGTGATATTCACCGATTATTAAATAATAACATTTAGTCTAAAGTCAATATTTATAGCATATTCTTTTGGTTATGGATGGATGGTTTGATTGAGAAATTTTGCATGGATTCATTCCTTCAATTGATTTGGAGTCACATAAAGTTTCGGATTATACTTTCATATGATACATGAAATTATGTAGTATTGCATCAAAATCTTCCTGCAGATGTAGCACCGAGGGTGAATTATAATTAGAAATTGTGTCTAATGCCAGGGATGTTTGTTTGTAGAACCCTTCCATAAGAAAAAAGATAGCATTACCATATTTAAGTAGGAAATCGTACAATGCAACTTAAGTTTTATTTCTTAGTTACTAAAGAATAAGTACAAAACTGTATGATGTAATAGCCTTTGAGGTTTCAATGTTTTGAGTTTTGAGAATGTGATTCTCCCAATGCAAGAACGGACATAAAAACATGAGAATGGAGAGGCAAATTTATCATCTTTAAATCTAAATTGGAGTTACTTATAAGAATTGCAAGCAACACAATATTTTTTAAAATTTAATAAGAATTGTTATCAATTGAAATATAACATAAAAATATTTAAATAAAAAAAATAATAAAAGCTAAAAGTGCAATATAATGTAAACATAAATATTCTTTTTTTAATTCCTTTGAACAATGGCTCTATAAAATTATATCATTAGCAATGTTACAAAAACTATCAATTTCATATGATTATTTGGGTAATCATTCATTCAAGAATCTACATTCATTTTTATAATATTAATTATAAGAAAAATATATCAAGTAATGTGATTGTTATTATTTACTAATATTTTATGTAATAAGGCCAAAGTATTTGTAGTATTAATGTAATTATAATTTATGATACACTACCAATAAAAAAATAATAACTTTGAGATAATTTAGTTAATTTACTATAATTTTATAATGAATAAAATTTAGCGCTATTAGTTATTATAAAGAAAAAAATAAAAGAAAGAAGTAAAAGGAGAGTACTATTAAAGTAATAAATACAATTTGAAAAAATAAAAAATAAAATACAATGATCATCATGGGAATTGAACCCATAACCTCTATTGTAAAAATATTTATACTTACCACCAAACCATATACCATATCTTCTTTAAAAATACATATATTATTAAAAAAAATCCATAGTTTATTTTTCCGGGCTTCTGGCCCCCTCCCCCATTACAATGGTTGGTCAAATGACAAAAATATTGTATTTTTCAATACATTATTATGGATTGAAGTCTTATGTTAAATATTAGTAATTAAGAATTTTTGTAGGTAAATACATGATATATTAAAACCTATAAACTTAGAATAGAATCAAGATGTAAAGTTCTATTCCCATTCTTATAATTGGATGCGACTTTAATTAATGGTAAAATTGGATTCTACCAAATAAATTATTTTATCTTTAAGTAGAATTTTGATTCTTGAACTTGAGAGGGAGAATCGTGATTATATTCCATTCCATTCCTTTTGTACCATTATATTCTAAGATATTCGAGTATCTAAATCGAATTAAATTGAAAAAAAAATCATTGGTTTACTACTTGCTCAATTTTTTCTTTTTTTTTTCTTTTTTCCCTCACTTTTAAATATAGAGAATATAAATGTTATATCTTGCACCCAACCCTCTAAAGCTAATTCTAAAAATTAAAATGGAATCCTATCTATAATTTTCGATACTTACTAAAAACCAATCTAAATATACAAAATAGATCAAGTTTTAAGTTCCAAACTCATGTAAGCATAGTTATAGTCTAATTGATTCAGTTAATAATTTTATCAATGAACCATTATAACTAATGCTTTGAAATGCAAAAATATATAAAACATAGAAAAATATTCCAAACGTGAATTTTGAACTAAAAGCAGACTTAGCAAAGAAAAGCAATGGAAATAAATGAAATACATTGAAAAAGATAGACATATCTTAAATAATTAAATTGATTATAGTACAAGACTACATTGTGTCATGGATATCTAAAAGAAAACATTTAAACCAAGGTCAAATACAGAATCATGTAATTAGTAGGCCTAAACTTATTTTATTTGAGTGAATTTTAGAATTATCCATAGGAAGATATATGTTTGTTATTGTAATTTACAATACGTCTTACAAATGATTTTGTCAATAAGTGTACGTGCAATATTTTCATACTAAATATGAATTGAAACTTCAATTTTTTTTAAATAAATGATTAAAGATGTTCGGTTCATTTCCTAAGAGGGCAAGAGAATAAATCGTTTATCTTATACACTATTTGAAATTTAACTATCAATTAATAAACAAAACATGTATAAGTTAACAAAAATAAAGAAAAAAATTAAACTAGAAATTACAAGTAGCGTAAAAAAATGAAATAAATATAAGTATTCTACTATTTCTTTTTATGATGGCTTTATAAGATTGTTTAATAAGTAGTATTATTATTTTTTTAAAAAAAAGAAATCTTATTTTTAGTGAAAGTGATTTTGCAATCAATCATCTTACATAATTCATATTCATTTCATAATATGAACTATCAAAAGATATCAAATCGTAGGATTATAATATTTATAGCATTAACAATGTAATTATAACTTATTGTGTTATTAATAATAATTTAGCATTGTAAGAGAATTCACTTAGTTAACTACAATTTTTAAATAAATAAATTTGATTTTATTAGTAATTGCAAAAACAAGTAAAAGAAAAAAGAAAAAGACAATATCATTCAAGTAGTGTAAAAATAAATATAATTAAAAAAAGGTAAAATAATTCTAATGGGGATTATACTTACAAAATCATGCATCAAACAGTTATTTCTATCAAATATCATAATAAGGTTGACTCTTCAAAATATACATATAATACTTTATACTTTCTTAATTAATTTATATAATCATTTTTTTCCCCTGAACATAGGAACCGGGCTCTGAAGGCCCCATCTTGGTCCACCCCAATTCTAAACTCTGAATATACAAACTTTAGATGAATTTTTTTAAACTTTCAAATTATAAAAAAAAAAATCTAAAATCGTTTATATTTCTTTTCCATTAGATTCAATTCTATCTATCTTTACGACATAATTCCGTTGCCAAAGTCGCCATAGCAAGTAAACGATCACTCCTTTGTCCCCCACAGAGACGAGAGAACGGAAAACAAAACGGAAGAGGTAAGACAGACGCACCCTCCAAAGACTTGGGCAAATCTTAAAATCCCCAAATCTCCAACAAGACAATCCCCCCGATCTCCCAAAACCACTATGTCGGATCACCGCCAGCACCACCATCAGCTACACCGCCCTCACCGTCTCTCTCTCCCTCCACAGACCACCAAACCTTCTCCTTCCACCACCACTTCTCGTCCCTACAATTTTTACAAGTTCCCTCCTTCCACCCCCACTCCTACCCCTTCCAAAACTAAACCCCTCTCTCTCTTCCCTACCCCCAGATCCTCCTCCAAACCCTCTTCTTCTCCTTCTATCTCCTCTCTCTTCCTCCTCCTCTTCTCCCTCCGGTCCCTCTATTCTCTCCTCCCTTTCCTCCGCTCCTCCCCTTCTTCTTTCTCTCTCTTCCCTTTCTCTTTCCTCGTCTCCCTCTTCTCCTTTCTTTTCACCTTCTCTTTCGCTCTCCTCAGCCCCATTCCTCTCTCCTCCAAACACTTTTTCCACCTCAAGTCTTCCCAATCAAAGTCCATTTTTTCTTTCGCTTCACTCAACCATTCCCAACACAAAGTTCTCGTCTTTAAGTCACTTGTTTTAGCAATTGTGTTCCTCTTACGGTTTCAGGCTCTCCGTTACTGCGGTACTGCCGCGATGATCCTTGCTGAATTGTCGGGTAATGTAGCGGCGCGGTTTCTTGCCGAGGGGAATTCAGGGGATTCGGGGTATGATAGGAGGAATAGGAGTTCCAAGTTTCGGGGTTTCTTCGCATTGTTTTCCGGATTGTTCTTATTGGCCATGAGTTGGGATCGGATCGGTTGTTTTCCTTGCTCTGCTTATTTTGCTGAAAAGTTTGGATTTTCGTTGTTCCCTAGACAGAGTTGTGTCAGAATTTTGCCTATGTTGTTGCCTTTTTGGTCCGGGTTTTTGGGTTGTTATGAGCGGGTTTCGATGGACTGGGGAACGATTCGCGAGTTGGGTCGAAAACAGGTGAAGTTGATGACTTTGTTTTACACAACTGTTGTGCTTTTTATTCCTGCTGTTATAGGTATTTTCATATTTGAACATGATGGTGAGAGCATTTCTATCAGTAATTTAGGTTGGCCCTTAGCAAATACCGTGGTTTTTGGAGTATTGTTAAGTGAGAATTACAGTGATGAGAATTTCGCAAGTACGAAAGATTTTAGAAGGCAGTTTTTAGTTACTTTTGGTTGTACTCTAGTTTTAGAGCTAATTTACTTTCCGGAGCTCTCACTTTGGGGATTATTGCTTTGCGGTTTGTTATTGTATATTGCAGTTATTGAACTTGATCCTGTATATTCTAGATATCTTGAAATGGGATTGGAGTCATCGGAGACTTTTCCAGGGTTAAGTATGAAGCCCATACGTGTCATTTTGAGTGATAGGAAATCACGAAAGATAGCCCTTTTTCTTTTGATTAACACTGGCTACATGGTTGTGGAATTTGTTGTTGGGTTCATGAGCAACAGTCTTGGATTGATATCTGATGCATGTCATATGTTGTTTGACTGTGCTGCTCTTGCAATAGGGCTTTATGCCTCGTATATAGCACGCTTGCCAAAGAACGATCACTTTAATTTTGGTCGGGGAAGATTTGAGGTGCTATCTGGGTACGTCAATGCTGTTTTCCTTGTATTAGTTGGAGCACTTATTGTATTAGAGTCAATTGAGAGAATTTTAGATCCTCAAGAAATTTCAACAAATAGCTTGTTGGTTGTCTCCATTGGAGGGCTTGTTGTGAATGTAATTGGTTTGATTTTCTTTCATGAGGAGCATCATCATGCACATGGTGGATCATGCTCACATGTGCACTCCCACTCCCACTCCCATTCGCATCACCACCATCACAAAGATAGTTGCAATCAAATTGGACATATCCATGAAGGCCATGGTGAGCATCACAAGTGCATATCTGTGGTTAGTGATTGCCACAAGAACTCATGTTCTGGACAAGACATACATCATGAACACCACCAACATGATCATGATGGCAGCAAGGGTAAAGAGGGGTTTCACAGTATCAAGGATAGTGACTCTCATGGTCACCATGAACATGCTCACCACTCACACAATGATTCTTATATCAATGACCATCTTTATATTGACCAACATATCATTAAGACCTCTTCGAATGATCACTCATTTGAACATGGTGCAATCAGAGACACTCCTATGCAGTCAGCTGTTTCTTGTACCCACACACATCATCCAGACTTCCATTTACTACCAAAAAATAGTCAAACAGACCAGAAAAACCTCCATATAAGTGAAGGACAAAGTCATCACCATATTGATCATAACATGGAAGGAATATTCCTGCATGTTCTTGCAGACACCATGGGAAGTCTTGGAGTAGTTATATCAACTCTCTTGATTAAATATAAGGGATGGCTTGCTGCTGATCCCGCTTGCTCCATATTTATTTCCATTATGATCGTGGCTTCAGTTATCCCATTGCTTAGGAACTCTGCTGAAATTTTGCTTCAAAGAGTTCCAAGAGCTCATGAGCAAGAACTTTTTAACGCAGTAAGCAGTATTAAGAAGATAAGGGAAGTCCAAGGCATTCCAAACTTACACGTCTGGAGCTTGACAAACACAGATGTTGTGGGGACAATTCATCTTCTTGTTGAGCCAGAATCTGACAAAGCTTCCACAAAAGAACAAGTATCACATTTGCTGCATGAAGCTGGAATCAAGGATTTGACATTGCAGGTGGAGGTATCTCAAGCAGTTAGTGCAGGAGCTTCAGCCTAGATTTTTTTCAATGGTTAGAAGCTTTTGACAACGTAGGTTTTTGGCTTGTGATCACTATTACAGATTAAGAGTGGAGAAAGATGAGGCTGGAATTGAAATGCAATTTGCAAGTGGTTGTGGTACATCTGCAATGAAGAGGGTAACATTATTCTGTAGAGTGAAAGCATTGCGAAATAATGTTTTGAGTTTCACTAGGATACTGCTAGCAGCACTGCAAAAATTTTCAACATTGCATATTGAGCTGATAGAGGAAGATTGAGCAAATGCATCCATTTCTGCAGAGCCTGCATCATGGCAGATGGATGCATCTGGTCTTGTTTTATAACGCTTTTATTACAATCCTGATTGGTTTTTTTTTTTTTTGTTTTTCCCCCTCCCTTTTTTCTTTTTTATTTATTTTGTTGAGTTTGAATTACGGACAAACTTGATGGATCATGAATATCTTGTAAAATAGAATATTTGTATATTTTAATGATAGATGAAAATCAGTGCAGCTAGATAGTTCCGATTTTTGCAATCTTCTCCTTTATGGCTTTTATTTTTTGGTAACAGAGGGGCACGACGTAATATGACCGGCTACCTTTGCACTTTTGGACATTGTTTCCTTAATTAGATTTCTTCCTTATTTTGTGTAAACATCTGTATTTGAAGAATACTGGTGATATACACCGTGCAACTAGGTTTTTCTTCATTAACCAAAATACTTAGGGATTTTTCAATGTCATCGGGAGAGTCCTGCACTGCAATAAGATTCGTTCGTGAAGAGTTTTGCGAGTTGGGATGCCTCCATAGTTTTTCCAACGACAGAAAATGAAAACGTTGGACAAGTCACTGGAAAACTTTATTACAGGTAATTCACTTGCTTCTAGAAGTCCAAGGAGCAAGTACTTCGTAATACTTTTGCATTAAACATTCAGACTGTCCAGATGTGCTAGTATGGATGATGTCCTTGACTGGAGTGGTCATCATGCAGCTGAGGCTGCGTTTTTCTGGAGCAGGATTTTAAGTTTGTTGGCATCCAGTTTCTTGTTGCAATTTCAGTAGATGTCAGTATTTGTTATCACAACCTATTTTGAAGCTGAAGATGCTGCAGAGTATTCTTGAGTGATCCAAACACGATGAACAGCCTGATTACTTGGGGATTTTCGAATTTCGGGACAGCAGAAATTTTCATCTTTGACAAGGTGAGAACTAATTGCATAGCAATTTGGCTTGCACCTGCCTGCCATTGGCATAGTTAACCAGTTTTGTACCGGTCTGGTCAGATTAGGTGCATCGCTCGCCTCCGTTGAATATACTAGTGGTCCATGTTTGTTTTGTTTTAGAAAAAATCCAAATATAAATAAAAATATTAAGAATTACAAATCCATTCCAATCATCCAAATGGAGATTAAACAAACAAAAATGAGGGTAAGCCGTGGTGGCCCATTCTTGAGGTCTGGTGGTGATTCGGTCAGAAGGCGAAGACAGGAGAAGTGGGTTGCCAATGGCCACCTGTTGGCAGCATACAGACGGTGACTAAAAAGGTGGTTGTCATGGTAGTTGGAGGCATATTTGATGACATTGTCCCATAGTGGTCCTGCGGTAAGCAATGAATTTCCCATGAGAACATATGGAAATTTTGACTTGCAGATCACTCATTTAAAGGAAATTTCCACTTTTGGAAACGAAATGTCAAATTTGCACTTTGAATTTATGTGGTCGAAACAATGATTATTTGATATATTGGGGTTAATGTGTCTTTTTAGTTTGAAGTCTTTGAGTAACTTGGTAACGAGGGATAAAACATGAAAGTCCTAGATATGGATTAATATTGTAGAAGGAAGATTCGTCATGACATGAATTTGAGTGGATTAATGATGGCACAGATTAACTAATCATGTAACGTATCATGCCACGTCCATGTGTATTAATGTATGGCAAAAGGACATCAAACTCATGTGTGTATGTCATTGTGGTTTTTATGTGTATTTATTAATTTTTTATATCAATGTATTAATGAATTTTTATTTTCAAGTAATTTTGCGATTAGGAGTATTGTAACCTAGCATTACTCATTCCAAAATTTCAGTCGGTCATGCATGGGTGAAATTATTTATGATGTGTAAAATGCCTAGAATGTATTCTCGATATGGGTTCAAATAAAAAACCAATTGGTTTGATTAGATTATTCAAGGGACGATATTGACTTTACAAGCTTGCCTCATCATTTACCTTGTTCACTTCAACTATATAAACATTTATCTTGACATCTTTTTAAGATGATAATAGTAATAAATTTAACTAATAAAAGATTGACAACATTAGCAACATCAAATTTCAATTAGAAAAAAAAAAAAGTTAGGTAGTATTATTGATATTAATCAAAAGAAAAACTTCTAGTTGATTTTTTATTCTAAAGCTTTTCTAATGTTTTTTTATTTGAGCGTTTCAATTTTTCTCAAATGAATGTCTATTAATTAATCTTATTCTATTTTCCATTCAAAAGAAGTAACGCTTGTCACATCACAACACACAAGGGGTGGATTCAATTTGCAGTTAAATTTGAGCTCTAAATATGCCTAAGAACCAAGAGATATAAATAATCTATTGCGTACTACAATATCAATATATAAAGGATCATAATTACTAAAAAATCATAATTTATAAAATATTACACATTTCAAATTCTCACATCAATTTTCACTATTTACAATTATTACAACAAAAAAAGATACATAGTGTCTTTACTTTCAAATTTAAGCAATTTAGTACTTAAATTTTCATTGTTTAGAAATTTACTACTTAATAGAAACATTATGTCGTATATTATTTCAAAGTACAAGTACTCAATTTCTTAAGAATAAAATTTTAGGTACTGAACTACTTAAATCCAAAAGTAAAGACACTTCTAGTACCTTTATTCCAATTACAACTGCAGATGAGTAAAACATATAGCAAACTCAATTATTTAAACTACACTAAATCGACTTGTTTGTTAAATTCATCTAGTGCACTAGCATTGATCTTAATCCCATATCTATAGTCAAATTCTAAAATAATTTTTTATCTATTGTACTAGAAAAACATGTCCTACAGTAGGGCTACAATTTAGCATGTAATTACCACATCCACATGCAAGTGTTGTCCAATCAAATAACACACATAATTTAAAAATAATACATCATATAATCGGTTATTATCTTTAATTATGTGGCCTTATACAACACAATTTTGGTGTCCAAAGACTTGAAGTAACCTATCATCTTGTAGCCTGCATGTAACACACATTCAAATATATACTTATATTCAATGTTGGGTACTCCCCAAATATCCATGAGTTCAAACATATATAATTGTATCATCAATATAACCTAACTATAGCTTTCCTCAAGCAAACTGACTTGTATCTCCAACAACTTCCTATAAACAACCCAATGATCGACCTTGGAACACACACAAGTAATAGCAACAACGCTAAACTACCACATCATTCTAGCTCACCACTCCTCTCAAGATACTATGGGTTACCATTCAATGGGCGCCTAGTTGATCATTGGTAGTCTTAAACTTTTTGGCTCAACCAAACACAATAAGCAAATGTATCTGATTTCATTTGGTTTCTAGCTCATCTAACATCTAAGGTGATCATAGCCTAAGTTGTACTCATCCAACTTAAATTGATAAAATTGAACTATCATCTCTTGATGCAAAGTTTATCATGCTAGTTAAGACATTATTTAATTCTATAAAACGATAATCATAAGTGTAAGAGTCAATTTTTACTAAACTAAGGGCTCTTTACATAAAAGAATTAATTAAGACTTTATAGGAAATAAGTTGATTGACCTAACAAGTTAAGCGACTGCCAAAGGGGGAAAGGGGATTGGCCCTTGACAAACTCCCTAGTTGGCTAAACTCTTTTAGTGTGGCTGATCATGTTACTCCTTAGTCGCTTGCAACTTCAAAACTACACTAAACGAACCCCACATCAATTGTCTTTTCAATTTCATTCACCAAATCCATATTTTACCAAATTAACTTCGAAGATTCAACGGTAATTTATCATATTACCCAAAAAAAAAAATGCATTTCCACACCCTTAATTTACAAACACAAACAAATTTACAATATATAAGTTAATTATCATATCCTCTACCAAGAACCCTAATTAAAATCTTCATCCTTAACTATATCAAACCGTTACTCAAAATCATCTCCAATATATGTTAATTAACTTGATTAAAATAAATAAATAAACATTCCTTTATTGTTCTCAACACTAATGCAAGCACTTCTACTACCATACCGATATTATGGACTCCTAAATCCTCTATCGCTACCATTTTCTTTGAGGAGTAATAATTCTAGATAAGAAAAAAAAAGTGAAGAAATTCCTACGCTTAGAATAGGAATTGCACTTATCAACTACTATAAACACTGTTTTCTAAAAAAAGGTGCTTGACTTAGCCTTAATTCATTAAATCATCTCGTCATTAGTCGAAAACAATCATAGAAAACACACTTAAGATGGAAAGATAAAGTAATTACCCTAGATTTCATCAAAAAAAAAAAAGTTAGATGATTTTCTAAGAGAGATAATAGAGATGCCTAAGAGAGAAAAGAGAGACATTTAGTTCTACAAAAATTGTTTGATTTTTTTTTTTTAAAAAAAAGGTGTTCATAGGTCCAACTAACCTACTTGACTTCTTGGTCCAGTTTTGCTCCAATTAAAAGGAAAGAGTTGTTTTCATTTTAAAAGAACCAAGGAAGGTAAATTTATTGAAATACCAGTCACTTTGATTCATTTTTTTCACATTCTTGTAAAAATGTTCTAAATCCTATAAACTTGTTCGATTGTAGTATATTGTCGTTTACCAAGATTTTACTAATTGTGATAAAGCATCTTCAATCTAGTAAAATTATTCCATTGTAGCAAATCATCCCAAATATAGTGTATACCAACCTTTTCTTATTTGTTGTAAAAGTAGATCAAATAAGATAAAACATATCCGTTGTGCTAATTTCTAGAAATTAGATCTTTCACAAACTTTTATTTGTGGTAAAATTATATTGTATGTAGCAAAAATGTTTCATTGTAATAGATTTTTTAAATTATTTTAGTTATGACCTTGTAACCATTTCTAGTAAAGTTATGATAAATATAGTAAAATGGTTCAAGAGTGTTAAATCTTTAAAATTCTTATAGGTGGAAACTTTTCGTCTGTCATGGTGAATTTACATTAACATTAACAAAGTTTTGTTATTATGGTGTATGTCAAATTACAATTATCATTAACTTCTTATTAGCTAGTGTGATAAATTATCAAAATTATTAAAATAATAACTATTAACATTTTTTTTTTCTATTGTGGTTAAAGTATCCAAGATTTGGCCTTTGTCTTCCCATTGAGGTGAATGATGAAAAATTAATTATTACTAACCTTTTTATGATATTGTAAAAGTGTTAATAATCCCACGAACCTTTTTAATTGTGGTGAATTATCCTTTACCAACCTTCTACGTATTGTGATGAATGAGTATGTGCTAAAATCCTCCCATTATAGTAATTCATATTTCACCAAAATTTTGTTGATTGTAGTAAAAATATGTCTAATAGTACAATTTTTCCATTGTGGTAATTGTATAGAGTATAACAATTATCATCCTTTTCCCACATGTCATAAAGGTGTATCAATAAGTTAAATCTTTCTATTTTGCTAATTTATAAAATTTTAATTTTTTATCATTTGTAGTAAAAGTACGTCATATGTACTAAAAATGTTCCGTTGTATTAAATTATTAAGTTATCTCAATTGCCATCCTTAGCAAGTAAAGTTATACTAGATATGGTAAAGCGGTTACATTGTAGTATCTGGTTAAAATTTTTATAGTTAGCAACTTTTTCGTCTATTGTGGTAAATATGCTTTAAATTTGGTTAAATTTTCCCATTTTGGCAAATCATCAAATTTACCACTGTTACATGCATTTAGGGGTAAGCAGGTACATGATAGGTAAGGGTATAATGTTCTACTTATACTCTATATTATAAGGTACATGTTTCTAAATTTTAGAATCAAAATCTATCTAGTAACACCTTAAAATTGCCCTGTACTCTGTACCTTAGAAAAGTTATAAGTATAAGATGCAGTGTGGAACTTACAAAATTTTACTTTCTTTTTATAAATTTTAAGTTTGTGTGATATTGAAAAAGTAATTTATATTTGTAAAATTAAAAAATTAAAATTTTCTCTATTCATTATTTTAAATTTATGTGATTTTATTATTTAGCAAATAGAAAAGAATGAGGAGAAATAATGAAAAATATAAAGTTAGAGAGGAAAATGGAGAAGAATAGGGGGGAAAAATAAAAAACATAAAATGAAAGATGCAACATTGGTTTAACCATCTAGATTATTAACTTATGGACATTGACTCTTTTATTTTTCTTTTTACTAAAATATATATTGGCACAAAAAATATAATGATGTTATTAATTATTTATTTATTAATTTTTTTTATAAGGTAAGTACATGATACTTTATAGAACTTGTACCATATATACCTTAAGGTATAACATCTAGGGTGGTACATGGTAAAAAGATCTAATTATTGGACCTTACCTTATGAGGGTAAGTTTTGGAAGATTTGTATCATGAACCTAGTTGTAACTCTTAATATCTACCAAAAACTTACCGAATCAAGTAAGGCATATGCGATTACCTTCTAAAATACAGTTACACACCCACCTTTACATACTTCTTATCAATTATAGTAGCATATGCCCAATTGTGTAAAGTTTTTCTCTTATGGTAAATTATCAAAATTATTACAATTATCTACATTTCATAGATTTACGGTTCATAATTCATGTTACATGTCATATATCATATCTATATTTAAACAAATTTGTGTTCAAAAAACTTAAAACCATAACATTATTCATTTATTAATTGTGTATAAAAACTTGAATTCATAAACATAGTGTTTAATAAGCATATTCCATGTCTAGGTTTGACTTATTGTAAATAAATATATAAAGTATGTATAGGTATGGTTGTTAAATTTGCTATTCAACCTAGAATTGGAGGGAATAGAATTGGTAGAATTTTATAAAATTGTATTGAAATAGTAAAATAAAAAACGTGTAGAATCATGTATCTAAACTCATAATTCTATCAAAAATTTGTATCTAAACATTTTTTCATCTAGTTTGACTATACAAAACTTTAAAAAATTACAAACTTATAGAATTGACTCATAGTTTTAACAACTATGGTTATAGTTACAAACAAAAAACAACTAATGAAATTAATGTCTAAAAATATAAATGGCATAGTCTTAATCCTTAAATATAAAATTAGTATTACACACCAAAAGTATTAATGAAGTAAAGTTTGATCAAATATAATAAATTCAAACATTTACTAGCAACATAACATCATTGTACCAAGTTGGACTCAATTGATTGCTACTTAAAATTACTAACACATGTTACTTGAAAAAGTAATCACTCATGGTCAAGCAAGAATGGAGTTTTTCAAGTGACACCATCATTCCTATTATGGACTTCTATAGGCCACGCTTATTGAAAAGGATCTTTCTAGTTTGCAAAATTCATGTGAATTTTTATTTATAGTTTGAAGAATCTACATTCTTTTTTTTTTTTTAAATGTTTCTTCTTTCTTAATTAAATCATATTATTAATAATCATATTTAGTAGAATAGAATAATTTATTATAATATGAGAAGAATTTAATGACATTTTGTTTTTCTAAAAATACAATGATTTTGAAGTACACACTAAGATAACAAAAACTAAAGTTATTAAATTAATTTATATGGTTACACATATTTCAAGATACTTGTGCCACAATAAACATTTAGAAAATTTACTAAAATCAAAATACTAGTTACAAAAAATAAGCTCATTAAAAGCATATAAATTTAAACTATTGACTAACCATACTTAATGCCAATTTATTATACCTTAATCGAAAGAGAGTAGGCAATATAGTAGCCAACAAAACAAAATAAAGAAGAAAAAGAAAACAGAAAGGAAAAGTTGAAATAAAGCTAAAACCCTAAGGTAATAGGTGTTGGTGGGGGAAAAGTTAGAAGAAATGAAACAAAATACTGGCAATATTAACATTTGAAAAGTTTTGCAGATCGAATTCGACATCTATTTATAAAAATTATTTAATAAACAGGTTCATAAATGGATTTATAATTAAATTTAAACTTGAACACAAATATAAACGAGTTTAAATGTGTTCGATCAATTTATTATTTATATAAAATTATAATCATATAAAATAATTTGTAATTGTATTATGTCATGTCTAAATTTGCGAGACCATTTGTACATGAATTATTGTAAAGGTATTCACATCAAGTATAATTCAATGTTGTGATAAATACTGAAAGTTAATGTTGTTATCAACATTTTTATTAACTTTAGTAAGAATTTTTAAAGTTGGTAAACATTTTTCGTTGTATAAAGTTATTAAAATTATAGCTTTTATCAACTTATGATAAAATTATATAAAAGTAAAATATTGTCATATATAGTAAGATCATTATTTATTTTTTTTCCAACAAGAACATTGTTAAAATGCCACATTGAATTTAATGACCCAATCATTGTTTTAAAAAAAAAAACCTTAAAATTTTATAAGTGATTAAGATATATTTTTTGTCGGGCCGAACCAAAATGTGATAGGCCAACCCGACATGTACAAGAGAGGAATTAAGCTCGATAGACTTACGTCGATTTGCATCACTCGCATGACATTGTTCTTAATTACTTTACTTTCATATCCACTTTATCCTCAATTACCCTTCCTTGAACTTTTTAGAGGCATTTTCTCATCTATAGTAGATGCAAGCTATAGTAGAAGAAATGTCTACCTTACATTCCATTGGCACTTAGGATTCTTAGTTACCTTCTATAGCTTCTAAATCTCCTTGATCTTTTCTACTACACTAATCTCTCCTCCTTAAAAACTACTACAGGTACCATATCTCAAGGAATAGTAGAATTATACTAATAAACAACTTCAAAAGGTGATTTCCTTATAGAACCATGGGTTAACTTGTTATAGGAAAATTTCACAATAGGTAAGTACTTATCTCAATCCATCAAAGTCTTACCCATAGTTGCTCTCAATAAGGCCCCAAAGTTCGATTAACCATTTCTATCTATCCATTAGTCTAAGGATAACAAATAGTACTAAACATTAGCTTAGTTCCCAACCTCTTCTACAACATCTTTCAAAAGAATCTTTAAAATTTGACACCCCTATCTAAAACTGTGTTGTGTGGAATTCCATATGACCTAACTTCTTTCAAAAACAAATTAAAAATGTATAAAGCATTATCTATCTTATGGCATGGAATTACACATGCCATTTTGCTGAATTTGTCCACTATCACCAATATAGAATCCTTTTTCTCTAACAATCCTCGACAATCCCCAAAACAAAATCCATACTAATATCTATCCATGGCTTAGACAATATGGGTAAATGCATGTAAACTTCTAAAGCATCCTACCTACTCTTAACCTTCCTACATGCTACACACTTTTGCGCCACATTATACACATCCTTTGTCATGTTAAGTCAATAAAAATGCTCCTTCAATAGTTCACAAATTCTTTTCTCTCTAAAATATCCTAACAATCCTCTTTTTTGTACTTGATAACATAAGCAAAGTTCTTCAAAAACTGAACCCACTTCACTTGCCTTTAAGATGATTTTCACTGTCCCTTCAATTACTTTAAAGATTCCTGATCAATATAGACAATTAACTCTTTCAAAAGTAAATAATGCTACCAAAATAATAAGAGCTCTAATCATAGAATAAAGTTCATTATCATGCATAGACTCTTCACTTAGTTTCTCACTAAAGTAAGCAATAGATTGCTTTTCCTGCATCAAAATAGCCCCAATACCAACTCCAAACATATTACATTCAAATGCAAAAGTCTTATTGAAATCAGGAAAATCTAAGACAAGTAATAAGTTTCCATTTTACTTCCTCAAAACCTTTCTATGCCAATTCACTCCACTTGAACTTCATATTTCTCTAGAAAAGCAAGAGACCCTTTTTGTACAGATTGCAATTGTACTTAAGGTCATGCATAATTACAGCGAGCGGGGATGTGTGTGAAGTCCCCATCAGTTTCTTGTCTAGGATCTTCTCATATTCTTTCCACCATTTCATGAAGCTGCCTTCTTCCCAGAAGATACCTAAAGACACTTCGTACTTCTTGATCAGCTCTAAAACATAATTCTCGAAGTTTTTTAAACTCTCTATCTCGCTGCTGGCTGATTCTCCATTATTCAGAACCTCACATGAGATGATGGCCTCTTCCACACGGACCCAAAAGCAAGAATCTTCAGTTAGAGAAGGGGGAAAAGTATTTTGCCTTTCCTTGTTCCGCTTGGCTTGGTCCTCTTTGAACCATCGCTCCAGTAGTTCATAGTGTTTTAGCCTTCCTTCTGGTTGAGTGATGTAATTCCTAGCACCCTCACGTTTGTAATAATCAGCAATTGCAAGTGGCTCGATCATCCTTCGGTAATTTGTTCCTCCTGAGGGCCAACGAACCCGCAATGCTGCCTCCGCCTTCTGAGGCCTTTGATCTGCGTCTTTCACCTGGTCTTCCCAGTAATTTTGAAGAATTCCCTTAAATTTAATTACATCGAAATCGGCCATAACTGATTGGTTCTTGTAGCTGTCATAATATGGAATTTCGAATTTCTCTGACGTTTTCTTGTACCATTCCATGTAAGTCATGTATACTTTTATATCATTCAAATCTTTGGCTGTCCTTTCAAGTTTCCCTCTCCTTTCGTCTAGAACTGACATTTCATTCTTTAGAATTGCTTCTAACTGAGCAACATCCTGCAACAGTGACAACAATTAGAGCAGAATAGACACAAGTAACAAATATAGACCAATAAAGAATTTCCTAAAAATGCCCTGAAACCCTCTGGATAGGGTACTCGCCTAGGAATTAGGATCGAGAACCTAATCTGTGATACGCCGATCAATAAGCTATGAAATATCTAAAGTTCAGGTAGTTTAGTGCTATCAGAGAACTTGGTCATATGCTTGTGTGATGTTCTAAAGAGATAACATTTTTGCTTTATATGAAACATCCGATGTTAAAAGCTTAGCTGCTATGTTGGTAACACACCTTAAATGTGGTCTTAGAAATATCCAGTCATTCGGAAAATCTGAGAAGATAATTATAAAGGAAGACACTCTTTAAGTTGATCAAGGGAAAATGCAAGCGACTCAGAAGGAGGGGGCAGCTATCATAAAATTTAATGAAATGTTTAATACTACACTATGGAAGTTTTTGATACTTTATGATATCATAAAATCTCTCCCTTCATCCAATGCACTTGGAGTTTCCTTCCCACTCATATTGGCAAATTTTTCTAGAACAATACTACGTTCAACATGTATTGCTATAATAGCGAAACTTGATATGCTTCTAGCTGATATGTTCAGGTTTCTATCCACCATATTTGATCAGATCCAAAGAGAAATAGTACAGTAGTGCTACCTGAAGCGGAAAGAGACCAGCAAGGTATTGGGCAGCGACACTCGCCCTACCGTGCGCATTCAAGCTAGTATTATCCTTGCCAATCAAGCCTTTTCCGAGACTGGTAATAATGGAGCCATAATCAAAACTTTGTTCATTTAGTCCACTTGCTGCACTTATCTTCCCTAGCATTACTGAAGCTGATTCAGGACTCTCAAAACACACAGCTCCTGAGTTGGAACAGAACATAAAGCTTCCGAAAGGATGGTAAGTACTTGTGTGTCCCGTTGTCTGCCCACCTGCTGGATGACTAGGCAGAACAAAGAGGCTGGGAAAGCAATCATCCATAGAAACAGCGTGCAAGAAACGAGTGTTCCAGGTTGTATACTCTGAAATAGCCCTTTGGAGGCCAGAAACTCCCAAAACGGGTGAACCAAAAGTGACACAAAGAGTTGGTCTGGCCTTTTTTGTATCCAAAGAGTTAAAGCAGCTGCAGGGCAAAGAGAGAAGCAACAGATCCACCGATACCATCTCCAGTGACAATGTATGGTTTAGATTTGGCTGCCTCAGCAATCTGTACAAGGGACAAAAACTATAGTTAGCTAACCATTGAGTTGTGCATAGCAATTATGAGAGCCAAAAGAAATGGATAAATCCTATGAAAACACGGATAACCGATAACTGTTAATGAGATCATAGTTCAAAAAGCTCGTGTTCACTTGCAGAGCATTAAGATGAAGAGGTGTCTCATGATTGAATTAAGAAAAGCAAATTTATCCTCCTCAAGGAATTTCTTAAGAAAAGCAACATTCCTCCCCCCTCAAGCCCCAAACACCAATTCATTAAATTCTACTTCCAAGCGTAAAAACCATGGCAGGTTATCAAGTCTAAGGTAGAGTCATTTTATAATATTGGAAGTCAATGTTCAATGCAACAAATAGAGAAACACAAGGCGACTATTACCTGAGCAATTTCATCAAGAAGTTCAACTTTTCGAGATTCAAAGAGGAAGAGCGCAGCTCTGTTGATGGAGAAAGATGAATTCTTCCTCGGAGATCCGCATAAATCAAAGCTTGTTATAGTTGATGATGAATCTAAAGAAATTGCAGGGATTAATTGTAGAAGAATGCTCAAATTGTTTATTGATCGATTTAATATAAATACATTGTACATAATTCTTTTTGTTATTTGTTGTTATTGAATTACATAAGATTGAGATTTAAATATGTTGTAGTAATCTTCTTGTTGATTTGTGATGATCTTGATCACGATTGTTGTCGTTGCATATGTCTTGATGTTGTTGCTGTTGCTGATGGTTGTTTCTGTTGTTGTTGCGGATGATTTTGTGTTGCGTCTATTGCTTGTCGAAGATGTTGCTATTGTTGGTTGTGCTAATCTTGCTACTATTGTTTGTGTTGATCTTTTCATGGCTCCGCAAGATGAATGGTGGTAAGGTAAGTCCAATCTTGTTTCTGAGGTGCTGAAAATGAGAGCAAGGAAGTGGTTTGGTGAGGGTGTCTGCTAGTTGATCCGAGGAAGAGATGTGCAATACTCGAAGGAGTCCATTTTGTACTTGTTCACGGACAAAGTGGTAGTCAAGGGCGACATATTTCATGCGAGTGTGAAAGACGGGATTGGAAAATAGATTCATGGCGCCAATATTGTCACAATATATGACCGGAAGGCGAGTAGTTGTAATGCATAGTTCTTGTAATAAGGAGCAAATCTACCGAAGTTTAGCTACTATAGATGCCATTACCCGATACTCTGCTTTAATGGAGGACTTTACGACTGTGTGTTGTTTCTTGGAGCTCCATAAGATGGGATTGTGACCCAGATAGATGATATAGGTACTAGTAGATGTGTAGTCATCTTTATTGCCAGCCTAGTTAGCATCAGAGAAGGCAAGAAGGTCAAGTACGGAGGAGTTGCGAAGAGTGATTTCATGATTAGATGTGCCACAAAGGTATCGGAGTAGTCATTTGATAGCTTGCTAATGTGTTATGGTGGGGCGGTGCATGAACTGTGAGAGTTTGTTGACAGTGTATGCAATGTTCGGGTGAGTGAGAGAGAGGTATTGGAGGCTGCCAACCACATAGCGAAACTCGGTGGGATCTGTGAGGGCTAAGCCATGATGGAGGGCTAAAGGAGGTGTGATCGCAGGTGTTGTGGCTACAAGTTTAGCATTGGTCATATTGGTCCGATGAAGAAGATCTGCAATAAATTTTAGTTGATTAAGGAAGAAACCATTTGGACACGGAAGAACTTCAATGCCAAGGAAGTAGTGTAAAGATCCCATGTCCTTAATGGAGAAGCAACAAGCAAGGTTATAGATGCACTTGGTGACTGCGAAGGCTTCATTACCTATAATAATAATGTCATCAACATAAACAAGAACATAAATGAGGATTTCGTGGGACTAGAGGATAAATAGGGAGGAGTTAGTCATGGAGTTATGGAAGTTGAATGTAAGTAAGTGTTGACGAAGTTCATGATACCAAGCACGAGAAGCTTGTTTGAGACCATAGATAGCTTTGCGAAGTTTGCAAACCTGATGAAGATGATCAGGGTCAGTGAAGCCTAGAGGTTGAGACATGTATACTTCATCTTGAAGGGTTCCTTAGAGGAATGCATTGTTGATAGCAAGTTGTCGAAGTGACCAGCCATTGCTTACAGCTATGCTTAGGATGAGATAGATAGTGACCGGCTTGATGACAGGGCTGAAGGTTTTAGTGTAGTCCATGCTAGGGCATTGATGGAACCTTTTGGCAACCAAGCGAGCTTTGTACCTGTCAAGAGAGCCGTTAAGGAAATATTTAGTGCAAAAAATCCACTTACAACCAATGATGTTTTGATGGGGTTACGGGGCCGTAAGTTCCCAAGTGCCATTATGGATTAGAGCATTGAACTCATTAGACATAGCAACCCGCCACTTGGGATCCTTAAGGGCCTGATTGATAGTTTGAAGTTCAAGAGGAGGAGGTGGAATAGCTGCAAGGAGGTTGAGCTTTTTGATAGGTTTGTGGATGTTATGTTTGGAGTGAGTGATGATGATACGTGGGGATGAAGGTTGGGGAGGGATGGAGGTGGAAGCGATGTAAGAGGTGTTAGGAAGGGACGAGGAAGGTTGAGGAGAGGAAGATGGCTCTGAGGAGGGGCAGAGCGAATGTAGAGGGGAGGACGAAAGGAGAGGAAGATGTAGGGAGAACCATTCTGTGGGGAACACCGGTCTATTAGTAGCAGCAGGGGATTGACTGAAAGGAAAGATGGACTCAACAAAGCGAACATGGCAAGAGACATAGATGCGACCAGAAGGTGTGTGAAGGCAGAGGTAGGCACTTTGAGTGGAGGAGTAACCAACTAACACATAAGGGAATGATCAAGGTTCAAGTTTGTGCTTTATGTACGGTTAGAGCCAAGGGTAGCAAAGACAACCAAAGCTCATAAGCTTGTCATAATGAGGGGTGGTGCTAAAGAGTTTAGCAAACGGAGATGTGTTATGGAGTGTTGGAGTGGGAAGTTTGTTGATGAGGTAGGCTACGGTGAGGATGGCATATGTCTAGTAGATGAGGGGCATGGATGCATGCGAGAGGAGAGCAAGGCCAGTTTCAACAATGTGACAATGACGACGTTCAAAGTAGCCATTGTGCTCTGGCGTGTGTGGAGGAGTTATAAGATGAGAGATGCCATGAGTGGCGAGATAGGTCGATAGGCCCTAATATTCACCACCATTGTTAGAGTAGAGCGTTTTCATAGTGCGATTGAGATGATGTTCTACAAGTGTCTTGAAGCATATGAAGACATGTAAAACATCTTATTTGCATTTAAGAGGGAAGAGCCATATGTATTTAGTGTAATGATTTACAAAGATAACATAATATTTAAAGTTATTAATAAATGTGAGTGGGGAGGTCCATACATTAGTAAATATTAGTTCAAAAGGAGAGGAAGAAGTGAGAGTAGAGGATGTGTAAACACTCCATTTTTGCCCTAATGATCAATAATAATCAACCACAATTAATTTCCAATTTTTTTCAATTTTTTCTATAATTTAGCAAAAATAGGAAAAAAAATCAAAAAATAAAATAAATAGGAAAAATACATCAATTTTGGAAAATAATTGCATAAATGACAATAAAAAGGATTAAATAATTTTAAAAAAATTTTGAAATTCCAAAAAAAATAAAAAAAATCGCATTGCATATATGCAAATTGCGAAAATAATAAAATCGCGAAAGTGGGCTAGCTCAGCTGGTCCGAACTAAGGTCAGGCGCACGCGAGAGTGGCTCGGTCAGGGGTTTGAAACGCGGGTGTAAACACCCCATTTTTGCCCTAGGAGTAAATAATTTTCAATAATAATCAATTTTCAATTTTTCCAAATTTTTCCTTTTTTTTTTCCTAATTTAGCATAAAATAATAAAAATGTTCAAAAAATAAAAATAAATCGGAAAACACATCAATTTTGAAAAATGATTTCGGAAATAGCAATAATGAATAATAAACAATTTTTACTAATTTTTGAAATTTCAAAAAATACAAAAAAATAGAAAAATCGCATTGCATATATGTAATTTGCGAAATAAATAAAATCGCGAAAGTGGGCTAGCTCAGCTGGTCCGGACCATGGGCTAAAGCACGGTGCGGGGTGCGAGGTCGCGGGTTCGAAACGCGGGGGAAGCAGTTTCCGCGTTTTGCGATTTTTCTCATTTGCCCAGGACACGTGGCGACATCTGATTGGCTGGAGGAAGCGCACGCGCCGGGCGCGTGATCGTCTCCTACCTCGAGCCCGAGATCGCCGGCGAAGGAAAAAATTCGTATTTCGGCGGTTTTGATTCGATTTTTTTGCACAAATCCAACAGATCTTCAACAAAGATAAGATAAACATTATCTAATTAAAATCAAATCGCAACAAATCGTTGGATGGGCACGAATCGGAGTTGGTTTTTCAACCGAAAATCCGATCAGCTTCAATCAGAGGAAATCCGAGCTTATCCAGCTCGTTTTCAAGCACCTATAAATAGAGGAGGAGATGAGGAAGCAAGAGAACGGATCAGAATTGCGAGAGAGAGAGAAAAGAGTGTAGATCGGAGGAAACCCAAAGTTGCGACCGCCGATCGGAGTTGAGCCACCGCAAGGAGACGTTCTGGGAGTAAACCGCCACCACCATCGGATTTAGCACCCTCAAGAAGCTAGGATTCGACACTTCACCCGCCGCAAAGGACCGCCGGAACGCCGTGAACGAGCCAACTCCACCGCCGTGTCCGACCGACCCGACCCGCACACCGACCCGGATCCAAGTAAGTCGGATTTTCCGGATTTTTTATTTCGAATTAATTAATTAATGTATTATTTGTTATTTATTTATTTATTTATTTATGTGTTATTTTTAATAAATAGAAAAATGTAGAAATTAGATTTTTCTAGAATTTAATAATGTAGAAAAAGTAAAAAAAAACAATAATAATAATAAAAAATAATAAAAAATTAGGAAAATAAATCATAAAATTTTAGATGTCAAATAGGATAGACAATGAACAAAATTCCCAAAAAAATCACAAAAATCACAAAAAATCACAAAAAATTCCAAAAATCACGAAAATTAACAAAATTCCCAAAAATCACAAAAATTCCCAAAAATCACGAAAATCAACAAAAATTCCCAAAAAACAACAAAAATCCCCAAAAATTCTCAGAAATCACAAAAATAACAAAAATCATAAAAAGTCATAAAAAGATAAATAAATAAGTTTTAGCACTTAGAGAAATCATTTTCATCAAATAAATCAAAATTGATGTTTTCCCTACAAAAATCACTTTCAAAATGAAAACAAGCTTAGGCTTAGAGGTTTTTTAGGAAAAATCCCAAAAATGGTAAGAACATAAATCGAAAGAAATTTCAAAATTAAAATTCACCAATGCACTAAAGATTTTCAGAAAAGCGAACTACGGCTTGTTTGATCCTGAGTAGCAGGTACGTAGGCACCCATTCGGGTCAACCCATAAAATAAATGAAAAATCCTTTTTCTGAAATAAATTCAAAGACATAACAAAAATTAATGAAACACATTTCTAAAGATGAACAATTTTAGGAGATTAGGTGGTAACCATATAGGTTTTAATAGGTTAGCCTCCGGACTTAGAAACTCTGGTTTTCCCTTTTTTCTCTTCTCACAAAAACGAGAAGAGGAAATAACGACGACTAGTAGTCCAAATTAAGACTAATCCGCTCCTTTAGTCTTAATTCAATATTTCCCAACAACAGTTGGGTGGCGACTCCAAAAATCAAACGAAATTCCTAATTCAAGTCGAGGATCTACTTTAGATGAGCATAGGGTCTAGTTTAGATCGGATTAGGGATGAGAATTCAGAAATTAGACTCGACAGCGGGGAAGCAGAATCCGCGTTTTGCGAAATTTTTCTCTGCTTGGGACACGTGTTAGCATCCGATTGGCTAGGGCGAACACACGCGCCGGGCGCGTGATCGTCTTCAACCTCTATCTGAGATCACCGGTGAGGAGAAAAATCCGAATTTCGGCCGTTTTGATTCGATTTTTTGCACAAATCTTCAACAGAGATAAGATAAGCATCATCCAATTGGAATCAAATCACAACAAATCAATGGATTTGCACAAATAGGAGATGGGTTTTTAACCGCAAATCCGATTTGCTTCAATCGGTGGAAATCCAAGCTTATCCAGCTCGATTTCTTGCGCCTATAAATAGAGGATGAAGTGGAGAGGCAGACGCACAGATCAAAAGTGAGAAAAAGAGAGAAAAAAGAGATAATCGAAGCCTCGCCGGAGTTCTTCAACCCGCGACCATCGATCAAGCATCGAGCAGCCACCAAGAGGCGTTTCTGAAGCAAACCACCACCACAGTTGAGTTTCTCACCCTCGAAAACCTAGGAATCGACACCTCAACAGCTTCGAAAGGCCACCGGAATGCCGTCAACAAGCATCCCCAGCCGCCGTGTCCGATCGACCCGACCCGCGCACCGACCCAGATCCAGGTAAGTCGGATTTTCCGATTTTTTGTATTTATTTTATTTATTTAGTTATTTTATTTATTTCGAATTTATTTATTTACTTATTTGTTATTTATAATTCGAAAAAATAGAAAAAATGTTAGAAATTATATTTTTTTTAGGATTTAATTTATGATGAATGATAAAAATAAAAATAATAATTATAATAATAAATAATAAAAATGTAGAAAATTTATAAAGAAAATAATAAAAAATATTAGAAAATAATAATAATAATTTAGATTTTAGAATAGGATAGATGAAAAATCTAGAAGAAAATTTTCAATAAAAATTTAATAAAAATTATAAAAGTTAATAAAATTTGTGAAAATTAGTAAAAATTATAAAAAATTAATAAAAATTATAAAAATTAACAAAAAAAATCAATAAAAATTTATAATAGTAGAAATGAGTGGAAAAATAGAAAAATGGAATTTTTATCACTTAGAAAGATCATTTTCTTAAATAAATCCAAAATTGGTTTTTCCTTAAAATTATTATTTTTCAAAAATCAAATTATCAAGCTTAGGCTTAGATTTTTTTTAGAAAAATCCTAAAATGGTAAAAACATAAATCAAAAGAAATTTCATAATTAAAATTCACAAACACATTAAAATTTTTCAAGAAAAGTAAACTACGGCATGTTTGATCCTAAATAGCAGGTACGTAGGCACCCATTTGAGGCAACCCTAAAAAGGAATAAAAATCATTTTCCTAGAATAATTCACTAAAAAACACAATAAAAGACAATAAAAATAAAATAAAAGACATTTCTAGATAGAGTAGATTTTAGGAGATTAGGTGGTAACCTTATAGTTTTAATAGGTTAGCCTCCGAACTTAAAAACTCTGGTTTTTCCCTTTTCTCTTTTCACAAAAAACGAGAAGAGGAAATCACGATGACTAGTGGTCCAAATTAGGATTAATCCGCTCCATTAGTCCTAATTCAATCTTTCCCAACAACAGTTAGGTAGCGACTCCATAAATAAAACGAAATTCCTAACTCAAGTCGAGGATCTATATTAGATGAGCATAGGGTTTAGTATAGATCGGATTAGGAATGAGAAATCAAAAAATTAGACTCCACAGGATGCAAATGGTAACTTGTGACTTTTTTTGCAATGACAAGAATTATAATCAAATGAAGAATCTGCTAATCTAGATACTGCTAAGTTGTTGGAGTGGAGGAGATGCTTGAGGACATGTTGCGAGGGATGGTCGAGACGATGGTGCCAGGTAGTTAGAGACGTGACAGCACTCAAAAAGGCAAGGAGTGGCGGTGTGGTGGAGGGCCAGATATAGATGCCATCTTTAGTGCGTCCGGGGAGGAGAATTGCCCCTGTTTGGAGATCCTTCACATGAAACGAGGAAGGTAAGAATTCAATCAAGGTATTGTTAGACTTACAAAATTGAAAAACGAAAATAAGATTGCGATGCATGGGTGGAACACCTAAAACATTAGTCAAGGTAAAGGAGCGGGAAGAGTTAGGCTGAGAGGTAGAACTGGTGTGTGTGATGGAGAGCCCCAAGCCATCGCCAATGAGGATTTCATCTATGCCATCATAGAGGTTGTGGAGAGCAAGATTGTTGAGATCAGTGGTGACATGGTGAGAGACACCATTATCCAGCAACTAGGAGGGAGTTACAGGAGTTGTGAGAGTAGCATTGGCTTGCGATTGCCAGGAAAGAGGTTGGGGGGAGGGAGTGTACCGGGTGATCGGTGCGAGGGGTCTTACGTAAGGGTATTGTTGACAGAAGAGAGGACAATGTGTGACAACATGTCCCTATTCACGACACCATTGACACTTGCTAAGGAAGGGCCGTGGTGGGCGAGATGCTATGATGGGAGATGGTCGAGCAGGGAGTGTGGCTGCAGGAGCAAAGGAGGGAGAGTTAGGAGATGAACGGGGCATATGATTGCAAGGAGGTCAGCGATTAGAGCGTGTGTGTGAGATGTGAGCAGAGGTAGGAAGAACTGAGCAAGGAGTGTGGCTGCAGGAGCAAAGGAGGGGGAGTTAGGAGATGAACGGGGCATACGATTGCGGGGAGGCCAACGATTAGAACATGCGTGTGAGATGTGAGCAGAGGTAGGAAGAATTGAGGTAGGGAGGGAGGTGTGAAGGAGGGAGAGCTCTTTGTTGATGAGTTTCTCATGAAGCTCATCAAAGGAGATGGGGCTGTCACGGCTATTGACGGCATCGATGATAGATTGATAGGTGTCATCTAGTCCATCGAGTATTTTCTCAATGAGGTCTTCTTGATCAAGAGGTTTTCCAAGTGTTGTAAGCTCATCAGCATGAATCTTGATGGATTGCATATAGTTAGTGATGGAGTTTGAACCTTTGGTGATATGTTTCAGATTGTCTTTGAGTTGCTTGATGTGGCTAAAGGTGGGTTTGGCATAAGTGTTGGCAAGAATCTGCCAAGCTTGGTGAGAGGTGGCTGCTTGTGTAACAAGGGGGATAACGTAGGAAGAGAGGGTACCGACAAGTGCTCCAAATAGCAACTTGTCTTGTCGATGCCAGGTGAGGTAGGTTGGGTTAGGGGAGATGGTATTGTTCATGGTGATGGTGGCTGGTGGAGGTGGATGAGTGCCATCTATGAATTTGGACAGATCATTTGGCTTCAGTTTGGGTTTTTTATGAAAGATAGTTAGAGGTGTTGAGTTTGTGCTGATATTTATCAGAATCCAGCTCCGTTTTCTCTAAAAGACGACTTTTAGTTATTGGAGATGCGGCAAAAGCGATGATATCGTACATATCCAGCTCCGTCCATTTATACTTTAATATTGGATCAGAATCTGACATCTGATCCCCAGGATCGAACTTGGCCCGACATATGGCTTCCCATGAATGGTCCAAAATATGAGAAGCGCTAGCAAAGTCAGCCAAGCTTAGTTCACTGGTTAATGTGGAAATAGATTTCTCCGGTTGGGAACGATTTGAGATCCTGCAGAAAGTAGTTTACCCCGGAAGCCAAAGGCATTAACACCCAAAAAATAAAAAAAGTTAAGGAAAAGAAAAAAAAAATCAAGGAAAAGAGAGAGAATGTGGACAATACTGAGAAGAAGCTGCCATTGGACTTGGATGGAGTTGAGCTGAAGCTGCTTGAGAACTAAGCTTTGGAAGACAGCAAGTAAATTACCTTGGTTATAATAGTTTAATTAGATCAATGGGATGTGAGCATGAGAAAAGTGAGACGGGCACTGTAAGCCCTGAAATTTCGTATGAACTTCCATGGACCTTCTCGTTTGTTGCCCGACTCATCTCCATCCTTTTCTAATATTCTTCTCTTGCCGTGTTATTAGTATCTGAATAATTAAGGGTAAGTTTACATTTACATGATGTTCTCTTTTTCAATTGCTGAGGAAACACGTTATGAGTTTTTGTCTTTTTAAAAAATATTTTTTTTTCTAACTGCTATTACAATTAATAAAAACAGAAAAATAGAATTTGATTCATCCCTTCTTGTAAAGAAATAAGTATTCTAAATTACAAGAGTCTACTAGAAAATATATTGATTAAATGTTAAAATTAGGTATATATATTAAAAAAGAAAAAAGAAAAAACAAATCTACAAGCAATCACTTTTTTTCACTTTTCTAATCCGAATTATCTTGAATTTTTTTCACTATATAAAAAACCAAATATATGTATATAAAGTCAAAAAATATATATAACAAACGAGGAAGACGTTGTCGGCATCGATTAATTTTGTGAAGTTTGAAATTTTTACGAGTCATAAATACATACCATTTTGACATATATTGATTGATGCCAGCACTCTTGTTTTTTCAAGCGAGCTCGTTATTTTGGAAGGACTTTATTTATTTATTTATTTATTATTATTATTATTATTTTATTTTATTTAAAAAAAAAGTACTTGGCATGATGAAGTATTGTGTTAACTATTAATAATTGGCCGTGGTAAAAAAAAAAAAAAGGGTCGGTAGAATTCCATACCCATAGTAGGAATCGGCACTTGGCAGCCGCTATGATGATGAACTAAAACAAAACATATTATTTCTTCTAAAAATATAAGTAATAAATATAAATATCTAAAAGACAATAATCCATGAAACAAGCAGTGTAAATTAAATATTAAAGTAAAAAATACATTAAAAATGATAAGACCAGATCAAAGGTAATGATTGAATTAATGAATAACATTAGGGTATATATGTTAAAATTAAACCTGATCCAATACTTCCAACATGCTCCAAAAACCATATTAAGATTAATGATCAATTTTATCAACCGAATATCTGTCGGGGACTAGGTAATACTAATACACACAGGCTTTACACATACGTATACATGATGATATGACATTACGTTAGGGTAAGCGGTGACAACGATGTGTGACCTCGTCCGCCTGACCTCACTCGCATGTACCCGTCTTCTTCACGTAGACGTTCCAGAAAATGAATAATTCATAAATAGAAATAACAGGAAAATTAAGGTGTCTAAGATCATACCTTCGACGAGTTGGGTATTGGCATGATGTTAAAATCGTGATTTTATCTAAAATTAAATAATATAAAATTAATATAATGATATAGAATCGATAATTTATAGAATCATACATTCGAATTTATTATTATATTAAAAATTTATATTTAAATAATTTTTTTTCTATTTTAATTATAAAAAACTTAATAAAATTATAAACCAATAAAATTATATAATTGACTCGTAATTTTAATAACCATCGGTACTTGCCGGTTCAAGTAGATGGACTGAGATAAGTCAGCCAATGTGAACATTGAAACTCCATGTCAACTTGCGTGAACCTTTGTCTTTGTTGATTTTATTATTAATTTTATCAAGGCACACCGAACAAACCTTGAGCCCCGTTATAGGTGCACGTAAGTTCACATAAGCTCTCTCTTTTTTTTTTTAATCTGTCTCTTTTTTTGGTTCTAGGTGTTCTCTTTTTAAGTGTTGAGGAAACAGAAATAATGGGTTTTTAGGTTGATTATAGCAAATTTCAATGTGCTTTTATTATTTTCTATTATATATATATATATATATGTTTTATTGTTTCACACTTTAAATACAAGTGTTTTCATCTTTTTAAAAAGTATATTAATTTTTTTTTTCAATCACTATTATAAATATTGACTAGAAATCATATTAGTTGAATGTTAAGATTAAAGATATGGAATATAAGGAATATATGAGAAATCTTGTCTATGGAATTAAAGAACATCAAAGGAATATTTGCTCACATTACAAAAATAAAGTGACCATTTTCAAGCAATCCCATTGGCTCAATCATACTAGTTGTGATACCTCTTGTAGAAGTATTCACAAGCCTAAGTTTTTCGGTCAGTAGATTTCCATCCAAACAACATACAACTCTCGTATGATTGCAAACTCCAAATCGCCTAAAGTAGTGGTTAAGAGAAAATCTTGGAAATGGTTGGGTGTAATCTTTTACACGATCCTAATTAATAAAATTTTACAAATGGAACTTATTTTCCCTTTCAAAAACGAATTGTTAGCAATCAACCTCCATACTTCCCTTTTGTAATTCCCCCTTTTGAGTCATAGGCATCCATCCATCAATTGTGGATCTTCAAGTTGGTCTAATCGAGCTCTAGGGTGCAATTTTGTTCCACTTCTAGTCTCACTTGCAGTAAAGTTTAGGAGATGCTTAAAAAATATGAGTAGAAAAGAAACATATAATTTCTAGATTCACCCCATCACATTTCATTTTTTATTCTCAAAGATTGATTTTCAATCAAATAGTTGCATCTAGTGCTAAAGAAAAACAAAATGCTTAGAGAAACAACATATAAGTCATAATTGCCCAAAATATATCATAAGTTACAAATGAAAATTCAATAAGAGATGTTAGGAAACTAAGAAGTCAAGATAAACAAGAAAGTAGCTACCTTGTAGATGATGAGGTTACTAGAAAGAAGAAATAAATGTTCATCACATTAGAAAGTAAAATAACAATAAAATAGCATCATGATCAAGGAACTAAAATTAGCATAGTAATAACACTAAATGCACATTTGTAGATAAGTATAGAGAAACAAACTACTATTAGTCATCCAATGTCAAGAGTAAAAATATTGGAAGAAGGCCATCATACCAAATATCTTCCAAAGTCTAAAAATGCACCACAATGCCATACATACATGTAATAGAAAAAAAGAAGTGAGAAAAGAAGACAAAAAAAAAATCATCAAAGCTAGAAACTATCTTGAAGATCTAGGATGGAAAACTTCACTAGATTCAGATCACATACACATTAAGCATTTTTCATTATTATTATTATTATTATCCCCTTTATCTAGTATAAAAGTACATGATACTAATGAACTATTCATCTTCAGAGATGAACAATTCTAAAAGATCCAAGCACTAATTAAGTATAACATTGAAATATGGCTATGGTGTGATTTAAATGTAAGACCTTACGTAACTTGTCATATTAATTTCTTAGCCTTAACCATTGAGCCAACATCTTTGGTTAGCCCCTCAAGCATATTGATTAGAAAGTTTCCAAGTTTTCTTAAGAACAAGTAGGGGGGGAATGAAAAAAGCAAACCAGCTAGCTAGGTATAGGAAAAAAAAAATGAAAAAAATGGGATGTGAGCATGACAAAAGTGAGACGGGCGCTGTAAACCCTAAAATTTCGTATGAGCTTCCATGGACCTTCTCTTTTGTTGCTTAACTCATCTCCATCCTTTTCTAATATTCTTCTCTTGCCGTGTTATTAGTATCTGAATAATTAAGGGTAAGTTTACATTTACATGATTTTCTCTTTTTCAATTGCCGAGGAAACATGTTATAAGTTTTTATCTTTTTAAAAAATATAATTTTTTTTTCTAATCTGCGAGCAATCACTTTTTTCACTTTTCTAATCCGAATTATCTTGGATTTTTTTTTCCTTCACATGCACCATATGCATATGTTTTCAACATCTAACTAAACACCATATAAAGTGTAAAAAAAAATATATGTATATAAAGTTAGAAAATATATATAGCGAACGGGGAAGACGTTGCCGGCATCAATCAATTTTTGTGGAGTTCAAAATTTTTACGAGTTATAAATACACACCATTTTGACAACGTCGATCAATTTCCATATCGCTTGAAATTTATGGCACTCTCATTTTTTAAAGTGAGTCCGTTATTTTGAAAGGATTTTATTTATTTATTTATTATTTTATTTTACCAAAAAAATTATAAGTATCTAAAAGACGGGTAACACTTTAAAATATAGCATTTTAAAAAAAATCCATAAATATTATATCCGAAATAATTATTTTTAAAATAACTTTAAAAAACATAGAAACAGTTTGCGACTTTAGGATAAAAAAAAAATTAAATTAAAGGCACAAACTCGATTTGCGTCTTCAGTTTTATCACCCAAGTAATCCCACCGTCTATTTTTTTTTTTTACTTTAATATCGACAATTTGATGTAAAAAGCAACTCACGGGATAATAATATAGAAAATTAAAAATATAAATACAGTAACAGAGGACATTTGCTGTAATTTTTATATTTACAAACTTCATTTATTTTTTTTTTCTCTTGTTTGCTGGAAGAAGAAGAAGTGTTTGTGCATAGGAAAAGGAGGGACTTAAAAGAAGGATTTGAATGAACACATTAAAATCTAAGCATTTCCTCAACTATTAATCAATTGTGGTATTTTTTTTAGAAAAAAGTTATTTTTTTTCTTTACTATGTTTGATATTATTATTTGAGGAAAATATTACTGTAATGTTATATTTTGTAGATAATATTACTGCTTATTCTTAGTTTGTTATGTGTTAGATATGATTTATGTAGGTCTTATAACACATAACATATGATATTAATTTTTGCGTTAGTATGAGAATATTTTTTTATGAAGAAAATTTTAATATTTTTTGTAAATATTAAATTTAAAATATTAGCTATGTTGTTATAAAAAAACATTGTGACAAAATTTGTAATATCTGCTATGCGAAATAATTTTGATAGTGTTGTTAATTAAATTTACAAATTTTTGTTGGGAAATAATGGGGAAAATATTAAAATTAAAAATGGTATGGCATTTTTTTGGGGCTAATTTTTACAATGTTATTTAAAATTGTCAATTTTTTAAAAAGCTCATAATTTATATGTGATGTGAATAGGGAAACAATGGCTTACTATATCAAATTAATGATCTATGCATTTGGAAATATTGTGATTGGTAACTAGGGGCCGAAATATGATAGGGATCCAGTGAAAAAGTTGAAAATGAAGAAAAATATCAACTATAACAAATTCTTATATAGAATATGTCAAAGCATCAGAGTTGATCCAACTGAAATGGGGGTTGAGATAATTCACATGCATCTTATTTTCCATAAAGGTAGTACATGTTATGCGTTGATGAGGATTAGAGATGATGAAGACATTGAAAATTTTATTGAAACAGCTGAATCATATGAAAATCGTGGCATACAACAATTGTACATAAGAATTTTTGGCAATTTAGGAGCCCCTCCGTAAGGTAGACATTCAATATAAGCAATTAGCTACATTCATCACATGACATTGCAGAAATACAACCTAAGTCGTAGACATTTGAACCGTCAATTCCAACCTTGATGGAATTTAATGATGAAGATGAAATAGATAAAGCAGTTACTCTAGTATTACACAACCAAACACACATGATCCATACATGGTTCGTTTGGGAGTGGAGACTGCAATTGACACTAATGTAGGAATGGGTGTTGAGGACAGTTTCGATGAGGAAAATGCAGAAAGTGAAAACAATGGAGATGAAGTACCTGAAGAAGACTCTCTAACCATATATACGTACTTGAGACAAGCAATATATCAATCCTCCCAAGCTGAACAACTAAGTATGGCAGTTAAAGATCCTGTTCTATACTATAATGTTGCTGGTAATGATAGTTACTTTTATTTCAAGCAGTAGCAAACTAATATTTGTAGTGGTTCAAGCAACAATAATGACTTCTACAAGGGCATAAGATTTAGAATGAAAGCAAATGTGATTCAAGTAGTGAAGGCTTACCATGTGAAGAATCATTGTAATTTTACTATTGTAGAGTCTAGTCCGTTGTTGTAGTCTATTTATTGTTTAAGAAAAGACAACGGCTGTAAAAGGAGGCTTTAGGCCCAAAAGAAGAAGTTATAGGGTATGTTCATAGTGATGAGATTCGGAGTCTACAGACATGTAATAACTCACTAATTAGTCAGGATCACCTACAGTTGAATTGTAATCTCCTTGCTGGTTAATTTGTAAATGTTGTTAGGGACAATCCTGATATAAACGTAGTGGAGTTGGTTGTTGTTGTCAAACAAGAATTTAGCTATAGGATTAGAAAGAGATGAGTTAGGAAGGGAAAGAAATAGGCTATAAAGCATGTGTACGAAAATTGGGAGAAGTCTTACAATGAACTCCCTAAGCTTCTGAATGCGATAGAAAATACAAATCCTAGAACACAAGTTGATTAAGGTTAGAGTAGATGAACTACCCTCGAGATGTCTACTCTAAAGTGGGTATTTTGTGCATTTAGGTCGTACATTACAACATAGAGATTTTTTAGACCAGTTGTTACCATTAACATAACTTTTCTATATAGGAAGTACACTTATGAGTTGTTAATTGCTTATGGCATTAATAGCAACAACCATATACTTCTACTAGTAGTCGCTCTTGTTGATCAAGAAACGGTTGAGACGAAGGGCTAGTTTTTAAGAAATTAAAGGAATAATTTATCGGCGACTATGCAGGTCGTGAATCCATTTGCCTCATATCGGATAAACACGTAGGCATCAAGTCGGCCATTGAAGAAGAAGCCAATGGATGGCACCCTTCAATTGCGGTTTGGCAGTTTTGTCTACACCACCTTGCAAGTAATTTCAACTCAACACATAAAAACATGCAATGCAAGAGGTTAGTTACATACACTAGGTTGCAAGCATAATCTTGCAAGTTGAACTATGTGATGGAGCAGGTGGGGATTATTAAGCCTGATATTTTGGACTGATTTGATAATGTGTCATTGAATATGTGGACGCTAGCTCATGACAATTGCTATAGGTTTGGGTATATGACTTCCAACATTATTGAAAGCTACAGCTCTATGTTGAAGGGGGTTGAAGGGGTTGCCTATGACTACTATGGTGAAGAAAATGTTTTACAACTACATGGGGTACTTCATTTAGAAGCATTCAAAAGCTTTGAAGAATATAGTAGAGGGTAGAATTTGCACCAAATATGCAACAACAAAAAAAAATCAATAGATAGAGTTTACAAGCTAGCAGCCATAGGGTCATCAACTATAGTAAGCAGGACAAACTTTTCAAAGTGTACACCGGCAGTCGTCACATCACGAGAGGATTAAAGAGAGGGGGTTGGATGCACATTATTGACTTTGTCTGCAGCACATGCAATTGCTAAAAGTGGCAAATATAATGACTTCCATACTCCCACGCCTATGCAATAGCAGCCTCATTAAGGCTCGATATATCACACTCTATACCTAATTGGTATAGGTGGACACATTAGGAGCTCACATATAGGATGCACTTCATGCCTATAGGTGAAAAGTTGGATTGGGAACCATTACACTTCTCGTTACTCTGCCCAAAGGGAGACCTCATATGGAATAAGCGAAAATTGAGGTGGAAAAGATAACACATGGAGATGAACATTAAGGAGCATCTATATCAAATAACATATGGACTTTGCCGAGTAGGGGAGCATAAGAAAAATGTGCCTATGTTAATGCGATAATGGTAAATGATGGATACCAATAAACATTTTATTACGTTCCACATTGCATTTTCGATGCTAACATTACCTTTTTCCCTTGTGTAGCTTAAGTGAAGCCTTGACTACTTCATCAACTTTGTTTTGATATAGTAGAAGGGGGATGCTTAATCTTTTGCATTTATATTTATAATTTTGTAATTTATTGAGAAGTTATATTCAATATTAATTTTTTTAGACATTTGTTTTTTTTTTACATATTTGAAGTTGTAATATTGTATACATATATATTGCATGTGTAATGGGAAAATGGTAACATTATCCATTAGATAAAATGCATAGCAATCCATTAAAAAATGTAAAAAATACATCAACTTGATCATTTCAATAGAACATATACATATAAAACAAATAACAAATTATCAATTCCTATCCCATCCTATCTCCTTCTCCTAGTGAGTTGTCTAGTTAGCTAGGTAAAGGCATTGGTTTGTTCCCAAGATGGCCTTAGACGTGGAGCGGGAGGAGCTTTAAACTCATGTTTTTTATGTTGTTGGCAAGTATCATCAAATGCTCGCCGAGGCATAAGACTGCATTGTGTAAGTTGAGTTGATGATTTACCCTAGTATATAGGTTATTTTCTAGAGCATTTCTTCTATAGAGCTAGCTGTATTGAGATAGGACTACTTATAGAATGCCAATATGGTGTCTCGTATTAGTGAAAAATTGGCCTTAAGCTAACGTACATCATATCGAAATCAATCGGGATCTGTTAGTCCTGTATTAGATTTTGTTACATCTCACCTCGGTTTGGGGTCGTCGTCGTCCCACCTTCCTTTGCTGCATAGGAATAAGTTGTGCCTCCACCTCTACCTCCTAAGCATTCTACTGTTGCACTTGTGGGTACAACTTTACCCTTCCTGTGGTGATGCATGAAATAAAGACCATGAGCAACTATTCTCATGGTTGTGTCTAAATTCGATGAAAAGCAGATTTGTCGTAATATTTCATCCTGCAAGTATGAACAAAACGTTTAAATAAGAAATAGTCATGCAATTTTTCACTTACGAAGTGCTGATGTAAATCGTATTTATCAGAAATCTAAAAACAACCTACCGTGTATCCAATATATCGCCAGTTGATCGATTCGTACCACTGTATGTAATTGTCATGCACACTACTATAGCCTTTTATGTGAACCACTCGATGACCCATTGTTCCCACATGTGTATATACACTGCATGTTAGATTGGCCTATCAACATCAATGCTCTCCCACAAGTCGATTTAATAGAGCTTTGACTGTGTGTTCACTAGCTATAAGATATATTGGAACCTACCAAACTGTTTCGCTACTCAATTCGAGAAATGCTACTCAACAATGTGGAAACATATTAGTGGTACTTGAGCTATCCAAATGCGCATGCCACCTTTGCATAAATCAGGTAAGAGATTAATTACATTACTATTGTACGACTCTCATTCCACCTGAAAGATAGAAAATTATATTCATTGTAAATGATGAATAAGATGAATTGGAAGGAAAATAAAAAATAGGTTACCGAAATACCTGTGACATTTTTTGCTTGTCTAACATATCCTGATATGTACCGACAACATAGGTTAGATGATACTAAGTGTTTCTCCTCGTATTCCAACATACCACTAATGGATAGCCAGATTCTATATATAGTCCGTGTCGGCTAAGGGATGCTACGTGGGGAAATCTATCCTAAGCCTATACTTATAGGAGAATGGCAGTCTCTCTAATCATGTGTGCTAATGATGATGATGCGACACAAAGTTGGTGATATAACTATGCCAGACATACAGACCCCTAGTTATACATTCCAACAATGTCGAAATGCTCTAACAAAGGTAATCACATTGCGTAGATGAGGGTAGTAGATTGATTGACAAAGATAAATCCCGCTAATAGTTGCATTATGTATGTACACATATATAAATGGATTTGCTCTGCATTGGCATCAAGTAGGAGCATCTAGAGCATATCACACAGTTACGTTACGCTAATGCGGCCCCCCTTACCACTAAACCCTAGCTTCACCCCCAACAATTCTTCACATATCACACCCTAATCTAGGTAACTACTCCCTATAACTCCCCAACCATCAATGGGGAGTCCTAACTGGATCTCCACATCCTATAGGGTGATAGTAAACTCCCCTATTGGCAAGTGAAATGTGTACATCGCCAGCCTCCATTTCTCTACCAATACTGTAATTATATGCCAATCCAATGGAACAAACAGCATGCGACTCGCATATTTGAATTCCCCCAAATGTAGGTATGGCTCCATTTGAGAATCGAGGAGGATAGTGCACTCGTCATGACAAAGTGATAACTTACGGTGTTAAATAGTGAGGGTTACTTTATCCAATAATGATAACAAGTGAAATGTTATACTATTTGTAATGTAATATAAACTAATCGACAAGTGAAATGTCGTTTACCTCTCCATCTTAAATGACCTGTGATCAATGCCCCTCCTACTATGTCAAGACTAAAGGATTGAATGGTTTAGGCTCCATCTATTATGTAAAAAAATATAGATATTTAAAAAATTAGTATATGTTATTGTTAATATCAAAATATTAATTAACGACTTATTAGCGATTATTTACTGTCTAATTAACAATTAATTAACAACAACTAAAGTTTACACCTACTTTTACAGTAACAGACAAGAATATTACATGTACAATTAATACCAAATATTTTTAGTAATTAATTTTATGATGATTAATTAATGACATATTAATGAGTAATTACTATTAATTAATAACAACTTAATTTTACAACTATTTTCGCAAAAAAAACACATAAATATAAACATATTACATTTACAATTAACATAAAATTTCTCACTAATGGTACTTAATGACAAATTTACGATTAATTACTCTTAGTTAATGTTTAATTAACAAGGACTTAACTTGACAATAACTTCTACAATAACAAACAAATATATTACATTTACAATCAACACAAAATTTTTTAGTACTTAATTTTCTAACAATTAATTAATGATATATTAAAGACTAATTGCTATTAAGTAACGATCAATTAACAACATAATTTTACAACTACTTGTATAGAAACACATAAACATATTACATTTGCAATCAACACAAAATTTTTCAATAATCAATTTTATAATAATTAATTATTGACATATTAACGACTAATCATATTTAATTAATAGATAATTAATAGCTACTTAATTTTATAACAAATTATACAAAAATATACAAATATTTTATATTTGCAATCAACAAAATTTTTTTTACTAATTAACTTTCTAACAATTCATTACTCACATATGAACGGCTAATTACTGCTAATTAATAATTAATTAACAACAACTTAATTTAACAATTACTTTTACAAAAATACATTATAATAACACATAAAGATAATCCATTATAATCAATACAAAGGTTGTTCCTAATTATTTTTCTCATGATTAAATAATGATTAATTACTTCATCATTAATGATTACTTTTATAATAATTTTCATAAATAAAAATTAAAACATTTCATTTATGAAAAAATACTAATTTATTTTACTAATTCATTTGGTACTGTTAATTAATGATATGTTAATAACTAATTAATTACTAATTAACAATTAATTAACAACCATTCCTACTTCAATAAAAATAGTGGAGTACAAATAATTGCACTTAATTTTTTATGCATTCATACGAAGTAGTATAATAGCAAAAAAAAAACTAATTTCTTCTAAAAAAAAAAACCAAAATCTTGTTTTGCTAAAGAAGTTGAAAAATGCCTTCTAGATTTTTCTATATACGTACTTCGATAAGCTAAAACCTGTGTAAAATAAAACTTTCAAACTGTGAGATAGAATGAAACTTGTAAAGGAAATTCAAAAATGTAAAAATGAACATATGAGCTGAGGATTTGTATTTATATTACAAATTGTGAGTGTAATTTTTTTTTATGCATTGAAAATCATATGTTGTCATACCGTGTAAATTTACTGTATCACTTTATCATAATTTTTATAAGTTTGCAATGTTATTTTATAATAACTTTTATAGGTTTGCAGTATAGGTTTACAGGATTCCATCATGGTGAAAAAAAAAAAAAAAGAATCCTCAATGCAATTGTCTTGAAGGTATGAAGGAGGTCTATGCTTTCAGTTTAATTTTTTTTTTTTATACGGAAGTCACAAATCACATTCGCATTTTCGAAACTTATTTTAAGAATGATTGTTTCGGGTACAATATTGTAATTTTAAAAAAAAATACAATATTTTAGAGTGTTGCCTTCTGAAAGACAATATTCCATGAAACAGGCGACATGAATTAAATATTGAAGTAAAAAGTACATTAAAGATGATAGGATCAAATCAAAGTTGATGATTGAATATGTGAATAGCATTAGGATATATATATTAAAATTAAACATGATCCAATACTTCCAACATGCTCCAAAAACCATATTAAGAAGAGAAACTCTGTGTCAACTTTCATAGATCTTTGTCTTTGTTGGTTCTATTATTAATTTTATCAAGGCACACTGGATAAACCTTGAGCCCTATCATAGGTGCATGTAAGTTCACATGCACTTTTATTTATTTATTTATCTTCCTCTCTTTTTGGTTCTAGACGTTCTCTTTTCAAGTGTGGAAGAAACAAAAATAATAGGTTTTTGGGTTGATTATAGCAAATTTAAATGTGCTTTTATTATTTTCTGTTTTATATACATGTGTTTTATTGTTTCACACTTCAAATACAAGTGTTTTCATCTCTTTAAAAAGCATATTGATTTCTTTTTTCAATCACTATTACAAATATTGACTAGAAATCATATTAGTTAAATGTTAAAATTAAAGATATGGAATATAAGGAATATCCGGGAAATCTAATCTATGCAAGTGAAGAACATTTAAGGAATATTTGCTCATATTACAAAAATAAAGTAACCATTTTCAAGCAATCCCATTGGCTCAATCATATTAGTTATGATACCTCTTGCAAAAGGTATTCACGGGCCTAAGTTTCCACTCAATAGATTTCCATCCAAACAACATACAACCCTCATATGACAGTAAACTCCAAATCGCGTCTAAAGTAGTGGTTAAGACAAAATCTTGGAAATAGTTGGGTTTAATCACTTACATAATCCTAATTAATTAAATTTTACCTATGGAACTTATTCTCCCTTTCAAAAATGAATTGTTGGCAATTCATACATGTTGTAGAAAAAAAGAAGACAAAAAAAAAAAATCATTAAAGCTAGAAACTATCTTGAAGTTCTAGGATGGAGGACTTTGCTAGATTCATATCACATACACATCAAGCATTTTTTATTATTTTTTTTATCCCCTTTATCTAGTACAAAAGTACATGATAGTAATTAAACTACTCATCTTCACAAATGAACAATTCTAAAAGATCTAAGCACGAATTAAGTATAGCACTGAAATATAGCCATGGTATGACTTAAATGTAGGACCTTATGTAATTTGTCATATTAGTTCCTTAGCCTTAACCATTGAGCCAACATCTTTGGTTAAGCTCCCAAGCATATTGATTAGAAAGTTACCAAGTTTTCCTAAGAACTAGTAGGAGGGGAAAAAAATGAAAAAAAGCAAACCAACTAGCTAGGTATAGGTTAATTTACTTTTTTCTTATCGTTAGAAACTTTCTCACTTTAGTCAAGGTGCACTTGTTTTATGCTTGTAGCTTCATATTTTGGAGCCTTGTGCACATTTCACTTGACTATATGTTTTTAGAGCCCAATAACCTATAAGTTGAATGGATTTTATCAATTGCCACACTCTTTTTTCCTTCCCTACATGAAACATGAACTTATACCTAGGAGAAACTAAACCATGAATCAACCTCTCCCACTATCTTTTGGCTAAACATTGGTGTAAACACCCCATTTTTGCCCCAATAATCAATTTTCAATTTTTTTCAATTTTTTTACATTTTTTTTCTAATTTAGCAAGAATAGGAAAAATATTCAAAAAATAAAATAAATAGGAAAAATACATCAATTTTGGAAAATAATTACAGAAATAGTAATAAAAGGGATTAAATAATTTTTACAAATTTTTGAAATTTCAAAAAATACAAAAATAATAAAAAATCGCATTGCATATATTGAAATTTCGAAAATAAAAAAAAAATCGAGTAAGTGGGCTAGCCCAGCTGGTCCGAGCCACGGCTCTATACATGCGAGAGGGGGTCAGGTCATGGGTTCGAAATGCGGGGGAGGCAGATTCCGCGTTTTGCAATTTTTTTCTCCTTGCTTGGGACACGTGTTAGTAGCTGATTGGCTGGAACGGGCGCACGTGCTGGGCGTGTGATCATCTTCAACCTTCGTTCGAGATCATCGCCGGCAGGGGGAAAAATCGCATTTCGGCCGTTTTGATTCGATTTTTTGCCCAAATCCAACAGATCTTCAACTGAAATAGGATAAACATCATCCAATTGGAATCAAATCGCAACAAATCAAAGGATTTATACAAATCAGAGATGGGTTTTTCAACCGAAATCCGATTTGCTTCAATCGGAGGAAATCCGAGCTTATCTAGCTCGATTCCTTACGCCTATAAATAGAGGAGGAAGGGAGGAAGCAAAATCACGGATCAAAAGTGAGAAAAGAGAGAAAATAAGTGAGATTGGAGCTTTGCCGAAGTTCTCGAGCACGATTGCCGATCAGCACCGCCTTGAAACGCCGCCTAGGGAGGTTTTCGACCGCAACCACCACCGATTTTAGGTTCCTCATCCTCGGAAGCTTCAGAAACACCCCTCATTCGACAAAAAGGGCCATTAGAACGTCGTCAACAAATGCCTCTAGTTGTCGTGACCGATCAACCCGACCCGACGCGCGCATCGACTCGAATCCAGATAAGTCGGATTTTTCGATTTTTTATTTTATTCTATTTATTTTTTCAAATTTATTTATTTATCTATTTGTTATTTATAATTCAAAAATAGAAAAAAATATTAGAATTTAGATTTTTTTTTTAGGATTTAATTTAGGGTGGATAATAGAAAATAATAATAACAAATAAAATAATAATGATAATAATAATAATAAATTATAAAAATGATAAAAATATATATTAGAAAAAATGATAAAATTTAGATTTTAGTTTAGGGTAGATAAATAATATAGGAGAAAATTTTTCAATAAAAATTAATAAAAATTTATAATAGTAAAAGTGGGTTGAAAAATAGGGAAATAATTCTTTATCACTTAGAAAAATGTTTTTTTATTAAATAAATCCAAAATTGGTTTTTTCCTAAATAATTATTATTTTCAGAAAATCAAATGATCAAGCTTAGGCTTAGATTTTTTAAAAAAAATACTAAAATGATAAAAAAAAAGTAAACAAAAAGAAATTTCATAATTAAAAAATCACAAACACATTAAAGTTTTTCATGAAAAGTGAACTACGGCCCATTTGATCTTAAATAGCAGGTACGTAGGCACCCATTTGGGGCAACTCTAAAAAGAATTAAAAAATCATTTTCTTAGAATAACTTATTCAAAAACACAATAAAAAGATAACAAAAATAAAATAAAAGACATTCGGAAAAGGTTTAGATTTTAGGAGAATAGGGTGGTAACCTTAAGGTTTTAATAGGTTAGCCTCCGAACCTAGAAACTCTAGTTTTCCCTTTCCTCTTTTCACAAAAACGAAAAGAGGAAATTTCAGTGACTAGTGGTCTAAATTAGGATTAATCCGCTCAATTAGTCCTAATTCAATCTTTTCCAACCACAGTTGGGTGGTGACTCCAAAGTAAAAATGAAATTCCTAACTCAAGTCGAGGATCTACATTAGATGAGCATAGGGTCTAGTATAGATCAGATTAAGAATGGAAAATAAAAAATTAGACTCGACAATAGGCAAATGTAAGAAAGGCTCTTTCTAGTAAATTAAAGCACCTAATTTGTGTTCATTTTTGTTATATAAGAGTAGACATAGTTGATCCATTGATATTAAACTTTTACTATTGAAAACATACAAGTAAATTAAGGAACAAGGAAAAATATTAATCCAATGATTAAAGATACATCAAAAAGAAATTTTAGCAAGTGTCAAAATACTTGAGAAACTATTTCATTGGGGAAGGAAAATAGTCAAGAAACCATGCAACTCTCATCACCTAAAAATGTAAAAACAAATGCATACTTATCGTATACATTAAAACAAAATAAGAAGAGGAACTCATAAAGTAAACAAGAAAGCAAATCATTGATAATGAATTACACAAATGTCTCTACCAAACAATATGCCCTCAAGTTTTCAAGGAAAGTAGTTCTATGATCACTAAATACCAAAGCAATGAATGGAAAAGATGAAAATTTACATGACAAGCATGAAAGGTATCAATAACTTAAAAATAAGGAGGGATGCCATAAAAAATGATCGCAATAGAAAAGAAAGCCACATTAGTTACAATTTAAAGGTATGTGAAGTAGGAAAAGATCACTAGGTAAGTTCACTTTTACTTACACTAAAGATAGTTATATTTGAAACTAGCAATATTTGAAAATTTCCAATCCTAAAATAAGCAATATCTAAGATAGTGAAAAACCAATAGAGGAAGTTAAGTTAATAGAAAAATATGTAAAGTTCTCTCTTTAAATGTTTTGATAATAATAATAATAAAAAAAAAGCTAAGTAAGTCTAACAAGTTTGTTAAGGGTATAGGGTGATTAATTAACAATGGTTTATAATGAAATGGTTTAATAGCTGGAAATCAGGAAGTTCTGAAAAGTTTAAATAGGACTTCATCACTTAAAGAATAAGTTGGAATATATTAACAAAGGTTCAAAAGTAGAAACATGGAGGGTAAGTCAAAACGTATACCTTAGTTTAGATGGAATACAAATGGAACAATTTTAATCCTAATCTAAGTTAGATGATTAATTAATTTAAAGGCTCGACTTTAGTTATTAAATATATTTAGGAAATATGTTCAATGCGTTCCACTAAAGTTCGACAAAAATTCAAGGGAATTTTTTTAAGGAGGATTTTTTATACATACAAATCATTGAATCGAACTACATATTAAAGATTATTGATTCTTGATATATTTTGAAAATTTGGATAGTAAGGTTAATTTATTTTAAGTTATGATTGGCATTTTAAGATAGATGGAGTATATTTGAAACATAGTGGATCTACTATAGATATATGTGAAGTTTGAAGTTATAGATAAGGATGGATATGTTATAACAATCTTATCTCTTCTAGACACGGTCAACAAATTTATTTGAAGATTCAAATTCAAGTTAAGAGGATTTTGTGTTAAACAGATTGTAAAGTATTATCTCGAATTCTAGATAACTACATAAGGATAAATTAGGATTGTTACATGCATCAAAATTCAAATTCAACAAACAGCGATATTTGAAGATGTTTTACTTAAATTTCATGAGATATCTTATCGGTTTAAAGATCAAGATATTGGCAACAAACTTATCTCATAAAGCTAGAATATTAAGTAGTCGTTACATATTAGCATATAAATACAATAGCAATTTAAAACCAAACACTAATCCGACCAACTACTACTCACTATCAAGAAAAAGAACGTATAAGCAATCAGAGACTACACTAACTATTTCCACATTATAGTTTTTATTTGAGCTTTTTCATAGAGGATTTAATTTACATTTTTCCTCATTCTCTTTTGTATATTTTAGGAGCTAAGCCATATGTTGGTGAGAGAGTTACATTGTATCTCTATAGATTTGTAATTAGTCCAAGTGTAGGCTTGATAGACAGAGCAAAGTGACTAAAGCAAGTGGTTAGCAGACTTACAATCTCTTATTCATGCCTATTGAATATAGCGAAACCATATTGACGTAGAATACCGAATCCCCAATAGTGGAGCTAGAAGAGATTATTGATATATAAGGTGGAGCCTTATAATTCTTGTGCCTAAATCGCTTTCCCTATCACTTTTTAAATTCCGCATTTTATTGTTTTAATACTTATATTGTTTTAGATATACTAGTTAAAGTGATCAAAAGGGGTTGATTTAATTTGGAAAATTTTGAAAAAAATTACAAGTAACCAAATCACCCCTCCCCTATTGGTTACTTAATTTGAGACCAATAGAATGTTACAAATAGAGCCGGGAATTGTGAGGCGGGTCAGCGGGCCGACCTGTGGAGCCTACAAAAATTTGCGGGGGGGAGGGGGGGAGTAAGTTGTCACGAGCACGGGTTGGCCCACTAACCTGCAAAAAAAAAAAAAAATCATTCGCAAACTCGCTTGTAGCAACTGAGCTCACAGAGGCAGACCGCAGTAAGCCAGTACTTCACACGACACACTTCACATATTACATCCGCATAGGCACTATAGACAAGGAGAGGACGATGGGGCTGACATCGATGTGGCAGCGGGATAAGGATGGGATGCGGACAACGGTGGGACAAGGACGATGGGATAGATGGATAGTGCGGTAGGCCTCTGGCGGCACTTCGTAACTCTTCTCTTTCTCTTTGTCTTCCTCTTCCATTCCAATTTCCAGATTTCCACTTTCCAGTCTTCCTTCTCCAGTTCTCCTTCCGATTCCACACTCCGCTGTCCGCTTGTCCTACCTAGAATTGGAAGCCGACCCCCACCTTGGAGCAGCAAAAGCGAGCAGCAACGAGGAGTCAAGGACAGTTATATCAAAGCGCCTGGAACTAGAAGCCAACCTTCACCCTGGTCCGATCTCTACTCTCTATTTTACTACTTTCCCTTTCTTCTAGTATTTGATGATGGATAAACATAGATGTTATCCCACAAGTACACAACCAACGTCTAGTAATCCCACTTCATCACCCAAAAACAAAAAAGTTTCGCCTTTTTTGCTTCTGATTTTTGTTTGTTTTTTCTTTTCCCGCAGGAAGTCCTTCTCCTATTTTTGGGGATTCAAATTATTCAAGATTGAGGCTCAGTCTCTCCCTCTCCCTCTCTCTCCCAGTGTATGTTCCATTTCCTTCGTGTCACTTTCCCTATTAATTAAGGTAAAGCTTATGGGTTCAGCAATAGATTTTGTCCTTTCGCCTTAACTAAGACCTTATTTCGACTTTAAGCTTATGGGTTCCATTTCCTTTGTGCCATTGTATGAATTTGAATGATTCTGTCAAGTTATTTTCTTTTTGGTAATTCATTGTCCTTGATTTAACAAATTGGGCTTAATGTTTTTCTTACTTTATTTTAGTATGTCATAATGTTTTCCAAAATTTTAGGAGCATGTTATGGTGATTATTATGGTTTATATTCTTCATTTATGTGATGAAATTTGTGGGTGATGATTGGATACCAAGTTGTTGATTTAAGAAAAATGAGTTTGGAGGGTTGATTTTTTCAATTGTTAGAAAAGCTCGCACTTATGTTAACTGGGTGCATTTCGAGGCATTATGGACTTTTGCATGTGTTATTCCCCAAAGTCCTTTAGTTAATATTTTACTTACTCATCATGTATTTAGACCTAGATGGTCCATGTTTTAAGTTGCATTTACAACGAAAATAATTCTTGTTTTTGGCCAAAAGAAAGAGGAGTATGTTGTTGTGATAATTGTGTTTGTGAAGTTTTCATTCATGTGATAAAATTTATGGGTTCTCTTATTAGTATATGTGGTTTGAAGCTTTCTAGGTTTATTTCATTGGATCATAGTCATAATCCTATAGCCCTAGTAAATATTTAATGTTTATTATGCTATAATATTGCGATATGTTTCATTGGATCATAGTCTCTTAATGTTTAACATCATAACAATAGTTTTTAAGCTTTTATACATTGTTAGTATTGGAGAAGGGTCATGCAATATGTATATTAATGTTGAAATATATTTACAGAATGGATCCTCCAAGTAATGAGATTGCAATAGAACCTATTAATGTGGATGATGTGTCTGAAGTCAATGGGCATAACGATAATCTACGACTAGGATTTTCTCAATCTAAAGAACATGCAAGTAAGAAGGCTTGAGTAGGTAGCTCTTCTTCTGAGGTTTGGGAAATATTTACAAAAATTGGTATTGGGAAGAATGGTAAAAATAGGGTTACGTATAAGGCATGTGGGAAGGAATATGTTATTGGAGCACATTCACATGGAACTTCATCTTTACATTGACATAGAGAAAAGTATTGTTTGAGTTAAATTCCTAGATATAATGATGTTGGTGATATGACAATTGATCATGTTGGCAAGTTAAGATCAAGGAAACCAGATCTTAAATTTGCTCATGAGGTAATAGCTATAGCTATTATTGAACATGATCTACCGTTTTCATTTGTTGAGTATAGGAGGATCACACAGTTCATAAGGCTATATAATCCTAATTATAAGCTAATTAGTAGAAAAACCGCTACATCAGATGTTTGGAATTTATATTTGACTCAAAAGAAGAATTTGAAACAAATATTGCAAAAAATTCCAAGGAAAGTATGTTTAACTTTTGAAGAATGGACTGCTTCTACCAGTGAAGGATATATTTGTTTGACTAGCCATTATGTAGATGACAATTGGAAATTGAATAATAAAATTCTTGTTTTTTGTAAAATGCTCCCTCCTCACTCAGGGTTTGAGTTCTCAAAAAAAGTATTTGAATTTTTGAAAGATTGGGGCATAGATAGGAAGATATTCTCCCTTACATTGGATAATGCATCTGCAAATGATTGTATGCAAGATTTTTTGAAAGAGCAATTGAACTTACAACATAGTTTGTTATGTGGTGGTGAGTTTTTTCATATTAGATGTTGTGCTCATATTCTTCATTGGATCGTTAAAGAAGGATTGACTGTAAGTAGTGAAGCATTGCATAATGTAAGGGAGAGTGTCAAGTATGTGAAGGGCTCCAAGAGTAGAATGAAACACTTTTTTGGAGTGTGTTGAATAGGTTGGCAACATTGATACCAATCTTGGTTTGTGCTTGGATGTAACTACTAGATAGAATTCCACTTATCTTATGCTTAATAGCGCACTCAAGTATCGACATGCTTTTTCTTGCTATCAATTCAATGATCGTCATTATAAATATTGTCTAACCATTGATAAGTGGGAAAGAGCAGAAAAGATATGCAAGTTTTTGTGCCTTTTTCATAGTATCACCAATTTGATGTTAAGATCATCATATCCAACTTCAAACCACTATTTTTTGCAAGTATGGAGGATCGAATGTTTGCTGAATGAAAATTTAAGTGGTGAAGATCATGTCATAAGGGAGATGTCTATTAGAATGAAATAGAAGTTCGATAAGTATTAAAGTGATTATAGTGTTATCCTTGCACTTAGAGCAATCTTTAATCCTCGAATGAAGTTTGATTTTTTGAACTTCTGTTTTAATAAACTTGATCCCTCACTTGTGAAGAGAAGTTGGCTCACATAAAAAGTAAGTTATATAAATTCTATAGAGAATATGAGAAGAGCAAAACAGATCACATATCTAAAACTAGAAGCCATCAGGTTAGATCATCTTCTTAGGAACAAGACACATATGGAGGTAGCAGTAATAAAGGAGCAGCAACACATAAAGCTGGGCCTAGGAAAGGCTTAGAGATTGATTTTGCTACTTTAGTGGTAAGTTTAATAATTTTTTTTATTTTTTAATTATATTTTTTGTCATATTATATATCGGTATTTAATTAATTTTTTCCTTAATAATGTAGGAATTCCGATACCGTCAAGTAAAAGTACAAAGTTGTGGTAAATCTTCTTTGGATATTTATTTAGATGAGCTAGTAATGGATATGGACTTCTACTCATACTTGGATGTGTTACAACATTGGAAGAGTTAATACTAGAGATATCTTGATTTATCCATCATGGCCTCCGATGTGCTTAGCATTCCAATTACTACTGTAGCGTTAGAGTCAGCTTTCAATATCGGCACTCATGTACTTAATAAGTATCGCAGTTCTGTGCTCCCAGCTAGTGTAGAAGCTCAATTTGTACACGTAATTGGTTACAAGGATTTGCATGTGAAGGTAATTTATTTTTGTTTTGTTGGTAATATTTTCTTTTAACGTATTGTTTCGAGCTCAAGCATTTATTTTCTAATTTAATTATATGTGTAATGTCGTGAATTTTATATCAAGAAGAAGACAATGGGAGTAGGGTGTGGGAGTGGGACTACTTCATCAAAGGGAGACTCCAATTTGGTTGTTGATGATGATGATAGTGATGACTGTGTGATAATTGATTTATATATGTGATTTTATCTCCTTTATTATTGACTTTGTTTTCTTATATAATTAGTAAAAAGTACTTTATGATAATTACTACATTTGCTTAATTATCGTTTTAGGTTATTTTCTTTTCTATCGTATGAGAATGAGATTTAATAGTAAATACGTATAAATTGAAATAGTATATTTAACTATTATAGGTTTAAGCCTGCATATACATCTCCTATTTCTAATCAATAAGAATTTTATAATATATTACTATTATATTTTCATTGTATTAGATTAATAATAAATTACTAGTTTTCATAAGTTTAATTTAAAAAATTTAGAATATTAAGAATTTAGAATACTAAATTTGTAAAAAAAAAAAAAATGCGGGTGGATTTTTTCAATGCACAACTCTTGTGGGTTATTGCTGGTCGGCCCGCGTCGACACATAGGCCGGTGCGACTCGGGGTGGGACGGCCCGTTTGATCCGCATTCTCGGCTTTGGACATCAAGGCTGAAGCTGGACCCCGAGTCCGACCCAGATTTCATTCATCAGCTCATCTCCTCCTTTGAAACCTCCTGACTCAAACTCCTGCGCTTTTGTCTTTCAGGTTTCAACTCTGAAAAGTCACAAGTCATAAAACCTCTCTCCTTTCTCATATTGCAAAAGAAACTTGCAACTCCAATCCCATATCTCTAGTTGCATACTTGGCTAGGGTTTGCTGAGATGGAGGAAAATAACGTAGAGGCTGAGAAGGTTGTTGCTGTGATCATGGTTGGTGGACCCACCAAAGGTGTGCTAAAATCGCATCTAATTCTCTCCATTGCTTTATCATATGATTTAATTTTAGAACATAAGTAAAATTCTGATCATCTGTTTTGCTCTTCATTCTTATGGTTTCAGGTACTAGATTTAGGCCTGTATCCTTCAACACTCCGAAGCCTCTCTTTCCTTTGGCTGGACAACCCATGGTTCACCATCCCATCTCTGCTTGCAAAAGGGTATGTTAAAGTTCTGGTCTTTGTGTCTTATTTGATCATATTATGTTAAGAAAGTTTGATAACGCGCATTGGCTTGTGTAGATTCCAAATTTGGCATAAATATGAATTTATCTGATTGGATTCCATAGGAAAGTGACGACCTTTTATCTTGATTAGCTGAAATGAAGTTTGATAACTCTGGCTTATTAAAATGGATGTTCTTCTTCTTGTGTTGTAGATTCCAAATTTGGCTCAAATTTTCCTGATTGGATTTTATGATGAGAAGGAGTTCACTCTGTATGTTTCGTCCATATCGAATGAGCTGAGAGTACCAGTGAGGTGATCGTTGTATTGATTATAGCTTTAACCTGGAAATTTATTGCATTACTATTTTAACCGTATGTTGAACTGTCTTTCAGATATTTGAAGGAGGATAAGCCCCATGGTTCAGCTGGTGGCCTCTATTACTTTAGAGATTTGATTATGGAAGATGAACCGGTTTGAGCTCCTTTCTCTGGAATTCATATTTAATCTTGCTTCGTTGATGTTTTGATTGTTGTAAACATATGTTGATATGCTTTTACTTGGTACACTATATTGATTAGATATGGTTTTTCTTGGTAGTCTCATATCTTTCTGCTGAATTGTGATGTTTGCTGCAGCTTTCCACTTACACAAATGCTTGGTTAGTCGCCATCCATGCTCTACTTCATTTTCTTTTTTACTTATCCAGTGAAACTAGATTTGATCTCACATCATGGTCTCTACATAAACAGAAGCTCATAAGCGATATGGTGGTATGGGGACGATGTTAGTAGTTAAGGTGGGGATGTGCCACAATCAAATGGTTCCTTGTTCATTGAAAAACACCACATCAGTGAGATGCCTCAAAGTTTTGTACTCTTATTTTTTGTTGATTTACATACAGGTTTCTGCTGAATCAGCCAATGAGTATGGTGCACTGGTCGCTGATCCAGACACAAATGAGCTGTTGCATTATACAGAGAAACCTGAGACTTTTGTATGTTCTCAACTTTACATGTTTGAACTTGTGGCAATTGCTTATGCTGCTTGGTTAAGTATTATACTTGAAATCTCAAAATGGATTTATCTGTCTTCTTGACATGCAGGTAAGTGATTTGATCAATTGTGGTGTGTATGTCTTTACACCAGACATTTTTGCTGCTATTCAGGATGTCTCCATTCACTGTGAAGACAGAGGTTGTTTGTCATATATTAGATTGTGAGATTGTTTCTTTGCTCCATACATTAGAGGATTAAACCGTATTAGGGGTGATATGGCAGGCTTTCTTTTAATGATGAATATGTATTCATTTTCTAGGAAAGTTTAAAGTAATAAAGTCTACTTTTTGACATTATTTCAACCAATTGAAGTTCCTTCTCAATTGAGATGAGATAGTTTAAAAGAGCCCTTAGAGTTACTAATTCCCAAAAAAAAAAAGAAAAAGAAAAAAAGATGAGATAGTTTGAAAATTGTGATCCATGACATTTCTCGTGTGATTTTAAATTTTGAGCATGCTACCTATATTTCATTATTCACTGGTAATACGAGCTTTGCCTCTAGGAATATTTATACAAATATTTCTGATTTCAAAGAAGCTCTTTCTGTAGGTTGGTGAGGATCCATCCCATACATAAAAAAATTTAGGAAAAGCATATGAACAATATATAAAGGGTCTCATTTAACCAAAAAAAATATATATATGAAGGGACTTCACTGGCTTGCCTGCATGATGCAAAAAGTTTGCATCTCAAACTGAAAAATTCTGCAAAAAATCTTTTATCTATTTTTTTTTTCCTTTCTTGATCCTATTGAGCTAGGGATGAATTTTTTATGATTATAGAGTTCCTGTTTTCCTTGAAGAATAAGATATGCTGATAAATTTATTACTAATTGCATGTGAATTAAGCAGGATAGCATACCAAATTGCTAGAAAGCTCCAAATTCTATAGATTGTCATGATAAACAATATGTGTATATATAATCTACCTACCCATTGATCTATGTAAGCTCAGGAATGTTGCACAAAATAGGGCTTTAGTCCATGCATGTTGCGCTTACCAGGAGAGCAAAATGGGAGAACACTCACACATGCATACATGGATACAAGGATGCTACCCAGGGGAAAGAAATCATAAAATATCTTCACCTATCAGTTTAAGTAGTAGGCTCTGTCTAAGAGTACATTTTGAGTGCATGTCCAGTGGCTTATCCTTCTAATCTTTTGTGCCAATATGAAAGAATCTCTGTTTGATTTTAATTTTTGATCTCTTGGGCCCTCACGTCTAATTTAGAATGTTTTTGATGATAGCTATTGTACGCCGATTGTCAAGCCTCGATATCCTTGGATCCACAGCAAGGTTGGCATATTATTACTGTTTTATAGCTTTTCACTATGTTTTCTCCAATATATACATGCATTTTGTTCTGCATTGCTATTGGTCTTTCTCATTTTCGAATATCATGAACAAAATTAATGGGTTCTTTCTCAGGGCATGAAAACCTTTTGACTCTTTTATAAATATTTGATGTAGAACATATAATGACAATCTAGAGAGGGAATATATTGGGCTCCTTTTATATTGATATGACACTGGTGTTTATTCAAGTGTCAAGAAGCTTTGTGCCTGCTGCACTTAGATCAATAATATTTGATGTCCCTTCAACCTCATTTCTCAAATTTGAAATGCCTTTATTTGTTGAGTTCATATTTCAAATTAGATGGCTTGATGTTTTCATGTATTATATTTAAGTCTTCCCATGACACTTGGGCTGAGAAATTAATTAGAGAATAAAGCCCATCATGTAGCAATAGTTTGATGAGGTTGATATGATGGTAGGAATTTCAGAACATGACCTTCCGCTCTTACACCATTCTAAATTCTTGTTCATGACCAATTAATCTAACAGTTTATGCTGTAGATTAGTGCAATAAATATCATATTTTATGTTTTAACGTGATTCAACAGATATATCTTCAGTTTATTTCACTGATGCTAAACTCTTTGAATTTGCGGAGGTTGGTACTTGCAAGTTCAATCCTTCTTTTTTACTAAAAATGCTACTATAACAGAACTGGGTTTTGAACTTCCATTATTAGTTGAGTTGATTTTACATCATGTTACTTTCATCATCTTAAGGTTGTACATATTTTTTGAACTAATGTATAGTCTTTTCAACAGAACCAACATTCCTATGAATTTTGTAAGACTGGACCAAGATATTTTATCTCCTCTTGCTGGAAAGAAGCAACTGTACACATATGAGACAATGGAATTCTGGGAACAGATAAAGACTCCTGGGTCAGTTATTTCTGAGCTACCTTCAATTCTCCATATACTTGATTAGTCATTTTACTTTTCAATTTTGTCTCTTCTGATCTGAACTGCTGATGAAATGCACTTTGTTAATGAAGATTGATTTTTGATATCCTTCCATTACTCATACTCCTTTTTACTTCATTTGCTTCCTCTCAAATGTTTTCTGTTCTTGAACAAACAGATTATCATTGAAATGCTCAGCTCTGTATCTTTCCCAATACCGCTCCACCTCTCCTCATCTTCTTGCTAGTGGAGATGGTGTGAAGAACGCAACAATTATTGGTGATGTTTATATTCATCCATCAGCTAAAGTACACCCAACGGCCAAGGTACTGCTCTCTGATTTACAGAATGACCAATACTAGACATCCTTGTGGACAATTTTCCTGCTTAGTTTATGAGGTTTCTATTAATCTTTCAAGTACGCATGTTGACAGATTGGTCCCGATGTCTCCGTTTCAGCAAATGTTCGTATAGGAGCTGGTGTGAGGCTTATAAGTTGCATTATACTGGATGATGTGGAATTACAGGTATGGATGTCACAACATACTTTTTCCATTAGAAAAGAGAGTTATATGTGGATTTTTTTCTTGCAGGAAAATTCAGTTGTTATAAACTCTATTGTCGGATGGAAATCATCTCTTGGGAGATGGTCAAGGGCCCAGGTAAGTGTCATTCCTGGTGTCTGATTCATATTCTAACCCATACAGTACAAATAATGTGATTTCCCTTGATGATGCTGTCTATTCATTCAAGATTTCTGTTTGTGTTGCTGATATTTTTTTTTGGTACTTCTTAGGCTGGCGGAGACTATACCTCAAAACTTGGAATAACCATTCTCGGTACTTATTTTGTCTATTCTTAATTTCCCAGTTTACTCTTCTTCCTTTTGCTTAACTCTTTGGCCATGCTGATGCAGGCGAATCCGTGACTGTAGAAGATGAAGTAGTTGTTACCCATAGCATTGTTCTTCCAAACAAGATTCTTAATGTCAGCGTGCAAGATGAGATAATCTTATAATAAGGGTTGAGGTGGTTCGTGTTTTTGTAATTTCTCCTTTCATTCATCTTGTACTGGTCGAGAAGGAAGAGATTTGGAGTTTTGTTTTGCGGCATGTGTTTGGATGAGGCCGTTAATTAGTAATTATAGAATGGCATTGAGTGTAATCTTTTTTTCTATCAATTTTGGTGGTGTCATTATGTGGACGTTTGTACTAAATTCTTGTCATTCTAATATATGCCATTTTTTTTTTCGACTAAAGAAATGCATGCAGAAAGTTCACTATTATAAGAATGTGACTTTCACTAATCTTTTTGTTGCTGTATGATTTCCCTTTTTCTCTTAGGAACTAACCTGGCTTTATTTACTAGTCAATAGGGTAGAAGGAAGACTCTCTTTGCTAAGCCTAATAGAGCTGCGTTTTTTTTTATTATTATCTAATATGCACTAATGGAGAAGGTGCCTTTTCTATTAGTAAGTTCAAGGAGCAAGCATAAGCATCTTCACTCTGTAATATTACGAAGCCATTAAACCATAGTATTTATCAAAGGAACGAAGCCAGAGGCTACTCAAGCCTCTAGAGAACATCAAGATTGACCACGAACTTAGCACGGTTGACTAAGGCTTTATACGGGTCGTCTGTGGCCTGTCCTGATTAATTATGCCGTACTTGGTGGCGATGGCAAGGCAACCACTCTTTATGGTAGTTAGCTGTTTCCATGTGTCTCATATGCGGGCTTTACCTTTACCCATTTCTTCATCTATCCAAGTTTCATATAACTCAAAATACAAATTACAAACTCAACATTTATATATTGATATTGCCTATATCGGTAAGACATGATTTTGTTACCACCAGCTACAAGATGAAGGTTGTGTTTTCCTTTGCAATTGATGGCCCCTATTGAAAAATCTTCCACAAAGGAGTTACACGTGATCTTTTACAAAGATGAGAAGGGTAAAGCCAGATTTTAAATGCATTTGCCTTTAGATTTAATAATTATTAAGGACTTTGATACATCGATGCTTCTACATGGAGGGGTATGAAGTGCAATGATGGACACAAGGGCAGCTTGTCTTAGACGACCACGCTCCTAACTTCCACAGATCTATTAAATTAACCTAAAAAAAAATTCTTAAAAAATTGTTGATTTTTGTAGTTTTCCTCACCTAAAAATTAAAACTTTATAACACATTGAGTAAAACTCTATGAACGTTACTAGACACTGTCACAAGCGGAATCATCCCAAACTTTCCAAACCCAGATTTGCAACTGTTGGTTTTGAATCCCTAAAATGGGAAATTGGCCCCGAAATCATGGGACACAGTTCTAGACTCGTGAACCAACTTTATTTATTTTTTTAATTTTCCAAATCAAAAGAAATATATAATTAAAAATTTAAAAAGACTACATACCTAAAACTTAGTTTTTAGTTTATTTGATAAAAATTTAAAAAGAATTTGCATTTATTTATATAAAATCACACTTAAGTAAAGTTGTCATCTTATTAATATAAGAAAAAATTTACAAAAAAAAATCAAAATATAGAAGTTAATTTTAATCTCATATTGCTAAGAAATAAAAAAAATTTCTTATTGTATTATATAAATATCCACTCATACACTCTTTTGGTATATTCATTTCTTATGTTGTTAATAATAACAATACATTAAATATTGTGAATGAAAATTAATTTTTTCGGTTTCACATAAAAATAGTTTGAATTTTTAATATTATTTTAATTTTAATTTATTTTTTCTTTAACTTTCTTTTCTTTTTCTTTTTTTGGAGGTTGGGTAGGAACTGTCGATTCCTACGAGTCTAACAGATAAACTCGCCACTAATCCACGAAACTGATGGTTTCACTACTCAATGGTACTTCAAAAAAATTTGAAATAATTTGCACCATATTCCTTCTTTTCGTCTGGTTCTATATATATATATATTTTTTTTTTTTTTTTCTGTCCGGTGTCTAAAATATGTATGTATCCCTTATGTAAAATTAAATATCTGATATATTTTTAAAATTTTGAATTTATTTAACTATATTTTTTAAATATTCTCTTCTAAAAATATGTGAATTTTTACTTCTTATTTTCCAATCATTATTTTTATTATAATTATAAAAATAATAAACAAATAAGATGGTTTTTTAAATACTAAATTTTAAATAAATATAAATTAAATATACATAAAATACAGTTAAAAAAAAAAAAAAAAAGACAATCTAAACATGCGTAAAACACTTCACCATGTTAATACCTTTCAACCGCTAGTATTATCCTCTCTCTATCTCACAAGCTATATCTGTCCTTCTCTCAACTGCTGTTTGCTAATTGCTAAGACTGACATCATTAGATGTTGCATAGGCAACAAGTATGCTGATGTTGACGATGACATCCGAGAAAACCAAGTCGTTGAGTAACACGTTTCATTACTTGCTTTTGTCTGTCCTACTAATAAGCTACGTTCTCATTATTCTATTCTTACGTCCAAACCTAATAGGACTCTCTTACGTCACCGCTTATCCTTATTATCTTAGTAAACACAAGCAAACTCCAAAAATCTATGCTTTCTTGAAACATTTTAAGATGAAATTTACACTGAGTTCTCAATAAGTAAAAACATTACCTAATAAACACATAAACATGCCATATCAATCACAAATATATATATATATATATGAAGAGAGAGAGAAAGATTTATGTAATATAGCAATTGAGTACTATAATATATAGCTCTTAGTTATTTATCTTATTTTAAATGGGGGTACATAAACAATCTCAAACAAAAATATTTAGTATTGTAAGGGCAAAACCAATATTGATATTCAAAGCTTAAATCAATAATAATTGTTTCATATTTACTCTACTGCTCGTATTAGTTATCAATTTTTAATCCTTTGTTCCCATATATAGATGTCTCCAATGCATTCATTTGAATACCAATGTCTTGTTGATAGCTTTGTTTTGAAATTTTGACCCATATTAACCATAATTCTATTGTATAAATGACTTGCTTATTTGCAACTAGATGACATTAATGACTAAGAACAAACCTTTTCATCCTAAGTGTTTAAGTCATAACAAACTAGAAAAAATTATCCATGACCCACCTATTTTCAAATGCCTTTTTTTTTTTTCCAAAATTTTCGAATGATTATGAAAAGTAATATTAACTACAAACAATATACAACAATAACGTTAGTGGCCGAGTATTAATTATATTCATTCACTAGTCATATAAGCACAACTAACAAAATGCAACATAACTTATACTTACATGGAACTCACTTTGACAATAATTTAACCCTTAAGAATCCTCTCATCCAATAACTCCTAATAATCGTGAACTATAGAATGATATTCAATAATTCTTGAAAACATAAATGAATTACATTAAGCTTAGTTTAAATTGGTGCTTAGGGTGTTAGGTTAAGTAATTAGGGTTTAGGGTATGAACTTTGGAAATTATGTTGAAGAAACAAAGATCAAACAAAATAGGGGTTGATCAAAATAAAAAGGGTGGTGGGGTGATTAAATATGTTGGTAGCAGTTGAATGGTTGATCTTAAGGGAGTACATGGAATGCAGTTGTCTAACTAATCAAACTTTAGGCTGGTTAAATATGGTATATGGAGTATTCGATTTACGATTGGTTTTGACTTATTTTTTAGTTTCTCATGCATGGCTTGCCTAAATTGATATCAAGGGTCTAAATTAAGGTTCTAAAAGCCCCTTTTTACTGTATTTAAGGCCACATTTTCGTTTGTTATGGTATATTTTATTTTTTTTAGAATTATATTTCAAGGATTTAATTTAATCAAAATTGTTTGCTAGTGTCAAGCTACATTAAAATTATGAGTTTTAGGAACTAAAATGATTTACATTCTTTTGGTTAAAATTACATCAATTGACATCCTAGATTATAGATTTCTCTAAAAAGGTTGTTTGATTAAGAAGTTTGTTTTTATTCCTCTTAACATTTCATTTTGTTAAGAAAAAGTTGATTGATTCTACTTTGCACATACTGAAATAGGGCATGTTTAACGTTTGGTCTTGTTTTCATTTGTGTGAGTTATTAAGTTAGTTCAACTTCTGATTGAGGTCACCTGGCATTTTGATTTATCTATAAATTATGATTATACTACAATTGGACTTAGATAGTCAAAATCAAGAAGAAGAGTTAAAGTTAATTTCTTTGTGCTAACTTGAAGTTGAGTTGACATGACCAAGAGGAAATGCTCCCCTTCTCATGCATAGTAAATCATCTCTTGGTGAGTTATGAGGGAGAGCTAATGTCTCATGTATACTGTTTGAAATGGGCTCAAGGTTTATCCTATTTTATGACTAGTGATTTTGGTGATTTGATTTTTTCATTGATTTCCTCCTAAAGTTGAAAAGGGCTATTATGGTAATTAGGTCTTTAATCTAATTTAATGCCATAAACCAATTAACTTAGACTAATGGTTGGACTTAGGGAAATAGACTCAATCTTAAGGATGTCTTAAAGAGATTTAGCCTGATAATATCAAAACAAAGATTGTTGAACTAGTTCATCCACACCCTTGCTTAATTTTCTCATGCACAAAAAATAAGTTCATAAGAGCATTTTCTTGCATTGAATGTTTTTGTTAAGCTTCTTTTAAGCCTTAAAGAAAGCTTATAAGCCTTAGGCATATCCTTTTAAAGAAGATGGGTTTGTTATATAATGAGGTTAGGCTTAATTTACAAGCTTTGGGCTAAGCTAATCCCATGTGTAGGTTTAAGCCCATAGATCTTAAGAAGAGAATGTAGCTTCAATATTGTATGTTAGATCACCAAAAGCAAACCAACAATCATTTTCAACACTTGATCTCAATCATTTATCTCACAAGATTAGATGCTAAACTCTATAAATAAGAGCCTTCCCATTCTCATTGAACACAATGAAAGCATTAGCTAACTTAAGGCAAATGTTGAAGTTCTACCTAAATTACTTCTCAAAAGATCAAAGTGCTCACTTTGTGAACGATGAATCAAGAACACTCAATAACACCAAGTTTAATTTACTATCATAGATGCATTTGAGATATTGAGTTTGCCTCATCCTCCCACGCTTCTTCCTAACAACTTCTCTCCATGTCTCATTAGCTCAAGACTCCTCCAAAGTTGATGGGCACTCTTATAGCATGCAATTGGCCAATTATACTAAACCAATCCTCCACCTCCTATATACGAAAGTATTGCCCATTAAATGAATTTCCAATCATGAAATAAATCATTTTTTAAAATATATATGTGTGTGTGTATATGCGCGTGCACGCGTGTTTGTATTATTGTCATGCCCTAAATTAAAGGGTGTGACAGCTTTGTTGCATGCTCCTCATTTATATTAAGAACACGTAAGGCTCAGAAATCAAATCTAGTTTTCACAAAAAAAAAATAAAAATTGTTCAATTAACCATCAATTCTCACATTAATAATTGTTCATAATAGAAACAATATTAAGTCAAACCTACTAACTAAAGTCTTAAAAATAAATAAATAAAAATTGTAAGCAAATATTATAAGTCCGACTAGATTTTAAGTTCTTATACTCATCACCATTAGGATAAGAGGAGTTATAGTTGTTTCCACCACCAAAGTGTGTATCATATCCCAAATAATCATAATGGTTAGTCCTTAACATAATCATCAATTGAAAGAATATTCCCAAATGGGTGAATAGTAAACTTAGTATAAAACTACTGCATGCAATCATAAACATTGCAACTTAATCATTGCACTCAATTAAATTATTATCAATATAAGTTCTCCACAAAAACACATAGAACTTCCTTTTTGAAACCATGGATCATTTAGCTTACAAGAGATCTAAGATTATTTTTAAAGTTTAAATCAAACCCTTAAAGTCTTAAAGTCATTTTAAAAGTGTTCATTCATCTAATCCCAAGAGTCTTTGAGTCATTTTGAAAAGCTAGGCCCATTTGAATCCAAGAGTTTTTAAAGTTGTTTTGAAAGTGTGAAGTAGGTCCTTAACTCAATTTTAGAAAGTATTGGTCTTATTTGCTCTATGTTTTAAAAAAATAAAATTACCAATCACAACTAGCAAATGCTACACATTAAATTTCTTGAAAAGAAAAACATTATTAACTAACCTACACATGCACATCCAATAGACAACAACAATTCATGTTCCTAGTTTTAGCTCAAAATGTTGAAAATAGACTTAATTAGATTAATTTTCTATAACACATATCATATAATTTAATTGAAAACTTAGTCATACTAAAGAATTTTAATTCTTAAGGCTAAAGCTCAAATTTCTATTTAACTAGTTGATTAGGCCTTGAAATAGGTCAACTGGCTCCCATTATGAACTAACTTGGTTAGCTAAATTGACCACTCAATTGACTAACTTGATAATTTGGTTGGCTAAGTTTAAGTCTCACCTAACATGATTGATTAAGTTATAGTCATGGTTAGCCATATTCTTTCTTATGTCAACTAAATTTCTAATTTAGTTGAATAACTTGCCTAGTTTCTCTAAGTTTTGAAATTTCATCATTGAAATCATGTTGAGTCTCCTCTAAATTAATCTTTCACTTGAAAATCTCATTCCTAGTTAATGATCTTTAATGATCTCTTTCAATTTCATATTTATATACAAAAGATTACTGATTTCTCTTATTATTTACATGCATTTATGGATTTACTTTATTGTTATGATATGATCTTCATTTATAAGCTATCTCTCGATTTACGATTAAACTCCTAAGGGTACAATATTAATATTAACCTAAACATGGAATCTAAGGAAAAAAAAGTACATACCTTAAGTGTTCATGGAAATTTTAAAATGATTCACACAATAGTCATAAGGCATTATACTATCTCCCGCTTCTACTTATTATTCCATCCAAATTCACATTGTTAATATTAACCTTTTACCTAAGTTGTATAATCTTATAAAAATTCACAGTTCTTACTATTTCTAATGCGATTGGCTCCTTTTATACGCCTTATCAAAAATCCTTATCACTACACAAGAGTTTAGTGTTAAGCTTAGTAATTATCCTAATTGATAACTGAAATGAAGACAAAGGAATTGGATGGAATAAACGTTTATTGTAGAATAAGTTTTTATGTTCACCAACTCCTTTGTGTGTGAGAGTGAGAGAACACATGAGAGTGAAAGGGGTGGCAACAGTTTTCAACTTCAAGGTGTTAAAGGAAAAAATGGGATTAGGACTGATTACTTAAAGCTTTGTAAATAGAGTTTGGGAGTTAGTCTCCCATTTAAAGAAAAACCTTATGAGTGAAGCAAGGGGCATTTCTTTTTGTCCTTGATAAAATTTTGTCATGGAAATTAACTTGATGCTCAGAACAACTATGGGTACTTACTATGCATCTCTTTTTTAAGTTCTCAAGTTGCTTCTCTTTCAAAGTGGTTACTCTATTGAACTTTAGCATATTTAATTATCTAACGCCACAAGGTTTGTTCCTTAGTATCCACAATCTTTATAGAATCCTCCACACAAGTTAATTTTGCTTGGACATCGCATTGTTCCAACTTAAACACTTGGTTAAGATTCAATATGTAGCTTTTTAGCAAGTTGGTAGTAGTGACAATCTATAGGCCACATGATAAGGATCAATTTCTAAATGCCAACTATGGTTGCTTATAAGCGTGATCTTGCATTGAAAATGGCTCTCATATCTTACATTGAAGGATTTTTTACATGAAAACTTATTAGTTTATTTAGCTATTCAATAATTAGTTATTAGGAATATTTTAGGTTTATAGGATTTTAATTATGTCTTATTTTCTTTTTATGACTATTATACCTTTAGGGCTTTATGGGGCTTGCTTTTATATCTTAGTTGCAACAAAACTTTGATCAATTAATGAGTGAATTCAATTAAACAAAAACCCTTTTATGTCTCATCAATTCCATACGAATTGTGGCAACAAACCCCTTTAATTTAATTGATTGAGCATCATATTAATTGGTTAAACTAAAACCTTGTTTGAATTAATCTTGGTGCATAATATCTAAAATTAATTTGTTGATATCATTCATGTTTTCTTGTTATATTTAATAGCCCTAAAACTTATAAAAATTACAAAACCTAAGAACACCAAAAACATCAAATTTATCCATTTCTATCCAAGAATTCAAGGCTTTGTTGTATCATCTTAGTATCAAAGTAAAGATTATGGTAGGATGTTCCTATATATTTGCACATAAAGGTGATAGCTTTATTAGTAAGTATTGATTATTGACCATAGAAATTTTATATTTGTAGGTGGTTTGCGCTATTGTTTATGGCAAGCAATTGTTTGATTTTATTTTTAGTCCTTGAAATTTGAACTGTATGACATGGCCAATGGATATGGGTTGTGAGACAATATGCAATGCGCTAGACAGCATAACATGTGATCTTGCATGGAAGATGGCTCTCACGTGTTGCATGGAAGGATTTTCTAAATGTGGACTTATTATTTTATTTAGTTATTTAATAATTAGCTGTTAGGAGTATTTTAGATTTTTGGGATTTCAATTGTGCCTAATTTTCTTTTTATAACCATTACATCTTTTATATATAGATTATTAAGTTATTAGGAGTACTATTTTTTATTTTATGACCATTATGCTCTTAGGATTTTTTGGGGTTTAGTTTTATATTTCAATTGTAACTGAACCTTGTTCAATTAATCAGTGAGTTTAGTTGAATAAAAATCATTTTTTTTTCTATCTTATCAATTCATCATGAATTGCAGCAACAAAGCCCTTTAGCTTAATCAATTATGCATCATATCAATCAGCTGAATTACAATCCTATTTGGTTTCAATCGTGTGTAATATCAATTAAAATGAAAAGACCTTAACTCAAATTAATCTTTGGGCATAATATCCAAAAGTAATCAGTTCATATCCTTTTTATTGTATCATTTTATTTAAAACCCTAATACCTTTAAAAATTACAAAACATAAAAGCACTAAAAACATTGAATTTAGTAGTTTCTATTCTAGAATTCAAGACTCTATTGCATATTACTCGAATAAGAATTTTATCTTTATCATCACATCACCTATCCTCTTTAGAGTTCTAAATGCTCTAACGTATTATTGATACAATTTCTTTGTGATTGTGAAGCGCACCGCTCTTTTAATAGGTAAAATTTATATTTTTCTCTTCACATTATAAACTTTGAAATGTTAGTTTTAAAACTTAGGAATGTATAGACTTGATTACTTGTGTAAATTTAGTTCTAATATAATTTTTGTACCAAAAACATTAATATAATTTAAGTAGGTCTTTCGTTGGTTTTTAAGGATATATTATGTGGATAGAACTCACAATATAGGTATATAAAATGAAAAGATTAAATATAATGTGTGTTAAAAATATAAACTATTATAATAGTTAAGAAACTTTTTTTAATTTTATTTTTTGGTCTTCTTACCTAAAGTGGATAATATTATGAATAGTAAAGTAAAAACAGTAAAGCTAACGAAAATTTATTAATTTATTAGAATTAACCTCCAACTGTTTATAAAGATAAGAGATAAACTTTTAATTTTAAGGGTAATTGAAGTAATTTATTAGTAAAAAGTTAATCCTTGAGAGTTGTGATATCAATATCATTCTTTTGTATTTTAATATTATAGATAAATAAATATATAAAATAGGATAATATAATATATATATATATATATATAATTATCCCACACGCGAGGGCATGCATACGCACAACACAGACACACTCATTATATGCCCTATTCAAAACGTGATATGTCTTAATTTTTAAGCGGGCGTGGGGGTTGGTACCCGTTACATCATGGTTTAAGGAGCCTCTTCCCTTTCAATTTTTAAACACAAAACTTAACGAGAGAAGGAGAGGTAGAGGCTAAGAGGGGTTAAACCGGTAACTTCATCAAATCCGCGCCCCCAAAAACTCCAATTCAAATTCCCAGGGCCTAAGCCTGACTATATCATGCATGAATACAATGCCATGTATAATACCGCCCATGCGCCACGCGCAGCCTCACCTCCCGCTTATTCAAAATTTCTACCCCGCCACTCGCTTCTCTCTCTCTCACTTACCATGATTAATTAATTTAAGTTAATCTCTCTCTGGACTCTGCCCTTTGTCTCCCTCATAATATATATATATATATATATATATATATCAACTTTGTTATGAAACTGAGACAGGAGTCAACAATGTCGTTGATGGGATCCGGGGATAATAACATCGCATCCACACCACCGCCACAACAACAACAGACAATCTACAGTCGAAAAGAGAAGTCCCTCGGCGTATTGTGTTCTAAGTAATTAACGTTACTTCTTTTATGCTTTTTTCATCCCCTCATGTCAAGATGTATTGTCATTGCTTGCTTCTGCATGGTCTAAAAATGATCTCCCTTTATTTTTTATTTTATTTTATTTTTTGTCTATCTTACTTCCGTATATTTCTTTTCATATTGATAATTATTTGAGGTTTTTTATTTTTTTTTCAATCAGTTTCTTGCAGCTGTATAATAAAGATGGAGTTGAGGTTATTGGACTCGACAATGCTGCTGCTAATTTAGGTAACCATTCTCATGTCTTTCTCCTTTCATGGCTTTGAAGGGTTCGCTCTGCGTCTTGTAGTGAACTTTCAATTCGATATGAAAGGATAGATCTTTCTCCATTTTGGGATCTGGGTGTGTTTCAATTTTCAATTTTCGAGTTTCAAATTTCTACCCTTTCGAGCCTTTGGCTGGCTGTTTTCGCAATACAATGTGTGATAAGTATGGATGATTTTGGGATAAGTATGTAATTCTTTTTCTTCAATGTAAAGCCTTGTTTATATAGATAGGTATTGATGAATGGAATTTTTTTTTTTTTTTTGGAAATTTGATTTTGTGTTTTATTTTGGCCAAATTCTATAATATCGTAACCTTGTAGGAGTAGAGCGACGCCGCATCTACGATGTTGTTAACATTTTGGAAAGCATTGGGGTAAGGTTTCATGTCTGCTATCTTCTAAAGATCGGAATTCTTGCCTTGACAAAGTTGATGCGATTTCTGATACTTATAGGTTGTAGCAAGACGAGCAAAGAACCAATACTCATGGAAGGGTTTTGGAGCAATTCCTAAAGCTCTAGAAGAGCTTAAGGTATAATGTTCTCTCAGTATTAATTGGAAGTTTGAAATAGAAAGTTTCGATTTAATAATTTCTCTTAACTTTTAGGAGGATGGAGTGAGAGAGAATTTCAGCGTTTCGATTTGCTCTAGCACAGCAAAGGTATGCTTAATATGGGGTGTATTTAATCATCTGATTCTTCAGGATCTTGATCAGTTTAATTGAAGCTTGAGATTTGAATTGCTTTCTTTTATACTGTCAATTCAGTCTGAATCTTATCTGAGTTATCCGCAAAACTGATTGCTATCTTTTTAATTCCTGAGCTAGAGATTCGACCGATCCAACCGGGAGGTGATTGATATCGAGCATGAAGGTGTCTCAGATTTAAACCTCGAGATGCAAGATAAGCCTTCAGCATCGTCCAAGTCAGGTAACTATGCTCCTCTTCCTTTTATCCTCAGTTAAATTTAAAATATTTGCTGCATATCACCTACCAAAATTTTGTTGGAAGCCAAAATACTTTTCAGGAACCTCACCATTGTGCAATATTGGTTTTTATGAGTGGACTAGTTCGATTATACCCTTGTAAGATCCAAAAACCATTACATCTTACGAAAGTTTGAAATTTGTACTGTATCCCAAATGCTAAACCTAGAAATTTTATAAAGTTTAGGTGACATTTAAATAATTGAGTCAGCACCCATCGACCATCGTTAATCCAATAGTAATACGAATGTCTTTAAAGTGTCCTGTTACCAGATTAATGAGAGACTAGATTAACCGTGTAAACACAGATAAAATTGTACCTTTTGTGAGTTTGGATGAGTTTATTGGCAGCATTTGCAATTTGCACCGAAGGGTTTATTGATTGATGAGATCGATTTATAGGATGTGAAACTGCTCAATTGCAAAGTTACTATAGTTCACTCCTACTAATTAACTATGAAAATTTGCACATTTGCTGTTCCAGTTGACTTATGGGGGGTAATTTTCTTTTTGTGTAGACAGCAGAAAAGAAAAATCTTTATCCCTGCTCACCCAAAATTTTGTCAAACTTTTCCTTTGCTCAAATGTAAGGGAATTTCTTTTCTTCTTTTGTTAGTATCATCTCATTTTGTCATAGAGTAATGATACTAATTTTTCCCTTTTTGTTTTCTACTTGCCTTTAACAGGTGGACATAATTACTCTTGATGGTGCTGCCATAGCATTGCTTGGGCAGAACAATAACTCTACTACTATGAGAAGTAGTCACTTGATTCTTCTTGTATTTAAACAAAAGAAATAGCAAATGAACCTACAGCTGATGGTTTTTTTCCTGACATTATTCTGCAGCGAAAATTAGACGGTTATATGATATTGCCAATGTTTTTGCTTCCATAAGGTTAATTGAGAAGGTGAGGACTGAATTCTTGGTGATAATCTCTGAGATAGTAAAGTATATGCTCATCTGCAAGGACTTGAAGTTTATGGTTGTGTCTGCAGATGCATTTTCCTGAGACCAGGAGGCCAGCATTTAGGTGGCTAGGATGGAGAGGGAATTCAGGAAATGGCTGTGCTAGTGGAGCAAGCCTTACTAAGTCTAGGAAAAGAGTTTTTGGGACTGACATAACAAACATTGGTTCAAAGAAGGCTATGATTGATTCTTTGATGGATTGCAAGTTGAAGGAGAATAAGACATGGGCTATTCCAATCAAACAAGAGGATGTAGAGATTGACACCGAGAATATTGAAGTGGAGCAGCCTTCAAAACACGTACCAGGGGATTTCAAGTTTGGTCCATTTGCTCCTGTGTGTGTTTCGAATTCATCTGGTTTTGAGCAAAAGAATGTCAGAAGAGCTCCGGATTGTGAGAATTTGGCAACTCTTCATCGCCCTCAGTATCACAACCAAGGTATTTAAACTACAATCAGCTATGCTATAGAGTAAAATGTGATTATTCAAAGGATGAATCACAAAACATTCTTATATTTACTCTATGAACACTTGGGTCCCATATATTTGAAATTGAGTGTTTAGATACTCAATTTAGACTCATGATCATTTTTCCAATTATATATATATATATAGTCCCCTATTTTTTCTTTTTAATTCAATATATTTTAAATTATTTTATCTAGTGGCAAAATAGTAAAACAAACTGTAAAAGTACCTTTTGTAAGGATTTGAGGGTTTAAGGGGTTAATTTTAAAGATGGAGAATTAAGGTGTACATGGAGAAAATATAGAAAGAAAGGTGTAGTTGCAATTTACTCTTATATAAGTTCACTAATGTTTTTGAATTATCTTCTTCATTTGGCTTTCCACAAAATAAAGAGATCCATACTGATCTAGTAGGCCTTTAACTCTCAACATGTTGATGGTTTGAACTTTCCTCCATGAAATTATATGATAGTCGGTGACGATTAAATTTCGTTTGAACAAACAAGTTCCAAGTGCAATGGTTTCTAGACAAGCTTCATCTCTATGCCACTAGTTTAGCCCCATATGTTATGCTAAAACTATTAACTTTAGGGTAAAATATGTTTCTTGTGGATGTAATGGCAGCTTTAAGAGACCTTTTTACTCATTATATGGAGGCATGGAAGACATGGTACAGAGAAGTTGCTGGAAAAAAGCAAGTACAAGAAGTATCCTAACTCTTGATGGCATTCTCCTTTTACAAAATTTGAGCAACCGTGTGCAGTTTTTCTCAGATAGATTATTGTCAGTTTTTTCTATGCTCACCTTTTTGGTTTGAAATTGTTCTGAGGAAGACATGTATGGCTGTGTTGAGTTGTTAGATTGATGCTAGCTAAGGTTGTATAGTGAGGTAGTGATTTACTAATTTGGATTGTTGACATTGTTTGAAGCATGTCTACATGTGATCTTTAACTTGATTGTTGGATGTCTATTTGTGTTCCAATTTTTGTGATCAATTAGTAAAAGTTTCTCGATTATATTTATATAATGGGATGCTTGTACAATTTAGTGTGCATATGATTAATTTTCAATTTGGTAGCAAGTTTAGGACACCATTTTTAGAGAGGATATCTATTTCCCATTTTTTAAAAGGGAGATAAGCAAAATATCGGTCTATTTAAGGCAACGGTTCTTTTAAAAGGTCCCTTGACCTAGTGGTTCACAGGCCAGTTCGGGCTTTGAATTGACCCTTCCAGTTTTTTTTTTGGATTAATTTTTTTAATCCCCGTTTTTTGTTACTTGTTTTTCATATTCTTTAAGATTATTTATTTTATTGATTGAATAAAATTATTATAGAAAAAAGAAGGATATTTGGCCTTACTTTTTGTACACGATAATAATATTGTATAAGTAAATAACAGAAATAAATAAGATATTACTATTTCTTTTACAAAATGTAAATAAGGTAGTATTATTACCCTTACAAAATTATTTGGTTTATCGATATCAAGATTTGAACCAGTAAAGCTTTTACTTGATAGGACGAAGTTGTTGAAGTATTCATCTTCTTCATTGGACGTCCTGTATGATTTGTGTGTGACTCCTTGCCTTCGACCATTTCTCTACGCAAGCTAATGCTTCAACATTGACAGGTGACAATTGTGATCGTCACTAGGATAGGATAAGGCCTGCTGTGTTGAATGCCTATTCAACAACTATCATTAATGTGGGAGTAGCCAAAACCTAGCTAGCCATGCGAGAGTATGGGATATGTTTTCCTATGCCTCCTCCACTAGTTGAGAATATTGAAATCCGTGATACTGCTATTACTAAATTCAAAGTGTGTTAAAGTAATCATCAAGTTTAGTGTACTTGGTTGACTTAGAACTGTGTCGCTTCAACTTTTGCAACATCATTTGTTGCATAATGAGGTTGGGATCATGGGTGGTACTATGTGAGCCGAGGGACGGTGAGAGATAAATTGAAGCAAAATAGAAACAACTAGATAAATTACTAAAATGTGTCTACAATACTACAACCATTTTGCAGCCGTATAACTTAGTCACTTGCAAAAAAGTGTTGGATTGGAAATTGAGTAGCACTAGTATATTCATCGCATTTGTAAGAAAAAAATGAACACTAACTTGGTACACTTGCAAAAATGTTAGAGTATAATCATGAAAAACTTTTAAAACATTTAACATTTTATTGCATATATCCTAATCACTAGGATACAGTGGAATGTTTGTAACATTCATGATAGTGAAAGAATATAATGTATCTTTATAAGTAAGTATACTTTGTAAAAGTCGATTGGTAGAATTTCATCTATACTTAACATCCTTCTAAATTTTTTAGGTTGCATTTCATTTTTAATATAAAATCTTTGTCTTGCCTTATTTATGAAATGATGGTCAATTAAAAAACATACTAATTGTCTTATTGGAGACATTTTAAAATCTAAACAGTTCATATCATTCTTAACATAAAGATTTAAAATGTGGTAGATATATCGAATGTGGAAAAATGTCTAACTTAATGTGGGTTGACATAAAGTTTAAAGTTCATTAATGGATGTCGTGTTAACGATCACGTTGTCAAAACCAATTGAAAAAAATATTTTTTTATCAAATCGTATTAACCTAAATAAAATTTATAATATGGAAAATGTTTTATGTCACATGATGATCATTGAAAACTCTTAGAGCTATTAATCTTTTTTGTACTTGTCACACATCCAGTGGCATGTAACTCTCATGCATGAATCTTCTTATTACGGATCAGTTCATATATCTACGTAAATAGAAATATACATCTTAAGAGAATTAAAAGAGTTAATTCATGCTTATTGTTATAATGCAACTTAATGATGGTTTTTTTTTATAATGTTTTTTAGTAGTAAGTTCGTGAGCTTGGATTCAACGCTTTTCGCCTGTACTTTAACCGATGTGGGAAAGTTGTGTGACTCAATGACATGTTACACTTTGCTAAGTATTCTGCCAGTAGAACTTCTTGTTTATTGGTAGAATAATGAAATAAGCCTCCTTTTTGCGATCTTGTTGATTGCAAAATTTGTTGCTGCGACTTATTTATGCTAAAACTCCGTAGGGTGCCATACTCTGTTCCCTTTTTCTACGTATAACTTGATTGTCAGTAGTCGTAATAAGCACGACTGCTGCCATTTTTCGATGTAATTTTATGAAAATGTTTAGTAATTTTTTTTGATTTAATTAGTGCTGGTGGCTAACCCATGGGGTCGGATGGGTTATGTAAGTGCTTTAGAATTTCTTCCTCCAACACTTCTTGCACATTGTCTTGCCTTTCTCCTTTCGCTTCCTCCTCACTGCCCGTTATGGTAGCGGTTCGCTGTTTATTAGAAGGCCCTGCATGAAAGCTTAGGGTGGCATCATTAAGTCCTCTAGGCATTTGTTAGTAAAGTCGTAGATATCGTAAGAATCTTTGCCAAAACAATTCATCTTAGAAGAACTTGAACTGCCAAAATAACTTATCATTTTTAAATTTTAAGATAATTATAAAATACTAATATGAGCAGATAATGGGACAAAATATATTTAACAGTTGGCAAAAAATATAATAGAAATTATTTGCAAGGTATTGATAGTGTAAAAGATGTGAGCACAACAAATAGAATATGAAAGCATAGAAATTTCAAGATGAGAGCAAAAGACAAGAGTGTGCAATTTTTTACATGGATAATTTTGCTCTTCAAACTGCACTAGAAATTTATATAACATCTAATAACACACTTAATTTCTTTTAATCTTTTGTAATGTTCAAATTTGAACACTTGCATGTTACACTTACACCAATAGCTTAAACCCATTCCTCATTGCCTATAATCCTATAAACTTATGCAAATATTTTTTTTTTTCAAAATATGCTTCATGCATTCAAATTGTTTGAATGTGAATTTGACTGTTTTTATCTTGCATCCTTCTTTCGCATTTCTCTCCAGTTGTTTTCTCTTTTTCTTTGTTTTTCTTCCCCAACATTGTAGAGTTATAGCCTTTAAGTTTAATATTTTCTTCACTCTATTCTTGCTTGCTTTGACTCTTTTTTTTTCCTCCTCTACGTTTTTTCTTTGCTATCAACTTAAATTTTTTTTTTAGCTTATATGATAAGTCTAACTCATCGATTCAAATTGATCATGAACTGGTAGGTTGACGGCTAATTCGAGGCTTGCCAGTTTGTTAGGTTGTGTAATGCAACCCGGCCTTTAAACCACCAGCTTGATGGTTTCAACCCGTTGAGCCAATTTCTCAAAAGGGTTGTTTCAAGGGCTTGAACTAGTCAATTCACAGGCTTGAATTGACCCTCTCCTATGTTTATGTCAGAACATGCCACTTTGATAACATCCTACGTTAGAGAAAACAAATCGAATGTCGTGAAATCAAAGAACTTTAGTGATTTCTCTATCGATCATACTCGTAGCAGCTACTTAAAGCTACAAGTTTGATGAGAGAATAGTTGTTAAGATTTGAGACTTGTTTTCTTATTGGAATGGAAAAAAGTTAGGAATTAGAAAATCATTCCTTAAGAATAATCATTAATTGGTATAGTTAAGTAATATATATTCTATTATTTACTCTAAATTTTTATTGCTTCTGTTGAGTCTAATTTCTAATTTTTTTTTATTATATTCCTAATCCAATTCACATTAAATCTTATGCTCATCTAATATAAATTATCGACTTGAATTAGGAATTTTATTATTTGTTTAGAGTCACCACTCAACTGAAGTTAGGAAAAATTATTGAATTAGAACTAATTGAGCAGATTAATTATAATTTAGACAACTAGCAGACGAAATCTCATCTTTTTATTTTTATAAATGAAAAAGAAGAAAGAAAAAAAACCAGAGATTCTTGACTCGAGTGATATCCTATTAAAACTTTAAAGTTACCACCTTATCATTTTGAAATCTGAAATCATATTCTGATTTATTATTATTATTATTATTTATTTTATTTTTTATAAAGAAGAAGGTATTAAAAAAATGATTTTTTATTTCTTTTTAAAGTTGCCCCATAAGGGTGCCTACGTACCCGCTATTCTAAATCAAATAAGCTGTAGTTCGCTTTTTATGAAAAAGATTTAGTGGATTTGTTCTAGTTTTAATTACGAAAACACATTGAGTTTACGTTTATTATCATTTTTAAGGTTTTGAAAAAACTTAAGCCTAAGCTTTATTATTTTATTTTCTAAAAAAATTACTTTGATTTAAGAAAACTAATTTTGAATTTATTTTAAAAAAGGATTTTTTTAAGTGATAAAACAATTCATTATTAATCTTTAGTGCATGTTATTAATCTACCTTTATCTGATTCTAATTTAATTTTTAATTTTTAATTATTTATTTATTATTTTTATATTAAATTAGACATATTTATTTATTAAAATTCTAAAACCTAATTAAAATCCTATTTGTTTTTTATTTTTGGATAAATGTATATATTTTTTTAGATTTTTTTATTATCCTAATAATGAATAAATAAATAAATAAGTGAATAAAGAAATAAAAAACTTGGCTAACCTGGATCCGATCACGGTTTACGTCAATCGCGCGGGTCGAGTCAGATTGGTGGGTCGAATCATGGGCGTAAACGTGGGTCGGTTGGGATCGTCGTCGGTGATTGCCATTGATGGCAATGGAAGCGCGGAAAAGTGTCGGTCTAAGCTTTGCTGAAACAAAGAACCTAATGCTGGTGGTGTTTCTCTTTAAAAACCACTTTAAGGCGATGGTTTGTGGCTACGACGAGGGCTTGAGAGAGAGAGCTCCAATGGGTTTTCCTTCTTTCTTTTTTTTTTTTCGTGTGTTTCACTTCCCCTCTTCTTACTTCTGATTCCCTCTTTTTCCCCTCTCTGCCTCGGCCTCCCCCTCTGACCTCTATTTATAGATGTTGAAGGTCGGAGGTTGATGAACATGGATCTCAACCGTGGTGAGGGTTTCTCTCTCTTTTTTTTATGCAAATCTTTTTGTTTTGAAGTTGTTTTAGATTTATCCCAAAAAGATTCGAGCAAAAATCATTGTGTTTGGTTTGGATTTACTCTGATTTCCCCTTGTCTCTTTTTTTTCTTGCCGGTGATTTGGAGGAAGAAGATGAGCATGCACCAGACGTGTGCTCGTGTCGGCCAATCCAATGTTGCCACGTGGCAGCTCGGGAAAAAGAAAGAAGAAAAATGGCACGGAGTGCCTTTGCGGATTCGAACTTGTGACCTCGCTTCCCCTGTACGTGTCCCAGGCATGCACACGAGCCAGCTGAGCTGGCCCAAATCTCAATTTTATTTAACACGCAAATTGTATATACGTGTTGCATTTTTTATTAATTTTATATTATTTTGAAATTCTAAAAATTTATAAAAATTCTTTAACATCTTTTATTATTATTTCTAACTTCATTTTTCAAAATTGGTGTATTATTCCTATTTATTTTATTTTTTTATTTCCTTTAATTTTGCAAAATGGAAGAAAAATTGAAAAAAAATGAAAAATGAAACATTACTTATGATTAAAGGGCAAAAATGGAGTGTTTACAGCTTCTACTAAGAATAACCATTTTATTACTTATATAATATCATTGCATTATTGAGTTGGGAATAAAATAAACGTAACATTATGATCTTATTTGGTAAAAAGTACCATTGTTGCCACTATGACCATGTCTACCTCCTCATTCCACCACCATTGCATCACCTCTCCCATTCCACCGCCACCCCTACCATTGCCTTTACAATCTCACATCAACGCTATCCTTGCTCTTACTACACCACCACCACCATAATCGCTATCATTAAACCACCGCCATCATTGTGTTGGCTCATATTTAGATACTCCACTTGAAGAAGGGTTAATTGAGGGGGGAAATATGAGGTAAAGAAGGTACGAAGGATGCCTTCCCATTGGCTTGATCCCTTAAATATAAAGGGTTTCATAGATCCCTTGTTGAAAACTGCTACATAATGATAGTTTTTTTGTCTCACGCCAAAGTTGACAACTTTCTTTAACAAGTAAATCAATCCACTCAATCAAATTAAGAAACGATATACCAATGTCAGGTGTCAATCAACTAGCTTACACATAAATGGCTAGTTGCCCAACGCATAGACCTACTTTCAACATGACATTTCTAGTTGATAAGAATAGTAGTGCCTTTTTTCCTTAGTTGCCAACGCCACCATCACCATTACCTTTGTCCTTTGCTACCATCATCGAATCATTACACCATTATGACATCATGGGAGTGATGGTTGTGTTGTGATGTTGGTATTATTGGTGGTAGTGGTGGTGATGGTGGTAGTGAAGTCGGTAGTAGCGTAGGGTAGTTACGTGAGGTAATAGTAGTGGTGGTGGTGATACAATAGTAGTGTTGTTGATAATGAGGCTCTAATAGTGCTGATCATGGTGTTAGTAGGTGTAGGGAAGGTGAAAATGATGGTGGAGATAGTGGTATGGTAACAATATGGTGTAAGGGTGATGGTGCTGGTGATAGCATTAATAGTAGTCATTGTGAGTGGTGGTGCAAGATAGGTTAGTGGAGACTCGTGATGATAGGGCAATAATGGAAATAGCGGTGATGATGGTGGTAATGGTTAAGGGGTGGTGGTTTTGGTGGTAGGTGATAGGTGTTGGTAGTAATTGTAATGAGGTTTGTAGTGATGGTGGTGGTGGAGGTGATGATAGTAACAACAATAGTGGTGTTGGTGGTATAAAGGTATTGGTGATGGTGTAAATTTAGTGGCTAGATAATGGTATGGTGGTGGTAGGTAATGTAGGGGTGGGATTTACAATGATGGTAGTGGTGCAATTATATAGCTGGTGGCAGTAGCAATGGTGCTACTTGGAGTGTTTGTGTTAATGGTGTGGGGGGCGGTGTTGGTGGTATTGGTGTAGTGCTTGTGTAACATTAATAAGGGCAAAGTTGCTACATAGTTTTTAAAATTATTCTTTGTTTAGAAGAAATAACTAATACCACATGATAAAATGTAATCGTTATTTCTTGTAGAAAAGAAAAAAAAAAAACTCTTGCAATAGTCATCCCCTAGTCAAATTTCAACAAAATAAGGAAGTATATGTTATTTCAAGAATAACTATTTTATTATCTTTTATTACCTTAAAGGAAACAAACCTTGAAAAACTAACTTACTTTAATGCATCATATGCTACAAAATATATAGATCTTTATATCAATTAGAATAGGTTTATAAGGAATTAAGCTTAGCCTAGGTAAATACAACTTCAAGAGAGTAGAGGCATACGGCAAGTAAATGCAATTTGGATGAGGTTTAAGCCACTCGATATCAAAAGCCTAGAAGCATCTATTCAAATATGATTTTCTTACTATGAAATGTTCACATAATAATTAACAAGGAGCATTCAATGAAGGGGTAAATGTCACATTTACTACTTTAACTTTATTTATTATAATTCATTACTTAGAGTTTGAAAATGCGAAGTTATTATCTACACAATTTTCAAAATCATTTACAGTACTTAAACTAATTCTATTACAAAAATGAGAACATTTTAGATGATTAATTGCAACAATAAGTAAAATTTAGATAGTTAATTATAAAAATAGATAAATTTATGTACAAAATTGATACTTTTAAATTTAAGATAGTTGTAAAAATGAACAAAGTTTAAATATCAAATAATATTTACCCTTCGACATAAATGTAATCATGATGAAGGACACAATATATAATTGGCATTTGAACTCGAAATATAGAGTGCCAAACATAAATGTTACATGGAAAAATAAGAAGTTATTGGATCTTTTTTTTTTTTTTTTAGAATCTTTATAAAAGAAAAATCAAAGGAAAGAAAAAGGATCAAACAACATATGTCTCACTTGCTTTTACCTTAGTTTGTATTCAATAGTATAGTTTAACTTATATTAGCTTTAAATTGTCTTAGCTAATAACTTAGACAAATTTGTAATTATGTAGATAGAGGGCATAAATATATTTAGCATCAATGTGTAAGTATCAATGTTCAATGAATTGTTATCTTTACTTATTATGTACCTACATTTTCTTTTTTTAATCATGTAAAAGTCCTCTTTCCTTAGCTTTATTTGAAGTCATGTCATATGAGGTACTCACAAGCAATGGTTTTTCTTTTCTTTTTTCTTTTGTATTTTTCTAGACGCATTGATGGAAAAAGTGCCATAAATAAATGCTTGATTTTAGAAGTTTACTATTTCTTAGAAATTGCTATCACAAATCTAGTTAAGCTACATATGAGTTACAAAAATAATGTCATAAGATGCATAGAAAATACATTATTTTATTAAGTGTTATATTTAGATTTATTATTGTGAATCACAAAACACATATACAAGAGATAAATGAGGAGAAAAGAAAGAAAATCACATACAAAATTGAATATGGACAATCCTAAAAGAATGGGGTTGAAAAACCATGGGTAAATACTTAAAATGACCCATTAATGTAATAGCATCATATAAATTTTTTACAAAATCTTCGAAGCAATGCTCCCACCATTGAGTCCTCTAGAATTTACATGACTCTTTCTTAATCTTAACTCCATTTAATATACATAATGGCATATATATATATATAGAGAGAGAGAGAGAGAGATGTAAAAAGCTCCAAATCGTAATATAATAAAGGAAACAATGTAGTTTAACACAAAAACACAAAATTAAAAACTATCATGCACTAAAACAACATTTGGTGGTCGACCTTTTACTCATTTCTTTGCTTATTAATTCTTATAATACTTGAGTATTGTGTATAGTCATGACACATAATCTAGTAAATCTCCACCTTAACTTGAATTTGCCTAAACTCAATATATGTACACAAACATGAGCTTCTCCTATAATTAGCTCCTTTATTTTGGTCTATCAACTTGCTTGCCTCTAAGCTACTTAGTAATTGCACTTACTCATGAGCTTCCCATTGCCCTGTGTGTAGGTGACATCGTCAGTTTATTCCCTATGCATATGTGCCGAGTTATAAACTTGGTATCAATGAAACCTCTTCACTCACCGATTAGCATACATACCAAGTCACCAAATACTTCTTGGACCTCCAAGCTCCACTTTCTTCAAACGCTGTTCTTAAGTCAGCAAAATTTCTTTAGACCTCTCAGCCTTTAGCTTCCTTTAGACCTATTCAATTGTGGACTCACTTTGTACAATGCTTGGGTAAAGTAAAAAAGCACTTTTCTATTGTATAGCCAAACAACTAGCTCTTTTCCTCGTAGCTAATTGCTCTAATATTAGAATCTTTTATCCTAAGATCAACATCTACCATAGAAGTACCAAGAATCATCAATATCTTGTTGTAAGAATAAGTTATAGACTATAGACTCCTTTACAACTTCTAAACCTCTATGATACACCAAATCTCATTGTACTTCAATAATTAGCACAATACAATCAAACAAAGACATAATGCAATCTAGAACAATCCTAGCATAATAATGTAATCTAGAATAATCCTAGCATTTACCTCTGACACAATGCACTTCTATTAACATGCATTTTGACCTAGACTCCATTTACGCTAGTAATTTCCAACCTTTTGTCCTTGCTCATATACATAAAACAATTTGTACAAGCTTATTGGTTAGGAAGCAATCTCCCTATAGCATACATGGAACACATCACAAAACTCATTTGTTTACCAAGAACATGTAGTGGCTTATCATTCTTTCACTTAGCTACCGCCACATCAACCGTAACATCTTGCAAATGACTATTGTTTTGCCTAATGCGACTCTTCTGCTTACAGTAAAAGCAAACAGGCATCTAGACACCCCTTTAAAACAATCATAACTATCAAATCTTCGTTGACCTTTAGCAATAAAACTACATGTAAACATATTACTTCTAGATCTCAATTGCAATTTAATAGCCTTTACTCAAAGGTTGTCTTTGAGACTTGTGGAGTAAGGATGCAAAAGAGCATATCAAAATTATCACAAAACTTCCATCATCTTCTTTGCTTGTATCACCAACACAACATTGAGTTCTCTAACTTTATAGGATTCTTATCTACTGCTTTCACAAGTTTGACCACATAGACTCTTACTTGCCATTTGTCTTCATCATATTCCTCAACACTATACATTTTAGCATGTAGATCAAAAGTTCTTAAACCCTAATATAATAAAGGAAATGACTTGGACAAAGAAAATACAAATTAGGAAATTGCCACACGCCAAAAGTGCATCTAGTGTTAGACTTTTGTGCTCATTCCTCACTTATTAATGCTCCTAAAACTCGAGTCTTCTATAATTTCAAAACATAAACCTAGCATATAAGATTGACTTGGCTTGAATATGTGACACTATATATTTACATGATTGTTTAGTATATCTTTACTTCTTCTTTTTTTCCCTTAAGAAAATAATATCATTCCATACAATATAAGCTTCTAATGAGACTATCAATTTAATAAATGGAAAGGACATCTAATGTGCTATAACATAAGAAATGTACTATCTAGTGGAAGAAATCCAACCTTTTGGTGATAAAAATTTTCACCTAAGAGATTTAAAACATAATAATGCAAACATAAAATGTAAATAAAAGAAGAAGAAGAAGTTGTAAAATAGGTGGTCAATTAATAGAGCTAAAACCATAGATCTAGTGTAGAAGTCAAAACTTTTAGCATGTATGGTTAACCTTACAGAGGTGGAATAAAATAGTTATTCTTCCCTTATAAAACTATCATTGCATTTGGTTTGTGAAATTGTTATTCCATGAAATTCTTTTTGCTAAAAAAAAGTAGTTAATACTTATTTATTCTATTTTTTATAAATTACACTTATATTCTTAGCTTATTCTATTATTACACTTCAAATTCATAATAATGGGAACAACCGTAGGTGAGAACATAAGGGCTAACTTGTGGTGGTGGAACTAGAGATGGGTGCTCGTGCTAGTGGCCATGCAAATTTTCTTCCAAAAAAAAAAAAAAACAATAGAGAGAAGAAGAAACCTAACACAAAAGAGAAGAAGTAAATGGGAAATGGGAGTAGGAGATAGATATAGAGAATTGGTGGTAGCAATCGAATTTGGTACACAACAATGTGAATAGGGAGAAAGTTTAAAGAGATAAGATTTGGAAATTGGCTATCAAATGTTTTCATGTTAAATCAAATTGGTTTAATCAATTTAAAAAATTAATAATCATAAACTTAAATAATTATATTCTTTAATGAATCAAACTAGTTTGATTAAGCTACAAAAGTTTAGCTTGAGATTTACTCGACTATTGGAGCTGGAGTTTTAATCTACTTGTACTTTTGAGCCTTATCAAGTTTGAGTTTCATTATATCTTGAGCTTTAGTGATTGTTAGTTGAGTTCTAGCTTCAACAAATTTAAGTCAAGTTCGAACTTTAGCAAACTTAAGCTTATGTTCAAGTTTGAATGTAAACATAATTAAAAGAATATATCTTTCTTCCAAATATTAGAGGTTCAATAAGCATAAGTGAGTTAAGTATAAGCTTGTTGAGTAAGATCACTTGCTAATCTTGAGCTTACAAATATAAACTTGATCAAGCTCAAACTTTAAATTTTGAGTAGTGCTCTATTTGGCTTGATTCATTTTATCTATAAATCAATACATAAATGGTACATTGAGCAACCACATTTTATTTGATCTATTTCTAGCATATTTTGTTTCTAATTTAATTAAACTATTATATTCAATAATTTCAATAATAAGTTCTTGATTTGTTTTTTGTTTATGTTTGGTATTTTAGTGAATCACATGCTATGTTTCTAGATTGATTCTTCTTTAGGAGAAAAGTTTTTTTCTACTAAGAAAAGCTTTAGTAGGATTAGTATGTCATATAGATGGATTAGTGGCATGCAGATACCAATAAAATTCTAACATGTGAAAATGTAATGCGTAGTTTTTTTTTTAAAAAAATACATGCTATCCCTATTATGTGTTCAAATATCATTGGTACTTGCATGCTATTCATTCAAATATGTGGCATATTAGTATCATTAAATCTTTTTTCCTACTTTAAATGATTAATTAAAACTGATGTATTGTTTGACATACCTAATAAGTTAGTCATGTTATTTATGAGAATAAAATGTTAGATTATGGGGCCATTAGCAAACTTTATCTTTATCTTGTGTCTTCTCACCTTACCCTTAACCATATACATGCATAAATTCAACAAAACCTAAAGACAACAATAGTTGTAATGTTTATATGTTGTTCTATTATGTCTCAAAAGTAGTTTAGGTGTAATAGACCACCATGTACACCAACCTATGATAGAAGCTAACTGCTCATTCACTATTATAGACTTGTTATACACAAGGCACCTACGACACAATTGCACTAAAGCACCATTAGTTTACCAATTATATTGTGATACAAGAAACATATTATATAACAAAACATAAATTTACATCGAGAGTAAAATTTGTTTTTTTACAACCTTTACACATAAATTAGTTTGGGCCACTTAGGTGGGACCTAATTGATCTAAGTAACCAACATAAACGAAAAAGAAAAAAGGCATATTAATAGCTACTCCTTATACCAAACCTCATTAATAACCATCTACACACCTGTGGACATGTAAAATGTAGCATGACTACTTGGTACCTATAAAAAAGTTTGAAAATTATAACTTTGTAAGGAGCTTAGTTAGGGTATGGAAACAAAAAGCATCTATAGGCACAACAAGTTAGACATGGTTGTTAATCAATTAATTAAGTGCAATGCAACAAATTAAATGTTATTTGCATGATGTTATCTAGTTTGTCACGACACTAAAGAAAATAATGCCACTTTATTTTGGATTAAGGAGTTTATAATGCTATGCAATGACTGTAGATCAAACTTAGGCTTATGTAATGGAGATACAACTCCTCTCGTGACCTCTTCAGACGAGTTTCCAACCTCACCACAACCTCTTCTCCTATCACTTAGCTTAGCCTTGAGGGTGGGAAAAGGCGACATTTCACCTCTCCTAAATGCCTATGTTTGGTCAAGAGAATCCTAAACATGCCCCTAATGGGTCTCAATGCATGCCATTTTAAGGTTCATAGTTCAAGTTCAATTAAATCTATTTTAAGGGTGACCAACTAATTTCACAACACTCTATAGTAGCAATTAATTTGTAGCAGCACAAAGATAACATATAGCTCAGCTACTAGATTAAAACTTTAGTATCCAAACATGGACATTGCATGCACACATTTAAACTACTTACAATTACAAGCTAGCATATACTCCAGTCTCCAAGTATTTAAACATAGGTTTTATATAATGTGGTAAAGTGTTGATCTCACTTAATTCAACCACAATTTACTCAAGTTGATATGTTACTTTAGGCTCCTGGTCATGTGTGAGTCCTATACATAAAAAATCTGTGTTCAATTTTCATAAGAGCTATGAAAATGTTAAGATTTTATTTATTTTATATTATGTTATAGTTGTTTTATATTATATGAATATGTCATACATGCATATATAGATAGATATACTTTAGGGAATCCTATTGACGTCCAATGTTAGGAAACATATTCATTTATAAATAAGAAGTAACTATATAGTCTTATATATGCATGTATGTACACGTACATTTAGAGAAACTATATGGATTTTATTAATATATATATACATGTATATATATAATTATGCAATGGGAAGCATATATAGTATTATATAAATAGCTTATAACCTATTTTCCTATAGATATTTATGTATGTAGGTTATATATAATTCAATTTATGATTAAGCCTAAACCTAATTGCCTTTGATATATGTAGTTATAATAGTACTTAGGATATATTGTTTCTATTGCCTAAAAACATTGATTTCATTTGTAAGCTTATGTTATCATTATGGAATGGAAACAAGACAATATTTTTCATAATGTTATAAAAAAATTTATTTTATTATGAAATTATCCAAAATTTATAGTAGTATCGTTAAGTTTGCATAAACACGACGATATGCAATATGGTTTTAGTTTCTAGAAGTAAGTTTCAAAAAAAAAAAACCCTAAGTCCTTACTATATGACTCAATTCACATAATAAAGTATCATAATATAGAGGGCTATTTTAATAATTGGGTTTTTAACCCAATTTAATGCCATGAACTTGTTTAATGGGTTAGTGACAAAGCCTAGGAAATCAAGTCTAATTTAGGGATGTCTTAGGGAGATTTGGCTTAGTAAACTTGAAACAGGGGTTGCTAGACTAGTTTTCTTGCTCTTACCCTTTCTTAGTTGTCTTGCATGTGAAAAATAAGCTCAAAAGAGGTCATTTTGAGTCAATTTAGGCTTGATATAACCTTAATAAATCTTGGGCTTATTTTAAAAGAGAAATGTTTTTTTTTTTATATACAAATAATGAGCTAAGCCTTATAATGGTTAAAAAGAATTGGGCTTAGCCAAGCCCAAGCCTATAGATTTTATAAAGAAAAGGAGGCTTCAATCTTAGTTTAATCTCAGTTGTCCATCATTAGAAGTGATTTAATGGTTCTTATTAACAACTCATTTGTTTTGTCTATCTCGCCTTCATCCAATGGGAGAGATCAAGGGCTAAATCCTATATATAGGAGCTTCATTCTTCTCATTTGGATCATTCGAAGCACTGACAAGTTTTGCATGAATGTTGTTACTTTATTGGAATTGCTCTGCAATAGATCAAACACAAGAAATTCATAAGAACAAGAACTTATTTTGAATCTATTATTACACATACGCACATGAGATATCAAGTTTACCTATTCTTGCTCTCACAATTCTCTCTAAAATCATCCCTCAACATATTATCAGATCAAAACTTTTTCAAGATCGATTGATATACTATTGCTCATGATCGATCATGATCACCAACCCCCTATACACATACTTATATAATATTGCAAGAGCAAGTCACATTTGTGTCTGAATTCCATTAAATTATAATAAAATATAAAGTATATTCATATACCTTACTCCTAGTGTGTAGATATTGTAGCTTAGGCCTAAAGTATCACAATATTTATCAAAATCACGCAACGTCAGATCTGACCAATGCTAAATGCATGAAAGCATCATTTTCATCAAAGTATTTTAACTAAACGTTATTAGAAATAGGTCCCTAATAGCAAATTAGGCCATTTTACATAGAATTTCATAATAGATAGCATAGGTCCTCCAATAAATATTTAATCTCTTTAATTTAGTAATTTTAGAAATTAAATTAAGTTACAGGCGGAAAATGGAGCATGCTTGTTGCCGGAGCTCTAGTGGTTGTTGACTGAAATAGGTTTATCAAAACAGCTTGACGTTCTCTAACAGATCAATGTTTGCCCCTCAAACTATGCACAATCAGCTTTGCTTAGTAAATTTCTCTAATTTTTCCTAATTTTCAATTAATTTCATTTGGTTCTCTAGTGGGTTTCCAGTTTATACAAAATGTGAAATTGTGATGTTTTGAGGTTAATTTATAGAAGTTTGCTAATTTGCATTTTAAGCTAAATAAAGTTGAATTATGAGGTGTCGATTTCTCTATATTTATTTAGAGGACTCACCTCCTAGTTGCTTTAAGGTTTGCTATGGCGGGATTTCAGCATAGTTGTTAGTTTTAAATGTCTTTTATTGTAAATTTTTTTAGTAGTTTTAATATTTGGGATGTAATTTACCTATATTTAGGGATTTTAGGTTAGTTTACGAGTATTTTATCATTTGCTATGTACATTTAGTGGGTATATATATAATTTAAATGTTATTTTATGACATATTATTAACTAACAGTTTATCTTTAAAGTTTTGTTTCATTTTAGAGCTTGAATTTTGAGTTTCTTATAAATAGTATATTATATTGAAAAACTTAAGTTTATAGCCATAATAATATTTTATCCATCTATTATGAAAATCAAAGTTTGTAAGGCCACTTTGTCTAACATTTGTGGCTATGTTACAAGTTTTGAGCTAAGATGGGAAACTTTTTTGAAAACCATAAATTTAAATGAGATTGTGCTAAAATGCGATTATAGGTCTACATGACCCCACTTTTCTTGTTAATCCTCTTATTCACCATTCATCTTCACCCTTCATATTCAATTTTCCATGCATCTTGTTTTCATTCTTATGCACTCATCCTATGTCCATTACTAATAACATGTTCATTTAACTTCTTAAAAGTGGAATAAAACAGCTAGTTGTCTCTAATAGAACTATTAGGAGGATCGCTATTCCTTGCAATTCCTAATTGCTACTTAAGAAGGAATTGCAATTCCTTTTTAAAACTAAGTATTCATTGTTTTTTTTTCCTTTTATATTTTCATATTTTATCCATGAGACTAGCCGATAGTTAAGTGGCCTAAATAACAGTATATTGATATTTTTAAATATATTTATAATTTAGCTATTACTTCTTTGTTTTATTCATCAATAATTGTAATTGTATTCCCACCTTATTTTATTTCACCAACAAAACATATTTCTACTTTATTTCATTTCACTAGTAGGCATGCCATGAGTGAAATTAGGGCAATCACAATACTAGCTTTCTACTATGTATTTATTTATTTTTCATTTTTTTTTATAATGGAGTTATTGATATCCGTTATGCTTAAGAGGTGTGCACATTCTCTACCCATCTTTTTTCCTTGTAAGTCCATTTTGCACTTTGTGTAGACATCCACTTCCTTGAGCTTGATAAATAATGAAATCCGTAGTTTAATATTATTGGTATTATGTGGTTTCCTTTTTTCTTTTTCTTTTCTTTTTTTTTTTATGAGTACAATAGGAGAGGTTGATTCAAACTTGATTTGTCTCATTTAGAGATCATAGTTTATGCTATTAGGCTATAAGCACCTTAATTTTTGTTTTTTTGATAAATATGAAAAATCTAATAAAGGAAAAATAAAGCTGTAAATGAGTTGAGTTACTTATAAGCAACCTAAGCTCAGTTTAGCTTGAACTTGATTAGTAAATGAGTCGAGTTAGAGATCAAAATAAAATTCATTCATTTAAACGAACCATGCTCATGGTTATGTTTAAGCTCTTGGTTTATATGCAAATTTGTTTATATTGTTAATAAGTTAACTCGTGAGCAAGTTTAGAAGCAGGTTCATTCATATTGTTAATGAATCAACTTGCAAATAAGCTTGTAAGTAAGCCCATCAACAAGTTCGTGAGTATGCTCTTATTTATATTATTAATATGTTGATTTGCAAATAAGCTCGTCAGTAGGCTTTTGTTTATATTATTAACAAACCGATTTGTGAACAAACTCTCATTTATATTATTAATAAGTTAACTTACGAATAAACTCACGAGCAAGCTTATTTAGGCTTGCTTATCTAAACAAACTCAAGCTCAAGCTTATTCATTTAAATGAGCTCGAATTTCAAAATCTCTAACAAGTTTGAGTTTAAGCTCGTTTAGATAAATGAATTTGGGCTCAAGCCTATAATTTTTAGGTTCAATAAAAGCTTTACCGAACTTAAACTTAATAATTTTTCTTTCAAAATGAGCTCAAGACTTTAGAATCTCAACTTGCCTTGCTCATTTATAACTCTAAAGAAAAAGATCAATTATCAACAATACTATGGTATCTCAACTAGTCGTGAGTTAGACTACTTTTTCCAAAACATTTTAATAATATTTTATTATTTAATATATATTAACAATAATCTGATAGCCTTCTTATCTAACTTCTAGAGTTTTTTTTTTTGGGTGGTGAAGGGGAACATAATTTTCAGAGATTTATTAGGTATATTAAAGGGCTTTGAAAAATAGGAATGAAGCTGTTCCTAAATTTTGTTTTCTTTTCAAAAAAACATATATCCAATGTCTGGTTTTATCTCGAGATTGACTAAAAAGATGTAGCAAATAAATGTTTTGAGTTTCCCAGATGGGTTTTGCTTATTAAGGCATTAAATGATTCTACATCTCTTAATTTATGAATTGTAACATTTTGATTTATAATATTTTATAGTGATGATCTTTTAGAACAATCAAAATGAAAATTAAATCTAAAATATTCGAAATAATGCATTTATAACCATTAATCAATGTTGTTATATCCAAAATTTCTTTTTTCAATATAGCATGGAGACTGGCATGTGCTTGTAATTATGATAAATTGGTTTTAAATATATATATAATAACTAGGACATGACCCGGTATTGCAAAAGAATTACAACTTTATTTTAAAAGTTGAGGATAAAGTTAAAACTTTATTAGTTCATTTTAACTTACTGTAATTTTCTCAAAACAATTTTAAGTGCCGATTAATCCAAAATAAAAAAAAAATAAAATGTGTGTCGTGATTTAAGGTTTATGTCCTAAAAATCAAATTTAATATATTACGGTATTGGTATTAATAAAGATAATTTCATGTTGGGAAATCCATATTTAGAATTAAGATGGGTAAAGCCAAATTTCGGTTCACCCGTATCCGTTTATTCACGGAGAAAATGAGAAGCTTCTGTAGATATTGGCGGGCAGGTCTTGTCAAATCCCCGCTGCCAAATCTACCTGCCCCAACTGACCGTACATTTCATCCGCCAGAGTCTCTTTCTAAAACCAGGTAGATTCCGGTCAGTAACCTCGAATGGCGAATCCGTAATTAATTTCCAGACCCAAGGTCAATATCTTAATTCCCCCCACTAGATTCCAAAATCCTAGCCAAGACCCAATCGAACTCTTCCTCCACCATCCACACGGAGAGACAGAGAGAGAGAGCGAGCCCTCCACGCAAAGAGAGATTTCTTTTTCTCTCTCAATCCTCAAACCCTTCCATGGCACTGTCTTCTTCACCCACCACACTCTCTTACATCGCTTCCCTTCCCTCGTCACCTCGCTCCGTCCTCCTTCGACGCTTCCTCTTCCCTACTCCACTCTCCACCGTTCCACGGCGTCGCTTTTCTACCATCAGCTGCCTCAGCGGCGGTGTTTCCGATGATTTCGTCTCCACGCGGAAATCCTCTCTCGACAGAGGGTTTTCGGTAATCGCGAATATGCTCAAACGAATTGAGCCTCTGGACTATTCGGTAATCTCAAAAGGAGTTTCGGATTCCGCCAGGGATTCGATGAAGCAGACCATATCCACTATGCTAGGGCTTCTTCCATCGGATCAGTTCTCTGTTACAATTAGGGTTTCGAAGGTTCCGTTACATCGGCTTCTAGTGTCTTCCATCATTACGGGGTAAAAATCTAATCCTTTATTAGTTTATCTTACTATAAATTGTGATTTATTTATGATAGATAATTAATGAAGTGGCGATTCGAATTTATGGTTTGTTCTTAATTGGGAAATTAAGAGCTGATGTTGTGGGTCTGACTCATTATGTTCAACTATGATGCTTCTAGAATTTGAACTGTACGTTAGTCGATTGATATTTTTGAGTTGATGTTGATGGCAACATATTGGCGCATCTAAAGGTTTGACTTACCAGTTAAGTTGTGTAGTTATGATGATTAGGTGATGTTCTGTTGGAGAATATCTTTTGTTATGGGATAAATATATATTTTTGGGTAAAAATATGGGCTATAGCGCTTGCATAATATATGTACGAGTGGATTTGTTAATAGCTGAAGTTGATTGGTCTCTTGGTGCTAGGTATACATTGTGGAACGCTGAGTACAGGATATCATTGATGAGGAATTTTGAGATATCTTTGAGCTCTCCAAAAAAGAAGGATGCTTTAAAAGGGGATGATACATTACAAATGAAGGAAAAAGAATTCGAGTTTGCAAATGGTAAATTGATGGACGAGGATGCTTGTGTTGAGGACTTGGAGAGAAGGAATTTGCAGGTTTTTGGGGATTTGTCTCCTGAAGCACTAAATTATATCCAGCGGTTGCAATCAGAACTTTATGCAGTTAAAGAGGTCAGTGTCTCATGATTTCACTTCCTGTCATTTAAGTTCTCCTCTGCTGTTGTTCTAATTGTTTATTTATGATCCGTGAATGATATAATAGGTAATGATGGGAGGTTCAACAGGTTTTGCTTGGGATTTATCATATACAAGCTTTCTATGGAAAACTATCTTCATTGTCTTTGTGTGTAAAATTTAGTCACTCTATAAGTCTTGCAATACGAAAATTCCTATAGAACTGGTGTATCATCAGTGGCTCCTACTTATCTTTTCCTTTTATCAATCGTCAATATGACAGATATGAATGATACACTAGGTATTGCATCTTGTCTAAGCTACAAGGTCAATTAAGGAACTGTTGACTTCTGACGATTGATGAGACTCATTGAAACAATATATAATGTATCTTATGGTTACATTTACCCTGGATAAAAATAAGTACCAATTCATGCTAACTGTTGGAAATTTTGTCAAGTTATTAGAATCCATTATTATGATAAAGGGCTAGTAGAATCTGCATCTAATTTTATGGTCATTTGGGGGAAATAGCTGTTCTGTTTCCCTTTTACTCCTTGTGAATTCATATTAAGTGTGTAATAGCTAGTGCATGAGGAATCTCTATTATATATTAAACTAAATGGCAATTTATTGCTGTCCCCTGTGAGTAGTTACTACTTGGCTATTCATGGCTCCTTTCCCTTTCTATCCTACTTTATAGCCATCAACTACCAGATCCATCACCTAACCTGCAAACCCAGAATGACCCATCACCACATCAAACCATCCCAGTAAACCCAAGCCACTTACCTGCAATCGTACAAGCCATCAACCACCTGTGAGCCCATGACCCAGCCACCAGTTGCAAACCTGGGGCCCAATCATTAGCTGTGAACCCATGACCCATTCACCACTTATGAATTGAGATCTAGCTACCACCTATAAACACAAACTTAGCCATACCTGCAAACCCACTGGCTAGTGTTACCCATACTGGCAAACCTGCAAACCCATGAACCCGACCATTCCAAGAAAGCACGAACATTATCCACTCCACTTATTGTGGTGAACCAGTTAGCTAGGTTTGCCTTATGCAGATGATGCTTGGTGGTGGACCAGGCCAGCAACACAACATGAACCAGGCTTGCCTTGAGTGAAGCATTGTGGCAAACTGCCTGGTGAATCGAGAGTTTCGTTAATCGTGGGTCCAGTTTGAGAGGATTGTGGGTTAGAGTTGGTGGGGTCAGTGGTTGTTGGCTAGGGTTTGGGTGTCTAATGGATGGGTAATTCAATCTAGTCAATTCTAGTAAATGTCTTTCTATAATGTATTTTTGGTCCGAAAAAACAAAGAAAAAGGTAAGTAATAGCTATTGCTTGCCTAGGAATAGAGATTTCATTATGAGACTATTTCACTTTTCACTAAATGAAATAAACTTGGCATTATTGTTATTTTGAACTTTAGGCCTTTGATTACGTTTTCTAAATTTAGGGTTTAGTAATTACTCTCTCTTTAAAACATTAAAAAATGTAGAGAGAAAATCCTCTCCCATTGTCTTCTTTTTTGCTCATTCTTCCTTCGTTTCTCCTCTCACCATGTTTATTGTCACAAATCGTCCTGTTTCTCTCGTTCGTTCTTTTCTTCCCTATTTCTAACGTCTCCACCCTGTTCTTGTCATGTATCTTTTCATCATTAAACCTAGCTACTCTCCAGTTTCTCCATCGTCTTCCTCTGATTTCTTTTGTAACCTAGTTACTTCTTTCCATCTTCATTGTTAGACCTTAGTTCCTCTGAGTTACTTTTCTCCATTTTGTCTTTTTATCCCCCTTCTCACTAACCCTGGTTTCTCCTCGCTTCGCTTTTTCTTCATGTTCCTATGTGGTTTGTCCTTGAGCTTCTTGTTTGGAGTGTTGGGTTGAAGTTCATTGGAATTTGGTTCGCCTTTGTACGCGCTGTGTGTGGCTCTACTTCAGTTGTAACATTGAAGACTTTTTCCAGAAGGAGAAGGGCTGTGTTCTTTGATGATTTAGCTTCCAAGGCTTTGGCAGTTAATCACCTGGGTAACTCTTGCAATGGGAAGAGGAGAACCCATTCTTCATCTGCAAAAGTTCTGCAAGGCAATAGGGCTGCTGTAAAGGTTGTGAGGTGCAACAAAGGGGATTCAGAGCTGGGAAATTCAGAAGCCAACCAGCAAGATGTGGGGACGGAGGAGAGAAAGTTGGAAGAGGAATTTGGATCTTTCAAAGTACTTCTTGGGGCATAGGGGAATTGAAGTAAGATGGCATTTTTCTAGGACAAAGAAGGTATAACCAAAACCTTCCCCCTGTGATGTTGCAATGCTTGGTTTTAACCTTTTGAGGGATCAAATATTCTGAATGTTAACTTGCAGTAGATCATATCAATGTGTCTCAATACATTGAATGACATTGGCAAATAAAATTTAGATTCACTAACAGCTGATTCCATATCTTAATTTTATATTTAGGTATGTGTTCATATGTTTCATCTCATCAGACATTGATTGGGATCTATTATATGGATTTTAATTAAATGAAGAGTCAAAGGGTTATGCAGGGGTTTAAGCTTAGACCTTTGGCTTCTATACCATGTCAGAATTGATACCATTAACAGTTTTGAAAGTTTAAGCTTGTAGGCAAGTGTAATATTATATATATTTCAGCATAGCAGATGGTCAGTAAGTTGAATTGCTTAAGTGTAACCTTTTTAGATACTGCATTTCCATTGACTGTAGTCCGTTCATGTCATCTCCTTGTGCCTGTTGAGATGCTGTGGATATACCATGTTATGTGAGCTGATCTGCAAAATTCCTTATAAAAATTAGCGATCATGGTCGTAGTAGTGATCACAGTCATAGGAAATTTCTAATGCATATTGAGTGACATTTTTGCTAGGAAGAAGATCTGTTCCTGGATGTTGCGTGTTGGAGGTCTTGTAATTTCTCAGAAGGAAGAAGTATAGTGTTGTGTTAAGATCTAGGGATGGTTTGGACTACTATCCAATGGCTCAGCTACATGTCAGCTTATGGGAGCACTATCTACTTTGATGAGATTGTATTCCTACCTATGGAACACTAGATAGTTCCAGTTTAATATTCCTATTTTAAGAGTTTCACTGATTTCCTTTCAGGAATTGAATATGCATAAACAAGAAAGCAGGCAAATAGAGTTTGGCAAGGGATCTAAAAATGATTTGTTGGAGTACTTGCGGACTTTGGATTCTGAAATGGTAACTATTATCCCTTTCTGAGACAAATCTGTGCCATTTCATTTCATCCAATCTTATATGGCCACTTCCTATATGATGCTCACATTCTCTTTTAGGTGACTGAATTATCTCGACCATCATCTTCACAAGTGGAAGAAATCATTCAACAATTAGTTTATAGAGTATTGCAGAGGTTCTTCAATGCTGATGCTGCTCCTGATCTCGTGGGAGATATAGCAGTGAGGAAGTCACAGAATCATCATGATGGCAATGTTGAATCATGTATTGGTACATCAAGAGATTATTTGGCCAAGCTGCTCTTTTGGTATGGACACATTCTTCTCCCTTTCTATGTACTTGCTTTTCTTTTAGTGATTACTTTTTTTGATAGCCTCTGCTATAATGACCTTATTGTATCTTCCTGATAACATATGAAACTGTTGCTATTATACATGGGTATTTTGACTTGGCTCCAAAAAATGCAGATTGAGGCACATATTATTCAACTCTGCCTAGCCCTGCATGCCCTTTCTTTAACTGTTTTCATGTGTACCAACCAATGCTTGCATGGAGTAAAATTTAGGCTTTTTGTTACTAGGAATTTTTTTAATTTTTTCTTTTTTATTTTGTTTCTTTCATCACTAAAAATAAAAGACATGTAAATGCATCTGGGAATAAAAATGAAAAAAATCTAACTATACTAGAAGAATATTAAGGCTTAAACTAAGAGAGAGAATTGCTCTATGTGATTCTGAAATCAGCTTCTCAATTTCTGGTGTACCTGACTCTAGCATTTCTACTATGAAGTTGCTCCACTACCCTATTGAATCTTTCCAGAATAAGAAAAGAGTACTCTTTGGTGGTGTTAGTGTGAAAAAACTTCCAATCAAAAGATAATTTTATTGTTGGAAGTACATAAAGTGAAGCCTTTAGTTATGTTAGAGCTTGCCAATGGTAGATCAATCTGCTGTTATAATCCTCATCTCTTCTCATGTACTACACTTCTCATCTCAAGCAGGATATTGAGAAATGTCTATTTTTGCAGGTGCATGTTGTTGGGACATCACTTGAGAGGTTTGGAGAACAGATTGCAGCTAAGCTGTGTAGTTGGACTGTTGTAGACACAGGCATGTATATTTTTGTTCCCCCCTCCCTCTTCACTGTTGTATGTATGACTTTTGTTCCCAATAGAAAAAGTTAATAAAAATTAAATTTCGGTTATTGGAAAAAAAAAAAATCAAATATGCACATACTCATTTTTGAAACTAAAAATCTGCAAGTATTAAATGACAGTGGTGTTGTGGTACCCTTTTTTCTTTTGGCTTGAAATGCAAACGGTATTGAAGCTACTAAGAATTGTGAGAGTTGAGGTAAGTTGCCTTTTCTTATTGTACCCACTCATTCTACCATTATGTTTAGTTAGGCAGAATGGCTGTTAAAATCTGAAGCTTTCTCTATGTAGAACAGTTACTAGACTGTTCCGTTGCACATTAAGTACACAATAGCTTGCATGGACTTATGATTTTGCAATTTGTGGGATAGCTTTTCGTAGTAAATGAATAATGGTATGGCCCAAAATTGCCCACAAATCGACATGAGTGGCCATCCATCGGAAGGCCCATTATGGCTCACCATGCAAAGGTGAATGGTTGAACGGCTCACCATTCTGCTTGATTGACTTGCTGGAGGACAGTTGTGTTGAAGTGTCAGAACCATGGAGGCATCACCATGGGTCCCTCTGTGTGCAAAGATGAGGCGTTTATGTTATAGCATAAGGCTTGTCTCTAGTTTGTCTTACAAAGACAATGGCTAAGCATTGCAGCCATTGGTTTAGGTCCGCTTAAAATGGTCACGATAGCCATGGAGATTGCTCACAATACCGTTCTGATAGTTTGAAGTTGGGGTTGGGGATGACATCAACTGCTAGATAGGGTGCTGGTGGCATATTGTTCACTAATGAATGGTCACACTAGATGTGGATTCCAGACTAGGCATCAGCCAAAATATTCTAAAATTGGGATTGACATTTGCACTAGCGCGGTGGTGTGTGACTTTTGGAGGGGAGCAGATGGCTCTATGATCAAGGTTAGAAGTAAGGAGAAAAGCATTTGGATGTTCTCATTTGTATTCTTATTCATTTCTTCGGTTTTATTTGGTCAATTATTATAGTACCCCTACTTCCGAGTCTTCCTGTTTTGTCCTGGAACAAGCGTTCCATTATGACCTCATTGGCCAAAATTGGTATACCACTGTCCATTATGAAGTCAATCCACTAACCCACTGTTGAGTGGGTTGTTGGCACTAGTCGATGTCCATACTCGGCCCATAACATGCTTTGCTGAGTGAATATGAAAGACCAAATTTCATGGTCACTTTGTGAAATATGTTTTGTAGCATGCCTCAACCTTATTGGGAAATGTGTTTTGTAGTAGACATTTCATGAGGAATCCTTATTATATAAATATTGAATGGTAACTCATGGTCACCCATAACTAACTAATCGTTCATCAACTATTTCTCACCCTTTGCATTACTATCCTTGGAGATACTATAAGTAGGGGGTTTGGCAATTTGAGATTCAATCTATGAAATCGGAGCATGATACGAAATGAAATAAATGTGTTTGTCTATAAAAAAAATTGATACAAGATATAAATGGATTAAACTTGTTTAGACAATAAAATTTGTGTTCAGATTTATATTAACCTCTTAGATTTATTTAAGAATTCGTTTATTAAAAAGATCTCGTAAATAGGTTATGAGTTTATCATAAGCCCATTTAATATTAATAATATTTATATTTTTTTTCTTTTATTCTCAAATGTTATTAATTTTAAGATCTTATGTTATTAGTATTTGTACAAGTTAATTTTAAGGAGAATTATACTTTTGGTCTTCTTTATATACCTACTTTGTTATATTATATCATTATATATATTTAATATTGTTATTTATTATATTATGTAAATAAATATATTTAATACTATCATTTTATTATTTTAATTATTATGAATTGATTTAAAGTTGATACGTATCACGAATGAATTGAAAATTTAATAAATTTGATGGAATTTTTTTTGTATAAATTTTTAAAAATATTGATGATTTAAATAGAAAAAAAAAAGTTATGAACTGAAATATATTGTAAGTAGACGTTAATAAAAATGCTTAAATATGAACTTCGTTCCCCTCTGATAGATAAAGTTTTCCTATTTTGAATTGATGCTGCGGTTTATTACATTTCTAATTACATGTTGCATTGAGAGAGAGAGAACAATAAATAGGATACATATCAAATATTCTTCATGTATAACAAGATATAATTGGGGAGTATATAGACGGGAATACCATTTGATAATGGAGAAATTTAATCCAGATTCCATTATTTCTAGTAACTTCAATTTTGGAAATTTCTCCATTTGACGTTTTTCTTTGCTTGCCTGTGTCCTTTTATAGTCTCTGAATCATGAATTACTCACACGCTTGCCTTCCAGGAGGCAATCGCCGCTGGCCTTGAGTTTCTTCGCCCAGACAAAGAAACTACTTCTGTGAATTCGGGAACATGTAAGGAACTTGAATCATGAATGGTGGGATAAGCATAAGCCACCTCCGTGGGGTTTGGCCATGCCTTTGAGAACTGTGATTTAGAGGAAGAAGCCCACTCCCAGAGCGCATATATATAAATCCATTATAGATACTTTGTTAATGGCTTAAAAACGAAAGTCTCCGTATTTTTCAACACTTCTGATCGAGTATTTTAGGAAAAACCAATTACATAAAAATATTAACACTTCCTTTGTTTGATGTTTCAACATTTTTGTATGTATATATACCCTTTGACTTGAAGATAATGGGATAACAAGAAGGAAGTTCCGTGAACATGAATACAAAAATTTAAAATACTCAACTATTGCATGTTAAATCAAGAATTCCATTCAAAATTGTTTCTCGTCCATGAACTATATAACTTCAAAAAAGAAAAAAAGAATGATTGTATATGTTGTCTGAATACAACATTGCTGTACAACAAAATAATGAAAGAATCTGCAGTCTGATTGAGTTAAAAGAATCTGTAAGTAATATCTACATCAATCGGTGCAAATGAAGCCATGGAGCGTCAGCTTTCAGGCTTTATAAAGGTCATAAGGCTCCCATAAGTAATCAACTCGACATGGCATCTTCAAATCTAGCCTTGTCCATGGCTTCTCTTTACCACTCCAATGCATCAAACTCACGGGACCTGGGTGCAGGGATCTGCAGCTGCTCATCACATTGTCCCCACCAAGCCCGTGCTGATTCCACCTTCTATCAATGGCCTCAACTTCTCCACCGAAAACCAACAGAAATGGTGGAAGAGAACCCAGTTCATAAATCTTCTTCTTCTCTTTCTGAATTTCCATCCACTTCTCGATTTTTCTTGTATAATCGCCTTTTCTCCATCTCACCATATCCATCACCATAACTCCCGTATTGAAGTAACATGGTGTTTTCCCTTCAAAAACCTTGGACATCTCGGGGTCGGACCAAAACTCATTTGTGAAGTACCTGGCCAAGTTCACATGACAGTATTCCGGTGCTCCCACAACCCTTGAACCTGTCAATGAGACCTTCCACAATTTTTGGATGTCATCTACAACTATGACATCTGAGTCTAGATAGATTACTTTCTCAACGCATGGATCGAGAATATGAGCCAGGTAGCTTCTTGCATAATTCAATGGATTCTCGAGGGCTTGTCGAATCGAAGGCGATATCAAACCTTTGACTAGATTCTCATCGAAGACATATATCTTAAACCTCAGAGAAGGGAAAGTGGATTGCAGTATTCTTGTCCAATCTGTGGGCACATCCCTAGAATCCGAACTCGAAGCAATGAAATGGAAGAATATGTTGTCTGGGCAGGAAATGTGTTTGACAACGGAGTGGACTGCAGCCACCGTGCCCCTCATATACTTGACATCAAGAGTCATAGCTATATGAATGAGCAAAGGGTCACATATCAATTCAGAAGTAAGGTTGGGACATTCGGGTCCATTTCGATAATCTGGCACCTCCTGGAATCTAAAAGACATGCTTAAATCGTTACTGATTTCCCTCTTGGTGTTACTGGGAAAAGATCGAATCGCGAAAACGCATGAATATTGAAGAAGCGTAGCTGTGAAGATGGTGACTATAAGCAATACTTGCTGGATCAAATAGGCGAACATGTTTTCTCTATGCGATGTTTTAGCTGGTTTTTTATGTGTTGAAGAAGAACAATGAAATAATCTACTCTAAAGATGCGTTTTAGGAAAAAGAAGATATCTGTATTTGTATGTTATAGAAGAAGAAGAACGCGGCATTGGTTTGGTGCCAGTAGAGGAAGGAAAGGACAACGAAAGTGCAAGAGAAAGAGAGAGAGAGAGAGAAACGCGTCATATGTCAGGTAAAAGACGCGGCTGTGGAATAAATGTTCGTACATCTGAACTGGAGAAATAGTATTATTATTGTTAAAAGAATCCTTAAACATTACAACGTAAGTTTCCTGGAGCCTACGTTACTACGGCTTCCTGTTCAATGAGAATTCAGCCCGCATGTGACCTGACCACGTGCCCCGAATATAATATGTATATTGAACATAATTTTGAATTTTGAATTAATGATGGGTCTACGAAGGAGGCCTGTTATTTGGCTCATCAGGTTTGAAAAGTAGTAGATCTTTGGCTGAAAAGTATAAATAAATAAAATAAATGATACATAAATAAAAATCGACACAATAAATAGGTCGTAATTTATCAAGTACTTGTGATCACATGGTTCATGATGATTTCGATTTATCAACCACATGTAATTTTGCAATGCTGTTCAATTTGTAGTAGAAAGAGGGAACAAAAAAAATGGTTTTGTGATTTGCATTTGGGCTCTCAGTTGAACCATACTGCTTTTGAAGTGAATCAATCTGCATTACTAATAGAAAGTGAAAACATCTTTATAACTTAGTTTTGTTAGCATCGAGTTATTTTATTAAAAATTTAAATTAAATTTATATTATTGAATCTTTACTATTCTTCGTAAATGATTTTTTTTTTTATAAAAAAAGTTTAAGTTCAAATTTTACAAATAATTCCAAAAAATTCAATACAATTGAATCATCAAAAAACTTACTAGACTGTTGAAATTAAGTAATTTCTTTTACCTCTCCAATTTCTCTATTTTTTTTGCCATGTTGAGTTTTTTTTTTTTTTTAATGTTATTTCATTTGGCATAGCATGTCTATCTCAGATGCAACCATTACCTAAACCCATATATCACCGATAGACATTCGACTCGCTTCCAAAGACATGGCGACCTAATAAAAAGCTAGATCTTGTTGTAAAACCAAACTTATGAACCTAATTACACTAACCCTAATGAATTCCCCAAAATATTGAACTTCCGTATCATGATTGAAACCGTAACCCTAACCTTATCAAACCATCTCCGTGAATGTGTCCTCAAAAGGAAAAAAAAATTAAAACGATTTGATATGTTTTCTAAATTGAATTAGAGTGATATATTTCATAGAGGTTTGGTTTGGTCCGAAGGTATGTAAAGTGGTTTGTTTTAGTAGGGTTTGCAAATTTAATTTCTAAAATGCTGTATAGTTTCACTTTAATCCTTGAAGCAAATTGTTTTTGGTATTGCTTTATACTATCTCACAATACATTTTCAAGTTTTACCATAAAGTCTAGGGTTTCCTTTTGTCACTCTTCTTTTCATCTATCCCTTTCTCAATTTCTCTTGATAGCAATACAATACAAGCAAAAATAATTAAATCGTTTCACTTTTCAAGTAAAAATCTCATTCTTAGTTTCATTTATTCTCTTGTTAACTCATTTTTATGTAACTCTGTCATCTATTAACTCTCATGTCATTTCACTTTTCAGGTAAAAAATTCATTTCACTCAATATTTGTACCCAACATTCATTACTTTTCTTGTTACATGAGATTCACAATATAAACTTGATTTTGTTGAGAAGACTTTTTAGAGGATTTATGGTGATGGCTCAAATAAGTTTATAAAAGTCAAAAGTGTATTATTCTCTCTTTTTGATGAATATGTAAAAAAAGATAGAGCAAGTTCAGATAAAAATATTCGTATTAGTAAGTCAAAAACCAAGAAACAAATTATTGATGAATGGGGTGACGACTTATAGGTAACTCTATTTTATTACAACTAATTATACCGTTTTTACATTTTTAAAGTTAATTTCATTTCATATGGTGCAAATTTTTATCTTATTTATTTATCCATTTTTTTATTTTATATAGGAATTTCAATTTTTTGAAGCATGTGAATTCTTAGCAATGCCACTAAATCTGAACTAAAGTTATATTTGAATGAAGGGTCATATATAATGGTTAAATTAAATGTATTAAGTTATTGGAAAACCAATTAACTCTGATATTCTTAAGTTGTAAAAATAGCACATGATATTTTAAGAATATTGATATCTACAATAGCTTTCAAATCTACATTTAATGCTGGAGGTTGAATCCTTAGTCAACACTGTAGTTCTATGAAGATAGAAATTATAGAAACTCTTTTTTGTACAAAGAATTGACTCTATGGAGAAGAAGGTAATTTTTTATTTTAATTTTCAATGTTATACTCTATATTTTTATTATTAACATTATTTTTTATGTGTAGATTCTTTGACGGTCTTTTTTGAAGATTTGATAGAGAATATGATGAATTTAGAAATCACCACTAGTGATAATATCCATTCAAGTCATGGTTTAACTTAGTTTAATGTTGTTATACAACTAATGAGTTTTTAGATTTGTTATATTTGATGAGACTTACTTTACAAAAAATATTGCTTCAATTGTAATTTTATGCAAATCTTTAAGACCCAATGGTTTTAGTATTTGTAAAAGTTAATTTTATTATCGCCCCTTTTCACGTTGAATATGTAAGTATTGTATAAATTTATTTATAAATAAATAGATCCAATCTAGAAACAAAACATGCGAGTTAGGTTACAAGTTTATATTTTCATACATGATTAATAAATGAGTTGTATCACAGATTGAATTTTTTCATATATAAACCCATTTAGACGTGGATACGACATATAATATGGCAACATGAATTGCTAGCCCTAGTTTTTAAGCATTTGTTGGTTTAACTCTTCATTGAGTCTTGGCTTAAAAGGCCAAAACATTTCATGAATTGGCCATAATTGATGGTTTCATTAATTTTTGTTATGATTGCCAAATCTAGTTATATTAAGAGCATTAAATTTGGAGAGACATGAACTTTATCAATTTTTATAATCAATTATCTAAACTTTGCATATTTTTATAATTAACTGCCATGTTGGAGAATTATAAATGACCTTAAAAAAATTGTATGTAGTAAAATGAAACTTTTAAATTTTAGGTAGTTTATTGCGAAATTAGACAAGGTTCAAGTATCAAATGTCATATTGATTATAATATGAATAGATATAGTAATTAAATATTTATGTAGAGCCTTGCAATTTTTTATTTATAAAGCAGTTACAACTGATATATATGTGATGTGATAGTTTTTATTAATGTAGATCCTTTAGTATCATTACAAAATTCATAACTTAAAATCAGGATCTAGTCTTAATGGATGGTTCACCATTTACAAGATGACACCATAAGAGTAAGTTCTATGAATGGTCTTGTACAGTAATAGTGTGTTCTAAAAATTTAAAGTTACAGCTGTAAGAATAGGTTTTGAAAATTTTCTTTTCTATATCAAGAGCTTCCACGAGTCTATGATTAACGTAGACTTCATCTTACTCAAGAAACTTAGCTTTTGTCTTCATATTGATATAATATAAGCAACATAGTATGTAGAACAGGAAAGTAGGCATAATTATTAACAGTGTCTTTAGCATCTTTTTATTGAACAGAAGTCAGTAGAAATGAGTAAAAAGGAAGAAAAAGAATGTAACTAAAAGAATTATAATTCTCACTTTATATTTAGAAATAGAGGAAGGAAAAGGAAGAAATAAGGAGAAATATTTCCATTCATTTTTACTCTTCACTTGAGTTACCATAAATAACATTTCTTCTCATTCAAATGTACTAGTGGATTCCCTTACGCTCCAAGTCCTTGACATGTATTTTAAAATCTTGAGCACACAAAATTGCATAACAACATCACTTGATTAGAGGAACACTTATAATTTTCTGGCCAAGTAAATATGCCTTTCAAAGTATTTTAGTATGTTTACAAGTTGGGATCTTCCTTATATTTGATAAATCCTGGAAATCCCTCTAGTTCTACGGTGTCTAAAACTCTGCTGATATGGTGGTCACCATTGTGACCAAGCCTATTGTGTTTCACTATGGAAATCCATCCTACTTCGACTTCACTATGATCATGTCATGTCGAAGGGTATTGCTCAGTATCTTGCTCAAAGTCTGGTGAGCTAAGGAGATTAACAAGCGAGTAGTATGCTCCACCCGGACCTTTAGCTAACAATGAAGAATGATTCCCTTGCTCCACCACCGTTCCTTGATCCAACACGGCAATAACATCGCAGTTTTGTATTGTACTTAGTCTATGTGCCACCACAATGGTTGTCCTTCCCACCATCAAATGCTCGAGTGCATCTTGTACAAGTTTCTCTGATTGGCTATCTAGTGCACTAGTTGCTTCATCTAACAGCAACAATGCTGGGCTTCTAAGAATGGCCCTGGCTATGGCAACTCTTTGCTTTTGACCTCCAGAGAGCTGAATCCCTCTGTCACCACAACATGTATTATATCCATCTTTTAGAGCCACTATGAATTCATGAGCATTTGCTAACTTAGCAGCCTCAATGATTTCTGTTTCACTTACCGTGCCAGGCAATCCATAGACGATATTCTCTCTGATGGAACCTGCAATTAGTGTAGGTTCTTGGCTAACTAATGCGATGTGTTTTCTTAAAGATTTAAGATGGTATGCTTTAATATCTCGATCATCAATTGTTATTTTTCCTTTGAGAGGATCATAATATCTCTCGACTAGAGCTATAAGAGTTGATTTACCAGATCCACTGTGTCCCACCAATGCTGTTGATTTTCCTGCTTCAACAGTGAAGGAGAAGTTTCTCAAGATAATAACATCAGGCCTTGATGAATATGAAAAATCTACTTCGCAGAATTCAACTCGACCAGCTATACTTTTTGGTTGGTAGCTTCCTGGCTCTTCAGGTTCAATTCCTGTCTCTCTATCTAATATAGCAAAAACTGAACCAACAGTGTCTGAGCCTCTTGCAAGGTCTGTTGTCATACTCCCAGCATCAGCAATGACCCGGCCTGTGCTTACCAAGATCATGAAAGTTTCAAAAAATCCCTGAGAAGTAATCTGACCTTTATCGATTAACTGTCCACCATACCAGAAGTCCAAGGCCCATGTGCACTTTGTGAAGAATTGAGCTGCACCTAGTCCAAAACCTGCGTACCATGATTGTTTAATGCTCTCTCTTTTGGGGGTTTCTTCAGCCTTTTCAAGCATCCTTAGGATACGATCTTGGGAGGAGAAGGCAGTAATAGTACGGTGGTTAGCAACAGCTTCAGCCGCCAGCTTGCTACATTCGTCTTGAGCCTCAATTGCCTTTTGTGACATTGCCTTTAGGAGGACTCGCCTGACATAGAAACAAATCACAATAAGTGGCTGCACTGCTATCATTACCAAGGCAAGCCTCCATGCAATGACTAATCCCATGGTGAAGGCTACAGTCACAGCTGAAATGGTTTGTATAACAAGAGCCATACGATCCCCAACCAAAGATCTCACCTGCCATGAAATTTAGCAATTAAGATGTGACATACCTTGGAAATTAAAAAAAAAAAAATTATTGAAAGAATGTCTAATTTTCTTATATAAAATCCAGAATCATACATGAAAGTAAATACTTGGATCTACTTGATCAGGTAAGAGAATTGTACATACCACATTGGCATCTTTGACAAGTCTAGAGCAAATGCATCCAGTCGAGTTCTCATATTGGTCAAACCAACTGATTTCAAATGTGAGGATTTTTGCAAGCATTCTCTCCCGTATCCTCTTTGTCAAGAATTCACCCATTAATCCAAAACTGTAATGTTGGCTGATATTTACCAACATTGAAAAGACTGCCAAACCAACAAATGCAAAGGCATAAATCCTTATCCTCTCTTTAATATCATTATGATCTGGGAGGAAGTAAACTGAAATCATTGACCCCATTGCAAATGCACATACAGGTTGTACCGCACCAAATAAGGTTGCACTAACACACCCCACGGTTGCCTGTTTCCACTCTGGTCTGTTTAATGCTAACAATCTTCGAAATGATGGTACAGGAAACTTTTGGTCCTCAAGGCTAGGTTTTCGTGTAGGGGATGGTGGATTCACGCCTGATCTTGCAGGGCTAGATCGACTCATCTTGGAATTCCTCTGGCTACTGAAGCTATTTGTATCCAAGTGTGAAATGGACGATGGAGCACTCTTTCTTCTGGTTTTTGGCATCATGCGTTCATGATTTTCTTTCCCCATCTGCTGCAAACTAACTAGTGAAGAGTAAAGGCCATCTGCATTTTGAATCAAGTCATCATGTGTACCAGTCTCTACAACCTGGCCATTCTGGATAATTGCAATGATATTGGCATTTCTTATTGTAGACAACCGATGTGCAACAATTATTGTGGTGCGGCCTATGGATGCTCTATCAAGTGCTTCTTGGGCTATTCTTTCTGATTCTGAATCCAATGCACTTGTTGCTTCATCTAGGAGGAGAACAGTTGGTAATTTGATAATTGCTCTTGCCATGGCTATCCTCTGCTTTTGTCCTCCTGACATTTGAATCCCCCTCTCACCTACCTGCTCATGTTTTTATCTTTCACATGACTTGTCATGGAATAGTGGTAAACTCTCACGTAACAAAATTATTATAAAACGGCATACAGTCAAGGATGTGGTATAATATTCATTCTTGTCTATCATTTCACAATCAGAAATAACAAATGATTTCTCTTATTCAAATCATGTAGCATAAGTTCATGTTTCTATCTTGCTGCACTCAAATCTAATTTTAAGAAGCAAAACTGAAATAAAGTTTATGCGTATCCAAAAAGACTGATGAGAGAAGAAAATGTCTTAAATTACAATATAATCAGACTGTCAATGGAAAATCTTATAGGATAAACTTGGCTATTTTTCCTGATATACTGACTGATTAGAAACTTCAGTATAGGTTTAAGAGTCGAAATATTTCATCTCATCCCTGGGTTAGCAGCAATGGAAATTTTATAAATATATTGCTTTCTCAGAAAGAGAAGGGAAAAGAGTACCTGTGTCTCGTATCCATGAGGCAACTGATTTATGAAATTGTGAGCGTTAGAAGCCTTGGCAGCTTGAATGACTTCTTCCATGGTAGCATCCTCCTTACCAAAAAGTATGTTCTCCTTTATTGATGTTGCAAAGAGAGTTGGCTCTTGGCTTACTAATCCCATTTGGGATCTGAGCCACTTTATTTGCAACCTATCAATAGAAACTCCATCAAGAAATATCTGCCCACTGATTGGATCATAAAACCTTTGCAAGAGTGATATCACTGTGGATTTTCCCGATCCACTGCTCCCCACCAGGGCTAGGGTTCTTCCAGCTGGGACTGCTAGGGAGAAGTCTTTGAAGATCATGTTTTCTGGTCTAGACGGATATGCAAATTCAACATTTCTGAATTCCACTTTCCCTTCTAAATTTTGAAGGATTTTTCCCTCCACATTGCTGGAATCAATAGCAGGAATTCTCTTTATCACATCTTGTATGCGCTCTCCAGCAGCTGCTGCTTCATAGAAATACTTCAGGTTGGATAAAGCAGATCCTAGAGATCTGATAAGCAAACATGAGAAAGAAACAAGTGAATTGTCATTGCAATGTGAAAGCATCATAGATATAATTCAAGAAACCCTGATTAGTACAAAGTCCCACGCTTATGAAAATATTGTCTTTTGCCTCGGTGTCAAGACTTAAAAGAGTATAGGAGCAAGATTCCCAAATTCAAATTCTAGTACTGTTATTTTACTCCTTATTCAATTTTAATGACATGGACCTAAGTCAATCTCTTAATCTATTCATATGGAGTAGTTTTGAAGTATAAAATACGAAACAAATGCTTAGATCCTTTTGCAAGCTAAACTTTTTGAAATAGGTTATGGTATTCAATTTATCATGTTGTCAGTACTTCATATACTATTGGAGTAAAGGAAAGGAACAAGAGCGCAGAGAGTTTTGCTTGCAAGCTTTAACAGCTTGAAGGACTTACATTCCACCGAAAGTAATGGCAGTTCCAACAACATAAACAGTCCCTCCTTGAGCCCCATGGTACATGACCAGCCTACTACCATAATATGCCATGAAAGACCATATAGCAAAGACAACGCTGTTACCTCCGATAGCCAAGCCTTTAGCCAATCCTTGGTTCAGCCCCAACTTTACAGATCCTTCCAGAGCACCAGAAAAATCAGATAACGTTTGGTTTTCACCTACGAATGCATAAACTGTTCTGATGGACGAGATGGCCTGTTCTGCTATAGTGGTGGCTTTATTATACTCTACACGAAGCTTCCTAGATATTGCCGAGAGAGTTCTTCCATATACCATTCCAGGGATCACAAGAAGCACAATAAAGGGGAATCCCACAATTGCTAGTCTCCACAGCAATAAAAATGCTGCTACATAACTTCCGAAAAACAAAGAGACATTCACCAGGAAGTTTGGCACCTGGATTCAGTTCAGCTAGTCAAATCGACTACAACAAAGAAATTGAAACTATTTATTTCTCCAGTTCTAATATTTTAACGGAACTAAAAAATTTGTCTACCGGTAGAGCAAAATTTTAGCACCAAATAAAGTAAATCTAGATATTCAAATTGTTTACGCTTGGTTTCACTTGCTATCCAACCGGAGCAGGTGAGAATGTCCTCTATAAACCAATCATCATTCCTTTTATTTTCTGGTTCATAATTACGAATACCAATCTACAATGTTTATCATAGTCCAATGTCAATACCTTTTCACTAAGAACATCTTGAATCACTAGACTGTCACTGGATACACTGGTAACAACCTCAGACGTGCTTGTCACATGCAAGTCGAAGTAACCAACATCTTGTCTTAGCACTGCTTTCAGGTATCTAGCCCTCATTCGTGCAGCTTGTCTCTCAGCTGTCCTTGTCCAACAATAGCCCTCTATATACAATCACCAAGCTATTAAGTTAAGGCACAAAAAAACCATTTTTGTGAACTTTGAGAGGTAAAACAACGATTTCTCCAAACTTCAGGTATAAAAGATACTAACTGAGTAATCCATGCAATAAACACAATAAGACATCCAAAACAGAGGCAGTGAGATGGAAATCCAGAAATATTTTAATTATAGTATGTGAAAATAACTTCAATAGCGCCTGTATATACTTTTCGAACAAAGACATACCGAGAAAAGCTGCAAATAGTAGTCCAGAGGCCACATACAACAAAGCCAATGAATTCTGTCAGATGGAACCAACAGATGAGCGAGTAGAAATTGAGAGGAACATATAGCATACTTAGAAAATAAAATAACTTGATACTGATCCATTATGGAACTAACACCGAACCACGGTGCTGAAAACTTGACTTTCTAAAGACTGAAAAGTTACTATTGGCCTGAGGAAGACATGCATGGATGTACCTTATTGATATTGTTGAGAAATGTGTCACCACTTAAAGTGGAACCCGTACCAATGTCGTTCATCAGCCTGGTGCTGATGAATAGCAACAGAGGCGTAGAGGCACCGTCAGCGGTGGCTCCGGCGAATCCCAGAGCCATCAGTAACATGTCCGCGGCATCTGCGTGCATGAAAATGGATCGGAGAGACCCCCTTTTCTTCTTTGTATTCATTGCACTCTTTCCTTGAAGTCCCCTTTCTGCGTCCTTTCAGCTTCACACTATTTTGATATATTATCGATTTTCAAAACGCTGGAATCTCCTCGGAAAAATATAGGTAGACATGTCTTGTCAGAACATGCCGGTAGTGTACAACAAACAACATTTTTCACATTTTTAAGTCTTAAAATTGCAAGCTTGAGATTAAATTATTACGTAGGTGTTTTTGAAATATTTATTAAAAAATTTATAAAGATTTATATATTTTTATGTGTATTTTTTTTTTCATAAAGTGTGTAATTATATTGACATAAGCTTTTCATAAATGCACGGATACCCGATCACGAGACTTAGTTGCTATCGACAGAATAGAATAATAAAGAGACATGCACTAGCTAAATGGAGATGAGATAATGACCATAGTTGACCTTTTAGCATTTTGCAGTCAGCGTCACTAGTGACGCCTAATGGGTCTGCTGGAATTTGTGGTGCAGTCGAACTATTTAGTGTTTACTTCACGAAGTTAGGTGGTTTATGTACTTTTATACCTTATTTTCCTCTATTGGGGATTTGCCGTGCTACGCATAAATGTGAACTCTATTTTTCTTAATTAAATAATGTTCGGATATCTAGATTTGAAACTATTTGCTACAACTTATTTGCCAAATGAACCAATAAATGCTAAGCAGCCGTACCAATAATTCTTGTGGAGGCCCGCTCATCAATGCATTTAACTCCCTTTAAAAACATGTTAAAGTTGAATTTTTTAATTCATTTTAAAAGTGAGTTAAATAAATTAAATTTATTTAATTCATGGATCAAAATAAATCAGTTTATGATTGATCAAGTTGGCCCTCTTTTTAAAGAAACTTAACAAAAAAAAAAAACTAAAAAGACAAACTATTAGTTATGGTGACTATAAATGTTATTACTATAGTTTTATCCTTAAAAGTAAGTTATCCTAAGTTACAGTGTTTTTTTTTTTTTTTTTTGAGGAATCTACTAAAATAATCATAAAATTAAATATTTGGAGAAGATATTGTAGAAATAAGTAGTGAAGGTGCGGACTATGTGTGTGCCATCAAACAATTATTCCCCCCAACAATTTCAACAAACCCAAAGTCATCGTCCAATAATATTATCACATGCATACAAAAGATCACTTATTGTACCACTAATTTTACTTGCATACCTACAAAAGCCTACATACCTATACTTTTGACCCTAAGATAGTATTATTTTTTTCCCTAGTTATAGTATTGCACCTATACTATAACACAAACTTACAAACACACAAAATACATTCACACACACGGAAACTCTTTTACTCCCTTAAGTAGGTTTGAAGAAGAAAAGCTTGTGAATTGGCAAGGATCATTAACTAAGTTCACCGGAATCGCTAAGATCTTTCCATTTCTTCAACAAAAAAGCTCAATAACTCATATTTTCATCAATAATTAAAGTTTTTTCCTTATTGTGTTAGTTTTCATCATTCTAGAAAACCTTAGCTATGATTGTTTCTAATGTTTTATTTTGTTTTTAAAATATTGATAGTTGTTGTTAGTTTGTAGTGTGTTAAACATTATTTATATTAATTTTGTAGCACATAACATGAGATAGTTAGTTTTTTTACAACCGTGTAAATAGTTCATGCACAATACAAGGTTAAGAAAAGTTTTAGAAGAGATTAAATGGGAAGAAGATAAATATTGTGTAACTAAAAATTTTGAATTAATTTTATCTTTTTAAAAAACCATAAAATATTAATGTTGTGATAGTTTGTAGCAAGTTTTTCTTTAAATATCGATACCCGTTGTCAGTTTGTAGTATATTAGTTTGTTACGTTTAATGTTTACGAACTATGTACAAAATGTTGTTGTATAAAGATATTTTTGATGTAAATGTTAGATATTTTTTTTTTGTAAAATTTAATTTTTTATACTATAAAATTAAAAAAAAGTTTGCAATTAAATAAATTATAAAAAAATTAATTAAAAAATATCTTTTATGAGAAAACTTAATTTTAATTTATTGTTGATAAAAATATTTTTAAATTTAAATTTATTAAAAATTTGTAACAAATTATTTGTTGTATTCTTCTTATGTGAAATTTGAATTTTTTTAAGGATAATTTAAGATAAAAAAATTGAAGAATATATATATATTGTTCATATGGGAAGGAGATGAACATTATGTTCACTTAAAAATTTGTTTATTCTTTAAATTTTTATAAAAAAATATTTGTACTTAAATAATCTTTAAAAAATTAATTTTAAAAAAATATCTATTCATGAAAATGTTAATATTAATTTGTTTAATGAAGACAATTTTAACTATGAATTAAATATTTTGAAATTTTTTCAATTTTCAAATATTTACAAAATTAAGAAATTTTTTATTAATCGTAAAATAAAATTTAAAATTTTGAATTTATTAAATTTTTTTTTATAAATTAACTTTTCTTTTATTCTTATGTAAACTTGCAAATTTTTTTAAGAATTTTTTTGAAAAATTAAAATTAAAAAAAATAATTTGTTTTGATGAACATTATGACGCATTATGAAGGTTAAGTAACCGATATTAACTATTATTGTAAATTGAGTAATTATTTATCTATGTCACGAATAAGATAACAATAGGTGATTATGTGAAATTTTTTATATATGCATTTGGAAATATTGTAAGTGACAATTGAGGGCCATAATATGAAAGGGATGTAATTAAGAAGTTGAAAATGAAGAAGAATGTGAACTACATAGAATACTTATATAGAATATGTCGAAGTATTGGAATCGGTCTAATTGAAGTGGGGGGTTGAAATAATTCACAAGCATTCTATTTTTCATTAGGGCAATGCATCTTATGTTTATGTGTTGATGGTAAATAGAAACAATGATGATGCGGAAAATCTAATTGAAATAGCTAAATTCTTTATAGAGCATGACATACAATAGTTATATGTTAGGATTTCTAAAGAATTGGAGGGTCTCTTTGAACAACAAACATTTTGAGAAAATAGGCAAATGTATTCACCATCAAATAGGGAAGAGATGATGATCGAGTAGTCGGTATTTGAAACATATGATCCTACCCCTATGGAAGAGGCAACGTTCAATGATGAAGCTGAAGTAGATAGAGTAGTTACTTTGGTGTTGTAATGACCGGTCACACATAATCCCTGCATGATGTGTGTAGGGGCGAAAATTGTAGTGGACATTGAAATGGGAATAGATGTTGAGGAGGAAAGTTTTGATTACGAGGAAAGTTTTGAAGAGGAAGATAAAGAAAATATAAATGAGGGAGATGATATAGCTAAAGAGAATTATCTAATCACACTAAGGCACTCCAAACAAGTAAGATATCAATCAGGGTAAGCTAAACCACCTTATATGGCAGTTAAAGATCCTGCTCCCTTTTACAATGCTAGTGGTGATGATGATTACATCTATTTTGAGCAACATAATGTGATGTATAGTAACTTATGTAGTAGTGATGAACTCAATAAAAGCATGGGATTCAATACAAAGGCAAATGTTATTTAAGCCATTAAGGCATACCATGTAAAAAACCATTATAATTTCATTGTTAACGAATCTAATAAGTCACTTTGATTGGTTTATTGCTCAAAAAGAGAAAATGGTTGTAAAAAGAGGCTTCGGGCCTATAAGAAGAAGTTAGAGGAGTTGTTTGTAGTTACCAAATTTAATGGTCCGCACACATGCACTAACTCGATGATAAGTTAAGATTACTCACAATTGGATTGCAATCTTCTTGCAAGTCAATTTTTTTTTTTTTGTTAGGAATAATCCTAATATGAAAGTTGCCAAGTTCACTTCTATTGTTGAACAAGAATTTGGTTATAGGATATATTAGAGACACATCTAGGAGGGCAAGAAAAGGGTAATTGAGCATGTGTATGAGAATTGGGAAAAATCTTAAAATGAGTTCCCTAAGTTACTAAATGCAATTAGAAACACTAATCTTAAAACACGAGTTGATTAGGGGTAGAGAAGATCAAATACCCCTATGGTGTCCATACTTAAGTGGATTTTCTAGACATTTGAGCCTTATATTACAACATAGAGATTCCTCAAACCTGTTGTTACTATTGATGGCACTTTTCAGTATGGCAAGTACACTCATATGTTGTTGATTACTTGTGGCATTGATGACAACAACCACATACTTTTGTTGGCATTTGCCCTCGTGGATGATCAGTTAACTGAAACATGGGTTGGTTTTTAAGAAAATTGAAATAACATGTTGTTAGCAATCATGAAGCTTGTGAAACTATTTGTCTCATTTTGGACAAACACCTCGACATCAAGTTAACACTTGATGAGCGCTCCAATTGATGGTAACCTCCCTTTACATCATGGAGGTTCTGTATACAACACATTACAAGCAACTTCAACTAAGTTAACAAAAATATGTAATGTAAGAAATTGGTTACTTATGTAGGGATGCAAACACACATTTGAAAGCTAAACTATTTCATGGAGTAGGTGAGGACAATCAAGCTTGATGCCCCATTAAGGTTTGACGACAAGTTAGCAGAGAAGTGGACGTTAGTCTATAATGGTTGCTATCGCTTTAGGTACATGACATTGAATATTTTTTAAAGCTACAATTTTATGTTGAAAGGAGCTTAGAGATTACTGGTGGCCGCTTTAGTTAAGAAGACTTTTTACAATTGTATAGGCTACTTTGTCAACAAGCATTCAAAGGTGCTTAAGAATTTAGTGAAGAATAAAGTCTTCACTAAATATGCCACTAAAATGATTGAAAAATGGAGTTCAAGAGCTAGTAATCATAGGGTCATTGATTGCAGTAGGTAAGAAAAAAATTTTGATGTGTTAACTAATAGTTATCATGTAGCAAGTGGGTTCAAGGGAGGAGGGTAGACGTACACTATTAACTTTGCTCACTGTATATGCACTTGTCAAAAATGAAAAATATACTGGATTCCATACTTACATGCATATGCAATAGTTGCTTCCATTAGACTTGATATGTCGATGGCTATTCTAGATTGGTATAAGTGAACCCATCAAGAGTTAACTTATAGGATCCATTTCCTTCCCATAGGCGACGAGCTTGATTGGGAAGAGGTAAACTTTCCGCTGCTTCGTTCAAAAGGAAAACTTGCATAGAAAAAAGGAAAACTTAGGTGTAAAAGATACCACATGGAGATGGATATTAGGTAGTGTCTCGATAGAATCACATGTGAGCTTTGCCAAGAGGAAGGCAATAAAAGAATGTGCCCATGTAGACACAAGAATGGTAAATGGTAGATTATTAGATGTATAAATAATTAACTCTTAGCTTAGCCTTACACATTTATGATGTCGAATCATTAATTGTATAATGCTATGATTTTGTGTTCCATTGTGCAGATTAGATGGAGCTTGAATCTTTTGATCCATCCGTTTTAACTCAAGAAGACAAATATTGTTCATAGGCCATTTGGGATGGAAAGGTAAAACTCATGCAACTTGTAAAATTAATGACTTTATGTTCCATTTTTAATGCTATAACATTTCACTTCTTCAATTTTAGGATCAATCATAGCTCATTATTCAACGTCGTGAGTTATCACTTTGGCATGCCAAGAACATGATTCTAGTAAATCCACGGATAAATCCATATTTGTAATTGATAGGATTCTTCGGGGTAAGGCACTTGCCTTTTATACAATTGAATTGGCATATGATCATCGTCCTAGTTAAGAGGTGGAGGCTAGAGACTCATACGTTTCACATGCCTAATTAGGAGTTCACCATTACTCTATAAGATGTTGAGGTTCAGTTAGGCCTCCCAATCAATGATTAGGTAGTGATAAGGAGTAGCTTACTCGATTGGATTACCACGTGTCAAAAATTGCTCGAGGTGAGACTAAGGATAGGCAATAAGGGGAGGGGGGTTGTTAGGAGGGCACATTAGTTTGATATAGCTTTGGGACATGTATTGGGTCCTACCACAACATATAGATGTTAAGGAAGTTGCACATCATACACGTGTGTATATCTCATAGTTGCTGGGAGGATTTATCTTCGCCAACAAATCTGGCCTCCTTGTATATAACATGTTTTTACCATTATTGGAACATTTCAATGTGACAAATACGTATAGTTGGGGGTTCACATGTTTAGCTTAGTTATATTACTAGCTTTATATTGTATATGCCTCGTCAGCTAATGAGATGGGAGGTGTAGTGATACCCCTTCATGTTTAGGCAAGGGATAGATTCCCCCATATAGTGCCTATTAACTACCACAGACTTGTTATAAATGTTAGAGCTCCCTGAGCCACATGATGGAGGATGAGCTTGGACACAATGTATTGCTCAATACATGTTGTTGCCACCTATCGAGATGCACTCAATAAATAGACTGTTGATCGGGTATTTCTTTAACCTTTTTCAATGTTTCTTTGATGATATGGACTATTACATCTAAATCTTACTTACCATCCTTTAGGTCGGGTAGAAGTCATAAGTAAAAAATCCGATTTACATCCTACCCCCTTTCTATGGAGCAAATAAACACATTTAGACTACTCAGGTGCCACTCATATATTTACATATAGTCGAGTGGCATTTCTTATATTGTGTTGTTAGGTGGTTTGGGAGTTTCCAATATATTCCGTGGGATTTTAATACATAACTCGAGTTCCATCAGATCAACCTGTATGGGAGGGTTGACATAGAATGGCCAGTATAATGTGCACCTTATATAGCCTTATAGGACGAGTGTCTAACCTAGCTAGTTTACCTATAGGGCCATCATAGGTCTAGTAGGGATACATGAATTGGTATAAATATATCAGTTATTGATACATAGGGCGTACAAGAGTAGTTCTTGGACATCTAGTAAGTAAAATGTCAATACTAATTAGGTGATGCTTTGCATATCCAATATTAATTCATTTTATGGTATTTTGTCCATATAGGTTGATATGTTTCGGCAAAATTCGTTTATCCCCATATCATGTTGCAGTTGTTACTTTAACTGATTATGGTCTTCAGTTTATAAATGATTAGGAGAGGGTAACACTGTATCTATAGGCTTACTAAGATCAGGGCCCAAAGGTTGAGACAAAAGCACAACATGCTAACATTTAGTGACAACAACAACCAATTCCTACACATAATAAATCTAGGGGACTTAAACGACCTTATAACTAGGCTCAACTATAAAAATATGCAGCACATGCCTAACAACTCTCACCTAATGCAGATGAGATGGACAATAGCTCAGCCCAATTGCCTAACACTTATGTCTCACTAGATCGTCATTCCATTGGTTGTCCTTTCCCTACATTACCTACTTCACAAAAGAGACACCTAGGTAAGCAAACAATGTATGAAGGTGAATCTTCAAAACCTACTGCAAATTGGAGTCCAGTGCCTCCCCGTGACTTTGACGATGCCCTTCAACATTATCCAACACAAGAGTCACAAGATTTTACTACTTCAAATCCAAGGATGGCTAAAGAGCACACAAATGCATTTTCAAGGCTTGCACAATGGTTCAGTAGGAGAAGGAATAATAGGGGATAACATACTATTTTATCTTATTTAACATGTAAATTTTTCATCGACATTTGCAACTCATGTATGTACAATATCTACAAGTTTTTCCAATTTTTCTTCCATCAATGTTAGGTACTTGGTTTGTATTATTCTTCACCGTTTCACATATGTTTCCTCCTTAATTACATAGCTTTTTTTTTTTTAATCATACACCTTTTGATGGAACTTCCAATTCACATGTGAAATTGTGATTTATGTGAAGTTTGGGATTACAAAGTTTGACAATTACAACAGTATGCAACTTGGGTATGTAGTTTTCAATCTAACTACAAATAATCTTTTCTCGTTTCAATTTTTAAATTTAATTTTTCTTTTCTTTTTGAATTTCTATTAAAATTTTCATATTTTCTCATTTTTTAATTAAAAATTATTATTATTATTCAATTAATCTTTAAATTTTTTAATTTATTAACATTTTTAATAAATTATGTTTTTTCTATTTTTATAACTACACTTTTACATTTTTAAAAACTATTTTTCCTAATTTTTTTTCACAAAAATATTTCATAAAATTTCATTAAGATTTTCTTTACATATTTTTTTTTTCAATAATAAAGTTTCTCAATTTTTTTTTAATTTTGTTTTAAAAAATTAAAAATTTACATAATAATAACAAAAAATTATTAAAAAATTTTCAATTTGTACTAAGGATGCATTTCAAGTTTATGCCTTCACCACCTATTTCTGTAATATCTTCCCTAGATATCCAATTTCATGATTTAAAAAAAATTATTTTAATGGATTCCTCTTTTTTTTTGTATTTTCTATTACTAATTTATTATTTATACATTTTTTTGTGATTGCAATTTAGGAAAATAATAAAAAAGTATCAAACTATTATATTTAAATTTCTTTTTAGGAAAATATATAAGCTTCAAAAATTATATTTAGGTTTCTTTTTTTTTTTATTTGATGAAATAAGTTGGACTTGAAAGATGGATATGAATTAATTTTAAAAGATATGATTTGAAAGCAATACTATATTATTTTCACATAATTACACCAAAATTTCAATCTTGTTCTTCTCATTATAAAATGTTTATGTAAAGCGAAGCATCTTATTAGCTAAGTAGATGTGAGTATATCTTTTTTTTTTTCTTTTAAACTTAATAAATTTTAACCTTAAGAATGGAAAATTTACTAACCATCAAAAATCAAATTGGAAAAAAAAAACACATTAAATATATAAATGGGTTATAATACATTTTAGTGAATTAGTCTATATAAACCACTAAAATGTATAGATTGATTAAATGGGTTGGATTGGCCTGTTTATCCCACCAAAAAATATAATGGGTTAAATGGGCTTAGTTGGTAAGCTAACTTATTTAACTTGTGGGCCAAAGTGGGTTAGGTTAGGGCAAATATATTTTGGCCCGTTTAGTAAATGGGTCATGATAAGCTAGCCTATTTAACCTGTGGGCCAAAGTAGGTGAGGTTGAATTAGCTTGTTTAGCCTACTTGTATAGCTTAGGATTTTGATCCAGTTTTGGATCTGATAGATTCGATTCTCAATTTCAACTGGTCTTTGAACCGTAGATTTCATTAATGGAACCAACCATTAACGGGTTTATGTAAGTATAACTCATAAATTATCATAAAAACCACCATATATTAGATTTTTATTCGTTATTTTTCAGGGTTAACTAATTGAAGTGGTAACAAGTATATTGTGTTTGTGTGGTTTTCACACATGGAAATTAAATTTTTCAGATGGTATGTTGGTTGTTGAAAATCTATAGGAAATTTTTCTAGTTGCTTATTTCAATTTTCTTGTTTTTTTATTACATCTTTAATAAGGTAAGAGATAAAAGTAACTAAAAATAAAAAAGAAATAAAAAAAAGGGTACAAACACATAATTTCTTTCTCATTAGTCGCAACACTATCTCTTTTCTCCTAATGTGGTTCTCTTGACTCCTCTCTCTTAACCAAGCTATAGCATTGACATTGGAGACCTTCAATGGTAAGCCTATAATGTAGATGTGCTTCAAATCTATAGATGGAGATGGAAATGTTATATCAGGTGGATAAAGAGCCTTTATTGAATTTTATGAAAGTGAAGATGAAGTATACCCTAATTATTTTATTTTATTAAGGTTAATATTTATGTTTTTTTTTTTTTTTGAGAAAGAAGGAAGAGGGAAGAAGAGAGAGTTTAATGGCTAAAATTGAAATTTGAATATGCTTTAAAGGCTTAGATTATATTTAGGTACCTAAATTTATCAATAGGTAAAGTTGTGAGATTGAATTATTCTTAGGATAAGACTAATGTTTATGAAAGTCTCGATTCTATTGTAAAAGGACCTTAGAGACATGGCCATGAAATATATATTGCTAAACCCTTTTAGAAATGAAACAATTTTCAATTGCAAATGTGCAACAAGATTCCATTGTAAGTCTAATAAAGTATTCATTTATAGAAGTGCCAATATAACACCTTTAGAAGTAAAATTTTACTTATAAAACCGTCCTCTATGAAGTTAACTTTGATATTCTATTATGAAAAATTAGATCAAAATTTTGCCTACTCTAGGGAAAAAAAGAAGAATAAGAAGAAGAAGAAAGAAAGAAAACCCTAACATAGATCTTTGCATAAAAAAAGCCCTAATAGTTAAGATTTTCACTGCATAAGCCATAGCTAATGCGGGAAAATATGTTGTGGTAGTAGCCTTATAATTTCTTTAAGGGAGAAGTACAATTTAGCTTTTAATGTTGACCTACTTTTCTATTTGAACCTTTTTTTTTTCAAGTCCCCAATATTTTTAATATCTTACAAAAATACAACTTTTATTAAACATGTTATATTTTCTATCCACCTTAAGCATGTATTAGTTTTCGATTAACCATAAATAAGTTAGTAAGGTAAATAATACAAATTTTTTCCAACCCCCCCACCCCCCCTTTTTTTTATTTTTTTATTTTTTTTGTATTTTTTATTGTTTTTTTACTATATTATATCATTATATGTATTTAAGATCATCTTTGTTATATTAAATAAATATATTTAATATTATTATTTTGTTAATTTAATTATTGTGGATTGATTTGAAGTCGATGTATATCATAGATAGATGAAAAACTTGATAAATTTGATGAAAGCTCTTTTTTTTTTAATAAGGTTTTAAAAATGTTAATGACTTAAATAAAAGGTAAAAAATGTTGAAAACTGAAATAAAAAATAGGTTAATGTTAAAGATTGAGAGCATACTTTTCCCCTTCTTTAATTAAACAATTTAATTTTGCATATTATATATATGTAGAATTTTAAAATCAATAAAGTATTAAGAATGAAAATGATGATAACAATTCTAATATGTATCTATAATAATGGAAAAAACTGTTGTTTGATTAATATGCAATACACTTGTCGAGCCTAAATTTTCTTTTTATTTTTTTATTCTAATTTACACTAAACCTTTTGCTCATTTAGTGTAAACCCTCAACTAAGATTAGAAAAAATAATTACTTAAAAAAATAGAGAGTCGCCATCCGATTATAATTAGGAAAAATATTGAGTTGGAATTAATAGAACAGTATTAATTCTAACTTAGCTAGGCTATTAATAAAAAAAATGTATTTTTTTTAGAAAAACCAAATATTCTATGTTTGAGGGTTATCTTTTAAAACACTATAGTTACTACTTTAACCTTCTAAAATTAAATTTTATTTTATTTTATTTATAAAATATTTAACTAAAGAAAGTAAAAAAATATATTATTATTTGAGGTCACCTCGTAAGTGTCTATATACTTGCTATTTAAGATGAGACCGATCATAGTTTATATGAATTTTAATTTTTTAGGAAAATTTTATTGATTTTTTTTAAAACCAAAAAATTAAAAGCTAAAGTGTCTAAAAAATATTTAAAAAATCTAAAATATAAACAAAATTACTTAATTTTTTAAAATCTAAAATGTAAGAAATATATATATATATATTTAAAAAATATGAAAATTTAACTTTTAAAAAAATGCCTTAGAAATTTATTTATTTATTATAAAAAATTGTCAAAATTAAAAAAATTAATATATATAAAGAAAAATCTTACAATTTTTTTTATATCTTAAATTTTTTTTAAATTAAAAAAAGAAAAGAAAAGAAAAGAAATGCACTTGGAATCAAACGCTAGATGTAGAGGGGGAGAGATGATCTTTCGATGGCACTTTGGCTTATTGGGGACATCAGAATTGCATAGCTGAAGATAGTGTGTCAACCTACCTAACTAGTTCAATCCTAAACGTAGCGGAGGGTAGCAATCGAAAAGGTAGCCAGTGATGAAGCTTCAAAGTGTAATGATTTGAGCTTTCTTCAACATTTATAAACCAAAGCAAGGTGCTTCCTAAGACTTTCAATGATGGGGAAACTAGTGATGGAGGTGGTTTCTCCTAAAAGTGGCTATGGAAGCTAATTCCTAAAGAGAGGAAAAAAATGGGTACAAAGAGAAACAAATGAAAAGTTTGAAATGAGAATTATTTTCTATCGATTTGTGTTGTAGATGATGAATTGAGGGCAATGGTGGTGGTTTCTCCTAAAAGTGGCTTTGGAAGTTAATTCCTAAAGAGAGAGAGAGAGAAAAAAAATGGGTAGAGAGAGAAATGGATGAAAAGTTTGAAATGAGAATGATTTTCTATCAATTTGTGTTGTGGATGATGAATTGAGGGCCCTATTTATATTGATCAAGTTAGATTAAACATGGAAGGTGGATATTTGTAATGTATTTGATTTTTGGAATTAATGGGTTTGGATATTTTTATGATTTGAAATTCTTTTGGCCGAGAAAGATTGGTCAAATTGTGTTCCTGATGATTCGTCCCTTGTTAAAAACATTCATGGAAGCTTTGATTTTGTCAAAATCAAACTAGATGTATAAAAACAATATTTGTGCGGAATGATTTTTTTCCTATTTTCCATGCCAATTTTAGCTAATTAACTAAGTGTATTTGGACTGATTTTTGGCTTAGATGCATAGTAGGGAATGTGATATTCATGATTTTGCCATTAATTTGATGAAATTGTGAAGAAAAATAGGTAAAAAAATGCTCTAAAAGTAGCCATCTATAATGTGTTTTGAACACACGTTTTCTTATATGTTTGCTAGAAGAAGAAAATGTGTGTTTAGCTCACATTTTCCATTGTGAAAATAATTTTGCACAACTCACATTTGCCGTGATTTAAACCTGGGACCATATGGACCTTGAATGCATGTGTTTTCATTAGGTTGTTAGCTTATTCCTCGATTTATTATGCAATTAAATTGCATTTGTTTCCTTTTTTTAAGGAAAAAAATAAATAAATAAGTAAGTAAAATAATAAAAGAAAAGAGGAAGCAAAAATTATGTGTCTACAACACCAATCTTAACATGCTATAAAAATTTTCAATACAAAAAAAAAAAAAAAAGAAGAAGAAGAAGAAACGATAAACTATGATCAAGATTATCAAACTTGCAAATATACCTAGAATCACTAGAGGATCCACAAAATTAGAGTGTAGAGTCGAAACATAGAAACTTAAGTTTTTACAATTAATAGAAAATAGTTTTAAAAAATTATAGATATATTTACAGTAGTCATATAATACCTAAGATATAAGATGGAAATAAAAAAAAATCAATATAAATTTTATTCATAGTTAATGATGAAAGTTATATATACTTGTTGTATAGACAATTTGGTATTAAGTTGTTATGTTAATACATAAAATTACAATAAAAGTAGTAGTACTAATATGAATGCATTACAACATAAGTTATCATGATCAAATACAAAACTAAGACAAATCATTAGATCCTTTTCATTATCAAGACTACCACTATCTCTCCCACCATCATTATTGTTATTTTTACTGTCAATGCCAACATCATTATTTTTATTACTACCAATGATAATTGCATGCCTTCTGAAGTACTAATGATAACCATATCTTGTGGAAATCCAATTGTGTGTCTATAGCTGCTCTTCTTTGTAGTGAAGTTTGAGGAAAACTTTACTATAAAGACCAAGGAGACACACTATTGTTTGTCTAAAAGTGTTTCTTAACAAGCTATTCAACTAAATGCAAGAAAAAATTTACTAAACTGGTAAAATATGTTAAGTATAGTGCTTTGTGGGCTAACTATCTTGTATTGGGAAACATCCTTACAAACTAAAAATCTTAAGAAATGATTTTTAGAATAGTGCCCATATGGGCTGACTAATTTTAATGGGAGAGCATCCATTACGGATTAGCAAAGAAAATATGAGTTTTAGAATAGTGCTCATGTGGGTTAACTAATTTGCATAAGAGAGCATCTATTACAGGCTAACAATCTTAAGGATAGTGCCTCTGTAGGCTAACTATCTTGTACGGAAAAGTATCTATTACTTACTAGCAATCTTAAGAATAGTACCCCTATAGGCTGACTAACTTGCATGGGAAAGTATCTATTATAGACTACTAATCTTAAGAAATGATGATTTTTAGAATAATGCCATGTAAGCTAACTAACTTGTATAAGAAAACTTCTATCATAGAGTAGCAATCCTAACAAATGATGAATTTTAGAATAGTGCTCCTATAAGCTAACTAACTTACATAGAAAAGTATTTATTATAGACTAGCAATCCTAAGAAATGATAATTTTTATAATTGTTCCCTTGTGGGCTGACTAACTTGCATGGGAAAGTGTCCATTACAAACTAGCAATCTTAAGAAATGATGAATTTTATAGTAGTGCCCATGTGGGCTGACTATTTTACTAATCATGCATGATGTATTTTAATCATGAAAGATCTTACTTGGTTTTGCATATAATGCCTAAACAATGAACCCTCTTCTCGAAGTTTAAAAACACCCGTTCACTTGCCTCCCTCTTGTATCAACTCTTTCTTCATTGGATGAACTATGTTTGTATGAGATTCATTTTCATTCCAGAGTTCTAACCATTCCAATTGTTCGGGGCTTTAACTTGAAATAGCAAATAAAGACTTCTTTTTGAAAAAAGTGAAACCATAGTGTAGTATTTGAAAAGTTTTCATTATTTATTATTCTTCACAACTTCTCTCATATTTGAGTGTGTAAGATAAAACGAGAGTATAAGAAGAATAAACTTATCAATGATGGGAGAGATGATCAGTCCAATGCAAACAAACATCAGGGATATCAACTTTACACGTAGATGATAAAAATTAGACCACCAATAGACCAATAATTACTAAAATTTTCAATAAACTTAAGTAATATTCCATTTATTCATCATGGATAGTATATTTTAACTGCATCATAATTTACAAGGTCCTTTAAATTCAGACAATCCATTCATGACAAAATTAATGTTCCTCTCAATAACACCTTCTTTACAAAATATGACTCCTCATAATTAAGCATAAACTTTCCTTAAGGATCTTGCACATTTGGGAGAATCTTTCTTAGACTAAGTCTCCCTCTTGAAAATTTTAAGGTGGTACTCTTTTATTAAAAGCCCTAACCATTTTTTGTTGGTAGCATTGACTATGGTATAATGCTGCTAACCTCTTTTCATCAATTAGACTCAATTGATCAACCTGTTTTTTCACCCAATCAACTTTCTGACAACACCTTGAGTGATGGAATCTCAACTTCAACCGGTAATACTACCTCGGGGCCATATACTGAAGAATAAGGTGTAGCTCCCATTAACATTCTGATAGAGCTTTGATAAGCCATGAGTGCAAATAATAACATCTCATGCCAATCTTTATAAGTAATGGCCATTTTTTCAATAATCCGTTTAATATTTTTATTAGTCCCTTCTATAGCTCCATTCTTTTGTGGTCGATATGGGGTAGAATTATGTGATTAGTTCTAAAATGTTGGCACAATTCTATCATGAGCTTATTGTTCAGGTTTATGCCATTATCTGTAATAATTGACTCAGGAGATCCATATTCAGCAATAATATCCTTTTTGATGAATTTGACAACTACTCCTTTAGTAACATTGGTATATGAGGAAGCTTCAATCCATTTAGTAAAATAGTCAATTGCCACCAATATGAATCGATGACCATTGGATGCTTTCAGGTTAATTGATCCAATTATGTCTAAACCCCACATAAAGAATGGCTATGGTGAAGAAAGTGTATGAAGTTCCTGAGGTGGAGCATTTATTCTGTTAGCATAAACTTAACATGAATGACAATGCCTTACATGCTAGATGCAATCAGTTTCCACAATCAACCAGTAATAACCCAATCTCATGATTTTCCTAGCCAACATGCAGCCATTCATATGAGGACCACATATTCCCTCATGTACCTCTTTCGTAAAAGTGTATGCTTCTTTTTCATCCACACATCTCAATAATGTGTTATCAAATGATTGTTTATATATTGTAGACCCACTTAGCAAAAAATTGCATGCCAACCTTCTGAGCATTTTTCTGTCTTTCATATCAGCCTTTTCTAGATACCTTCCCTCCTAAAGGAAGATCTTGATATCCTGATACCAAGGCTTATCATCATGTGTTTCTTCAATAACTAAACAAAAAGTAGGTTTGTCTTCAATCTCAATCTTGAGAGGTTAGACTTCTACCCCTTCTGATATTTAGGTCAAAGATGTTAATGTAGCTAAGGCATTGGCAAACTGATTTTGCACCCTTGGTATATATGTGAATGTGATCTCTTCAAACTTCTCCATTAACCCTGACAAGTGCTTGTGATAAAGTACCAATTTTGGATCTTTTGTCTTATATTCTCCTCAAGTCTGACAAATGGTGAGTGAGGAGTCCCTATATACCTCTAATTCATGAATTCTCATATCCAAAGCCATTTTGAGACCAAGAATGCATGCTTCATATTCTGTAATGTTGTTGGTATATGGGAATATAAGCCTCATTGCTATAAGGAATTGGTTGCCTAAAGGTAAAACCAGCACTACCCCTATTCTACAACTAAATACATTGACAGCTCCATCAAAATACAATTTCCACTTAAGAATTTCTTCTTCTTTAAAGTTGGGATCACCTTCAACTATCAATACTTCTTCATATAGAACTTGTGTTTGTAGTTCTTAGGAAGTTCTTTCAAATGAATTTCTAGCCAATTGATCTACTATAGCCTGACCTTTAATGGGACTCTAGTTCATATAGGTGATGTCAAATTCAAACAATAATATTTTCCATGTAGAAATCCTACCCATTGGAGTTAGTCTATTTGCTAAATACTTCAGGAGATCATGTCTTGTTAATAATTTGGATCGAATAGTAGAGTGTGTATTGTCTAAGTTGATGCATGACCTAAACTAATGTACAACATGTTCTCTCTATTTCTGAATATTTTTGTTCCCACTCAGTAAATTTCTTACTTAAGTAGTAAATGGCTTATTCTCTCCCTTCTTTATCTTTTTAACCAAACATACACCCTATAAATTTAGGCGTGTTGTTAGGTACAAGAATAATGGTTTACTGAGTTTAGGAGCCTCTAGCATTGGAGAATTCATGAGATATTGCTTGATTTTTCGTGAAAGCTATTTCACATTCTTCATTCCACTCAATGGCAGCATTTTTCTTGAGCAGTTTGAATAAAGGTTGGCATTTATTTATAAGTTGGGAAGTGAACCAAGCAATGTAATTCAAGCATCTAAGTAGTCCCCTGACTTCTTTAAGTGTGCGCGAAGGTGGCATTTTTAGTATTGCTTTGACCTTATCTAGATCCGATTTGATGTCCTTTTGGTTAACCATAAAACCTAATAACTTCCTAGAGGTAACTCTGAAAGTATATTTTTTCGGGTTAAGTTTTAATTGGTATTTCCTTAACCATTCAAACAACTTTGTCAAAGTGTCTACATGGTCCTCTCTTTTTATGAATTTAGCAATTAGGTCATCAACATATACCTCAATTTCCTAGTACATCATGTCATGAAATAATGCAATCATTCCCTTTAGATATGTTGCCTCAGCATTTTTGAGACCAAAGAGCATAACCTTGTAACAAAAGGTACCCCAAGATGTGATAAAGATTATCTTGATTTTATCTTCTTTTGACATCTTAATTTGGTTATGCCTTGACAAACCATCCATTAATGGAAAAAGATAGTTTCTAGCAATATTATCTACCAGGATGTCTATGTAAGGTAAAGAGAAATTATCTTTTGGTGTTGCTTGATTTAGATCTTGGAAATCTACATATACACGAACTTTCCCATTCTTCTTTATTACAAGGACTATGTTAGCTACTCATTCAGGATAACATGATATTTCAATAAACACAACATCTAATAATTTCTTGACTTCTTTCTTGATTTTTAATAAAATATTACGCTGAAATCGTCTTAATTTTTGTTTCTTAGGTTTGATATATGCTTGTGTGGGTAGCTTATGAACTACAATTGATGGGTTAAGTCCTGGCACATCTTCATAAGACCATGCGAATACGTCAAGGTACTTAGATAATAGCTTGGTCAACCTTCTTTTCTATTCATTATTAAGATTAATCCCAATCTTCAAATTCTTAGGTTTATCCCCATTTTCTAGGCTGACTATTTCAATCAACTCATCAAATGAAATTCTACCCTGTTTATAATGTTGTCAATTTTCTTGAATCACTTTATAGTCATTGATATCATCTAAACCAGTAAGGTCGGAGGTGATATTGACATTTTTACTAGAGCCGAAATGCGAACCAAACAGGTAAGCCCGCCCCAACCCGTAGGTTATCGCGAGCTGGCCCGTAGTCGCCTACAAGAGTTGCGAGTTACAAAAATCAGCTCACCCAGCCCCGCGGGCCAATGCGGGCTAGCCCGCTTTGCCCATAATTTTTTTTTAATTTAGTTTTTTTTATTAAAGTGTATTATGTAGGATATGCTAGATGAATTTTTTTTTAAATAAACCTTTTTTTTCTTTGCAAGTATAATTTATATTACATATGTTAGGAAAAAAAGTGTTGAAAATTGTTTAAATTAGTGTTTCCACTTGCACAAGATTTTTTTTTTTTTTTGTGGGTCAACAGGCCAACCTGCGCCCGCAAAAACTTACCCGCCCTACCCCGCATTTTTTGTGGGCGAGGCAGGTTAGCCTACGGACCCGCCCCACAATTACCGGCTCTAATTTTTACCCTCTACGTGTGCAAGATATCCTTGATTTTCATCATTACATCTAGATAAATGTAAAAAAAAAATGAATAAGTGGAAGAAGTGAATTGAAATTTTATTGATTTCATTTATGTAGGTTACATTTATTGAATGAAAAATACATGAAAACTCAACAAATATTAAACCATGGTTTACTCTTACTCTAAAGTAGCTTTATTGGTATTTAAAGGGAAAGAGAACCAATTTTGAAGTGATTGAGAGTTACAGGATATGCCTGTTGATTCTTGTTGTTGCTAATCTATAAGCTTATTGGACTTGTCTTCTTTTGCCAATACCGGTGTCTCAGTACTAGCCAAATGGGTGAATGTTGTTTGGATTAGTGAAAAACTCATTAGGCTATTGTACAGCCTGTCACTACTTCTTCCTTGCTTAAATCTCATATGAAATTCTTCTTCTAGAGTAGGGACATATCTAAGACCAAATGTCCTTATTTGACCTTCTTTGAATTGCACCTTTCCACATCCTTGTGCCTTGGAACTAGTAATCATGTACACCTCATCAAAGATCCGAAGTCCAAGGTCATTAAGGCCTTCTTCTCCTACGTAGGGTATGGTTATTTCTTTGTAAATGGCGTAATATCGTTAGCCTAATATAGTGATGATCTAACCATTAAAAATAAATTTGACTTCAAGGTAAAGGCTAGAGGGAATGGCCTATGCTACATAGATCCAAGGTCACCCAAGGAGCAAGTTAAAGGACCTTAGGATGTCTAAGACTTGGAAAGGGATTCCAAATAACTGTAGGTCAATCTCTACCATTAAGTCAATTTTCCCTACAATTTCCCTCCTTAATCCGTTAAAACCTTTACTATGGTATAACTTAGTTTGTTGTCAATTGCATCAACATCTAGCAGTTTAAGAGTATCTAGAGGGCATACATTAAGAGAGGACCCATTATCAATGAGGACTCTAGAAACAATCATGTTATTGCATTTTACCATTATGAAAAGTGGTTTGTTGTGTTGATTACCTTCTTCACCCAATTCTTCTATTGAAAAGCGTATCTAATCAATAATAAAAATGGAATTCACAATGTGTCCCAATTTGTTAGCAGACATTCCCTGAGCACCTTAACTTCCCTTAAAATTCTAAACAAGGCTTCTTTATGAGACTCAAAAGAGAGTAAAAGACCCATAAAGGAGATTTGAGCTAAGGCCTTTGATAATTGGTCCATGACTTTGTATTCATTAGACTTGATCATCTTTGAAAAGGTTGTCGGCCTTTCTTCTTCTACTTCTAGCTCTATGAATTTATTGCTTAATTCACTAGCTTCAAGATTTTTTGTGGTCTTCTCTTCAAGATTGTAGACCCTCCCTGACCTAGTGATTCCTCTAATAATAGAACTTGAAGATTTTTCTTGATTAATCACCTCATAATTAAATGGGGTAGCCTTATAAGTTTTGAGTGCTAAGGGAACATGAAAAGTATAATTCTTATGCTCCTTGTAACATTTTAGGAGTACTTGTTTAAAATCAGGTCCTATCATGTTAACCATTTGATCATTCTCCTTTTCATTTTGGGGGTTATCTTCCTCTTCAAAATTTGAACCCAACCACTTAAAGTAGGTTCTTCATGAATCAGCAATTGGATAGAGTAGTCAACAAAATAATCAAACTTCACCAAATGCTGCCCAAAACCTACCATGGGATCACTTGCATGCCATCTTTTTTCCAATTCTTTTTAAGTTGTTAATTTTTCAAACTTAGGAACCAGTATTTCTTGAATGTATGATGCTTAAATTTTTCCTTTCAATAACAACTAACAAATGGCTAACTTGGCTTGTACCCTATTGTTTAGGCTGACTAATTGTAGGAAGCTATTTTGTTGCAAGTTCCACGCTATTTGTTCTATTGGCATCCTATCTAAATCAATTTGTGGTTTAAGTGCTTCTAAGGTGATCATATTAATGGTAGGGCCATGATTGGGAAGTTAGTTATTGTTGACATTAGGAGTGGGTAGCTTAATGAAGTCTAACAACACTGCTCTTGCATCGATTAGATCCAAGATTTTATTTTTAAGTCTCCAGCACCTATCTATAGAATGTCCTACCTACCCCATACGGTATTCACATTTGAAGTTAGGGTCATAGTTTCTAAGTCTATCTTTAGTTGGGAATTTCAAAGCTAATAAGATTATCAACCTTAAAGCTAACAAAAACTTGGCTCAAGGGGATTGGGATACAAGTGAATTATCTAGGAGTTCTATTGATTTAGGGTTAGTTATTTGGTTGTGGTTAGATTGAAGTGTTTATGGTTAGGTTTGGTGTTTAGAAAGAAAGGTGAGGGATTAGCTGGTTGTTCCTATTGGAATTAACCATGCTAATGGTGCTTTCCTTTCCTTTGATGTTATTTAAATGTTTGGATGATGTTACTTTGGATGTTTCATTTACTAGTAATTTTCCAAAAGTGATAACATGCTCAATCATGCATCCTACTGCAACTACCTCCACGAAGCTTAAAGAGGTTTGCCCAATCAAGTGAGTGAAATAGGGTTTCTCTAATGTATTGATGAAGATGGATGTCAATTCCTCCGTAAAGATTAGAGTATTGACCCTCACAGCTTGACCCCTTCAATGTTAGGCATATTTCTTGAAGGACTCATTATGTTTCTTACGGATACTCCCTAAATCTTACACTGAGGGAGCAACTTCAATGTTGAATTTGTACCATTCGTAGAATGCCCCAACCAACCTTTCTCAAGTGTTGATTTGGTTGAGGTCCAATTACGCATACCAAGCTAAGGCAAGTCTAATGAGACTGTCTTGGAAAGTCTATACCATTAGTTGATTATATTACATATATTCACCCATTTTTCAAACATACAATCCGGTATGCATCTTTGGACATCCAGTGCCATTGTACTTCTCAAATGCTGGCACTTTAAACTTTTTAAGATAGGCAACGACATAAAAAAGCATTAAGTTAAAGATGCCAATTGGCTCATATCCATCTAGCCCTTCTAAAGTTTTTATTTTGTCAGCAAATTGATGATAAAGTTTTCTCTCCATCTCTTTCTGCCTTTCCTCCATTTACCTTTGCAGATTTTCAGGATGATACAAGATTTAAACTCCTGATTTTGGTTCTACATCAAATGTTGAATTGATCATAAAGTTGATTTCCTCATTAGGAGGTGGAATTTCAACATTTTTTTTCTTTTTGCCCCCCTAAATGGCCTTTTTGATTCGGTTGAGTAGATCGCAAGAGAGTAAGACTTTCCACCAAAAACTTAACTTGATCATTGAGATTATACATTATTTGTTCCAATGAGATCATTCTCTGATTAGTAGCATTGTCACTAGTGTTACTATTATTATTGCTTGACATATTAGCTTTAGAACGGGTGTTATATAGACCTCTTGTGGGGTTTTATTGTTTAGGCGCTATCTTGAAACCTGGTTAGATCAACACTGGAATCTTTTGTTAATGCAATTTTTTTTTTAATTTTTTTTTTTAAGAAGAAGATGAATACATGCATGATTCAAGCAGATGCAAGTATGGAAATTGGCAAATAATTGTTAAAGCGGAAAATTATTGAAATTTTATTAAAACTGCAAATCTTAAAGTTTTGGTTACATTGTAAAAAAAAAAAACAAAACAAAATAATGTAACATCTAATCGGTTTTACTTTCTTTCTTTCTTTCTTTCTTTTTGGCTTCTAATTCTTGTAAGGGCTTCCTCTTTTGTTCCTCCACTTGATTAGTTAAGGCTTCTAACTCTTTAATCTTCTTATGAGTTATCCTTAGTTTGGCTTCTAGAGCTTTATTCTTTTAGTGGGACTCTTTGAATATGTTCTTCCAGGTATTTACCTCAATCTCCACACAATCAAAGGGAACCTCCATTTAAGCTTGCATTTGTTCCATATGTAGGATATGTGATATTGCGAGCTTAGTAAATCCTTTTGCCAGTCTTATATAGTTGATTGATGATAAAGTCCCAAGCAGCCTTATGTTTTCCAACTTCACCTTCAAATTCACCTAAATCAATATTTGGGCTTTCAATATTTGGATTCCCACAAAGCCTTTATTCCTAACAGCTTAGCTATCTTATCAATAATAATCATGTTAGGGTTTTGATACTTGAATGTAATTGATTGTAGTGATGGTTTATGGACTATATCTTGAATAGTACCAAAGTGACTCACCACTGAATGTGGATGTAGAATGTATACCAATTGACCTCGATTAATGGAGCTACTTGAAAATTTTTGTACTTTAGGATGATTTTGTTGCAATTGCTCCATCTGATAGTCCGTAGGATGTCATCTATAGTAAAACTTTCAAGCATCTCAACCAGTAGTAGCTAAGGATGTCATCAGGTAACTCATTCTTTCTCCATAATGATGTGCCTAAAACCAAGATTAAGCACATACAAAACCAATTTGAAAGACAATCAAATATTGTCAATTAAACTAGTCTTAATCTCATGAACAATGACATCAATTTCCAATGAATGTAACCAATTCTTCAATTAGGATGTAATCAATCTTAGATCCAAATATGTTGATACTCTGATACCAAAAAGATGATGTGCCTAAACACACTTGAAAGCACATTCAAAAGACTTAAGAAAAACTATCTCAAGTCAAGGCAAAATCGGATAAAAAAAAAGGGCAAAATGACATGAACCAAGTGAAGATATGATGAAATCCAAATGTCCAATGATATAATTAGAATACCACACTGATAATACCTTCTAAAAACACCCTAATCTTATATAATCCACGCAAATAATCCATAATATGACAAAGAAAACCGTAAAAATAAGAATCCCTTTCCAATAGTGAATAACACGTTATCAAGGGAAATCTTCAAAGATGAGCTGAATTAGTTTGATAATTACTTCAAATGAGAACAAGAATTCGTGAATAACAACATGTATTTCTGACCAAGAATTATTTCAATTCAACCCTAGATATGACACACTAGAGAAGAAAAGAAATCACAACAAAATGAAATTAATATAACTCACAATTTCAAGATGTTGTACTTGCCACAATTTCAACTCTTGTGATTGAAATTAATAAGAGTTTGGAACCAAGGTATGAACCCTAATTCTCACGTGAAAGGAGGTGTATAATCTGCAAAATGATAAGCCTCTCCAAACCCTCTCTTAAGCAAGTATTTATACTTGCTACTCCTAGGGTTAAAAAGTGCTAAAAATTACAAGTTTGCCACTTTTAAGGTGGCTAACCCTAAATGAAAATTACAAGGAAATAAAAGTATCCCAAAACCAAAATACAACCAAAATAGTTCATAAAAGAAGAAATATATAAAAGAAATGGTCTTCAAGATTAGGGCCGGTAATGCGGGCCGTCTGGGCTGGCCCGCGGGTCATCGCGGGTTGGCTCGCACTGGCCCGCAAGGCTGGCAGGTCAGAAAAGTCGACCCGCCCCGCCCTGCGGGCCAACCCGCAATGACCCGCAAATTTTTTTTTTTCCTTGTGCAAAAAATTTAAAAAAAAAACCTACAACCAAATTGAATACATGAATTGATCTCATTTAAGCTAGCCACTACATGTGAATTAACCCTAGTGAACATCTATGCCACACACACATATATATATTGTACGCGTAATTTGTTAAATCCTTATTAGATTCATGCAAACATATAACTTAAAAATAAAAAAGATGCCCTTACATATAAGTATTAAAAGATTGAAGACAATACCAAAAAGTTTTTAGTATGAATAATTTCTCTATGGTGTTCACCCTCTCAATTATTTTTCGTACAAGTATGAATTCTTAATGACAATTCATTGTATTGACTAATGTTTGTAAGTTACAAATTGTAACAATAGTTTGTTGACGCAGTGCGGAAACGAAAACGAAACGAATCCGAAATTGGATTGGTTTCCCACAACAAAGAAACACTCTTTGATGCAAATCTAGTTGCGCACAACCCGAAATTTGGAGAAAATTCTCTCTCAAAGTGTATTCAAATATGATAGTAAAACGTAACCCTAATCTATCTGACAAAGGAGTATTTATATGACCCCGTAAAATATCTAAAAGGGGAAAATCTAAGCGTACACGTGGAAAACAAATAATAATAATGAAGCAAATAAAATTACATATATAAATCAATCATCACTATCATAATCATCAATAACTAAATTGGAGTCTCCTTTCGATGAAGTAGTCGCAGTCCCACCCACACTCCCATTGTCTTCTTCTTGATCTACAATTTATAAGATTACACATATAATTAGGAATACATTATATTAGGGTGAATACATTAAAAGAAATTATTGGAAATAGAACAAAAAAAAATTACCTTCACATGCAAATCCTTGTAACCAATTTCGTGTACAAATGAGAGCTTCTATATTGGATGGAAGCATAGAACTGCGATACTTATTAAGTACACGAGCGCCGATACTGAAAGCTGACTCCGACGCTACAGTAGTAATTGGAATGCTAAGCACATCGAAGGCCATGATAGATAAATCAGGATATCTCTGGCTTTGACTCTTCCAATGTTGTAACACATCCAATTCTGAGTAGAAGTCCATATCCATTACTGGCTCATCTAGATAAATATCTAAAGAAGATTTACCAGAACTTTGTACTTCTACTTGACGGTATCGGAATTCCTACATTATTAAGAAAAAACTATTTACATACCAATATATATTACAAAAAAAATTATTGAGGAAATAAAAAATTATTAAACTTACTACTAATGTAGCAAAATCAATCTCCAAGCCCTTTCCAGCTCTATGTGTTGCTGCTCCCTTACTGCTGCTACCTCCAGATATGTCTTGTGTTTGAGGAGATGATCCAACCTGATTGCTTCTACTTCTAGATATGTGATCTGTTTTGCTCTTCTCATATTCTCCATAAAGTTTATATAACTTGCTTTTTATATGAGCCATCTTCTCTTCACAAGTGAGGGGATCAAGTTTGTTAAAACAGAAGCTCAAAAAATCAAATTTCATTCGAGGATCAAAGATTGCTCCAAGTGCAAGGATAACACTATAATCACTCCAATACTTATCGAACTTCTGTTTCATTCTAATGAACATCTCCCTTATGACATGATCTTCACTATTTAAATTTTCATTGAGCAAGCATTCAATCCTCCATACTTGCAAAAAATAGTGGTTTGATGTTGGATATGATGATCCTGACATCAAATTGGTGATACTATGAAACGGGCTCAAAAACTTGCATATCTTTTCTGCTCTTTCCCACTCATCAATGGTTGGACAATATTTGTAATGACGATCATTCAATTGAAAGCAAGAAAAAGCACGTCGATACCTAAGTGCGCTATCAAGCATAAGATAAGTGGAATTCCATCTAGTAGTTACATCCAAGCGCAAACCGATATTCGTATCAATGTTGCCAACCTGTTCAACACACTCCAAAAAGTGTTTCATTCTACTCTCAGAACCCTTCACATACTTCACACTTTCCCTTACTTTGTGCAATGCTTCACTACTTACATCCAATCCTTCTTTAACGATCAAGTGAAGAATATGAGCACAACATCTAATATGAAAAAACTCACCACTACATAACAAACTATGTTGTAAATTCAATTGCTCTTTCAGAAAATCTTGCATACAATCATTTGCAGATGCATTATCCAATGTAAGGGAGAATATCTTCTTATCTATGCCCCAATCTTTCAGAAATTCAAATACTTTTTTCGACAACTCAAACCCTGAGTGAGGAGGGGGCATTTTAGAAAAAGCAAGAATTTTATTATTCAATTTCCAATTGGCATCCACATAATGTGCAGTCAAACAAATATATCCCTCACTAGTAGAAGCAGTCCATAAATCAGAGGTCAAGCATACTTTCCCTGGAATTTTTTGCAAAATTTGTTTCAAATTCTCCTTCTGAGTCAAATATAAATTCCAAACATCTGATGTAGCAGTTTTTCTACTGATTGGCTTATAATCAGGATTATATAGCCTTATAAACTGTGTAATCCTCCTATATTCAACAAATGAAAATGGCAAATCATGCTCAATAATAACCATAGTCATGACCTCACGAGCAAATTTAGGATCAGGTTTTCTTGATCTTAACTTCCCCGCATGATCAATTATCATATCACCAACATCATGATATCTAGGAATTTGACTCAAACGACACTTCTCTATATGTCGACGTAAAGATGAAGTTCCATGTGATTGTGTTCCAATCACATATTCCTTCCCACATGCTTTACACTTAGCCCTATTTTTAACATAATTCCCAATACCAATTTTTGTAAATAATTCCCAAACTTGAGAAGAAGAGCTACCTACTCGAGCCTTCTTACCTGCACGTTCTTCAGATTGAGAAGATCCTAGTTGTAGATTATCGTTATGCCCACCAACTTTAGATACATGATCCACATTAATAGGTTCCATTGGTTCCATTGCAGCCTCGTTACTTATAGGATCCATTCTGTAAATATAAAAAAAATATTATTAGTAGTAGTTAAATATATGTAAATAATTAAATATATAACCACCACCACCCCACCACCACCCTACTCTCCATTCTCCATTCACCATGCCTCCACCAGTGGACCACCACCACTGGTGATAAATCTATTTTAACTCTTATAATTGGAGATGATTAAGTCAATTTTTGAGATAATTGAGCGTGAAAATATAAGATTATGATGCTTAAAAAGGGGAATGCTTTGAAGAAAGGAAGTTACACGGTTTTACAAACGGCCGTGTGAAGGAATCAGGAGACTACACGGTTAGGATACACGCCCGTGTATACGACCGTGTATCAGCGTGGAAGAGTTTGTAGGACAGATCAGTACACGGTTGGAATACACACCCGTGTAAACCAACCGTGCATAGGAACACATTGAGGAGGACACACGGTTGAGTTACACACCCGTGTAGTCAACCGTGTATGAAGAACAAAGAAGCCAGAGGCATACACGGCTATTACAAACGGCCGTTTGGGATATACACGCCCAGAGTTCATTGAGTCAGAGAGATACACGGTTTTTATACACGACCACCACACCACACGGCCCACACCACGCCACACGGCCACACCACACCACACCACACGGCCAAACCACCAACCACACACAATACAGTAGAGGACAATAGTAGATAAAAGAGAATTGTTTTACCTTAATTAACGGCGTCTAAAAGGTGGCCGGCGGTGGTGGCACAACGTCGGTCTAGCTGCGGAGTATTGGGGGTGCACGGATGGTGGGATCTGGGGTGGGCTGCCAGCTGCGGCCTGCGTGCGGGCTGCGGTCCTGGAGACGAGGTCGAGGTGCACGGAGCCACGGACGGACGACGGCCTGCATGCAGGCTATGGAGTGTGAACTGAACTGTGCTGTCGTTGTGGTGTGGATGTGGACTGTGGACTGCTGTGGTGTTTGGTGTGTGTGTGTGTTCGACTTCTTCAATGTGGCGTGGCATGGCAATTTGAACCACACCCGTCGGCTCGGCGGCGTCACTTCAAGTCTTCAACCGGTCATCTCACTTCTCAGTCGGCGGCGGTGGTGCAGGGCATGGTCGTCATGTCGTCCTTGTCACGTCCTGCAGCAGGTCGTCGTACGTGCGTGTCATCTCAAGCCGACGTTGCCGTGTCGTGCTGTCGTGCAGTGCAAGTTGCAATTGCAACTGCAGAATCTGGCGGGTTGGCCCGCAACCCGAGGGAATTGCCCGCCCCGCCCTGCGGGTCAGATTTTTTTGGCCCGCCCCGCATATTTTTGCGGGCGGGGCGGGTCAACCCACGGACCCGCCCCGCAATTCCCACCCCTATTCAAGATGCCGGTCTTCTATAAGATCCATCGGCCCAGCTCATCGCCGGTTCAGGTTGGTCCATGGATAACCCACAAGCTGAGTCTGAGGGAGTTTATCCATTGCCTTATGAAATATGATAAGTGTGCTTGTTGGAAAACACAATACAAGAATAATAGAAAAGATGTTAATATATAAATAATTCCGGGATCGATCTGCTCAAAATGGGCCATCATCGCCAAAATTCGAATTCCTTTAGTTTTTGCCCTAATGATAGCTCTTGTTGGATTTTTATTCCTATCACATAAGATTTAATGAGATCAATTTGATGGGCCAATGATCGTTTAATCATGCTTAGCCCAAAGCATTTGATGTAGCTTACAAACCAGATTAGGATAAGGTTGATGTTACTTTTGAAGATGGCATGCCTTTTTCTCTTTACAAAATTCAAGTTGCAAATTTGTTCAGCTAAGAGAGCAAGAATATAGGATCTCCCTTCCAGAAAATGGGCCATTAACTCAGCTACCTTATAATCAATGTAGAAGACCCTAATAAGAAAAAAGAGAGTTCCAAATGCTTATAGTATATAAGCATGAACTCTATTTTGTTTATAATTTTTTGGGTCTCCATATAGGACATCTTTTTGATCTTCAACATCATATTGGGATCCAAACCATGTTTGCAAGTCTGTTAAACGGATGCAATGTCTATTACACTTTCCTAGTACTTCATTAATTACTGATTTACGGATTCCCAACAGCCTACTGAAAATGGTAGCTGACCCTGATTCTAAATTTGGTACATATACTCTGTTAGCCAGTGAAGGGCCTTAGAGGAGTTGAGTATATTCCTCTATTTTTTGTGTGATTTCATGTGGGCTAAGGAAAAATGCTACAGACTCTGATTTCCAAAAATGTACCACAACTTAAATTAGAGAAATGTTGGCCTCGATCTTCATGAGAGATAGAATTGGCCCAATCTTCTTGTTGATGTAAGCTTGCTCTTTGGAATGGTAAAGGGTAAACCAAAGATCCAATATGAGCTTTAGGTCTAGTGGTTTCTCAATGCTGGCTATCTAAAAGATTACAGGAGAAAATTACAACTCAAAATCTTTTGTTACAAAAGTTTCTAATTTACATTTCTCTATCTATCAAAAGTAGAAAATAAATAAGAATACATTACTAACTACAACATGACTTTTATAAGGAAAGTGCTTCAAAACTCTATTTGCAACTTTGTTTCATGCCACTTTAGTATTTACTTGTCAATTTATGATTTCATGTATGCAAAAGGTAGGTTCTAAAAGTTCCCAAACTCTGTAACCTCTCACGTTTTGAAAGAAACGAATAATGGGCTACATCAAAGTTTGAGTAAGGTAACTTATTTGGCCCTAAGAAGTGATTATTCCATTGCGCTCGAAACTTACATAAGGGCTCCTCTCCTAAGGTCCTAAGATGGTCTAGGTCTGACCATATATAACATACATTGAAAATAAAATAAATCCTAAATCCTACATAAATAAAAGTTAGTACAAAAATATAATAGTAACGATAATAAAAAATTCAATGAATAATCCTAAAAAATAAAATAAAATCTATTTTTTGAAGGTTTAAGTAACTAGCTCACTTTAGGATTCCCCAGCGAAGTCACCATCCTATCAAGCCTAATTTTTTTTTCTTTTTTTTTCTAATCTAATTTACACTAAACCTTATACTCATTTAATGTAAACCCTTGAATAAGATTAGAAAAAATATATATTTAAAAAAAGGGAATTGCCACCCGATTATAATTGGGAAAAATATCAAGTTAAAATTAATAGAGCAGTATTGATTCTAACTCAGTTAGGCAATTGATAAAGAAAAATTGCATTTTTTTTTTTTTAGAAAAACCAAAGATATTACATTCGGGGGGCTATCTTTTAAAACACTATGGTTAACACTTTAACCTTCCAAAATCAAATTTTATTTTATTTTATTTTTATAAAATATTTAACTAAAGAAAATAAAAAAAAATTATTATTTGAGGTTGCCTTATAGGTGTTGATATACTGGCTATTCATGATCAAACCAATTATAGTTCATATACATTCTAAATCGTTAGGAAAATTTTATTGATTTAAAAAAAAAAACCAAAAAATTAAAAGCTGAAGTGTCTAAGAAATAATTTTTTTAAAAATATAAATTTAAAATATATATATAAATTTTTAATCTAAAATGTAAAAAACATTTTTTTTTAAATCTAAAAATTTAACTTTTAAAAAAATGTCTTAGAAATTTATTTATTTATTATAAAAAAATATCATATTTAAAAAAATAATGTATATAAAAGAAAAATCTTACAATTTTTTTTTAATATCTTAAATATTTTAAAAAAAATAAAAAAAAAATGAAACACACTTAGAATTGAACGTTGGATGTGGAGGAGGAGAAATGATCTTCCGGTAGTGCTTCGGCTTATTGGGGACATGGGAATTGCACCGTTGAAGATGGTGTGTTGACCTTCCTATCTAGTTCAATCCCAGACACAATGGAAGGCCCCATAGGTGTTGATATACTCGCTATTCAGGATCAAACCAATTGTAGTTCATATACATTCTAAATTGTTAGGAAAATTTTATTGATTTAAAAAAAAAAACCAAAAAATTAAAAGATAAAGTGTTTAAGAAATAATTTTTTAAAATATATATATATTTTTTTAATCTAAAATGTAAAAAATATATTTAAAAAAATCTAAAAAATTAACTTTTAAAAAAATGTCTGAGAAATTTATTTATTTATTATAAAAAATATTAGATTTAAAAAAATAATATATATAAAAGAAAAATCTTACAATTTTTTTAATATCTTAAATATTTTTAAAAAATTAAAAAAAAAAAAAAAAGAAACACACTTGGAATTGGATGCCAAATGTGGAGGAGGAGAGATGATCTTCTGATGGTGCTTCAGCCTATTGGGGACATGGGAATTGCATGGTTGAAGATGGTGTGTCGACTTACCTAGCTAGTTCAATCCCAAATATAGTGGAAGGTGACTATCGAAAAGGTGATCGGCTGTAGAGCTTTAAAGTGTTGTGATTTAAGCTTTCCTCAACGTTTCTAAACTAAAGCAAGGTGCTTCCTAGGACGTTTAATGATGGGGAAACTAATGATGGTGATGGTTTCTCCTAAAAGTGGCTATGGAAGCAAATAACTAGAGAGAGAGAGAGAAAAACACAGGTAGAGAGAGAAACGAATGAAAAGTTTGAAATGAGAATGAGTTTCTGTCAATTTATGTTGTGGACGAAGAATTGAGGGCCTTATTTATATTGAAAAAGGTCGGATTAAGCATGGAAGGTGGATATTTGCAATGAATTTGATTTTTCAAATTAATGGGTCTTGATATTTATGATTTCAAATTCAATGCATTTTGGCTGTGAAAGATTGATCAAATTGTGTTCCTGATGATCTATCCTTTGTTTAAAATGTTTGTGGAAGCTTTGATTTTGTCCAAATTGAGCTAGATGTGCAAGAACAATATTTGCATAGAATGATTTTTTCCTATTTTCTATGCCGATTTTAGCTAATTAATTGAGTGTATTTAGATTGATTTTTAGCTTAGATGTATAGTAAGAAATGTGATTTTTGTGATTTTGCTATTAATTGGGTGAAATCATGAAGAAAAAAAGGTAAAAAAATGCTCTAAAAGTAGCCATCTATGAAGGAAAAACAAGCAAATCACAATTGAAGGAAGAAGATGAATAGTGAAAACGTGTGTTCAAAACACATTTTCTTAACTATTTGTTAGGAGAAAATGTGTTCTGAACACACTTTTTCTTATCTGTTTGCTAGAAGAAGAAAACATGTGTTCAACACATGTTTTCCATTGTGAAAAAAAATTTGCACAACTCGCACCTACCATGATTCTAACCTAGGACCATGGGGACTTTGCATACATGTATTTTTGTTAGGTCATTAGCCTGTGCCTCAATTTATTATGCAATTAAACTGCATTTGTTTCCTTTTTTAAGGAAAAAAAACAAAAATAAATAATAATAATAAAAAAAATAAAGAGGGAGCAAAAATTGCATGACTACAACACCAATCTTAACATGCTATAAAAATTTTCAATACAAAAACAAAAATGATACACTATGATCTCACTAGAGGATCCATAAAATTAGAATGTAGAGTTGAAATGTAGAAACTTAAGTTTTTATAACTAATATAAAATAGCTCTAAAAAATTATAGATATATTTACAATAGTCATAAAATACCTAAGATATAACATGGAAATAAAAAAAATCAATATAAATTTTAGTCATAGTTAACAATGAAATTTATATACTTGTTATACAGATAATCTAGTATAAGTTGTTATATTAATACATAAAATTACGATATAAGTAGTAGCACTAATATGAAATGCATTACAACATAAGTTATCATAATAAAATACAAAACTAAGACAAATCATTAGATCCTTTTCATTATCAAGATTGCTGGTAGCTCTCCCATCATTACCACCATCATCATTATCATTATTTTTATTGTCAATGCCAACATCATTATTTATATTACTACCAATGATATCCATCTCTTCTAATTGCATGCCTTCTAAAGTACTAATGATAACCATATCTTGTCTTGTACTTTTTCATTTTTTAATTCATTTAACTCAAATCGGTATAATCGATTAAAAATGCATAATCCTATTGAGTTTATGTGCATACACATGATTCCACCACGTTTATATAAAAATAATTTTATGGCTAAGTTAACTTGAAGAAACATTTTAAAATCATAAAATTGTACAATTGAATAAGTAAAATTGCAATTTTAACAATTATGATTATAATAACTCGCTATATGATTCACCTGAAGGATTTAAACATGGCCTAATTGAACAGCCTAATCTCTTACATCTATGTTGTATTATTGGAGTAGACTATAGACTTGTAACAAGAAGCTAATTGACAAAGTGGACATGGTAGGGCATAGTAGAGATATGTTTGTTGTTGCCCTTGAGTGTAGAGACAACTAAAAGGACTATCCATCAAGTGAAGGAGTTGAAGGAAGCTATGAATATGATCAAGTGGAAGGAGGATAATGTGACTAGCCATCTAAAGAAGAAGTGCAAGGGGGGTTAATGATATGAAGTGGACCCATAATCCTCAAGAGGTTAGCCACCATGTGGAGTTTGTGACTACAATTAAGTCACGACATCTTTGAAACCTTCACTAACTTGCTTCAATTGATCCTTCATGTCTCTCTACATAGCTTTTGAGACGATATGCTTCAAAGAAGTTCTAACTAAGAATGATCGTTGTGCTAATTGTGATGTAGGTCTACTTGAACCCACTCAACGAGTACACCTCAATCACATCCCCTACATTTAGATTGATCTTTAACCCAATTGTTGCACCATGGATGATTGCATAACAAAAACTGACTTTATTAATTATACCAAATTGAAAAAAAATTAAATACATAAATGATCCTTACGTGTATTTCCTTTGCTCTTAGGTTCATCTACTCTAGCAAATTCTAACCTATCCTCCTTTTATGTATAAATTTGAATATCTTTATCTTAGTCATCCCCTAAAACATAACAAAACATTAGAAGGAATTTGTGAAAAGTTTTGATATCAAATAAAAAATAATAATGAAAGCAATTCTTTTGTCTTAGTGATAGATGAATAAATGCACCTAACTATGTGGTGGTATAATAACTTATTCTAGATTTTCCTTGTTCACCTTCCAACAATTCTCTGATTGAAAAAAATCAAAATTATGTTAAATTATAGACAGTATAACTAGCAAAGTACGTAAGATTTAACTAAATTCTACTTCATAATGTTTATCGTTGTCCAAAAAGTCACATACTTTTCTTCCCTCGTGAGCTCAATGCTCAAAAGCTAGTGGTGGTACACCGCAATCAATCTCACCCCTTACTTTCTCAATATAGTTACGATAACCTATACTCTCATTGGTCTACGATCTCTACAAAATCTCATAAAGGACATTCCCCCATACATTATCATCTAGCTAGTAGGTACATGAAGCTTCTCTAATGATAAATGAAACATGAAGGTTACACTAAAGTACCCAAAAAAAAAAGAAAAGAAAAGATTAAAGAAAAAAAAAAACCAAAAACTTATTTCTAATCACCTTGCACATACTAGGTAAGGTCATCCAAGCTTGTTTGCCTAAATCTAAGATACATAAGGGGCCTCCAATCAATCCCTTAGTCTATGCTCTAGAAGTAGTTAGCAAGGATTTTCACTTGTCAATGCACCTTTCCCTAGAGGGATCCATAACTTAGGCCTATGTTTAATCTTTTTGAAAACTTTGCTCCATAGTAAATGCTTCTATAAATGCTCTTGAAAACCCAACTAAATCTGAGACACATAAGGGAATCTCTTACCAATCTCTCAATCTAAATTCTAAAAGTAGTTGTTTAGGATTTTCACTTGTCAATGCACCTTTCCCTTTAGGAATCCATAACTTAAGCCTATTTCTAATCCTCCAAAAACTCTACTCTACAATAATGCCTCTACAAATCCTACCATTTAGGAGGCAATCTAGCCATTTGAGCATCAATCGATCGATCTAAGGTGGTAGACTCATCATTCTTGTCATTGCTTCCATCATCTCCACTACCCCCATCCTCAGTAGTACCATCCTCATTCCCCATCACCATTAGTGTTCAACTACTAATCATGGACTAAAAGTCTAAAGCATATCTCTTGGAAGAGAAGCATAAAAAGCACTTATACAAGAAATCCAATCAGATGTGTATGAACCAATACATAAAAAAAAACAAAAAGATTACATTATAATGTACTTTGTCTCTACTAAAAATGATAAATAATCATCTTTGAAAAGATGAAAAAAGTGTTAAAAAAATTTAAACCATCTATCCGATTTGAAAAGTATGACTCAATTGGTGAGATTAACAAGTAATTTTAAAGCAATTATAGTATGAAACAATTGAGCCTACTAACCACTACCACATATGGGTTATTCATTGTTATTACAATCAAAAGAAGATCCATCCATTTGTTCTAAACCACCCTCCATGTGGATTGAAGCAATCTTTTCCTTTAAAGTAAGTATCTACACAAATTCCTTAGGTTATAACTCATAAGTATACATTTACGATCATCCATCTAGCTTAGCCCTTATCATAGCTAATAATCCATACTTAGAAAACCCTCTTTTAAATGTTTTTTTATAACCAATACCCTTCATCAATTTCAATGAATAAAATAATGATCATCAATTTACATACTATGAATTTATGAACTTTAATAACATTACAATGCGGCATTTCTCTAACAATAGTAAAAAATGAAAACCAACTAGTGATAGATATCTTTTTACATTTTAAAATGTAGAAAATATATTCATATGATTATGATATTGTTTGGTTGATGGAACTAAACAGCACAAGGAGAATGGGACAATATTGTATAAAAAGAACAATACAATATAATTATCTTGAATCACATTTGGTTTGTACAACACAAGATGCAAATTTTTGTGGTGATATCATGTTAGGACTATATTTAGGTTTTGATATTGTACTTAATTTTTTCAATGAAATAAATTTTGTATACTAATAGATATATGATACAATTTTATTTTATTTTTTTGGTTTTTGTCTAGTATTTGAGATCTTTTTTATCCAATGATTTGGTTTATTATGCAAACCAAACAAATATTAAAAATTTTGTTCAATCTAGTACCTATAAGTCATAATTTTGTTAAGTCTTTAACTACATTAGCAGCTTAAATCCAATATTGTGTTTTGCAACCCCTGATAAAAGTGGTAATAGAAGAAAATTGTAAATAATCCTTAAATTTTGACCTCAATATGCATATATTTCCGAGCTTAATGTCTATTTTGACACTTGTATTAGCAACATTAAATGAAGTTTCCTTTCCCATCCAATAAAAAAAAAAAAAAAAAGCATGGAATTGAAGTTTAGGGCGTTTACAACATAATAAGTTTGGAGTTTATTAGCATATTTTTTTTATTTTTTAAAGTTTAGATAGTTATATAGAAATCTTTTGTAGCTATTTGTTATTCTATAAAAGTATAAGGATGTTAAATTACATTTTTAAGTTTAGGGGCGTGTCCGTGCTGATGTAAAAAAATTTAAAGGTTATTTCTAATTTTTCCTTTTTTTTTTTTGCTCATATTTAAATATGAATAATGTAATTAAAGGAAATTGATGTAAATTGTAAATATTTCCTTCTCATATCCGCTATAGGTAAAGTAAAAGAAAAAAAAAATACAAACAAAATAGTAAGCAATCTAAATTACCCCTGAAGATATAATAAGGTTTCACAAACACCTCTTTTTACTATTTTTATTTTTTTTCCCACTAAGAGAGAATAAAATTTTACTGTTCATTGTGTCATTGTCTCTTTTCCTTTAGTTCAAAAAGACCTTTTCGCCCCGGCCTCCATATTTTCCTATTTCCCCAAAAGGTTTATCCAAAACTTATGGATCTGGAAATTAATTTCCTTAATGCCAATGGTAAGTTGAAAATCATGTGTTATTATCCTTTTCAGATCAATGTGTCAATTGTTATTTAAGTAGATATATTGTTAGATCTTTAGTTTAATATAAACACTATTACTATCCAACACACATTATAATTAATCCTTTTAATTGTAATATTTGTCACGACAATTTCAAGAACAAAGATGGCGTTAAAGCAGAAAACATAGAACAACACGTATTAAGTTATATAATGTCAATGACAATGAGCTCGGCACACCTTAATTAATATAAACATAATACACTATGTCATTATATACTTGACATATGAAATCCAAAGGTAAATTTTAATTGTCTACTTTATTATCTCATTATTTGACCCTTTGTTTTTTTTTTCTCCTCTTTTTAATTTATCAATGGTGCGCATTCTTCTAAGTTATAGAAAGCTTATTCTTATAGGCTATGATGCAGAAAATTACATTAGAGATGATGAATACTTGAATCAAAGCATAGATAGAAAACAAAAGATTTTAGCAACATAAAGAGATGAATGTCACTATTTAAATTCGAATCTAAACTTCGATTTCTGGGAGGTAAAGGAATCGACATGTAGTAAAAAGAAAATTAAAGAATAGAGAATTGAAATTTTGGTGGAGAAATAATTCTACAATTTTTTTCTCTGACCAAGGAAAAAATTAAAAAAAAAAAAAAAAAAAAAAGGTTACGACCAATTCATGCCACATGGTCATGCAAGAAAACCTGGTTGGTTTAATCTTATGAAACGCCTTCCTCGTACTCGAAAATTTTTATGTAGCTTAGCTAGGCTAGCTAGCAGCTAGCTCTCCTCCGACGAAATCAAACTAACTCATATGTTTCTAGCATCCAGAATCAAATGCTGCCTAAAAGTTGCAATGAACGACTCCACTCTCTCGTTCAATTCTTCATCTGATAACCCACTCATCATCTCTTCTTCTTCAACTTCTGCTTCCTTTTCTTCGCTCATCATTGTAACGCTATCTTCTTTCTTTTCATTTCTCAAAGCCGTAGACGCTACTGCTTCTTTGATATCACTCTGCATTGCCTTAATATACCCATGATTATTAGAAGCTTGATGAGCATGGTCAACAACCCTTTTCTGATAATGCTTCCTCTTCCTCTTCTCTTTCTTCACCACCTCATCTTCAGACTTGGCCTGTTGGGTTTTGCACAGTGCGGTCTTAGAAGATGACATGGATGTGAACATAATGGCTAGGAGTACTAGGTTTAGTACTAGGAACACGTACATATGCCATTGCTTGGTCAAGAACACCGTTACAAAAGCACGTTTTAGACATAAAGCTACAAGAGCTGTTCCTGCTGTGAACAAAATTGTGGGTTTGTAGTCATCTTCAAGATCTGATCTCAGCAGCTTCTTCTTTTCTTCCATGGGGAAAAAAAAATTGAATAGAAAGGAAAGTGAGTTTTAACTTAGGAAGAGAAGGGAAGAAAAGGGAAAGGGAGCATGTGAAGAGAAGCCTTGGGAAGATAAAAAAATATTGAGATTTGAGGATGACTATAGGGTATAGTCCACAGAATGTAGCTTATATACTTGTCATTTCTTTATTTTTGGCTTAGGTTATGAATTAATATAATATGAAGTTGGACTTGGAGGGGCAAATAGGGGAATATAGAAGTACGTGAAAGATGATGAGTGTTTGGGGAGAGGAGACATTCAGACATGCTGTCGCTGCACGGGGCAAAGACCTTGGTTTTTGCAATAAAGCAATCCAATCCAAGCTTGCGTCGTTAACACGATGCCTTTTCTTTTTTCCTTGTCTTGGAGGGTTTCAAAATGGATAAAATATGGATTATAGAAACAAATTGCTGGCATGGCATGAGTTTGAAAGATTAAATGAGTAAACTTCCCGATTTTAATATTACAATGCTATCTTGTGTAATATGTAATAGTTACCCATAAAAATATGAAAAAAAAATTAATACTTAATATGTGTTATTAAAATATTTACTTGTAGACATTATTATTGATTTTTTAATTGTAAATCAGTTTTTAATTTATATAACATATTGCATGCAAATTTAAAATTACATGAATAAACATATTTCTATTTTATTTATCTAATTTAGATGATCAACTACTTGAAATGCAAACATAAAAAAAAAAATCTATTTTCATACACAAATAACAAAAGATACAAAATATAAGTTTGTTCTTCCTCTAGAATAAAATAGGCTATGTTCCACTCTTTTTCCCTACCCTTCAAAGGAACAAAGAAAGATTCATGTTAACAAATGCTTTAAGACATTGTTGGCAAGTCAAGAGAAAAAATAATCATCTTCTCAAAATTGATTAAAAAAAATTCACAAAAAAATCTATATAAAATGCAAGTTAATTCTTTTTTTTTCTCCTCAATAAATGTATCTGATATTAAAATGAGAAAAAAAAAATCGTCAGTGTATGCAATTATGCAAGATGATATAGTTATCTCATTGTCTAGGGTTTCGAGATATTTAGGTAGGATAGAGCTAAAAATGAATGAAGTTAGATCCAAACCACTTGAATAAGTTTTGGTACTTACACAAGTTCAATATGAGTTCAATTAAGTAAAGCTCAAATTCAAGCTACTTGTAATTTATTAAGTTGAACTCAAGTTTCAATCTATTAAACTCAATGAATTTAGAAGTCTAATTGAGTTGGAATTAAACTTGAACATAATATCAAGGTTTATAAACTCTAATCCAAGTTGAACCTTAATAATAACTTAATTAGAATAAACATATTTCATTTTTAAAAAAAATAAAATTCAATAAGTTTAATCTAATCGAATTTGAGCTCATTGAGTAACACTTCCAATGAACTTAAACTCAAACAAAGCTCATGATTTTTTGTGTCAACTTGAGTTCAAGCTCAGTATGTTCCAACTTGATTCAATATATTCATAACCATAGACTGAGAATGATTTATAATTACCCTAATTATATGTCTCCACAAAAGAATGGAATGTGACCTGAAATTCTAACATTTTACCTCTTAAATTCTTTAAACCAAGCCATATTAGAGTTTGTTTGGAAACTCAAGAACATTTGTTTTGGGTATGCTTTTGATTTGTGCGTGAAATTGAAAAGGTGCATTTCCTTAAACTAGGTCAAGAATAGATAGCAATACAATACATGCAATAATAAAATGAGATGAACATGATATAATTAAAAGATATAGATATAGAGACAAAATAAAAATTAATATAACACTATTTTGATAGGATCACGAAATAAATTAGTTATTTATAGTGTATAATTGATTTGATAATCTATATCTTTACAATCTTACATATCCTATAAAATTGAATATAATTTATCTAGCTATTACATGTAGGTTTAAGATGGTTTCTATTTCAATATAACAGTAATTATCATTTTTTAAATTATCACCGGGGAAGGAGAATGTTTCATTCTCATTTTGATGTGCATGTTATCCAAATTCAATCGCTTAGAACTATGAACTTCAAATGGAGAAAATGGAAAAAGCGTGGGGAGTATTGGCGGAGAGTATAGAGAGATTGCAAGGACAGGTTGGGCTCCACAATAAGTGAGCCTGAGGATGAGCCCCTTTAACTTTTACCGAAAGCAAAGCAAACGAGCAGACTTCAGCAGAATGTCTGGCAGAGTGCAAAACCTAAGAAAGTGAAACGTGACTGCCCATGGCACGCCTGTCCAACACCAACACCAAACCAGGTCACACGAAAATGACCTTAACTGTCAGTTGATCAGATAAAAAAAAAACAAAAAAAAAATTCGTACATTTACTTCTTCTTTTTTTTCAGGATATGCAATGATTGTGTTCTTGAAATGGAAAATGATAATTTATACATAACCTCAGCCTAATGCGTCCTCCAATAACGTGGACTTGAACCGCTGATCACTCTCTACAAAATACTCGGTGTTTAAAACTTATATTCTAAAATTTCAGCTCGAACTGTGCTCTAGAAGGTCGACTGACCAAGTGAATCTAGTTGTAATTTGCACGGGAGACCATAGATGACCCATTTAGTAAAACATTTTATAGTATACTTTTCGAACCATGTACACCTACTCTTCTTAGTCTTACCTTGAATCTCCATGCTTTCTGGATAATTTGATCGGTATGACTTTTACCTCTGCAATATTTGATTTTTCAAGTTAGGCCGAGTTTTAGGAACAATCCCTGAAAACTATCAAAACTTAAAAATTGCAATTGTCCACTTCCAACTGTTATTCTGAATAGCTGTGCAATATCGGATCCCTGAGTCTGATCTGACCATCTAACATGTTTCACTGCTTACTCTCTCTCTCTCTCTCTTGTTCCCTTTTTTGTTTGCAAGTTTAGATCCCCAGATACCCTCTTAACACAAACTGATCATTCAAGATGCTGATTTTGAGATGGATAGAATTTTTCATTTAGTAGAACCCCTTCATTTAATAAAAAATTTCAGAGAATCATCCTTTCTGTTCTTGTCTATGCAGTAAAAAAGCTGTCCCTACCCCTAGCTGTGCCATTCCACTCAAAACTCTAATCATGCTCCATGTTCCCATCACTACATAAAGACTTAAAAGTAGTCCCAGTTATGAGCAATTGGTGTAATTTTGTTTCCTGCAGTGGAGTCAAGGCTACAAGACCTATTGAAAACGTCTTCCTATTGCCATGCCATGGTACAAGAAGAGTCCCATAAACATATTCCACTTTTTTAAGGCAGACGCGCACATGCTAGGCAGGAGAAGGGCAACCATCATAAGACCGTGTTTGATGACTTGTTGCCATTCTCCCAAAAGCCAGGATTCACGCCAACTCGGAATATAATTCGTCTAGAAACTAATCAAGTACCTATCCTTGACTTAAATTCAATCAATAAATCAACAACTAGAGCATCTTCTCCAGTCACAATGGAACCATCTGTTATGAAGGTATATTTTCTCGAATGCAAGCAAAGCCAATCTGACAAAAAGGTGTATTTGAATGGTTCTGCATTATTATCTGCCAAATTGTGAAGGTGCTACTGAAAGAGAACACAGGGAACAGCGCGCAAGCATCTAGGTGCCATCTTGTATAAAGATATCAGCATTGAGATTGAACGTCTATATCGGTAGGAAAATCTATCACCTTAAATATGCTTGATTTAGAAAAGCACTATCATCATCTATACAAGAAATTGAGAATCCTTCAACTCTTAGAAAGTTCTTACGAATATAATTAATAATCTCGGTCCCTCCCTCCCTCCCTCCCTCCCTCCCTCTCTCTCTCTCTCTTAAAGGTTAGCATTTCCCGAATCACTGTCAGGCTCATAGACTTTGAGCTCCAACCCTTTGCATTACCATCTTCTTTCAGACAAAGCCAGAAGCTGCACAAAATGTGACAAAGATATGAGATAAGATAGTTCTGTTTTACCAATTACCATAACAAATCCACCATAGACCAGAGAGCTACTAAAAGCTCAGCCACCAACATAACTTCATTATCAAGACACTAATCATTTATCTTTCCACAGCTTAAACAGTTAATGGAACAACAATCTTATTGCAGGGACTAATTGCTATGTCATTCCTCAGGTACAATGCACATTATTTCTAATAAAAGTGTAAATCAACCAATCAGACAATGCAACAGCAAAGATTTTTTCGGTAATTATGCAAAAGTAGGATAGTAAAGCACAGCAATGTCTCAGAAGGTTCTTTGGTTTAATTATTCGATAAATAATTCTAATAAGTAGGACACTGGATAAACTTTGCTGTATATTGACGGTTGTAAATTCTCCCTATTAATGAATATTTTCTTATCCAAAAAAATAAGTAGGACACTGGAGCTGCCTTTTTGCACTACTCAACAGGCTCAACAAAGACAAATAAGCTTATGCATTTTCACCCACAACAGTGTCATGTATAATTTATTTTCATTTTAGGGTAAATTGCAGGTATACACTTTTATGTTTCCTCTATGTGCACTTAATCCCTTAATTTTTGAAATTGAAAGATTAGACCATCAAATCTTTAAAGTACTTTGTGGTCCCTACATGACTATTTTGCTTTTAAAAATTAATAAAAAAGTATTTTTAATATTTTTTAAATGTTTTATCCAAATGAAAGATGGAAAAAAAGGGCATAAAAACATGTTTTCTAAAGATTTGGGGTCTAAGCACTTAATTTCAAAGATTAGGAGATTAAGCACACATGAAGCAAACATAAGAGGGACTATTTGGAATTTAACCTTTATTTTAAGCAAACTTTTCCTTAAATATATGATACAAGCAACCCAAGAAAGGTAAAGAGGGCACAGAAGAAGACCAACCTGACGAGCAACTTGAAATAGTCGCCGATTGTCTCTCGATGACTCTTTCAACATACTAGATTTCTTTGTCTCTACCATTTCATCTTGCATCTTCCCTGTGCTCCTCTTCACAGTGCTCTTATGAAAAGCGTTGTTTTCATTGGTGCACATAGTAGATAGTTTTGTCTCTCTCGTCTCATCTAGCATCTGCTCTGCCCTCCTCTTCAAAGAACTCTCATCAGGCACATCATTTTCATTGGTGCAGACAGAGGATTCCTTCTTGCGCTTCCTTTGGAACGTGTATTTGAAAGACTTACAGCTAGCACTTTGTCCGGAATATTCTGTACCATTCTGGACCATTTTCTCTTCTTTCAGAATCACTGGTAAATCTGAACTGGATGCAGAATATTGAACAGCAGAACTTTCTGCAGCACCATACTCTTGATGTTCTGATTCAACTTTCTCCTCTGCATTAGTGGCCACAGGATCATCGAGAGCATCAACAACAGCAGTACCATTTGATGATCCCGGTATCGGATACTCATCAGCTTTGACTGATATTGCCCTTGGAATCGGATCACAGGAAAACCTAACTTCTTCCTTGTTTTCATCTACATTACTGCCTTTGCCATTATTTACTGGATAAGATTTACACGAGGAAACAATAGCTGGTTTAGGGGGTGCATTTCCTTGCTCATGAAAAGGCATGAACATGGTAGGAACACACTTCCTTTTCCTTGCTTCCATTTTCCTCTTTCCCTTGAGGACAACTGTGTTTTTCCCAAAAGAGCTGCCTCCAAGATGCAACTTTTCTTGTAAATCAAGGGAGTGTATCTCTTTGTTCATAGAGCAAGCAGTCCACTTATTTCCACAACCAACACCTCCATTAACTGCAACAGTTTCTTTTGCTGGAACCTTTCTTCCTCGATTCATACAGGCCTTAATGTAGGGTTGAACTTTTTTACAAGGTATGTTTTTCCTTGTTTCAACTTTTCTACTTCTAGGAAGGGGAAAGCCAAGGCATTCTTTATCATTCTCCTCTTTTTCCATTAGCAAGCATTTCTCCTCCTTTCCATGTGGTAATTCTCCATCGATTGAGTGACTTTCTAAGGCATGTATTCTTTGGGTGAAACCATTTCTATATAGCTCATGCTTCTTGCTTTTCATGATCATGGTGGCCAAGGTAGCATTTTGTCCCTTATTACTCCGAGATGGTGTCAAATCTTCAGCTTGGTTCTTGTAATTGCAGCGGCTTTCATGGATTCTTCTATATGAAGGCACATCCATCATTTCATTAGCAGTCACATTTTCCAACTCTGAATCTGAAGAATATGGTACAATTGGCTCAAAAGAATGATCATGGTCCACTGAAGTCTCTTCAAATGAATATACATTTCCTTCAGCACCCTCTCCATCAAAAGTGGAGGCATGACTCTCCTTCAGCTTCTTCAACTCATCCTTTACATTTTTCAACTCCTTTTTGAGGTCTGATATTACATCCTGGGCCTCTAGAAGCTGTGCTTCAAGCTCTTTAATTTTCAGCTTCTGAGTCTGGGAGATTTTATCAGCTTCAATTGTCTGTAGAGACAGCAACGTATCACTCCACTAAGTAAAATATCCATCTTCAAATAAATTGATTATGAAGTTTCAGATAGCCTAAACAAATGCAGAAGTAGAGATCCCTAAGATCTGTTTATGTCTGCAGTAGAAATATGCAAACACAGCAATAACTATGCAATTTATAAGCACACGTTCAAAGGCACAATCCTCTCACTAAAATTTTCTATTACTCATTGTCCCCCGGAGGTCGAGAGTATCCCAATATATCAAACGACATATAACATTTTTATTATAACAATTTTGAACAAATTTACTGCTCCATTTATGTAAAATATCCAAAAAGAATAACATAGAGCTACATAGGTATCTCTGTAAATAGAGTATGAAGGAATATGATAACCTGCTTTAAAATCATAACTCTAAGTTAAACCACAAAGATCCGCTGACAGCTTGTGAAATGTAATAAAATAACAAAATCATAAACTGACACAACTACACAAGCAGATGAAACTGCCAATATACATATCTTCAAAAAGGGAAGCAGCAAGGCCCTGATCTCTCTTTTTTAAGGGAAAATGTCATTAGCTCTCATATATTTCGAGCATCAGGTAAAGTTCTGTGGTTAGACTACAGTATAAAATCAGCTCAAGCTTTTCCCCATAAGTATAGAAAGAAACGAAGAGAACTTCTAAAGGATTGTTTGGAAGCAATATCATCCATAAGAGAGGTTAATCAATAGTTAGAGATACTATTTAAAATTTAAATGGAATTATAACAGCTGAAAGCTTGTATCAACTGACTATAGACACTCTCCAGTTGTATTTGACAAGTCAATGGAAGAAGGGAAACCTTTCATAGAAAAATATGATCGTAATATGAAGGGATCACACTAATGTTTCTGAGTTCATTTTAATCTATTTATGTGGAATATAAACTTATTCAAAGACAAGGCACATGTACCAGAACAATGCAATGTAAGGAATGAAGACAATGTTGCGACAGCAAGTACACTTCTGACCATGGATCACTTTCAACATCTCAAATGCATAGCTTTCATGTTGAATATATACTTTTTCTAAGGAAATTTAATATATATACATTAGACATTAAGGTGCCATCAATCAGTTATTGGGTATTACAAATTAGTGCGGTAATTTTTCTTATACTGAAGATCCTCATGATTCTGCACCATTAATAAATGCTACAGCATCATCTATAGAATATAATGGCATTTTGACAGGACAGAAGGAAAAATATCATATTTGGAGATGGCTTGTGGGTGTGGGTATTCAAGACCAGCTGTGACGTGCACTCATGCTCCCAAGCACTGAAAACCCTTCATACCAGATTCCCACAATTGATGTTAAAGCAAACAACCAGTTAAAACAAGATGATAGCAAACAAAAAGATGTTATTTACAATTATCTCTGGGATCATAGTGCACACTGAATCACATTTAAGCAATGACTTGCATTAACATGTTTCAAAAAAGAGGACTGTCCATGGAATTTAGCACCACAAACAAGGAAGCTTGCTTCCTATAGAATTGAGAGATTTACATGCTATGGCTAATGATTAAGGAAGGCACTACACCATGGAGAAGCAATGTTGCTGGTGTGTTATCTCTTTCAACAACAGCTTTTGTGTCATCACATCAGAACCAAAACCGCACTCACAGTTCCTTTTGTTTTCTTTTCTTTTCTTTTTTGGGTAAGTACACAGCTGACGGTGCTATCATAAGTGAATAAACCTGCAGCTCCACCTCTGCCTCATAGAATCTATTAGTGAACTGCCTCTCTACCATCCAATTATCAAGTCTGTCCACATCTTGAGAGAGGCCTTTGCAGACTGTTTATTATGTGTAGAAAGAAACTCCCACATGTAGGAAGCATACACCAGAACCTTCACATATAACTCACAAAATTCTCTCTTTCGTAGACGTTCAAGAAACAGCCTAGGTCAGATCCTAGCTATCAAGGCATTACGTACATAGGTCAATTTAGCTGTTGATTTTACAGGTGTTTCTTTTGTTAACAAGAATGTGGAATAATCAGCTTGTCTTTCAAAACCATATCGCTGTACTTTTAGTTGATTTTTCAAATACAAATTATGCAGCTAACAAAAAAAGAAAGGTAAGACGATTGTTTTCCTTTTCTGGTAATCACATAAACTAAGAAGGTCTGAAAAGAGGAAAAAGAAGCATTGGTTACAATCTTTGTGGTCCTCAATGGCTTGAATATCACAAACTCTATTAAGACCAAAGTGAACAGAACAGTGATAGCCCAGTCCCTCAAACCACAATATGGGTTTCTAATTAGGCATTTGGAACTTCAGCATACCAAAATGCAGGGCTTATATAGGCAAAGGAAAATTGAAACAGATAAAGAACATGAAAACAAAGTAAAAGGTCTAATAGCACTGTTCAGCCAGATTGAAGCTAAAATTATCTCTAACTGTTGATATATCCATTTGATTATATCAGAAAAATCTGCATGTTCAAAATGCTAAACAAGTATATTACATGACATAAGACAGCTCAGGATGGTAAATTGCATAATATCTACTGTGCTATATTTCTCACTGCCATTACTGACAACCCTTAATAAGACTCGAGGTAGTTGCAAACATGTTCAATCATCATCAGCACTCTGACTGTTGCAACATCTGCATTTTGACTTCTCTATCAAACAACAAACTGAGAGTTCGCCAACTTACTATATACTATGATGAAATAAAAAGTTCCAGTGATATAATATAAGGGTAAATTTATCCAGCACCTCAAGGTTCAATAGGGTCAATTAGGCAGCATAAGAATTCTTTGCAGAGAGACAGTCTGAAGATATAAACCTTTATTGCCAAAAGCTTAAAGGACCCAGAGCTATACTAGCTTACAGATTTATTTCCATCTAGTAGACATGCAAAAACTCTCTTTCTATCACAAAGAAGTTCTGAAAGCATCGTGAGAGCAGAAGCAAGACAAATCTTAAGATTAGAAGAGAAAATCAGTAGAAGTTCTCTGCCAGAGAATTAGCTCGAGAGGTGATTATCTATGTTACAGAGAGTTTTATAATGTCTTTTTTTCTGGATAAAAGGTCAGCTTAAAAAAGGCTATAAGCATGAAAAAATTTATAATGTCAACAGCCTCAAAACTCAATACATAAAATAAAATGCTACATGATAAGTTAAAGGCTGCAGCGGAGGTTGTGAGGATCAAGGTATAAAATACTTTGAAGAATAAGCAATATGACCTTTATTCACCAGTAACTAGAACTACTGTAAAAGATTGAGCCACATATTGTATCTGCACTTACGACCAAGTTGAACTGAACATTACATGGACAGATATTGATGGTAAGAGTTATCATAGCCATCCAAGAATATCCTCTCAATTCCTCACTGAATGATGTGAACCATTTGAGTTATGTTTCAACGTTTCTTCATTCAAACAGAGAATAGTCTTATAAACAATAAACAAAAAAGAAACAGTAGATGCTCTGACATGTACACGCAATTCGGAACAAGAACTCAGACAAACATTTTGGATGTAAAATCATTTCTGTACTGGTAGACAGAGTGGTAAAACACACAAGGACTATTGCGGAAATGGTGCTTAATTTGATGATTCAGTTTCTATCTTTTCTAACCCTCTCTCTCACAAGGAAACCACAAAATAATTGAAAGCATTGAATATTCTTTTAAAAATCAATCATTAGCACCAAAGTCCATCATTTTTACAGGCAACAGACAAATCTTCAAAAAGATATATAATGAACTCAATTGCCTTCCAAGATAAAGCTCCTCCATATTTCATTGGAACAGTTTACACAACAAATGGATAACTTCAGTCATAACAACAAGAAATACAACCAAAAGCTGTAACTGTATTTTCATTAACTAAAAGCCATAACTCCAGGAGGACTGCTTCATTCCTCCTAACAGAAACGCAAGAGCATTCACATTGATAGATGATACAATTCTACAACCACAAGTCAAACTGCAAACAAGCACAAGACATTATGTAACATCATAAATTGTATTGCACCACAATGCACCTCGAAATTTTCTAACCAGACCACCAATAACCTAAACAAGAAAGAATAACAATTCTTGACAAAAACCCAATTAAAACCTCACTCATTTTACCACTATACACAAATTTGAAAAGAATAAATATCTGATGACTTGAAAACTCTAAAATTTCAGAAACACTCGAATATCGGCCTCAAAAATTCAAGAAACAACAATCACCAAACTACCAGTCTCATAATCTTAACCAAACACACGGAATAGAAAAGAACGCAAAACTAAAAACATCGGAAACGTGGAGAGAACCTTAAACGGTACCTTGATATCGATCATTTTCTTTAATCGGAGCAACATTCTCAAAGACTCTTCTTTTGCAACAGTGAGATCGTGGTGAAAGCGAGCCGCTTTTTGCTCCGAAGCCATTACACGAGCCGCCGCTTCTTTCGAAGTGTTCAGTATGATCTCCGCGTAAGCTTTCTTCAACGCCACCATTCTCTGTTTCATACCGAAACCAAAAAGGAATAAAGAAAAAAGAAAAATCAGTAGTCCTTTACCATGTAATTTGAAATTCAATAAAAACATATAAAAAATGTGAAGTGCAGTGAAGTGAAGAAGCGAGTGAGTGTGAAGTGCGTGATTAAACCTAACCTCGGTTTCTTCCATAGGTTAAGGTTTTTGAAGTTGGGAATGGAGGTTTTTGAGTCAGTTCGTGTCTTCAACGAGAGAGAGAGTGAGAGAGAGAGAAACCTGAAACCTGAAACCTCCGTGTCTGTTCTGTTAGGAGGAGCAAAATAAAGGAACCTGTGTGAATTTACTAGATTGCCCTTTAAGGGTCTCGGGTCAACGACCAGTTTAAAATATTTGTAAGACTAGTGTTAAGGTGTAGCACTTAGCAGCTAGGCATTGGTTTGTTAGGTTAATATAAGTAATCAAATTGTTACTATGTTTTGAGCTTTAAATTTGACTTATTATTCAGGGTTATTTCAAGCTAATTTTACATATCTTATATTTCTATATAGCTTTACTAAAATTTCTTTATTTGTTGTATCATAGCTTAAAAGTTAAATATCGATATTTTAGGTTAATAGTAATGTTTAAAGTATTATTGTATCTTGAGTTTTAAAATAGATTTATTTTTAAGGTTATTTTCTCATTGTATTTAATAGTTATTTTAACATATTTTTAGGGTACCTTTCATTATATTCTCTCTCTCTTTTTTTTTTTTCCTTTGATGTTATCCATTAAAAAATAATTCCCAAATCGAACCTTTCAATTTTGAATACCTCGGTTCCCAATTCCCATCCATCGCTATGTCGAACGAAGACGAAACGTTGAAAATAAGTCCATTCCAAGTTCCGGGATTGTTTATTTTTTGTTTATATTTTATATATATTTGATTAAAAATTAGCATTTGAATAAACTATTTAAATTATATCTGATTTATTTTTATTTAAAAATATAGTTTAGAGATTTTTTTTTTTTAAGAATACATATGTAATTGTATTGTTATATTTTTTTTCTATCTAAATTTTATCTGATTCTGAATTCATATCTGAATAGATATAAAATAAATATCAAATAGACAAAAATAAGATAAATGAAATAAATAAGAATTCATCCAAAAGATGTTATTGCGACATATATATCTATTGAATCGGCGTTTGCATCTTTTTGTGCCAAAGTGATTTTTAATCTGCAATTTTAATTTAATACTCACCCTTTAGTTAGTTACGGTATATCCGTTCGTAGTTGTTTAGAATGGGATACAAATTATGAGCATACGAGATATTGAGCAAGTCTTTTTTCCATCAATATATACTACTAGATATATACAGTTTCCATGATAGGGGTGCTTAGTGTGAGTTGAAAATAGAAATTATCATAAAAGTTAGATTTCTTTCTAATTTTCACATATGATTTGTTAAAATTTAGTCTTCTTACCTTAAAGTGAAAAAACATTACTATGTAGGAAAATAAAAATTGTTAAAGTGAAAGAATTTTACTAATTTATTAAAATCAACCTTCAAATATTTGTGAAATAATACTTCTAATTTAAAGAGCTCGTAAAAATTTAATTTTTGAAAAATGTGACCGTAAAACTAGTCTATAAATATATATTAGGGAGAGAGAGCAAGTTTCAAACTTCTACTCATATTCATTGCAAACAAAATTAATCCAAAAGGAAAAATTCGATACATATGCATGACCATTAATCTACTATCAAGAATAGGTAAAATGTGATGTAGTTTTTCTAGCCTATTTCATTTTAATATAAAATAGTATTCCGATTTTTTAATAATCTAATTCTACTATTTAATGATAAAAATAAATTAGGAATAATTTCATGAAGAGTAATATTCTTTTTCTCTCTTTTTTTTCTTCTATTGGAGAATTACATCCTTTAAAATCCACCAAATCCTATTCATTGGTGTACCCTATTACTAGGATTCCAATTCTTAAAATGCTTCTCACTTTTTACAAACCCCCTTCTCTCTTCTTTTCTATTTGTGCATATAATTGTTTCTCTTGCTTATAACTCTAGTATTCACCCTAAATCACCCATTTTGTATCGATTATTTATAAATTATCAAACGATAAAGGGAAAAATCATATTCCAAATAATTGGATTTCAGGATAAGAAAACAAACAAGATCTATGCAACTGTGGCAATATAGTTTTCTTGTAATCAAAAGACAAATTTTACTTGTTCAATATGTATGTTAACTCTTTTTTATTTTTTCTTTTTCTTATTTTAAAAGAGAAAAAAAAGGGGGTGGGGAGAAATCAAAACTATTCCACTACATTGGAAGAACACCGTTTCCTTCATGCGACTAAAAGACCATGTGTTATGGTAACCAATTCTAGAAAATTCATAATATTATGATCTGGCTAAAAAAGGACATGAAAATGAAAATTGTTGGAGACACCTTATAGTATTTAATACCATAAGATGTAAACTTTTTTGTTTTTTTTTTTTTTTTTGGTGTCAATCTTCACCAAGTTTCGGTAAGAAAAACATCTGCTTTGCAAGAAGCTTGATGTGGTAGCAGTTCGTTCAAATTTTGGAAATGGAAAGAAAGCTTTAGAGGGCTAGGGGTAAAACAGGGATTTGACACATAAAACGGATTCGCGGGGCTTGAATTTTAGTTGAAATTCGTATGTAGAAGCAGACGTGGGTGGGTGGGTGGGTCAGACCACGGGCAGCTCTACAGTTTTCTCAACTAAATAAAGTCACTCAAAGACCTTTCCATGTCGGCCCATTTTTGGCCCAGAACCACTTCTCTCTGTTCCCTGTGGCTGTGACCCTGTTACAAAACCAAGCAACCCGAGGGTGAAAAAAAATAATAAAAAAATAAAATAAAATCCTGTATTATCTTCATATATTAAATTATCTTTATATGTTTTTTCAATCATGTTATCTAAATTTATCTTATTCATTCAAGTGCCTTTATAATAAGACGCAACTCAGATTGCATTTTAATTTGCAGGGGGCACACTTACTTTGGAGAAAAACTTATATTTGCTTTCAAGGACAAATAAAGCACGTACGTGCTAAGTGATATAAACTAAATCAATGTTACTTTCATCGATATCAGGGCAAATCATTGTCTTCTTTGGTACCAATTTACATCAAGTACATCCTCTATTTCTATCTACTTGTCCTCAAGTATGGAGATGAGGATTGAGGACCCATGTTATAAACAGAGGAATGATTAGATAGGCTTGATCCGACAGGCATCCAAATTCCCGTAAGATCCTTAAAAATGACATCAGAAGAAGAATATCAATTTACAAAAATTGCATTCCTCAAAACCAAATCCTTGATTTGTAACAGTAAGGGCAGACAAACAGTAGGAGAATTTTACTATGCACCCATGACCCATCAGCCAATTTGTTCTTTTTTACCTTTTCCGGCCAGTTTTTCCATTGAGGCATCTGCACAATACTTAAATTTTAAGGCATCATAAAGTGGAGAATTAAAGAGAATGCAATGAAAGCCTTTTGATCTAACAGATCCACATATACAGCATTTCAATATTGTGGAGCACATGCATAAATGTACTCAGGTTAACCACCATTTTGATTTTTAAACTCTAAAAATCCTGGCAGATTCTCAATAATCCAGCAACAACACGATTTCAACTCAGGTTTTTGTGCTAACAAAGCAGCCAGGAGAAGTATCAAGTTCCTGAGCCAGGGCAGTCGCCTGCGATTTATAAACCACTGTCAACATTGCACAATACAGAACTCAGATGTACAGATGGAAAGCTCTTATACTGGCAGTAAAAGATATAGAAAGCATTGTCTAAAGTGTATAACTTACAAAAGCAATCAACTGGAATTGATGTAAATTGGCCACTATGAAGAGAACACTATGAATTCAACCCACAAATAGAAGCTATCGGCAGCAAATGAGTCTATTTGCACCAACATCAGCCAACCATTTCGTTGTGCTGGAGTCAATCTGACTTTCTCTTTTTCTGTGCCCATTTAGGACCATAAATAGCCAAATGTGTCCGACCAAAGCGACGATCAGTTATCTGCATTAAAATTACCAACATGAGTATAGTAAATTCAATAGAGGCATTCATACATAGGCAGGTTCTTGCAATGAAAGCCATCAAGTTAATTAATTGCAAGTCAAAGAAATTTTTCTCAAGTAAGATGCTTAAGAACCAAGATTACAAATCCAAATGCTGTTAACACCAAGAATGTTATAAACTGATTTTGTGAAGAATTATTTTAGAGAGTGCCAAATGACTTTATACATTTATGAGGCATTCAATAATTACTTTCTATATTTATAAGGAATTTCATGATATTTTACATTTCCAGCATATAACATATATGGTAAATACAAGAATTAATCAAGGAATGCTTCATAAATGTAAAAGGTGATTTCTTAATGGTACACTTAGAACACCTGATAAAATAACCCTTTTTTGAGTTGATAGGAACCATGATTTAGCTAAAGAATGTACTAAACTTTTTTAGTTGGCACTTACAAAAGATAGATTTGTTGATTGGGACTACTACTACACGCTAACCCAAGAACTTTCTAAAAAATTTTTGAAGAAAATTTATTGTCATCATGGTACCAAATGAGACAATAAAATCATAGGCATCTAAAACAATGACAACACTGCCATAAAGTCCTTGTTGGATACTGATTTCAGTTTGCAAACAATGACGACTTAAACACAATCTAAAATACCTTCACAAGACATCCACAGCAATCCAGCATGTCAGTTCTCAAAGGGTACTCCACAACCTATAAGACAAGCATATGACAATTGTTACGGCTCTAAATGTACAAGGTTAAAAATCCTAAAGCTACATTGAACCACATTCAATGAAGGTAATTGCAGCTTACTATGAAAGAATCTTCCCCAATAAGTGCTGATTTTGATATTTGATCCATCAAAACTTCATAATCCACTTGTGTATAAGGAGGAGTAACACTAATGTAGTTGAATGGTCCATCTTTCCCTAGCGACAACCCAATCAACAAGCTTATTTTAACCAGGAAAGATTTGCTAATTCAAAGTCAAATGATCATGGAGGTACACCCACCATAAAACATAATAGAGCTAGCTGTCTTACACAATTACTTCTCTGATAGGCTCCTATACAACTATTTCTGTGAATAATGGAGCAAGAAAAAACGATTGGTGTTACCATGAAAAAGAAAATAACCACATATGAGCTTCTTATTTATTATTAAGGAACAAAATGATGATAGCTTGAGCTTAAACGTTTAGTCTTACCATCATTTGCTTTATTGTATCCTCCATTATATCCAATTAGTAGTGAACTACGAAGCCTCAACCTCAGGTGTTTTCACTTTTCGTTTGGCACAAGATACAATGTTATGTTTGCAGATATTCCTTTATAAAAGGGATTGGAACTTCTAATTACCAAAAACAAGGTTGAGCCTTTCTAACAGGTTGTGATATTTTTGTAGCTTGATAAAAGTCAGTGGATTCATAACAGCAAAAACATATAACACAGACAACCCGTTCAAAGAATCTATGGTGTTAGATTTAAATGATTTAACAAGTGGAATCAATTAAGTCATCCTTATTAGGACAATAACAAAAAGCGAGCCCTGCATTAGAATTAAGAAGACATGTGCAAAAGAGTAGAACACTCTGTATTATCCTCTAATTTAGCAAATTAACTATAGCTAAGAATGTGAAGAACATAATGACAGACCAATTTTATCAGGTTTTTAAAAGGAACATAGTATGGTTGAACTCTAGCTACGTATACATATAGAAATTGATTTTACCCTAAAGCAGCCAATAGCCTAAAACATTAATTGGCAAATCTTAAAATGCAATCATATACTAATGGAAAAGTCAGTTTAGGTGCTTATCTAGTGAAGTCAAAATATCACAATAATAACACTATTCTATATATTACTTAGTCCCATAAGTTTCTGAGTTCTTCTCCTTCCTATTATCTGTTGAAAAGAACAGAAGGGAATCAGCCATGTACCTACAAATTGCTCAGCTCGTTCTAAGAAATCTTCCACTCGAACGGTGTGTATGACAGCCGCTTCTAGGAACCCAGTCCATTCCAAGTTTGGTCGCAAAACATCTGAAACAACCCAAGGATCCATCTCAACGAAATGCACCTAGAATGAGCAATTATGAGATAAGGTTCTCAATAAGGTGCATACAGATCCTAAACTTAAGTTGCTTTCTGACCAGAAAAGAAAATCCTTCAAAACTTTGAGAGCATTTACTTCAAAAATGAAACCTTTAAATATTTGTTCACATCTAGTACCTACATATTCAATAGATACTGGTAGAGACCTGTTATGCTAACTAGAAGTGCTTAATGGAAGGAGGTTATGGAAAGTGATGGTAGCAATCAACCGTACACGGTGGTGCTTAACTGAAGCCTATTTAAATTAGAAAAATGATTACCAGCTTTTAAAAAAATATATTATCCTCATGATTATCCAAACAGAAAAAATTATTATCTTGTTTTCCCTTGCCATTAGTCACAAATATTGGTGATAGGCCTCTGCTGTTATCTCTCACACCACCTACCATTTAACACTACTAGTTACCACAGAAACTATTTACTATATAGTAGTATTTGACCTTAATTAATAACTAAACAAACAAACATAAAATGACATGGGGAAAACAGAAACAGACGATCTATCATCAGTAAAGGTTGTGCCAGCATAGAGGTTTTATCTGCAACTTAAGTACCTGAGAACAACCACGGCTGATGGCTTCAATCCCAACTGATCCTGTTCCACTATACAAATCCAACCAACGGCCAGGCCTTAAAGAAGCAGGGCAGCCACCAGCAGCCTATAGAAATTATAAGAGAACCCTAGGTAGGTCTATCAAGAAGCAGTAAAGAACCTCAATACTCTACTAGTGAGGCTCCCTTTTTCCATCACTTTCCAAGTTTTATATCTTAGAGGGGAAACATATAAAGAAGAAGAAAAGCATCATGTACCTGAAGTATTGAAAAGGTTGCACCCTTGACAACTTCCATCATTGGGCGCACATCCATGCTCTTTGGAGAGAGCAACTTCTTTCTTCGAGCTGTTCCTCCAAGTACCTAAATTGCACTATAGTCACATGCATTTTCTCAAAAAAGACAACAAAACTAGGGATAAAACTCTGGGGAGCAGATGGCATCTCATCTTGGAAACTGATAATCCTTTTAAGCTATACGGTCAATGAAGTAAGTCACAGTCCATACAATTATATTCAAAAGGCTGTAGCAATTCATAGATTAGCAACCCATCTGTATAACCTCATCGTATTTTAGCTTATGTAACTGATGCGAGCATCGTAGCTGACACGGGTTGATTGGCCGTGTCTTTTACAAGACATGGCCGTGTAATGTGTCTGGAAGCTCCCAGAAGCATACACGGACTTATACACGGCAAGAAGGCACGGCCATGTGTTGTGTCAGGATAATTCTCAGAAACATACACGGCCGTATACACGGTAAGAAGGCATGGCCGTATGTTGTGTCAGGAAGACCCACAGAGACATACATGGCCTTATACATGGCATGAAGGCACGGCTGTGTGTTGAGTCTGGAAGATCCACGGAAACATACACGATCTTATACACGGCCGTGTATAAACCAGATTACAGACGTGTATACATATATTTATTTTCACGTGTACATATATATTTCCTTTTTAATTGTTTCCCTAAGGACTATATATAGTTTCCTAGGTCATTTTTAGGGTTAGTTTTTAATTTTTTATAAAATTACAGACGCTTAGAGACGAGTTTTCTCTATTTTCCTCAATTGTGCGCAATTGAGAATTTCTTCGTTTATTCGTGAGGTTCAATTCGAGAATTGATCTCATGTTTTACGCTTTCTATGCTGTGTCAGTTGGTATCAGAGCAAGGCGAATTCCTGCGGAGATGTCAACTAATCAGGGTGATGACAGCGGTCGTGTTCTTGACGGTGTTCAAGATGCAAGATCTCAAGGAACCAATCAGTGGGTTCCGAGGGTGGAGTTTGACGCTATGAATCAAAAGATCGGGCGTATGGAACGGCGCCTTGAGGAATTGATCGAGCGTTTCGACACCATGGCAGTAGACCCCAATAAGGTTGGGGGTGTTGGGAGAAATCAGCCGTAGGAAGCTGATGTCTATGGTGGCCAGATGGTTCAACCTGTTGTCGAAAACAGGTGGGGAAGGGTAGAATATGATGACTCTGGTGATGAATACGAGGTCCCATATGGAGGTAGACCACAACGAGGACAAGGTGGCAACGGTGGTGGTTATCGCCCAATTCAATATGGGAACAACCAGAGGGGTAGTGGTTATCAGAGAAATCGTTACGGGTATGACCAAGGAGATGGGGGAGATTACCGCCTGAAAGTCGATATCCCATGATTTGATGGCAGTCTTAATATCGAGGGTTTTCTGGATTGGATCGCCGAATTGGATCGATTCTTCGATTATATGGAAATTCCTGAAGACCGCCAGGTCAGATTAATGGCATGTAGGCTGAAGAGTGGAGCCTCGGCGTCGTGGGAGAGGCTGCAGAACAAAAGACAGAGAGAGGGTAGGCATCCAATGAGGACGTGGTATCGCATGAAACAACTGTTGCAACACGATTTCCTTCCTCCAGACTATAAGCAGATATTGTTCCAACAATATCAACGATGTCGTCAGGGACAACAATCCATGCACGAATATATCACAGAATTCATGAGATTGGCCGAACGGAACGACTTGAGGGAGAGTGAAGGCCAACAAGTCGCACGATACATAGAAGGACTAAAGCTCCAGATCAAGGATTAAATAGGGGTCACAATGGTGGGGAATTTGGTCGAAGCAAAGAACATGGTCCTACAGGCTGAATTGATGTTGCAGGAGCAGAATAGTAGGTACGGAGGTGGAAGAAAGGGATATGTCAATGATGTCATTGGCAGTAGTAGTAAGTTGGGGATTGAGAAGAACAAAGATGTTGTACACAAGCTTAGTGAAGAAAAAACCAAGAAAGAAGACAAAAGTGAGGGGAAGAGACCTATCGAGCCTAGGGGGACCCAGAGACAAAACAACCCATATGCCAAGCCGATTTTGGGTAAGTGTTTTCGTTGTAATCAACCTAGTCATAAGTCAAATGAGTGCCCTGCTAGGAGAAGTGTTAATATTCTTGATAGAGGAGACGAAGATGAGATATGCTGTGAACCTGATGAAGAGGATGATTACTATAAGGAGGAGGAAGGAGTGGTAGAACCGACCTATGTGATTAGGCGGATGATGCTGACACCGAAGCAGGAGGACTGGAGGAGATTATCCAACGACACCAATTGTTTCGCACTAGGTGTACCATTGGTGGGAAGGTGTTCGATTTGATAGTAGATAGTGGAAGCTACGAAAATATTATTGGGAATGAGGTTATTAAGCAATTGCAGCTATCTGTCGAAAAACACCCAAATCCATACACCATAAGGTGGATCAAAGCTGCAGAGAAGATCGAGGTGAAAGAAAGGTGTAAGGTACCGTTCTCAATAGGGAAGTACTGTGATGAGGCCTTTTGCGACATTGTGGACATGGATGCATGTCATGTCCTATTTGGCAGACCATGGCAGTTCGATGTGAATGCACAACACGCTGGAAAGGAGAACGTGTACAGGCTGGAGAAAGGGGTGTGAGGTATACATTGTTGCCACTAAAGAAGGAGGGACGTTCGAGGGAGAAGAGAGTGGAAAGTCGTTCTTTCTTAATTGTCACCCAGTCAGAGAAGGACTTGGTAGATGATTTAAAGGAATCACGGGTGGTTCATGCTCTAATAGTGAAGGATGTGACGGTTGGAGGAGATGAGGTTAGTATGGAAGTTCCTGAAGCAGTGAAGAGTTTGCTGGAGGAATATAGGGAGGTGGCTCCTGATAACCTACTTGAGGGTCTACCGCCTTTAAGGGATATCCAGCATCAGATTGATTTGGTGCCTGGGGCAAGTCTCCCCAATTTGCCATACTATAGGATGAGCCCTAAGGAAATCGAAATTCTTTAAGAGAAGGTCCAAAAGCTATTGGACAAGGGATTTATCCGGGACAGCCCGAGCCCGTGCACGGTACCTGCGTTATTGACTCCCAAGAAAGATGGGAGCTGGAGAATGTGTGTTGATAGCAGGGCTACCAACAAGATCACTATAGGTTACAAATTCCCCATATCACGCCTGAAGAATATGTTGGACAGGTTGAGCGGAGCCACTATCTTCTCCAAGATAGATCTGAGGAGCGGATACCATCAAATTCGAATCCGCCCTGGAGATGAATGGAAGACGGCGTTCAAAACCAAGGAGGAGTTTTATGAATGGTTGGTGATGCCGTTTGGTCTCAGTAACGCGCCAAGCACCTTCATGCATGTGATGAACCAGGTACTGAAACCCCTTAATGGTCGCTTCGTTGTAGTGTATTTTGATGATATCCTGGTGTTCAGTAAGTCTGAGGAAGAACACCTTGAACATTTAAAGTGTGTTATGTCTGTGTTGAAAGAAAATAAATTGTATGCTAATTTAAATAAATGCATATTTTTGTCGAGGCGACTATTATTCCTTGGGTTCATAGTCAGCAGTGAGGGGGTGATGGTGGATGATGAGAAAGTGAAGGTGATCAGAGAGTGGCCTACTCCAAAAGCCGTCACTGAGCTGAGAAGTTTTTTGGGCTTGGCCAGTTTTTACAGGAGGTTTATTAAACATTTCAGTACAGTCGCTGCTCCACTAACTGAATGTATAAAGAAAGGGAAATTTCGATGGGGTGAAGAGGCTGAAGCGAGTTTTGTAGACCTGAAAAGACGATTATGTAATGCCCATGTATTGGCGCTACCTGATTTTGACAGGTTGTTTGAAGTGGATTGTGACGCTAGTGGAGTTAGGGTTGGTGCAGTGTTGTCACAGGAGAAGAGGCCAGTAGCGTTTTATAGCGAGAAATTGTGTGAGGCCAGGAGGAGTTGGTCGACATATGATAAGGAGTTCTATGCCGTTATAAAAGCTCTAAAAGTGTGGGAACATTATTTGGTCGGAAAAGAGTTCATACTGTATTCGGATTGTGGGGCTTTAAAACACCTGAGTAGCCAGACTCGGATAAGTAACGATATGCATGCGAGGTGGATTGAGTTCTTACAGAGATTCACCTTTAGATTGATGCACAAGTCTGGTGTGCAGAACAGAGTGGCTGATGCCCTGAGTAGGAGAGTCGATGTACTACTCACTCTGAGTGCGGAGGTTATCGGTTTTGAAAGGTTGAAGGAGTTATATGAGGGGGATGGAGATTTTAAAGAGACATTGAGTAAATGTGCCAACAGGGAGTCTTGTGATGATTATCATGTTCACAACGGATATTTAATGAAAGGGAATCAGTTGTGTATTCCTGAGTCTTCCTTAAGGGAGAAACTTATTCGAGACCTACATGGTGGTGGGTTGGCAGGACATCTGGGCAGAGACAAGACCTTAGCTGCAGTTGCCGAGAGGTACTTTTGGCTTTGGCTAAGGAGGGATGTTCATAGAATTGTGGAAAGATGCTATATTTGCCAAGTGTCGAAGGGACGGTCTCAAAACACTGGCTTATATACTCCCCTACCAGTGCCTGAGAACATTTGGGAGGATCTGTCTATGGATTTTGTACTTGGTTTGCCTCGTACCCAATGAGGTGCTGACTCTATTTTTGTTGTAGTTGACAGGTTTTCCAAGATGGCGCATTTTATCCCTTACAGGAAAACTGCTGACGCACAGGCCATTGCATGACTATTCTTTAAGGAAGTGGTGCGTTTACATGGTGTTCCAAAATCCATCACCTCTGATAGAAATAGCAAGTTCCTCAGTTACTTTTGGAGGACTTTTTGGTACATGTTTGACTCATCCCTAAATTACAGCAGTATAGCTCACTCTCAAACCGACGGTCAGACAGAAGTAACCAACCGGACCCTCGGGAATTTAATTAAAAGTATTTGCCGTGAAAGGCCAGGGCAGTGGGATCAAGCGTTAGCTCAAGCTGAGTTCGCCTACAATAGTTTTGTCCATAGAACTATTGGAAGATCACCATTTTCGGTAATGTATACCAAAACGTCACAACATGCGCTGGATTTGATCAAATTACCCAAGGGAGTGGTGAGTGACATTGCTGCTAAGAATATGGCTGAACAGTGCCAAGCCATCACAGCAGAAGTTAGACGGAAGATTGAAGAAGCTAATACCAGGTATAAAGGGGCTGCTAATAAACACAGGCGGAAGAAGCTGTTTGAAGTGGGCGATCAGGTGATGGTATATCTTCGGAAAGAACGTTTCCCTGTAGGTAGATATGGGAAATTATAACCAAAGAAGTATGGCCCTTATGAAGTAGTGCGCAAGATCAATGACAATGCGTATATCGTAAAGCTCCCAGATGATATGAACATCTCGTGCACTTTCAATGTAGCGGATTTATCTCTCTTCTAGCCAGATGACACACCATTGTATCCTGAAGAGAACTCAGGGTCAAGTTCTTCATTGGCGGGAAAGAATGATGCGAACATCGTAGCTGACACGGGTTGATTGGGCGTGTATTTTACAAGGCACGGCCGTGTAATGTGTCTGAAAGCTCTGAGAAACATACACGGCCTTATACATGGTAAGAAAGCACGGCCGTGTGTTGTGTCAGGATGATTCCTAGAAACATACACGACCGTATACACGGCAAGAAGGCACGGCCGTGTGTTGTGTCAGGAAGACCTACAGAAACATACACGACATGAAGGCACGGTCGTGTGTTGAGTCTGAAAGATCCACAGAAACATACACGGTCTTATACACGGCCGTGTATAAACCAGATTACGGACATGTACATATATATTTCCTTTTTAATTATTTTCCTAAGGACTATATATAGTTTCTTAAATCATTTTTAGGATTAGCTTTTAATCTTTTATAAAATTACAAACGCTTAGAGACGAGTTTTCTCTATTTTCCTCAATTGTGAGTAATTGAGAATTTCTTCGTTTATTCGTGAGGTTCAATCCGAGAATTGACCTCGTGTTTTACGCTTTCTACGCTGCGTCAATAACTACCCATAATTACCTATGAGCTCAACATCATTATGCGGTGACTGTTCTTTCTTATTTTTAGTAGCTACAGAAAGGCACTTCAAAATTTTATAGTTTCACAATTTCCACAAAGATTGTTCCCTTTTCCTTATCCATTATTCACTCATCAACTACAAACATAAAATGAAAGCATAATTAATAATAGAAATACCTGTAGTAGCATATGAGTGGTCCGTTCGGGTGGCGACTCCACAGGCTGAACTTTTTTCCCTTTTCCAGGCTCTTTCACTGGCTTTTCTTTTCTCCTCCTTGACTAGCAAATTTATTTAAAAAAAAAAAAATCCACTCAAACAAAAAACATAATCTGAAAATAAACTAAACATTTACTTTTATTAAGTAGTTACGAATGCGACAACTAAAACTAAAAAAAAAACTAAATGATACGCTATTCAAAAAGAGAGAGAAACCTTAGGAGAGGGATCAGACAAGAACTCGTCAGGATTAAGACCGTAACTTTGGAGCAACTCTCTCTTTTGGGCCACCGTCGACTCTGATACGAACACACCAAGGACAACGAAAAGACCCAATCTTTCATCGTTAATCCAAGAACAGAGTTCAAGTGTAAAATTAAACTAAGAGTAGAACTTACTCTGTGCGAAGACAAGGAAACGAGGAGGTCGCTCATTGTTGGTAGGTTTGGGAGAGAAATGGAGGTAGAGGTGAGGATATGAAGAGAATGAATTGAAGGTGGTTTTGCCGTTAAGGTGAAGTGGGGATACGATTAGAGAGGGCAAAACCGCCATCGCTTCCAACGCTGAGCTATCTTGTGCTGCCTGGGCGCTTTTATAAACTCCTTGCGGTTGGAACACTTCTTCCTCTGGGAATTGTTAGTTATCGGAAAATAAACTAAGAAGAAGAGGGGTTTTAGTACCAAAATGTTTTTTTTTTAATGTTTTTAAATAATTTTTATTATTAAAGAAGGTAGTATAGACGGGTAATCTCTCATTTCGGTATTTAAAATTTATTTATTTTATAATTATTTAAAGTTGATTTATTATCTCAAATTTATTTATTTTTATAATTAATTACTTGAATTTTACCTATTTTTATAATATTTCACATGTAATTTATTTGTTTTTACAATCGACTATCCCATAGAGATAATATAAATGATATAAACAAATTTATAAGTAATAAATTGACACTTTGAGAGTAATTCATTATAAAAATTAGTAAAATTAAAGTAGCAAGTATAATATTTACCCTAATTTAAATTCAACTACTTCAAAATAATTGAATATGTGCCTTCATTTCAATTTATGTTTCATTTGAATGAAATAAACAACCTCCAGGTGCATACAATATGCGTCTTCATTTGAATAAAATGATCTAGAATTGCATATAATGTATAAAACTCCATTTATATTAAATATAGTGTGTATGCATTTTCATTTGAATGAAGTAAAATAAATATAGATACCTTCAATTATATTAAATATAATGTACAAAGGGTACACTCCATGTGTATGCCTTTAGTGAAAGTATCTATATAAGGGTAAAGGTGCCTATAGGTATCTCTATCTTCATAATCCAATTTGCAAAACAAGTTTATTGATAGCTTTTTTTTTAATAAGCAACATTGAAAATAGCCCTATATAGGTATAAAAAACGTAAGAAGAGTTGCTCTCTTTTCTTCTTCTTCTTTTTTCTCCTCCGTCTTTCTCTCTCTTTTAAGAGTTGCTCTCTTTTCTTTTTTTCTCCTCTCTCTTTTAGATGGAGGCAAAGATATAACTAATGTCATAGTTATGTATTTAAATATTATCAAAATTTATCCATCAATCATTCAAAATTATAGAAGGATTTTTTTTTTCTTTTCAAATATTTACAAATTATACAACTAATGGGAGGATGATTCGAATTTAGTCCACACCAAAAGTTAATTGATGTTTATACCAATTGGGTTACAAGGCTTGACTTTTTTTTAAAGGATATTCAATTGTGTGTTTTTATTCAATTCCAATCTTTCAAAATATTTGTGTAAACTTTCTTTTAAAGATGTTTTTGGATTAACAAAGGAAATGGAATAAATAAAAAGAAAGTTGGGAATCAAGGAAATCTTTTATTTGTGGTTTGATTGGCATGGCTAGTAGATTGAGTTGTTGATTTGTTAGGTTTGGATTATGTTAGTGATGTAAGAGATGGAAAATAGTTTTTACATGTGTTAAGATTTAAGGGTGCGATTGTCTTGTATTTATTAATGATGATTCTTCTAATTTAATTTGGAATATTCTAGAAATAAATTAGGTTTAGAATTTCTTCATCATCCATGTCTATATTAGCTACTTTGTTATAATGAGCTAATCCAAGTAACAAAGCAAACACGAGTACTTTTTTCTTTTAGTAGTGCTTCTAGAGATATAAGTTTGTGTAATGCTATTGATATGGATGATTATTAATACATTCAGAAAATTATAGCAACTATATCTCAATATGATGTATGATTCCACAAGGAACTTATATCGCTTCACCAAGGGAGGAAAATTTACCTTAATGCCCATGAATTACGAAGAGGTGCAACAAGATGCATATTTGTTAAAGAAACAGGTGCAGAATTGGGTAGTTGTAGCTAAAGAGATGGTGATCGTGGAATCAATTCAACAAAAATTAGAGAATAATGAATGTAAAGAAATAATGAGAAGAAGACAAATTATGACACTACTGAAACTCATGTTCAAAGAATTATATGAAGAGTGTAGAAGTATTAGTTGATGAGAAGCCTATACACGTAGAATTTTAAAGCAAGTCCAACATCTCTAGCATGGTTTCAATTGAAGGACTGCAGTCAAATTATACATTAATAGTTGATTGTGACATGTAGCTACAATTATTTGAAAATCATTTGAATTTAGTGAGCTCGGTTGATAGAGCACATAGCATGGCATATGTGTAGAGTTTTAGACTATCAATGAAATTGATTGTTTTGTTATGGCGTATGTATAGATTTAAACCTAACTTTAGAAGATTAGTTTTTTATTTGTAAGGTTCAAGGAGACTTAGAATGAATCTTCTCCAAGAAAGAAAGAATGATATATATGCATATGGAAGACCCAGAGACCATTCAAAGAGAAACCGAAAAGAAGGGTTCATAAGGCAATCAGTCGACTTATGGGTAGTTGGTCGATCGATTCAATAACTGGATCTTTCCCTACGGATTTCGCATGTTGTTTCTTTTAGTTTCTAATATTAATTCTTTTATGTTATTTAGTTTTGTTACACATTATTTTTAATGTTACTTCCTTTTTTTTATGTATTTTAAAGTTATTAGGTTATATTTTCCTTTTAGTAGTTTCATTTCATAAATAGCTAAGGCTTATATTATGATTCCAAAAATAGATATCTTATGTAATAGAATAAATTAGAACTGATCATTAATTTTGAGTTGCGGTGATTATGACCTCTGCATTGTATTTTGTTATGATTGATTTACTATTTAATTTAAGTTATGGTAAACCGGTTACATAAATTCTGTGACAAGGTATACGTTTAACATCATAAAAGTTTTTTTTTTTTTTTTATCATGCGTCATATCAATTACTAATTTCATCTATCAGCTGGTATCGGAGCAAATCCATTCCCTATCATGCCAAGTGGGACTATAATATAGGATGCCCTTCATGCGAAGCAAGTGGATTTGGGGACACACTGGTGGTGGTAAACTCATGTCCACGTCAAAAGAAAATCACAATGGGCAAACCTGTAAAACAGCCATTTCAAACGACAGTAATCAAGACGAAACCGAAAAGCAGGTCATAGTAATGGTCAATTCTGGTCTACAAGATTGGACTCGCATTTTCATTTCATTATTCCTCTGTCTATGTACACCTACATCATTCGAAGCTATAGTCCTTTATATGGTATAATACTTTAAGAATGCCAAAAACAAGGGGAGGAGGGGAAGCAAATTTGTTGAGGACTAGCAGACTTTGCAGCTCTTTCGACAGAATCCAGGCGCATCTTTTGAACCCACCATATACGCTGGGTTCTTCTCGCACTCGCCTGCCCCAGCCCACAAAGGGCAGTGTTCGTTCTCATCATCGCATCCATGGCTCTTTGGTGTAGTCATTGCACGCTCGTAAGAATCGACATGGATCCACTTGGTTGCCGACCACTTCTCACCCTCGATAACAGGACAGCTTCCATGCAAGCTCCTTTTGTCTGTAGTTGCATCTGGATGAAGACTGAAAAATAGCAACGCATCACCTTTCTTGGGTTTCACTGCAGGACATAACAAATATTGTTCAGTAGCTATTGATAGAACATGGATCAGGATCCATGGACTACAAAATTTGATGCATATGAGCCAAGGAAAATCAAGTTTCAAAAGTGACTCTAGTATATTAACCATCAGTGAGCTTTGCTCTTTTCACTTATGGTTACATTGGATGCTGCAACTCCAAGTTTGGCATGAAATATATATGGTGCTTCAAATAAATAAAGGTATCGAAATTAAGACTTGACAATGGAATCCATACCAGCATAACCGTCCTTGGCACAGTCAGACCAGCTATCATCCTTCAATTGACGCAGTTCTGCCTGTAAGAAAGAGAAGATGAAGTCACGATGTTAAGTAAATAGAGAAATTGCGGGATCGACCAAATAGATTTTGAATAAAATAGAAAGGAATTCTCACCTCAGGAAAGACTGTTTCCCCACCCTTCTCCACATTAGACAAATACATCAGCACAGTGGCCATCCGATGGCCACCTAACCTTATATTATTCTCATCAGTAAAATAATCATGATGAGGTTCGTATTTTTGGCCAACCTCATATCTGAGGACTTGAATCGTTTCTCCATTTTCTGGTTAAATCGTCAATTTGCATTAGAGAACAGATTGGACTTTTAACATGGGTAAGAGAATTCAGGAAAAAATATAATTAGATGATGACTGGTGTGAACGTACCTAAGGGGAGAAAAGTCCATGCAGAAATCCTGTCCTCAATTGCAGAAACAATTTCATCCTTCAAGGGCAAAGCCGAACATATAGTCAATCTTCTTGTTTAATGGATCATAATACAATTCATTACTGAGGAAGTTATCTTAAGTAGGTGTCATATATGGCATGGACAACTTTGGGCGGTTTAAAGACACAACAGGAAGAAACGAATTTCTGTAGTCAGGTTAGGCCTCAACTATGGACCTCAGTGAAAAACAGATTAGATTAGGGCCTTTGAACCACACAAGCATTAAAATTTCCAGAAGTTGAAGGGAAGCAGATTTAATTTGACATTGTCTAAATCCGCTCTCCCTCAAATTATATAAGGACAAGCGTGCACTGCAATGTAGTGTACATAGCAACCGTGAGAACATATTTCTGGTTGCAATAAAATTTAGAAGATGGTTTCTGAAATTAGAAGAGATAAGGGTGATAATAATTTGTCACAGTTTGAGTAACAGTCTGAATTAGGCATACAGCCCCAGATCTAACGATTAAGAGAAAAAGAAGGAAAAAGCATGACCAAATGTTTCTTGGAAACTTACTTCAAAAAAAAAAGAAAAAAAAAAAACCCTCCACTGATCTATAATTGAAGAATGGGGGTAAACTGTAGGTTAACTGCATTTATTTTACAGTAGTAGACAAAAGAATCACTGGGGAATGCACGCTACACGACCAAGTTAAAAGTAAGGGGCAGATTTTCTGCAGAAATGCCTAAATAGGAACAAATATTCATGGCTCAATTTGTGAAATATAAATCCTTCCCCAAATTTGATTATAAGATTGACAACAACAAAAGCAACCGCAATGACAACCACAACTCTAATAAAACAAAGATGAGACCAAACAATCCAATCCCTCTGACATATAAACAGGAGAATCATTACAAAGTACTTGAGTCCTAGAAGTTATATATTTCAATTCTTCAATTTGTTTGAACTATTACTATAATGGTATCTTTGGATGTGAGTAGAAGGATCTAAATAGGATAATCTATCCTATCTTGTATCCAATGCGGGCCTCTAGACAGACAATATCTGGATCTAAGTGGATAAAACTAACACTAGTTCATCACGAGCTTGACAGCAAGATTATTGTATAGAATAAATCATGTCTTGAGTATGAAAATAAAACTTAAGTTGTCTGTCATGTCTTAAGAGTACTGCTGGGATAGTAAAGGCCTCCAAAGAAGGATAGGGTTGATCTAGGCTTGGTTGACTAAGTCAATACATCATATCATACCTCCTCTTGTACTACCACATCCTTTCCTGAGAGACATCAAAACTTAGCTTAAAAGTATCACACCTTAATCGAGTACATACCATTATTACCTAGGGATACACTCAATGAAAGTGAGGCGTGTTGCATAGCCTTGATCTACTTTCTTTTTCCCCTTCTTCCTTTGATGGATGACACAACCAAAGTTTGGTAAGGACAAAGAGGAAAAACTCAAAAGAACCTAATTCTAAAACCTTGGTATAATTAAGGATGTCATGAAATTGCACTCAGATTTCTGGGACAACCATGAGACAAGATTTGTGAGTCCTAGAATCTTGTTCACTTGCCTAGATCGGGATTGGAATTCCTATTCCACAAAGAATTGAATTGTAAGAAAAATGCTTCCAGGGGATCAACTAAGCATGAACAAAAGATACGCAACCAAGGAAGACCGTTCAATTACCTGAGCTTTATGAAGAAACACTCCAGAACTCGTTCGCTCCTTACTCAATACACTCTTGCCTGACTCGTCATCTGCTACCATAGACTTCTCCAGGTTACCCCTAGCCTGCTCCACCAAATTTCCAGAATTCAGTTTTCACCACAAAGATAAGATCAATATAATTTGAACCGCATCTAGAAAACTATTGAGTATATAGATAATAACAAAAATGACAATAGATGCTCACCAAGTTGATTAGATGATCGCATTCCTCGTCTGACAGAAATCCCTTGTATAAGAAAGCCCTGAAAGCATGCAATTTAAACTTGAACTAACATTACTCAAGAACTTTTTTATACATACAAGGCAGAGCAACAACATTTTAACATTAGTAGGAATATTATTATATGTGAACAACAAAGGACCAAGTACCTGGGACTCCAAGAGAGTCGTGTTACTTTTGTTGGATCGAAAGCAACAGAAGATCCACTAGTTTTCATTCTAATAACAGGTTCATGCCTGAAAAAATATTTGAAAAAAAGAAAAAAAAAATTAAACACCCATTATAACACTATTATCAACTCTAAACATAATAAAAAGAAGAAGAAGAAGAAAACATCAACTAAAGATTAAAGCTTTACGTTTTCATTTCCATTGGGTCATGAGCAGCACAACCAGAAAGAGCAAACGAGCAAAGAAGACATAGAAAAACAGAAGGGAGATATTGAAAACCCATGGCAAGTTTTACACAGCGCAAATGAGAGGAAAATAAACAAAAACTTAAACTTTAGAACAAAAAATGAGGCTAACTGCAAGAGCTGTATTCTCATAGAATTAACGGAAACTGCGGGAAAAGAAAACAGTGGGTGTGGGATTGTGAGTTTGATTTTCAGCGTCAATCTTTCCACTTACGTAAATAATAATAATAATAATACTAGGATAACGAATGGTCAGAGGCATTGACTGAGGATTTTTTCTCTGTACATTGTGATGACAGCAGAGCAGGCAAACATTTACTTTTTATTGTGACTTTAATGCGAGATACGGAGCCCACAGGTTTCGATTTTCGGTTGTTTTTCCAGTTATTGAGTCATAATGGCATGGAAGTATAAGTGGGCGTCTAGCTGACTTTCTCCAATATTCTTTCCCATTTCCTACGCTGGGAATAACCTAAAATTAGAGTATTCCAAGTCCCATCACCGCCCTTATTTTGCCTTAGAAAACTGATTCATCGTCATCTGAACTCTAAAGGCCGCCAGAAAAACGAGGGCTGATATGATATGGTTATTAATTCCTCTAATTTTTAATTTTAATTTGATATTAATTTATATATTAATAATAAAAATTTAATGATAATTAATAATAAAGATTTAATATATTTAATTATATAATCAAATTAAAATCTAAATTAATTTTATTAAAATAATAGACAAGATTATTTATTGATATTTCATTAAAGAGTATTAATACTGCTGCCACCCACCGTATCTTTTTCTTTCTTGCCTGTCCATGGATGGGACTGACTAGGACTCCATTAGGCATTAGGGTTTTACACTTTTTCCCCCCCTTTTTCAATCTTCATTTTCTTCTTTGTATTTCATTATTTTGTATTGTATATATAATTTGATTGAATATAGTCGATAATAATATATTTTGTTAAATTAATTATTATATGTTAATTAAAAAATAAACAGATAATTTTATATTCGGTATATGAATTTTAACTTATTTTTAATTAAATATAAAAAATTTTCAATTTTCAATATCAATTCTAATTGAATTTTACAGTATCAACATTATTACCCTACCCGAGGTAAGTCCTTCACCCTCTAAGGATTAATGTGGCATTTTGTGCCATGTAGTGCATGATTGACGCCATTCCTTATTAAAATAGCACTATACCTCCACATGGAACTTGCTCCATCATATTTTCAATTAAACAAATTGTGTGAAAAGAAATGCACATATATTCAAAAATTGCATGTTATAAATACATATTCATAATAGCTAAAATAAATTAAAATAATAAAGTAAAAAATTTTTGAGGAAAAGAATATGCAAAAATGAGATTGTCATCTCCAAAAACTTGATGACCTCAACTTTTTCTTCTATGTAATTCCGATGATGCACGATAATGTTATGAAATCCATAAAAATCCATCACATCTCTTCTTCTTTAGCAATTACCACATAATCTCCAAATGAAGGAAATTTCAATCTAAAACCGTTAATTTCAAATTTACATGACATTTAGGTCATCAAAAGTCAATAGCAAATGAAAATGGATCCTATAAGACCATTTATGAAAGAAAGAAGCTTCATATAATAAATGGTATTTACTATCTTGATAATACTTTCTTTGGAATGTGTATTTATAGTCTTGCTTCAAAATAAATAGATGTGATTATATCAAGTTCTTAAACCATAACTTTTGTTCTTTGAAGGAAATGGTAGAAATAGTGCATTGTGGATTTATGGTACTCGTATGTGGAGACAATAGGATTTGTCTTAAGGCAAACAATAATATATACCACCTTTTCATTTCTATGATGTTGGTATAAATGGAACTAGTTAAAACCCTGCATTATACACAAATCTTAGTTCAAAGTATACTTAATGAAAAACTAATAAATTTATTTAAAAGTTATTACAATTAACATAGTAATAATATTTTCTTATAACAAATTACGTGATTATTGAATGATGTTTATTGAAATCATATGTCATTAAAAAAGAGTTATAATCTTTTAAAATACATGAGTAAAATATCATTCATGCTAAGAGTCATATTATTTTATATTAAATTGTGTAAAAATAACAACTATTTGAAAAAGCATGAAAGGGGACATGTTTCTTAAACAGAAATTTCTAAAATTATATATTACAATCGATGTATATAAGTTAAAATTAGACTATTTTAAGGTTGGAATCGCATTTTATGAAATTTGGTTATGGATTTTGATTATAAATTGTGGGTTCAATGTTATGTGTATAAAGCATGTTATGATTTGTTGTTTTTGGGGTTAATTGAAGTTATAATTTGGATCATTGAAGTTGTAAATGAAGGGGACAAGATTGAAAATTGAATTGTAGAGAATTACAATTTAGGGTTCATTTAGAAATGATTTCACAGTTGGGGTTGATTGAGGAAGATGCTTAGTCAATCGTACCTCAAAATTGAATGACTAAGGGTAGTTGATCTGAAGGGTGGGTTGGTTAGTTCATGCATACGGTTACTTGTTGGCTCCTTTCCTAGAATTAATCAACTAGCCCGCTTCGCACTCAACCACTCTCCCTTGTTGTGTTTTCCTTTTTGAATCTACAATTGATCTACTTACTCTATAGAAGATCCTAAATGACTTCTTTTGGTTCCTAGTAACCCAAATAGGTTAGAAATTTGTTTTTGATCTCAAGTTTACAAACTTATAGTATGAATAAGAGATTAATTTATTATGGTATGTGTATTATTAAGAATTGATTATCCCTTTAATTGTTGGGAATATGATAACCTTGTTTATGGCTTTTATTAGGCTAGTAATTAGATAAACTTAAGTATATTTAAACTTCAACTATTATTGAGTGTGCTTAAGTGAGGCTAAAAGATCTAAGACTACCGGTGATCGAATATGGCAACCACTAATTGGTAGTTATGTTGTTCTTAAGGGGCTGGTGGTCTAAAATGATAAAGTAGATTAAGCGCTAGTGCTACCATGTGTGCACGTTTCAAGTTGGTAAGTTGTTGCTTGGCGATTCATTGAGGGATCAACCAATATGTTAGGAGGAAGCTATAGTCAGATCATACAAGGTATTATGGGATGCCTAAATAGACAAATATAATGATTTAGTTATGCTAATGATTAGTTGTCAAGGAATCCTATTAATGAGTGACTTTCGTGGACTAAGGAGGATTGCTTATTGACTCCTTCATCTTCATTAGTTGTTTGTTCTAGATGATGACTCCTAAAGTGAAGCTTGAAGCAGAGAAAGCTACATGAAAGTGGTGAGAGAGATAAATATTTGGGGTTAAAAAAATTTGTTTAAGTTTTCCAAATGACCCATGTTACTTTATTGGCCTAGAGCACTTCAGGTGTTTAGATAGGTATGGGGGAGCATCTGAACGCCTTTATGAAGTACCCCCCCCCCCCACAACTTCCATTGATTCTTTTACCTTTGACTAGCAATTAATTGTTGGATGCCCTCTAACTTGAGATCTCTAGAATTCCCCCTGAAAAAACAAGTTATGAACATAATTACCAATGTGAACAAAGAGAGTTTTTCAAGGACTTCAAGATCAAAAAAAAAAAAAAAAAGATAAAGGAGAATTGAAGCTTACCCTAAATTAGCTCTAAATTAACTTCGAGCTTCAAGATTGTTATTTTCAAAAAACTTTTGTTTTGTGTGAAAGCAATGGAGCCAAGCACCAAATTTTTTAGAGTTTTAAGAGCCATCCAATTTTGGAAGAAGAGAGAATCAATTTTAATTTATTTAAATGGGCATTATATCTATGAGAGTCTTTAAGAAATTTCAACCATCTTCATGAAGATTATAATACTCTTTGACTAAAATAATGAAGCTTGAAAGGGGTTGTTAACTAGAGCAATTAAGCATTGGAGGAGAGGTAGAAAATCATATGATGGAGATGAAGCCTTAATATTATGAAAATTAGGGGCTATTTGAATGACTCCTATAGTTACCTGAATGACTCAAAAAAATGCATAAAAAAAATAAAATACAATAAAAAGGGATATTTATTCATTTATCTCAAGGACTTCTAAGTGGGTTATAAAGAATTACAAATAAGAATCCCATTATGGAATATTTATTCAAGGAATAGATATTTAATGCCACAAAAAGTTATGCTTAACAAAGAAAATTCCACTACAAACATGCACAAGATTCCAAAATGACAAAAATAAGATTATGGTTTCATGCTACATGTATGCAACAAAGAATTATTGCAATGATATACACGTCAAATTAATTTTATGCATGTACAAATGTGTCATAAAGAACTAAAAAAAAATCATTATGGAATATATATTTGTGAAGCATCCATCTGAAGTTATTAGAAGTTATTTTCCATAAGAATTTTTTTTTATTGGACAAGCAAATGCAATTTGTAATTTTTTCTCTTCCCTAAACTTTAATAAATTGGTAAATAACCCCCTTAAATTTCAACCTTAGTGTGTAACACCCTCTCAAATTTATAAAAATGAATTCTAATACTTCCTAAACTTTGACCTTATTGTGTCTTTTTTGAATTAAAAAAGAAAATGTCTTTTATATTTCTAAGTTATTAAAGTTTAGGGGGTATTTTGTAACATTTGAAAGTTTAGGAGGGTGTATTCATACCTAAGTCAAAGTTTAAAGAGGTTATTTGTAATTTTCTCAAAAATTAATTATGGAGGACAAAAGAATTTTTTGGAATTTCATATTGATAATATCACTTTGCAACATTTCTATGAAGAATTTTATTATAATTAAGGCTATCAGCTTTCACAAAGTTAATGTTGCAATAAGTTCATCATATGGAATTCCATTTTGCTAAAATAAGTTAAGATTCAAGAAAGTCATCATCAAGTAATTATCAAAAGAGCTTTTATGTTAAACCTCAAATATTTACTAACTACAAAGGAAATTTATTTTCACTCGAAAAATAATTAAAATAAATAAATAGTTTGATATTACAATATTATATTACAAGTGTCTAATCAACATCCCATGTGCAACAGGATGACTATGAAGGTAAAACAGCATGCACCATGAGGCTAGTGTTATGTCATTAGCATTTTGCTAATGCAAACATAGGATAATTATACAAAAATTCATCAAATGAGTGGAAAATATCAACTCTATGAACATTAAAATGATCAAGTGACAATTTAACTACTTATACGCGCTAGACAAAGACTTGAAGAATTGACATTTTCAATAAATGCCCAAAACACCCTAAACTGCACTTGCAAAGCCCATTGATACACTTAAGGAGCTGAGTTTTCACTAGGCTATCATAGGTTGTAAATGAAGACATAAATGGAATGGGTCCTAGCTAGGAATTCATGAGCTACTTGTAAGATATTATGGATCTACAAGCAATAATCTTAAGGGCACTTGCCATAATTCTTACTGAAGGGATTGATAAGATTATAACTTGAGAGCAAAAAGTCAAAAGAGGTTGGTGTAAACACCTCAATTTTGCCTTCTAATCACAAATAATGTTTCATTTTTCATTTTTTTATTTTTCTTCTATTTTTCAAAAATAAAGGAAAAATAATGACAAAAAATAAAATAAATAGAAATAATATACCAATTTTGGAAAAGGAAGGTAGAAATAATAATAAAAGATGTTAAGGAATTTTTTTATAAATTTTTAGAATTTAAAAATAATAAAAATTGCAACGCATATATACAATTTGCGTTTAATAAAAAAAACGAGAAAATGGGCTAGCCCAACTGGTTTGATTGCTAGCCTCAGGCGCACATGCGTGCAACGAGGCCGGGAGGTGGGGGGGGGGGGGGTCATAGGTTTTAAACTCGAGGGAGGCATTTGTGTCGTTTTGCAATTTTTTCTTCTAGCTACCACGTGGTAACACTCAATTGGACGACAAAATCGCACACGTCAAGCGTGTGCTCATCTTTAACCTTCGTCTAAGATCAGCGTTGATGCGGGAGAAAGGAAATTCGACCGTTTTGATTCTATTTTTTTTTTTTTTGCACAAATCCAACAGATCTTTAACTAAAATAGGATAAACATCATCAAATTAACATTAATCTTAACAAAAATCAAATATTAACACAAATCAAAAGAAAATAAAAAAAACAGATGAGGATGGGTCTCAATGGGGAAGGAGATCCGAGCTTATCAAGCTCGGTTTTGGGAACCTATAAATAGGACTTGATGAGAGGAAGTGAGGGGAGTAATCAGAAGAGAAAAAAAGAGAGAAATACACGAGTTGAAGCCTTCGCCGGAGTTCTTCAAGTCCCCATCGACAACCACCATCAGAACTACCACTAAGAGTGGTCTTTAGTGCAAAGTGAAACCACCATTCGACTCCACGCCCTTGAGAACCTAGTTTTTGACTCCTCAACAGTCGTCGAAAAGCCACTGTTGAAGAAGCTCCGATTGCCGTAAGTGATTCGACCTGACCTAATTCGATCCAATCCGACCTACTCTAGGTTATTCGGATCCCTCTTTTTTTATTATTTATTTATTTATTTATTCATTTACTATTTTAAAAAATAAAAAATGAAATAACAAAAATAAAATAATGTTTTTTTCATTAGAATTAGGTTTAGAGTTTTAATATATGTCTATTATAATTAATAACAAAATTAATAAAAGTTAGATTAATAATAAAAATTAAAAATTAATTAATAAAAATGATAAATATTTCTGTTACTTAGAAAACTTCTTTTCATGAAATAAATGAATAAAAATAATTGATTTTTTGCAAAATTAGAAGTTTTAGTTTTTAGAAATTTCTTTAAATAAATTTAAATGGTAATAAACATAAACCTAACATGTTTTGTAATTAAAATTAACTAATCCACTGAAGTTTTTATAAAAAGCGAATTACGGCCTGTTTGATCCCGAATAGCAAGTACGTAGGCACTTTTATGGGGCAACTCTAAAAAGAATAAAAAAATATTTTCAAATCATTATTAGTATAATAATTGTATTATTGTTCTAGTATTTTCTTTTTATGCTAAAAAAAGATATCTTAACATAATTCAGATTTTAGAAGGATAAGATAGTAACTTTAGGATTTTAATAGGATAGCCCATGAGTCGAGAATCTCTAGTTTTTTCTTTCTTCTTCTTTTTCTTTTATAAGAATAAAAAGAGGAGATTTCGTCGACTAGTTGTTTAGATTAGAATTAATCGACTCAATTAATTCTAATTTCATAATTTTTTCCAACTCCAATTGAGTGGCAACTCTAAATAAATAACAACTTCCTAGTTCAAGTCGAGAATTTATATTGAATGAGTATAGGATCTAATATGAATAGGATTAAGGAGATAATATAAAATTTTTAAATTAGACTCGACAGTTGAGAATATATATATTTTCTAAATTCAGGATATATCATGTTTCAGTTCACATGTAAGGGATTATTTATAATAAGTCCCTAGGGTTGCAATACTAAAGTGGAAAAATCTAAATAAGCACACATAAAATATCTTATCTTCAATATTACAAACAGGGTAAAAATGTAAAGTGACAAAGAAATATTCATAAAAACATGTATAGCTGTCAGATGTCAGGTATGAGAAACATGTGTCTGTTTGGAACTAGCCATGTTCCTGGCAAAAGGGACAAGTTGTGCCAAATAGATAAAGCCTTTATTCGAGTTGGTAAAAGGTATATTCTAAGTAAGTAGGTTAGATGGTGGCTACTTCAACTTCAGGAGAGAGGTTAGAGAGTGGGAAAGTAGGTTAGATGGTGGCTACTTCAGCTTTAGGAGAGAGGTTAGAGAGTGGGAAGGCAAGTTGATCCAAGTTATTTGAGGTTGGTCATCCTTGAATGTCTTCCTTAGTGTTGTTTGTGCTAGGGCCATGCTTAGCTCATTTGGTGCACTCAGTAAGAGGGGAGATCATGGAGAGGGAGAAGTTAGAGTGAGCCATTTAATGGTAGACACCTTGGTTCTAGATGAGTAGTAGCTTGTCTTTAAGGGGGTGTAGGGTCAAGATCCTTCATGCTAAGTTTTGCAATCCTTAGGCATAGACTCATGCAATGGACTCAGTAAGTTGATTCCCATCACTCATGGTTAAAGGGCAAAATGTAAATCTATTTTAGTAATTAGGTTTGGCCTATAATGAATTGACTTATTTGGTGAGTGGCAAAGCCTGGAGAGCTAACCCAATTATTAGAGATGTTTTAGAGAGATTTAGTTTTGATAGACTTTGAATAGGGATCGTCGGAATAGTTTAGCCACTCTTGACCCTTGTTAGCTTACTCACGTGCTTTAAAAGCCTTTCTATAGCTTATTTACAAGACCATTTGGTTTGGAGGTCTATTTAACAGGGTTTTGGGCCTAGTTATAAAATGATCATTAATGGTCCCATTGGTATTAAAAGCCTATGAGAAGTTACTAATATATTAAAGAAGCTCCATGTTATTTGTTAATCATCAAGATAATTCAACGAATATCATAAACAACTCATCTCATTTGCCAATCTCAAGAACCATTTGATGGTTGAAAATTGAGCACAAAAATTTATAAATAGAGTCCCTCTTCTCATTTGTGACATTTTGAAGATTCAAGGAAATGTCATCTTATTGTGGAAATATCTTCAAGAAAGATCAAACCAAGCATTTGATGAAGAATGATCAAAGGACAATCAAGAACACTTAAGAGTTGTCATGCATGCCTAAAAGCCAATAAGATTGCCTATTCCTTCTCTTGTGTTTCTCTCTAACAATATACTTGCACGTATTATTAGATCGAGCCTTTTCAAAGTCGTCTAACACACAACATGCACATAATTGACCCTTTACAACAAGCCTCCATACAAGTATTAATATTATATGTTAATAATGGATTTGGATTTTTAAATTTTTCTTTTCTTTATTTTCCTTAATTTACAAATTAATAGTTGAGATTGCTTATATTGTTGAAATACTTTGTTACATTACATTATTATGATGTCATCATTTTTTTTTTGTAATTTTAATTACTGATTATATTTAACAAATATTTTAAAAAAAAAAATTAAGAGAAGTTATGACAATACTTTAGAGAATCCATTTTTACCTACAACGTGTCTTTATTTTGGTACAAAAGAATTATCTTACAGCTCAATATCTTGAATCATCTTATCATTATGAACAATAGACTGGGGCAACTTGAGTCCTACCGGATGTAGCAACTGGCGTCTGATGAAACTTAGGCGAGAATGGACGGAATGCAATTCAGCCCGACAATCTTGTGTGTTTAATGTCAAAATATGTATGATAAATAGAAGTGAAATAAAACCACAGAAACTAAAAACCCGATGTTTTTTAGAGAAATGGACGTTGATGAAGAGGACTATTGCCTAATGCCGCTCACGGGATAAACTTCATAATCCTTGTCTAGCTATACAATCAAAATAATGGAGTGTCTTATTTTAGCTAGTTTAAACTCGATTATACTGTATTTAAAGCAATTTCATTCAGAATTTTAAATATTTAAAAATAGTTCAATTCGCTATAAATATGAATTATTAAATAAATAAATAAACCCCATTCTTGCTGCTTCTCCACCTGGCTGTCTTCGTGATTTTCCTATGCTTAAAAGCAAGCTAACATACTTTTTCTAGCTAACTCCCTTAAAAGCAGGTTTCAGAATCCAGTTTATGTTTTATAGATTTTCTTCTAAGTGAGGACAGGACTTAAAGGCACCTTTTACAACATCATTTGGCTTTTCTTGTCTGTAAAGATTGCCACGTCAATACTTAAAGTACAATTGAAGTAGTACAACTGATTAACACATTGTTGAGTTATAAATTCAATTTGACGCGCTAGTTCTAAAACACTTGTGAGCACACAATGAAGTTGCCAGAGCTTACAGCTTCTTTTATTCTCTACTTAACCTGGTTCATTGCGTTCTCTGGTAAATTATTCTTTACAAATTGCTTTTTTCATTTATTTATTTTTCGAAAAAAGAAAAACGGGAATTCTTGCATAATTTTCCATGTCTTATCTCTTGATTTCACATGCTAGCTATTTAAAATAGGTTACATTAATGAGTGTTCTTAAGCACTTATTAAGATTAGTAAAGAGAACCATTCATGTTTTTTAATATTGATTATGTATTTTATAAAGAAGTAAGTATATAAAAAAATAAAAAAAAAATTATTTAACACCTTAAAAAAGTGTTCTAAAAAGCCCGTTAATATTTTCTTGATGTTGCATTATTCAGATTTTCGTTGCACAATAGGCCCTTTTGACAGAAACTAATACTGGGAACTTTGCAGGGAATGCAGTAGCAGAACATGTCACGTTTTATGTCCACAACAAGTGCCTATTTCCTATTTGGCCAGCAATAGCTGCTAACATTGGCCATCCGGTATTGGCTGATGGAGGATTTTACCTTCCCTCGGGCACCACCAGGCGCATTTCCGCTCCACCGAATTGGAATGGAAGGATCTGGGCTCGTACCGGGTGCAATTTCGCAACATCCCCCTCCAACTGGCGGCCTGCCTGCGAGACAGGGGACTGCGATGGAAGGCTTGCATGTGGGGGACTTATTGGCACTCCTCCAGCCACATTGGTACAAATTTCACTACAAGCAGATAAAGGGAAGCCAAGCTTCTATGATGTCAGTCTGGTTGATGGATACAACATTCCAGTGGCAGTCATGTCAAAGCCTGTTACATCAAAATGCTGCGTAGCAGGGTGTGTGAAGAATCTCAATTGCTTGTGTCCAGCAGAGCTTCAAGTGGTGAATAGCAAAGGAGAAATAGTGGCATGTAAGAGCGCTTGCTTGGCTTTTGATCTCGACAAATTCTGCTGTAGGAATGCGTATGGAACTCCAGATAAGTGCAAGCCAAGTTTGTACTCCAAGATATTCAAGGATGCTTGTCCATCTTATTACAGCTATGCTTACGATTCGCCGCCGCCATTGATAAGCTGTGCCTCCAAGGTCTATGTCATTACCTTTTGTCCTTCAACTTGGGGTGAGAAGAAAGTGGAAGAATTGGATCATTCTTCTTCGTAGGTTCTTTTCAAATGGGGCACGATTAGTTTGAGTTCTAAATTATGGGGTGTTGGGTGGGTTTTGTGCATTAGAAGCCTCCTTCCTTCTGTAATAAGGCAGTTGCTATTTGGCCTTTCAGGACCTACCTATGCTGGGAAAGAGTTTACTTTAAGACTAAAGTAGGATTGAGTTTATTTCGCTTTCATGCTTAGATATTTCCTGCGTGGAGTAATACAATTTTAAGGTTTTTAATAATGTAATGTAACGGCAATACTTTTTGAGATAAGAAAACATACATACATGTTCAATAAATTTTCAAAGGAATATTGCATTTACTCATACTCTTCAATCGATCTTGATGATAATATTACACATTGAGACGATATATCTTTTTTACTATATGCTTACTTGGAATGAATGGCTATTCTATTCTTCCCTTGTTTTATATATATATATATCTACTATTATGATATTTACTTCATCAAATAGCAATTATTAATGAATTGCTACTACAAAAGATATTGAATAATAATTAATGTTTCCAACCCATAAATTGTTATTTAATGGCTTATTTGTCATTTTTAACATATATATCATATCATCATAAGATGTGTTAAGCATATAATGATTATGAAAAGTAAAAAATGATAGAAATTTTAGAAGTATATTTAACAATTTATTTCATATTTATTATTCATTTTTATATCAATTAAATAAAGCAATAAACATATAAAAGTTATTATATATCTATTCAATTCTTATTAAATTATAATTCAATTCCTTTTTATTCTAATTGGTGAAATGAATTAGCTGTTAATGAACCCCAATTTATTTTTTAGAAGTCTTTCCATGTGAAACTAAAGGCCACTTTTGGCGTGGAAGAAATCCATGTGAAAACTATAGAAATGGAATGGAGTTAAAGGAAATAGTATATTTTGCTTTTAAAAATGAATGTAAAAGATAGTAGAGATGGAGAGAAATTAGTAGAAACATTTCTACTTTTTAAGCCAATAAGTTTCTCTTTACTTTGTCTCTCACCTTATGTTTGGTAAATTTGAGGAAACTATAGAAATGGGATGAAGTTAAGGGAAATTCTATGTTTGGCTTTTAAAAATGAAAGTGAAAGGTAATGAAAAGAGGAGAAATCAATGAAAGCACTTTCACTTTTCAAACCAGTAACTTTTTTTTTCCAAAAGTAGAAAGAAAAGGTAGAAATAAATAGAAATAAAACAAAATTATAAAAATATCCAACAAAAAAAATTAAATAAGTAAAGTTATGAATGTTTTCGTCAATTAGTAATACTTTTATTTTCATTTCTTGTTATAAATCCAAATAAAAAATAAACACTATATTTTTTTCTACTTCTTTTTCCTTCAATTCAAAACACATAGAAAAGGGCCGGATTGAATTGAAAAACCGGTCCGAATCTCATGCTAAGGAAAAAGTCCGGCAGCATCCATTTTTGGGCTTCCTGTTGGGCTAAGAAGCCTTTTACCTAATGTTTTATTGTCATGTCAACCCCAGCCACTAGCCACTGGCCATATTTTAGGGTTTATGTGCACCGTCCGATTTAGGGTTTCTGGAGACATCCTCTGGGCAGGTAGGATCTATCTATATATGTCTGGCCTATCCTCATCTCTCTCTACTACCCAAGCTGCAAGTTCCTTATCCGTCGTATTTCGCCGCGAAAGTTTCGATTCTTCTTTTTCTAGTTTTGCGTGTTTTGAAATACGAGGATCTTGATCAGCTGATGAGAGAAAACTGCAACAATATGATGGATGCAAAAGCGTTCAATCCCATGATTCGTTGTGTTTAAGTCTCTGATGATGGGGTTTCAAGCCCCTTTTTTTTTATCTGTCAACGTCATTTTTATAATTTATTATTATTATTATTTTAATATTCTGTTTTACTTATAAGAACTGCTGGCGAGATGTGATGAGCAACTGTTTATTGGTCCGTGTTTCTGATTAAAACCGTGACTGATGCCTTTTAATACCATTTTCTCTGATCTCCCATATTCACTTCACTTATCTTTCGTTGGTTTTTAAAGTTTTAAATTTGGTTGATTGGGTTGTGTATGGATTGTGTTATTGGGAGAATTCATGTCAGCTGTGAAAGGCTCTGTGATTTTATAGCCCTTTAATAGGGCGATATACGCTATTCCGACTCATAACATGAGCTGACATTTCTCTTGTCTATGAGAGCCTCTCGTTTTTGCCTTTAAATTTTTCATGTTATTATATGATTATTTATTTTTTAATATATATATATATATATATATATATATATATCTTCTGCGGTGATGAAATCTAAATTAAAAATCACACGTCAGACTTAAGAGATTTCTTAAATCGATGAGAATGAATATTCATTTTTCTGAGCAGAAGGTGTTTCTTGAACTTATTACCAATGTGAAAGGGATTTTAAATTGGGCAAAGGCCAACAAAGGCTTATGGAGAGTTTTAATTTTTTTATTTTTTCAGGATTTGTATGCAATACCTTTTTTGACTCGGTCAATTCACTAAATTTAGAACTCAAATGATAGGAAGCCCCATAAACAATTATATGATTACGATTAGGTATTTATAAATAGAACCCTATGTGACATGCTTGATAAGTAGGTTTTGTGTTTTAAGTAAGATCTATTTATAATATAGTTATAAATTTAGAGGAAAATAAAATTAATTGCTATAAACACAAATAACTTAAATCATTACTCTTAAACATTAAATTGCGAGTAACAAAGGTTTTAGTAACGCCTCATCACCAAATTAAACGTTCGATAATTACAATGTGTGAAAATGTGAAAATAGATATTTTCTATAAGATGCAGGTCCAGGGTTGCAAATATTTTCAAGTATTGACAATATTTTTTACCGTTACAAAAGACTTTAACAATTTCTTTTGCTAAAATGGCTTCATCCTCTGCACATTATGTATGCCCTGCCAGCAAATATTCGTAAGTATTCAAAGTAACATTTGGTTTTCAATATTTTGCAGTATTGGAATTTTTATCTTTTAAAAATTGGTTTAAGTATTGGATAAAAAAAGTATTAAAGAGTATTGAACAAAATTTGTATTATGTCAAATATTGTATAAAAAAAATTATTGGAGTATTGAATGTTATTTTCATGATTATGTTAGTTTTTATATTATTGTTTATTATATTAAAAATATTGATTTAATTTATTTACTATTGGAATTTTGTAATATGTATTAAAATGTTATAATTTAATTAAAATTATAGTTATTAAATATTAAGGTAAGTTATCATAATTTAATATATATTAATTTGTTATAATAGTAATATAATTAATGTTATGGTTATTAAATATGCTTTATAATTTTTAACGATGATTATTAAATATTATTAATATAATATTATAATGTGTTATATTATTAAATACAATATAAATTATTGTAATTTATAATATGAATTATTAATTTTTTAATTAAAGGATTTATATTTATTATTTTATATAATTCGATTAACTACATGAATTAAATAATCTCTTTAAATTATATTTTTTATAATATTAAAAATATAATTAAATAATCATAATATTATATAAAGGGTATAATTATAAAAAATACTATGTTCAAATGTGGTATAATTATAAAAATGTTATTTTGCAATTCTAAATAATGGTTAAGAGAAAAATCTTTATTTAGTACTAAACATATCAAATGTGGTATAATTTTTTTATGTTTTTTTCTTTGTTTTGTATTGTTGAATACTTGTCCAGTTTATAAACCAAAAGCTACCAAAGTATTATTTACCAATACAAAAGAAGCATAGACTTAAAAATTTCTGAATGCAAGAGTAATGGCATGTCTCTCAAAAGTTTCCCTCGTCGAATGTGAGAGATAGGCTTTATTTTAAGTTTCTTATGTCAAATCTACCTTAATAATCTCGATTTATGAGCTTAGCTCTAAATTTTATCACATTATCTTAAAATCAAATCCATTAATAATAAATCAAAAGTCCACAAATTAAATTTAACTCTTTATATTTTACTCTTATAGAATCAAAGGGATTTGAGTATCAAATAAGCCTATTAAATGGGTAAAGAATTATTTGGTGCATATGCACTTGTATAATAGTTACATAGCTATAGGACATGCATTTAAACAATTTATAATATGAAGGTTTGATGCTAACACTACATTGTAATTCATATTTTCTCAATGCATAAGTTCACAACACCATTCAATTATACGTGTTGCCTCGGACCAATCGAGAACAAATAATGTCCTCATGACATTCATAACACAAATTTGATAACTTTGAGTTTTCAATTATTTCCATCATCATCAGAAGAGGCTGATCTTATTGTATAGTAGTGAGCTCCACTTGATTCACAAACCTTTACTTAATAATGCCAAGCATGAGGTAACAAGAATCAATTAATAATTGGCTCTTTCCATACTTTAAGGTGATGAAAAACATTTATTATAATTGCATGAATACCCAATTCTCGCCTTAAGTACTTTTATGTTTCAATCCTTTGCTATTCATTAAAGTTTTAACATATCGAATCTAGAGAACAAATCCAATTCTCAAATTTGCAATCCATAAAGCTTAAGTCAATTAAAGACCATAGTACGCCTAGCCTTTTCTTAAAAGTGATAGAAGCCATGTTCTTAATTTCTAATTTCGAGCCATCGTAAAGCATTAAAATGCCATTAGAGCACATCTTCAGGATATACCACGAGAATATGCTTGTATTATTATTATTATTGTTATTAGTTTAAACACTGCGACTTGAAATCATGCAATTATTTGTAAAAAAATATTCCATGCATCTCTATGCCTCTATCTTCTTTGATTTATTTAATATTACTACCAATTTTGCAACATATCCGCATCTTTAACATTTGGAAAAGCAATATTTAAAATCACTATTGTAGAGCCTATCAATTGCCATTTCACAGTGGATAAGCATTATATCCTACATCAGCGTACCATCTGCTATTCAAGCACATGATTGAGAAATGGGATGTCACAGCCTACTAGGAACATTGCACACTCACAGAATTTTTTTTGTTAGTCCTTTTCTCCTATAAACTTTTTACATTTATTCCTTCATTCTATACATTCAATACCACAACCTTCAAAGTCTCATATGTCCAATGCTTATCGTTCACGTTTTATTCTATATTCTATTACGACCCTATTCCACATAGAAGCGAAATAGAAATTACAATATTTACTTCATCAAAAGTATGGAATAGGCATTCGAAAGTGAATTACAATTACTTAGGTGAATTACAATTCCTGTTGAAAGCTTTAGATTCCAATTTGTTGGAGGCCCCTTTTCTTTTTCCCCATTTGTCCTCAGTAGTGGTGTCACTATAGACATCAGATCTACCATGAAGGATAGGAAAGTACTCGAGCGAAGGGGAAACAAGAGAGAGAGGGAAATCATCCATCGTTGTCATCATATGAAAAATTTGAGATCTATCCAACGTATCTAGAAATTCGCGAGGCATTGTCATCACAAGGGAAACCATCCATCGTTATCATCGGATCTCCTCCTCCTCATTTTCCTCTTCATCATCTGAATCCTCTACCTCACTTTTCTTCTTCTTTTCCTTTTTATTCGTCTTCCTAGTCTCTTCCAATCCATACTCTCTTGCTTCGTCTTCCTTATATACTCTTCCAATTCTTCTTACCTTAAATTCCTTTTTTAACCTTAAAAAAGTTACAAAGTTGTTTTGGACTCTTCTCCAAATGTTTCTTTTCTCGTTTCACAGTCGATAACAATGGTTGAGATTGGAGGTCGATCTGTTGCCAGATTTGCTCGGTGCCAAAGCTATCTATGAGGAGCTAATCGAAGGGAGATTTAGGATAGTGGGGATTTAGTGAAGAGAAAAGGTGAACCAAAGCTGGGTGTGAGTCGTCCATTCGACTTCTCGCTGGAGTTGGGCATCTCGTCGTCCATTCAACGTCTTGCCATTGTAGCATCTCGTCGTCCATTCTTTTGTATGGTTGAAAAAAATTTACAACATTAGGTTTATTTTAATACCGCTTGCAATTGGAGAAATTTACAATAGCATGTTTCTCAAATACGTCTAGGTAGTTGCTCACGAAGGCCAACTTGTGATTACGGTTTTCGAAGATGCAATCCAATTTGGGGCTTCAATATTATTTGTCAACATTTAGGGGTATTTTCGTCATTCCATTTATTATCTCACCCTTATTCCTTCTTTTATTCCTTCAAGTAGACAATGTAGTCCAAATTCTATTACATTCAAGTATATATCATCATACCAATTCATTGCATATTCTATTCCATTCTCTAGTAATTTCATTATAGACTTATTCTATTTAGCGAAGTAAACGAGCCATTAGTCTTTGTATCTTGTCATCTTTGTACAAGTTCTAGCGTTCAAACATTATTTCCAGCATTATGAAATTTTTAACACATTTGTAGCTCCTATTCAAGTGTAGTAGTTATGTGTTTTTCAATCTATTGATTTCTTCTAATGCCATTTATCTTCTTTTATTCTAGATTCATCTTCTTCCATCACTCATTCTTCCCTTTTATGTAGATTTATACTAATTTGAGAGGACCACTTCTTTCAATGCTTCCATTTCCTTTGTGTGAATTCCATAGCCAGATTAGCCTTCTAGTAGTTGGCAAAGAGTAACTGCGAGAGTCAAATTGAATTATGTTAAGCCAAATGCATTTCTATCACATTTCACTTGTCGACATAGGAGACTCTAGTTGACTTGAATGAGTTCAAATTATGTCAAGTCAAATGCATTGTTGTCACATTTTGCTCATCATTGATATAAAGCCTAATTGGTATCAAAGAAAGAAGAAGAACTTGAAAATATGTAGAATATGAAAATTAAAGACTATTTGTAAATGAATCATTGAAGACTAAAATATCAAAGTTGTCACTATGAAGGTCAACACCATCATCGAAGTCATTGAAGACTAACTAGAGATTCTAGGTTCGATCTTAGTAGTTGCCAAAATGTAAGTGTATGGGTTTGAATGCAAGAGTCATGTACATACTATGTGCAAATGCACTACACATGCTTAAAGGAGAGCAATGACACATAAAAGGACGATCAAACATGGATAGGATGATGAGAAAGAATAAATAATCTCAATTAGGCTTTAATGTTTTGTGATAGGTAAATGTTCTTCATTAAGTTATTAATTTGATTTTTTGAGAGGATAATCTGGTAGAGTACCAACATGTCTCCCAAAAGTTCCCCCTTCTCAAATAAGAGACTTAGGTATTTATAGAGTTTTATCTACCGATCTCATTTGTTAGATGATGATGTTAATTGATAGTTGCAAGTGGATGAATCCTCACAAAGGTTTTTTATAAACCCAACCCATTGAGAAAGGTTGGATCGAACTAGTTGATCTAAAAAGCCTTACTCCAAGCCATTATGCGAAATCTCCTTTTATAATCCTAATTCATGAGCTTAATTCTCTAAATTTTGTCACTTCCAAATCTATTTAAATTATTAAATTGAAAGTTCATGAATCAAATCTAGCCCTTTACAATGAGTTCTATTGGAATGGCTTTAATTTTACTCTCTTAGAGGAAGGAGAGTTTTTTGAGCTACTACAGTATAAGAGTCTACATTAATTTCATTTTTTTTTAAAAAAAAATTGTTTTGCAAGTATTAATTCAAACTCCAATAATTCTCCCAAAGCTTAGTAGTTAATCTATCTAATCTCCTAGGTTTCTTTTCAAATCTAGCAATCCATCCATCTTCCCTTACTCTTGATTATATCTTTATCACTCCCTCTTATGATGACTTACCCTATACTAGTTATTATAGAATCATTAGTTTGCGAGCTTATCTAACCCTCTCAGTCTGCAAGCTTACCTAACCCTCTTCCAAAGGTTGCTAGTTTATTTGTTTAATTTTGCTAATATAAATTTTATCCCTTCTATTGGTTGAAATCAAAATTCAAATGTAGCACTTCTAATTTGATGCAATAAAATCTCCAATGCCCTACTTATTGTTATGATTTAAAAAAAATGATTTCGTGAATTCTAGATTTTCCATAATATTAATATAAAAATCAAAGTTTTAAGGGGTAAACATCAATTAAGTTTTTCCTTCTAATTTGATATTTTTTTCCCTAGTCTATGAAGAATTATCCCTTAGCTCAATGGATTCTAAGTGTTTATAAATTTTATCCCTTGTTTTGGTTAATACTCAACATTTAAATGCAACACTTCTAATTTAATGCAATAAAGACTAATAGCTTATAGTAAAAAGCAAGTGATTTCATGAGTTCTAGATTTTTCATAACATAAATCCAAAAATAAAAGTTTTAGGTGTTTAAACATCAATGAAGTTATTCCTTTTAGTTTGATTTTTTTTTTAATCTATGAAGAAATATCCCCTTGCTCAATGGCTTCCCAGTTTTCATAAATCTACTAGCAATTTTTAAAAGCATGTTCCATATCTTTATTTAACTCTCCACATCTTGGAAATCTAACATCCTCCTTTATTGATCTTTTTTGAAGATTAACAGTAATAGTAAAGCTATTGTGTTATATTCATTAAAGCAGTAATTTTATTTTTGGGGGATGCTTAGACAATTAAATTTATTCCAATCACTTCAACAAGTTTGTCTCATATCTATTATTTGAGATGACTTAAATAAGTTTGTCATATCCTTTTTCGTTATGGTTAAAATTGTAAGACTAAGATAATTGAAATCCATTATCATCCCTTTTAATTTCACTTATCCAAAATATCTCTCACAAATAGAGAAAAAGCTTCCCTATGGATTAATCCTTGTCTTATGTGGTGTATGGGTCTTTATCCCCCATCAGTTAATCTAAAAATTTGTCTATCGACCATTATCCAAAATATGAAAACTCTTCCATAAAGTCCAATCTTGATAGTCAATTGTCTCTTCATAAATAAGGATCCAGACTTTGCATATTATAATTGCTCATCTTTCCACCTTTTCTTGTACTTAGTTCTAACTAGTTTACTCCTTGGTGCCTTTTGTGATTTAAGTTCCAAAAATCTCTCAATTGCATAGGCCTTGTTTCATGCCTCCAACTTTGTTAAACATAACCCTCTTTCTTTCTAGTTCACCAAATGTATTCAATTTTCTATATTGACACCACTCCATATAAAATCCTTAATGATTTGAGACATTTTCCTAATGATCTTTGTAGTAATTTAGCAATTTGCATGTAGTAAGTTGGTAAAGATTCTTGGAATGATTTTGCTAAGATGATTTTGCCCGTTGTATTAAGATGTTTGGCTTTCCATCTACTAAGCCTTTTTTTTTTTAATAGTGTAATTGAGAGGCTTTTGGTTTTTAACCCTTATCTATTAGCCTAAATATCTCTTACAAGAATTAATCTCTGTCAAACCAAGGAATCCTTTAATTTGATCTTTGAAATCTTGACTGACACTGGTAAGGAAAAGTATAGAAGATTTGTTCAAATTAATCTTTAAGCCTTGAAGTTGTTGAAAAATTACTAAGAACTCTTTTGCATATAAGCCTTTGCAATTAAGATCACATCATTTGTGAAAGCAATGTGAGAGATCTAAAAACCATTGCCTCTTACTTTGAAAGTTTGGCAATTTTGCAATTGAACTTCTTGTTCAATTGCTCTACTTAGGAAATCCAATGAGAAGATAACAAAGTCATACTTCTTAATTTTGTAAAAACGAGAGATTTGAACATATATTCTTATTGAAATGTTAGGATGAAGAGTAATTGCTAGTTTACTTTAGTGTAATAGCAATGCCACTGTAACTTTATTCCTTGTAGAGTAGTTATTATAACGTTTAGTTACATTTTAAGTCTATAATAACAATTCTACAAGACTTCTTATTGTAAAAAAATATTGAATAGTAATTCAATATTGAAGTTTTTTTTTTCTCTTAAAGTACCCTCATTAAAATTAAAATTAACCAGTAATAATATTATTATAACTCTATTTCATTTCTTAGTAATAGCTATTACATTGTATCATTATATTATTTAGGAAAAATGGGCAGTAAATGTAAAGGTGATAGGAATCAAAATCCGACAAGACTTATCATTAGGGCAATAACTAAAGGATTTCGAATCTTGGCGATGAGGATCCATTTTGAGCAAATCGACCATGGAATTATTCGTTTACTAACCTCTTTTATCTTATTCATGTATTTTATATTCTAACAGGAATACTTATCATGCTTTACAGGGCAATGGGCAAACTCACTCAAACTTAGCTTGTGGGTTATCCATGGACCGACCTGAACCGGCGATGAGTTGGGCCGATGGATCCTATAGAAAACCGGCATCTTGAAGAGCATTTCTTTTATGTATTTTTCAATTTATGAACTATTTTAGTTGTATTTTGGTTTTGGGACACTTTTATTTCCTTGTAATTTTCATTTAGGGTTAGCCACCTTAAAAGTGGCAAACTTGTAATTTTGAGCACTTTTTAACCCTAGGAGTATCAAGTATAAATACTTGCTTAAGAGAGGGTTTGAGGGGCTTATCATTTTGCAGATTAAACACCTCCTTTCACGTGAGAATTAGGGTTCATACCTTGGTTCCAAACTCTTATCAATTTCAATCCCAAGAGTTGAAATTGTGGCTAGTGCAACATCTTGAAATTGTGAGTTATATCAATTTCATTTTGTTGTGATTTCTTTTCTTCTCTAGTGTGTCATATCTAGGGTTGAATTGAGATAGTTCTTGGTCAGAATTACTTGTTGTTATTCACGAATTCTTATGCTTATTTGAAGGAATTATCAAATTGATCCGATTCATCTTTAAGGATTTCCTTGATAACGTGTTCTTCACTATTGGAAAATGGATTGTTTTGTTACGGTTTTCTTTTGTCAAATTGAGGATTCATTTGCGTGGATTACATGAAATTAGAGTGTTGTTAGAAGGAATTTTCATTGTGGTATTCTAATTATATCATTGGTTGTTTGAATTTCATCATTAGGGTTCATTTGAAAAGTGCCCTTTGTGGATACGATTTTGCCTTGACTTGAGATAGTTTTTCTTAAGTCTTTTGGATGTGCTGTTAAGTGTGTTTAGGCACATCAAAAGGGTTTGACATTTTTAAATGGCGTTTAATGTGTTTGTGAGATGTTTGGAAGGATTCAAATGATAGCCTAAAGCCATTTTGTAACGCCCCAAAACCAGGGAGCACTACTACTTGCCATATGTCTTTATCAGGCAAGGATTCATTAAGGCTTTGAACCTACTTTGATACCATTCAAATCTATAACATGTATTACCTAATATTCATTAACTAAATAATTCTCATACTTCCAACATAATACAAATACATCCCAATTCACCTTTCCAAATTATAGCAAACCTTAACCATTTATCCATGATTAAAATCTAAAGCAATGGAATATCTTTAATGCTTTAGTATATTATCTTCCAAAGAACTCACTATTCACTACATATAAATAACAAATTTTCTCCCACAGTATCACCATAATAATAATTGAATTCTTCTTCTTCTTCCCTCTCTTGTATATTCACTCCTAATTTTTCTTCTTGGTTACCAATTCCTTCAGTATTTGCATCCAAATAATATAATCCCTGAGAGTGAGCTAATGCCCAGTACGTATAACAACAAGCACATATGCATGTACAAGTAGGAACTTAATTCAAATACATCTATGCAAAACTTAAACATCAATTCTTAAGTCCACAAAGCATTAATGGGACACTCATGACCCCGTCAAGAACATTAAAAAACTTAATCCTTAAATTGGTGTTGGAAACTATTATTACGAGCCTTAATACCCATGAGTTCTTAAAACATTTTCAAACTTAACTTAGTGTGGGAGTTGCCACTACGAGCCCTAATACCCATGAATCCTTAAACCTTAAATTGGTGATGAGAATTGCCACAATGGGCTCTACACTCATGAATCCTTAAACCTTAAACCAACTTAAATCATTTCTAAGCATCACTCCACTATGGACAATGTTACACAAGGATTATTGGGGTGCTCTCTAGGGATTTGCCACTACAGGCCCTTAGGCCGAGCTAAGCACAATCAACAAGCAACTTGTTTACTTAAACCATTCATCAGCTTAATCAAATTCAATGTATACTAACTTAACAAGCACAAGATAACAAATAAATTACACGTACCTAGAATCATAATCCTGAGTACAACTAGTCTTGAACCTAAAGTACTTTCGAATATAACAAAGTAACAATGATTTCCTCTTAGTATTACCTTAAGAATAATCTAAGTTTTCTTGATTCTCTTCTCTAATCTATTGTATGATTCCTTCTCTTACACTAATGAAGTTTCTAAGTTTATACTAAGTGTTTCGGTTGTGTGGGAATTTGTTTGAATGTAAAATAAAGTGATCAACAAATTATAATTAAGTACATAGTCGTTTTTTAGGCCATATACCTTTCCGTAACTTTTAATGTTTTGGCACACCCTAAGTACATGGTCATGTAGGGTGGCCATATACCCTATTTTGTATTTTATATATTCAACATGCCTTAGTACATGGGCGTGTTCTTTAGTCGTATACCCTTTGTAGACACATGCATTCCTACATTAGCAAGTATATGGGCATGTACTTGACTGTGTTCTATGTTATTTTTCACAAACCCTAATTCCTTTCTTTCAATTTATTCCAATTCCTAAATCTCTTGATTTTATGCTTAATTGAATCCTAAAACTTGTAATTTCTAATTGAATTTTGTAAGTTAGGGAACTTACTTTTCAATTTCCATGAATCGAATCCTTAATCGATTGATCTTTATATTCGTTCTGTCCCTTCCTCAATCCAATTTTCGATGAACAAAGTGTTGGAAATCGATTTATTCCTCAATTCTATATCCAAAATAACAATTTAATCATTAAACTTCTTACCTGAGTGAATCGTGTTCAATCCTTGTGTAACCTACTTGCTAAGTCATCTTATATTCCAGACAATTTTCTTATCCTGTCATTATGCAAATGGTAAAAAAAAAAGAGTGTTAGGTCATCTTGGACTTATATACCATGTCAAGGAAATGACCAAATTAACACTTTTTAAAATTCCACTTTTGACCTTAGTTATATTTAGAATATATGTTAAATAGTATCCATTAATGTTTGTTAGCCTAACTATTTGTTACTTTTAGCCTTTTTTTTAGGGGGGGGGGGGGGGGGGGGGGGGGGGGGTGCACATTGTATGATATGGCCACTCTCAAGTTCTCAATTTGTAACTTATCTCTCACTCCAGTGACATCCTATACTTCATTGCCACACTCGATCAAATGGACCTTGAAATCTATCAAACATGTTGCCAAGTAAGTTTCAGAGTGTGTATGTGATGTCACGCTACAATGTATGAACAATGGACTACACAAGTTGTATGAAGTTTTTTATACTTGACACGTGTTTGACCTTTATAGAAATGTGTCCGAAAGGAAAGGAAAAAAAAAAGAAGAAGCTAAACACAAGACAAATGAGCCACTTGAGTGCATCCATGTATATCAAGTAATTCAATGGCATCATTCTTAGTATTTCAAAACCCAATTAGCTTCCTTCATTCATTCAATACACATAAATTATCACCAGCAAGTTCTCAACTCATTCCTTCTCTTTCACTTGACTTACACCTTATACTTGACCACCACCTTTTCACTATTGAGCCTTGAAACCATTAAAGCTTATTGTTAACTAGGTAGTGAAGTGAGCACTCATGTCAAGATATCATACATTAATGCATCTCTTAAAGGATTGTATGAAGTATTCACTCTTTGACACAACATGCATTCAACACTCATAAACATGTTGTTATAAGGATATATCAAAATTTGACACATGTACCAGACACTTTATTCACATGTGTCCATGCTATTGGTCAATTTAATGGCATAATTATAATTTTTTGAATTTAATTAGTTACAATGCCAATAAACAAACATCACCATTCAATCCATCTTATGAAATTGTCACCCTTAAGCTTTCCTCACATCATACGCATGCAACTTAAGACTAAGCATTTGAAACCTATTATACCTTAAAACTTGTGAGATTTATATGGTCATGTAGGTACCATGATAGGTATTATGTATTATAAGATAAGTTTTAATTTCAAATTTTCAAAAGTTGTTGTCAAAATATAGGATATTAGTTATGACCATGTACCTTCCCTAAGCCCAAACAAGACCTATACCATGCATATTAGAGGTTCTATGTTCTAGGTTCCCTAGCATTGTCTCAATATATATAGACCACCCTATGTCTTATATGTAAAATATAAGTAACAAATGTAATTAAGTTTGACAAATATACTTGAGGTATAAGCAACTCAATTGTAAATCCTTCTTGGTGCATAATTAGATTTGATGGCACTCTTTCCTTAGGACCTGAGGCTCCACTTTGCTTATGCTTCAGGCTCAAAATATAGACCCATGCACCAATGTTTTCATCTCTATCAAAATTCAACTTGGTTTTGATCATTGTCAAGTTGAAAGTAGATTTAAATGTATGCTTCACCACAAATCCAAGATCAAGTCTTTCAAAGTAAGTATTAAAGTGATTAGGGAACCACAACTTAGGTACAAATCCTTTAAAGGCATTTTTCATAACATGCAATCTATTACCATTCTCTCCATATTGATTAGTGATCTTATTAACATTATGATTACTTCTTTAGTGATGAAGGTGTAGCTTGACCCTAGAGTGATGGTGCTCTTGAGCATTTGATGTAAGGCATCACACAAACTACTTTTCTAACAGTGATGCCCCATTTGACAGTTGAGAAGCTCATTGATTATTTCTAATATAGCTTGAATCCATTAGCCTATAATGTAAGTGTTACAACATGAGGCTCAACATTACCACATTAGGGCTGGACACTCTTTAACATTGAAACATTAAGCCCCAATGTTAAGGCTCAACATTACAACAATACTCTTCAATATTGAAACAATGAGCCCCAACATTGCATTGTTGAAGTTAAACATTGCATACCAACCAAACCCTTCCCCTTAACACAAATGCACAACATGCTCTAACATTATTATTTCTTATAAACATATGGTGCTAGCAAATCACTTTGAAGGAGTTGCCAAATAAAAAGATTCAAAAAGAGGATTGGAGTTGTTCATTTTGTCAAGTTGGTATAACAAATGAGAATGGTTTGTTATAACATCTATAATGGAAGAAATATAAGGCAAAGGAAGCCTAGATGAGAGATAAACTACTGATTTATAAGTATTTTGAAAAACACTCACATTCTTTACCTTGTGTTTTTTCTCTCATAGATTTTCTTATAGACGTTTCTAACTTGTTATACCAATAACCTGAGAAATTGCACACCTCTAATCCATCCTTAAGGCTTTTGGCAAGTAACTTAGGATGGTTTGCATTACCTCATCAACAATAGGATGATAAAATTTTTTACTAGCAATCACTACCCCATGAATGATTGAAAGAAGTGGTAGAGGATTGATTTAAAATGTAATACCTTTCCCCCTTCATTGTGTAACTTGTAAAACAAAAGCACTTCTAAATGAAATATTTTTCTTTTTCCTTTTTAAATTATGCTTGGAATTAGATTATTGATGAACAAATAAAGATAAAAAGTTCGTATACAATTTGTTGAAAAAGATTGGTGAAAAAGGAGGAAATTAAAATAGGTATAAGGTTATACCATTATAAGGTGCTACATTCTTATTTTGCCAACTAGAGGATGGAAAAGAAGGCACTTGAACCAAATACACCCCCTAACTGGTGTGCATACTTAATAATGTGCTAATTAAAAAAAAATGGATTTAGTTTCCTATGTTTCTATTTTTGAGGGATATTCCTATTTTGTTTCAGTAACATACTATTTTTTTTCTTTTTGTGTCCATGGGTTGAAGTAGAGAGGTTTGCGACACTAGGCATTGAGAAAAAGAAGTAAGAAGTAGGTAGGTTCTGGGTATAGGCACATGAGCACTCTATGTTGAGAGATCTTTACGATGTTGCAAGGATGGGATATTTCAAGATTTAGCTTAGGTTACTTAGGAAATATGGAAGGAGAAATGTCAAGTGTTGTATGATAACAAGAAGTTAGATCTAAAGGATGTGGTAAGGAGACTGGCTAGACTTAGGGAGGAATTGTTTCGACAATGAAGAAGGAGATAAGAAGGAAGATAGAGGCACATTAATTTACAATTCCTAAGGTTTGGGAGCCCCCTAACGTAGATGGAGTTAGAATTAATGTAGATTGGTCCCACACTTTGAAGGATGGTTAAGGTGTAGTGGCAAGTGTAGCTAGAGGTTCATTTAGTGAGGTTTTGGGTAGTTTCTCTAAAAATATTGATACCACTTACATGGAAAATATACATTGTGTGGATAGGTTCATTTAGTGAGGTTTTAGGTAGTTTCTCTGAAAATATTGGTACCACATATGTGGAAAGTATAAAGTGTGTGGCCATTTAAAAAAAAAGAAGAAGATTAATTTCCTATTTTTCTATTTTAGAGGATATTCCTATTTTATTTTTATAATAGCTTTAGGTGATTTTCTAGGCATTTAGAAATTTGTCCTGATGCTTTCTTTCTTTCTTTTGCTTTTTTTTTTCCTAGGTTATTAAGATTAATTAGTTTCATAGAAATCTAGTTTTTCATACTTTTATTATATTACTAATCCTATAGAAAGGAGCTTATGGAAATATCAAATACATTAGGGACTAGATAAAATAGATTTTCTTTCTCTCTCTCTCCAAAAGCATTTGAGTCATGGCAATTAATTCCCTGCTCTCTCTTCATTTTGTGCATTGTATCAAAATCAAGGTTTGATAAGTCTTTTCTTTAGTTGTGCACCATATCTAAAAAACCCACCAAATAATAAATAAGGTCAAGAAAAATAAAAAAGGATAAAAAAATTGGATTGAATCAAGAAAGAATTTCAAGTTAGAAAAATAAAATTTCTAAAAAGGATTTTTTTTTTTTACATTTAAAATTTATTTTATTAAAAATGGAGCTGAAATTTCTTAGAGACCTTAGATATGGCCCTAAGACTTTAATTAGGTGAATAAAATCAATTATAAAATATTTGGAGACAATTGGAAAAGAAAAATTTAAGCTCGGATGTCGATTGAGTAAAATGACCAAAATGCCCTTAGACTTATCTTAAGGAGGAGTAACTAATTAAATAAAATTCCAAGGGAATTTTAGTAATGAGGGAACACTATTTTGCAGTCGGAGTGAGTTGGAAAAGTTAAAGGAAAAATAATACAAAATAAGCTAAATTAAGAGAACATAAGCCATTGTAAGCTACAATCCACTAACAGTGGTTGACCCATTTACCCTTACCTTTAAACTCTTGCTAAAAGCTCATTCTTGGACAAAAAATAGCAGCCCCCCTCATTTTGGCATGAAATAAGAAGCATAAGAAGACCCAAAAATCTCCAAAATTAAACTCAAAACCATTTACTCAACTTGAAACCCATCCTTTTAACTATTAATTATAGACTTTTTCTTATAAGTTTTAGGTCAAGGATCAAGTGAAATTCCAAGCTACGAGGGGGCTATACCACACATGATTTGGGTATTTAGGTAAGTAAGAAATGACTTCATTCAAGTGGATTTTAGTTTGTAAATTGTAAATCTAAGTAATGTATGATGTTTATTGTGAAGGAAATCAATTAGGAGTTTGGGAAAAACATCATTTTAGAAGTGGGTAGGTATAGTTAGGAAAGAATTTGGGTAATCTCGAATAAGGTAAGTTTGAAATCTTGTTTAAGTTGATGATTAAAACAATTAGAAGTGATGAATACGATGATTTGATGATTTCTTGAACATTGATGGTACATTGTAAAACCTATTAGTGACTGCTACCTATATTGAGTATTCTTGAGTGTTATTTAATGATTTAAGATTTGATTTAGAATAGTATTCTTGAGTGTTATTTAATGATTTAAGAGTTGATTTAGAATTTAATGTGCTATATGTATTGTTGGGTATTTGATTTAGTAGTAAAAATCAAGATTAATGCATGTAATAGAAGAAATGCTTAAGTATTGATGATGTCGCCACAATTGAAGATGAAATTAGGATTTGATTTTCTTGCTAATTTTGTTTTAGAAGATGAATGATGATAAATTGATGATTGGAGTATGAACATGTAATGTATGAAGTGGTTTTGGTGATTAATTGGTAGATATGATATGTGGAAGGTTAGAATTTATAATTGCATTGAATTAGTGGATGTAGACATCGGGCCAATTCAAAATCGACCTGGAATCAACTAAAAACTACCAAGTCAAGGGCTATGAGGAGGGGGAATTGGAACCGCTTTGAGGGGGGGGGGGGGGGGGGGGGGGGTGTGGTGGGGGTCGAGCCAGTTCCCTTGACCCGATGGTTTAGGGACTGGTTTAGCTCCTGAACCGGTCCTTTGAGTTTTTTTTTTAATAATTTTTTAATCCATATTTTTAATTATATATTTTTCATATTCTTTAAGATTATTTGATATTTATTCGTGTGCATTTTTTTTAGTTAGTTTGGTTTTTTTTCCTTAAATTTATAAATGTTGAAATTTAATCTTCAATTTTTTGAGACAATATACAATTTTTTGGAATTAATTGGTGGCAATACCACGTACACGAGGGGGTGGGGAATGCTAGCCCTGAATTTTATTGATTGAATAAAATTATTACAGAAAAAAGAGGGACATTTGGCTTTACCTCTTGTACACAATAATAATATAGTGTAAATAAATAATATAAATAAAGGAGTACTACTCCCCTTACAAAATATGTCTAACTCTAACTTGGTACAAAAAATAAATAAGATAGTACTACTATCTTTACAAAATTATTTGGCTTATCCCGATATCAGGATTTGAACAAGTGGAGTTTCCACTTGATGGGATGAAGTCATTGAAGTATTCATCTTCTTCTTTGGACGTCTCGTATGATTCTTATATGTGACTCCTTGCCTTCGACCAATCTTCCATGCAAGCCATCGCCTCAACGTTGATGGGTGACAGTCATGATTGCCGTTGAAACAGGATAAGGCTTGCTATGTTAAATGCTTGTTCAACAGCTACCGTTGATGCAGGAGTAGCCAAAGCCTAGCTAACCATGCGAGAGAGTATGTGATACGTCTTCTTATGCCTCCTCAACCAGTTGAGAATGTTGAAATTCATGATACTGCTGTCACCAAATTCAAAGTGTATATTGATGTAATCGTCAAGTTCAGTGTACTCGGTTGATTTGGAACGGTGCCACTTCAACTTTTGAAACATCATTCATTGTGCAATGAGAGTGGGATCATAGGTGGTACCATGTGAGCCGAGGGATGGTGAGGGAGTTTAGGACACTTAACTACTGAATGCAATGCAAAAGTTAGAATGTAATTCTTTCGTTACCTGGACTATTTAACATAGTTCTTGCAAGGCAATAACGGCATAAGTGTCTTCCATGTTAGAGAATGCATCAACAATGGGATAATACAAATTAAGATATTATAATAACATATCTTTTTTGCACTGTGGATTCAAAATAGAAGCAAGTAGATAAATTGCTAGAATTTATTTATAATACTACAATCATTTTGCAGCCATATCATTTATAGCTACCTATAGAAAAGTGTCATATCAGGAATCCAATAGCATCAACAATATATTCACCGCATTCATAAGGAAAAGATGAACATTAACCTAGTACACTTGCGAAAATGTTATAGTACAATCATGAAAAACTTTTAAACATTTAACATTTTATTACATACATCCCAATTGTTGGGGTGCAGTGGAATGTCTGGGATATTCATGGTAGCGAAAGAACATAATGCATCTTTATAAGCAAGTGTACTTTGTAAAAGTCAATAGGTGGAATTCCACTTATGCTTAACATCCTTTCTAAATTTTTTAGGTTGCATTCTATTTTCAATATAAAATCTCCACCATGTCTTATTTACGGAAGGATGATCAATTAAAAAATATGCTAATTGTCTTATTAGGGATATTTTAAATTTTAAACAGTTTATATCATCTTTAATGTAAAGATTTAAAATGTGGCAAGTACATCGAATGTGGAAAAATGTCTCACCTAATGTGGGTTGACGTAAAGATTGAAGTTCATTAATGGATGCCGTGTTAGCAGTTGTGTTGTCAAAACCAATTAAGAAAATATTTTTAGTCAAATAGTATTTACCTAAAATAATACTTATAATACGAAAAATGCTTTGCATCATATGATGATCGTTGAAAACTCTTAGAGCTATTTTTTTTGGTCCTTGCTACGCACCGTCTATTCAGTGGCATGTAACTCCCATGTATGAATCTTTTTGCCATAGATCAGTCAATATATCTACACAAATGGAAACATACATCTCAAGAGAATTGAAAAGAGTGACTAATTCACACTTACCATTGTGATACAATTTAATGGTGCTTTTTTGTATAGTTTTTGGGTCGTAAGTCTGTAACCTTGGATTCATCGCTTCTCACTCATACTCCAACTAGTGCGGGGAAGCTGTGTGAGTCCATAGCAGGTTACACTTTGCTAAGTATTCTATAAGTAGAACTTGTTGTCTATCAGCAGAATAATGAAATAAATGTTACACTTTGCTAAGTATTCTATAAGTATAACTTGTTGTCTATCGGCAGAATAATGAAATAAGCCTCCTCCTTTTTATCCTGTTGACTACGAAATTTGTTACTGTGATTTATCTATGCCAAACTCTGTAGGGTGCTTTGCTCGCATGTGCTTATTAAGGGTGTCATACCCCTTTCCCTTTTGCCACACATAACTTGATTGGCAATAGTTGCAATAAGTACGGATGTTGCCATTTTCCCCTGTAATTTTACGAAAATGTTTAGTAAAAATTTTCGATTTAAGTGGTGCCGGTGGCTTACTCGTAGAGCCGGATAGGCCACGTAAGTGCCTTGGAATTTCTTCCTATGACACTTATTGCACATCATCTTACCCTTCTCTTTTTGCATCCCCCTCACTGCCTTGTCATGGCGGCGATTCACTTTATCCACCAAAAGGCCTTTTATGAAAGCCTAGGGGTGGCAACATCAAGTTTTCTAGGTGTTTGTTGGTAAAGTTGTGGATATCGTAATCATCCACTTCAAAATATTGTTGGGGTGGCTCTTACATAAATTTCCTCTTATCACTTTTGCCAGAATGATCTCTCTTAGAAAAATCTAAACCGCCAAAATAACTTGCCATTTTTTAATATTATGATAATTATAAAATACTAATATGGGCAGATAAAGGGACAAAATTTATTTAATAGTTGACAAGAAATATAACAAAAATTATGTAATAGTGTAGAAGATGCCTGCACAACAAATAGAAGATGAGACTACATAAATTTTAAGATGGGAGCAAAAGACAAGAGTGAGTGCAATTTTTTGCATGGGTAATTTTGCTTTTCAAACTACACTGTCAATTTATAAAACATTCAATAGCACACTTAATTTGTTCTGCTCCTTTACAACGTTTAAATTTGAAAATTTGAACACTTGTACGCTGCACCTACACCAACAACTAAAATCTATTCTTCACTGCCTGCAATCCTATAAACCTATGTGAATTTGTTTTTTCAAAATGCACTTCGTGCTTTCAAATTCTCTGAGCACAAATTTGACCATTTTCATCCTGCATCCTCCTTTTGCATTTCTCTTAAGTTGTCTTCTCTTTTTCTTTGTTTTTCTTTCCCAATGTTGCAGAGTTGCAGCCTTTAAGTTCAATATTTTCTTCACTCTGTTCCTGCTTCATTTAACAATTTTTTTCCATCTTTTTCAACATGTGTCAAGGTACTGTTTTTCAATGTTTACCTTCTTCTGTTATTCCTTAATGTTTTTGGATGTTTCAACGTGTGTCAAGTGCCTTGTTTTTCAATAATTTTTTTTGTCATATATGATAGGCCCAACCCGTTGGTTCAAGTTGACTGTGAACTAGTGGGTTGATGGCTAGTTCAAGGCCCACCAGTTCGCCGGGTTGCACAATGCAACTCGACCTTTGAACTGCTGGCCAGTGGTTCTTACTTACCAGGCCAATTCCTCAAAAGGGCCGGTTTATAGGCCTGAACCGGCCAGTTTACGGGCCTGAACTGGCCCTCTCCAATATTTAAGTGGATGAATGAGTTGATTTAGTTGATAAATTATGAATTCCCTTCAGGTTTCTATGTTCTTAGAGTGATATATTTGATGAAAGTTGAAGTACTTGATAAATATCAAGTTTGGTGAAGTTTAGAGATGAATTGTATTAAATTTAAGGATGAATATACTTGAATTTATAATTTTTTTGCATGATTTATTAATATGAATAATTTTGGAAAGTTTTGATGTATTATGTTTATTTTAGATAAGTTTGATGGAATTATTATTTAATTATAAATAAGAGTTGGGTTAGATATAAAATGAGGCCTAGAAGTGAGGATATATAGAGATTAAACTAATTAATGGATGGAAATAATTTGGTGCATGCTTTGTTTTAGCAATATTTTTGGCTTGAAAATGGAAAACAAATGATGTATTAGAAACTAGGAGGGTGTAGGAATAAGTAAGCTTTAGTTTGAAGTGATTTAGGCATAAGTTGAATGAGTTACAAGCCCTTAAAGTTAAAAATTCATAATTAAGTTTAATCTAGTAGTTCAAGGGCTCTAAATGAAATAAAGTGAGGCTTTTATATTAAAATGGGTAGTAGAAGTGATAAGGAAACGAATGAATTTGATTTCACTTGATTTGTGCTTAAATCGAGTAAGTAATGGCCTTTTAAAATTAAAACTTTTAATTATGACAAATTAAAATTTAATTAATGATTGGTTTAATTAAACCGAGCCAATGCCAGCTTAATCACAAGTCGGTCGAACCAAATAGTCTCAAGGACCACCCTCTTACCCTTCTTTTACGTGGCCTATTTAATTAAACATAATTTGATTAAACAGGTTTAACTAATTGAACTATCTTAATTAGACCAAAATAAAATATGACATGAGCCCAAGATCAAAAACATAATTGGGCATATTTCTTTCTAAGGCTTATACCTTAAATGAGCCTTAACATGGCAAGTAACTCAATTGGTTTTAGACTAATTCAAAGCCCAAATTGAATTAACTAATTAAAATGACTAGACACGAGCCTAATAAAACAAATTGGACTTGCATAACTATAATAAAACCTAAATGGGTCTAAGACCCAAAACCTACTTGGACCTATTAATCTTTAGGGCCTGTATGCTAAATGGGTCTTAATGAATAAATCAAATTTAAATGGGTCGCAAAGCCTTAAATCAAATAAGGACTTAAAATGAAATTGAAATTAGACCTAATAATCAATTAGGCTTAAAATATAACAAATAGAATTAATTAAATACAATGGCCCTAGGTAAATTAAAATAGATGAAAGTAATATGATTAGACTTAAAATGGAATTAATAATTATAACTACTTAATTAAATTAACTAAGGCTAGTGAGTTTAATTCCAAACATAATTGACAATACTACTTTTAAAGGGGCTTAAATACCCTAATTTGGCCTTAAACATAATTATAGTAAAAAAATTCAAATAACTTATTAAGTTTAGTTGAATAAATCCTTAATGTTTTTGGTCACAATTAGCTGAAAGCTAATTAAGCCTAAGTAACCCTAATTGAACTCATTATTAGTATGAACCTTAAGTAGTTTAAACTAACCTTATAATAGTATTCAATTACTTAGAATAATCAACTAACTTATAATTTTCTCTTTAATGCATAAAACCAACTCAATCAACTCATTTAGAGCTTGAATTGCAATTTAGGAAATGTTGACCTTTTAGGTATGATGTAACTTACGTGTTGCATGCTAAGTTAGAAAAATTAATTAGACTAATAGTCAACCTAACTAAGTAACTACTTATTGCTTGTGTGTGGTTACTTGAGCCAGCAAGTGACAAACTTTATATTTAGATTGTGGCTAGGATTGTATACCTTGAAATGACATGGTAGTTAAGTGCTTAAGCCACTAAGGGTGGCTCGGTAGGTAGCTGATAAGTAAAAATGAGTCGAATAATGGGCACTGTAAGCGGAGAGAAGGTATATCAAGTGTATTCCTTGGATATGAGTCTTGACGAACTATACAATATAGTTGGACTGTGATTGGTGGGGCCGCATAATGGTAGGTTCACTTAGATGAGGTTGCTTAGGTCTATGGTTTTTGGCAACACAGAATTTGGCTTCTCTCGTCAACCCTTAATGTTGGCTATAGTGGAATCAAACCCCATATCCCTCGTTGTGATATCTGGAGTCATGAGTAAACTTGGGAATGTGGGCCGAGCTAGGGAAATTTGGCTTGCAAGATGAGCGGGCTATTTTGGCCTACCTCACGTGGCTCAGGGGTCGAGGTAGGTCGCATTAATGCAGGCGATGTTGGCTTACATGGCTTGCACAATTAAAAAAAAAAAACTAGAAAAAGGAAATATTAGATTAGCCAAGACAAGAGTTGAGGGGAATGATGATAATTTTTCAACTTTGAATGTCGTTAGTCCGTATTAAGAGTTAGTACTATTAATTTTAGACTATGTCTTATTAATTGTTAAGGTTTACATATATAACAATTATGGCCTAACATGTGACTGAAAAAGCATAATCAATTGTTGAATGTCAATATTATATATTCTTCTATATTAATTAATGTTCACATGTTGTAAATAATTGTTTTAGAAAGTCGTCCATTTCTTGCCTTCAGCTTAGGGTTTTGGTTGCACCTTAACATCGGAACTCATTATATTTATAAGGGATATTATTAGCACAAATAATTATGGAACCATGTAATGCCATTAGTTGCAAACAAAAAAATGGTCAATGCTTATTTGTTTCCATAAGCCCTTTTTCTTATCAGAGTAGTTATATAATATTGTATATATAGATATACACAATATATATAATAACCATAACTATTGTATTGTGATTATTTATCAATTGGAAGCTAGCAGTTCTTCAGATGGCTCAATTTGTTCATCACAAAGTTGCACAAGAATCTATGTTTTGGATAGATGCCCCTCTTCTTTCCATTTTACTCAAATAAATGTTCCATTGTAAATTAATAGTTGAGATTATTTAAATATTTGAAATATCATAACATATTTTATCATATCATTTTTAAAGTTATATTGAACATTAAATTTGATTTAAACTTGTTATTATAAACCTGTTAGATTAAATATCAAAAGATGCAAGTTTAAGTATTAAAACACCACATTAACTTTCTAATTTTGTAATATAAAAAAAAATCTTTGTGTGCTAGGCGGGTCGGCTCGCGAGGCGGGGCAATTCTTCAACTCACATCATATGCGGGCTATTGTGGGTTGGCCCGCTTCAATCTGTAGGCCAGTGTGAGTCAGCCTACTTCGATCCGCGGGCTAATGTGGGTCGGGCTAGTCATGAGTACTTTTATGCTGGATGTTTACATAAAACAATTAATTGAATTAAATGATTGTTTATTGCACTTGTTGTAGGCTTGCTTTGACATATGTGAATGTGTTTGCATTACTATATGTTGGGCCCTTGTAGCTTACTACCCTTTTTCTTTTTTAGGTGAGGATACTTCTAATTTGCTTTACGATTCAATGGGTTATGGCTCCAAGGAGGAAATCTAGGATGAGACCGTGGATATAAATTTCATTGACTGTTATTACGACTGAGTCGTATTTTGCTTCTATACTATGCCTTTATGTTCTAGTTTGTATTTAAACTTATTAAGAGCTGCATATGGCTCTATGCCTTGTTTCCCTTTTTGATGTATTTTGTTGGCCCTATAAGCCCTTGATATTAAACTATCTATTTTCATTTTACCACACATTTTTATGATAAACAACCATCAAATGTTTAAAAAAATTTAACGTTCCCCTAAGATATTTTTAAAAACTAATTAACGATTTTAAAGTCCTAACATTAGTTTAGAAACTGATGTAGTAACCGTAACCTTATGTATTCTATTTAAATAGGTTACGTAGAAAGCTATCATTGCTATAGTGAATTAGGGGCATGATAATATCAATTCACTAAAAGGTATAACCCGTCTCTCTTTTTTTTTTTTAGGTAACATCATATCCATAAATTAATTGTTCACAATTTTTGAATTAAATCTGGAAACCCAAAAGTATTGAAATAATATTGTACATTTTGTAGCATACCATCTTCATAAGAACCTAACTTGTTTCAATATTAATTCATGTATCATATCTCTTCAATTTGAGATTATGGCTATAATCATATCCCTCAAAATGACATGATAGTTTGGTGTTTGGGCCACCAAGGTTGGCTCAATAGGTAGCTAATAATTGAAATCATATTAGATAGCAGGCATTGTAAGCGAAGAGAAGGTATATCAGTCATAGTGCAAGGATATGGGTCTCGACGGGGCTATATAATATAACTAAATTGTGATTGGTGAGGCCGCATAATAGTGAGATTATTCTAGCAATTGTTAGTGTTAGCTAAGGGGTGGGTTCCTAGGTTTTTCAAAGTGAGGAACTTGAATTTGGTAGTGGTTTTATGTGATAAGGTGCCTAGAGGGGTGGATAGAAGGTGGTCGACAAGGTGTTTGGGTAGATCTATGCACTTTAGGATGTAATTGAGTAATAAGCTTATGTTTTATGGATTTGTAGATGACCAGAAACCTATCGGTGAACTTAGGCTTTAAGGTTTAGTAGTGGTTAAGTAATGGTGGAGAGAAGTTAGTTCATGGGTTTGGGAGTTCCTAGATAGAGAAAATGAAGTTTCTAGGTGCCTAATGCTTGATTCTAAGGTATGTGTTGTGTTTAGGGTGTTGAGATCTATTTATAGGCATTTATGAATGATATCAATAAAACCTTAATAGATTTAAATATGATTTTTGATAAAAATGCATAAAGCCTTGATTTTATCTATTTAATATTTAGCTTATTTTAAACAAAATTGATACAAATCCCTGGTTTAAATCTATTTTATAGTTATTAATTGATAGATTGGCATCAAATCATGACAAAAATCATCTTAATTTGGCTTGGATTTGTTTAGATTCATCTATTCTCCCTATCACTTACGTTTTTCGCATTCTACTTAGAGCTAAGAGATAATCACATGTTGTCCACATGATCTCTCCAAACAACCATACTACATGGCATGCTATAGGAAATGAAGAAAAAAAAAATTGATCATATAACTTTAACCCACGACCAGTAGACCTCCATACGCACACTTGACCAATGCGTTAACCAACTAAGCTATAGACTTTCTCATTTATTTAATGCAAACTAATTTTATTTAAAGCATTTAATAAGTTCTAAGCACAACTTTATTTAATTAGACTAGACTTGGGCTTGACTCAAGGATCTTATTCTACACTTCCAACAACATTTTTTTATTCTTTTCCATATTCTTTATTTTTTTTAGTACGTTTTTCATTTTTATTCTTTATCATTTATCATTTTCATATTCTTCTTTTATTTTTTATTTTTATTCCTCTTATATATATTTATTATTATTCGTAAACCTAACTTTATTTCAATGAAAAAAAAATTAACCTAAAATGAGAATAAAAACGAGGTGTCTACAATTGCCCCTCTTTGTAGTGAAGTTTGAATAAAAATTTACTAAAAAGACAAAAGAGACACCCATTTTTGTCTTTAAACTAAATCTTGTGTAACATGCTCGCTATTGATGAGACAAGACTTAGAAATGTACTACCTACTAATAAGATTGAACTTGGGAAAATGCCAACTACTTATGAGATTGGACTTAGATGTGCTAAGTATCAAAAAGAGTGCCATCTACTAATGAGGTTGGACTTAATAGGTTTGCCATCTATTGATAAGAGTGGACTTACTAGGTTGTCACTTATTAACAATAATGAACTTACTAGGTTGCCATCTACTAATGGGGATAGATTTAAAAGTATTGCTAACTACTAATGGGCTAGACTTACTAGGTTGTCACCAACTGACGAAGATGGACTTACTAGGTTGCCATTTATGGATGAGAATAGACTTGAATAGGTTTTGCTATTTACTAATGAGAATTGACTTAGCAAGGTTACTAGCTACTAATGAGACTAAGGCAAATTCTCTTTAAATTTATCTTTTTACAAGTCTTAAAAGTGTGCTAAGACATTCTTCAAAAATTTCAATTTCCTGTTTCATCAAATTGCTGTATTAAGTAGATCTTACAAATCTCGCTGATTTCGACCAAGTAGCAAATCCTTACTCAATATTTGGTAATTAGTTGCTTGTTGAGCCAGAATAACCAAAGGATTGCTTGTAACCAATTATCTTAGCTATACCACTTAAATTTGCTATCTTTTGAATTGATTCTTTTCTTTGACCATTGTCTCTAATGGGTATCAACCCCTACAATCATGTCAGTCCTTTTAACAATATAAATCTCTTTGAAAGGATTAAACTATAATGGAGAATTTAGTCATTTATTGTTTATCATGTGTTTGCCGTGTTTATGTGTAGCAATCAAGTTAGTGTTTATAGTGTGGTGTGGAAAGAAAGGGATGAGGACTTATTGGTGAATAATACGAGAAGTGGTTAGTCAACGGCTAATCTAATATTGGTGACTACAAAAGATATGAACTTTGTGCGTAAATGATGAAAATCAACCATAAAGAGATTTAGAGCCATCAATAATCTTATTGAACTTGGCAAAAATTCCTTTGAATTTTCATAGTTAATACAATTTCATTACATTTGAATTAATAGGGTCTCTTAAATTCGAACCATCTATCTTAGCTAGCACTAATGCCTTTCCTGACAAAACTTTTCTTATGACATAAGGACCTTAATTATTGGGAGTGAACTTTGTCTTAGGGTTTTATACATTTGGCAATACCTTCTTCAACACTAAGTCTCCCTCTTTAAAGTTCTTTGGCCACACTTCCTTATTGAATGCTATAGCCATCCTTTGCTAGTAGCACTAACCATGATATAGTGATGTAAGGCACTTCCCATCGATAAAATCCAATTGGTTAATCTTCTTCTTCGCCCACTATACTTCATCAAGCTAAGTTTCTACCAAGACCTTAAATGACAGGATTTCCACTTCCATTGGTAACATAGCTTCAATTCTAAACACAAATGAATAACGAGTGGCCTTAGTTGAGGTTTTTATTGAAATTCTTTATGCCATGAGGGCAAATGGTTACATCTTATGCCAATCGATGTAAGTGATCACCATCCTCTCAATAATGTTTTTGATATTTTTATTAGTAGCCTCAACAACTCCATTCATTTGATGGCAATACAGAGTCAAATTTTTATGGTTGATTCTAAATTGTTGGCTTATCTCTATTACTAGCTTATTGTTTAGGTTGGTCATAGGATGTGTAATTGTTGACTCAAGTGCCCAATACCTAGCAATTATGAAGGTGCTTTAACCTATTTGGAAAATAATCTATGGCCACTAAGATGAACCTACCATAGTTCGATGCTTTTAGACTTTTTTGGTCAACCAAATCTATACCTAACATTGAAAAAGGCCAAGCGGTTAATAACATATGTAACTTTTAAGGCAAGGCATTGGTTTTGTTTGCATATATCTAGTATAGATGGTAGTGCCTAACATGTTTGATACAGTCCGTGATAAGGAATGATTTCATGACCTAGCTTTAAAAGAATTATGTATAGAGCTTATTATAAAGATATAATATATTTTAGGCTTTAAAGATATTTGTGTGCTATTTTATTACTTTTAAATAATTTAGTTGTTTATGATTTAATATTATTTAGTAATATTTTGCTAGTAGTTATAAGCAATCAGTTAGTATTAGAAATAACAGATAGTTTATTAAGTCTATGACCCTAAGACTATCGGGGCTTGGTATAAAAGCTTTGTTATGAGACTTATTATCAGTTTAGTTAAAATTTTCTGTAGAACCCTAGAGTTTATCTTTATTCCCTTTGTCTTATCAATTCTTATTGAATTGTGGCGATAACTCTTGATTTCAATTAGTTGTACGTAATATCAATTAATTGACTTTAGAAACCCATTTAGTTATAATTTATGTGTCATATAAAATTATAATTAAACATAGTTTGGATTGATCCTTTGGTGCATCATATGCTTTGGATTAATTCATCCATATTCCTTTATTTTTTAATGACATTGATAGATTTTTAATCTAATTATTCGATTTAAGGTACATTAGTCTACCTCTTTAGTCATCAAAAAATAACCCATCATCATGATTTTCTAAGCAAAAATATATACATTCATGTGTGATTCACAAACTTCTTCATGTACCTCTTTCATCAACATATCCACTTCATCCTTGTCGATGCATCATAGTTGGGTGGTATCAAAGGATCTTTTTGTCCTAAGCCTTTTCAATCACTAAGTAGAAGACTAGTTTTTCTTCAATCTCAATCTTTGAGGGTTGAATTTCTATTTCATTTGGGACTCAAATTAAGGATGCTAGTGTTGCTAGAGCATTAGTGAGTTGGTTTTGAGTTCTCAGTACATACATGAAAGAGACCTTTTCGAACCTCTCAACTTGTTCACTAGGTGTTGATGATATGGTACTAACTTAATGTCTTTGGTCTTGTGTTCTCCCCAAGTCTGGAGAATGATCAAAGATGAGTCTCCGTATACCTCTAATCTTTGGATACTCATTTCTAATTCCATATTGAGTGCCATGATGTAAGCCTTATACTCTGCTATGTTATTAGTGTATGGGAACATTAGCCTTACCACTATGGTAAAGTGGTTACCATTAGGGGATACTAGCATTGCCTTTATTTTGCATCCAAACATGTTGGCTGCACTATCAAAATACAACTTCGACCATGGACTTTCAAAATTTTCTTCTAACTCATCCTTAGTTGTGCCCATAACACCCTCATTTGGAAACTGAACTTATGAGTTCTCAAGCATACCTTCAACTAGATATTCAACTAACTAATCTACCAGAGCTTGCCCCTTTACTAAACTTTGATTTACATAGGTTATGTCAAACCTTGAAAGTAACATTTGCCACTTAGAGATTTACCAATCATAGCTAGCTTCTCTATGAGATGCCACAACGAATCATGTTTGGTCAATAGCTTAATTGGATAATATAAGGTATATTGCCATAGTCAGTGCATCACTTACACTAAAGTGTAACAAGTTCACTTAACCTTTAAATACCTTTGTTCTCTTTCAGTAAACTTATTGTTTAAGTAATATAAAGGGTGCTCCTTCCTTCCAGTTTCATCCTTCTTCCCTAGTATACACCCCATAGAGTTAGGAAGTATAGTTAAATACAGTAATAAAGGTCACCTAGGGGTAGGATCTACTAAGACTAGAGGATTTATCTAATATTCTTTAATTTTAGTGAAAGCCTCCTCACATTCTGCATCCCGTTCTATTGTTGTGCTCTTCTTCAAGAGTTTTAACAAAGGGTGAAACTTGTTAGTGAGTTAAGAGATAAACCTAACTATGTAGTTCAACCTTCTTAGTAAGAATCTGCCTTCTTTAACGGTTTGTAGAGCTAGCATTTGAAGGATCACCTTCACCTTATCAGGGTTGACCTCAATCCCCTCTAGCTAGCAACAAAACCCAGAAGCTTCTTTGATGTCACCTCAAATGTACACTTTTCAGGATTAATTTTCAATTATAACTTCTCAAGTCTCTTAAACAACTTCTTGAGAAATTCCATGCGATTCTCCTCTTATCTAGACTTGGTGATCATATCATCAAGATACACCTCAATCTCTTTATGCATCATGTCATGGAACAGTGTTACCATAGCTTGCTGGTAATTTGCCCTAATATTTTTCAAACCAAAAGGCATAACTTTATAGTAAAATGTTCCCTATATGGTTATGAAGGTTGTCTTGGTCCTATCTTCCTCCACCATCTTAGTCTAGTTATATCTTGAGAAATCATCCATGAAAGAGAAAAGGTGATTCTCAACAATATTATCTACTAAGACATTGATATGTGGTAAAGGAAAGTTATCCTTAGGCGTGGCCTAATTCAAATCCCTAAAGTCAACACAAACTCGAACTTTTCCATTTTTCATGAGGATTGGTACTATGTTCGCCACCCACTACGAGTATTCTAATATTTTAATGAATCTAACTTCCAATAACTTCTTTATTTTTTCCTTGATTTTTTAACAAAATGTTTGGTCAAAACTGCCTAAGCTTTGGCTTTTTTAGTTTGATGTTTTCTTTAATGGGCAACTTACAAACCACTATCGATGGGTGAAGACTTGGTATATCCTTGTATGACCAAAAAAATACATGTAGGTACTTAGATAGAAACTACAACAACTCTCTCTGACTTTTTGATAGACAGCCCTTAATTTTTATCTTCTTAGGGCTTTCATCTATGCTTAAGTTCACCACAACAATCGATTCATTAATGACAATCTTGGCTTACTCAAATCAATGCCAACTTTCTTGAATCTCGTTCGATCTTTCAACATCATCTCTGATGACTAACCCAATAGGGTTGAAGGTGTTATTGGGATTTTCATTTTTTATGGGTGTGAGATACCCTCTACTTTCATCAATTTCATTGGATTTGAGAAATAAAGGTAAATAGGAAAGTAAATAATAAAAAGTGGGAGGAGATGAAGAAGGAAAAGAAAAAGTAAGGCACTTTATTCATATTGAAATAAGATAAACATTTATTATCTACTAAAATAAAAATGAACTAAATGCTTCATATGACCCTATCTTTATTCTAAAGAGACCTATTTCTAGTAAGCAAAATTGAAAACCATTTGTTTAATCTATCATTGACTGGGTTGCTAAATCTCTCTTTTGCAATGCTAAAGATGCATCATTAGCTGAATGAGTCAATTAACTCAGCTGGTTCTAGCTATTGAACATAAACTAGTTTGAAGAATGTGTCAGTGATGTTTGAGAACTACATTTGAGTGTGGGATAGCCTTTCGCCTCTCTTTCCTTTCATCCTCTACTTCACCTCCTAAATCTCTTATGAGTAGGTTTGTAACCTAACCAGATAACTGATCTAAGACTACATCTTCATCTAAGTTTGTGTGACTCCTTTAGCTTCATTAACCGTGGAAAACCCATCGAATATCTATAACCTTAGCTCCTTTAACGCCTCACTTCCAATATATAGGATAACTATCTCTTAGTAAGTAACATAATCTTACTCTCTTAACACTGTCATGACCTAGCCATTGGCTATGAATTTAACCTTCTAATATAGGTTAGATGGTATAGCTCTAAATGAGTATATCTACGGTCTTCTTGGTAGTAGATCGAAAGACCTTGGGATATCAAGTACCTAAAAAGGGACAGTAAACATATGTGGACCAATTTCTACCTACAAATCAACTTCTCCTAATATCTCCTTCCTGGATGCATCAAAAGCTCGTACAGTTATTGAACTATGCTTCATAGTAGACACGTCTACCCTGATGAAGCTTATTGTAAATAGTGGGCAAACATCTAAAGAGAAATCTTTATCAATTAACACACAGACTACTACTATATTCTTGCATTTAACCACTATAAATGGTGGTTTGGTGTGCTAATTACCGTCCTCCCTTAACTGCTCTAGTGAAAAGGCTATTTAATCCATAACAAAAATAAAATTAACTACTACACCCAATTTCTTTGTTGAAATACCTTTAGAGACTTTAACCTTATGGAGTATCTTCATTAGTGCTTCACAATGCGGCTCAAAGGATAATAGGAGGCCCATCAAGGAAATCTAATGATGCTAAAACAAAGAAGAAGAAAAAAGGATTCTAAACAAAAGAAAGGATGGATTCTCAAAAACAAAAAAAGGGATGCTCCCAAGGTTCACACAAGGGGTCTATTTATAGATCCAAAGAGGAGGGGGATGAGGTGGATCTGATGAGGATGTGAGTCAGCAAATTAATTAAGATATGATTTTGGAGAGATTCTCGCAATGGATATCCGGGGAGTAATGAAGGCCGGCTTAAAGGCCGGCGGCTTTACTTCTTTTTGAGGCCAGTTTAATATAGGCCGGCTCAAGGCCGGCCCAAGGCCGGCGGCCTTTGTGAAAAACTCCTCCAATTAACTTGTAATTTACTTTTGGGTCCTCAAAACCTGTATTTTCACAAAAAACACCATTAAGTATCATTTCTTTATATTTTCTTATAATATTGAAATAAATTTAATATAAGTCCAAAAGAAAATATAAGTATAATGTGATCTTATCAAGTATAATAAATTTAATATAAGGAAGCATATGAAAATGCGAGAATTTACAAGGAGAGAGCAAAGCGATGGCATGATAAGAACATCCAAAAGTTGTTGCTCTTGATCACCTGTCAAAGAAGAAGAAATGATAATTGGCAAAGTATCATTTGTTCCAAGATAAGCATACTTTAAATGACCAGGCAAAGGTTTAAGTTCAAGCACCGGGGGTTGTGTTAATGATGGCATCGGTTTCTTCTCAGTGGTCCCCAGCTCCTCATAGTGTCGAGTCTTGAATTCACAAACTTGTTCAACACGTTCTTCTTGGGGTTCATCCTCATTATCACTCCAATCATCTAAATCCCTAAGAACTGACTCCATTGTGTCCACACCTGCATTCTCTTCCATGAACTCAGAGGAAAGCTCATCAACACTATCAATAGTGTAACAGGATTTACAGTCATCAAATTTCTTTGTAGCCTCATACACATTAAACGTGACTTGTTCATCCATAACTCTTAAAGTAGGCTTACCTTGTTCCACATCAATTAAGGCTTTACCTGTTGCAAGGAATGGTCTGCCAAGGATCATGGGTACCTCTTTATCCTCCTCCATCTCCAAGACTATAAAGTCAACTGGAAAGATGAATTTATCTACTTTCACTAGGACATTTTCTACAATCCCTCTTGGGTATTTGATGCTCCTATCAGCAAGTTGCAAGGTAACATGAGTTCCCTTGCATTCTCCAAGTCCCAATTTCCTAAAAATAGATAGAGGCATTAAATTTATACTTGCACCAGAGTCAATAAGAACTTTATCAAAATGAAAATTGCCTATGGTGCAAGGAACAGTAAAACTCCCCTGATCTCTTTGTTTTCTTGGCAAACTAGGTACATCATTCTGTAAGATCATTGAACATTCCCCTGTAAGCATCACCGGTTCATTCCCTTCAATCTTCCTCTTCTTTGTGAGTAAATCCTTCATGAACCTAGCATATGATGGCATCTGCTGAAGTGCTTCTGCAAAAGGAATGTTAATTTGCAATTTTTTAAAGACTTCTAAAAATTTAGCAAATTGTGAATCCAATTGTTGTTGCTTCAGCCTTCCCGGGAAAGGAATAGGAGGAACATATGCTTTCACTTTTGGTGAATTTTTCTTTGATTCCTCTTCCTTTTGTTTCCCTTTATCTTTTTCCAGGTTAACCTCCTCTTCCTCAAGTTTCTTATCAACCAATTCCTTACCACTTCTTAACATAATAGCATTTACACCCTTAGGATTTTGCTCAGTATTGCTAGGTAAAGACCCATATGGTCTATTACTCAACTGTTGAGACATTTGACTAAGCTGATTTTCAAGATTCCTAATGGTGGCTTGTTGATTTTGCAACATTGTGTCAGTCTTTTGCATATAACTTATCATGAGTTCTTCCATTTTAGACTGACCTTGCTGAGAAGAGGTATTATGATTAGGATATTGTTGATGGGGAGTATTATGATTAGGACCTTGCTTTTGAAATCCAGGGGGTTTAAGTACATTGTTATCATTTCTCCATGAGAAATTTGGATGATTACGCCACCCTGGATTGTAGGTGTTTGAATAAGGTCCTTGATTACCTCTTTGGAAATTGTTAACAGAATTTACTTGCTCTCCATGGGATGAGGAGGAAAAGTTTCCAGATGGGCACTCAAGAGTTGAGTGTGGTCCTGAGCATAACTCACAACAAGAAATTTGATTAACATTGAAAGAAGGTGTAGAGGTGAGTTTACTTACCTGGGCGGTAAGAGCAGAAATCTGAGCTGTTAAGGTGTCCATGTCATTGACAGATGCCACTCTAGACTTACCTCTTTCATGTTGCCAATTATGTGCACTAGAGGTCATTTCATCTATCAAAGCACTAGCCTCATCATATGTCTTACTCATTAGTGCACCACCAGAAGCAGCATCTACCAGAGATCTCAATGTATCATCTAAACTGAGATAGAATATCTCAATAAGGAGATTATCTGGTAATCCATGATGGGGGCATTTTCTAATTGCCTCCTTGAATCTTTCCCATGCTTCATAAAGTGATTCACCACTAAACTTACTGAAGTTTGTGATGTCATTTCTTAACCTAGCAGTTCTAGCTGGTGGAAAAAATCTCCTTAAAAATTTAATGAGAGATCTACCCAAGTGGTTACAGAGTCTTGTGGCAATGAATTGTACCAAGCCCTAGCTTTTTCTCTAAGTGAAAACGGAAAAAGTTGTAGCCTAATTACATCATCAGATACATTATTCATTTTCACTGTATTACAATATTGAAGAAATACTGCAATATGCTCATCAGGACTCTCATTTGGATATCCTCCAAATTGATTTGATTGAACCATTTGAACGAGTGCTGGTTTTAACTCGAAATTATTAGCCTGAATTGTTGGTCTTCTAATTGCAGGACCTGAAACAACAGGTATCGTGTATTCCCGAAGTGCTCTACCAACACCTTGAATCTGATTGTTGTTCTCTTCTTCCTTTCTTCTCTGCTCTCTTCTAAGTTGTTGCAAGGTGCGTTCTATCTCAAGATTAATTGGTAGAAGTTCAGCACTTCTACTCCTGCGCATAAAAAGAACCTTAAAGAGAATGGAAAATGATCACACAAAGATAAGAAAAATTAAATAACAAAATAATTGTGCCTAAATTACCAACAGAATTACGAAATCTAATATTTATTAGTTCCCCGGCAATGGCGCCAAAAACTTGATACGCTCAGAACGTATATATAAAATGGGAGCGTAAATTGCAGCAAGTGCACTGGTCGTATCAAGTAATAAAGTGGTGAAAAGTAAGGTTGTCGATCCCTCGAGGAACCAATAGAGTACTAGATCTATGGCAATTCTTACCAATATCTAGGTGATTAAAAAGGGGTTTTGAAATGTCTAATCTAAAAATTTAACTTAAAGCAACAAGGAAAATTTTATGAAGAATCTATCAATTATGAACAAGGGAAATTAGAATTCACCCTAGATTTGTTAATCAAATTGCTTCCATGTTATATCAACTTGTGGTTATAAGTTTATTCAAGTGAGTTTAGAAAATCCTTTTTAGGGATGTTGACCTTAAATTAATTAGTCGGCTTCCGCGTCTCCAATTAACCAAGGAATCAAAATTATGTTCATACACCTCCCGATGCTACAAACAACTAATGCCCTAAATCAATTAACCCTAATCCCTTAGTGATTAATTAACAAGAAACATTGCATTGCGCCCTCCATAGACTCTAATTAAACCAATTATCGCAACTCCCGTATTGACAATCAATCTAATTAAGAATTCCTAACAAATCCTCATCAACTCCCGTATCAAAAGGATTTCTAACAATTATAATGAAAGACCAATTATAATTGAAATCAAAGGAATTGCAATCATGAATAATCCTAATAATTCCTAATCATATAACATGGCTACAATTATCCTTTTAACATTCTAGGGTTTCATCCAATTTCCCACAAGGATGATTTAGAACATTATAGTATGAATTGCATAAAAACAATTGAAATAAATAGGTGCAATGGAATTCATATTAAACAACAAGATTAAACTAATAAATGGCATAAAAGAAAATAAAGTAAATGGAACAATTGCTATAATCTTCAAGAGCTTCAATCTTCCAAAATGACTCCTTGAATTCTTCAATTGAAAGCAAACTTCAACAAAATGACATTCTTTCTTCAAACTAAACTTTGGAAAAATCTAAAGTACCTAAGGAAATTCTAATGATGCTAAAACAAAGAAGAAGAAAAAAGGATTCTAAACAAAAGAAAGGATGGATTCTCAAAAACAAAAAAAGGGATGCTCCCAAGGTTCACACAAGGGGTCTATTTATAGATCCAAAGAGGAGGGGGATGAGGTGGATCTGATGAGGATGTGAGTCAGCAAATTAATTAAGATATGATTTTGGAGAGATTCTCGCAATGGATATCCGGGGAGTAATGAAGGCCGGCTTAAAGGCCGGCGGCTTTACTTCTTTTTGAGGCCAGTTTAATATAGGCCGGCTCAAGGCCGGCCCAAGGCCGGCGGCCTTTGTGAAAAACTCCTCCAATTAACTTGTAATTTACTTTTGGGTCCTCAAAACCTGTATTTTCACAAAAAACACCATTAAGTATCATTTCTTTATATTTTCTTATAATATTGAAATAAATTTAATATAAGTCCAAAAGAAAATATAAGTATAATGTGATCTTATCAAGTATAATAAATTTAATATAAGGAAGCATATGAAAATGCGAGAATTTACAAGGAGAGAGCAAAGCGATGGCATGATAAGAACATCCAAAAGTTGTTGCTCTTGATCACCTGTCAAAGAAGAAGAAATGATAATTGGCAAAGTATCATTTGTTCCAAGATAAGCATACTTTAAATGACCAGGCAAAGGTTTAAGTTCAAGCACCGGGGGTTGTGTTAATGATGGCATCGGTTTCTTCTCAGTGGTCCCCAGCTCCTCATAGTGTCGAGTCTTGAATTCACAAACTTGTTCAACACGTTCTTCTTGGGGTTCATCCTCATTATCACTCCAATCATCTAAATCCCTAAGAACTGACTCCATTGTGTCCACACCTGCATTCTCTTCCATGAACTCAGAGGAAAGCTCATCAACACTATCAATAGTGTAACAGGATTTACAGTCATCAAATTTCTTTGTAGCCTCATACACATTAAACGTGACTTGTTCATCCATAACTCTTAAAGTAGGCTTACCTTGTTCCACATCAATTAAGGCTTTACCTGTTGCAAGGAATGGTCTGCCAAGGATCATGGGTACCTCTTTATCCTCCTCCATCTCCAAGACTATAAAGTCAACTGGAAAGATGAATTTATCTACTTTCACTAGGACATTTTCTACAATCCCTCTTGGGTATTTGATGCTCCTATCAGCAAGTTGCAAGGTAACATGAGTTCCCTTGCATTCTCCAAGTCCCAATTTCCTAAAAATAGATAGAGGCATTAAATTTATACTTGCACCAGAGTCAATAAGAACTTTATCAAAATGAAAATTGCCTATGGTGCAAGGAACAGTAAAACTCCCCTGATCTCTTTGTTTTCTTGGCAAACTAGGTACATCATTCTGTAAGATCATTGAACATTCCCCTGTAAGCATCACCGGTTCATTCCCTTCAATCTTCCTCTTCTTTGTGAGTAAATCCTTCATGAACCTAGCATATGATGGCATCTGCTGAAGTGCTTCTGCAAAAGGAATGTTAATTTGCAATTTTTTAAAGACTTCTAAAAATTTAGCAAATTGTGAATCCAATTGTTGTTGCTTCAGCCTTCCCGGGAAAGGAATAGGAGGAACATATGCTTTCACTTTTGGTGAATTTTTCTTTGATTCCTCTTCCTTTTGTTTCCCTTTATCTTTTTCCAGGTTAACCTCCTCTTCCTCAAGTTTCTTATCAACCAATTCCTTACCACTTCTTAACATAATAGCATTTACACCCTTAGGATTTTGCTCAGTATTGCTAGGTAAAGACCCATATGGTCTATTACTCAACTGTTGAGACATTTGACTAAGCTGATTTTCAAGATTCCTAATGGTGGCTTGTTGATTTTGCAACATTGTGTCAGTCTTTTGCATATAACTTATCATGAGTTCTTCCATTTTAGACTGACCTTGCTGAGAAGAGGTATTATGATTAGGATATTGTTGATGGGGAGTATTATGATTAGGACCTTGCTTTTGAAATCCAGGGGGTTTAAGTACATTGTTATCATTTCTCCATGAGAAATTTGGATGATTACGCCACCCTGGATTGTAGGTGTTTGAATAAGGTCCTTGATTACCTCTTTGGAAATTGTTGAACAGAATTTACTTGCTCTCCATGGGATGAGGAGGAAAAGTTTCCAGATGGGCACTCAAGAGTTGAGTGTGGTCCTGAGCATAACTCACAACAAGAAATTTGATTAACATTGAAAGAAGGTGTAGAGGTGAGTTTTTACTTACTGGGCGGTAAGTAGAGCAGAAATACCTGAGCATTATAGGGTCCATTCATTGACAGATAGCCACTCTAGACTTACCTCTTTCATGTGCCAAAGTGACTAGAGTCATTTCATCTATCAAAGCATAGCTCATCATATGGCTTATCATTAGTGCACCACCAGATGGGCAGCATCTACCAGAGATCTCAATGTTCATCTAAAACTGAGATAGAATATCTCAATAAGGAGATTATCTGGTAATTCCTGATTGGGGCATTTTCTAATTTTCTCTTTGAATCATTTACCACGCTTCATAAAGTGTTCACCTAATCTTAGAAGTTTTGATGTCATTTCTTAACCTAAGCAGTTCTAGCTGGTGGAAAAAATCTCTTAAAAATTTAATGAGAGATCTACCCAAGTGGTTACAGAGTCTTGTGGCAATGAATTGTACCAAGCCCTAGCTTTTTCTCTAAGTGAAAACGAAAAGTTGTAGCCTAATTACATCATCAGATACATTATTCAATTTTCCTGTATTACAATATTGAAGAAATACTGCAATATGCTCATCAGACTTCATTTGGATATCCTCAAATTGATTTGATTGAACCATTTAACGAGTGCTGTTTTAACTCGAATTATTAGCTGATTGTGGTCTTCTATTGCGGACCGAAACAACAGTATCGTGTATTCCGAAGTGCCTACAAACTGAATCTGATTGTTGTTCTTTTCTTTCTTCTTGCTCTCTTAAGTTGTGCAAGTGGTCTATCTCAAGATAATGTAGAATTCACACTCTACTCGCCATAAAAGACTAAGAGAATGGAAATGATAACAAAGTAAGAAATTAAATACAATATTGTCCTAAATTACCAACAGAATTACGAAATCTAATATTTATTAGTTCCCCGGCAATGGCGCCAAAAACTTGATACGCTCAGAACGTATATATAAAATGGGAGCGTAAATTGCAGCAAGTGCACTGGTCGTATCAAGTAATAAAGTGGTGAAAAGTAAGGTTGTCGATCCCTCGAGGAACCAATAGAGTACTAGATCTATGGCAATTCTTACCAATATCTAGGTGATTAAAAAGGGGTTTTGAAATGTCTAATCTAAAAATTTAACTTAAAGCAACAAGGAAAATTTTATGAAGAATCTATCAATTATGAACAAGGGAAATTAGAATTCACCCTAGATTTGTTAATCAAATTGCTTCCATGTTATATCAACTTGTGGTTATAAGTTTATTCAAGTGAGTTTAGAAAATCCTTTTTAGGGATGTTGACCTTAAATTAATTAGTCGGCTTCCGCGTCTCCAATTAACCAAGGAATCAAAATTATGTTCATACACCTCCCGATGCTACAAACAACTAATGCCCTAAATCAATTAACCCTAATCCCTTAGTGATTAATTAACAAGAAACATTGCATTGCGCCCTCCATAGATTCTAATTAAACCAATTATCGCAACTCCCGTATTGACAATCAATCTAATTAAGAATTCCTAACAAATCCTCATCAACTCCCGTATCAAAAGGATTTCTAACAATTATAATGAAAGACCAATTATAATTGAAATCAAAGGAATTGCAATCATGAATAATCCTAATAATTCCTAATCATATAACATGGCTACAATTATCCTTTTAACATTCTAGGGTTTCATCCAATTTCCCACAAGGATGATTTAGAACATTATAGTATGAATTGCATAAAAACAATTGAAATAAATAGGTGCAATGGAATTCATATTAAACAACAAGATTAAACTAATAAATGGCATAAAAGAAAATAAAGTAAATGGAACAATTGCTATAATCTTCAAGAGCTTCAATCTTCCAAAATGACTCCTTGAATTCTTCAATTGAAAGCAAACTTCAACAAAATGACATTCTTTCTTCAAACTAAACTTTGGAAAAATCTAAAGTACCTAAGGAAATTCTAATGATGCTAAAACAAAGAAGAAGAAAAAAGGATTCTAAACAAAAGAAAGGATGGATTCTCAAAAACAAAAAAAGGGATGCTCCCAAGGTTCACACAAGGGGTCTATTTATAGATCCAAAGAGGAGGGGGATGAGGTGGATCTGATGAGGATGTGAGTCAGCAAATTAATTAAGATATGATTTTGGAGAGATTCTCGCAATGGATATCCGGGGAGTAATGAAGGCCGGCTTAAAGGCCGGCGGCTTTACTTCTTTTTGAGGCCAGTTTAATATAGGCCGGCGGCCTTTGTGAAAAACTCCTCCAATTAACTTGTAATTTACTTTTGGGTCCTCAAAACCTGTATTTTCACAAAAAACACCATTAAGTATCATTTCTTTATATTTTCTTATAATATTGAAATAAATTTAATATAAGTCCAAAAGAAAATATAAGTATAATGTGATCTTATCAGTTTAGGTTGTTCTAGTAGTTGTTGGTAGTAACTAAGGGGTGGTTTCTTAGGTTTTTTAGAGTGTGGAACTTAAATTTGGTGGTGGTTTTACATGAAAAAGGTGTCTAGAAGGGTGAATGAGGTGTTTAGGTAGATCTTAGATCTATAGTTTGGGATGTAATTGAGCAATAAGGTTGTGTTTTTTTTTTTTTTTTTTATCTATAGATAACCAAAACCCTATTAGTGATGTCAATTGGCTTCAAGGTTGAAGTATTGGCAAAGAGAAACTGGTTTGTGGGTTTGGGAGTTCATATAGAGAGAAAGTGATTAAAATGAAGTTTTTAGGTGCCTAATGCTTGTTTCTAAGGTGTGTGTTGTGTTCAGGGTTGTCGAGCTCTATTTATAGGAGTTCATGATTTGTGTCAATAAACCCTCAATAGATTCAAAAATGATTTTTGTTAACAAATGCATAAAGCCTTGATTTTATCTATTTAAGATTTAGGCTATTTTAAACAAAATCAATACAAATCCTTGGTTTAAATCTGTTTTACAATTATAAACTAATAGATTGGCATAAAACATCATATAAATTATCTTGATTTAGCTTGGATTTGTTCAAATTTGTTCGTTCTCTCCCTCACTCACATTTCTCGTGTTCTACCTAGAGTTGGGAGACAATTATAAGTCGTGCACATGATTAAACCAATGAACCAAGGCATGCCACATGGCACAACATAGGAAATGAAGACAAAAACAAAAAAAAATCATTGTGTAACCCACAACCATTAGACCCCTATACACATGTATGACTAATGCCCTAACCAACTAAGCTATTAACTTTCTCATTTATTTAATGCAAACAAATTTTATTTAATGCATTTAGTAAGTTTTAGGTTGAACTTTATTTAATTAGACTAGACCTAGGCTTGACTTAAAGATCTTATTCTACACTTCTAATGACATTTTTTTTTTTATTCTTTTCCATATTCTTTGTTTTCTAATGTGTTTCATTTTTATTCTTTATAATTTATCATTTTCTTCTTCTTTTTTAATTTTTATTATTCTTTTTTTATATGTTTTATTATTAGTAAACCTGATTTTATTTTAATGAAAAAAATTAACCTAAAAAAGAGTAAAAATAAGGTGTTTGCATCAACTTCATTCACCAGTCAAGATTGGAGGCCAAATTTTATATATAAGAGCCTCATCCTCCTCATTTGCAACATTTGAAGCATTGGCAAGCTCCGTATAAATGTCATTACTCTACCAAATCAGCTTAGGGAAAGATTAAACATTGAACTTCATTAAGAATGGATCAAGAACACATCAAGAACTACACATCCAACCTACTATCACATGTTCAATCTTAAAATTCGAACTTGCTTGTTCCTCCTTTCATGCTTCTATCTAAAATCATCTCTCCATTTGTTATCAAAACAAGCCTTTCTTCAAGGTCAACTAGCACACTTGCTCCATGTGATCAATCAACTATAGCAACCCCCATACATTAAATGGTAACTCTGTTGTAGAAAAGAAGTTTTTGAATAGGATGACACATGGAGGGAGCTCCCAAGATCAAGAACATCTTCCTTAACACAATCAAGCAAGTCTAAGTGGAAAAGAAAATACATCTGTGATCTCATAAGAATGATGCATCTTTGATGCTTCGAATTGTAGTGCATACCGTGCAAAAGAACACTTTAGTGCTCATGTCAATCCCTTTGTGCAATATTTGCCCAAACTAGCGACTAACACTGCTACTTCCAACAACGTGCAACCCAGTAAGGCTCTGCTTGCATCGGGATTATAGGATCTTAAAATCCATATCAATCGCCGCTGCATTAAGAAGACATCGAACATGGTAAATCCACCAAGTCCTTACAGGATATGAAGGGGTTTAACAGGAGGAGGGACTATAGCAATGGACAGTAGCCATTGTTGCCTCCAACTTTAGTTGACTCAACACTGATGCAACGAAGAAGGCAAAGACCTATCCTAAGATAACATAATTATGCTTTAAAACTAATAGATTAAAAAAAAATTGTAATTTCTTTGTAAAAATATAAAAGTGCTTAGTATGTCGTAATTTTACTTTATATCATACTTCTACAAGAAAATTGCAAACGTACTCCGTGATTCCGCTATATCTTGTAATTAGTGTAGTAAAATGCAATCGTTCCACAGCAACTTTTAACGAATCTTAAACAGGATTACAAGGGAAGCGTTTTTCAAAAATCCATAATTATGCTTTTCTTTTTACATAATTTTCTTGTTTTTCCGCATTGATAGCCAAGACCTTGTAGAATGCACAAAGAATCATGAGCAAAATATCACGACACCATCCTTAAAATGGATTTAAGGTAACATAAAACCTTCCCGATTTCTAATGTTTTATTTCCATTCCGAAAATAAAAGGAAAATCACAGAATCTATTATCTAAAGAACTATCAGCCTCCTTGGCTAAAACTAACAACAGTTGGAGTACAATTCACCTGAAAATTAAATCTAACATATAAAATCAAAGATCTGATAATTTATTCCAATGTCCTCATCATCCTTCCTGGAATTGTTCTGTAGTAAACCAAAGCAGCACAAGCACAGCAAGTTCCTTGTCTTTCTTCAACTTCAGCTTATGATCCACCAATCTCCTTGGCTCCCCCAGAATCCTTTTCCCCATTGGTGACACCATTCTCTCTATTTTCTTTAGCATTCAACCCATCATGCTTTGCAGTTTCATCTTTATTTGCATCTACTTTCTTCTCTTGCTCTTCCTTTTCGGCCTTTAGACGCGCTTCTTCCTCGGCTTTTTTCCGCGTCTCCTCCTTAGCCTTTTCAAGAGCTTCAATCAAATTCCTCAAACGAGTTTCAGCATCTTGGCCCTTAGATTTAGGCATCAATTTCTCAGCAACGTCTGCCGTAGTCATATCGGTCTCCTCCAATAATCGGCTAATTTGTGTGAATAGTTCATGGTCCTTGACACCAAGGTAATTATTTGCAAGCACTTTAAATGCTTCAAAGCAGCAATAGGACAACTCTATGTGCATGTCCATCCTTCCACTTCTAATTAGAGCTGGATCGAGCTTATCAACATGATTTGTCGTGAAAACAATGATCCTTTCACCTCCACAAGTTGACCAAAGCCCATCGATGAAGTTCAAGAGACCAGATAGAGTCACTTTGCTATCATTCTTTTCTTCTTTGGTTATTTTCTTAACCGGATCATCTTTCTTTTCTTCACCATCATCCTTTTCTTTCTTTCTCTGGCCGGTGATATCGAGTGAGCAATCAATATCCTCTATCACAATGATAGACTTACCCGAAGTCTCAATTAGTAATTTTCTCAGGTCCGTGTTGTTCTTAACCGCAGTTAACTCAAGATCATAGACGTCATAATCCAAGTAATTTGCCATGGCAGCTATCATGGTAGACTTTCCGGTTCCAGGCGGTCCATAAAGGAGGTAACCACGCTTCCAGGCCTTCCCAATTTTAGCATAATACTCCTTTCCTTCACGGAAAGCTTGGAGGTCGTCCATGATTTCTTTCTTCTTCTTTGGTTCCATAGCCAAAGTGTCAAAACTTGCAGGGTGCTCGAAAACAACATGACACCATTTAGAACTATTGAAATAATGCCACTTGTCGCTAGGATTATTAGTATAGAGCTTCCTCTGCCGGTTTTTGATCGCGATCGCCTTTCCTTCTGCCAGGATATGCTTGATATATGCTGCAGTGATCAAATTTCTATAGCGCTTATGGAAAGTGAGCTTGAAGAACCTCCTCTCCTCAGGGCTCGGGTACAAGGAAAAGGACATGTTCTTAGACATGGTTTTGTTGGAAGACCACCAGACCTTGACACCCTGAAATCTATCAGTGATCTCCTCATAGTCATCCAAGCTGAGAATGACTAAATCAGTGCTGTCCACTGAGTCTGCCTTGAGCCTTTTTGCTCTTGTGGTGGCATTCTCCTTGAGGTAGTTCTGAATGTTGGTGTATGCATCATTTCGCCTGAGCCTCTCCCCTGTGAATTCAGGAAAGATAATTTGGATATAGGGGTTCAGAAACCTCACCAATTTATTGCAATATTTCTCCATAAAATCACGCAGCTGTGGAGGGAAGTACTGGGGAAACATAGCCCATATTACCATCACCCCACCAACCGCCGATCCTAGCCGCGTAAACATATCTCCTGGAGACATCCTTTTTATTTTTTTTTGGAGGATTAAGTTTTCAAGACTGCAAGAGTGTTTTCTTGTTAAGTTCTCACAATCTCTTTAGGATGAGTCGTCTAAGCTTATAATATTTGAGATTTATATAAACCAAGACGAAGACGAAGACGAAGACGAAGACGAAGACCAACCAAGCTCCAAGTTTAATGTTAAGTCGTTTCTTGCTTCCCAAGTCTTACTTTAGCTCGGGTTCTTACTGGGATAGGTTTATATGGCGGAAATATTTGCGTCGTAATTTTGTCTTTGTTGTCGTCAATGGGTCATGGAAAATGTCCAACACATTTCTATTATGTGAACATTATTTACGATATATTTTGTTTTATTAATTTCCTTTTCAGGTGAATATTGCTCCATACGAATAAGGTTGGAAATTCAGACCTGACCCACAAATTCACACATGATACAATACAATTATAAATATATCTGTATTATTAAAATTTGATATCAATAATAAGTGGATTATATCTATTTAAACTTATCTACATTTGTGCTGAATTTCGAAATACATTTATAAATAAGTTTATTAAATAGATCTTATAAGCAAGTTTTAGTTGGTGAATCTATTTAATATTAATAATATTTATATTATGTTTTTTTTTTCAAGCCTCTAATTTAGACTTAGGTTTTAAGTTTCGAACTCTCCTTTTGTATCATACAAACACATTACACATGCCAATAATCACAATTATCTCTCTCTCCTTGTCACACTTGCTTTTAGTAGCACAAATTTCTTTTTCTCAAGTCATAAACCCTAATTAAAGGCATAAAATTCACCAAGTATTTATTTTTTAGCTGCCAAATAAAGTATAGTTTAAAATTTCCAATCTTTTCATGCTCTTGTGGGTTAAAATTTACAAGATTGTGTTTTATTTTCTGTACTTTAAGATTTACAAGATTCTCTAATATGGTTGTCTTTATTAGTAGGTTTCTTTTGAATTATGTAGATATATATGATTTACTAGTGGGATTCTTGTGCGAGAAGTAGAAAGAAAAAAAATTAATATATATATATATATATATATATATATATATTGTTCATGAAGTAGTAACTTTTTGCTTTCAATTTGTTTGACTGGGAATAGCCCTTGGAACTATTAGTAAAATAGACTCCTACCAAGTGCTGGTCCCAAGCCATGAGTGTAGTGCTTTTCCTCAAATATCAGCTTGGCCTTCTTTTTGCAATTTATAGATGGTCAAAATAGCTACTAGATTCATTGAAAAAATTATTTGCTATAAGCGAGTAGAAAATATGTGATACTTAAAGTGGAATGTAGAAGAAAATTGGCACTAGTGTATAAGGTTAAGCAGTAATAACATATAAACACTAATTAGAAACTTTTAAACAAATGGTTAAAAAGAGTCTACATGGATTGTGGGAGATACTTGATATTGTTTTATAAGGTCAAGTAATAATAATATTTCAATATTGATTAGAAACTTTTGAGCAAATAATTGAAAATAGTCTATTAGTGTTTATTAGCTTGGCTGTTGATTACTTTTAATCTAAGGTGTTACAAATGGTATTAAAGCCGACTTCTACCAGTAGGTGGCTAATTTAGGGATGATTGAAAAAGGAGAACTGGGCTCGACTATAAGTTATTGCAACAAGGACATCGTGTGTTTGGGAGGGAATATTGCAACATCCTGCATGAAATGTAGTCCCACATAAATTGTGAAAAAAAATTAATATTGGTTTATAGAGCCACGTAGTAGAGTTGTGTAAGCGAATTAAATGAACCAATTCACTTGACCCACATTAACTTGCAAGTTAAATGGGTCAACTTGCTTTGGCCAACTTAATATGTGAGTTGAAACCCATGACATTTGAGCCATTTATATAATTTAGTAGATTAAGCAAGTCAATCCATTAACCTGCTATGAATTTTTTATATAAATTTTAATATTTTAAAATAAACCCACTAAAAGTAGATATTATTTTTTTAATTATTTTTTTAAATAGTATTTATATAAATACTCTAAAACTTGTCCCTACATATATGAGTATCAACATTACAACTGATCATTGAATACATAAATATCAACAATAGATCTAATCAATGTATTAAACACACTATGGTTATGCTTATGTTCAACTGATTTAAATAAAAAGAATATAAAGAAAATGAATGAAATTATATCTCATTTCGAGATTTAATATTTCAAACTTATTTCTTATTTTTTATTTTCTTATGATGTAACTAATGGATTTTTTATTTTTCAGGTTAGCCTGTCTTACCCCATGGGTTAAGTGGGATAAGCCAAAAAGCCTACATTTTAAAAGGGTCAAAATTTTTAAGCTTAACTCACAGTTTTTTTTCATATTAAATGGGCTAGTTAGTGTAATTTGCCTCGCTATTGAGTCATATATTAATGCAAATATGAAAATTTGATACATGTACCAGGCACTCTATTCACATGTGTCCATGCTATTGGGTAGTTTAATGGCATAACTATAAATTTTTAAACATCATCATTCAATTGATCTCTTAAAATTGCCACTATTAAGCTTCCCTCAGATCCTATGCATGCAACCTAAGAGTAAGCCTTTAGAACCTACTGAACCCTAAAACTTATCAAACTTATATGGTTATGTAGGTACCATGCTAGGTATTAGATATCATAAGATAAGTTTCAGTTTCAAATTTTCAAAAGTTTCCCTCAAAATGTAGGATATTAGGTATGATGTACCTTTCTTGAACCTAAACTAGACCATACATATATTTGGTTCCGTGTTCTAGGTTCCTTAGCATTTTTGAATATATATATAGGCCACCTTATGTTTTATATGCAAAATATAAGTAACAAGTAGTTAAGTTTGACAAATATACTAAAAGCATAATCAACTCAAATGCAAATCCTTTTGGGTGCATCATGAGATTTGATGGCACTTTTTCCCTGGGATCTAGTGCTCCAATTTGCTTACGTCTCATGCTCAAAGGTTAAACCTAGGACCCATGCACTAATCTTCTCACTGCTATCAAAATTTAACTTAGTTTTGATCATCGTCAAGTTGAAAGTAGATATAAATGTGTGCCTCACTACAAATCTAAGATTGGACCCTTTCAAAGCAAGTATCAAAGTGATAAGGCAACCATAGCTTAGCTACAAATACTTTCTAGGCATTATTTGCAACATGCAATCAACTACCACTCTCCTTACATTGATTGGTGATCCCATAAACATTGTGATTACTTCTTCAAAGATGAAAGTGTAGCTCAACCATGGAGTGATGGGGCTCTTGAGCATTTGATGAAGGAGTTTGAAGCAAAGGGGCAAATTGCATCGCATATGTTCAAGTACTTGATGCTTTCTTTCTCCTTTTTTTATTTTTTATTTTTTTAAGTTATTAAGATTAATTAGTTCCCTAGAAATCTAGTTTTTTCTATTTTATTATATTCCCAATCCTGTATAAAGGAGCTTATAGAAATATCAAATATATTAGGGACCAGATAAAATAGAGGTTTTCTTTTTTTTCCTCTCTTTCCAAAATTATTTTGGGTCATGGGGATTAATTATTTGCTTTCTCTTCATTGTGTGCATCATATTAAAATCAAGGTATGACCCATCTTTTCTTTAGTTGTACGCCATATCAATTCAATAAAAAGGTGAATAAGACGTATGACTTATCTTTTCTTAGGCATATCATTTCCATAAAATAATTGTTTAGACTTTTTTGATGAAAACTTGAAACTCAAAAGCACTGAGATAATCTTGTACATCTTGGAACATACTATCTTCATAAGAACCTAAAATTTGTTTGGATCTCAATTTGTGTATCATCATATCTCTTCGATTCGTGCATCATATCAAATCATTGTTGAAACTAGGATAATTCCTTAATAGCATATCATATCCACCGAAGAACCGCAGTCCTTTTAAATTTTCTTGTTTGTGCTACAGTAGCAATGTGCTAAAGAAATCACAGCATGGTCATGAGAGGCGATTAAGGAACAACTAACCTGCGTTGAATCCGGTCTAAGTAGGCTGAGCAAGAAAGTATAAACTAAGAAAATTTTGGGCGGTTCATGTGGGGGCACGACCACCACATCTCAATTTGTCCAGATTAAGGCCAATAAAATATGTTAATTTAGCCAACCAAGTATGATCATTCTTTGGGCTAGTCTTCCTCTTAAACACATTTTAAACCAATTGCTCAATTGGGTCATTTTTAAAGAGAAGTTTGAAGACTTTAACCACAATTCTGATCATATAAAATGTAACACAATACTTAAAAAAATTAGAAAATATATCCCCACCTAACAAATAGATTAAAAATTATTTGCATTTTGGCTATATTTTTCCTCATTTTGCGGCCCGTATGACTCATGTAAATTGCATTTTTAATTTTAAGCATGAGATCAGAAGTTTTCCTCCAAAAGTGGGTGACTTAGGCTTTACCTTCATCTTTAAGCAAACCCAAATTGGCGTGCTATATTTATGTGAAGTTGTCATATATCTAGTCGATGATAAACTGATCAAGTCATCATAAAAGATTAAGAAACTTATTCTTTTTGAGCTCTAGTCTGAGTAGTCTTCTGTACTAATTCTAATGGCACAAATTGCTGAATTGAACTATATCAAGCCAAATTAAAAACCTATATTGAACCATTATTAAAAAAAAAGAAAGAAAGAAAGAAACGTAATTTTTTTTTCTTGTAATTAAAGAAATATTTAGTTGAACATTAAAAAACAGAACTTATTAAAATAATATTCCAAAATAACTCTGTCAAACAAAAATTATGAAGTGTAATAACTAATAGGCTAGGATTTTTTTAGTAAGTACTCGCCTAAGCAATTGCAAAGTAAGATGAGTACATGGAAAATGGACCCTGGTAATGACTGTTTTAGCAGTTGTACTTGTTAATAAGAGTAAATAAAAATTCATATTTTCCATGCTTCATTTCATGTTTCACGGAAAAACACATATATAGAAGTATCAAATTTGTGTTCATTCAACTTCTCAATAATTCAAATAGAATATTTTAATTGTCAATGTATATAACTATAAGAAGCAATGGATAACATTATTATATATGATTTCGTAATTCATGTTACACATATTTAATTTATAGTAAGCACCGGATGGTATCATATAATATACTCCGATGCACATTATTACCCATTTCTATCATTATTTACTTAGTTTTGACCTTAATCCAACCATTAGTTAACAAATTAAACTGACTTTTACTCAAAAACTATCCCTTAATCATCGAAGTGTTTTTAGTTTAGATTATGGTTGTTCGTTTGTGTTCAAATAATTTCATATTTTATCGGGAAGTATTATTACCTTTTATTTTATGACCTAGGGCCCTAGGCACACTTACGAGATCCCTTCGTAAGCCACCACATAACTTGGTTGTAGATAGCCTAATGTGCCATGGAACCTCCTTAAAAACGGTGTTTAAATATCCTCCATTTTAGTAAAATGTCAATAAAAGAAGAAGCCCAGTCCCATGGAGATCCACATATACTAATCTCGTGCTCTAGATTCCACACGATTTCTAGTTTTATATATCATAAACCATGAGATTTCCCAAAACCTTTTATAATAACATCTTTATTACCATGGTTGCTTTAGGGCTTCCCAAAAGATTTAATGAAATTCCCCCATTTCCCATCCTCTCATTCCGATTTAGACGAGGAACCTGAGGAGTCCCAGGAAGTCTTCTGGCATTAATATTATTTATTAAGAACACTTTGTAGCTCTAGAAGCTTAAATAAAGAAAACACTTGTTAGTGGAGCTACAATCGGATTTAGATATATAATGTATACTCATTACCATTTGGACGATCAAAAAATTGAACATGATCATTTAAATAATCACCACATAGGTATTACAAGATGACCCCTAAAATTATAAGTAGGCATACTTGCTTAGTAAGGACTTCACACTTATTAAAATGGAGTAATATGCGATTAAATACAAGATGTTTCAAAAATAGTACATTTAGTTTCAAATATATGTAAGGATTATGATGCGGACATCGTAGCTGACACGGGTTGATATCAGGCGTGTCTATTACAAGCACGGTCGTGTATTATGTTAGGAAGCTCCCAGAAACACACACGGCTTCATGCACGGCCAGAGAGCACAGTCGTATGATATACTAGGATGATTCCCAGAAACGTACACGGCCTCATACACGGCCAGGAGGCACGACCATGTGTTATGTCAAAATCTCTCTCAGAAACATACACGACCTTCATGCACGGCCAAGAGGCACGACTGTGTGTTATGTTAGGAGTATCCCCAGAAGCCTACACGGCCTTATACACGATCGTGTATAAGATAGATGACAGACGTGTATACATATATTTATTTCCACGTGTACTTATATATTTCCTTTTTACTTGTTTTCCTGAGGAGTATATATAGTTGCTAGGTCATTTTTAGGGTTAGCTTTTATTCTTTTATCAATATACACTTTGAGAGAAGAGTTTTCTCTACTTTCTCGATTGTGCGCAATTGAGATTTTTCAAGGAATAAACTTAGATTATTCTTTGTTTATTCGTGAGGTCCAATCCTAGAATTGGTCTCGTGTGTTTACGCTTTCCTCGCTGCGTCAGTTGGTATTAGAGCAAGGCAATTTCTTGCGGAGATGTCGGCTAACGATAGTGTTGACGGCGGTCGCGTTCTCGACTTAGATCGGGATGCGGAAGTCCAATGAGTCAATCAATGGGCTCCAAGGACGGTGGTCGAAGCCATGGAACAAAGACTCGGGCGCGTGAAGCAACGTGTGGAAGACTTGATTGCGCGTTTCGATGCCATGGTGATGGGCCACAATGGAAATAAGGGTGTTGTTGGGAATTGACCAGGAGTAGCAGTCGCTCGTGGCGGTCTGATGGATGATCTGATCGTTCTAACAAGTTAAATCCTATACTCAATCCTAGCTTACGATCAGTTCTCAGGCGAGTGTACCTATCAATTAGCAGTATAGCATAGGAGTACAGGTATCGGTCCCACGAAGACTTATAAGTACTAGTACTAACGATTATCCTACTATTTAATTTCTCACTATTGATGATCTCAATTATCCTAATTACTGCTTAAATCTGAATGGAACGAATAAAATGATTAAAGTGAATATATTCAAACACTCCCTTAATTAATTCAATGATCTAAACATACCCTACCCAAGATCCACCCCTAATTCTCATGCAACTTTTATTCAATTACAAACTTTCCAATGATTAATACACAACATCATTGATTTGCAGAGTTTCTTACACTAGATTAAGGTCTTTCTCAAGATCAATAATCCCTAATCCTAATTAACTCAATTAAGATCTCTCTTTAATTAACATGATTAAGATTGCAATAAAATCTTAGGACTCCCAATTGAATCAGACCACCATGACCTCATTCAATATAGAAAACCTCCTATAACCTATTTCTAGGATTACAAGTGGTCTTTTTATTCATGTCAGATCTACTCTATTAAACGATTTCTCAATCTTAATAACAGAGATCTAATTCGATCCTAATACTGCGCACATATCAAGATGAACAAACCATAATTGCAACATGAATAAACTCAAAGATTAGGATTAATTATTGAAACATCAACAAATCCGTTACATGACAATTAGGGGTTTCTCAAGGGGCCGGGTATAAAATAATTAGTTACTCATGAATCTAATACAAAGAACAAAACAGAAAATAATTGAATCCATAAAGAAATCCAAACACAAATATCTTCGCTTCAATTCCAAAAACTCTTCTAACTTCTCGTCTCTGGGGTTTCTCTTGTGCCGCCTTCCTCCCCTTCTCTCTTCTTAGGGTTGTTCCATTTATACTTTCTAGGCCATGGCAAAGAATTTTCAGCTGGAAAGATACAAATGTATCTTTCCTTTTCCAAGTGAATCTCGAAAAGTGAATAACATTCGCCTGACACGCCCACCAACATGGCCAGATTTCGAACCGTGTCTCCCTCTGGTCGATAATCCGCAATTCCTCATTCTTGTTCAGTGTATGGCATGGCTAGAAACACGGCTAGCTTATAAACCGTGCCAAGTTCTGGGTTTTTCCACTTCTCTGCAGCGTCTACCACGGCTTCAAGTACACCCATATCACAAGTCGTGCTTCCTTTCCAAGTGACAACTTTCATCCTCAGGTGTGCACACGGTTCATGACACGAGCGTGGCTTTCCCTATACAGCCCATAAGTAGCTTTAACTTGATCTTTTAAGCTTCAATCATGTTCCTTTTGTTATCTTTCCACTTCTTTTTGGTATTATACCCTGAAACTGATATATTTATCTGTTAAGTACTGAATCCGCATTGATTTTATTCAAAATACTACACAAATTCATCATTAACGCCCATGATTTATAAGGGTTAATTTACTCTTATCAAATTTCCCCACACTTAAGCTTTTGGTTGTCCTCAAGTAAACACAGATTAAAGAAAACCCAAAGGACAAGTTCTCATAAGTTCCAACAATCGAAAAGATATTTCAGCATCATCGATTTCATGCTACACCTCAATCATTGATAATCTTTACTCAATCTTACCGTTAGTTGTATACAAAATACAAATACTAAAATTCCCAAAGCTAATCCAAGTAAATTAAACTATTACCCTTATCATTTAAACTAAAATTCCCAAAGTCAAAATTGCCATAAGATCGAGACTAGTAAAATAAAGTACACAATCCTTTTAACCACTGTTGTAAGCAACATAATAGGGACTAAAGGCATGTTGTATCCACTTGACCCCTAGCTCTTCCTTTTCTATTTCATCCAATTCTTAAGTTAATCTTGGGAGTTTACCATTAAAGCACTTAACTAAGTTAACCGACCCATGTAATGAACTTTCGATTGATAATCTCGAGTTCATCACTCTAGTTAACAGACGTTATTCCCTCAGCGTAGAAGGCGTCCCTAGGATTTACTTGTTCAAGTCCAATTAACTCATTTAATTAATTAATTAAGATGGTTTCCTTAGTCAGTAAGTCCCAGACCAGGCGATCTTAGGCTACTAGGTTTTAAAAATACCCCTTCAAACCTCTACCATCTCAATCAATCAACTATCATTCATATAAGCTCCTCTAAGTTCAGTTTTCTCAGAATTTTCTCACAACCCTTGTAGCGAGCTTTCAGCCATTGATTCCAAGGTCGTCACCCGAGTCAATAGATGTTATTCCCTAAAAAGGAATCTCTCAGGCTTAATTACTCGAGTCTATGAGGCCAACTTCTAAACTATTTACATATTATTATATTCTTTAATTACTCCCAAATTTTTTTTTTTCAGAAACTTCTTCGAAAAGGAATCACCAAGTTACAAGTATCATTTACTCCTTCACTCTAAGTTATATAGCTTACCTATTGAGCAAAAAGAAGAGCATACTAAACTCACTAGTGACCTTAATCCAATCTCAATTCCCGAAAGTAAAGGTTAAATAACAAGTAATTTTACTTCACTTGGATTTCATCTTGTAATTTTAGCAACGTATCTCTAATACAAAATAAGAGAATAAAAATTGTTAAAGATTTTTCACGGGGGTATGAACAAATCTCAACAGTCCTTGATTGTCAAAAATCATCATCAAATATACCTTAAATAAGAGGAAATTACATTTTTTTTATTGCACAACCCTTATATCCTAGTTTCGTTTTCCTAACCCCCTTCCCCATACTTATAATAGACATTGTCCCCAATGTCCTCATGAAATGCATAAAGGGAAGCAAAGAAAAACAGCAAAAAGAAAATAAAAGGAAAACGAAAACTTCCCTGAACTCTCTTACAATGCGGATCTTTAACAGAAAGTCAAGCGACGCCCAAGTATAGTCATGAGAGCCCCTACTAAAGGTTGGTGTAAATTGAAAGCCTGTATAAAAACAAAACAAAATAAAAGAAACTAATAATCAACTAAAAATAAAGCTAACTATCATCAGCATTTTCTGTTTCAAACATTAGTGGTTGGTCAGTCTTCCAGAATCAAACAAATTAGGACAGTAAAAACAAAAGTAAAATGGTTGTTCTGCACAACGATCCAAATCTCTAGGGTCCAACTTCCATCTATCCACTCGCGAGATCAGCTACTGAAGTCATCATCAGATGGCAATGGTACAGTGCCCGATCGGCGAGAAGAATCAGATCCAATCACCTCAGTATCTTGTTAATTGCTCGCTTCGGCAGTAACAACTGCTGGACTTTCATGTCGTGCCATGAAAGCTGCACCCGAGGATTCTCCAAAATGAAAACCGGGATCATATGCACCGCTCGAGTGACGATTTCCTCCAGAAACAACCCGGGTAGCTTATGATACGACATCCTCATCACTAGAGCCACCACATGGGGGAAGATCTACCCCCAATTTCTCACCAATACATGATAAACACGTGACCAAATAACTCTTCAGGCCCTTTACCCACTTTGACTGCCTGGCTTGTTCTCTCTTAATTTCTTCCAAATCCGCAGTCAATCTCTTTACAGAATCTGCTAGCTCCTGGTTCGGTACGGCCTGCTCTTGAGCTTGCTCTTGCTCCTCATCCTACTCGGGTTCTATCTTCTGCTCTTATTGTTCGTCAGATGCATCCAGTATGCGAAACCTCCACCTCCGCAAAACACCCTCCGGGAGAGAGGTACTCCTTCCACAACTGTCCCTTGGAACCCGTGTTGGAAAGACACCATAGTTCTTCAGAATACAGGTAATCCAGGAGCCGACAAAAACCTTGTGATGCCCCAGATCGCACTGTTTTTTCAAACACCAAACAACTGCTAATCCAACATTAACCCGGGTACCCGTGATCATACTCCACAGCTGGTACAGGTTCGAAGCATTCACAACCCCCTGAGAATCACCTATACCAGTGGTTGAAAGGGCCAAAATGTAATGAAGCACACGCACGACAGGATCCCGTAAATGGCTTCCCTTAGATTTGGATGGATCATATCCGCCATCTCCCATACTGTTCCACACTCTATACTGCAATAAGCCCCTGGGAAAAGAATCTGGAAGCTGAGAGAACTCATCGGAGTCGATAAACTCATTGTCATAAATACCCAGGCACTTGATAAATTCTCTCATTTCAACACAGTGGTAACTCCCTTGGCAGTAGAAGGAAACCACATTATCAAGCTGGGTATGATGGCCGAAACTAAGCTTGAATGTGGCGACGAAATCATAGCTCAGCGAAGCATAAACGTCCTCCTCAATGCTTAGAAGTGCTCTCCAAGCTGGATCATTCAAGAATTGATCAAATTGTTCCACCAACCCATACCGAGCGAGAACTTCCCAATCGATTACCACATTAGGCATAAATACCTTCCGTTCTTGCACCGTGTCATACTTAGCTTCATCATCCTTCCTCAAGTTAGGAGGATAGCATCTCGAAGCTCTAGATGAACCCCCAGCTGAACGAGGTTGAGCATTCTTATGCGCCACCGTTTTAGTCCTAGGCATCTTGGATACACCACGCTTAAGAAATCTCTAAAGATTGATGAATGATGTTCTTCACCCAGTGGAACCAAAAGAGAGGAAAAAAAAACGAAGATGCAGAGAGAAGTAATGTGTGAATGAGGAAATAAGTGTAAGGAAAGGCGTTTTATATATGAAAATCGTGAACCCTAAGGGCTATTGATGACACGGTTTCAAACTTGGGCGTGTTCCAAGCCGTATCAGGCACTGCTCCAGTATAAAAGAACTTGGAAAAATCTTACCTTGTGGCACGGCTTGTAACTTGGCCGTGCCTATACCCGGGTTATCCCCTGGAATGAAACACCTTTCACAAATGCTCATACACTTAGGTGTGGCTTAGACCATGTTGTACCCTCTTTGTTAAAATCTCACCTGCAAAACCACCACTCACAAATATATTGATGATGACAGTAAAAGGAAAACTAACCTAATAGATGCATGGGTTGCCTCCCAGCCAGCGCTTTTGTTTAACATCGTTGGCTCGACCTAATGAATAGAGGGAGATCAGTTATGGATTCGAATTAGGGTCAGCTCCGCTCTTTCTTCAAAGACCTTCTTGTCTCCTAAGTAATGTTTAAGTCTCTGTCCATTGACCTTGAAAATACCCTTTTTAGGGTGTTCTAACTCCACCGTGCCATAAGGGAAAACGTTATTGACCCGAAAAGGACCTAACCATTTTGATTTGAGTTTTTTAGGAAAAAGTTTCAACCTGGAGTTGAATAGCAGTACCATATCCCCTTCCTCAAATTGCTTGTGCTGACGTAACCTTGCGTCATCATATGCTTTGGCTCTTTCCTTGTAGATGTTAGCGTTGTCATAGGCCATAAGTCTTAACTCATCAAGCTCATTAATCTGCCTTTTCCTGTGAGCCCCTGACTTGTCGAGATCGAGATTGATAGTCTTGATTGCCCAGAATGCCCTATGCTGAATCTCAACTGGTAAGTGACACGCTTTCCCATATACTAACCGGAAAGGAGTTGTATCAAGTGGTGTTTTGTAGGCCGTCTTGTAAGCCCATAACGCATCGTCTAACCTTTTTGCCCAATCTCGCCCATGCTGGAGAGTTGATCTCATTAAGATGCACTTTAGCTCTCTATTTGTCAACTCTACTTGCCCTCTTGTCTGTGGATGATAAGGAGTGGTGAGACGGTGAGTCACTCCATATCTTTTTAAGACTTTTCAACCTGAAAGTTGCAAAAATGTGTACCCCGATCACTAATTAGTGCTCGAGGCACCCTGAAACGGCAAAAGAGCTTCTTGAGGAACTTGACAACCACCCTAGCGTCATTTGTTAGTAGAGCTTGCGCTTCAGCCCACTTAGATACATAGTCTACTGCTACCAATATATACTTGTTTCCATATGAAGAAGGAATGGCCCATAAAATCAATACCCTATACATCAAACACTTCGCACTCCAGAATATAGTGCTGTGGCATTTCGTCCCTCCTTGAAATGTTGCCGTCTCTCTAGCATTGATTGCATTGAGCTACAAAACTTTGGGCATCCTTGAATACTGACGGCCAATAAAAACCAACTTCTAGCACTTTGTAGGCTGTCCTGTTTGCACCATGGTGTCCCCCAGTGGGTCCACTATGGTAATGGCTCAAGATCTCCCGTCCCTCCTCATATGAGACACAATGCCTGATCATTTGGTTTGAGCAATACCTAAACAAGTAGGGGTCTTCCCAATAGTAATACTTCAGGTCAGTAAAGAACTTCTTTTTCTGTTGCTTTGATATGTCCTGTGGAAGGGCCCTAACCACTAGATAGTTAGCCATGTCCGCAAACCATGGGAATTCCGAACTGCTAACTTTGTTGACGAATATAAATTCTCCTCAGGAAATCTATCGTTAATATCTTCTTCCTTCAACTACTCAACACATGGGTTCTCCAATCGAGATAGATGATCCGCTGCAAGATTTTCTGCTCCCTTCTTGTCTCTAATCTCAAGGTTAAATTCTTGCAATAAGAGTATCCACCTGATGAGGCGGGGTTTTGCATCCATCTTGGTCATTAAATATCTCAATGCGGAGTGGTCAGTATACACTATCACCTTAGAAAGAACAAGATAAGATCGGAATTTGTCAAAAGCGAACACTACTGCCAATAACTCCTTCTCAATAGTAGTATAATTCTCTTGAGCACCGGTTAGAGTTTTGCTGGCATAGTATATCGGCTGGAAATACTTATCCTTTCTTTAACTTAGGACAGCTCCTATAACATAGTCGCTGGCATCGCACATCAGTTCAAATGGTAGGTTCCAATTTAGAGCCACCATGATAGGAGCTTCGGTCAGTTTCTCCTTCAGCGCCTCAAAGGCTTAGAGACATTCATCATTGAAATCAAAGGCGATGTTCTTCTCCAACAACCTGGTGAGAGGACGAGCAATTTTGGCGAAATCCTTGATGAATCGTCTATAGAATCCAGCATGTCCCAGAAAACTCCGAATAGCTTTAATCGAAGAGGGTGGGGGGAAGTTTGGCTATAGTATCAACTTTGGTGTTGTCTACTTCAATCCCCTGCTGAGATATTTTGTGTCCCAAGACAATACCTTTAGTCACCATGAAGTGACACTTCTCCCAATTCAAAACTAAGTTGGTTTCTTCACAACGTATGAGCACCCTTTCCAAATTCTGCAAGCAAGAATTAAATGAATCCCCAAACACGGAAAAGTCATCCATGAATACTTCCATGATATCTTCAACCAGATCTTTGAAAATCGCTAACATGCACCACTGAAAGGTGGCCAGTGCATTACATAACCCAAAGGGCATCCTCCTATAAGCAAATGTGCCATAGGGACATGTGAAGGTAGTTTTCTCTTGATCTTCAGGGGCAATTTGAATCTGGTAATATCCCGACATCCCATCTAGAAAACAGTAGAACGTATGTCCAGTAAGCCTCTCCAACATTTGATCGAAAAAAGGTAAAGGAAAATGGTCCTTACGAGTGGCTTCATTTAATTTGCAATAGTCAATGCAGACTTGCCATCCCGTCACCGTCTTCATTGGTATGAGCTTATTATTCTCATTTGGGACCACCGTCATTCCCCCTTCTTTGGCACCACCTGGATGGGGCTTATCCATGAACTATCAAAAATGGGATAAATTAGCTCAGCATCTAACAATTTGATTACCTCTTTCTTAACGACTTCTTTCATGTTTGGATTAAGTCGTCTTTGAGCTTGCACCACTGGTTTGAAATTATCTTCCATTAGGATTTTATGTGTGCAAAAAGATGGACTAACCCCTTGGATATTCGCGATTTTCCATGCCAAGGCACGCTTATGCTCCTTCAAGATCTTCAAGAGCTTTTCCTTCTGAACAATGGTTAGCCCGGCTGCAATGATGACCGGCAACTGAGAATTCTTCTCTAAGAAAGCATACTCCAGATAGTCAGGGAGTTGCTTCAGCTCCAATATTGGAGGATCTTCAATAGAGGGCTTCAATCTGGTAACATCTCCTGCATCAATATTCTCCCTTTTTGTTTTTATCCCAAGTTCTTCCTTGCCATCAAGGTAAGTCAACATTTCTTGTATTGCACAATCTTCTGTCTCTTCAATATCGCATACTCTCAAACTCAACTCTAATGGATCCTTGCATAAGATATCTTCCACAACGGTATCAGTTAAATCAATTGCATAACAAGTATCATCAAAATTTACCGATTTCTTCATCACAGCTGGTATTTGTATCACTAACTCGTCTCCCCCAATGCGCAGCACTAATCGGCCCTCAGCCACATCAATGATTGCTCGGGCTGTGGCGAAAAAGGGGCGTCCTAAGATCAGAGGAACTTCAGTGTCAACATCCATGTCCAGGATCACAAAATCAACCAGGAAGATGAAAGTTTCTACTTTTACTAATACATCTTCAATAACCCCTCTAGGAAACTTCACTGATCGGTCTGCCAATTAAAGGCTCATTCGTGTGAGCTTTGGCTCCCCTAATCCCAGCTTTTGAAAGAGGGAATATGGCATCAAGTTTATGCTAGCCCCCAGATCTGCTAACGCTTTTTCTACGGGTAAATTACCAATGAAACATGGTATGGTGAAACTCCCTGGATCTTTGAATTTCTTTGGAAGCTTGTTTAGTAAAATCGCAGAACAACCAGCACCAATTGTTGTAGTGGAGATCTCTTCCATCTTCTTCTTATCAGATAGTAAATCTTTCAAGAACTTGGCATACCGAGGCATCTGAGAAAGGGCTTCCACAAGTGGTAAGTTGATATGTAACTGTTTGAACAAATCCAGAAACTTACCGAAATGATCCCGATCTTTGTCGTTCCGCAGCCTAGCAGGATATGGCAATGGGGGTTTATAGGGTTGGACGATAGGTGTCTTCTTAGCTTCCGAGTCTTTTGTTTTTTCCTCTATAATTCTGCCTTTTTCTGCTTTATTAGTGGTCTCACCCTTATCAACAGTCTCATTCCCCTTCCTAATAACAGGAGTTTCCCCACACTTATCTAATTTCACTTCCTTTCCACTCCTAAGAATTACTGCCTTCACGTGTTCCCTTGGGTTGGTCTCTTTATTTCCAGGAAGAGACCCTTGTGGTCGCTCAGCAAGCGCTTTAGAGATCTGCCCCATTTGGTTTTCCAAGTTGTGGATTGAGGCTTCATGATTTCTTAGAGCTGCCTCTGTGGACTACTGGCGTTGCTTCGACGCTTGAATGAACTTCGCAATCATATCCTCAAGGCTAGATTTCTTTTCTTGGAAAGGAGGTGGAGCTGGTCTTTGGAATCCTGGAGCAGGTGTATTACCCCTTGGAAATTGCTGATTACTTCAGGAGAAATTGGGATGGTTGCGCCACCCTGGATTATATGTGTTGCTATAGGGATTGTTCTGTGGCCTTGTGGGGTTCCCCACATACTCAACACGCTCTGTCACTTCAGATACCACATTGTTGGAATGAGGTTCAGTTGAGCAGTATTGGGATGGTTGAGATACAGCCATCCCTTCAACTTTTGAAGCGAGTGCATCCACTTTTGTTGTAATTGTTGTCATCAAATCGACCTCATAAATACCTGCTGCCCTGTGCTTTTGTCTACCATGGCTCCATTGGTGATTATTTTTTGCCATGTTCTCAAACAAACTCAACGACTCTTCCGGTGTCTTCACATTTAAAGTACCCCCAGCAACAGCATCAATTGTCTGCCGAGTTGCATAGTCAAGCCCATTATAGAAGGTAGAAACTTGAAGCCAGTTAGGCATTTGGTGATGTGGACACCGCCTAAGAAGATCCTTGAATCTGATCCATGCTTCATGCAGGGGCTCGTGATCTAGTTGGGTGAATGATGTGATATCATTTCTCAACTTGGCAGTTTTCGATGGTGGGAAATAATAGTCCAGGAAAGTCTCCGCCATCTGGGTCCAAGTGGTTATGGAATCCCGGTTTAGTGAACTAAACCACTGCCTTGCTTTCCCCCGAAGAGTGAAAGGGAAAAGTCGCAATTTCAGTGCTTCCTCAGATACCCCATTTTGCTTGACAGTTGCACAAATATCCAAGAACGTCTGAATGTGCGCATGAGGGTCCTCGTCAAACAAACCGTCAAACTGGCATTGGTTGTGAATCATATGCATTGTAGAGGCCTTGATTTCGAAGTTGTTGGCCTCTATTGCTGGTTGCACAATACACAACCCAGTGCTACTCAGAGTAGGTCGAGCATATTCAACCATCGTCCTTCATTCATCTGCCATTGGTCCAGCTTCTGTGTTACCACGGCTGATATAAGTTTCCTTGTCAACCACTGATGTTGCTTCTTCACTTTCCAAAGGTTCGTCGAGATTCAAATTCCCTACTATCTCCTCGGCACCTCTCAATCGCCTTCTATAAGTTCGGTCAATCTCAGGATCAAGGTCAAGAAGCTTAGATGAAGAGCTCCTTGTCATAAACTGTGACAAACAAACGATGAACTTAGTTTCCTCAACAAATTTGAATGGAAGCGCGAATGAAACTAATGGAAATAAAAAAAAAAAATTATAGTTAAAGTAGTAGGCGTCAAGTTTTCCTAATATTACAAGTCCCCGGCAACGGTGCCAAAAACTTGATGGACGATCTGATCGTTCTAACAAGTTAAATCCTATACTCAATCCTACTTACGATCATTCTCAGCAAGTGTACCTATCAATTAGCAGTATAGCATAGGAGTACAGGTATCGATCCCACGAAGACTTATAAGTACTATTTAATTTCTCACTATTGATGATCTCAATTATCCTAATTGCTGCTTAAATTTGAATGGAACGAATAAAATGATTAAAGTGAATATATTCAAACACTCCCTTAATTAATTCAATGATCTAAACATACCCTACCCAAGTTCCACCCCTAATTCTCATGCAACTTTTATTCAATTACAAACTTTCTAATGATTAATACACAACATCACTGATCTGCGAAGTTTCTTACACTAGATTAAGGTCTTTCTCAAGATCAATAATCCCTAATCCTAATTAAGTCAATTAAGATCTCTCTTTAATTAACATGATTAAGATTGCAATAAAATCCTAGGACTCTCAATTGAATCAGACCACCATGACCTCATTCAATATAGAAAACCTCCTATAACCTATTTCTAGGATTACAAGTGGTCTTTTTATTCATGCCAGATCTACTCTATTAAACGATTTCTCAATCTTAATAACAGAGATCTAATTCAATCCTAATACTGCGCACATATCAAGATGAACAAACCATAATTGCAACATGAATAAACTTAAAGATTAGGATTAATTATTAAAACATCAACAAATCTGTTACATGACAATTAGGGGTTTCTCAAGGGGCCAGGTATAAAACAATTAGTTACTCATGAATCTAATATAAAGAATAAAACAGAAAATAATTGAATCCATAAAGAAATCCAAACATAAATATCTTCGCTTCAATTCTGAAAACTCTTCTAACTTCTCGTCTCTAGGGTTTCTCTTGTGCCACCTTCCTCCCCTTCTCTCTTCTTAGGGTTGTTCCATTTATACTTTCTAGGCCATGGCAAAGAATCTTCAGCTGGAAAGATACGAATGTATCTTTCCTTTTCCAAGTGAATCTCGAAAAGTGAATAACATTCACCTGACACGCCCACCAACACGGCCAGATTTCGAACCATGTCTCCCTCTGGTCGATAATCCGCAATTCCTCATTCTTGTTCAATGTGTGGCACGGCTAGAAACACGGCTAGCTTATAAACCGTGCCAAGTTCTGGGTTTTTCCACTTCTCCGCAGCGTCTGCCACGGCTTCAAGTACACCCATATCACAAGACGTGCTTCCTTTCCAAGTGACAACTTTCATCCTTAGGTGTGCACACGGTTTATGACACGGGCGTGGCTTTCCCTATGCTGCCCATAAGTAGCTTTAACTTGATCTTTTAAGCTTCAATCATGTTCCTTTTGTTATCTTTCCACTTCTTTTTGGTATTATACCCTGAAACTGATATATTTATCTGTTAAGTACCGAATCCGCATTGATTTTATTCAAAATACTACACAACTTCATCATTAACGCCCATGATTTATAAGGGTTAATTTACTCTTATCACGGTCCTATCAATCAACCTGCAACCGCGAATCTGTGGAACCAAAGGCTAGATGAAAGTTCCTCTGAGGAAGAGGGTGAATTCCTACAGAGGACGGGACAACCACCGAGAAGGGGTGGTGTTGGTAGTGGCAGGTACCACGGGGTCGATGATTGAATTGGCCAGGAATACGGTGGCGGATATCGAAGAAACCACCAGGGCTACGATCATACAGATGGTGGTGATTTCCGTCTCAAGGTAGATATTCCATCCTTTAATAGTAATCTCAATATAGAAGATTTCCTGGACTGGCTTGCAGAAGTCGATAGATTTTTCGACTATATGGAGGTACCTGAGGATAGGAGAGTACGGTTGGTTGGTTGTAGGCTGAAAGGAGGGGCTTCTGCATGGTGGGATCGTTTGCAGAACCGGAGGTAGAGAGAGGGGAAGCAACCTATAAGGACATGGTACCGCATGAAGAATCTGTTGCAAAGGGATTCCTACCACCCGACTATGAGCAGATCCTTTTCCAGTAGTACCAACGATGTCATCAAGGGCAGACGACGGTGCATGAATACACCGCCGAGTTTATGAGGCTAGCGGAGAGGAATGATCTGAGGGAGACTGAGGGTCAGCAGGTGGCGCAATTTGTAGAAGGATTGAAGCCCTAGATTAGGGATAAAATAGGGGTGACGGTGTTCAGAACCGTCAACGAAGCAAAGAATTTGGCCCATAGAGCTGAGATGATGATTCAAGAACAGAGTGCAAGGCTAGGTGGGGGCAAGAGAAATTATGCGTATGATAGTATCGGCAGTAGCAGTCGGGTGGTTGGTGAAAGGGCTAAAGGAATAGTCTAGAAACCAGCTGAGAGTATAGAGAAAAAAGAAGACAAGGCCGAGGGGAAGAAGCCTCTTGAGAGCAAAGAGACCCCAAGACAAAATAATCCGTATGCTAAGCCGATTTTGGGGAAGTGCTATAGGTGTAATCAACCGGGGCATCGATCCAACGAATGCCCGAATCGACGAACTTAAACATTGTTGAAAGGGAGGAAGAGGAGGAAGTGTGCTGTGAACCGGATGGTGAGGATGAATACTATGATGAAGCTGATGATGGAGTGGAACCAAGCTATGTGATCAGAAGGATGATGCTAGCACCGAAACAGGAGGGTAGTTCCAACGACACCAACTGTTCCGCACTAGGTGCATAATTGGTGGGAGAGTGTTTGACCTTATTGTTGAAAGTGGGAGCTGTGAGAACATAATCGGAAGGGAGGTTGTGAAACGACTCCAGCTATAGATAGAAAAACATCCAAACCCTTACACCATAGGATGGATTAAGGCGGCGGAGCGAATTGAAGTGAAGGAGAGATGTCGGGTTCCATTCTCGATAGGCAAGTATCGGGATGAAGTCTATTGCGACATTGTCAATATGGATGCCTGTCACTTGCTATTCGGATGACCTTGGCAGTTTGACGTGAATGCCCAACATTCCGAGAAAGAAAATAAGTACAGGTTGGAGAAAGGGGGTGTGAAATATACATTGCTGCCATTGACGGATAAACGACCCAAGACACAAAGGGCGGAAGGGAAATCCTTTCTGACAATCACTCAATCAGAAAAGGAGATAACTGAAGACATCAAAGAATCTCGATTAATGCATGCTCTTGTTGTGAAGAATGCAGGAGAGGATGTGGATAGTGTAGAGGCTCCGGAGGAAGTAAAAGGGGTACTAGAAGAGTTCAAAGAGGTAGTGCCAGAAGATTTACCAGAAGGGTTGCCTCCATTGCGAGACATCCAACACCACATTGATTTGGTGCCTGGGGCTTGCCTTCCTAATCTCCCTCATTATAGGATGAGCCCTAAAGAGACGGAGGTCCTACAGGAGAAGGTATAGGAATTACTGGATAAAGGATTCATTAGGGATAACATGAGCCCATGTGCCGTCCCGACGCTATTGATACCCAAGAAGGATGGTAGTTGGAGGATGTGTATGGACAGTCATGCGATCAACAAGATCACAATTGGGTATAAATTCCCAATTCCTCGCATTGAAGACATGTTAGATAGGCTGAATGGAGCGGTAATATTCTCGAAAGTGGATCTTAGAAGTGGGTATCATCATATTCGGGTCAGACCTGGGGATGAATGGAAGACTGCTTTCAAGACGAAGGAAGGGTTGTACGAATTGGTTGGTTATGCCATTTAGTCTCAGCAACGCACCTAATACCTTCATGCGCGTGATGAATCAGGTACTTAAACCATTCATAGGTAGGTTTGTGGTAGTATACTTTGATGATATCTTGATATATAGCAAGGCTAAGGATGAGCATTTAGTGCATTTGAGAAGCGTATTAACTGTGCTGAAAGAGAATAAACTCTACGCCAATCTCAAGAAGTGCGTATTCATGTCAAGAAAGTTGCTGTTCTTGGGTTTTGTAGTGAGAGATGAGGGCATAACGGTAGATGGGGACAAGGTAAGGGCCATTAGATATTGGCCCACTCCTAAAACAATCACCGAGTTGAGGAGCTTTCTGGGGTTGGCAGGATTTTATAAACGCTTCATACGACATTTTAGTACAGTTGCTGCCCCATTAACTGAGTGCCTGAAGAAAGGGAAGTTTCATTGGGATGGGGAAGCTGAGTCTGGATTTGCTGTGCTCAAAGAGAGATTGTGTAGTGGCCGGTGTTGGCCTTACCAGACTTTGACAAACTATTCGAAGTCGACTATGATGCCAGTGGCGTGGACATTGGCGCTGTGTTATCTCAGGAGAAGAGACCCGTGGCCTTCCATAGTGAGAAGCTCTATAAAGCCAGGAGAAGCTGGTCCACTTATGATAAAGAGTTCTATTCTGTCGTCAGAGCTCTGAAGATGTGGGAGCATTATTTGGTTGGTAAAGAGTTTATCCTACACTCGGATTGTGTCGCTCTGAAACACCTGAGTAATCAGACCTGCATCTGTAAAGATATGCATGCCAGATGGATACAATTTCTGCAAAAGTTTCCATTCCGCCTGCTGCATAAATCCGGGGTCCAAAACAAGGTGGCAAACGCATTAAGTAGGAGAGCAAATTTATTGGTCACCATGAGGGTTGGGTGGTAGGTTTTGAGCAGCTGAAGGAACTGTATGAAGAAGATGCGGATTTCTGGACGATTTGGAGAAAATGTATTAATCAAGAACCCAATAACAGTTATTTCATCCTGGAGGTTACTTAATGAGGGGCAATCAACTCTTTGTTCCGAATCATCCTTGAGGGAAAAATTGATTAGGGACCTACATAGAGGGGGACTAGCCGGACATCTGAGGCGCGATAAGACACTAGCGGCAGTGGCTGCAAGATATCATTAGCCTCAGCTGAGAAGAGATGTAGGGAGAATCGTGCAAAGGTGCTACATTTTCCAGACATCTAAAGGACATTCTCAAAATACTGGGTTGTACACTCCGCTACCAATACCTAAGAATATCTGGGATGATCTATCTATGGACTTCGTGTTAGGTTTGCCTCGTACCCAAGGAGGTGCTGACACTGTTTTTGTGGTTGTAGACAGGTTCTCTAAGATGGCTCACTTCATCCCTTGCAGGAAGACGGCTGATGCACAGGGTGTTGCCAAGTTATTCTTTAAGGATGTGGTCAGGTTGCACGGGGTTCACAAGTCAATTACTTCTAATAGAGATACTTGATTTCTTAGCCACTTCTGGAGGATGCTATGGACCCTTGGAAATTTGATACGAAGCATCTGTGGAGAGAAGCCAAAACAATGGGATTTAGCGCTTTCTCAAGCTGAGTTCGCTTACAACAGTTCCATTCATAGAACTACTGGGAAATCTCCTTTTTTCAGTGGTCTATACCAAAGCGTCGTCTCACGCCTTGGATTTAACTTCTCTACCCAAGGGTGTAGAAACCAATGCTGCTGCTAAACACCTGGAGGAACAATACCAAACGGTAGCATCTAAAGTGAAAGAGAGGATCGAGAGGGTTAATGAGCAGTATAAGAAAGCCGCAAACAAGCATCAAAGGAAGAAACTGTTTGAGGTGGGAGATCAAGTGATGGTGTTCTTAAAGAAGAAACGCTTTTCTGTGAACACTTATAGCAAATGGCAACCAAAGAAGTATGGTCCTTACAAGATTGTCGCCAAGCTCAATGATAATGCATATGTGGTCGGGCCCCCGGAAAGCATGAAAATCTCAAAAACCTTCAATGTAGCTGACTTATCTCCATTTTACGCGGATGACGAACCCCTATATCTGAAAGAGAACTCGGGGTCGAGTTCTTCATTGGTGGGAGAGAATGATGTGGACATCGTAGCTGACACGGGTTGATATCGGGCGTGTCTATTACAAGCACGGTCGTGCATTATGTCAGGAAGCTCCCAGAAACATACACAGCTTCATGCACGGCCAGAGGGCACAGCCGTATGATATACCAGGATGATTCCCAGAAACGTACACGGTCTCATACACAGCCAGGAAGCACGACCGTGTGTTATGTCAAGATCTCTCTTAGAAACATACACGACCTTCATGCACGGCCAGGAGGCACGGCCGTGTGTTATGTCAGGAGTATCCCCAGAAGCCTACATGGCTTTATACACGACCGTGTATAAGACAGATGACGAACGTGTATATATATATTTATTTCCACGTGTATATATATATTTCCTTTTTTACTTGTTTTCCTTAGGAGTATATATAGTTGTTAGGTCATTTTTAGGGTTAGCTTTTATTCTTTTATCAATATACACTTTGAGAGAAGAGTTTTCTCTGCTTTCTCAATTGTGCGCAATTGAGATTTTTCAAGGAATAAACTCAGATTATTCTTTGTTTATTCGTGAGGTCAAATCCTAGAATTGGACTCGTGTTTTACGCTTTCCTCACTGCGTCAGATTATTAGCAAGGTTAGTTCGGATGTATAAATTTGATTCAGTAATATAGCAAATATAATATATAGAAATATATTTATAATTACATAAACTAGAGTAGACTCTCTTATAATAAATATTAGAAATGTTTATGATTACTCATAAGACGATCTATATAATTAATTGAGAATCATCACGATCACATAAAAGTTAGTACTCTATTAATAAAACTAACAAATATATTTTTATCATGTATCGTGAATTTGAAATTTCATTTAATTAGACATGTAAATATTAATAAATCTAGCAATGCCTACTAACTTTTGATAATAAAGGAGGAAGTAAAATGATTCCATAAACGCTGTAATGGAGATATCTAAAGTATTGTTTACGTGATTTCAAACTATTATATTAATTTATAAATTGCAAATATTAAACTTTATGACTTGAAATATCGACATATACGAATAACATCATGGAACCCATTATTAGTGATGTAAATTTATACGTGACTTGTCGGAGTAGACATAATGATGCCTAAAGATCAAACTATATATGAGGTGACCGGCATTTCTCTCTTATTACATATTTCTTATGCAGCTGGGTACATAAAATATTTCCAAACGTAATGGTATATAATAGATTAACCTATGTATTTCGTGACCCAATATTATTTCTTTCTTATTATAACTTTTATATACAGTTGGGTACGTATAAAATAAAGGTACAAGGGAAGTACATGCACATCTATATACGTACATCTCCCTCCACATGCATGTCATCTAATGGAACAAAATATGCAGCAAAGGTCTACAATTATTATTGATGTTTATTCACTACTTAATGGTGCATTAATATCTATTATAAATCATTTTTTTATATGCAAAGGCTTGAAAATATCGATTATGTAAGATTTGACGTTATAACGTGTCTCTAAATAATACAAATTTTACAAATGAGATGCTAACAGACACTTTATAATAATATGGCATATGTGGAAACGAATTACCTAGATTATTGTGGATGGCTATTTTAGTAATTGTGTTTTGTAACCTAATTTAATATCATGGACCAATTTAATAAGCTAGTAACAAAGCTTAGGAAACCTAGTCTAATTTAGGAATATCTTAGGGAGATCTAGTTTAGTAGGCTCAAAACAATGATTACTAGATTGGTTTTCCGCTCTCAATGTTACTTGGTTGTCTCGCACTCAAAAAAGGTCCTCGTAAATCCATTTGAGCTTCAAATACTCTTAATATGCCTTAAACTTATAATTATCAAGAAATGGGCTTCTTCTTTATAAGTTTAAGAAGACATAGGCCTAGGCCTAGACCAAGCCCAAGGTCAAAGCCCACAAGTTATATAAGAATTGAAGGCATCAATCTCAATCGTCCATCATTAGAAATGACACAATGGCTCTTATCAACAACACATTTGGTCTGTCCATCTTAGCTTCATACAACAGTCAAAATCAGAGTCAAATCCTATATGTAACCCTCTTTTCCTCATTTGCAACATTCAAAACATTGTCAAGCTTCATATAAATGTCATTACTCTATTAGAACAACTCTACAAAAGATTAAACATCCATTAAGAATGGATCAACAACACATCAAGAACTACACATCCAATATACTATCACATGTATACTCTAAGAATCCAAGCTTACTTGTTCCTTCTTCCACACCTCTCTCTAAGATCGTCCCTCCGTTTTTCATCAAATCAAGCCTCTCTTTAAGGTTAACTAGGATGCCTACTGCATGTGATCAACCACCTATAGTAACCTCCCATACATTAAATGGTGACTTTATTGGAGAAAAGAAGTTCTTGAGTGAAATGACACATGGGGGGTGTGGTAGGGGTAGGGGGTGTGTATCCCATGATCAAAAACATCTTCCCTAACACAACCGAGCTAGTTTAAGTGGAAAAGAGAATACCACATCTATGACCTCATAAGAATTATGCATCTTTGATGCTTCGAATTGTAGTGCATATATACCATGCAAAATAACGATTTAGTTCTCATTTCAATTCCTTCATGTTGTGTTTGCCCAAACTAGCAGCTAACACTACTATTTCCATTGACATGTAATCTAGTAAGGCTTTACTTACATTAAGATTACAAGATCTTAAATCCATATCAATCGTTGTCACATTAAGAAGACATCCAACATGATAATTCCACCAAGTCTACAAAATGTGAAAGGGTACAATAGAAGGAGGGACTATAGTAGTAGACTGCAACCATTGTTACCCCCAACTTCAGTTGACTCAACACTGATGTAGTGGGGAGGAATGACTTGAGAAAGTACGTGAAGCAGGTCCATGTGGCATCCTTTGCTTGGATTCTAAGTTTGAAACTCCTTCATCCATAGAAGGTGTTAAAGAAGTTATGCCCCAAGATAGTCAATAGTGAAAAAGAAATATTTATGATGTTGAAGCTCTTAAACATGTCAAACTGCACTCAAGGTTAATGTTGAAATTAGCCCATGTGATCTCTCTTGCAAGTACTAGACGAGCCTTGCTTATTAAAGGCTATTATGTGTTGTCTTCATATACGAAGTTATTTCGTTGCTTTGGCATGAGACGCAACATCTTGACACATAAACTCTAGAATTCTATTGTTCACTTGCATCCACTATGGCATAGTTATCATAACTACCATAGTGCATGATGTTCAAGTAAGTCAATGTATAGATAACATCACCATTTGGCATTCATTACTAATAATCATTGTGAAAGAAGTCTAGTGTAGTTAATATTACCACCACAACCCATGGGAAAACATATAGAACTGATAGTGCAATATGTTATTCTTCACTCACAATGTTAAAGTTCGGCTATAATGACTTAAAGCAACTCCATAACAAGCTTGGCAAACGTAACACCTTTCTACTGGTTCGAGGTTAACCTCATCTATGAATGATTGAAGTAATCAAGCCATGGTAGCTACAAACAATTAGTACAAGCATTCACCCCTTAGCTTGTGGTAGGCACAACACTCATTTTGCAACATCATTCATGAGATTGAAGTGATTTTAGCTATAATGAGTCAAAATGTCTTCATAGCAAGCTTGGCAACTATAATGCCTTTCTTATAATACTCGAGGTCAAAGCGACCTCATTTGTAAATGGTCGGAGTGATCATTTCATGGTAGCTATTGTTGCCTTGTAGAAGCATTCATTCCTGAGCACATGGTGAGCGCAATGCCTATTTCTGCAATCTTTATTCAGTCGTGAGATCAAAGCAATCTCAACTATGACGAGTCGAAGCAATGCCATATCAGGCTTTACAACTATAATGCCTTTCTGCATAACATGAGGTGGAAGAAATCTCACTCATGAATGATCAAAGAAATTGCTTTATTATAGTTGTTATTACTCAAAAGAAGCATTTGCTTTTAAGCACACAGCAGGTGCAATGCTCATTTATGCAACTTCATACAATCACAAGGCCGAAGTGATCTTAGTCATACAAGTTCAAAGCAAACTTACGTTAAGCTTAGCCACCTTAATACCATATCATATATTCACTAGGTCAAAGCAACTTTGATTGTGAAGGCATAAAGCTATCATATAGTAGGCTTAGTAGCCATAATGTCATTCTATTTAGCCATTGAAGTTAATTCCAACCATGATGACCTTAGTAGTAAGGGTTTAAAGTGAACCCATGGGAGGCTTGGCACACCATCTCAAATATCCACAAACAAGGTAGCATCATACCTAAGTACAAGCCACTTCATCTCAAATATCCCATCCTCAATAGGTAAAGAATACTTAGCCATGACCCCTATCTATTTAAAATAGTTAGTGGCCTATATGCAAGCATAGATGAATCACATTAGAGGCTAAATATAGCTGAATTGGTTTACTAACGATAACATTGACAACCCATTTAAACAAGATAGATTTATGGTGTGTTAAATTTGAAAAATATTTTAATTAATTTTGAAAAAGTTAAGCAAGATTATTTTAATTTCATTTTAGTGTACTTTAGGTTTTGGTTGTGTTTGATTTTATTTGTAATTAAAAAAAATACTAATCTTAGAAAATATTTAGAATGGTTTTTAGGTTAGAGACGAAGAATTAGGATTGACATATGATGGAGGTGGTAAATTAGGCTGGCAAGGTTAGACACCAACTAACTATAATTAACCATGAGATAATAATGGTAGACCACTAAACAACAATGGTCAATTATAAGGCATAGTGGTTAACTACCAACTTAATGTGGTTAGTCGAAATAAACGGCCTCAAGATCAAGTTCCATTAGGAAATCTTACTTTTGTAAGTGTGTAGATTCAACATGTTATAGTAGGTATAAGAAGGTAAATGCACTTACGATGGTGGTAGATGGAAATTATTTGTAAGCTTTAGATTAAATAAATCTCAACATTATGTTTAAAGTATGCCTCTCGGTTGTAAAGAATCCATTCGTCAAGTGAAATTACACTCTCAAAGCATCTATTTCTCCTTCTCTCTTAAAAGCTTGTGTATATTGTGAGTTAAGCTAACTTAGCACTCTCATGCAAACGATATAGTGCCTAAGTGTTGCACAAAATCGTAATTGAGTAAAACTTTTATGACACAGTCACTTTAATCATAAAGATGGTGAAACAATTGGAAGACTAATAGAAGAGCTATAATAGTGAGCGCGTGCACAAGAGAGAGAGAGAGAGAGAGAGATGCAAAAATGAATACTTATTAAGAAATTAAAGTAGATAGTAGATTATAAAATTAAAATGTAAACATTAAACATTTTAATTTAAAAAAAAATCAATTGTCAAATGGACACATTTATAAAGCTTATTTACAAGTTTGTATATGAATTGTGCTGGAACTAAACCTATGTTCAAAGGTCTAACTAGTTTATTCATAGTGACTAAGGTTGGTAATTTGGCACTCAACCCCATAAATCAGATACAACAAGATATGATTATATATAGGTTTATGTTGACAAAAATTGACACACATAATAAATAGGTTAGACCTAAATTTGTGTTCAGGTCATCTAATCATTTATCTAAATAGATCTTGTAAGTAGGTTCATGTTTGATGCATGAACCTGTTAGCATTAAAATTAATTACATTATTTTGTTTTCATTTTCTCCTAAAACTAACTATTACCCAAGTTTGGCTTATTTTAAATTTATCTTTGTTGTCTTTCTTCTTCTTAGCTTTCAATATTTACAATTTCTTCATGGAATTCCTACACTTATGTGATTTTAGTAATGTAACTTTAAGTTTGTTCATATCTTTAGAATCTTCTAATAACAATAGAGCAACCTTATAAAGTTTACTTTGTTTGTTTATTTGTTTATTTATTTTATATATATTTTTCCTTTATTAGTCAAAGCAAAACTTTATGTCTTAATTATCAAAGAGTTCACTCTAAATACAAGTACATTAATAAAGGAGAGATTTCATATTTAAATTCCAATAACTTATCCCCATCCCTTTTAGCATTTAGATATAATCATCACAAGTATTCTCTTTCTCAATGATTTAATAATAAACATAAGGCTGGAACTCAACTTTGTATAGCAAGGTAATTTCTACCACCGGGTTAACATCTCAAAGGAAAAATTTTGCTCTTGAAGCATTCAACAAAAATAAGAAGTAAATTTCCTTCCTCCCTTAATTTTTGTCAATGCAATTTCTTCCAAGACTACTAAAGCTTTTACCATTTCCATTCCAAATGCATTTACTAAGCCCAGCTATGAACTATCCATTATGGTCTCTAGCAACAAAATCGATCCCAAATCTATCATTCTTTACACACTACACACCATCATTAACTGATCTCTGCTATTGCATATGCAAGGTATGCTCTTTGTTTCTAACAGTTCTACTTAACTCCACAAGAAAAGTGTAAATACCTTGACAAAATTTTTATTTAACATATATTCTAGAATATAACTAAAGAAGTGAAATTTTTAAATAATTGAGAAGGGGGTAGGAGTGTAATTTGGTCATTTCCTAGACGTGGTATATAAGTCCAAGATGACCTAGTGCTCCTTCTTTTTGCCATTTGCACAGTGACAGGATAAGAAAACTCTATAGAATACAAAACGACCTAGTAAGTGGATTACATAAGGATTGAACATGATTCAATCAAGTAAGAAGTTTAATGATTGGATTGTTATTGTGAAAATAGAATTGAGAAATAAATCAATTTCCAATACTTTGTTCATAAAAAATTAGATTGAGGAAGGGATGGAACGATTGCAAAGATCAACTGATTAAGGATTCAATTCATGGAAATTGAAAAGTAAGTTCCCTAACTTATGAAATTCAATTAGAAATTACATGTTTTAAGATTCAATTAAGCTTAAGATAAAGAGATTTAGGAATTAGAACAAATTGAAAGAAAGGAATTAGGGTTCGTGAAGAATAACATAGAATACGATCAAGTACATGCCTATATACTTGCCCATGCAAGAATGTGTGTGTGTACAAAGGGTACATAGCTAAAGTACACGCCCATATACTAGAGCATGTTGAATATATAAAATATACAATAGGGTACACGGTCATTTATACGACCGTGTACTAAGACGTATTGAAGATGGAAATTTTATAGAAATGTACATGGCTAGCCTACACGACCATGTACCTAGGGCATGCCAAAACATTAAAAGATACATACATGACCTAAAACATGACTATGTACTTAATTATAATTTTTTTATTACTTTAATTTACATTTAAATAAATTCCCACGCAACCAAAACACCTAGTGTAAACCTAGAAACTCCATTAATGTAAAAGAAGGAATCATGCAATGAATTAGAGAAGAGAATTAAGAAAACTTATATTATTATTAGGGTAATACTAAGAGGAAATCCTTGTTGCTTTAATAGATCCCAAAATGCTTTGGGTTTAAGACCAGTTATACTTAAGCATGTAAACAGGTCGGGTTTGAGATGGGTTCATTGAAACCCAAACCTAACCTGGCAAAGGATTATATACCTAAAACCTACCCCCACCTAATAAGTTTTTTTGTTTTTTACCTGACCCAACTAACGAATGAAGCATTCCGAACCTAATCCAAATTGCAATTAAATCTTTTTTCTTTTCCATACTTCAACTTATTTTCATATATCATTTCTTTAATTTATTATTAGTCTACTTATGATGAAAAGAAGAAAGAAATTAAATATAAAAATAATAAAATAAAATATATTGATTATAAATTATAATATTAATTTATTATTATTTTTTTAAATTATCGAGTTGGGTTTTCTCATTGAGTTTTTTCTAAATCCTATAACCCAATCTTAAACCCTATCGGGTTTTATTCCATGTCCCAAACCCAACCTTGAACCCTATAAGGTCAAACCCTATAGGGTTTTTATCGGGTTGGTCTAGGCGAGTACCCTATTACAATCCACTGCAGTTTCATCCCTAGTTGTACTTAGGATTACAATTTTAGGTACATGTAACTTGTTTGTTATTTTGTACTTGTTAAGTTAGTATGCATTGAATTTTCTTAAGCTAATGAATGGTTTATTATGCTTGATCGTAGTGGCAGATCCATAAGGAACACCCTAATGATCTTTGTGTGACATTGTTCCTAGTGAAGTTATGCTTAGAAATAATCCAGGTTGGTTTAAGGTTTAAGGATTCATGGGTGTTAGAGCCCATAGTGGTAGTGCCCACACAAAGTCAAGTTTGAAAATGTTTTAAGGACTCATGAGTGTTGGGACTCGTAGTGGCAATTACCAACACTGGTTTAAGGATTAAGTTTTTTAATGTGCTTGACAGGGTCATGAGTATCCCATTGATGCTTTATGAACTTAAGTATATTATAAACCTATTGATTGATGTTTAAGTTTTGCATAAATATATGTGAATTAAGTTCCTACTTGTACATGCGTATATGCTTGTTGTTATACATACTAAACAATAGCTCACACCTCGAGGATTATATTTTTTTCAATGTAGGTACTGAGGGAATTGATAACTAAGAAAAAGAATTAGGAGTGAATATACAGGAGAGGGAAGAAGAAGAAAATTTTCATTATTATTATGGTGATTAAACTGTGAGAGAAAAATTGTTATTTATATGTAGTGAATAGTGAGTTCTTTAGAGGCTAATAGACTAGAACATTAAAAATATTTCGCTAATTTAGATTTTAGTCATGGATGAATGGCTAAAGTTTGCTATAACTTGGAAAGGTGAATTGGGATGTATTTGTATTATGTTGGAAGTATGAGAATTGTTTAATTGATGAATGTCAGGTAATATAGGTTACAAGTTTAAATAGTATCAAAGTAGATTTAGAGACTTAATATATCATTTCCTAATAAGGACATATGGCGAGCAGTAGTGCTTCTTAGTTTCAAGGCGTTATAGCTAATATGGTATCAGAGCATAGGTTAATGATCCTTAGGGATTAGGTCATGATTTATAAAGAAAAAAAAATGTGGGTTAGGCTTAAAAATTTCTACTCATTTAAAATGCAAGCTTCTTGGCCTACCTCACTTAACCCATGAATTAAAATAGGTTAACTTACCCACTACAAGTTAGGTTAGCCTACTAACTCACAAAAAATTTAAAAAATAAAAATAAAAGATAATTCATTAACCACATCATTAAAAAAAATTAAAAAAAGAAAAAGTTTGAAATATTGAATCTTGAAATAAGATATTATTCCACTCATTTGCTTTATATTCTTTTATCCAAATAAGTTGAAAGTTGGCAGAAACACATTGTGCTTAACACACCAATTAGTTCTATTGTTGATATTCATATATACAATGATGAAGTGCATTGTTTATTTTTATATATACAGGAAAAAATTATAGAGTATTTATGCAAATATTATTTTTTTTAAAAAATAATATCTACTTTTAGTAGTTTATTTTAAAATATTACATTTTACATAAAAAAAATTCATAGTGGGTGAGTGAGTTGGCCCCTTTAGCCTACTAAATTGTATAAGTGAATCAAATGTCGCAGGTTGGTGAGTTAGCCAACTTAACTCATCAAACCACAATATAGTAGGTTGAGCCAAAAATTCTAACTCACATATTAAGTAAGCTAGAGTAGGTTGACTTGTTTAGCATATGGGTTAATGCAATTGGGTCCAATTTTTCCTCTTTAGTTATCTCTAAATTAAATACCTACTAGTAGGGATCGACTCTCATACCATTTGCAATGTCTAGGTCAAAATGACCAATAGCTAAGCCAATAAATACTAATAGACTTTTTTAACAATTTGTTTAAAAGTTTCTAGTTAGTGTTTATATGTTATTACTGCTTAACCTTATACACTAGTGCCAATTTTCTTCTACATTCCACTTTAAGTATCACATATTTTCTACTCGCTTATAGCAAATAATTTTTTCAATGAATCTAGTAGCTATTTTGACCATCTATAAATTGCAAAAAGAAGGCTAAGCTGATATTTGAGGAAAAGCACTACACCTACGACATGGGACCAGCACTTGGTAGGAGTCTATTTTACTAATAGTTCCAAGGGCTATTCCTAGTCAAACAAATTGACAGCAAAAAGTTACTACTTCATGAACAATATATATATATATATATATATTAATTTTCTTTCTTTCTACTTCTCGGACAAGAATCCCACTAGTAAATCATATATATCTACATAATTCAAAAGAAACCTACTAATAAAGACAACCATATTAGAGAATCTTGTAAATCTTAGAGTATAGAAAATAAACCACAATCTTGTAAATTTTAAACCCACAAGAGCATGAAAAGATTGGAAATTTTAAACTATACTTTATTTGACAGCTAAAAAATAAATACTTGGTGAATTTTATACCTTTAATTAGGATTTATGACTTGAGAAAAAGAAATTTGTGCTACTAAAAGCAAGTGTGACAAGGAGAGAGAGATAATTGTGATTATTGGCATGTGTAATGTGTTTGTATGATACAAAAGGAGAGTTAGAAACTTAAAACCTAAGTCTAAATTAGAGGCTTGAAAAAAAAAACATAATATAAATATTATTAATATTAAATAGATTCATGAACTAAAACTTGCTTATAAGATCTATTTAATAAACTAATTTATAAATGTATTTCAGAACTTAGCACAAATTTAGATAAGTTTAAATAGATATAATCTACTTATTATTGATATCAAATTTTAATAATACAAATATATTTATAATTGTATTGTATCATGTGTGAATTTGTGGGTTAGGTCTGAATTTCCAACCTTATTCGTATGGAGCAATATTCAACTGAAAAGGAAATTAATAAAACAAAATATATCGTAAATAATGTTCACATGATAGAAATGTGTTGGACATTTTCCATGACCCATTGACGACAAAAAAGACAAAATTACGACGCAAATATTTTCACCATATAAACCTATCCCAGTAAGAACCCGAGCTAAAGTAAGACTTGGGAAGCAAGAAACGACTTAACATTAAACTTGGAGCTTGGTTGGTCTTCGTCTTCGTCTTCGTCTTCGTCTTGGTTTATATAAATCTCAAATATTATAAGCTTAGACGACTCATCCTAAAGAGATTGTGAGAACTTAACAAGAAAACACTCTTGCAGTCTTGAAAACTTAATCCTCCAAAAAAAAATAAAAAGGATGTCTCCAGGAGATATGTTTACGCGGCTAGGATCGGCGGTTGGTGGGGTGATGGTAATATGGGCTATGTTTCCCCAGTACTTCCCTCCACAGCTGCGTGATTTTATGGAGAAATATTGCAATAAATTGGTGAGGTTTCTGAACCCCTATATCCAAATTATCTTTCCTGAATTCTCAGGGGAGAGCCTCGGGCGAAGTGTTGCATACACCAAAATTCAGAACTACCTCAAGGAGAATGCCACCACAAGAGCAAAAAGGCTCAAGGCAGACTCAGTGGACGACACTGATTTAGTCATTCTCAGCTTGGATGACTACGAGGAGATCACTGATAGATTTCAGGGTGTCAAGGTCTGGTGGTCTTCCAACAAAACCATGGCTAGGAACATGTCCTTTTCCTTGTACCCGAGCCCTGAGGAGAGGAGGTTCTTCAAGCTCACTTTCCATAAGCGCCATAGAGATTTGATCACTACAACATATGTCAAGCATGTCCTAGCAGAGGGAAAGGCGATCGCGGTTAAAAACCGCCAGAGGAAGCTCTATACCAATAATACTAGCGAGGAGTGGCATTATTTCGATAGTACTAAATGGAGCCATGTTGTTTTTGAGCACCCTGCAAGTTTTGACACTTTGGCTATGGAGCCAAAGAAGAAGCAAGAAATCTTGGATGACCTCCAAGCTTTCCGTGATGGAAAGGAGTACTATGCTAAAATTGGGAAGGCCTGGAAGCGTGGTTACCTCCTTTATGGACCGCCTGGAACCGGAAAGTCTACCATGATAGCTGCCATGGCAAATTACTTGGATTATGATGTCTATGATCTTGAGTTGACTGCGGTTAAGAACAACACGGACCTGAGAAAATTACTAATTGAGACTTCGGGTAAGTCTATCATTGTTGTAGAGGATATTGATTGCTCCCTCGATGTCACCGGCCAGAGAAAGAAAGAAAAGGATAACGGTAAAGAAAAGAAAGATGATCCTGTTGGGAAAAAAATCAAAGAAGAAAAGAAAGACAGCGAAGTAACTCTATCTGGTTTCCTGAACTTCATTGACGGGCTTTGGTCAACCTGTGGGGGTGAAAGGATCATTGTTTTCACGACAAATCACGTTGATAAGCTCGATCCAGCTCTAATTAGAAGAGGAAGGATGGACATGCACATAGAGTTGTCCTACTGCTGCTTTGAAGCATTTAAAGTGCTTGCAAATAATTACCTTGGTGTCAAGGACCATGAACTATTCACACAAATTAGCCGATTATTGGAGGAGACCAATATGACTACGGCGGACGTTGCTGAGAATTTGATGCCTAATTCTAAGGGCCAAGATGTTGAAACTCGTTTAAGGTATTTGATTGAAGCTCTTGAAAAGGCTAAGGAGGAGGCGCGGAAAAAGGCGGAGGAAGAAGCGCGTCTAAAGGCCGAAAAAGAAGAGCAAGAGAAGAAAGCAGATACAAATAAAGATGAAACTGCAAAGCATGATGGGCTGAATGCTAAAGAAATTAGAGAGAATGGTGTCACCAACGGGGAAAAGGATTCTGGGGAAGCCAAGGAGAATGGTGGATCATAAGCTGAAGTTGAAGAAAGACAAGGAACTTGCTGTGCTTGTGCTGCTTTGGTTTACCACAGAACAATTCCAGGAAGGATGATGAGAACATTGGAATAAATTATCAGATCTTTGATTTTATATGGTAGATTTAATTTTCAGGTGAATGCTACTCCAACTGTTGTCAGTTTTAGCCAAGGAGGCTGATAGTTCTTTAGATAATAGATTCTGTAGTTTAAACGTTAGAAATCTGGAAGGTTTTATGTTACCTTAAATCCATTTTAAGGATGGTGTCTTGATATTTTGCTCTTGATTCTTGAGCATTCTACAAGGTCTTGTCTATCATTGGGGGACAACAAGAAAATCATGTAAAAAAAAAAAAGCATAATTATGGATTTTTGAAAAACGATTCCCTTGCAATCCTGTTTAAGATTCGATAAAAGTTGCTGGTGGGACGATCGCATTTTACAGCACAATAACAAGATAAAGCTAAGTCATGCAGTATTTTTGCAATTTTCTGATAAAAGTATGATATAATGTAAAATTACGAGGTACTAAGCACTTTATGTTTTTACAGAGAAATTACATTTTTTTTTAATTTATTGGTTTTAAAAGCAAAATTATGTTATCTTAGGGGCAATAGATTTTGACACATCTTTCTTTATCAGTTGAAGAAGTGACAAGGAGTATGGAGTTGGACCAAATGTTGTGGACGGTTGCCTCAACTAAAACTTATGTGCAAACGATTTTAGGAGTTAGGATATTGTCTGGATTGAACTTTAACATTGAGCTTGTGGATTCGGATTCTTTTTATTTTTCTTCTCTCTCGGCGTTTTTTAATTTATAAATTCATAATTAAAATTATGTGGATTTTTTAATTATCTTATGATATTATCTCTTTTTTTGTGATCTTAAAATTTAAAAAAAATAATAATTTGAGATAATCTATTTCTTAAGTTTGGGAACCAATGGTGAAATCGCAATAGTGAATATAAAAGCTAGTGCAAATAAATAGAAAAATTCACATAATTTGCTCCAAAATAAATTGGTGATTTATTATCTTTGTAGTCAATAGGTGTATAAAAAAATTAAGTTTAATTTCAAGAAGAAAAAAGGATACATAAAAAAATTTAATTTAATTCCAACAAGAAAAAAGGGCACATGGATTAATAAAAAATTAACATGGAAGAAATTTGTAATCATAAAACGATAATGCAGTATTAATTTATTATGCTATCTTGCATATGTATAACTTTTTTTGAAAAAAAATATAAATTTAATTCTTACTTTCTATTTTATTTTAATTTTAAAATATTTATTTTTTATTTAAGTCCTTACCTCTGCAACAAATCCTTTTAGTGATGTTGATAGGCCGCTACGAAACTTCATGGTCTACGGTGGCGGGGAAACTAAGCTTTCTTCGTAGCCGTGCTCAGGCTGGCGACGTCGGATCGGCCCGGTCCAGAGCCAACTCTAGTTACGCCAGGGAGGGAGGGACCGCTGGCCTATGATGCAGCCTTGCTTCTTCCTCCTTCAATTACTCTAATCTCTCTCCTATTTTCTCTTTCATCTCGACGCTACTATCTATACTCCCTCCCGTTTAACCTAATATTATCATGTTTAGCATAGTCTCTCGGTCATTCCGATCCTTACCTCGTGTGTCTTCTTCGAGATCCCTACAAATTATTCAAAGGTACTTGTGCTTTCTCTTTCTCACCTCCGATTCTTGCGCTGTTGATCTTGCTATTTCTCTCTCGGTGTTTGGCTGATGAGAAACTGCTAGAAAATCTGGAACATTGATGTTTTGGTGAATGAGCTTAGCTAGTACAGCAGATTAATATTTGATTAGATAATTATGACTGTCTTTTTGAAGGGAAATGTGGAACTATTAGGTTTAAGTGATAAGTAGCTGTCGTTTAGGGTTTATGGATGTAAAACCCTAAAAGAAGGAACGTGAATGCTTAAAGTTTATTGTCAATTTGTCGTGGAAAATGTCTTTTGAATCTTGGGAATAAATAATGCCATGGTCATTGTCTTTATGGAAGACAAGTAAGTGCATGCACGCACCATGCATGTGCTTGAAAATATGAATTAATGTGATGAGAGTTGATCACGGAATTGCCATATCAATGTAATGGATGAAGAATTAGGAGAGCGGGATTACATGGGGTTTCAGTATTTCTTTTAGCTATGGAATAATTCTGCACTAACCACCTGCTTCAAATGTTTCTTTGCCACGCTAAGAGGGTCTATTGGGTAAACTAAAAGTGAAACAATTTTAATGAATGTTTAGGATACCTTCATGGTTTGCTCTTTAACATTATCATAATGTTTATTTGACCAAGTTGGCTTATTAAAAAGGAGGAAAACGATTTAGATATCCTTTTTCCTATGTTTGCTTTTTATTATTTCTAATGAAATATTAACTCCAACATAAAAAGGAATATTAACTGCTGATACTTATATGGTTTCATTTGGTGTTGAATTTCTATCAATGTCATAATACATATTATCACATATAATGAATTAATTCCATTATCATATTGATTGGTGTTACATTCAGGTTAGATGTTTCAAGTTTTGTCTCTTTAATTGTGTTTTCAGTTGTGCTGTGCTCATGCGGTGTTGTTCTGACGTGTTTGGAATGCCACCCCTAATTCCTATCATCTCACACCAACACATAGCATTGATGGGTACTAGTTGACATAATTGGTATCATTTACCCTTTTTATGTAGAACAATCATAGATACTAAATTATTAAAAAAAAAAATTAAGTATAAATATTTTCATAAAAAAATGCCTTATATATATACCTTCTTTTTTTGGATGACAGTTTTCACAATCATATGTTAAACAATCTCAGGTCTTTAATATTATGGGGATGTTTCAATCTATAAATCTCATAACACATCTGAGATTAAAGGTTATATCATTGTCTCTCTGTCTTCGAATGAGGCAGAAGAATGCTTTGAGGTAATAAGAAAGGACCTGGCTGATTTTGTTTCTTGAGCCTATTGAACCTCCAGATAAGGAGGTATGTAGCAGACTGCTCCTTCACCCTTCTCATTAAGTTTTTCATATTGATTGCAGCTTGTTTGAATGTTTGTCTTCTATGGAATTATTTGCATTGTCAAAGAGCTTTTAAGAATGCCGATATATTTGTTTCTTCACTGTCGAAATATTTAATGTACTTATATTATAGAGCTGTGTGGTTATATATGATGTATGTTTCTATGCAGGGATTGCTATCTTTGGTCTTGTTTTGTTGCTCCAAATATATCAAGTCTGTCCTCATTGCCTAAAGACACTATATTTGCAGTGTCTCCAGCTCACACTGCGTTCACATGCAGGAGCTACAATGTGGAGAGCAGTTTCCTGCATCAGTTTCCTTTCAAATCACTGCATTTTGAAGGAATACATGCGGCGAATTCATGTGTGTCTCACTATTTTGCAAATAGATGCCTACATGCCAGACATATATATAGTGCTCCTGTGGAGCTTAAGGTGGACAGTGATATTGTGAGGTTTTCTGTTGGTAAACCATCTGATAACAATGTTTCACCAAGGAAAGCTAAGAAGATTAAGAAGAAAAAAATGTCAAAAAAGGCAAAGCTTAATGAACTTCGGTTTTATCGATTAAAGGCAAAGAAGAAGATGAATTCCCCAAATCCTGAAGTCAGGATTAGATATAAACTTGAAAAGGTTAGATGTTTTAATTCAATTAGTTGGAATTCTGATAGGTCAATTTTATTCCAGAAGAGGGCAAAAGAAATTTTATGCCAAAAGGGAAACTTTACTTGCATTGTGCATGAATGTCTGCTTGTGACTTGTTAGCATACAGTTTTACCGGATAAACATGTTAAGGAAACATTACTTGCAATGTTATATGTGGATTAATATTGTTCATACACCCTCGTTTGTGAACTTTTCTAGGCAAAAAGGAAGGAGGAATGGTTGATTGAGAAGTTGAGAAAATTTGAGGTTCCAGCAGCCCAAGCAGAAACGCATGATCCTGAAATGTTGAGTGAGGAAGAGAGACACTATTTAAAGCGCATTGGTGAGAAAAAGAAGAATTATGTTCCTGTTGGAAGAAGAGGAGTGTTTGGAGGTGTTGTTTTAAATATGCATCTCCATTGGAAGAAGCATGAAACTGTAAAAGTCACCTGTAAACCTTGCCGGCCTGGACAAATTCATGAATATGCAAACGAACTTGCACGGCTGAGCAAAGGGATTGTGATTGACATAAAGCCTAATAATACTATTATCTTTTACCGTGGGAAGAATTATGTCCAACCAAAAATCATGTCGCCCCCCAATACATTGTCTAAAGAAAAGGTTATCTTTCTTCATCCCTTCTGTGTTGATTGCTTTAGGCGCTTTAGATGCTCTTTAGAGAATTAAATTTTTTTTTTTTTTTAAATGCAAAGGTAAGACTGCAAATATATGTATCCTCCTTTCCCTTACCCTTCAGTAGTTGGGAAGCATGCAAGTCCTTTCAATGGACAGGCAGCATCAACTACTTGTGCACGCATGAACCATGCTACAAGACCCATGCAATTTTTAATGAGAGTTCTTGAGTACCCTTTGGGGCTTAGAGAGAATCCCAATAAGCTTTGGCATAAAATTCTCTGAAAAGAAAAGTAGTAAATTAAGTGAATATAGACATTTTAAATATATATATATTAAACCAGCAGTTTGCTAGCTAAACTAAGATACTAAGTAGGCACCAAAGATTTTGTGTTCCATATGTCTGTGTTTGTCTTAGATTAATAATGATTTTACTGATTTAGTTCGTTTTAATTTCTGGACAACACTAACTGAAGTGGTCCTTCCTGTGTATGAGCCTATTAGTTTATGCTCTGCACTTGTCTGAAATGCATCTATTGGTGTAACATGTTCTCTATGTCATTTTCAAGTAGGCTCAGTGTTGTGAAGTCGTCTTATACTCTTTTCCCTTCCCAAAACATCCATGAGATTTTTCTGTCAATCGCAACATTTAGGCTTTTGTATTTCTGTGGACTGTGACATGAAAAGTCAAAATAATTTTCTTATTTTGATGAAGCCTTCTAACCTCCATGAGCGAGGATTATATGTTATTGCTACTGTATAATGTGTTTAATGTTACTTGTGAAAATTTGCAGGCACTGGAGAAATATAGGTATGAGCAGTCACTTGAGCATACAAGTCAGTTCATTGAAAAGCTAGAGAAAGAGTTGGAGGAGTATCACAAATATCTTGCTAGGCACAAGAAGGAGAAAGCAGGTGTGGTCTCGGATTCTACAGTTTTTATTTGATGGTATAGTTTTATTGTTAATTTCTTTCACTTGTTGATGCTTAACTAATTCTTGAGAAGAAACTTGGTCTTTATCAAAAACACTCTTTCTTTATTATTTGTAAAGCTTTTTTTTTTTTTCTTTTGGGGAGCAAATATGTGAATGTCCATGTCCAGCAAATATAGAAACTCAACCACCTTGACAAGCTTCTTTTGTGGAATGTTGTTGATGAGAACTCCTGCTTCATGTGCCACAATTTTGAAGAATCCCATTGTCACCTCTCTTCAAGTGTGAATTTGTAAGAGCTCTTTGAGGACAGACAAGTGTCTAACTTTATTGGCCAGCAAATATACTTGCCTTGACCAGTGACTATTCAAATGTTTTGGGGGGCTACACAGGGTTAAAGGTTAACAACTTAGGAAGAAAATGTGCACTGCTGTAATCTATTATGTTTGGCAGTGGAGAAATGCTAGGCAACTTGGAAATAGTGAATCTACAATTGATGTAAGGAAAGCTCTTGCTTCTTCTAAGCCTTTAGACATTGGCTCTTTGCTTTCAAATGTTTTGATAAGAGTTTTGGTCAATGCTTTCTTCATTATCAGTGCATGAACCAACCTTTGCACAATTGCCCTTTCTACTCTTTCTTGTACTTGTCCAATAATCTATACCTTTTTCTGTGTGTGTTATCAGTTGGAAGAATATACTGAAGTTTGGCCTAACAATACTCAAAGCTTTAAAGTTGATGCTGATACATATACAATTTTTTTGGGTGGATGTAACAATTCAATCTGGTTATCAATGGAACGACTTTTTAAAATCATCAGTGTTCACATGCTGGGAGTTACCTTGTTAGAGGAAAACCTGTCAAATCAATGAGTGAAATACCAACAAGTCATCAGCTTGTAATAGGTTAAGCTAGTGTACCTCTTTCTTCTCCTGCCATTGCTCCTCTGTCTATGTTGATTGACATCAGTCTTCACCATATCCTAAAAGAGGTGCAGATAATGCAGCTATATGCTGCATGCACCTTATGGTAACTAAACCAGCAACTTAAGTGTTGTCTATATATGCTTTTTATGTGATGGCAGGAGGTGTTGAGATATGTTGAGACTGAAAGATCTTACCCCCTGCCTTGCCTCTAGACTCGAAGATCTTCCATGATGGGAAGACTCTCATTTGATCATGGACACCTTGGTTTGTGAAGGCCATTTTTTTGTTAAAAGCAATTTCATTGCTGTTGTCTGGTTTTCCAAGATGTGGAGAGGGAATTGTCCCTAAACAAATTCCAAGAATGTCAATACACAACTCCAACTGGCATCATTGTGCATTGTCTATCAGGTAAAGATGTATTTTTCCTATTTTTGTACTTCAGGACATTCTGAAGTCACGGTTACAGCTAATTTTGTACTTTCTTGTTCATTGATTGGGAAAAATAACTGTGATCTAAATTTTCTCATGTCTCCCTGACTTTGTATCTGGTTTTCCTGCAACACTGAAATGGTCTTTGACATTCAAACCCTTTCTATTTGGCTGAGGGGTTGCTGTCGGCAGCTCTTGAAGTTATGGGTTGGGGCTTGTTGATTCCTAAGCTTGCGGTTTAGGGATGATTCTTGAGCATGTGGGTTGAAGCTGAAATGGAGCTATGAGTTTGTTGTCATTTCTTGAGTTTGTGGGTTGGGGCTCTGTGTTTGGTCCTCATTCCCTAATCTTTTGAGTCTACAAAAATGACTAGAATAGAAGCTCAAGATGCATACAGCCATACAAATCTTATATCAGATCTTTATAATCGAAGCTTTGCTCCCTTCCCTATAGAAGTTTTAGGCCTTTTTAGGTTTTTTTTTTTTTTCTTTAAATCATTTTAGTATTGTTTTAACATCATATTCAAATAGGTGGTTTGTTAAATAAGATAACAAAAAAATTGAAGTACAATTACTTATGTACCCTCTTACAGAATTAAACACCTAGTAAGTCTCTAAAATTAGACTATCTACCTTTACTTCATGTAGTTTTACATAAACCAACTGATTAAGTTGTCATTTCTTTTCTTTGAAAATGCATTAACTTTCTCTTCATAACTCTTATACTGTAATCACCATCTTTATTATAATTATGATAAGATAGAGAAAGATCAATGCATGCCAAGCTTGAAATAAAAAAAAAGTCAGATAATTTTTTTAGAAAATTATCTGATTTGTTTCAGTTTCAAACCTAGTATTGGATAAATTTTCCTTTTATTAATCCAAGATCCCTGTCAATCACTTCAATTGAGCATTTCAATGGCTGAGTGAATGACTCTCAGTGAAGACTTTACTTGTTTGCAGTTGTTAGTATAGCATGATAAAATTCTAATTGATATTACATGAAATATGACCCATGCATGTGGGGTTCGGAATGAAATGCTTGTGAATGATATATGCTTGACACATTTTGCGGCAAGACACTTTAAATTATTTAAACAAAAAGTGGTTTGTCATTTGGTGAGCATGCATATACTTTAAAATTGAAGTGTCTGAAGGTGCTTTGATCAAAATCTTAGATATCTTGTGAATCTATTTTCTGATGTATGGTTTCCTTGTAGTTAATGAATTACTGACTTTTACCCCAAAAAATTGAAGTGTCTGGATATAATTGTTTGGTCACCTGTAAATAAAAACAATTACTCAGTGAACTGCACATGCATGGAACAACTCACATTGCTTGAAGGCTGTCACAACTACATGTTGGCACTGAGAGAGTGTATATTTGTGTTTACAGTTCATTTTCCTTGCCCTGACCTCTGCTAATTAAAGAGTATTAGGAAATACCATGCTTTGACGAGAGCCTTGTTGGGGTTCACCATTTGAGATTGTAGGGATTCTGCATGCAGTCCCTACACATATTTTGCAAGGGTTCGAGAGTGCATTATAGTTACTAATGATGCTTGACCTTGGGAACCTGTAACTTTGGAATATGGAGCTAATGGGCTGGTTGTAATGTCCAAAGCCTGGAGTGTTGTGGTAATTACCAAAGCTAGCATGGTTCTTGAATAACCATGTATGCTCTTGCATTCATATGGTTGTTTGTGTATAACTCTTTAATGTTTGATAAGTCATTTGTACTTGGTTGCTAGTAAGTTTTGATAGATGAGATTTCACTGGGCTGTGGTTTTTGTGCACATTCTTACAGTTTTCCATTTCCGCAGGTCAATCCTCGGTACAACTTTGGGTCACAGTTGCTCGTGGTGAATCTCATTTCCTTTTGGTTGGCTATTTTAGAGAGCACCTGAGAAGATTTGTTCGAGCAGTGTCTCCTACATATTTCTGTAGGTGTTTGAGAGTTGGAGAACTATTTTGCTAAATCATTTTTATGACAAATCTCATGGTTGTGGAGGCAACAAGATTCGGTTGACTTTTTTTCTGAACTCATGATACATTGTTGTCCATAACGTAAATCAATATTATATGATGTTTTATTAGTTAATAATTTCTCAAGTCGCCGCATAGAATAGCTATCGGTCTTGTGGTATTCCTTGCACACGTTATTGGAAGACCGAACAATAAGAGGTTATCCTATGCTCCACGAGTGTATCTTTTGACGTCAGATTTCTTGGTACCTTTTTTTTTTTAACTGAATAATTCAATGTGATTGAGGATCCTATTACAGTATAGCTAGCGTGGTGCACACTAAAAATAGCTACCAAGTGGCTGCTGGGGAGTGGTAATTGACCTGGCTTGCAACTTTCGATTGTTTGACATGATAACGAGTGATCCGCATGAAGAGTTACCTAGTAAGAATATAATTAGGTTGATGATGTAAGTATCCACAGACCGTAGACAATGATTTGCAGCATAAGCTAAGATGTTCATTGGCTGTACCGAGAAAAGTAAACCAGAAATTTTTTTGGTCTTAGTGTGTTTATCTGTAGGCACGAGTATGGAGCCACTGACAATTATGAACATTTTGTCACGAATTCACTGTGGATGTATTTCTGAATGTGGGATGTTTTTCTCATTATTGCAATTTGAAAGAAACTCAATGTTTCTTACCTTTGTCTTGCAGTTCTACTCAGGCGAATTTTACCAATATGCATTGGGACCGTGAAGCGCGAGTCCTGGAGTCCTTTGTTGCTTCTTCCAAGGGTGCTGGAAAATCATCAAGAAAGAAATTAGGTTTTGAGCTTTTTGCAACAATCTTTGATTGCAGATTGGCACTTGAATTAAGATTAGTCAAGAGTGCAAAGAAACCCTTTTGTAGCATTTGGTTTGTAGTATTGAATAATACAAAGAGTATTAGACAATACAAAATAAGGAAAACAAAGCAAAACAATTTTTTGTATCATATTTGATATATTTAGTATTTGACAAAGATTTTTATGATATCGATTGTTTAGTATTATAAAATACTATACTAAACATGGTATTTTAATAATTATACCTTTTTGTACAATATCATAATTATTTAATTTCATTTAAAATATTATTAAAAAAATCTAATTTGAAAAGATTATTTAATTTACATAATTGAACAAATTATATAAGATGATAAATGTAAATTCATTGATTTACTATGTAATTAAAAAAATTAATCATTCGTATTATAAATTACAATAATTTATTTTATATTAATAATCGTAGTGTTAATTAAATTGATATTATAATAAATTAATACATATTAAATTACAATAGCCTTAATATTTAATAACTATAATGTTAATTTGATCAATATTATAATGATTGAGGACATTTTTGTGATTTCAAAATATATTTATTTTTGTTTGTGAAATTAATTTTTGTACCTAATAAAACTAAATATACAAACCAAACGAAAAACAAAAAAATTTATTCAGTTTAGTACTATGAAATATTGATAACCAAATGATACATCTCGTTGTTATTATTGTTTGCACATGAGTGGTCTATCTTGCAGTCACGAGTCATGTGTATAGAAGTATAAATTTTTGTGCTTTGATCTTTTCTGAAATTATATTAAAAAAATAAGAAGGTGCCGATTTAACATAGTGGTTCCTTCCATAAGTTCCTTTGAGCGTTTGACTTAACATAGTGATGTGGCCTGTGGGCAATTTAGATGGAACTAAGAAGCTATGAGATGCTTTTGTACTTGTCTACGGTCATAAATGTTTGACAATTGGGGAGTCGAATGTAAACGGCATTATTAGCTGGGGGGAAATCAACTGTTGATATTGGAGTGGAGGACATATTCCTCTTTCCTTTTCGTCTTCCACTTTGGACGTGGCTATTTCTTCTCTTTCTTCTATACCCTGCAAACGTAAAGTCAAGCATAAGTGGGGAAACTTTTCTACAATATGTGTCAATGGAATCGATGTATATAAGTATTACAGCAGATGCATCTTGCAGCAGCAGGTGGCCGAGATCTCTGAATGCAGCAAAGAAAAATGAGTAGCACTTCCATGCAGAGTTATAAGCCTAGGCCAAGCCAGTATGAAGTGGAATGCCAACTTTTGCATAATTATTTCAAAGGTGACTTGGCTCTCTCTCTCTCTAAGAATGATAAGAGTAAAAGATGAATGGTTACACTGAAGAATGATTTATTGTGAAGCATATTCTAGTAATTTTCTGTTGAAATCCTGTAAAAATTTCAGGAAAAGGTGGAATTAGCAGCCGGGAAATTGTGGAGACGTTTTCTAGAAGCAGTTCACAAGAGCTCAAAGTCATTCAACGAACTTACAAAGCTCTCTACGGTCATGACCTCCTCAATCTTATTTCGAGCAATCAAAAGTGCAACCTTTTTCATGTAAGTGCTTGCACAGAAATTTTTGTCTTAGTCATTATTCATGTAAGTTCAACTGATGCGAAATGACTTGATACAGAGGATTGTTTATGTGCGCTTGCAAGACGGACAGACCCGTGATGCTGAGATATTGCGATATTCACTTCTCAAGAGTGCTATCAATCTTAATGCTGTCCTTGAGATTACCTGCAGCCGTTCCTCTTTAGAGCTACATTATATCAAGCTGCACTATCAATCTCAGTACCATTCTGACCTTGAGCAGGACATTGCCATGAAAACAGGGGGTGGATTCAAAGAGGTGCTATCTAATTATATGCTAGTATGCATAAACTTTTGTTTTATATATTAGCAAAATTCAAATGAGTAATTCTTTTTCTTTCATTTCTTTAGATTCTCCTTGCTATTTGCAAATCATGTCACAACTACACCCGCAAGGCAGATGCTGGCATGGCCTTGTGCGATGCCAAGACTCTGTATGAAGCCGTGGAAACCGCAAAAACCATTGATCAAAAGGCCATCGTTTCATTGTTAAGCCGAAGAAACACCGACCAAGTCAAGGTCATGCTTTTTTGCTTCAAGCAGCTCTATGGACATGAGTTCTCCAGGACAGTCAAGCAAAGGAAGTGCGGCCAGTTTGGAAAGGAGCTTCGAATCATAATTCGCTGTATACAGTACCCCGAGAAGTTTTTTGCAAAGCAGTTAAGGATGAAGAATGCTGATGCTCGAGAGGTACTTATTCGGACTATTGTCACCCGTGCAGGAATCGATATCAAAGCCATAAACAAGGCTTTTGCTGCTAAAACAGCTAGCTCACTGGAAAGCCTTGTCAGAAAGGAATTTAACAGTGGTAGAGATAAAGCAGGTGAAGCTGTAGCTTCCTTACTACTTCAATTGATCAAATGTTGAAGATGAATATAACAGTTGACAGAATTTACAAAGAATAGACTTCCCAACACAAAGAATAGACATTCCAATATATGGCTTGTTCTATATCAGGTAAAAGATTGGATGTAGAAGCCCGATCTTGTTCTTCTGAACCCTTCTATCCTTGTCCCTACATCTCAAAATGGCAGTACATTCAGAATCATGCTTGTGCATGATTGATGAGAACAGTAGCCAGCAGCTAAATCATTCACACATCCATTTTTCTGTTTGTTATTACTTGCTAAGGTTATGTTGCAGAATATTTCTAGTATACATGTATTGCCTGTCTGCTGTTTGGAAGGACCATTATCTGGTTCCATGAATCCTCTGTACTTCATTTACTAATTTTATACTGTGGCTGGTCTAAGATTTTGTGCTTGGAAATTTGGGAGTTTCTAACTCTTTTTTATGATTGATTGTCTGGAGTTTCAGATAATAAAAAATTATTCTCATTAGACGAGAAAAATTGATAGGATGAAAATTAAGAGTACCCATTTCCGATTAAATGATATACATAAATCCATTTAGATATTATCTATATTTTATCTTGAAACATGTTAGCAATCAACACTACATTACTGCAATAGTTGGCTAAAAGCAGCCTCTAATAAGTATAATGATAAATATACAATTACCATTTCTTGGTTTGCCCTAAAAAATAAATAAATAAAACAATTACAATTTGGAATTAATAATCCATACTAGTGGCCCACTTGTTGAGACTTAAGAAATCTAATATAGGAATCGTTTTATAACTTGTTATTTTCTGAGGTGTAATCAATTTTTAAAAATGTGATCTCAATTGATCTTTTACAAATAATGTATACATACATATAAATATATGCATGTTCGAAGGTATACATATATACATGTGCAATACAAGTCTCCATCTATGTTTACTTCAATCTCTTTTCCTATAAATCATGTTTATTTCAATTAGAGTAGAAGTAAGGAAACAAGCATATTAATAAAAAATTTCTCCAAAGGTGCTTTGAAACTTTCAATTTCCATAACTAAATTTTAAAACTTTATAACAGTGAAATCCCTTTTATTTTCTCGTACCTATATGGCTTCATATTAAATGAGTAATACTAAAAGATGGTTTCACCCAATTCTTTGTCGAAACCGCTAGTTCGATAAAAAAAATTTCTTGTATTCAAATGGTGACTATTTTCTTGTGAAATCACACGATATTATCTGCATAAAAAATAAAATAAAAATAAAAATCATACTCCAAAACTTAAAAGAAATGGCATCCAACCATATATCCTTAGGTAGAACGTGCTAAAACTCTAAATGTAACTGTTTATCTATTTATGAAATCATCCATTAAGTTTTGGAAATGATTATTTACTTGGTAGGTCCATTGATTGTGTGCTTCCAACTTTTATTTTGAAAACATTTGTTAAAGTTGATTTTGCAAAATACTTGTGCTAAAACCCTCATAGCGTGCCATATAAAAGTCATATCAAAATCCAAGGTTATTAGGCCTAGAATAACCCAAAGTCCAAAAGTTTAAGCTCACAATTTGAGTACAACCTATCAAAAGCCAGATGGTAAATGTAAAGTCTCCATGAAAGTAAGATTTGAAGTCCATTAGGTCCACTAAGCTAGATAGCATGGTGACAACTACTCATCCATGAGAAATAGAGAGTTGTCAACCAAGCTCTTATCAAATAGTCTAAAGCCAAACTCATCATATCAATATCAATATAGTAGTCATCACTTAAAAATGGTAAATAAAGAAGAGTGAGTCATTATGAACTTAATAACATGATAACCAACGACCACACACAATATCGCTTGCAAACTTGCCTAATACCACAAGATAGCAGATTCTTCCCGCCTAAAGTTCCTGTGCGGCATTTAACCACTCTTTGTCTCATATATTTTTCTCATTTCTAGATAACAAGCCAACCTTCTCTTCATGTTTATTACCTAAAACTGTTCTAAACCTATCCTTCATTAGAAGTGCCCCCAACTAGCTTTGCCACAATCTCTCCTATATTTGAAGGGACTAACTTTTTCAATCAATTTCAACCTGCTATGTCCATCATCAAAAGAGTGGTATCAAGTCTTAACCACTTTGTTCATGGGAGGCTAAGCCGTCCGTCAAAGCACCTATACCCTTAGAGCAAACTATCCTATTGATACCACTCACTATCCTCTAAGCTTGAGTTGATCTCTCCAAGTCCATATTATTTTCGTAGATTATGACACCAAGCTCTTAATGCAATAGACAAGGTTCGTTAAGTTATTATTTTAGTTGCAACAAACAACACACTTTTCAGTGCTCCTAAAGTTGGAATATCTCATGACTCGTCAACATAGCTAAGGGAACAAGAGGGTTCAAATCCCACGTTGCATGAAAGTCTAAGTAACCTTCAACGAAGTTCACTCCTAGCCACTAACTTAGTGGTCTAATAACTAAGCTCTAAAAGGCCTATGTATTTAAGACAAAACTCAAAGGTTAGGCTTTATCATGATCTACGTGTATTGTACTATCCATGAGCCCCATTTCTCTAAATGACAATCACTACAACTTCTTCTTGCTTTCACCAACTTGTTAACAACCACAATTACCTCCTATAGGCTACCTATTGAGCTATTATAGTGACCTAGGTATCTAACTACCACATCATCCTAGAATCTACAATCATAGTTGTAGTCCCAATTTGATGGCATTGCCCATTGACTATGAATAACCAAGCACATACAAGGCATACAATTTTTAAGTCATGTTAAATTAAGCTCGGTTTCATCATTATCCTAAGAAGTATGCAATATATAAAGTTATACATGCCTAGAGGTCTGAACAATCATGATCTAAGTTAAAATTCAAATCCATAAGGTTTTTAATGCAATAAAAGACAAATTTTCATTAACTAGTTAATTACAATTAAATAAAGTTAATTATAATTAATCAAGGTTAATCTAGATTAATTAAAATTTATTACTTAGTTTAATTAAGTTCAACTACTTAAGTTTATTAACCAAGTCCATTTGCCTTTAAATTTATAAGTTAAGCCCAAGTCAAAAATTATTTAATTACACTTAGTAAAATAACGATATCTATTTTACTTAGGCCCTTAGGTGTTAAGCCCAACTTACTTAACCTAAATAAATTATTATATTATTAATTATATTAATTCAATCAATATTAGTCTAATAATCATAGTTATTGTTATTACTAGATCATTGTGCACATGCCATGAACATGACAAAAAAATTGAGCTATAAAGGCAATGCCAAAAGTGATTTCGACTTGATCATTTTAATGCTTAAATCAGTACTTTAGAGGTCAAAGTAACAAGAGTATAAGAGAGTGTAAAGTAGCAGAGTTGGCCTCATGTTTTATTATTATTATTATTATTATTATTCAACTACTCTTAATTTCCAAATTATTATTATTTAACCTTTATTTGTTCTTGGAAGATTGAAACAACTTTTTCTAAGAACTTGATTATAATCTTTTGTTTCAATTTATGTTTATGTAAATTGATGACTTGGGATTTTATGTAACAGGGAAATGGGACAGCAAAGACAAGCAAAACTCGTATGCAAATTCTACTTGAATTTAGCAATCAAAATGGGAGAGTAAATGTGTTAATTCTCATTGATTCTTCTCTGTATTTCTTACATGGAAAACAGTATGTATTTGTAATAATATTCTCCTAACGAAATTTTTGTTTGAATCTCTAATGGTGTGTCAAGAATATTGGACATGTAAGCAAACTATGTGATTTAGTTACATGATAAAATTCTAAAATCTCCTTCGTCTGTGGATAAGCTTAATTGTAAGCCTTTATTTGTAACAGGCTGGACTCACTCGACAACTGGGCCTTCAGCTGGCCCATATTTCACAAATCCAATTCCCTCACACACCCTAACTAGGACAGCTCTCTCCCCTTTCCCTTTACTCACTTCAAAAACAAACACATCACTTACTACTTCACTTTTTCCTTTAACTTTTTCTTCGATTATCTTCAAGCCCAAGAACCCTAGATTCAGCTTCCCTGTCACAGTCCCTTCCCCTTGAATTTCCCTTGTCCACAAGGGAGAATAAGGATATCTAAACCACAAATCATTCAAAAACTCCCAAGTCGCGTCTGCTGGAGGTTGGTTTCGCCACAAGATAAGTCCCATGGTCTCTGCAATATTTCCTCGTTTCAACATCTCCCGGTCTAAGATCTGCAACGGATCTAACTCTTCTTCTTCGTTTATTGCAGGTAGCGACGGAAGAAAGTCACTTCCGAGACCATGATAGCGCTTCAGCTGCGACACATGGAAGGTATGATGTATGTTTGCTTCTATCGGTAGCTCTAGGTAATACGCCACCTTCCCAATCTTGCCCAATATCTTGCAAGGCCCATAGTACTTAGCTGATAGCTTCAGATTTAAGGTCCTCCTTAGGCTTCCTTGTCGATAAGGTTGTAACTTAAGCAAAACCCAATCCCCGATATTAAATTCTCGGTTAATCCTTTTCTTATCAGCTTGTTGTTTCATTCTATTCTGAGCTCTTCTGAGATGGAACTTCAAGACCTTAATCGCTTCTTCTCTCTCGGTCAGCATACTGTCCACAGTAGCATTTTGAGAATCCCCAGGAATGTATGGTAGATGTAGTGGTGGTGAGTACCCATATAGGACCTCAAAGGGGGTTTTCTTAGCACTTGAGTGGTAGTTAGTATTATACCACCACTCTGCCAATGCTAAGTATTAGCCCCATTTCTTAGGATTGTCACTAGTCATGCACCTAAGGTAGGTTTCTAAGCTCCTGTTTACCCTTTCAGTCTGGCCATCCGTCTGTGGATGGTAAGCTGTTGACAAGTTCAGCTCAACTCCCTGTAGCCTGAAGAACTCTTGCCAAAAGTAACTAATGAATATAGAGTCTCTATCATTAGTCAAGCTTTCTGGTAATCCATGCAGCTTATATACCTGTTCCAAATACAACTGAGCTACCTGAGGAGCCGTGTATGGGTGGGGAAGAGCCATAAAATGTGCATATTTACTTAGGCGATCCACTACTACCATAATCACCTCCCGCCCCTGAGACTTAGGGAAACCTTCTATAAAATCCATAGTAACTTCAGCCCAGCATGTGTTAGGTACTGGCAGTGGTTGTAACAAGCCAGGAGTAGCAATATTTTCAAATTTATGTCGTTAACAAACTTCACAATTTCGCACATATTATCTCACATCCTTCTCTAGCTTGGGCCAATAGAAAACAACACTTAACTTCTTGTAGGTGGTATGAACCCCTGAGTGCCCACCTAGTACTCCATCATGATACATTCCTAGTAGCTTCCTTCTTAATTTGATCGAAGGTCCTACCAAACATCTACCTTTCCTCCTCAATATTCCTTGATCTAAGGTAAAATTCTTACGAGCCTTCCCACCTTTAAGTTGGATCAGGACTTCTATATAACCCCTTGGTAATTTCCAACTACCCTTAAGTTCTTCAATCAACTCAGGTGTAGTGACCGCCACAGTCATGGTCTTCAATTCAGCTTGACCAACTCTAGACAAAGCATCAGTAGCCAGATTAGCTTGCCCACTCTTGTATTGTATCTCATAGTCCATTCCCAGCAACTTGGTTAACCATTTATGCTTACTAGAAGTGACTAGTCGTTGTTCTAGCAAGTGTTTCAAGCTTTGATAATCAATTTTGATCACAAAGTGCCGTCCCATTAAGTAATGCCGCCATTTCTCCACCGCATCTACTAAGGTTAGCAATTCCTTCTCATATACTGACAACCCTTGTTGTCTATTAGATAAGGTCTTGCTAAGAAAAGCTATTGGATGGCGTTCTTGCATCAGAACAGCCCTAATCCCATTCCCACTAGCATTAGTCTCTACTACAAATTCTTTAATATAATCTGGTATGCTTAAGACTGGAGAACTTACCAAGGCTGCCTTGAGAGCGTCAAAAGCCTGTAGGCATGTGCTATCCCAGTGGAAGTTATCTTTCTTCCACATCAAGGTAAGGGGACTTGCAATAACACTATAACTATTGATGAATCTTCTATAATAACCCGTCAACCCCAAGAACCCTCTTAGTTGCCTCAAATTCTTAGGTGCTGGCCACTTAACAATGGACTCTATCTTCTTTGGATCAGTAGCAACACCCTTCCTACTTATAATAAGCCCCAAATACTCAATCTGTGTTGCTCCAAATACACACTTGGACCTCTTAAGGTAGAGTTGTTCTTGTCTAAGAATACCAAATACAGTTTTTAAGTACTGCCCATGGTCCTCTAGAGTGGACTGTACACCAAGATATCATCAAAGAAAACTAGGACAAACTTCTGCAGATAGGCCTTGAATATATGATTCATAAGGCCTTAGAAGGTAGACGGAGCATTCTTTAAGCCAAAAGGCATTACCAAGAACTCATAATGCTCTTCATGTGTCTTGAAGGCTGTTTTGTAGATATCCTCAAAGCACATCCTTATTCGATGGTAACCCAATCTCAAGTCGAGCTTGCTAAAGTAGGTGGCCCCATTCAATTCATCAAATAGATCCTCAACTATAGGTATTGGGAATCTGTCCTTAACTGTTTGTCTGTTCAACTCACGATAATCAACACACATATGCCATGTGTTGTCTTTTTTCTTCACCAAAACCACTAGTGAAGCGAATGGGTTGTGGCTGTGTTGAATAGTCCCACTTAGAAGCATCTCCCTAACCATCTCTTCCAGTACTGTCTTCTGCACAGTTGAGTGCCTATAGGGCCTTATATTAACTATCTTAGAATTCTCCTGCTGTGGTATCCTGTGATCATGTTTTCTGACTGGGGGCAACCCATGTGGTTCCTCAAATAAATCAAGGAATTCTTCCAGTAGGTCCATGATAAGAGGGTGTAAACCCTACTGAACTCCATCCTTAACTCCCTCAACCTTAGCCTGCACCATCCAGCATTCACACTGCACAGCCCTTCCACCCGTAATAATCTTACTCAACTCAACTGATTTGATAACCTTCAACTATTCTCGGTTACCAATCAACCTGTACTCCTGATTATTCAGCTCAAAATCCATGGTTGAATGCTGGAAATTCTAGCATATTGTACCCAACGTTTCCAACCAGGGTAGCATCAATATAATGTCACACCCAGACAAGGCCAATAAATAAACTTCTGCCACAAACTCATACCTTTGTGTTTTCCAAGTGAAATTGGGAATTTTTCTCGTGCTATAAACATATGTCCCATCAGCCAAGGTTACCTTCATTAGGGAAATGTCAATAAGGGGGCAGTTAAGCCTCTAGCAAGGCGTTCATCTATAAAGTTCAATGAACTACCAGTGTCAATGAGGATACCCACCTTCCTTCGTTTGTATTTCCCTTGAATCCTCATGCTACTTAGTGAAGGTCCAAATCTCGTATCCAAAGCATTGAGAGTCAGTTTAGCAAAGTCGGTCTCAACACCCATTTGTTGCTCTTCCTCGTCATTTTCCCCTATTAGTTCATCCTCAGCATCCACTACCAGCATGTTTAATCGCTTCTTACAGCAATGTCCTGGACCAAACGATTCGTCACACCAGAAGCGTTGCTTCTTTCTTCTTTTCTCTTCTAGTTCCTCAGGTGTCAACCTCTTAGTTAGGCGTGTTTGATGGTTGGATGTGTTTAGTGATCTTGATGGGTTGTAGTGTTTGATTGGATTGCTGGTGTTTGGGTTGAGGTTAGGTTTGTTTGTGCTGATGATGGTGGTGGTGTTTTTAGAGTAGGCCTGGGTTTTACTAGGTGGTGGATAAGGGCTAGAATTATATGTGTTTGAGCCGTAGGTTATGCGTGGTGTTTTAAGGTATTGATTGGTGGACAACAGGTTAGCTTCTTGCAGTTTTGCTAGTGAATAAGTTTCCTGTAGAGTTTGTGGGTTGAACATTCTAATGGGGTATTGAATAGAAGGATGTAAGCCACTCATAAAACAACTAATCAAGTAGTTTTCGGGTAGCTTGACCTGAGTAACTAGATGTTCAAATTCTTCTAAATAGTCTTGCAGTGCTCCTTGCTGATGTAATTCCTTAAGCTCAGCTATGGGGTCTTCATAGGCCTTCTCCCCAGACCTTGCCTGCAATGCCTTCACCAGTTCACCCCAAGTCACCATATGACCCTCTTCAATACTTTGAATACAGGCATGGTACCATTTTAAAGCCTTTCCTTCAAGGTATATAGCAGCTACCCTTACCTTCCAGATTTCAAGAGTTAAATCAATTTCAAATTATTGTTGTGCTTTGTACAACCAACTTTTAAATCCGACCCATCAAACTGTGGGAAATCAACCTTAGGAACCCGTGATTACAAAGGATGATTAGTTATTGCAGCAGTGGTAATATCTAACGTATGCTTATCATTCTTGATAGGGGACTTACCAAGATCTGAAGAATGCGCTCCAGAAGCCTCCATCTTCTCCATGTGGTAAGATTTCAATTCAGTTATTGACAATGATTGTTGATCCATCAGCTCCTGCATCCTTCTGAGAGTATCGTTGATAGATTTCAATGCTTCTTCTGTTTGTTCCTTGACCGTAGATCTTACAGCTTCATCAATCCTCTTAGCTTCTTTTGTCTCCATGGTTCAAAATTTGTAGCTCTAACAAGCAAAGACAAGCAAAATCCGTATGCAAATTCTACTTGAATTTAGCAATCAAAATGGGAGAGTAAATGTGTTAATTCTCATTGACTCTTCTCTGTATTTCTTACATGGAAAACAGTATGTATTTGTAATAATATTATCCCAACAAAATTTTTGTTAGAATCTCTAATGGTGTGTCAAGAATATTGGACACGTAAGCAAACCATGTGATTCAGTTACATGATAAAATTCTGAAATCTCCTTCGTCTGTAGATAGGCTTAATGATAAGCCTTTATTTGTAACAAGCTAGACTCACTCAGCAACTGGGCCTTCAGTTGGCCCATATTTCACAGATCCAATTCCCTCACACACCCCAACCAGGACAGCTCTCTCCCCTTTCCCTTTACTCACTTCAGAAACAAACACATCACTTACCACTTCACTTTTTCCTTTAACTTTTTCTTTGACTGTCTTCATCCCCAAAAACCCTAGATTCATCTTCCCTGTCACATTTTGTTAATCATAAACATAAGTTGGGTCAATTATCTATATGAATTAAGCCTTATCTCATTTCAAAGGGAAAAAAATTATGATGAATTTTGACCCTCATAATGGACCAAAGGGGGTATTTAACTAAGAACACTTTCAAGATTACAAAGAAAACATGATGAAAAAGGTTGAACATTCATAATTTTTTCAAAAACTATTATAAACATTAACACCTACACTCTGAATATCCTTAACTCTTGAGAATCAAAACTTGCCAATTTCAGAACATAATTATATCCTCAAGCTAAAAGGAGAGATCACTCACCAAATTATCTTCTAATTATTGATTAAGACCTTATAAAGCTCTTGATTCCAAATGAGTTTAGTTAGAATTATCTAGAATTGGAGTGGGTAAATGGATTAGAGTAGGAAAGATAGTGTGTTGTGTGGTGTGTGTCGGTTTAGAGAGGGTTTTTTTATTTTCTAGACTTTTCCTTCTATTTTAAATAATCAAATTTTGATTCTTCCTTCTTATGCCAACTCAATAAGTATTTTACTAAACAACTTTTAATCCTAATTGTAAACTAATGTTAAGATGGTAATCTAAATCATTCAAACTTGTAATAATTGATTTAAGGCTATTTTGATAATTCATTTCCTTTGAATTAAAATTTGGAAATATAGAACTTCTAAATTATCATTTCACTCTTGACTTAAAATGTCATTCAATATGGAATTTTACATAAAATACTTAGCAACATTACTTTTTATTATTTTATTTATACACAATGGCATGTAATATTTTATGTTTTAATGTCCAAGAAAAATCCTATTATGGAAGAGGAAAAATGATAAAAATACTATTTTTTTCTCCAAAAAAGAATCTTTAATTATGACATTCACAAAAGGAATCCCATTAATAATGATAATTGAAGTGAGGTGAATATACTTATCAAAATTTGTAATATATTGGATTGAATACGAATGTAGTTCCACAAGGATTATAAGTATTGATATTAAGCTATTACTTATTATCTAACTGATAAGTTATAAAGATCAATTAATCTAAAAAACTACAACTAATTATTATCTACTAAACTAAAGATTAAATTGAAATAAAGAAAAATAAAATAGATTATAATTAACTTCAAGATAGCAAGATAAGTATATAAACTTTGCTTCCCCTAAGATTTATTATATGGTATCAACAAAATTTATTTAAATCCGTTTTTAATTTTCATTAACTGGGAGAATTCCTAAATTAGATTAATAACTTTCTCAACTTTATCAACCCTAATATAAAAAATTCTTACTTAAATCTCTTCATAAAAGCATATTTCAAAGATCACATTAAAAACAATGAATTATCTAGTAAACAATTGAATTAATCTAGAAGAATTATGCAACTTATCTATAAAATTACATCAATTCTTTTCAAATATACTAGATCTAATTACATACTAGATTTCTCAATCATAATGTATAATATTAAATAGTTAGAATAATATATTAGAAATATTAATCTAAACAAAATCAAGAACGCATGATTGAATTAAAAAAAATCAAAGAATTCATTGAAATAGTAATAAACCCGATCACATAATAATCCTATGATCCATAAGTCTAAATACAAAGAAAATTAAGCTGTAATCATTTTGAAATAAAAAATCCCCAATTATGAAAATTGATGCATAATAAAAAAAAATCAAAGAAAAACCTTAATTCTTGAAGTAAAGAAAAGTACTCTTCTATTCTTCCAAAAGAACCCTAAAACCTATATATATATATAAAGTCTTCTATCTATTATGAGGTCGATCCCCTCTTATCCTTTATATAGTAAGCATCTAAAAGTCTATTTTTATGATAACATATTGTCTAACATAGTCGCACTTGTGGTCATGTCAACATCGTCAAACCAAAATTTCAAAAAATTGAAATCCACAATCGACATGGCCTAGATAAGCTTGTTTCTAGAGGTCGTGTTTAAGTAATGCTTTAAAATAATTATTCCTAAGAGATACACAACCAATAGACATGGTCCTGTCTCAGCCCCATGTACTCTCAACTTTTACCTCTTCAAATTTCAATTTCAACACGATCTTAGCATGGTTATGTCTATTGTATGTGTCTATCTTCAAAAGATTATAATTTCTTCTATTTAGCTCTAAATTGAGTAAATTTTGACTTCTTTTTTTCCTTTTTAATTCAATTATCCATCAAAGCCCTAAAATCAAAATATTGCTCAATTAAATTTTAAATTCTTCAAAAACACACAAAAATGAGAGAAAAATACTTTAAATCTTACTTAATATATATATATATAATTAAGCACCTATCAATAATTGACTAACATAAATAAATCTAATAAGAACAATGATAATCTAAGAAGTTTCATTCATTTTTCACTAAGCTTATCCTCATACTATTGATGTATAATTTACATAAAAGATACAAAGAAGGCAAAAAAACGTATATAAGTCTACTATTGTCTCATCCTCTACCTAAATGTCATCATCAACTAAATCTTTGGTTACATGTCTAACTAAAGCTATACTAGTTGGTCTATAATCATTAGCTAAACCTCTAGTTACTTGTCTAGCTAAGATCATATTAACTGGTCTATAACCAATTTCCTGACCTATGAGTCATCCCACCTTCTATCTATAGGATTAAAGAGAGGACTCACATGCTTCGGGGACAAAATTGCATTAAACTTAGGTTAGCCTCTACATTATGTTACCACCATCTCCTCCTAATCACCTCTTTCATGGAGCTAAAGGAGTTTCTACAAGCACACTAGAGCTCATCTAGATATAATGAGTAATGACTATATAAACAAGCATTGCTCATCTAGATAGTCATATGTTGTAGGTGAAGGAGGTGCTAGTGGTAACCAATTGCACTAGAGTGTAAGGCATCTCTAATATGCAAATGGGCATGCCTTTGAATGCACTCTCAACTCACCTCTACCCTTATATCATGTTGGAAAAAAGGGGGGAGGAGGCAATGAATGCTTTATAGACATTGACTAACCACTTGTAACTATATCATTCCTTAGAGTGGCACCTTTGAATCAACAAATGATTTATGTCACCTTATGTGCCTCTGTATCAATGTCATTGTTTGGCTTTAAGGAAGTTGATCGATGAACTTAGCATACATTCAATAATGAAATGAATAATTAAAAAATAATAAAGAAAAGAGACAAATAAAAGAAATAAAGTATAATCTAAACGTACTATACAAGCTACTACAACGTTAATTTAATTGATGTATTGGGTCATGCTACAATGTGAAGGTGCATGCTCTGAGTCTACACTATTGGTCAAGCCAATGAGTAACTCTAGCTCAATAATGCGACCTCAATGCTCTCCCCATTACACCAACCATGCAGCATGAGTATGTAACTAGTTCACCTCCATTTAGCCTTCAAATCTACCTTGTGTACTCATCATTCTTTATTGGTATAAAGAGGTATGCATTAGAGGCCCCCAAATTGCTGCTACATAGTCTTTAAGTAGAGCTCAACAATATAGAAGCAAATGAATGGCATTTTGACATACCATATATCCTAGCTAGCACGACAATATGGTGGGAGACCAACCATAACATGCAAAGTGTATGAAATAAACAACCCAAGTATTTAGAATTTAGAATATGTGACTATTAAAAATAAGTATTTGTGGGAAAATATCGTAATATTACGATTCGATAATCAAAAGTATCTGTATACTATAACACAACACATATAGACACAAATGTTATATTAAAATTAGATCTCTATAAACATGACACTGATTCTTGGCTACTGTAGTGACTTGTCAATACAATAAGTATATAATGATAAGGTAGCTACTAATCTCGACAATAATATAGGTATAGTAAGTCAAGCCTACTAAAATCTTATCTTAAAGACATTAATATACTTCAATGAATGAAGTCAGGTTGCAATTCATTTTAAATTGTTACTTGAAATCGCAATTTTATAATAGGTTATTTTGAAATTTATTTAAACTTTTAAATGCGTAGGTATTTCAGGAAAAAAAAATAACAAACAAATATACCTTCCCCCCCTTTTCCACGTAGAAGAAAAAACTTGATTTTTTTACTTTTTACGCCTAGGGGAAAAGAAATTTAATCGCACTGAACTGAGAAGAAGCAAAACAAGCTCCCGAAAATCTATATCACGAGCCAAATATCCATTTCAATTATCCGGAGAGCCATACACGCACGCTCACAGAACGGAAAAGAAATGAGTTTGGCGCTTATTCGAAGTTACTCTTCCGCCGAGGAAGAAGAAGAAGAAGACGAACAAGCTTACTTCCATGGAAACTCTTCCGATGAAGAAGGCGGACATAATATCCATCCAAAGCGTCCATTTACCGCCAATTCCTCTCTCTACGATGTCTCCAAACCCTCTAATTCCAACGTTTCTGGACTTCCATCAGCTTTCGACGCTTTCTCCGAGGTAGCTCACTCTCAATTCCGTTTGCTGACGAATATTCACTTGTAGTTTTTGATCTTTCGTGTCGTAATTCGGACCTTATTTGTTATAGATATCGTGATGATAGGTTTCGCGAAATTTTGCTTACATGTTATATACAAAAGGCTAGGGTTTAGATTAGGCTAGCGTGTGTTAGGTTCTGATTATTTTGGAAACTGAATATAGCGAGTTAGTGTTTTGAAAAACCCTAAGGCTATTAGGGATTCTGTTCCTGTAATTCAATTCCTAGGGATTAGAATACATTCCCCCTTTGTTTTTTGGGTGTGTGGGGTGGGGGGTTGTAATTGTCAAGTAATGGAAATGTAATACTGTTTTAGCATAAATTGTAATTGTGAAAAAAGAAGATGGAGAAGAAGGGAAGGGAGAGATAGCAGAGAGAGTTTGAATACGAAGAAAATCTTCAGTAGTGGTGGAACCTGTTGGACCCTGTAACTAGTAAGGCACTCTGTGATTGGATAATGGGTATTGAACCTAACTGTTTGCTCATATTTATTCGATCCAATATGCAGTGAAAAATTTAAGTTTTGCATCATAATTGTACGTCACCAATAAGAAGGAGGTGAATTATGTGATATTCTTAGAGATTCCTAGGGTTTTGAGGAATTAAAGGGGCTGAAGATCAATACTGGCAATGAAGTTGGGAGAATTTGCAACTTAAAAGAAAAAAAAAAAAATTGGGAGAGTTTGGAAATTTCACTACTCCCAATGAATTCTGTTGAACGATTTACCTGAATTCCCTGCAAGCTAGCAGCTTTGGATCTTTGATGAGCATTATTTTGATAAGGCCCTCCGTAGTGACAAAGATAAAACCTCCTAATTGGTTGTTAGATATCATTTAATTAATGACTTATAGGATGGCACATAAGCTTTGTTGTCCTAGAAGGGAATTCTGGTAAGCTTTTGGAGAAATTCACTGCAAATTTTAACATTGTAAATGTACCAAACTCCACTTCTCAAATATGATTGAAATAAAAGATGAGTTGCTGATTTGGATTCTTTAACAAAATTTAGGAATTCCCAGCAGATTTTAGCCAGAGTGAAGTAGATAACTGGATTATTTGAAAGAATTTAAATTCTTTTATGCTGCATAGTGGGACGTGTATATTGATGAGGAATCTAGTTTTGCATCCAAACTTGTGTGCCATTTAGGTGAAGGCTAAACTATATATTAACCTTGGATAATCTTATAGTTCAATCTTCGTTTTGGTATTTTGCTATTTTGTCAAGAAAATTGGAATTGTTACATTTTTTTTTTTTTGGTTAATTAATTGTGGTACATTTCAATAGCCAGTTCTTGTAATTTTGCATGTTTTGGCTTCCTTGTGGTTGTTGGAGGTTTTAGGGCCACCAGACTTTCTTAATAATTCCGTGCAAGAAGTATCCTCTTCCAGAGATTCTGAGCCACAGCAGTGGGGTCATGGCAGACGCAGACAGCGTAAGGAAAAGAAGGATTTACCTGTTGGTAAGGATTAAACTGGATTCTACTTCTCAATTTCTATATGAACTTGGGAAGCCTAACTTGATCATTGTTATGAGTATTTCTGTCCAATGATGCATCGTCTGTATGATGATCATGCAATCAGATTAGTTTTGAGTAGTTCTTGCCTGTGGATCCAATGAGTTGACGACTTTGTTTGGAAAATAGTCTTTAGAATTGTAATGTCTTTTAGCTCAATAAAATAGCCATAATCTTGACTACCTGCTGTTTTTTTCCTGGCATTTGTATGGTGGCTCCTCTGAAACCTTATTTTTATGTCAAATGCCTATTATCTTTTGGAACTTAGAATTATGAGCAGATCTATTAACACTAAAAGGAACACTCATGTATTGCTTGCTTTTGCTGCTTGTGATGATGTTCTAAAACTTTGAACCACAAGCAAAGATTCATTGACTTCTGCTACTTGTGGTGATCTTTTGAAACTTAGAACTATGGTAAAGGTTTATGGACACTAGAAGGAGCAATTGGTAAAAACTTGTCCTTTCCTTGCTTAAGTTGGATTGAGGTCACTACAGAGATGTGCTTTCTATTGTGGTTTGATTATTCTTCCCATGGACCATGTACAGAAGGTTTGAAGCTTATTTCTTTTTGTTGGCTTTGTGGGTTGCCTTTATTCTTACTCTTGTGATGGTTGCTTACTTCAACACTTGGACACGCCAATATTTTCTAGTCCTAGATGATAGTTTATGGTTTTGTCTGGTACTCGAAATGGCATTTATGTCATAGTTACTACCATTGTTCTGTGGAAAAGAGCTTTGTCATGTAGGCCTTTCAATTTAGATAGTGATGCCTGGGATCTATATATATGATAGGCAAGTTTTAGACCAAAGGTTAATCATGAAGGGATTGGGGCATTGTCTCTCTTATTTTGAGTCACAACTTGGTCATTTTTACTTTTGGGAGGGAAGAGACGATGTTAACTGCTTCTTGGATTATGTTGCTGCTTAGATATAGCATTAGTGAAACAAAATGGGGACCAGGCATAGGAATATGCTGGGAAGTTGTGGGAAAACCTTTTAGACACCGAAACTTCGATATTGGTTTAACATGAGTTTATCGGAGTGTCTATCTATTAAGGGAACATACTTCCTTATGCAAAGCAGGTTGCTTGCCCCAGGGACATTGGACCCTCTTTACTGGTTGGATAAACTGTCAGTACTTCAAATATGTGGTTGGAAAAGATTGCATATGGTAGCATGGCGGTAGAAAGCACTGTGGGAATTTTGTGATGTTTGGAAACAAGACATTTTTAGTTTAATGTTTACATTTCGCCTCCTGAACTCAACCTACTCTGGGAGTGCATTTAGGATTGTTTGTTTTATCTTCTTTACATGTCTCTCTCTCTCTTTGGTTCTTCTCTTTGCATTTCTCTAATGTACTGGAGGGGTTTTCATAAATAATAGTAACTAAAAGTAAATGTTTAATAGGAACTACATTGTTCACTCATTCAATAGACCACCTGTTCTTTCCTTTTCTTTTGTTGTTATATTTCTCTTTTTTTTCACCATCATTTGTAGTGCTTGCTAACTTTCAATAAAAGTAACATATAATTGCACCTACTTCCCAAGCCCTGCTTCCAATGGTGTGAGTCCTGCTGATAGATTACGCTAATGTGGAATCTTTTTGTGCTGCTGAGCTTTATTAACCGGTGATGTTCTCTCTGTGAAAATTATTAATTTATGAAGAAAGAATTAACCTTTCCTTCAGTTGGAATTTGAACATTAATCTTCTCTTGATTCTTCTCTGGAGTTCTTGCATTTTTTTCTAGTGTGTGGTTGGACCTATAACTTTTCTGGTTATCTCCTCCAGGAGCTGTGATGGAGTCTAAAGCCCAATTAGTTGGAATTCATGAACGAGTAAGAAGTGATATTGAGGGTAGCCAACTTTCGACCCCATCAGTTTCATCAGCAACAAAAGAGAAGCGTGTCGCAACTGCAACAAATCCTAGTGCAGAGGATGCTGCAGAATTACTAAGGTCTATGAAGTTCCAACTTACACCCAAGTTTCTCCTTGGCTCGATTTTCTTCTTAGCCTTATGCTAAGTGCTAGGAGCATGTTCCTCCCCCTCATTTTACTCTTATCTCTTTTTCTTATCCTATGCAATTTTTTTGTCTAGGATGTGCTTACAGTGCGGAGTACCCAAAACATTCTCTAATGAACGAGGAATGGTTTGTCCCGTTTGTGGAGATCGCCCTGCCACTGACTCAAACAAAGAGCCCAAGCAGAAGGGATCAACTGTAAAAGAGAAGGAAAAGAGTAAGAGGATGAAGGGTCAGTCTTCTCATGCTACTTGGAAAAGTGAAACAGAGATGCAGCTGCGACAGCAGTTTGATTAGTTGGAAGAATGGCCTCTGCTGCTCTATCTATTAGATTGGACTGTTCACCTGGTAGATGCTGATTGACGAGGTTTTATTGTCGTAAGGTGAAGTGTTTTTTTTTTTTCTAAGGTGCTTGTTTACAAGGAATTGATGTAATTTTGCGCTTGGACTGCTATGGATCTTATGCTGCTGTTTCCGGTTTTTGTGCCGTGAGGTTCAGATGCTTTATGATGATGGGTGCTGCATTGCTGTAACCTTTGCGGGCACCTTGTTTACAAGCCAAATGCTTATGAGTCTGCAAAAGTTTCATAATTTATCAAATCAACCATGCTGGCTACAGTGTATCAGAATCGAGATATTTCATGATCTCCTCTACGTGGTCAATTTAGGTGTGAGGCCTATACACAATATCTTTAAGTTTTAGATTGGGTGAGCAACATCAACATAGAAGAGTAAGAGCGCACGAGTTGAAATCTCTACATAGCCATTCCATACCCATTTAAGTAAATTTTCCACTTGATGGGTTAGTAATAAGATAAAATTATAGATTGGCGTGATTAAAGGTGAAAAATGCATTCAAGGCACAGTGCTCTAAAATTGTGGAGGTGAGAAGCGCATGCTTGAGCGAAGCGACGCACAAGCATTGATATGTTCCTTAAAAGTATTTTAATGCCCGAGAATATCAATATTTGCTTAAAACTATGTTTTCACAAGTCTCATCATAACAACCATGTTCACATGAGACTAGCAAAAGGTTGTTTAAAGAAATGAAATTGCTATAATAATAACTAAAACATTGTAGTCTTTCTCATTATCATCAATGACATTTAAATGATCACCACTTTCCTTATCCTTGCTCTCATATTTATCAGCGTTATCTCCCACATCACCATTGATAGCTTCTTCATCCTAATTTGTAATGAATTCTTCATTTGATGATTAAATGCTATTATGAATCGTGCTTGAGATCTAGTGTTTCTAAGTGGCTCCTAAACCCTAGTAGCTCTTTAATATCACTCCATGTAAAATCATTAACTTTAAATATCAATTCATCATCTCCTAAACAAGTGCATACTCATTTTTTCAATTGACTACTCACTTTGAAAGCTTGATTTTACTTTCTAAAAACTAGATCATCTAGACAATTTTAGGCAAGTAATTTCTCCTCCCTGTATGTATTTGCGAATAACTATAATAACAATGATTAATAGTATTACATATGGAAACTGCACTCAAATTATGAATGTAGGATGCTTATCACTAATCATTAACCTCAAATATCAATTCATCATCCTCTGAATAAATGGATCCATAGTCATTTTTTCAATTAACTACTTACTTTGAAAGCTTGATTTTACTTACTAAAAACTAGATCATTTAGACGCTTTTAGGCAAGTATCTCTCTCCTCCATGTGTGTATTTGCGAATAACTATAATAACAATGATTAATAGTATTATATATGGAAATTATAGTCAAATTATGAATGTAGGATGCTTAATTGCTCAACCATGCTCCAATTTCTTTCTTATCCTGACACACTACATGGCAGGCTCAAAACCCTAATTTCACATTATTACAAGTCCAAAACAGAGCTTTCATACACTTCTCATCATTTAGCTATGTACGATGAAAAAATGCTTTAGTTACTAAACAAGAAATTATCAATTTAATATAACAATTTTCTTGGTTCTCTAGTGTTTTTCTCCCCTTAGCCTTATAGGAAAATCGATGCCAAAAGAACTTTCAACATGTTTACCTAAAGGTATTTTCTCAATTATTCTATCTTGTGTTTGTGGTTGAGAAGCCAATCTTTTAATGGTGGCATACAATCCTGAAATGACTTTCTCATTAAACTACATGCTCTAATTATCATTAAAATTTCCAAGATTCAAGGAACAAATGGTTTTAGAGGACAATGTAATTAATGGTTCCACCTATTATCAATAATCTTATTTGCTTTCGCAGACTTCTCTTGTCATAATGCACTTCTTTGCTTTACTCATAGCTTCATAGATACAATCTAAAATATTTTCTTCTCATTATCAAAAAGTCTAAGTACCTATATAAAAGGAATCATAACTTTAAGAGTGCAGACAATATCATTCTAAATGACAGCCAACAACATTGTGTCACACATACCTTTTACCCTCCAATTGTTTTGTCTACTTTCTAAAAGTCCACTTGATCAAAGTAACATAGCTCTCAAATAATTTTTGTACTTATAAATGCATTGTAAAGTAAGATACGATGTACAAAACCTAATTTTTACTGACTAAATGAGTTCCTGTTCTTAGAAAAGATCTTATAGTATTCAAGTTGCATATAAATCCAATCATGTCATTATCTTCTAAATGGGCCTTGTTGTATGAGAAATCTTCCCAATATCCTCTAGCATAAGTTCCAAACAATGAACTATGCATGGTGTTACAAATGTGGCCATTGCTTCTAATAACTTCCTTATCAACACACATGTTGCGCATACATACACACACACACACATACATATGTACATACAAGACAATAAATAATATTATAAACATAACGTGTTTATCAAGTAATAATTAGTGTATTTTTCATTCTTTTTCTTACCATGATTAATTAGCTCTAACTATCTTTCTTTACTATCTTTTTTTCCTTTTAATTTTATGTGTTTTTATACTTTTCTCCCTTAAGTACATGATAAGAAAGAAATTTAGTTTATTTTTCCCCTTGCACTAAAGGGACATTTGTTCTTTAATTGTTAGGTGTTTGTATAAGGGGAAAAAAAGCATATGTGCTTTTTTGTAATTAGATCTCTATTCAAGAGTCTTGGTCTATGCATATTTTCCCCTTTTAATCTTCTTATTAGAATACATACATACATACATACATACATACATACATACATACATACATACATACATACGTTGTTTACTATTATGGTTGTGAATTTTCTCATATCATGCAGTTTAAATATACTTTTCTTTTTTAATAATCTAAGTTTTGTAAAGTAAAAACATTTTACACAATAACTTCATAATTTTACAACTTTAGTAATATTTGTTGAATAAATATCACATTTAATATCTAAATTTTATCTATTTTGATAATTAACTACCTAAAAATTTATAAATACCAATTTACTAGTTACAAGTTTTTTAAAGTCATTTATAACATTTAAACTAACTCTGTTTAAGTAGTTAATTGTAAATTGAGTAAAATTCAAGTAGTTAGCTGTGAAAAAGGGAAAAATTCAAATATCAAATTGTAAACACCCCATGTTTGCCCTTTAATCACAAATAATTTCATTTTTTCAATTTTTCTTCTATTTTTCGGAAATGAAGAAAAAATAATGAAAATAAATATGAATAATACACCAAATTTGGAAAATGAGGGTAGAAATAATAATAAAAGATGTTAAGTAATTTTTATAAATTTTTAAAATTTCAAAATAATATAAAAATAATAAAAATTGTAACACATATATGCAAATTGCATTTAATAAAAAAAAAAACAAGAAAGTGGGCTAGCCTAGCTGGTCCGGTCACTAGCCTTGGGCGCTCGCAAGGGGGGTGAGGTCACGAGTTTGAATTCGGGCAAAGGCACTTTATGACATTTTGATTTTTTTTTTTTTCCTCCAGGTGACACGTGGCAACACACGTTGGGCACATCCTCGTCTTCAACCTTCATCCGAGATCAGCGTCAACAGTAGGGAAGCGAAATCCAGCTGTTTTGATTCAATTTTTTGCACAAATTCAGCAAATCTTTGACTAAAATAAGATAAACATCGTCAAATTAACATAAATCTTAACAAAAATCAAAGATTTACACGAATCAAAAGAAAATCTAAAACGGGTTTCAACTGTAAATTCGTTCCTAGCTTATCAGAAGGAAATTCGAGCTCATCGAGCTTGGTTTTTGGAGTCTATAAATAGGACTCGATGAGAGGAAGTGAGAGGAGCAATCAGAAGAGAGAAAAAGAGAGAAATACACGAGTTTGAAGCCTTTGCTGGAGTTCTTCAAGCTGCCATCAATGACCACTACCAAAACCACTACAAGGAGCAGTCTTTAGTGTAAAGTAACACCACCACTTGACTCCACGCCCTCGAGAACCTAGGTTTTGACTCCTCAACTGCCTTCAATAGCCACTGAAAAGCCACCGTCAAAAGAGCTCCGACCACCGCAATCTGACCCGATCTGACTCGGTTCTAATCAACTCGACTCGCGACCCACAACCCATATTCAAGTTAGCCAAATTTTATTTATTTATTTATTATTAGAATATGAAAAAAATTAAAATATATATATGAAAATATTAAAAGGGGAATTATTTTTTAGAATATGTTAATTAGAATTAGGGTTAGAGTTTTAATAAATAAATAAATATGTCTATTATAATAAAATATATACATATAAATAAATAAATAAAAATAAAAATTATTAGAAATTAATAAGAGTTAGATTTATAATAAGAGTTAGAAATTAATAAAAAATAATAATGAATATTTTTTAACACTTAGAAAATTTCTTTTCAAAACAAATATATATATATATGTATCTAATTGATCTTTTTTTCTTTTAAAATTAGAAATTTTAGTTTTTAGAAAATAAAATAATAAAAAAAGGGTTTAGACTCAATTTTAAAAAAAAAAATCTTTAAAATGATAATTAAAATCAAAACAATCCACTAAAGTTTTTTTTTTTATAAAAAGTGAACTACGACCAGTTTGATCTCGAATAGCGGGTACGTAGACACCCTTATAAAGCAACTCTTAAAAGATAAAAAAAAATTCAAATCATTATTAGTATAATCATTATATCACTTTTTCTAGTATTTTCTTCTTATGCTAAAAAGGGTATCACAACGTAAATACATAATTCAGATTTTAGAATATAAGGTGATAACTTTAGAGTTTTAATAGAATATCTGATTTTTCTTTCTTCTTTTTTTTTCTTTTCTAAAAAAAAAAGGGAGATTGCATCGACTAGTTATTCAGATTAGAATTAATCAACTCAATTAATTTTAATTCAATAATTTTTTCTAACTCCAGTTGGGTGGCGACTCCAAATAAATAAAAACTTTCTAGTTCAAATCAATAATTTATATTAGATGAGCATAGGATCTAATATGAATCAGATTATGGAAATAATATAAAATTTTACAATTAGACTCAACACAAATCTAACATTTACCCATCTTTATTCAATTAATTATATGACTTATTTTTTATGATTTCTAAATATGAGTTGTAACATTTAACCTTTTTTTTGTAATTTTAGAATAATTAATATTCAATTACATATAATTATTTCATTGATAGGGCTAAAAAATTATATAAAATTATTTATTTTCCAAATCCAAACAAAGACATGGGATTAAATAACCCAGTTCACAAAGAACACATCTCTTTAATAATTAAGGATTGACAACATCCCTTTAACAAGCAAATTCTCTAGCTAAAAAAGAAAATGGACACTCTTGCAAAAAAAAAAAAAAAATCTCTCAAACAAAGATAAAACAAACACCCAAAATGAGAAAACTAAAAGAAAACAAAACAAACAAACTCACTTAACCACTTAGGAGAGAAGAATCTACTTACCTTTACACTAGAGTAAGAGTGGGGAAGGAGCAAAGGAACAATGAAGAGAGGGCACTAGCAAGAAACAATAATGGCAATGAAGGAGTTGGTGATGATGAGAAGAGCAAGGATAGAGAGAGGTGGTAGTGGGGACAATAATAGTGGTAAGAAAAACTTTAGTGAAGAAGAAGAGTAGTAGTAGTAAAGTGAAAGGCGAGCTTTTTATTAGAATTGAAAAGCGAAGATGTGAAAGAAACAATGAAAAAAAAAAAAGGTCCACACTTTATAGTTGTTGTTTTTTTTTTTAAGGGGAAGAGGGATGGAATCAAAGTTTTCTCTCTTTCTCTTTCAGTTTATTAAACATTAACCTTATAGTTTATTTATTGATCAATAAGAGCGTATTAAAAATTATATTACTTTTCAATTAGAAGATATCCATATTTTTTTATTTTAAATTTTTAGGATTAAAATATTCAACTTGAATTGATATACAAGGAATTGAGCGATTTTATTACTATCAATATTTTATAGTACGAGTACAAAACTTGCTTCATTGTTTTTGTAGGGAATAGAGACTTTTTCAATAAAGCAAATCAAATGTGATTAGCATATTTTTAATGCATCTTAATATACAAAAGTATAATATATTATTGCAATTTAACATTTCTTTTTCTTCTTTTTTTTATGCAATTTTAAGATCGTTGATGCATAACTTTTTTACTTCAATTACTAGTTGTGTATATAATTTGATAATGTAACCATTTTATATTTTAGATTTGATTGCACATTTGCATTAAAATTTTACACATTTATTGTGTATGATTGTTTGCTAATGGTTTATCAAATTAATTGTTATGAATTAGTTACGAAATAACATGTGTCAAATTTTAATCAAAAGGTCTGAAGTTGCCATTTCGCAACTCGAAAACAAGTTTTATACTAGAAAATAACAAAATTTATCAAACCAAATGTAATTTTACCAAATCATAATAAAAATCAATTACTTTGTATTTATTACATTGGGAAATGTTTACTAAACAAATATAAACTTTATTGAATAGAAGGAAAAATAGGTGACTAATCTTATTTTTAAAAATTTATATTTAAAATACGATTTTATCAGATAAAATATCATTTTAACATATTATAAAAAAAAATAAAAGACTTAAAATAAGTCGTCATTTGGTGACTTAACACTACACCATACCATCTCGGCTTAATACTAATGATTTCTCACTAAAACTTTGTCTAATGATTATTGAGTTGAGTAAGTGAAATTGAATACTTTTTTATTTAAATAATTTGAATTATGTAATGTAAAAGCACTTTACACGCTAACTTCGTAATTTATAATTGTTAGTAATCTTTATTAAGTATAATTTGAAGATATAATTTATATTGAAATGGTACCTTTAAATTACAATTCCATGAGCTAATAGGAACAAGACACATTATGAAGAAATCATGTCTTAAAATTGTATCTTTAGGTAGCGTTTGGTTGCCACAAAAATGTGGTACTAGACAAGACAAATTTTTTTGTCCTGCGTTTGGTTGCCATTCATGAAAAAAGTAATTGACAAAAATTCAATGTGGTTTAGACAAAATGACAAATTTTTGTACCACATGTAATTAGGTACAAAAAATCTGGTATTGAACAAAATTCATTTTTTTTTAAATCCTCAACTTGCCCTTCATATTTTTCTCTTTACAAACAAACCTTACCTCCCCAAGCTCTTTTCATTCGAACCCATCCACATGCGGACTAGCTTGCCCTTCAAGTGCAATAGGAAAACCCATCGGCGCCGCTCCAACAATGGGATTCATCGTGCAATCGATCGCTATTCGAACGTCGTTGTCATCACACTAGAAGTCGCCGTCAGGTTCGTATCCTTTCATTCTTTCTCATATTCTTGCTTGCTTTTTTATGTTCTCTGCATGCTCTACCTGTGGTTGTCACGGTCCATTTAGATTTCCCTCGCTTGCTTTTCTATCTTCATCGCATGCTCTCCATTTAGTTGTCGCCGTGCGTTTAGATGTCTGTTGAAATAGGACGGTGGTGATGGATCAATCTTTCATATATAAATAGATCATCACGTGTCCCAACTTGATTCCAAACTCATGTTTTGATTTCCAGTACGATAAGAACAAAAAAAATTACACAGCATAAGATAAATAATATGAGTTTTTTTTTTTTTAAACCATGTTTATTGCTAATTTCAAGTCAAGATTTTTTTATATTGTATATTATTTATCATGTATATATACTATATCGGAACATCATTTTTAAGATAAAAGAAAAATAAGTAATATGCTATTTTATTAAATATAATATAAATTATCGTAATTTATAATATGAATTAGTAAATTTTTCAATCAATAGATTTACACGAATTATTTTATATAATTTATAATCTCTTCAAATTGTATTTTCTTATAATAATATCAAATATATATAAATAACTATAATATAATTAAAAGAGTATAATTATCAAATTTATTATATTCAATCCAATATTTTGCAATTCCAAACATTGGATTGCACAAAAATCTTTATCCATTACTTCTTGTCATGTCCAGTATCAGTAACCAAACGCTACCTTAAGATACTATTTTCACTGCTATGTTTTTTGTATTATTTCACAATTATATTTAAAAAAAATTAAAAAGGGATTTTTTTTCCTTCTCCCTCTTAATATACATAAGTACAATATATTATTAAAATTTAACATTTTTTTCTTTTTTATTATACAGTTGTGTATATAGTTTGGCTAAATAATTATTTTATATTTTAAATTTAATCACATGTTCGTATTAAAATTTTAAAAACATAGAATGCATACATTTTTGTTATTAGTTTATTAAATTAATTATTATGGATTAATTCAAGTTATACACCTCAAATTTTAATCGTGCATTCAATAAAAGTATAATAGATACTTCTTACTGATAAAAGGACCTGGTTTAAGTACTAATTACTTCTCCCTTCAGTTGAAAAAAAAAAATCCAGTTTGTAGAGTTGCGATTTCAGATTGGAAAGAGATGATGCGATTGAGTTGAGTAAGTGAAATTGGAAATCGCATTGAGGGATGGAGAAGAAGAACATCGAAGGTAACGAGAGATGGAACGGAGCAATAGCGAATCTGACGGAGATCTCTTCCAATGTGGAATCACTCCAAAAGCTCCTCTTGAAGAAGGCCGTTTTTGTTGACGAAGAAACCTTCGCCAGGGCTTCTCTCACCGCCGATCAAGCCCGTACTATCAAGGTCTCCTCCTTTTTTCCATCTTCACTTTCTATTTTTACCTTGAATTTCTTTAGTTACATAACTTATCTTTAATATATCTATATGATCTGATCGATGGAACTGGGAAAATTCGTACGGAAAAGACGGTTCCTTTTAGTTTAAGGATGATGATGAGGTTTAGTGAGTACTTTCTTCTGTCGTTGATTTTGACTATTGCAAATTCAATTGGATGATATCAATCGGATCACGGCATGTCAAAACCACCTTCTTTTGCCATCGTGAGGGACAATTTTCGGATCAGAGTCGATTTTGCTGAAAGAAAATATATTATTTATTAGCTGATCACGTGATGATTTGATAAAATGACACTCCTTGCAAGAGATAAAATCTGAAATTGACAGGACAGTGGCGGGCTGAGGATTTGCTCCAAGGGTTATATAGGAAGGAGAAAATGAAAATATAAGTTTTTTTCTTTTTTTATTTTTTTGTTTTTAGGTGGAATTTTCGAAAATTTTGTAAGCTGAGGAAGTTGCTGGTGTCCCACCCCCCTCGGTCTACTCCTGGTTCAGGTCTAAACCAAATATGGCATAAATTTATGGGATTACAGAAGAACGAAAGTTCACTCGATGTGATGTTTAATTGGTTTTAAGTACTTTTGACATCAACAAGAATTTGACATGAGTAAAGTACAACCTGTACAATTAGCATGTAACACCACTACTTGACACATGAGAACTATAGAGAAAAAAAACTACCTTTAATTCTGCATAGTATGTTTTATTCTAGTAGATATATATTTGCATTGGTCAGTCCTCTTTTTCAACAAGCCCTTTCTGCCTCAATTAACTATTTTTTCTCCAGTCTCTGTACTCAGTCTCTGAGATGCATTTTTTCTGTTTGAAGAAAGTTCAACGAGGTATTATTTCTTTCTGAGAATGTGCTTTATTAGACATTTAGCAGTTCCATCATTCCATAATCTGTCTTAGTTGCAGATTATATAACCTTAGTCAGAGCGAACTTAATATTGGATATTGAGTAATGGTTGGAGTAGGTAATATTCCATATGTAGTGGCTTCTGCAAGTTCGTTGTTGTGAGTCTTGGATGGATATAAGAACAGTGAACTTACATTTCACCTTAATACCTCTTTGGCAATATCCTCAGGATTACTTATAGTGGATTAGTCAGACAATATGATGAATACCTTGGAGAGGGATGCTATTGCTTAGTTTGATCAGACAGAGACTTTCTAGTCAGAGTGATTCGAGTTTTGCAATTTCTTAGTGATGGTCTTGGGGTGATATGGTGTTGGACTAGTTTCTCCACCAATGTTTTCTCGCTTTTGCTTTGGTCTCCTATTTGTGCAAAAATGAAGTGTGATTTCAGGTCTATCAAAATGATTGGGATGATCATCTCTACAGGTGCTTCAACAAAGAGTAGAGACTTTGGAAAGGGAACTTGATGCTGCTATTACAGCTGCTGCCCATGCTAGATCAGAAAAACGGCAAGCTGAGGCAGCACAAAAAGCAGCTGAAGTGCGAGCTCAAGAAGTCACAAAAGAACTGGAGAACACCACAAGTATGCCTGATCCAACTGCTTTTCTCTATTTTGGATTTGAGAGAAACATAGTCTGACTGCATATTAATTTGTTATGCTAAATTTCTTACATCTCTAGCTCTCTTATGTTATGGATGGCTGGGTTGTAACTATGCCAATTATTAGTTAGCTTTCTACCTTGTTATTGGCGGGTATGCTTGTATTTATCTCATATTCTTGGTTCAGAGCTCAGTTCACAATCTTCCCTTCCTTAAGTTATGATGCAAATGTGGTGAAGAAGCTACTAGTTCAGCTATTTATTTATCCTTAATAAAAACATATGAATGTTGGGTTACAGGTTTGGTTGCGTCATATGTTACATGCTACCTCTGTGCCTTTGGTTCCTGGAATTGCCTGCGATGTTTAATTTTGTTTTTTTGGGCCAAACATTTGATGTTTAGAAAAATATCCTGAATGAATTTCTCACACATATGTATGATTGTTGCAGAGGTATTTGAGCTGCACATGGAAGAGTTGCGAGCAAAGCAAGACGAGATAGATAAGCGTGATAAAGATATCAAACTCCTTGAAGCAATAATTCAGACGCTTGGTGGGAAGGAGTCACTTCCTAAAAGAAATTGAAGTTATGTTAGTGAAGTATCATAAAATAACTACACTGTAAATTAGTCTCATCTGTAGCTCTTAATTGGTGATTTCTATTCCTTAACAGAAGTGAACACTGGACTGAGCTTCCTTGTCCTTTTTTTAGCCAAAAGGTTTTTTATTCATTGACAATGCTTTTTTCGCTTAACTGTTTTGTGAGAGCATCATGTATTTACCCTGCAAGATGGAGCTACCAATAGAAGAAAAATATTGGAAGCTCACTTGGAAGGGCAAAATACAGAAATAAGCCCTTCAGACTTTGCATATTGTGCAATCAAACCCTGAACTTTGGTTGTGAACAAGTAAGCTCCTTTGTTTTCACATGTGTCAGAATAGTACCTCTGAATTTTGAATGTAATAAATTGAAAGTTTTTTGCTAATTTCCCTGACTAACTATATTTGAGCTTAATTTTTCAAAGTAAGCTTCCATTAAATATTTAAATTTTTTGGACTTTTATTTGCCAAATTTGGGCCTTAATTGTACTATAAGTCTGTTACAATAGAAAAGGTTTAAGAGGGTCTCTTAGAACAAATATGGAAGTACCAAAATTTTATCGCACGCAACTAAAATTCACACATAATTGCATATTAGGTAAAACTTCGAGAGCTTATGTACATATTTTGTCTCAGCGAGTGCTAAGCTTTGCTTAAAAGGACATGTCACATCTGACATCACCATGGAGCTACCTGGCAAATAGATCCCAAAAAAAGAAAAGGAGGATAAAAACAATGAGATACCCAGTGTCTTATTTGCCTTTGGGTTACGTAACGCACCAAAAATTTCTGGTAAAGCACGAAGGAGATATGGTGATGAGATGTGCCTCAAAAGCATTTTGAGTTTGAGTTGATCATGCAACTAGCTCACTTGAAAAAGAAAATGAGGGGTGGGTTGGAATTTGGGGGTGGAATTTGAAAACTCAGTTTCGATCTATGGGAAAATAAAGTCTGGTGTCTTTGCCAGCTATTAATGTGATCTTGAATTTAAGGCTACTTAAAAATTTTCACTTCCCCAGTTACTTTAATTAATTTCAAAAAGAGTAAGCAGTATATACCCCAGTTACTTTAATTTCATAAAGAATAAGCAGTATATTAAGTTATTAACTGTAGGTACTTCAAATCAATCTATCTATGTAACTACATTAATGAAGGCAAAATTTGTTTTTAACCATTAAAGGAGAAGCGGTGATGTAAGAGTGAGACGATTATAAGACCACTAAAACTATCTGAAATAAATATGTAGTAATAACATAGAATCCACAAAACTTAAATAAATATATATATTAAGAAGCTTTGTAGATGTCCTTATGGATAAATAAAAAAGTCTTTAAAAGATAAAGTTCCTTGTAGCATCCAAAGTAGTTCATGCATTAGTAATTTTTGTTGCTCCAAGAGTGTAATCCATGTGTTCAAATTCTATAGGAGCTTGAAAAAGTGCATAAGGGTTTATACCATATAAATCAACAGGAATAGTGTCAAAGACATAATATGAAGCTTAGATTTTTTTTTTTCCAATTTTATAATTGCAACTGTAAAATGTAAAATCCAATTGAATTTTTATTTTTCTAATTATATTTGAAAGTTAAAATTTGCTAAATATCATACTTAATCAAAATTTTATTCACCAAATCTAATATTGTTAAATTACATGGCAAATGCTTATCATCCAAAAAGTAAAAGTGTAGATGAGTAACAATGAGATAGTAAACTTAATAATCAAATTTTTTTTAAGTATAACATTTAACAACTTAAATCTTTGATTGTAAAATTAAAAAAAATCCAAAATTTAGATAGGGATCTTAGCATTTTTCCAACTCAATAGGTATCAACAAGTGATATTATCTCTCTCTCTAAAAGTGGCGTGCATGCAAAATAATCATTCTTTTTATAGAGTTTTTACCATATTTTTGTAAATTGTAGGCAGCATCTTAAACTAAAAGAGCTATTCTTTTTATTTATTTTTTTAACACACTATCAGCCCTCAAGCCAAGCAATATTTACATGAAGTTTAAGCTCCAAAAAGAGATTCCCAATAAATTGAAAGCTTTTAGTATGCATACTACATGCAAACATATACATATAATAAGCCACATGCATGCTAAAATAGATATACTAATACACATATAATTAGGCAACATACCTAAGTCTAGTTAGCCATCTTATAAGCACAAACAAACAAACAAGGCATATTGAGGTAGAATAGTAAATCCTTATGTCTATGAGACATAACATTAATCACAAGATGCCTAAAGTTCAAGAGTCAAACCGTTTTATATTAGGCTCACTACTCTTATAGCTACTTGACAACTAGTCTACTATAGTCATTTACAATAGTGTCTCATACCACTAGTGTACATATGACTAAGTTAAGTATTTTATCTAGGTAAGGGTAGTAATCACAAAATAAACTAAGGCATTTCAATGTCAAATCATAGATCCCTAAAGTCCATGTGCTATAAGATAGATCCTTAGAGTCGAGTTAAATATGTATCATACTAGATTTGCCACTCATATTAGCCACCAATCAACTAGTCCATGATATTCATCCATTCTAGTACCCTATAACACTTATAGGGACTCATATGTATCTTCTCTTTGGAAAGCTAGACCCATATCATAGCAAATTTACCACATCAAGAACCCACATATTCAAATGCGACAGTTTAGTGCCTAATCTACCAACAACTTCGTTCCAAATGCTAGACCTTAGCAATGAACACCCAATCCACAACCTATCTATTCAATTGGTTTTATAGCTTTGGCACATATATAAATAGCTAACAATAATTTAATTATTATTAGATTATTTATCTAAGCTTGCACAAATAAGCACTAACACAATAACAACCCACATACTTAGATTCAATTTACCAACTTGTAAGTAACTCAATTCTAATGGAAATCCTATAGTTGTTCATGAAATAAACAATTAATATCTTAATTTTATTAAAAGATCAAAATTATTAATTCTAAATCTCAAATCAACTTAAATTGGTTGACCACTTTTAGAATTCACTTAACTAGATCTTCCTTAGGAGAACAACAATTGAGTACTTTAGTGAACCACTTTTTTTATGGCCTTTAATGGGTTAACTGTATTGATATCTAGTCAACTAACTTAGGAACATGGTTGACCACTTCATTATTTGGCTTGATTGCTTTAACTCTTATAGTCCAAATCTCACCCTCCCCAATTTGGGACTCAACAAGAGCAACTTGAGTTAGGGTTAAATTCTAAACCCTAAGCCCATCCTCTTTCACCTTAACAACCCTACAATGCCAAAAACAAACATCAAATGTAAAAATATGAGATAATTTGATGGGAAAATTTTCGGCACCTTCGATACTTTCAGAACTCGATTTGGATGATGATCCAAATCGCTCATATTTTACTTTATGTCTTTTATTCTAATAAATATTTGAGAATAATCTTATAGGTACAATGATAATTCTCTATGAGATGCTAATATGTCTTATAACAGTTGATGGACACAGAACTTTTCAAGGTGACAATCAAAGACCCGTTACGATTGTTTTCCATTCCGAAGCATTGGTTCATGAAGAGTTATGATATTTTGTACCTTGTAATTATTTTATGAACTATTTTTTGTTGTATTTGGTTTTGGGACACTTTTATTTCCTTGTAATTTTCATTTAGGACTAGGCAAACTTGTAATTCTGACCACTTTCTAACCCTAGAGGTAGCAAGTATAAATACTTGCTTAGAAGAGGGTTTGAAGAGGCCATATTTTGCAGAAATAACCTAGCACTTTCACGTGTGGAATTAGGGTTCATCCTTAGTTCAAACCTCTTATCAATTTCAACCCAAGAATTGGAATTGTGGTGAGTGCGACAAAGGAGAATTGTGAGTCATATCGATTCATCTTTGTTATATGTTCATTTCTTCTCTAGTGAGTCATATCTATGATAGATTTGAATCTTTCTTGGACTTATTGGTGATTGTAATTCATGGATAATTATCCTGTAAAGGTTGATTGTTCATTGAGATTGAATGCTTTTTTAGTGATTGGTGTAAATTGGCATTGTTGGAAGGATTTGAGATAACGGTTTTTGTGCTTGTCTTTTTCATCCATTTCACGTGTAATTCTCTTGTTCTTATTGTTGATTAGTGAAATTGACCATTAGTGGGAGTTAATTGAATCTTTGAACCATTGGATTTCATCAAAGTTCCATTAGGGTCACGCAATTTCCTAATCCATTGAATCGATTTGTATGAGACTTGAGAATTGTTTTTCTTGAGTCATTTGATTATGCTTGGAAGTGGTTTTGAGCACATCATAATTCTATTTGTTTAATCATATTTGTTATCTTAACCAAAATAAGTACCCATCTTCTCCTAAATTTAGGCTTATATACCCTAACCTTGCTTTAGTATTTGTTAGGGAATTCCAATTTCGACATCTTGAAAACTCTACATAAGGATAGAGATACTTCATATTTTTTAAACACTTTTCTAGCTATATAGATAGATAGATACTCCTTTATTAGTTTTTATATAAATTATCTAAAATCAATAAATACACTTGAGTCTTTTTTGGCAATTTATAAGATAGATCCTTTAGGACATGATCATGCATATGTATTGCCAATTTATTGATTTTATATATAGGTTAAGAATTTTGTAATACTCTAATTTTAATTTTTTATTTATACTTTTTATTGTATAAATTTAAGAAAGACAAAATTAAACCATTAAAAAATTAAGAATAATGTACCTTTCTTTCATTAATAATACATTAACATGACAAGGAGCTTAACCGGTGGTTATAATAGCTACTACTTTAAAACCTTGGGAAAAATTACACGAGAGATCATGAGTTTCTGAGTCCAAGTTTTAATTGAGATAAAAAAAAAAAAAAGTAGTGTATGTAGCATGTATTTATCCATGTCATTGATATATGTAAGTATTAAATAGAGATACTGATTTGCCATCTAATGGAATTATAATAACGAAATACAAATATATTTTATTTGTATTATTTTTAATAGTATTTATCTTCTATTTGTACTATTAAAATTTTATTATTTATTTGAATTTAAATCTACACGTTTATCCTTTATTATGTAATTTTCCCTAATACCTTGCAAGCATTGTAATTATTATTAGTTGATTTTGTAAATTCTGCCTGTTAACATCGTTCATGTAAAAAATAAAATAAAATGAAAAGATATGACTTTAATTTGAGGCAAAGTACCTGATGATATGGGTTACATCAGGAAAGGAAATGGATACATGGGTAAAAGGTAAACCATTAGTACTATTTTTACTTCCAAAAAAACAGATAAAATTAATTGAACTTAAAAGTTGAAACACGTACAAGACAAAAAGGAGAAAGTTTCTCAAAATGAAGATACAATTAACGCTTCCCTAATTATCTTATTTGTTATGGAAGGATTTATTGATATTTAAAAAAATATATGTATCTAAATTGATCTATCCACTATAGTGCATAAAATTGAATTTTGAGTGATGTGCTTTCTTGATAAACAGGAAATACACTTTGTATGGATTGCATTTTTTGTTCTTTAAATGTATGGGGGGGCTCTACCATGTAATATAGGTCTCTCACTTTAAAAGCCAAAAATATGATAGTGATAAACTCATTATATTATATAAGATTTACAGAATAACTATATTATCATATAAAATTCTTTTTATAAATATTAGACAAAATCTCAAAATTTTTAAATCTCTTAACTAAAATCCTAAATTAACATTTCTTTTCAACCACTACTTTGCTACTATCATTGCTAACACTATCATTGTTATTAACACCATTGCAGTATCATTAACTCAACCTTAACATCACCAAAACTATTGCCACAACCACCATCAATTTCACTATCACTACAATATTACCATTGGAGCTTTACCATTGTTTGAACAAATACCACTACACTAACTTGGCTTCCATTATTACTACCTTGAACACTATGTAGTCAAGCTTAGATTGACTCGGACAGTTTAATCATAACGAGCTATGGGAATCAACTGGTCTTCACTTAGAATTTGGATATGCTTTGATCCTCATAACCTACTCAAAGGGTTTTATTTGATTGTGTTCGAATGCATAAAGTTCACTTCATTTTTCTTTGTGCAAGTCAATTATTCCCTACTCATGTTCGTCATGTGTTGGAATGTGGAGAAGAGAGGAGAGTTGAATCCCATTATAGGGAAATCAATATTCGGCTCAGCTTTTCTTTTTCTTTTTTATCTCAAATGGTTCAAGAGTTGAGTTTCTTTTTCATGTTTTTGTTTTGGTTAAGTGATTTGAGATGCTGCAAGTGGGAAGATTTTGGGGTGTTTATAAGGAGAAGGAGAAGAATATATAGATTCTAGATTAATGTGGTGAATGGTAAGAATTTTCTAAGAGTTAGATACTAATTTTATTGGTTTGTTATTGAGAGTTGAAATGTTTGTGAAGGATACGTGATAGAGGATGGTGAGCAAAAATAGCTGAAAGATTGGTCAAAGTGTCAACCGTTTTCTTATTATATTATACAAATCTATTTTAGGAAGATTATCCTATACCTACGTTTTGATGTAATTAATGAGTGTATTAGGAATGGCATAGGGTTTCAACAAAACAATTAAATGTAATTTCATTTTTTTTAAAATTAGAATATAACTTATGTTTTGATTTATTTATTTATTTGAATATGAGGTTGACCCAGCTCAATGCTTAACCCTTAACCTCTTCATATTTCCAAAAAGTTTTCAATCCAAATTTGACAACATTACTCATAAATCCCTATACAACATCACTACCATTTTACTACATTATCATTACTATTATCTTACCTTTACCATCACCACTAGTGCTACAGTCACTATAATTACTTCATCACAATACACCATTATAGCTATCATCATTGCACATAACTACCACCCTATCATCACTATTGCTATGATTGATACACTAATCCATGCCACTATCATCTCAATGATACTATGCAAGTAGTGAGGAATTAGTAATGTTGGTGATATTATAATGATGGTGATGGTGGTGGATTGCTGAATGGTAATGGGGGTGTGTGATCATATTTATAAGATAATAAAAGAATGGGAAAATTTAATAAAAATAAATGTATAGTAACAACAATAATATTACTATCAAAGTTGATATTTTAACATGGTATTTATGCGTGATGTATCACATATAACTTAGTATACTAAATTGATTAATTTTGAAATTTTTGCGAATAGAATTAAAGGAAAGGAATATAAAAATGTCAAAACAAGAAAAAGGATAAATTATGGATAAAAAATGAAAAGAAGGTTGATTCAATATTAGGATTTGTTTGGGGGGGGGGGGGGGGGGGGGGGGGGGAAGGAATACTAGGATTTAGACTGTAGGCCTTGGGGAAAAAGATATCACATATCACTAAAATAACACATAGGAATGCAATTAGGATAAGTCGTAATAGAGTACCTGACTCGACTAATCCAATAAAAACCTTATAGGGTTTAGGGTTAAGTTTTAGAATATGGAATATGGAATAAAACTCGATATGGTTTAGAGTCGGATTATGAGATTTAGAAAAAAAATCCGATGGAAAAACTTGACCCGATTTTTTTTTTAAATAATAAATTAATATTATAATTTATAATCAATATATTTTATTTTATTAATTTTTATATTTGATTTCCCTCATCTTTCCATTATAAGTAGATTAATAATAAATTAAAGAAATGATATATGAAAATAAGTTGAAATAAAAAAAAATTAATCACTATTTTGGTCGAGATTGGGTTGGGTCTGTGGTGCTTCATTTGTTAATCGGGTTCAGTTTCATTTTCAATAAAGCTATCCCAAACCCGACCCGTTTATATCTCTATGAACACATGTTTTAGTATATAAATTGATACAATTTTATTATAACCTAGAGAAGCTCTATATAAAATAAAATTGCTTACCTTAAAAAACAGGTGACTTATTTTCAGCCTTTGTATAAGTTCATAAATATTTAGGGAGAAAAATACCAAGGAATGGCCCATATCGATACAAACTTTTGAAAAAAGGGGCTCAAATTTATAAAAAATTAAGGGTTTATATCATATATTGCATATATTTTAGGACTTTCGTCAATTTGTTTTTAAGAGAATCCAATGTGGCACTTTTGACGTTAAGAATAAACTGGCAAAGGTCCTAAAATGCATGCAATATGCAGGTATAGATCTTTAAATGCATATTTTATAAATTTAGGTCCATTTTTTTTTTTTATAAAAGTCACAAAAATATGAGTCATTCCTCTAGGACTACATATGAGCCAAATTTTTAAAGGCTTGAACTCTACTTGTTAAAAAAATTATCAAACTCGAGCCAAACTCAACTTTTACCAACCTTGAAAATTATAGGCTCAATCTTATTAATGGATTTGAAGTTCAAGCTTGTCTCATTTATATAAACGAGCCTGAGCTCATTCATTTGAATGAGTTTTAAACGGGTTTGAATTTGAGCTCAAATTCATTTAAATAAACGAGTTTAGACAAGTTTAAGCTCGAGCTCAAGCTCATTAAGATAAACAAGTGAAAAAATGAGCTTAAGTTTAAATTAATACTCAAAATTAATTTAAAATTTTAAAGCTTACTTTTTCAACTTCTTTTTATTAAAATTAATTGAAAATTTTATTATTTTAAACACAAATTCATAAGATAATAATAAATGGTTGTATATATATCAAATCATGCGTTATCAAAGTATAATATATTTCAAAGCCTACTAATCCTTAATATGAAGACGACAAAAAAGAGAGAGAGATTTAAATGGCTCCATCATAGATATCTCCTCTTATGTTATTTTTTTAATATAATATGATTTTTATATAATATATTGATGTACAACTCTATTATTGAGCTTGTTTGCAACTTAACTTGTTAATAATATAAATAAAAACCTATTCATAAGCATCTTTATGAGCTTGTTAGTGAGTTTGTTCATAAATCAGCTTAATAATAATATTAACAAGTCTTTTAACTAGTTTACTTATTAACATTATAAATGAGTTTATTCTTAAACTTACTCACAAATTTACTCTGAAGCTTACTCATAAGCTTGCTATCCTCGATTTTACTTGTGAGGTTAAACAAGAGATTGAGCTTGATTCGTTTACATAAACAAGTATTATTTTAAACTTAAACTTAGCTTATTTACTAATTGAATTTGAGCTAAGCTAAGCTCAAAATGGATCGAACTATTTTTTTGTAGCTCTACTTTTTTCTAGTGTTTTTTCAATATTAATATATAGAGATATGTGCTATATATATTGTTTATGATGGCTTGTTACATAAGTCTAATTATATAATACATTTATAACTAAGTAATTTTATGTCACATAATGGTTCCATAAACTAGGCATGACAATTTATGATGTTGGCGAATTTTAAATTACTAATTTGAATATCTTTTTGAGAGATTATATATGAACTTGGACATTTACTATCTTATATAAAAACAATATAATCATAAATACGTAAATTAAATTATTATTTACAATCTTATTGTATCAATGGTTCTGTTAAAAATAACATTGAATATATTGTTGGAAAAAAATTGAAATTATTATTATATATTTATTTATCTAAGATCTTATAGTCTGATATTATTTAATTTTAATAACCATGGTGTAGTTTAAAGAAATCTTTTTATCCAAAATCAATAAGAAAAATAAATTTAATGAACACTTCTTCCAATGGGGCATGAAGAGCCTCTGTTTCTCTCTCTCTCTCTCTCTCTCTCTGTGATAGCGTCTCCTGCACGTTGAAGTGTAGCTGGTGAGTAATGGAAGAAAACCGTTCTAGAGGCAAGCGTCCTTTCTTAGAAGACGATTCTAATTCATCCAAACCTCCTCCGTAAGCATGCACAAACTCCGCTCTTCTTACTTCTCAATCTCCTTCGCTCGTTGTTTTCTTTTTTAATAATTTTATACTTAGGGCTTAGTCGTGCGATAAGCTGGGTTCTTATGCCTATCGCTTATGAAATACGCAACATGAAACATACTGATTCGAATTAAACTAAACAACATGCTTATTATATTGAAATTGGAGTATCTTCTATGTTTCTTTAAATGTTCTTTTCATTTAGGGTTTAAGCTTTTTGATTTTATAACTTCTTGCTGAACAGTAACGTATGAGTCTTATGGCTGCTTCTCTCTCTCTCTTTTTAAGAATTCGGAATGCCCAACGGCCAATTTGCATAATCCTGTTGTAATCTTGTTTTAGTGTGTTTCTATGTAAAACTGGTATTGTCTTGGGAGCGGAATCCTCAGTCTTTTGTAGAATTATGGGTTTTCATAGCTGTCGTCAATAATTGGTGTCTTTTATAGTTGTATTCGCTCTATCCAAACAACATTTTAACCCATTCATTTGTTCCCTAGTCATTATCGTTGGTCGTGTTGCATTTGAGTTGTACTATTGTATCGTGTGCAACTGTCAGTAGACGCGAGGGAAATATTAATAACAATTATGTAGAACGGTTAGGCACTTTCTGGAATGTGGAAAAAAATCCAGGAATCCTCCAGACAATCGATCCTTCTGAAAGCTCTGTACATCTATTTCTTGTGAACTTGATGTGTGCAAACTATGGTCATTGCTCCTTGATTTTGGAATCGGTATATCATGGGTCTAAGCAAAGCTTTGCGGTTCATGGCTGGTTAGGCAAAAGAGGGTTCGGTTTCCAAAAGGCAAGAAGGTGAAGGCTGGGGATGAAGTGACAACCAAACATTCTGTGGTGGAAGATGAGGGTCCAGTTGATTTGACAGAACCCCACCTTGCTGCAAAAGAGAGAGCTAAGCGACGTAGTCAGTTCACTTCTCAACTATTCATTGATGATGATAAAGGCACTGCTGAAGTGACTTATCAGGTCTGGTTTATCAGTGCTAAACGATTCTAGCCTTTTATTTTTTGAATGGCTTGGTGAATGCACCTGCTTCTTCTCTTATTAGGTGACCATAAGCATGCTTATGGGTTGAATCAAGGGCTTTGCAAAATGGATCACTGCAATCCTCAATGACTTTGATTTTGAGAATGAGCCATCATATTATTAACTTTTATGTTTTTGCAGTTAAAACTCTTGGCATAGGATGAATTAAACCCCTTGATATCTGTAAGTTATTGAACAGAGTTTATCTTGGTGGGAAGAAGTCAGAGAAAATTAACCTCAATTCTGGATGTGTATATTTGTCACTATTAAGTACCTTTCCCAATTGGAAAAATTAAGAATGACATGCCACTATCTTTCAGGAAGTGCATGATATAGCCTTGCTCAATGGGCAGTCAACTAGAGCTTAAGTTAGGTTCTTTTTTTTGTATTTCTTTTTCTTTTTTCCCTCCCAATTTTAATATTAACTTTTTATTAGTCTTCTCATACTTGCCTTCATTGGAAAAGAAAAGTTAATTGCCTTCATATTTGACATTGGTCTTAATTATATTGTCACAATATCCGTCCCTTTTTAATTCACTACACCTCAGGAGCATTAGGCTCAGATTTGTGTTAGTGGGTTTATTTTCATCAAAAGAAAAATATCGTCATAGTATTGCAACAGAATTAATTTTGACTATGATGTGAATTCCTGATATGGATAATGGCTTATACAATCTTTTGTTTTCTTTTGTTGGATCTTAGGGTCTTAATAACTGAGGTCAAGAAGTGTACAAGTATATGCTGATTATCCAAATGCTTATTGCATGTTAAAGGGCATGGGCTAGTTCATGTCCCAATTTTGGAACTGTCCTTTTATGGTAATCCTGTCTCAAGATTTAATATTTGCTTAAGGAAAAACGTCCAGTGGTACACTGCACATTTCTTGTCCTTGACATCTCTCTGATAATTGATATATAAATATAATTTTGTGCCTCTTTCAACAAGTTTAAGCTATTAGATTTGTTGATCATGATGATGGTCCCAGAGCAAACCCACCCTTACCCCTCCACACCCCCAAAAGAAAATGAAGTAAATAAACAAATAAACATGGTTTTGGAGGTGGAAGTTTTCAGTTTGTGGCGTTGCATTGTCCCTATCGGATTTTGTTTCATTTGACAAGTCTTATGGCATACATATGAATGTAGTGTTGAAATATAAAAGGTGTGATCACACCTTTGTTGCTTGAAAATGCTGCTTTACTATGTGTTAATGTCTAGAGGCTCCTTATATAACCAAAGAATTGTTGGGTATTGCGAATGGTGGAATACAGTTCAGATTTGTCTTTGTAAGATAAGGTGTCTTTTTTTTCTTGGGTTATTTGCTCTGGTAATGCTAGTATTCTTTTTTGGTGATATGCACTGTAATTCTCACTAGACTAATATCAGTGTGTTATTTCTCAACCAGTTTACAAGTTTAATAATCAAGAAAATTGATGATGTACCTTTCTTTTGCATTCTCTTTTCCAGGAAGATGAAAATTTTGTCGAAGATGGGATCCAAATAGATCCTTTCAATTTAGATAAAGAGAGAGAAGAAGGTTATTTTGATGCAGCTGGAAATTTTGTTGAGTATGTCAATGAAAATGAAATCAAGGTAACATCTTTCATGGGTAGTCTTTCTAATACATACATACATATATATATATATATATATTTTAGGGCACTTTTGGCGGAGCATTCCTTTGTGCTAATATGGAAATCTGCAGGATGCCTGGCTTGATAGCATTGAGGTTGATACAACATTGGCTTCCAGAATCCCTGTATCAACAAATGGTGAAGATGATAACCGGGAACTGTCATCTGATGAATTTGGGAGGATAAAAAGGCGGATTGCTGATGCACTAGAGCCTGGGGAAAATGTAAGCACATTCAGCCTGTTTTTGTCCTTCAGGACACATGCAGTTTTCACTTGCTTACGAGAACCACTTTAAGAAGTCGTTTAGAGTAGTATATGGGAAGGGAATATGTTTTTACAACTATATCATATCCAGTGGTTGGAATATGGCCAGTGGTGTATATGAGAATTGGATAATTTGGTGATGTAGCTGTGGTATGAAAACTTCCCATATTATTGGCAACTATAATTATTTCTCCTTATATAAAAGGGGGAAATTTTGGACAATGCCTTTTAACGCAGTAATTTAGAGATTACTGAACTGGATGACACTTCTTTGTGCATATGTTTGTTGACTATGATTTTTGGGGGAAAAGAAAAAAGAAAAAGAAGGTATGTGGAAATGGTCTCTTCTAATTTGTTCTCTTCTTTTAGGTTTTACAAGCTCTAAAACGGTTGAAAGGAAATTCAAGTAACAGGAAGGAAAAAATGTCAGCGGAAACAAAGCATATTTTTGACCAACTAACAGAAGATGCTATGTTGTTGATGGAGAATGGTGAATATGGTAAGTCATAATATTTGGTTTAGGAAGTTGTAATTTCTATGTTCTCAAATAATGAGCATGAAATTTTATATGTTATCACATTGTTGAAATTGTTATCATGGAAGATCAGTAATATTTTTCTGTGGTCCTATATGAACCGAAGGTGCTTATGGGAAGAACTTCATCACTATCTTCTTTGTTTGATTCCAGATGTGTATCATGAGAGGCAGGAGGTATTCCAGCGGGAGGCAGGTCTGTTGAACTGCTCCTTCAAATCCTAATTGTATTCTTCCTTTGTTTTTAATACTTGGTTGGCATTGTTGCCAAAATTTGTATCAGGAGATCCTGTTTTATAACTTCATGCTCTACAAATTTTGATGGAAATTTTCAGGATTAGTGAATTTATCCACAAAGGAAAAGTTGAAATTACTGTAAACAAGGTTCCATGTGCATTGCTCTGTCGATTTATGGAAATTCCGAGGAAAAATACTATCTTTGGTGACCAAATTCATTAGAGAACATATTCCTTTATAGTTCCTAGGTTAGAGTGTCTAGAAATATTTGCTACATACTCATGCTTCATATTGATGGAATTTCCACTCTATCTTTCAGAAGGATATGAAAGATTAGCCTTTGCACGAGGTGGTGGAACTGCTGCAACTGCGCAAAAAGCTGAGTTAGGTGAAGGATCAGATGCTGGAGTTGCCTCTTCAATATTTCACGACACAGCTGTGGGCCCTTCAGTTCTTGATGAATCCAGGGCACGTACATCCAATGGGGATGAGGAGGAATATGACATGTTTGCTGAAGATGATGGACATACTGCTTCAAATCCAGCAACTGAAGGAGCTAATTCAGATTCACATGTAAATGGCACAGCTGCACCATCATCAGGTACATATACACAAACTGGGTTGAGCTCTCTCTTTGCAGTTGTTGTCACAGCGATTTAGAAGATTATAATTTGTTAAATAAGCTTGTTAGGTGTGGTGCAATTGCTTTATATCAGTGTTCAAATCTTGAACTTGTGTGATGATTTTTGGGCTTGCAGCTGGAGATTCACAGAGTGATTATGTATATGACGAGAATTCTGGGTACTATATCTGGTCCTTTTCCAATTTTTTGTGTCATATACTGCCCCTATCTCTGTAACACTGTCAGTTCCCCATGAGCACAAGCATGAGATTTGTCTTGGATGTACATGCTTACATGCATGATCTATTGTTTGCAGAAGTAACTATGCTTATTTTAACATTGAGTTAAAAAGGTTGGTTAGAGAAGCAGCTTTAGCTAGATTTGTGTCTGGATAGATAGGGCTTAGATTTAGCATTTTTGTATCAGATACAGTCACTCTTGAATGCAGCTTGTTGTGTTGATAATCTTGATAACAGTATTCTTTCATGCTTTAGATTTTTTTCTGGTCATAGGCTTTCAATTAACTACTAAAAACAGTGTATTATTTTAAGTATCATAATGCTTTTTTCCTTCTCCCACAACAAATCCACACATCCCACCCCACCATCCCCCCACCAGGCACTTTATTGCATGTAGGGATTCACAGAGCATGCCTGGAGGTTGTTGTCATTTACAATCTCAGAATGTCAGTCATCTAAAAGTCCATTCTTCTTTCCTCTTCATCTAGTGACATATCATAGTTCATCTTTTGATTTTACGTACGTATATCTGGACTTTCAAGGTGTAACATCTGACCAAAGTCTCTCTCAGCATGTGTCAATTCAATTTGAGATGAAATACTAATCATGATTCCCATGGCAAGTCTGAGTGGAATTAGCATCATTGGGCTTCATCTGTTAGCTGACAGGGTTGCTGCTTATGTAGTAATCGAAGTCTAGGAACTTTTTTTGCATTGTCAGAAACATGAATTTTCATTGCAAAGTTACCAAAGGTTACAAATCCAAGAACTGACTATCTTAACTCAAAAAAAATTTGAGAACAATCCAATGATTCATGAAAATCTGCCTTGTATACCATGTAATCTTAGTGTATCACACTAATTTGGTTCATCTTGTCACTTCTGTGTCTGTTTCATTTCTGTAAGATTCTCTTTTATGTTCTTTTAGGTACTACTACAGCAGCAGCCTGGGGTATTATTATGACCCATCTACTGGATTCTACTGCTCTGCTGCTTCTGGGCAATGGTAATCGTGCTGATGGAATTATTTCTCTGTAAATTGCTGATAATAATTTTGGGCTATGACTTCTTGTTCTTGCCTAATAAGAAAAAAAGAAAATAAACATGTTGAGAGATTGATGGAGATAGATATAAGAGTGCTTACCATGCTTTGCTAGATATTACTAGCTGGGGTAGGGGGTTGGAGGATAGACCAACGCTGCCAATTGCAATTGCTATTAATAATTTACAAACATACTAATGCAACCTTCCTTTGTCAGGAGTATTGAGAACTTTTTTTGTAAAAGCACCATAATTAAGTTTCTGCATAACTTTGTCAAGAAAAATAGTTTGAATTGTTGCAGAATCCAGACATGATGGCTCACTGGGACTGAAAATTTACACGGATTAGTGTTTTGGTTCTAATAAGGAAGATTTGAAAGAAGCCATTAGTGTATGTCCTTTTTGTAGACATATGAGTTAGAATTTGCAGAGAAACTCAAACAACCTGCTTGGTTAAGATTACATTCCTTATGTGAATGGAGAAGGTTAACATGGTGTCTGGTGGATTAGACAGTATAGTTTTAGGTTTCTGTGGATTTTGTCACGTTGAAGATAGTGATTTCTATTATTGCAACCAGGGTATTAGGGAACAGAAGAAGATGCTTTCTGCATGATTGATATTGTAGAGGTCTAACCATATAGATATTATCATGTAGGATACTTATGTTGCAAATTTTTATTTTTATAAATCTCCTTAAGTACTTGGATTAGGGGATTGACTTTAGGTGGTATTTTACAGGTATTCATTTAATGAGGAGACTGGCACATATGAAGAGATACGTACAGATGCAACCAGTGCAAACTGATTTTTACAGTTCTATGGAGCCGTTTTATTTAGTTTAGATTAATAATTTAAGAAGATTCGAGCTAGAAGTGGGATGGTGATTTTAATGTAACCTGCATTACCAGGTCTTGTAAAAAAATAGAATTTGTTGTCGAGGGATCTTGTGCTCTTGTACTATATACTGCATTCCATTGGAAAGCTCGTCAAGAATCGAGGCTCTCAATTGTTACTGGCAAACATCCTAAAAAATTTTGAATTTTGTTCGGGCTACTGTCTCCAAGTGGTGCAACAAGAGTTAAATACTACCTTCGTCCAAGTAATTAGCAAGCAGTCCTTGTCATCTGTTTTCTTTTTCTTGTTTCTTTTTTTTTTTTATTTTTTTATAATATGTTCGTGGAGAGGTGGCCTTGTCGTTATAACAAAGATGGCAGCAGGGTTGTTCAAGACGCCATTTTAAAGATGGCAAGTAGTTACTCTATAATCATCATCCTTGTTCGCATCAAAGGTCTATGTAAATGCTTTTAAATCTAGACAATCAACTAAGAATCATTTCCCCATTCTCCATTGATATACTCCGTAATGATTAATTACTATCACCGGGCATAGGCTGTGATCTTCACCTTCCATAATTAGCTGTTATTAAGAACTACTAGTAAATGTAATTTTTGTGATATTATTATGATAATATTGATCGAGTTTTAAGATTTTCTTCGTAGTAAATGGGGAAAAAAGGTTGAAAAATGCTTTTCACAGAGCAAAGACACCCTCGGTTTCATTATGGGTAGGGTGCTATTGTGTGCTGACAAGACATGACGCAGGCTCGAATAGCATCAAGTGATTAAAAATGTTGTTTACAAAGTTTTAACTGAAAAAATGTTAGGAAATATAAGGAAAACAATAAATATTTTTTGTTATTCGTTTTAACCCCGGAACAAGACAGGACGCGGAGATCCTTTTGCGATATATGGGTTTTTCCTGGTTTTTTTTTTTAATTAAATTGAATTCTTCTTCGTTTGTGACCTCTCCATGTTCACTCTGATTCTTCATTCGATGGATCTCAATATGTTTTTTCCTCTAGTATAAAATCCTTCTTGTTTAGTTTCTTTTTCAATCTTGAGACTTTTTCCCCGATGTTCTACATTCATGAGGGAACAGAGGATACAGTTTTACGAGCTTGTAAAGTATGCAATTTCAGTACAATAGTAAAAATCTTGCCCACAGCCAGCGCTACGGACTAGTAGATATTGGCTACTCATTATGGTCCAAAGTAAAAATGAGCTGACCTTACACTTACAGGTCTAATGGTGTATAAGTGCACAATAATAGGCACCGGCTAATCATTTGCAATCACGAGGAAAATTCCAACGTTTAAAATCAAAAGAACAAAAAGGGAAAATAAGATATGTGGAGTCAAGAAATGCAGTTTAGCTGGTACTATTTTTTACTTTGATGCAATCCGCATGTATTTTTGAATTATGTTACAATGAGACATTGGCGATGAAAATGGCATTCAACCATCTTTCTTTCTTTCTTCCTAGTGAAAGATCGATGTTCATGCTTTTATGGCTATAGAAGCCACCGCTATGTCCCTGAAAGCGTTAAGACTCCAGACTCCACCCTTACGTGATCTCATGCACCTGCACTGATTTTACGGAGAGCCACTTTCCGAATGATAGATAGTTCCTGACAAACTTGTTGCATAGTTGGTCTAAGTTGTGGATTCTCATCTAAGCATGCCACAGCCAGTCTTATGATCGTTGCAATTTCCTCGGATGAGTCTACATCGGGGGAGCCAAGACGGTCGTCTAACATGTCATTAAAGGCCATAGATTCTGCATGAATTGGCAGCAAGGGCAATGAAGACAACAGCGACTGCAATGGTGTTGATGATGATGAAGAAGGGAATGAGCTCATCCTCATGGTCTCACTAGGATGGTGTCCCATGATTGTCTCGAGTGATAGCACTCCAAAGCTATACACGTCGCATTTTTCTGTGATTATAATTGTGTAGGCAAGTTCTACAAACAGAGAAAAAATATATTGATAAGTGAACCAGAATAGGGTATAAAATGTGATTGTCGTATCATTATGTTTTCCATATTTTCATTTTTTTTAGAATATTCTTTTATTTTTAATGGCGAAGTTAGCCTTTCACAACTGAAAAAAACAATAACATAGACTATTAGCAGGGTGAGAAAACACAAAACCTCAAGTTATGTGACTCGAGAAAAAGGAAAACAAAACTATGCAGGTTGGTGAAATGGAAAGGCATCAAATCGGGTATGTTTATTTGTCATTAGACCTTAATTGATTTACTTCCTGCTACCACAACTCTTAGGTACATCTAAATATCAAGTGTGTAGAGTTAGCATGTGTATGAAAAGATGAAGTAACGCACATGATTATGATTTGAGATCTTTTTTTGCAGTTATGTTGATGTAATAACGCAAATTACCTGGAGCAATGTATCCATATGTTCCCGCTGTTCCTGTCCAGTTGGATGAATCAATCTTCAGGAGCCTCGCTGTGCCAAAATCCGAAACATGAGCTTCATAATCTGAATCCAGCAAAATGTTGTTGCTAGTTATGTCTCTATGAACAATAGGAGGTGAGCAATCATGATGCATATAGTAGAGAGCATTAGCAACACCCTTGATCACATTTATCCTCTTATTCCAATCCAACTCTCTTGCTTGCTCACTATTCTTCAGGATCTTAGCCAAGCTTCCCCTCTCCAGGAACTCATACACTAGCATTGGCCCTTGAACTTGTGAGCAGAATCCATAAAGCTTCACAATGTTTCTATGCCGGATTTTGGTCAATGCAGTTATCTCATTATGGAAAAGTTTGTGATCTTCTGGATTAGAAGGATGGAAAGAGTGAATCTTCTTAACAGCCACAACCTGTCCGGTTGATAACTCTGCTTTATACACAGTTCCGCTCCCTCCTACTCCAATGCAGTGTTTGGAGTCAAAACCATCAGTTGCTTCCTTAATGTCATCATAAACTAGCTTGCCATCGTAGCTCCAGATGGAAAACAGGTTTCCATGATGAGAATCTTCTTGGTGTTTGTCGCTAGTTCTCCTGCCTCTGTGCAAGGAATAGAGGACACCAGCTATGATGCTAAAAATAATCAGAACTCCAACAATGGGACTGATGATCAAAATGAAGTATCGATGTTTACCCTTTCCATTTCCCATAAGATTAGGACATGTAGCCAAACCGGCATTTTTCCCACATAGTCCTCTATTTCCTTCCAATGCTTTAATTGGTGCTTCTAGGAATGCCTTGCTATTAGGGAGGGGACCCGTCAGTTCATTGTAAGATAAGATAATCAATCTCAAACTGTACATATTTTCAAATGAAGATGGGACGACTCCACTGAGTTCGTTATGTGACATGTCTAACGTTTCTAGCTTTACCAAGTTCCCAAGCTGCCGTGGAATTTCTCCTGTAAACATGTTATGGCTAAGATCCAAACCAATTTGAAGTGAGACCAGTCTTCCAAATTCCCGAGGAATATTACCTCCAAGGTGGTTGTTGCTCAAATTCAAGTAAAACATCTTTGAGCAGTCCCCAAGTTGTTTAGGTATTGAACCGCCAAGGTTATTTTTTGCCAGATCAAGATAGGCCAAATCGGTGAGCATTCCCAATTCAAGAGGAATCTCACCAGATAGATTGATACTACTCAAGGTTAGATTGAATAGGAAGTTAAGCTTCCCGAGCTCATTCGGAATTTTTCCAACAAGATTATTAGAGGAAAGGTCAAGCACATGCAAAAGAGACGACTCTACAAGTTCAGGCGGTATTCTTCCAGTGATATGATTATTAGAGATTTTCAAGCTGGTTAACAGCCGGCACTTTCCCCAATTCGGAGAAACCTCGCCGTAAAAACTATTGTAGCTTAGGTCGACATAGTCAAGTTTCGGATATATACCGAAGTACTCCGATATGTTCCCTACAAGGTTGTTCCTATCAAGACGGAGTCGAGTCAAACTTGCACAGTTTTTCAACCCTCTTGGGACAGTACCTATAAACTGGTTGTTACTAGCACAGAAATCCTCAAGGATGCCACCATGGCATATGTTTTCGGGTAGAAAACCCGAGATGCTGTTGTTTGATAAGAAAAACAAAATTAGATTGTCGAGGTTATTAATCTCTCTGGGCAATGGACCTGATAACTGGTTTCCATATAATGAAAGTACCTTTAGGCCTGTCAAATTGCCTATAGATCCAGGAATTGAACCTGTGAGATTGTTCAAATTCACACGAAGCTCCTTCAGAGATTTCAGCTTGCCAAGTTCTGGGGGGAGTTTTCCAGTTAACTGATTGTTCCCAAGGTCAAGCAATGAAAGATTGGTCAGCTGTCCTAGAGTGGAAGGAATAGGCCCCGATAGAAAGTTATTTATGAAGCTTAAGACATTGAGTTTGGACATGTTACCAATTTCAGGAGGAATGTTTCCAGTGAACTGATTATAACCCAAGTTCAGAAGGGTCAAGTTAGTGAGGGTAATTAGATCTAAAGGGATGTTTCCAAAAAGTTTGTTGTCATGAAGATCAAAATAAACTAAGCTAGGTAAGGATGAGAAGTTGAAGTGATCAAGTGTACCTTTTAAACCAATGTTTGTGAGGTTTAGGCCTATGATACTGCCTCCAATATTGCACCTTATACCTTCCCAAGTGCAGGGAGTGGTATTGTTACTGGAAGGAGCAGGAAGTGTCCATGAAGACAGTGGGTATGGTGATTGATCCTGGAGGCTTGCTTTCCATCTGAAAAGTGCTTCCACTTCTTGCCTTTGTTCTTGCATGGAAAGGGCTGAAATGGTAACTTTATCAGCGTTTGAAGATAATAGAGTGCATAGGAAAAGAAAATAAGAGAATAAACTGTGAGACATTGTTTCTGTAATTCTATAGGGTAGACTATGTCCTTTCTGATGCATTCTATAGTCTCGGCAGCTCGTAGTATATATATTAAGAAAGTTTGAGGCTGGAGGATGACAATTCGTTTCCTTTGACTAATGTAGAATCTTTGAATAATAGTCACAAATAGTAAATTTATATTAAAATCCTGTTTATTTGTCTCATAATTGCGTTTCTTATCACACGCATAGTGTTATTTTCATATTTTTATCTTTATAGTTATATATTTATTGATGTTTATATTATCATATCATACCGAAAATGGTTAACCTTAATTAGGTCAAGATTTGGCTGTTAGTATATCTCAAATTTTCTTTTTCTCAGTCAATGGTAGGTGAGTTGCCCAAACATTCCCTGCTTCAAACAATTAATCTTTTTTTTTTTCCTTTTCTGAAATTTCTAGAGAGAAACATTGAAGAATTTTATACTTGTTAGCGAGGGCTACATCTCTTTAATTGTGTAAGCTCAGTTTCAAAGAAGCTTCCATCTAGTCCAGTCCTTTTCACTGTTATCCAGTGTCTAGAAGAAAATCTGAGTCAAGAGTTCCTACCTAGTTGGGGGAAAAAATATAGGAGGAAAAGTTCCTACAATGTTCATGTTCAACATTGTCATTTAGTTATGGGAAACAAGGATAAAAATTCAAATGTATTTTTGCCTCTGTTTCTTGTTAATCGTAATCTTTGAACCCTTCATCTAATAGAACAAACTTCCATTATCATATACTACTTTTTTCTTTTTCTAAAGGATAAATGTTTGTTGTTTTTTTAGTTTTATTCCTTTTTTACAACCAAATGTAGCTCATTTAAAATTTTAAAGATATAAATATCATATTTGGCTTGATATCAATAAGAGCAATCATACATGGAACATGTAATCATAAAAGAGGTTGTTGGCACTTTTACAATACCATCGATGGGATTACTCTGTCTATTATCTAAACATTAAAATGAATATAGAAATTAATACAATGAAGATTTTAACGATTAGATGATGACTGAACGGTTTAGATGATGTAATAGGAAAGTTCGGCCTTTTCTTCCAATCTTGGCTTGATTGAAATCATCACAAGCTATGGCGCCCAATTTCAAAGATTAAAAGTAAATGGACTATGCCGAGGCATGCGGAGTGGAACCGAAGATATCACAAGCCAGGAAGAGGTCCAGGACATTCATGAAATACCAAGACTCGAGCACACACTCAGTTGAATTTTTAGACGATGAAGAAGTGGCATCCCAGAAAATGGGTGGTCAGTGGTCTGAATCTAGAAGTCTCCATACAGTTGCAGTCAGCAATTTCAGGCTGAGCCGCAGTCAATTGTGCTAAGTGTCGCTTGGGATCATTCACTGGAAAGAGACCTCTTGTCTGGCAGACTTTGAAAGATGCACTTGCAAGCATCGTTTACAGGCTTATGTTATGACTATGATGTTACTGTTTTTAGCATTACTGCCGTGCTCGAAATGCAAAAGCAACTTCCAAGTTCAACGGTGCGCCAACTCTTTTTTGAGAATGGGGCCTATGCTATGCGGATTTTGCATCTTAACCTTTCATTTCTAAATGAAAATTAAAATTAAAATGATTATTTCATGCTCTTGATGGATATATATATATACACTTATATTGTTTTTCTAGAGAAAAAAAATCCACAAAATAAATTTAAAATCACGATTTCAACTCTTATTTTTAATATATGCTTGAAATCGAATGTCTCTAAGACACAATTATTTATTTTTTAAATCTTCTTGCTCACCTCCTTTGACCTTAAACAATAGATTTATCAACAAATAACTGGGAGAATATAATAATAATCTTATCTTTTTCTTGCTTTTGCTTGGTGTATTAGGCCTTTTTTATTTTATTCTATGAAAAAAAAAATTCCATGGAATCAAATCTACTACTATTTTTAATGAGAGCTTCATTAAAATTTTAATATATAGATAAAAAAATTAGTGGCATGCTAGTAATGAATCAAATTCTAATAAACAAAAGCTTCACAATCTAAATAAAAGGTTCATAAATGATAATGTGACAAGGCTTAAAGAGCTAAATTCATGACCTTTGGGATGATTATGAAATATTTGATATAATAGGTTTGAAGTAGGGTTTGTTAGATTGGTTGGTCCAATCTAACCTTTTTTTTTTTAATAAGATTTCTATATTAAAGGCATTTAATGGGCTTAAATTCATAAAATGCCCATATGATGGCCTATTACTATCACAATTCGATGGATAAGATTCATAACTGAACCTATAAATACTCTAGGCATCCTCATTCAAATGAGGACTTCGTGGGGAAAAGGTCATTACTCTACTGTTTCAAAAGATCAAATTGAGAATTTAATGAAGAACATTTGTCTATCACAAAGTGCTTGAGCCTAATTGAGACTACCTCTATTGGCATGAGCTAAGAATCTTCCTGGTGATCTCTAGAATTATAGAGTTAAAGATTTAGATCAGCTAATATAGTAATATAGTTGTATTTTTTTTTTAATTTATGTACACTTATAAATTCTATTAAAAGAGATTTGTATTTTTAGAATAATAATAAAAAAAAAATTATCAACCTCCTCCTCCTCTTCATCCTATTTATTCTTGATCATTCTTCTATGTGTAATTATATATTATTTCTTTAGGTTAACGTGTAATACAAGGATTATGCAATACACAGGTTACCACATTGCAACTGACCCCCACCTATAGGTGGTAACACGGACGAAAACATAGGGTAAGGATATAGATAGACTTGGATTAGTAGTGCTTGGTAATGTATGGAAGTTTGAGTGTGAAGTTGAGATTCATTTCTAATTTTATTGGTAAAACTCAATTGTATTTGAAAAAGCATATATGTTTATTTTGTATAATAAATATTTGGTGGAAAATAATGAGGCTTTATTTTATGTTATTTATTTATTTTAAGAAACAGGAACCATTGCAAGCTTAATGGTTAAAAGTTTCCAGCAAGTCTAATGGCCATAATGGGGACATTAATATCAGTAAATAAATTGTTAATGGGGAGAATGGATTCACTGAATATCATATTGTAGTAATAATCAACGTACTTCGATACCTTTCAGTCTACTAGAAAAGAGATATTAAATACACAAAGATTTAACTTGGAGAAGATTGAAAAAAGAAGAAGCTAAAGTTGGTTTTTGAAATCTAAAAATTAAATGTTACAAAGGCTCCCTTATGTCCTTAGATGCATTTACTTTACATCTATCTCTCTACATTTTATAAAAAGATAAACTTGAAAAAAAAAAAATATTTCTTGGCTATTGAATGATTTAGTCAAAACCAAAACCATCAATAGAATCAATTTTGATTTAGTAGTGGTAGCAACAACCAACCAATGATCCTAAGACGGTAATTATTGTTGACATATGTTATCTCAAACTAAATTTATCCAAATGATTTTAAATTAAGTTATTATTGATTATTTAGATAAATAGAAAGAATGATAACATCAACTCCTGACTTGAGTTATAAAAACACATTCACTAATATTGCATTTCATATTTCTAAATTTCCTGAAATAAATGTTTTATAATTAATTATCTATTTTGTCTTCCTAGACTTTAAGGTTGCTCACTTAAATCTAATTAAAGTGTTCTAACTTTGGATTCTGAGAGTTCAAAAAAAAAAAGAAGGTAAAATTGTTCTAACCTGTACTAAGAAATGAAAGAGATTACACCTTTTTTTTAATCGGGAATGATTTACCCATTTTAATTCTTACATAGCATAGAATACTTAATAATTTAGTTGGAGTGTAGTTTTTATGTGGTAATAATTATTTTTTATGAGTAGTATGATCTAATTGTAATTGTAATTGCAAATACTAGAAAATGTATCTACATTTTAATATACAGCAAAGATCTCCAGGATTAGATTTTGTTGAGTAAAGTCTATCGATGTCTATGTCAAGATAAATATTTACTATCTCAGGTTTCCTATTTTGAGTATGTTCCTATTAATAATAATCAAATACCTAAATAATGAATTATTTTTCATTATAATGGGTGTTTATGTATGATTGGTAAAAACACTCTTGACAGGGTAATTCAAGACAAGAAATATGTATCTCTTATATTAAAAATGAGTATAGTCAAATACTTAGATAATGAATTATTTTTTATTATAATAAATATTTGTGTATGATCGGTAAAAACACTCTTGATATAGGATAATTTGATACTAGAAATATGCATGTCCTATATTAAAAATGTGCATTTAGTCTTTAGAATTAAATCTTGCTTATGGCAAGTGACGATCCAAAACAAATCCATTGCAATCGAAACTCCATAAATCTACCATTAGCCATGCAAATGAAGACAAGGCAACAATCGGCAATTAAAAACCCATCATTAAAAAGGTCATTAACATGTAATTAACTACGTGCAAATCCAGTCCGCTAAGGTAAAAAGCAGCCCTTCCAATCCATTACAATAGGCCCATGCATGTCTCATGCTGGAATAAGTATCTACCTCACAAAATTAAAAAATAAAAAATTTAAAAATTAAAAGAAAAAAAAAATACAAGCCGACAATGAGAAAAAGAGAAGACGAGATCCCACGGACTCGAGTAGGACAAGGGAAGAGGACAAAGCGGCAAGAAAATTCTCCGGACGATTTCCACAACACACTGGAGACGTGACGGGACCGACTCCGGAGGGCGGAACGAAGGCATCCAGACAATAGAACACGAACAGAGTCGATCACGAAATTGCTAATTTGGAAAACCTAGACTCGGTGGCTAATAACCCTAACGTAAAGGGGCGAATGCTATAACTAGTATAAACTCACATTCTAATAAAAGATAACTTAATTGAATTGTTTATTACATGTCTCACCTATTTCTAGATACAAAATAAGATCTTGATAATCTAGCAAATACCTTAATAAAAAGGAAACATGATAAAATCCATATGATCTAGGAAACAAGAGAATTCACTTTAATTGTTATCCTAACAAACTATTAAAAGATATCATAAAATAAATAACATAAAAAGAAAACTAATTAAAAATAACTAAAGTTGGAAACCTTATGGAATCCACATAAGAAGTCGATTGTTGAACCCTGGTTACTAAACCCCAATCGACCTAGGTCGATTGACCATACCTTGATCAATTGCCCAATCGACCTCACCATCTAATTTCTTCAAGTCAACCTATTAGTTGGTCTTTTATTGGATGTCCTTGCTTGTGTCGATCTGTAAACTTCCACACATGCATTTATAAGCTCTTTCACATATCACATAAGTGTGTGAATCAACTGAGGTTGCTTATTCTTCCTCCTTGATCTCTCTCTACTTTATCGCACTTGAAGTGTTATCTCAAGTTGTATCACTCCTCCCCCATCACGTGAAGTGTATGACTCATGTCGTATGCACATGTTACGCATCTAATGAATATCCATGGTCATTTTAGCATATGTGTATCTTGTTGAGGGTCAATTTAATTGCAAAAAAAATCATTTTTCTTATGCTAATGACTCATACCTTGGATTGATTACATCTACATTCCTTATTTTCTTGCATTTTATACATAGAAATCCACAACAACAGTATTTTCCTTTCTCATTCATTTTACTATGTGCCTCATTTTGTGTGTAACATCAAGTCTTGATCTTGCTCCCATAAGTTTATACATGAGAGTACAAGTTTCAAAATAGGTAATATATCTTGCGGGAGCAAGTACTAAAAAATTATACCATGAACCTATTATACAACCTTTAATATTCATTCAAATGCTACATAATTAAGTAGGATAAGATAGGAAATGGGATCTAAAAGCATTACCCACTCACCCCAACCGAGAACTACTTAAATATCTTAAAATAAAAATCTTAATAGATTAGTGAAATTATAGAAATACTCAGTTTTTACAACCAATTTAATCCTAATTAATCGTAATTCTATGTTTAGTTCCAAATACATTTAATCCTCAAATTATTATCATGATTACACTTATAATCGTAATTGGTCAATAAGCATTTTATGTTAGAATATCGATATTAAGTCATGCAAATATCACCAATATCAATAAATAGGTCAAATTACAATTAGGCCATAATACAACTAACTACAATTTATTTATACAATAGCTAGTATACAAACTCAAATAATTTCACAAAAATTCCTATAAACTAGAAAAATATATGTTGCAATTTTGCAAATCTCTATTATGAGTTTAGTTTCACAGCTTATATTAGCTAAATATGTTGTTAGCCCTTAAATCACCATTAATTACATAAATAATTAAAATTACATGCATAATTATGAACAAAATTCATTGGCATCATATTTAAGTTCCTACAATCATCATAGGTTAGATTCAACCAACAAGTCTCATAAGAACTATTTATTTCATTAAATTCTTAAAATTAGCATATTTAGAGATAAAGTTATAATAATTATCAAACATATTTTTATTTGTAAAATTGAATATTCATAGCTTACAATAAAAATCTAAAGTTAAAAGAATATGATTTGAATTTTCAAAAATGTCTTTTAATTCCCGTGTGATTACTGTACTTTATGATGAAACTCCAAAAGTTTTTTATCAAAATTAAAATACAAATTTTTTACAATAACCAAGAGGTAAAATAATGACCACTTTAATTTTTATTTTTTTTTAGGGCCAATGATTGAAGTTGGTTAAGTATTTCTAGAAATTGGATAAGCTATTGGTAGAAATTTGCAACAACCATAACAATAGCCACCGATAGTGCTCTAGCTGCAAAAGTATGTCAAAAAGCCTCATTTTGAGGTAAGAGTATTGAACTTCAAGTGCCCATACTTTCTAGTCTTGGATTGATATTTATTTCAAAATTTCCTTAATTCGCATAGCAAGAGAAAAGAGATTTTTATAAATCTTCATAAATTATTTCTCCCAATTTGATATTGTTTTTTAGTGAAATATGGAGTGTTTCAAATATTAAAGGGTTAGTTCAAATCAATTTTGGCAAGTAGGAGCTTAAGTGTTGTGCATGCAAGCTTGAAGTTTCCAAATTCATTCATGTTTCACACCTCAATGGCTATGTGTCTAAATGCATGCAAAGGGAATATATTCTTCTCATTTTTTATGACATTGTCCAAGAGAATTCAAAAGCTATAGTTGTACTTTTTTTCATATTAAATAGATAAATGTAACAATTTTAGGGGTAATTTTTACATATGTTTAATAATTACCAAATAATGTGTGTATATACACTATTGATCATGTGTATTATTGTGCTTTTATATTTTTTAAGTATATTTTTATTCCATACTAGTGGTTGCATAGGCCATATAGTTTCTATCAGTGTCTCGTTGTATCTTGAAGCTCGAATTTTGAGTTTTAGGTTTGCTGGTAGCTATGTCTTGATGGGCCTAAATCCCATTGAAATGACCACTTTGCCTTAACCTAAGGCACTCGGTTTGATCTATGCCTCTCTAAGAAGGATAGCAAGCTGAAGAAGTCACATCTTGACAAGAGCCTTGATAGACAATGAGTAGTCTTAGTACTCGAGAATCCCACCAAACATTAAATGCAATTGCGAGTGCTTGATGCCTATGAGCTCAAGGACATAGGCAAAGGTCAATCAACTACCCATTCCCTCTAAGCCTATATAAGCTAAAAGACACCACCAAGACAAAGAACAATATATTAAAAATACAACTCTCTCTCTCTCTCTCTCTTTAAATGTTATCGTTGTGATCTCTTCACACTTCTATACCTTGCTGACTTAAGTATTAGAGTGGCAACACCAAAATTCTCTCACACACCATTGGATAGCTTACATAATGTTGGAAACAATTAGCTTTAATAATCTCTCATCTTAAGGATGTATTTCTTATAAGAAGCTTTAATAAAAATTGAATTTTTATGTCTTTTTCTAGAGATAATTAATGGATATGAACAATCTCTCAAGGATGTTACGCACTAAGAGAAATCGAACTATTGTTTAATCTAGATGATATGACACATGAAAAGATCAAACAACATGTTTGCCACAATTCAACAATATTGAATTGATAAGAACAAAATTAGAGAAAAGCTCTCAAGAAGTGCTTATTGCCAAAAGATAATGGAAGAATATTGTTTATAACTCCTAATCATAGTCTCTAAGGCTAACAAGGACAAAACTATAAAAAATAATTTAAAAAATTTGCAAAATAATTAAAAGACAGAAATAAAAGTTGAATCTATCAACACGGGCAAACAAGATAGTCATGTCGCAGCAATGGAACTCTCGAACTCTCAATTTTTTCATAACATGATCTAACAACACGGACATGTTGTGGCTGTGCATCTTTCTAATTGTCAAGGCTTAACAACATAGTCATGTTGTTCACTAGCAATGCTCGTGTTATCAACATGGTTGGATGAACACAGCCGTATACAAGTTGTATATGTAATGACCCTAAAGGGGTCTAGTAGAAATGCCTAAAAGTTGTCATATCATATGTGCATTCGCAATATAAAAATGGTTTTGCAAGTCAAAGGTTACAAGAATCTAATTAAATTATATATAATCATAATATATATAATTAATTAATATATAAAAATAACTTTGAAAACTAATGTTTCATAGTCTATCAAAACCACAACAAATCAATATCCCTTACTAAACAATAAGAGTAAGTAAACCATTTTAAGTAACCTAGGTTTAAAGAAATGAAAAACTTAGTTCTCGAGGAATAAATAAGTCTTAATTGCATAGCCTCTTCCAAAGAGCCAACCTTCTATAGCTTAACAACATCAAAGATTTCATATCTAAGGCCGATGATAAACTTGACAATCATCCTCTTTAAGGATTCAACGACTTGACTTTGGGAAGTAAGTGTCTCAAACTCATTGATATACTCTTTGACACTCACCATGCCTTGCTTTAAAGTGTGCAACCTTTTGCGACAACTCTAACTAATAATATTCATAATGAATATTTGGTGCATCAATTCCTTCATTTGTCTCCATGAGACAACATTTCCTTCACTAGTTCTCCATCTATTCTCCACGACATTCTACCACCATAATGCGGCATAACCCTAAAACTCCAAAGTGACTAGCTTCATGCGTTGTTCCTCTTCACAGTCATAGTATTTAAACAACTTCTTAATCCGTGCTTCTTAATCAAAATTCATAATTGTCAAAATCACAATTTTACTCATATAATTCTACGAGTTTACGATTTTATGATGTCTTTTTGAGTTAACTCAAGTATAAAATTGTTTTTATATAAACTCATAGTAGAATCATCACGTAAAATTAGTAGAATCTTACATTTTTAACCGAATTTACTAGTTCTACTTATTAAAGTCAATTGAACTAAAGATTGAAAAATACAACTTAATTTTCATAAGATATGAATGTTATTGATTATTTGAAAGACTTAGAATTAGAATATAAGAATATAATTGATAATAATACCAATAATGATGTTGGTTTTGACAATGAAGATGGTAGCAATAATAGTTATGGTGAAAAGAGAGCTAACAATAGTTTTTACTTTTAATGATGAAATGAGAATTAACAATTTTTTTATCTTTGTATTTTATTATTATAATTTATATTTTAATATATTTTATATTAGTACTATTATTCATATTGAAGTTTTATGTATTAACATAATAAATTATGTTAACTTATTTGTACTATAAATATATAACTTTTATTATGAGTTGTGACTAAAATTTATGTTGAATTTATTTATTTCCATCTTATATTTCATATTTTTTTTATAACTATAGTAAACATATTAATGGTTCTTCAAAACTATTTTCTATAGGTTGTAGAAACTTATGTTTTTACGTTTCAATTCTACATTCTGATTTTACAAACCCTTTAGCGATTATAGGTAGAATCGCGAGTTTGATAATCCCTTGCCATCAAAGGACAACACCTTTAGTTTTACGATGTCAAAAGTATGCATGGGGTGCTGCCTATGCTCATTTTGAACACCACCATCCCTTTCATCATGCTCCTCCAATTGACCACCCCTGATACCATGCCGACCCAACCTAGCACCTTCATCCTATTATTTGTCGCAATCGTCAAAGAGCCTATGACCAATGCCGTGCATGAGTTCATGTGGTCATTCATCTTCGATCTCTTAGGGATTATTATGATTGTCATCTTGCGCTACTCCATCTAAACTGTCCCCCAAAACCTTAAAGGTGGTGTTTTGCAGCTCCATGAAAGTATGCATTAATGCTATCAAATCACGCATCATAGGTTTATCTATATTATCTGGCTCATTACTAACACGCCTCCTAGGGCTGTTCCCATTATTAGTAATTGCGCTCAAATCTCCTTGATCTCACATACTCATGATTGTTCACAAATTCAATCAATATCAAATCTTACCATCAACAATTCGCGCAATAACCACCAATTGCTTGTGCCACAAGTCATGTACACTACATTAATAATCACACGCCACACACCTCCAAACCCTAGACCTTCCTTTGCAACCAAAGCTTTGATACCAAGATAATGCAGGAAATAATTAGCTTTAATAATATCTCATCTCAAGAACATGTTTCTTGTAGGAAGCTTTAATCAAAATTGAATTTTTATGTGTTTTCTAGAGATAATTGATGGATATAAACAATCTTTCAAGGATATTATACATTAAGAGAAATTGAATTATTGTTTAATCTAGACAATATGACATATAAATAGATCAAACAAAATGTTCGCCACAATTCAATGATATTGAATTAATAAGAACAGAATTAGAGAAAAACTCTCAAGAAGTGTTTACTATCAAGAGATAATGAAAGAATATTGTTTACAACTTTTAATAATAGTCTTTAGGTTTAATAAGGGCAAAACTTTAAAAGCAAATAAAAGAAATTCGCAAAATAACTAAAAGATAGAAATAAAAGTCAAATCCATCGACATAGTTGGACAACATGGTCATGTCGTGACCGCGTAACTCTCGAACTCTCAATTCTTGAAGAACATGGTTTGACAACACAATCATATTGTGCCCGTGCATCTCTTTGGTCGTTAAATCTCAACGACATGGTCAAGTTGTTCACTAGCAAAGCCTATGCTCTTAGCACTATTAGATGAGCACGATCATATACTAGGTCGTATACCCTTTTGTTCCTCCATTCCACCCTCTAAACAACTTGCATTATCTTCATTGCATTGCACAATCAAATAGGAACCTCCAAAACCCTTCAAATGAGCTCCAAACTTCTCAACAAACTCAAATTCTTCCTCTACCAGTTGATCAGTCAAGAATCGCATCACCAAATTATGAAGCCCCTTCACTTTGGCTCGCATAATTAGTCCAATGGGAAGTTGATTCCCATCATTATGCATGTTCATTTTATAGTCCCATTCTAAGGCCCGATAACCACAAGGGAGCTAGACCAAGTGTTAAGGGGGCAAGGATCGTGCATCAACGAGGTCAATAACATACTATATTTGTAAATTTGGGTTTATAATTAGATAATGCTTTTGTAAACTTTAATTTCAAAAAACTAACTTTACTAAATCACTCCATCTAAATTTCATGATCTCATTGTAATTTGAGTGTAAATGGAGAATATTTTCTGAAAGCTCTAAATTTAGTGGCTTTAAGAATAAAGGTATACTTCGTGTTCTTAATTCACAAATTATATAAGCACACTAAGCAACAACATAGTAACCATGCAACATACATGCTAGCGACTTTAGTGCTTGGAGAAAAATGTAGGAGATTAAATTATATTTATATTAAATTGGGCTAAAGTCAATAATAATCTAGATTGATTATTTGTCTTAATCTTTCTAAATAGAACAATGTGCTCAATAGAACTATATGATTATTTATCTTAATTTTTCTAAATAAACTTATATGCTCAATAGAACTATCCATAAACTATTGGGTTTTGCCACATATTGTCTATAAACCCATAAAAGATTCCAAAAGATCTTAGCGAGATTTGACTAATCTTATACATCATTTCATCGAGATGATACAACGATTGTCATTAAGTACTAAATATGATAAATACTCCTAGCACTTGCACTTTCAAAAGGGGAGATAGATATATAAGTGATTTTTAAGTTTTTGAGATCAAAGGTTAAACAAGTGATCAAAAGATTAGGAGTCTATTACATTGTTTTGAAGCTTTTAAGCTCCTTCTGAAGTCATACAAGTGTGTTAATCAACTAAGATTGCCTATCCCTACTTCTTGATTCTTCTCTACTTCACTCCACTTGAAGTATCATTTCAAGTCACCTCACTCATTTCTTATTATGTGAAGCGTGTGACTCCTGATGTACATACATGAAATGCATATGACAAATTCCCACTTCTACATTTATCAACTCTAATAAAATATTACAAAAAAAAAGGATTAATTGCCAATGCATTTGTTTATCTCCTAGTCCTCCTCCCTAATAATTCTCTACTTCATTCCACTTGAAATGTTATCTAAACCCACGTCAATCATCTCTTATTATGTGAAGGGCATGACTCATGGTGTATGTACATAATATATATGTTGTAACATAAGCCCAAGGGAAAAATCCAACCCAAGAAACTAGTGTAATAGGCAGGAGAACCCTTTGAACTTAAGTACCATACTTAATCCATATTATTATTCCATATGAATTGTAACATTACCACCCTTTTTGAATGCCAACGCTCACTTACTCTAGATTGCTCAGTTTAAGTAGCTCTCACTCTAGATGGCAAAATACTAAATCACTCCATCTAACTTTTATGATCTCATCGTAAAATTCAAGCTAAAATGGAAAGAATTTTCTAAAAGCTCTAAATTTGGTGGCTTGGAGTACTGGGGTATCACACTTTGTGTTTGTAATTCACAAATTATATGAGTGCACTAAGCAACAACACAACAACCATGCAACATACATACTAGCAACTTTAGTGGTTAGAGCAAAATATAGAAGGTTCAAATATTTTATATTAATTTGGGCCAAATTTAACAATAACTTGACTAATTATTCAAATTAGTGAAATGATTCAAACAGTTAGGCTCATATCTAAAGATGTTTTAGGGAATTTTGGTTTGGTGGACTCAAACAAAAAATGTTAAAGTTGGTCTAACTAATTTTACCTTTCTTAATAGACTTATGTGCTTAATAGAACTATCCATAAACTCTTCACTTTCAAAAAGAGAGATAGAGATATAAGCGATTGTCAAACTTTTGAGCTCGAAGGCCAAACAAGAGGTTGGAAGATCTAGAGCCCATTGCATTGCTTTGAATCTTTTAAGTTCCTTCTCAAATCACACAAGTGTGTTAATCAAGTGAGATGCCTTAATCCTACTTTTGATCTTTCTCTACTTCATTCACTTAAAGTGTCATCTTAAGTTGCTTCACTCCTTTTTCATTATGTGAAGCATGTGACTCATGATGTATGTACATAAAACATGTATGACAAATCTTCACTTTTAAATTTATCAACTCTAATAAAATATTATAAAAGAGCATGATTAATCATTAATATATTTGTTTATTTCATGTTCCTCTCAAATAATTTTTTATTTCATCGAAAGCAACATCACTCATTTCTTATTATGTAAAGCATATGACTCATGCAACTCTCATTTTGATTAATCATTAATATATTTGTTTATCTCATGTTCCTCTCGAATAATTTTTTATTTCATCGAAAGCAACATCACTCATTTCTTATTATGTAAAGCACATGACTCATGCAACTCTCATTTTGCTTCATTGATACTCATTTCTTATTATGTAAAGCGCATGACTCATGCAACTCGCATTCTAAGTGATTCTTACTCTACTTCATTAGATACTCTTTTTCCAAATAATCATCTTTTAGGTTGTTCTTTTTTTAGGTTGCTCCTTTCATAAAGTTAATTCTCAATGAAAGTACAAATGCTATAACTCAAGTCCCACATATTATAACTCAAGTCAAAAGGAAGAATCTAACTCGAAAGATTAATTTGATAAATGGAATAGTCTCTTAAATTTAAATACTATACTTACGGCATATTTACTTGAACATAATAGCTATTCCATTACGGGTCTATTACGTGTGGAATGGTTATTACGTTATTTACTTCGCGGAATAGCAATTGGCACGAAATTACAATTCCACAAAATCTCGAATCACCATTCCCATCCTCATTCCTCGTAATAGCAATTTGGTGCTATTTGCCATCAACCGACAATCGTTGATTGGCCTATTGCCGATGGAAATGTCGATCCTCATGCATTTGCCATCGTCGTCATCCTCGTGCAGCGTCGCTCATCCCTCGCCGTCGTGGATCTGCTGCCAGACCTCGTGCATTATTCCTCGTTCTACTCGTTGTCGCTGATCTCGATCGTCCCTCGTTGTGGTCATTGTCGACTCCGTCATAGCTGCTTCTGTTCAACCCTCTGATCATGGATCTATCCCTGTCATCGCCGATCTCGACCATGGATCTGCCCCCATCCTTTATTCCATCCTTATTCTTTCCCCTATTCCCTCAAGTAAACACTGTAATTCATATTTCATTACATTTAAGTAAATAACATCATATCGATTCGCCTCAATAAATATTCCATTCTAACTTTATTCCATTCAGCAAAGTAAACGAGCGTTAGTCTATATTACTACTTCATATAGCAAATATTTATTTCCTGAATCGTATACAACCATCACATTAAAAATTGTGAATTTTCTTATTAAATATGTTTATTTCGTACTCTAGTATCTTTGATGAGCAAAACCAACCATCAAAGTTAAAAAAGAAATTCGAGAAATTTGAAAAACCGTTAAAAATTGGAATGAAAATTTGAAGGATGCGAATCAGAAAAAAAGAGCCTGTGTGTGCGGTCTCTCACGGCGTAGAATAGCCACCTCCACCTGGCAATCCTCGCCCCACTTCTGGTCGAAGCCACAACAAACAAGTTAAAACTCCGCACACAACAAACACCGACTACCAGATTTAACGGACTCTCTAATTAAACAAAACTCCAAAAAATAAAAAATAAGCAAAATCAAAATTCAACATCTTCATTTTTACTTCTTTTTTTTTTCTTCTCTCTGCAAACCCTAACTTCATGCTCTTCATCTTCATCTTTATCACAATTAATCGATCCATCAATCGATTCGATTCATCATCTAATCAAGCATATCCTTACCTTCTTCGTCTTCATTGATTCCTCCTTTCACATCTCTCATCGCTGGAGAGGCAGGTAAAGGGAGAGAGAGAGATATATGGCGGAGGATGGAGCATCTGAGAGGGGAGAGTCCATGGCGGCGACGGGGTCAATGGATTCAACCGAATCGCGCTGGGTGTTTCAAGACGAGGACGAGTCGGAGGTTGAAGAAGACGAAGATGGTGACGGTGGTAATGTAGATGAGGAGGATGGTAACGAAACGATGATGACGCCACCTGGAATGGCGCGGGATTCGGAAGATGACGACAATGCGGCGCATAGGTTGATTCGTACCGGTCCTCGTGTTGATTCTTTTGATGTCGAAGCTCTCGAAGTCCCTGGCGCGCAACAGAGATTCGATTACGAGGTTAAGATACGAATTTCACACTATGGTTTGAGTGAATTTGATGTTTGATAGTGTTAGTGATCTTTTAATCTTTTATTTGATCTTCTGCTTCTCATGTCTGAGTTTCATGACTTTGTAGAGGCTAATGTCTTCGAATTGGCGTTTGGTATTGGATTAAAGTTATATTGATATTCAAGTCTCCACGGAGTATTGTTATTGTATGATTTAAGATGAGGACAATACTGAAGCTGATAGGCTAAATGGCGTGGTGATTTAATTTATTGAACCTGGCAATAATGTATCTGCGTTTCGATATGTAGGACATGTGTGAGGTTTGATAATTATCTAAAAAAAGTGTGAGGTTTGAGATGTTTCCTAAGGTTATAGTTACTGTACTGTCCTAGTTTGCAGTTGAACATGTGGACATGTAGAAGGTGGTGGAGTGGAAATTATGCTTGATTGCATTGGAAATGTGTGAGGTTTGAGGAGGTTGGTAATATTCTATAAATAGCTAGAACATGATGAAGCTGGATTTGTCACTCGGCACCTCGTGGTGCAAGTTTCCAGTTGAATCTACGAATGTGTAGAACATGGAAGAGTTGAATCTACTACTCTTTATAGTTTGATCTATGAGGTTTCAGGTGGTTTGCTTAATGAAGTTATACAATGCTGTGGTGGTCTGCAGTTTTAAGATGAGTGTCCATTGAGTAAAATCTCTATCTAAGAGGGAAGTTATGAAGGCTTCTTTTTCTTTTTCCTGTAGTTAAGGATGAAAGGTTGCTAATTTTTTGAGAAATCAACATGGAGGGACTGAACTGTATCTCTTTTATTGGTTGAAGAAGGTAGTAGTACCTTTGTAGTCCATTTCTTCCTTAAACTACGAGTGAAAAGGAAAATGTAAATCTTCTATTAAGGCAGCCCAAGCAGGACTTAGTATATCCATGTAAATCACTGTCTCCATTCTCTAACAAGGAACTATTCCATTATTTCTAATTCTCACTTATAGTACTGGAACCATGGACTCATAGCCAAAAGAGGATTTTGACCCCAATGAAAGGTTTTTAAAAAATCTGTTCATAGTTTGTTTTTTGAATCTGGTCTTGCTCTAGTTTGTTGAATTTGGTATACTATTTTTGTTTGTTTTACGTGCTTAACATGTAGAGCTGCCTCAAAATTAAAGTAAGAATCCTGATATTAACTTACTTTCGTGGTAGCTTTTTGTTATTGCACTTATTATTCTTGGTTCCACTTGTTGTAATTCATTTATCATGTGAAGTAGGCTTGAATTTTGAGCTGTCACTTTGCCTTTGGTAAGTTGTTTACTCTAATTTAAGCTTCTCTGCGGGGCATCTAATCTGGCTGCAGGGTTTCGGTGTTGGTAGGCGGTTTTTCATTGCATTTCAAATACTTGCAGTGGTTTTTGGTGATGTTGGAACAAGTCCATTATATACATTCAGTGTGATGTTCACCAAGGCACCTATAAATGAGGATGAAGATGTCCTTGGGGCACTCTCTCTCGTCTTATACACCCTAATTTTGATACCTTTGGTCAAATATGTTCTCATTGTCCTTTGGGCCAATGATGATGGTGAAGGTATGCAGAGCTTCTTTCATACTTCATCTTATGCCTCTTTTCTTTCAAAACCAGAAAAGCAGTATATATGAATTAGTACATTCCTATAAAACTTTGTTTTCATTATTCATATCCCTCAATTGCTCAAACTTCTGCAGGTGGTACTTTTGCCTTGTACTCATTGATCTGCAGGCATGCTAAAGTCAGTCTGCTACCAAATCAGCTCCCATCAGATACTCGTATATCATCATTTAGGCTAAAGGTACCATCCCCCGAACTTGAAAGGTCACTCAAAATCAAGGAAAGACTGGAGAATTCTTTGGCTTTGAAGAAACTACTTCTGATTTTAGTGCTCGTTGGCACTTCCATGGTGATAGCAGATGGAGTTGTTACACCGGCAATGTCAGGTCCTCACTGATTGCTTCCTTTCATGTTGCTCTACTGTCATCTTGCAATTAACCATCAATTTACCATAGATTTTTCTTTTCTTTTGCATGGGTCATATGCTTGGAGCAAGTCCGGGTTATATATTTTTTAGTTTGGTTAAGACATATTTCTCACTTTTTTTATGTATTTTCGGTGTTGCAGTGGTCTCAGCTGTTGGTGGTTTAAAGGTTGGCGTAGCTGCCATTGAGGAAGGTAGTATGGAATTTTAATGACAATTATCATCTTTTTCTTATTAGCAGCACTGAAGAGAAGAGGCTTACCTTTTTAATTCTGCTTCTATCTGTTTAGCCTTAGATATGAGAACTCTCTTTTCTCTTTGTTCCTACCTGCTCTTGGTTACCTGTGAGATCTTACATTTATGGTTTCCAAAGTATATTTGTTATTTCTGTAACTTTTATAACTGCAGTACTGTAGTTTATCAATTTGAATCTGTTGCCCTTTCTTCAAGCTTGCTTGATGAGAAATGTAGTGGTTGCAGAATATCTCCACATAAATTTTTATTCTTTTACCTGCTGCTATTTAGCATTAGGATTTTTTATTTGGGGATTCTGCTGAAACATACATTTCTGAGTTAAATTCCTGTTGAATATTTAGGAGAAAGACTCTATGGTCTTGGGCACGTTGTCATGTGCTCATTAGCACTTAGTCCAATTTGTGCAACTTCATGTTTGATCTAGATTTCTGGTGTTTTACATGCTTGAAGTTCATCTTTGCAGTTTACTTTTGACATATTTAGTTGATGACGTCAGTTTCATTGATAGAACTTGCACTTAGTCAATTTAATAACATTACTATGAAACTTTAACTAGGCAGCGTTCTATTATGGCAGTGTATTTTTGAAGCAGTTTTGTATTTTGTTTTTATTGGTTTTATCTGGTTGGTGTCGTATTGTTATTTTGAAGTAAACACAACAGGTGCTCACACTTAAAACCATGGCCTTTCCATGCTTTCTCTTCATAACATTATGTTGTAGTCTTTTTTTCCTAATGACAAAGTGTAGTATTTCCTTTTGGAAGTTTCGAGAGGTAAACCTGCTGAATCTTAGTAACTTTGTAGTGTCTCTCATATATAGGTGAGGTGTTCATCCTTATTACGAAATATATGTAGAATTTCTACATTGTCGGCCAGAACGGTTTCATGAAGGAAATGATGTTTGTTAATTTGCAACCTTGACATCCTAAGGTATTGGGAATTTCTACAATATGTCAGAAGGGGAGAAATATTTGCTTTCTATGACCATTCTTTTTTGCTGGAACATCAATCCTCCTCTGGTCGCCAACACTTAAAAAAAATGTATCAAGGAGCTTTTGGTCTTTGGACTGTGCATCATTGGCTGAACTTAATTGCCCCTGTTATTTTGCAAGTACATGAGAGCTAACTTCATTTTACTATCTTGCTTTATAAATATTTTGTTGAAAGTGTCTGATAGGTTTGGTATCTTATCAAATATTTCTTTGCTATCTTTTATTCTTTTCTCCCTCTATCTTTGATTCTCACACGTATTAAGGTTAAATGATCATATAGTTGACTAATTTCCTTTTTGTTTAATTGTGCAGAACATGTGATGATGATTTCCATTGCCTGCCTTGTTATTTTATTTAGTGTACAGAAGTTTGGAACAAGTAAAGTAGGACTTGCAGTAGGCCCTGCTCTATTTATATGGTTTTGCTCTCTTGCGGGTGTTGGGATTTATAATATCATTAAGTATGACCGCCGTGTATTTAAGGCGTTTAATCCAGTTCACATATATTTCTTCTTCAAAAGAAACACGACCAAGGCATGGTATGCACTTGGAGGCTGTCTTCTTTGTGCGACAGGTAAAGTGTTGCTTGAACTAAAAAACATCTAATTGTGTTGTTTTTTCTTGTCCCTTGCCTCTAATTTAAAATTTTACTCCAATGCATCTGGTAATTTTATTGTTCAAGTGAAATGAAACAAAGCAAGGAAAATTCATAGACCAACCCCATCATCTGTTAGGAGTCAATTTGGGATTGAATGTCATTCGACTCTGTTTAGTTCTAGGTATACTGAATCTCCCCTGAATGGCACTATGGTATTTAATGCACTGAATCATTAGTATATATTTGATTCAAATGAAAAATGGTTGATAAACAACTGAAGAACAGTGATTTTTTTACTATGATTATCTTATAAAAACCAAGAGTGACCCTTCCAAGTCTAAACCCAAACCCTAACCCCCCTGGGTTTATGTCCAAAAAAGTCTAAACTTTGCTATTTAACTGATATCTGGTGCAAATATACTGTGCACAGATGTTGTTGGCATAACAGATTATTTTGCATTTTGTGCTACAAGTGGTGAAATTATTAAGAGGTGGTGATGATTGTCTATGATTGTATGAAATACACTTTATGGTTGGGGAAATTTGCTAAATGAGATTTTCAAATGGAAATACCTGCCTCTGGTCAATTTGCAAATAATGTTTGCTATAAATATAGACTGCAAAGAGACAAAGTTGAATAGGGTTTGGGTTCCATACTCTGGAAGCTATTTCTTGGAGCCACCTGTATTCACATACTGAACTTTATTGGGTGTTTGATGTAGCTGGTGGTAGCTGGACTAACTATTGTTGTGCCTCTGCATCAAAATAAAACAGAAAAATTAGTTTGCAGCACTGGACATTTGAGGATGGGTTATAAAGCTCCGTATCCGCCTCTCAGCTCCTAATTGACTAGACCTTTAAATGGGATTTTGAAAATGAATGGCAGTGTATGGTCTAGTTCTATATGCAACTAGCATACAATGCCACTGCCTCTCATGATGTGTACCTGAAAAATAAACTAAAATAAAATAATTGAAAAACAACACAATTTATAACAAAAGATATTGATTTATGAAAGAGGAAAAATAAAAAGTCTTAGAGAAAAATATATGGGAGTTATACAAAGAAAGATGGAGTTAGCTGTTTAATTCTAGGTTGGGAAGCCATTTTGCCATTAAATTAGAGACCGTTTCTAATATTTCATCATGTTTTCTATTGTGTTAGTGTGGCACTTTCGTTGTCATGCTGTAATTTTATCAAATAGTTCAAATATTTTTGGGTAAGACAAGGTGGAGTTAATGCTATCTGCTATCCATTATGGTGTTATAATATAACAAAGTGGATGAAAGCAGATTCTCAATGAGATGTGCGTGTGCTGTTTATGCCTATTGTTTGAACTTAGGTAATCCTTATCAACTTTTGACTAGTGTTTACTGGGAACCAGTTGAACTATATTATTTAGCTTTAGAGTTGTGGAACACCAGCAATGTGGAATGACAGGGTGAATTGATGAAGATGAAAATGAACACCATTGCTGGAGAAGCACGCTGGCAAGGTGGGATGCTGCTAATGTGGAAGGCCACCAAGGAGTGGTACCAAAGGGAGAGGTAGAGCTGGTTCTATGAGCTAGGTTTAGGATTGAGATGTGGAATTAGGGTTTCGGAAATTAGGGTTATTAGAGCTTTGTGGCTACGCTGCAGGCTTTCTTACTCTATATATATATATATATAAGAGAGAGAGAGAGAGAGTCAAATATGAAGTCATTTGAGTAAATTGGCTGGTGGGCTTTTGCTTAGCCATTTGGTTTTGGTTTTGACCTTTTTCCTTAGAGTTTGTACTAAGTTTTTTGACATATAACTTTATATTAATCTCCATCCAAAAAAATGAGCAATTATATCCAACTTAACCAGATCCCCATACCCAAGTCTATTTTTTAGATCCTTTTTTCACTGGGTCCCCGAGCACTCTACTTTTAAAAATTACAGGTTCGACACCTAGATCCATACTTATACTGGGTCCTCATACCTATTTAATCATTCAAACCTTCTATTAATTAATTGGTCCTTATGATGAGCTTTAATAAAAAAGCAACATGTGAGGAGGAGTTTTAATAGACATGAAACTTACACTAGATCTACAAGCGTAAACTTTTTTATTAGATAGTTGTAGAGCTGAACTTAATTAAAAATTATAGAGTCGAAGCAAGGTAAATATAGAGGAAAAGGAAAGACCGTATAAACTATAAGAATTGAACATGATCTCTTCCCTTCAGCTGTTTCTAACTCTTTTAGATTGATAATAACTTTTGCGAAATGCTCAACTAAAAACTATGCCCTTCACATGCTTTTGAGGAAAATAACTATCTTATGTATTATCAATGTAAGAACTTAAAGTTCCCACCTTTAACTCCTTGGCAGAACAATGGGGACTTTCATTTAATTTATATGTCATTTGAAAAAAAAAAAAAATGCAAAGAGTGGGTTTTTCTATTTGGTGATTGAATCTTTTGCAAGCAAGAGTCATACTAATTTTTTTGCTATCTCATTGCTTCTTATTACTCTGGTGTCTACTACAGGTTCAGAGGCAATGTTTGCAGATCTTTGCTATTTTTCTGTTCGATCAGTTCAGGTAAGAACAAATACTGGCCCCCCTCTGTATAATAACTCAACTGCATTTTGTTAACATACTATCTGGTCAGTCTCTTTCTTTTCTTTTGTTATCAATTATTTGTATAACTTTTTTCAAGTTTTTATCAATTATATTACTTGTCAGTTACAACCTTATTTACTTGATAGTGTTCTTTTGCAGCTTACTTTTGTTTTTCTTGTACTGCCATGCCTTGTGCTGGGTTATCTGGGTCAAGCTGCCTACCTTATGCAGAATCACTCTAATTATGAGCAAGTCTTTTTTTCTTCAATACCAAGTAAACACCACTCTTTAATTTGTTGGTGTTACTATCTATTCCATCATTTGATTTGTGCATATGTGTGTTTGTGTTCTTCATGCACTTGGCTACTTTGCTTGCTTGCATTTGAGAGTAACAAGGAGTAGGAGCTACCCCTTCTAACTCTTTTGCGCAATAGCTCTACCATTTCTTTGTTTCACTACATTATGTGGTCGTTAAGAATCACCTAATCTCTGCAGGTGGAGCATTCTGGCCAGTTTTAGTCATAGCTAATGTAGCTGCGTTGATTGCCAGTCGAACGATGACAACAGCAACATTCTCATGTGTAAAGCAATCTATGGCACTTGGGTGTTTCCCTCGTCTAAAAGTCATTCACACCTCCCGGAAATTTATGGGTCAGATATACATCCCTGCCATAAATTGGTTTCTGGTGGTAGTTTGTGTGATCTTGGTGTCCTCTATTTCAAGCATCACTGAAATTGGAAATGCATATGGTACAGTTTTTGCCCTTTCTACATAAACCTTTTTAAGTTTTCATCATATAATATTGTTGCCTGTGATGACCTGCATTTTTTTTGGGGGGGGAGGTAATGATGACCTGCATTTCCACTGTACCATTTTATTTTCCTTCTTCATTTCATTGTTTGGTTTGTTGTTTTGCTGCACTTCTTCCATGGGATGTCAACCTAGTAAGTTCATTGTGCCATCTTGTTCTTGTTAGATTTTGCTAGATTTTCATGTGTAAAGCATTAGATTGTCCCTCTGGGAATGTTGTGCAGCGTTTATCCATCAGAAATTAGCAAAACCAAATTACCAGAACAAAAGAGAAATAGTTATTCTATTTGAGTCTTGTTTTATTAATGATTAGTTTCATGGAATTCCAATTAAAAAAAAAAAAATTCCAATTGTTTTTATTGAGGGTTTTGTGAGTATACCAGAATGAGGGAAAAAAAATTTTACTCCATATTTCCCATCCTTGTAATCTAATAACTAATTGTAGGGACTAATCAAATCTTAAGAAAACTGAAAAAACATGGAGTCTACTGTTTATTGCCTCTTTGTTTAGCTGTTCATGTGATTGATACAACTAAACTAACTTAAAACAAAACGAGTTTGTTATTTTGTTTCTGCAAGCTGCCTTGTTTCCAAAAAAGCTGTGCACATGCTCAGAGAGTATTTGGTTGTGGCAGGTGAATAAATTTTAAATCTTAATTGATGGTAACAAGTTAGTTTGCTGCCTCACCACTGACCCCATGAAAGTATTCTTTAAATATATATTTTTAATGATAATTTATTTTTTAATGACAATGGCATGCACAACTTATCATATAGATAAGTTGGTTTAGTGTTTGTTTTCCTCCAAAATCATGGGTCCAAGCTTGGTAAGAAATTTGGGGAGGCATGATTGTGATGGTTTGGTTGTGTGCAAAGATGACCTCTGGGAGGACTTGTTAGTCATTGAAACACTTAGATACTACTCACGTTATGTGGCAGCAAGGTAAACCAAAAAAGATGTGGAGGGAGATGATTGAATATTACATAAAATATTTAGATATTATAAAGGATATAGTTTACAATAGAACACAATGATGAAATAAGATCCATACCTAGTGGATTTAAGCTTCAGTATTATTGCTGTCAATTTTTATCTCCCTCCCCTTTCTCCACCCTAAATAAGAACTTTTAGAGCCATTGGTTTAAGCTTGAGTATTATTGTTGTCAATTTTATCATCCTCCCCTTTCTCCACCCTAAATAAGAGCTTTTAAAGCCAGAGGTGAACCCAAGGGTCAGGGATTGGGCAGTTGCTCTTTGTGATTTTCTGCAATTACTCCTAGAAATTTTGAACAAATTTAAAAATACGCCTATTAATTTTTCCCCCCTTGACTTTTTATGTTATGACCTGCCCTTGGGTGAAATCCTGGGTCTGCCCCATTTGCAAAATCCCTTTCTTGTTTTACTGCGTCTCATTCTTTAACAGTTCACTTGTCACTCGGATTCTTGCATTGTCACTTTTCATACTTATATGTGGCATCCTTTCCTTTATAATATCTCTCAAAAAACATGGCCCTCAGATGAATACTTAACATTGTTATTAAAAATAATCCTTTGTTATCTTATAAAGTAATGCTACATAGATAGTAGATAAATAGATTACTATATTTGGCATAACTTCTTGTTTATCATATCTTAAAATGACAACAAATGCTATGTCATTGTCAGAGTACTTATATTAAAAAATTATCAAAATAGCATCCAAAAGATAGGCAAGACTTTTTTTGATAATTTTTAATATTCTTTTTCGGTAGTTGAGTATGTAGGACTTATCTAGCCTTTAAACCACAAGATACAAGAAGATAGGCTGGACTTTGTTTGATAAATTTTAACATTCTTTTTGGTAATTGGGTCTGTAGGACTTATCTAGCCTTTTAACCACAAAATACAGTAAGAGTGGCTATAAGATCTTCTTAGTCTGTGTCCACCCAAGAGAGTGGAAACAAAATCTCTCTCTCTCTCTCCTTCCTAACCTGACCATTCCATGTCATCTGTCTATGTAATGAGGAGATTGTATTCGAACAGAATACTTATTTAATAACTGAATCTAAGGGTCTGACCACATATATCTTAAAATCTTCGGCTGTTAAGGGTTCATTTTCTGTAAATCAGTTGAACATGCGTGGTACATAATCATGATATAGTGCTTAGTGTATAACCGACTATCTAAAGATATAAAAAGCTAATCCTGATGTAGCGTTCAAGGTTGTAGCTGATTCAAGTCAATGATATCTTCAAATTCAAATAGGTTAATTCTTGAATCAGAGCACAAATAAAGAACACACTATTTCATGGCTAAAATGATGTGTCCAATTTGAACGTTATCTTTGGGTCTAAATTTGTAAGATTGGATTTCTTTGTTTTTGGATATTTTGGTTCTAAATTATTAACTATCTGTTAATTTTTTTTTTGCCATTAGCTGTAAAGTTTGGGTTTCTTAAGATATTATGCTTTCTTAGCTTACTAAGCATGAAACTCTTAATATTAAAAGATTAGATTTGCTCCTGGCTTATGTTACTATATGACATGCAGGTCATTCTTTTTAGACTTTGTAACTCTTCTTTGCTATTTGAGATGATTTTCTATTTGCGTAGATCTAGTTTCATAGGCCATTTGTCCAGACTTTATAAGTAATTCCATGTATTTCTGGCACTTTATATCTGACATGCATGCATGTCATTTGTATATCAATGCCTCCTAAACAGCCCCCTTTGTGCATCGAAGAGAACTGGAAGTTTTGGCATTAAAAAACTTTCTACTCTTTTTTATGACTGAACCATGAATGTTGTCAAAAAATATCTTATCAGAAATCACGAAAGAAAATAAATAAATGCAGCATCTTTCAGATTGTTCTAGCTCATTGATAATCCAGTACGCTAATAGCTTTGCCTTACTGACTCTGTCAAATCTTGACTTGCTAGATGGGAGAAGATCTCAGTTGTGAGCTCTTTGTCAATTAAAGAGAAGTCACCTACATGCCTCCTATTTTGTAAACAATTCCTAGGACTTGATTGGTAGGGTTGACACTAGAAGTCTCTTTATCTGTCCTTTAAATTCCTGAATAAGGAATATAATAAAAGACATCTTTCTCGACTGAAAATAAAATAATTTCCTGAAAAAACAACAGTTCTGTGTTGACCTTTTTCTGGCTGGGGAATCACAGCTCATGATTGGCTTGCCTTGCTCATACATTGTGTGCCCTTCCTTATGATATGGGTGAAGATCTCAAATCTAAGCATATTCTAACAGTGGTCATTTTCAGTTGTTTTCCCTGTGATAAGCCGCCTTCATTATTAACAATGCATAACAAAATGGAAAATGGAAAGATGTATCGACTGGTCATGCATACCTTGATGAAAATAGCTGGATGTATGGTTGTCTAACTCATGATTCTACCTACAATTGGAAGGTATAAAATCAGAAACTTGTATAATCATATATCTAAACTTATAATTCTATCAAATGTTTATACCTAAATGATCATTTTGACTAAGAAAAGCCTTACAAAGTTGTAAACTCATAGAATCATACAGTTGACTTGCAATTTTAATGACAATGATTGGATGGGTATATTTGTCTCATAAAGGGATGGTTCATTTTGTAAATAATGCAGAGAGAGAGCTGCTCATAATTAGACAAATACAAAGTAGAATTGCATGCTGCTTTGGAAATGAAAGCCTCGATGAGTAACACTAGTCAAATTAGAGAGAAAAACCCTAAGTTTTACATTTGTTCCTTTTAATGGATAATTGGGTTTTGTTTTAATCCTTCTGCACTGATTTATTTTGTTCACAGGAATTGCTGAGATAGGGGTCATGATGATGACAACAATTTTAGTGACCCTTGTAATGCTTCTTATATGGCAGATTAACATCACTATTGTGCTGAGTTTTGTGGTCATGTTCCTTGGGTTGGAGTTGACTTTCCTTTCATCAGTTTTATGGAGTGTGGGAGATGGTAGTTGGATATTACTGGTCTTTGCAGCAATCATGTTTTTGGTGATGTATATATGGAACTATGGAAGCAAACTGAAATATGAAACTGAAGTGAAACAGAAGATGTCAATGGATGTGATGCGGGAATTAGGCAGTAGTCTTGGAACTATTAGAGCTCCTGGAATTGGCTTGCTCTACAATGAGCTGGTAAAGGGTATACCTGCTATATTTGGCCATTTCTTGACTACCCTTCCAGCAATACACTCCATGGTAATTTTCGTATGCATTAAATATGTTCCTGTACCAGTGGTGCCTCAAAATGAGAGGTTTCTCTTCCGGAGGGTCTGCCCAAAAAGTTACCACATATTTCGTTGCATCGCCAGGTAACTTTTGCACTCTTCATTTTCTTTCATCAAGAGGCAGTTCTCATCAACTTCAAACTGGGCCGTAGTTTATCTCATGGTTGCAGTCTATTTTCTTCTCATTGGAAAGCTTGACTCAAACCATTTTTTTCTTTTCACCACTATTGAAGAACTACAAGCATGTAGCAATAGGCTTGACCTGATAACCTTCTCTCAGCTATCCTCCTATTGATGCCTTTTTGTTGAGCAATATGTGTTTGTTTCGGATCCCAGAAGGAAGATTTTTGCTTCTAAGAAAATCTTTTGCAGGTATGGTTACAAAGATGTTCGCAAAGAAAGTCACCAGGCCTTTGAGCAGCTGCTGATTGAAAGCCTTGAAAAGTTCATCCGTCGGGAAGCCCAAGAACGATCTCTTGAAAGTGATGGAGCTGATGACTCTGATTCAGGGGAAGATTCCTCTTTCTCTAAAGTTCTGATAGCTCCCAATGGAAGTATGTACTCGCTTGGGGTCCCACTTCTTGCAGATTACACGGAGCCAAGTAGACCCATTTCTGAACAAGCTAGCACCTCTGTTAATGTGAAGACAGAAAGTACTCCAGATTCTTCCTCTGATCCAGAACAAAGCTTTGAGAGAGAGTTGTCTTTCATTCGCAAGGCTAAAGAATCTGGGGTTGTATATCTTCTCGGTCATGGAGATATTAGGGCAAGGAAAGATTCCTGGTTCATAAAGAAACTGGTCATAAATTATTTTTATGCCTTCCTAAGGAAGAATTGTAGAAGGGGAATTGCAAATTTGAGCGTGCCCCACTCACATTTGATGCAAGTTGGCATGACTTACATGGTTTGAAGCTTTAGATTTTGCTACCAGAGAGAGAGACATCGATATCCAGGTCTGCTGGGTGATACTTCCTGCTCGTCTACCAGCAATGGAACTTCACAGATACGGCATCCGTCTCCAAATCGACCTTTTGGATCCCTCCCCTCGGAATCTCTTCTTTTTTTTTTTTTTACAGGAAGTATTGACTTAGCCACCATAGATAGGCCCTGACGATTGGATGAGATAAAATTGTGTGTTTTGCAAGAGAATCGCGTGCGTAATTGTTACATTGGAAGCAAACTTCCATGTTAATCATGCCACCAATGTAATAGTGAAAAGGAAGTTATGTCAATTATTCGTCATCGGCTTCTTCTTGTTAACTTATTCCCTGATTTGCGGTACATGAGCCACCGTCGGGACTCGGGATTGATCAAAGTCATGGGAAGTAGCGCATCAAGTTTCATCCATGCTGCCTTCAAAGTGCACTTTCATACCTTTCCAGATCAGTTAACGTTAGTAGTTAAATTGCCTATCCAGACCAAGTCACTCAACGACATTTTTTTGGGCTCCATTATTGATTGGATTTACATTAATTACAATCCATTTGAATTTTTGTACGTGGAATAAATCTATCTACTGAAATGCATTCTGGATAGGTGAGCGTACAGACCCTTTCTATGGGAATGGGGCATTTCTAAGTTCTAACCCTTACAAAATGGAATTTATTCAGCATTATAAAATCTATTAAAAAAAAAAGAATAGAAAAACCAGCAGAATCCATGTTCCTTGGGCAGATTTTACATCCAACGACCATCCAAACAATCTCAATGTCTCACATTCTAATTCATTATCACAAAGTACAAGTTTTGTCTACCTAAATAGAAAAGAGTATTAAAAAGATTACAGCCAATAATATACATAATATATAGATTCAAACTCAAAAACGAAATCTCTACTTATCGCATATTACAAATTACGGCACTACCATATTTTAAAGAATAAGAACATTCTAGTGGTAGCCAAGAGGCGCTGGATTCTCCTTCAGTTCCCCACCTTGGAAATGAATATCCTGCATGAGAAAGTTCGCATCCTCGTCAATATATAAACATTATGTAAAAATAAACGCATAATTAAATAATTTATTTACAGAATTCCGAAATAGAAACAAAACCAATAACCTATGTTTTCACTTCTTACAAAAACAGCAGTCGAACTATTCGCCAAAAGTGCCAAGGTACATCCAAGTCAAAGAAGGAGGGAATTACTCACCGATGCAAAATGATTAACATCACGGTGATGAGCTTCATCAGCCCGAATGACAGTAATGACATCCTTGAGGGTTGCATCCTTGGGTAACCTCCAATAGTCAATTGCAATTGCAGGAGCTGGGACATTCTCAATGGCACCACTATTTATATCTTTCAAATACTCGTTATACGAATGTATAGCTTCCTCCTCCAAGTACCCAACAATTCTATGGGCTAGTTTCGGAGAGAGTAGGTAAAGCACAAAATATGCGTTGAAGAAAACTCCCTGCACAGCAAGAACCAACAGCCTCTCGTACCATTTAGGTTGTACGAGTTCCACCATGGTCATTAGGTGCATCCGCTCGTTCTCAGCCTCTTCCAGCAGTGCTTTTATCCAACCACCGGTGTGTTCAAACTTGCGAAGCGACCTCAGATGCAACAGCATCCCACCCACCATTCCAGGAACAGCTGCAACAGTTTCAAGCATCATGGCACGGCAACCGTAGCGCCTCTGCACAGCGGTTTTGAGAATTTCTCATAAGAAACAAAAACCATTTAATAAGAAACTATATCAAACAGAGGTTGGTTCTCAAAACAGCAAGTCATATACTAAGGCTCAAAAATCAGTAGACTGCTGTGATCATTGCACGACACAAGTGGGAACAGACACTAGGTTTCTGTTGGTAAGACAAGAGTGGGTTCAAGGGTGTAAATGGGCCAAATTGCTTGCAAATTTCTTGAATTCAGCTTGATATTTACTTGAACTCTATTCACTTGCAATGGAACCTAGCTCAAGGTAGAGCTGTCGAATAGTTTATGAACACAAGCTTAGTTTTGTAATTATACTTTGGCTCAATGAGCTCATGAACTTAATCGAACTCAAGTCAAGCATATAAAACCAAGTTCAAGTCAAATTTCAGATTCAATATTATTTTTGCTAGAAGAAACGTATCGTTTTTCCAATTTAAAAATGAACCTAAACAAGCTTAATTAATCTGAGCTTGAGCTTGCATTGAGCTCGAGATCTAAGTTTTCAGCTTAAGCTCAAGCTCAATATTATGTTCATCTCAACTCAACTCGTCTTGATTAAAGCCCTAGTTGGGGGTAGACATATCCCTTTTAACTCTTATGGTCCTTTCAAAGAGCCATAACATGATAGTCAGGTGTATTCGATCTAGACATTGTATACATCTTTACTGTCACTATGATATGTTGAGTTTTTATAAGTTTTCTAAAGCGTCATACAAACTTTTGCATAATTCTTATAATCAATTTCAATTACATGTTGTCACCAACAAGGAAATAAACAAACTTAATCAAATAGAACAATGTTAGCTCGAGCTCAACATTCAAGCTTAATCGGGCTTTAATTTTATAGCTCCAGGTTAGCTTGAAGTGTTACTTAGCAAATTTGAGACCAACTCAACTAAGCTCATTCAAACTTAATTACTTAGAGAAGAACTCAAATTTATCATCATATTTTTTTTATACTGAAGTTCAGCATCAACTAGAACTCAGTGAAGCTCTTATATATTAAAACTCAATTTTAGTTTAATTGGGTTCGTGAGTTTAACGAGCTAAATATGTTCAAGCTTGAGGTAGGCTGGATAAGTTACTCGGATAGCTCGAGCTCTAAACTTGGCTTGACTATAATTTGTTTGAACTCAAGCAAATGTCTAGTTGAGCTCTTACAAGTTGGCTTAACTCATTTACACCCCTACTAACTGGTATAAATACATCATCAACCAAAACTAAGAATAAGAAAGAAAGCCAAGCAAAGCATCAGCAGCTTACCTGAAAGAAGATGTCAGTAGGAATTCTCAGAAGCTTAACAGTACGATAAGCAAATTTATCTGCAAATGTGTTGGGTGCATGATGCTTCTTCAAGTCAATCGATAAGTCTGATTTGTAAGTTTCCCAAGGCTATATCACGAAAAATTGCAAACTTTATTAAAGAGAACAACAAACCAATCTTCAAAATGAAAAGATTACTCATTAAGAAAATCAGAACAGGTCCTTCATTATATAATCACTTTACACCGATTCAAGCAACAGAATGTACTTGATCCCCTTACTCTCCTAGAAAATCCATATCCATCTCCTAAGAATTGTTAAGGAATTTCTTTTCTCCATGATTATCAAAACCAAAAACATGCTAAGGCGTACCTTGCAAAGCCTATATGTTGTGAAATTTTTTGCCCAATTTCAAGAAATTCAATTTCCTAAGGCATAAATAATTTTGAAGCCAATAAATAATTTTTACTTGTCGATTTTATATTTGCAATTTGAAATTGCTAATTGCCATACTAAATCGATCTTTTACTTATCAAATTTACTAACTTAATCATCCTTAAAAAAATGTCGTGGCAAATGTTCATCACCAAGTACAAGTGTAATTGATAAGAGTTGAGATAGTAAATTTTAATAAGAAAAAGTTCAGATGAGAGTACATGTAAAATAAAAATAACACATAAAAGCTGGCGTAGCAATCTTGACAATGGTACAATTCCCAAATGCCGGTGGTGAGAAGCAAGATCAAATTTCAATAAACTTAAGGACTCAAATTCCAAATATTGCGGAGTTGTATAATCACATCTCTAAACCATACGAATCAAAAGTAATTTTAAAAAAATGGACCCCACAAAACACCCTTAGAAATAAGACACCAAAGAGGGCCCTTCCTCGTTTTCACTAAAATCACGGCGAATAACCTAATCAATGTCATAACTAACATGTCACAACCAGAGTCTCTTCAATTAAAGCATTTTATCAAGCAAACAAATAAATTTCTGCTAAAAGGTTCTTACACAAATAAAATTCACTACATCAATCCCAACAACAAAAGTTTCACGAAAAGAATAAAAATTAATTAATCTTTCCAACCATAAATTGCTATGGTTACGGATGATTACCATCCCAGAATTTTGTTTTCTTCCTCTACAGTCATTCCTTATATGTCATAATCCTAACCATAAATATCATAACTGTTAATAGAGCTTTTTGGATATAGACCCCCAAAATCCAATTTGACCTGTCTAGAACCTTATCTAAGCTCTATGCGCACAAACCAACTTTCTCCAGATCGCCGCAGCACAAAAATGTTAATGCTTAACTAGCATGCCTTGACCTACTGCTCAGATTGGTTACACAATTCTTAAAGTGTATAAGTATAAAAGGTCTGAAATAGATAAGGAAAGAATTACCAAATCCAAAAAGGCTCTCAAGCATCAAGATTGCCCTCAGTATCTATAAATAAGGGTTGAAGCTATTGGGTAAAAGACCTTTTTGGACTCACTAAAATCTTTCGTTACTATTATCTACAAATTTGTACTAACTTGGATATCGACATAGCTATACCAGAGCAACCTCCTAATCCCTTCTCTTTTGCGGGTGATTTAACCACCCAAGAATTCCAGCACAACAATAACATAAAGAAAATAATATATAAGATATTTTAGAATCTCTGAGTTGCAATAATGCAATATCGAAATTACCACGATTGCGAAACGGCTCTACTTTCCCCACGAAAAAAAGAAAGACAACACAAATGGCAAGTTTGTTCCATCTAGTTTTTACTTTCTATACTTATATTGTCTGTATCCGGCTATCCATCCACATTAAGTTTTCCCCCTGCGAGTCTATTGTCAAAAGGACTCGGTCGCCTGTTATCTCTAGGGTAGCTTGTAACTATCATGCCACGGCTTTCTACTCGGCATTATTGGATCACTAAGGCCAATAGGCTCTAGAAGAATTCGGGTAGTCTGTGTCTCCGAATGTACTTGTTATTTTATCTTTCTCGGTAATTTTAGCAACTTTTTTGCCACAGTACCAAAACCATAAGAAAACGATTAGCATAGAGAATCCACAAACCAAACCCTAGTTAGCAGTCCACGTTCCAAAAAAGCAGGAGCAACTTGATAAATTATGAATAACAAAATGCAAGGGAAAAACAGACGAAGGAGATCTAGAATTTTTACCATAAAGCAGTTCCAAGGCCACTCCGTACCGTCTTCTCTAGTAACCTTCGGCTTCCTAACTCCCCAATAACTTGAAGCCATCGCTTCATCTTTCTGCTTATTCTCTCCTCCTTCTGCTTCTTTCGAACTCGGTGGTGCCGGCTCAGACACAGAACTCGAACTCGAACTCATCATCCTCGTCGTATGATACGAACCAGAGTACAAGAACCGTACCGGAAGAGAAGAAGAAGCATAGTGCATGTAATAGCAGTTAGCGTTGTTACGGCTTGTGATCTTGATCAAGCCTCGCATTAACGTCCATGCTTGAGTTCGGTTCATTTTAGTTTTTTTTTTTTTTTTTTATCCCCTTAAGTTTGTAGAGTTGAAGTGAGTTGGAACCGAATTGGAGTGAGTTCCCGTAACACCGAGTTTCGATCGAGTTGTGAAAGAGAAGACGAAGAAAAAGAAGAACGTGTGGTTACCGTCACAACAATTGCAATCAACATTAATATCTCCCCTGTCGCTCTGTCTGATTTTTTTTAATCAACTTGCGCACAACTAAAATGCATTTCTTTAACTCCAAGTATATCGGAAAATAAATAACTAAATAACCATACGATAGGAACTTTTACGCACGAGAAAATATCAAAGGTTGACGTACACTATGGTGTATAAATTAAGGATTTTTTTATTTAATTATATATATTAATCGTGTCTTGGCCACGTTGACAATTTCTCTGCCTACGTAATTGCTTCTTTTTTCACCCTTAATAAACGAGATGGAACCCGATATATATTTATTATTAATAGATTTTATTTTTATTATTATTTATCATTATAAAAATCAATACTGTTTTTGCAAATATCAGTGCCATATGTGCCGGCATTCTTATTTTCCACGGCTAATTAAAACAGGATCGATTGGGAAAAAGACAACTCGTACCATCCCCACGTTGACAATTCATATGCCTATTAATTTAATTAATGACGTCATTCGTCAGGAGCCTCTGGACGAGATTATGTCCCCTGATACAGGGGATTGTAAAATAAGAGGGGTTGGGAAGTTTTAAATTTTAATTATATTAATATGTTATGTGAATTAATTAATCATATATAAATATTAATAATTTTTTTAAATATAAATAATAATTTTAAAAAATATATTCTTAATTATATATTATTTATTCAAAATATATGATATATTAATATTAATATTTTTTAAAAATATGGAGGGGATGATGAATATTAATTAACACGTGCTGAATCATATTGATTTCTTATAAAAGCTAGCTTTTATAAATTAATTCTCACAAATACCAATCTTTTATATTCTTTTTTTTTTTCTTTGGGTAGTATGGGGAGATGAGAAAGGAACTTTGAATCCATCGAAATTTTCTTTAAGCAGCCTATAACCTCTTAAATTTTTTATGTAATTAACATTGAAGATCAAAATTGTTAAAAAAATCCATCAAAATTCATAAGGCTCCAAGTGCACGTTCTTACAAAGTGAAAGTAAGGCTTTTTTTTAATTTTCTAATACTGTTGCTGTTTCCCTCTAGTTTTTAATTTTAATTCCTTTATATATATATATATATATATATATATATATATATTGATCCATGTATTTTTTAAGAAATGGATTAGGTAGTGGAAGTCAAAGAGATAATAATTTTGATAAAGGAGTTTTGTGATGCAATAATTATACTATTTCTTTTAGTAGTCATTTACATTAGATAGTAAAGCATGTTATTAATTTTATATGTATAGTTTCCATTTTGAGTTTTAGTTGATGTAAATTAATATTTGAAATTGATAAATTTCTTAACATTACCGACTACATTATTTACAAAAATTAATATTGTCTAATAAATCTAATGTCTAACATTGTCTGATAAATCTAATAAATATTGAAATCGCTTATAAACAATTGAAAGAAAACACAAAAGCATATACAACATAATAGAAAAAGAATGATTTATTATAATATCTTAAAAAATTACAACCAATGTAAACTCTTACTGCGTCCACTTGTACCAATCAGGTATAGAATGCATCATTTTAAGCATGATTGATGCAGTTATTACATAGGTGTGGGAGCATAAGATTATGTATATTTGCCACTTTTGGTAATTGAATATGCTGCAAGCAAAGTCAACAATATGTCTTTAGCCCCCTTCCCTTAACTTGCTCGCTACAAGACGATTATTGGTGAGTACTTCAAAAAATCTATCATGCTTGCTATAGTCAATGATCTTGTGGTTGCTAGCTCATAAATTCCATCTATCTATCTTTCCAGTTGTATATTTGGTAAAAAATTTACCATTCGTCATATTCTTCAAAGCTTTCAAATGCCTCTTAACGAAGTACCCCACATAATTGTAAAACGTTTTCTTCATTAAAGCAGTGACAAGTAACCCCCGATGCCCCTTCAACACAAAATTGTAGTTTTTAATAATGTTGAAAGTCATACACCCAAACCTATAGCAATTGTCATAAGCTAGTGTCCACATATCCAATGACACATTGTCAAACCAGTCAAATGCATCGGGCTTAATAATTCCCACCTACTCCATCACAAAGTTGAGCTTTCGAGTTTAGGCTTGTAACCCAGCATATATAACCAACCTCTTGTATTATATGTTTTTATATGCCGAGTTGAAGTTACTTGTAAAGTGTTGTAGACAAAATTGCTACACCACAAATGGAAGATGCCATCCATTGGCTTTTTCTTCAACTGTAGACTTGATACCGGTATGTCTATTTGATACGAGGCAAATGGCTTTACAATTTGCATGATTGATATCAACATATTCCTTTAATTTCCTCAAAACCGGCCCCATGTTTCAACCATTTCTTGATTTACGACAGCGAATGTCAGGGAAAGTATATAGTTGTTGCCATCAACTTTATAAACAATTAGCAACTTGTGAGTATACTTCCCATATAGAAAAGTTACGTCAATGGTAACAACTGGACTAAGGACTCTCTACGCTACAATATACGGCATAAATGCCTAGAATGCCCACTTCAAAGTGAACACCCTAAGGGGTAGTTGATCTGCTCCACCCCTAATTAATTAGTGTTTTGAGATTTGAATTTTTTATGGTATTTAGAAGAATAGGGAGTTTATTATAAGATTTCTCTCAATTTCTGTACACATGCTTTATAGCCCATTTCTTCCCTTAACATACCCGTTTTTTGCTTATCTTGTAACCAAACTCCTATTTGATAACAAAAGTAAGCTCCACAACCTTCATATCAAGATTGTCCTTAACAAGATTTAAAAATCAGCTAATAAAAAGATTGTAATCCAATTGCAAATGATCGTAACTAATTAATGGGTTATTACATGTCTGTGGACCTTCAAATCTTGTCACTACAAACATGCCCTCAAACTTCTTCTTTTAGGCTCAAAGCCTCCATTTACAACCATTGTTTTTCTTAAATAATAAACAAACCAAAGCAATGAATTAGATTCTACAATAGTAAAGTTATAATGGTTCTTCACATGGTAAGCCTTTGCTACTTAAATCGCATTTGCTTTTGTTTTGAATCCATGCCCTTGTACAAAACATCACTGCTGCTCAAATCACCACAAATATTATTTTGCTCTAGGTTAAAATAAATGTAACCATCATTATTGCTAATGCTGTAGTACAGAACAGGATCTCTAACTACTATACTTTGTGTTTTGGCTTGCAATGATTGATATATTTCCCGTGTTAAGTATGTATGTACGGTTGGAGAGTTCTCTTCAGGTGCTTCATCTATATCGTTTTCACTTTTCTTATCTTCCTCCTCGGAACTCTCTTCATTATCAGCACTTTCCTCCTCAACACCAATTCCTTCATCAATGTTTGTTGCAATTTCTACTCCTAAATGAACCATGTACGAATCAGGTGTTTCTAATTGTTGTAATATTAGAGTAACTACTCTATCTATTTCATCTTCATCATTGCCTTCCATCGGGATTGGAATTGATGGTTTAAATGTCGATGGTTGGGGCTACATATCTTCCATGTTATGTGACAAATGTGGTTGCCTACTTACTTTAAATGTCTGCTTTTCGGATGGGCCCCCTAAATCGTTAGAAATTCTGATGTACAACTGTTATATGCCACGATCTCCATAGAATTTAGCCATTTCAATGAAATTTTCAACATCTTTATCATCTTTAATTGCCATTAAGGCATAAAACGTACTACCCCCATGGAACATAAGATGCTTATAGATTATCTCAATCCCTATTTAGGTTGAATCGACTTCGATGCTCTGGTATATTATGTATAGGAGTTTGGTGCAGTTGATATTTTTTTTACATTTTTAAGTTCTCGATCAGCTCCTTATTATATTCTGGCCCCCAATTACTAGCTATAATATTTTTAAATGCATAAATAATTATTTTCATATAGTTAACTATTATTTTACTATCCATAATATATATAAATTATCATTTTTTTTAAATGATAATTTTAAATAACAACATTGTAAAAATTAGTAAAAAAAAATCAAAAATTTTCATATCAATTTTAATTTAAATTTTTCCCGTTATTTCATAACAAAAATCCACAAATTTAAATAACAACACCTTAAAAATTATTTTACAAACCAAAAATTACAAATTTTTGTTACAATGTTTTTTTTTTTATAACAATATAGATAATATTTTAAATTTGACATTTATAAATAATATTAAATTTTTCATCAATATAAAGTATTATCATATTGATGTAAAAATTAAGTATCACATGTTACATATTATGGGACTTACATAAATCATGTCTAACACATTATAAACTAACAATAAATAGTAATATTTTTTACAAAACATAGTATTACAATAACAATTTTCTTAAACACTAATATCAAACACGGTAACAAAAAAAAAGCATTCAACTTTTTGTAAAAAAAATATCATAATTGATTAATTATTGACGAAATGATATATCATAGTGTATTAATTCAAATCCCACTTTTCTTGATCTGCATAAGCACTTCTTTTTCTAACTACGAATGAGAGAAAAAAGAAAAGAAAAGATGGAGCTTGTAGAAGGGAAAATAAAAATAAATTTATTTTGTTTCTATATTTGTATTATTAATTTAACATATTGTAGTGTCTGTAACTTGCTTTTTGTATGGATGGTTGTTGTTAAAGTAAAAAAAAAAAAAATGGATGGTGGGATTAGTTCAAGGTGGCAAAACTGAAGGCTTACACTGGGTTCGTGTCTTTAGTATAGACTTGGTGTGCAATTTCAATTTTGCAAAATTTAGATAAAAAGAAGTTGTAAATAGAGTTTACACCTTCACAACTTTTTTTTTAATAATTATTATTGATATAATATTTTGAATTTTTTTTAAAACATAATATTTAAGAATGTTATCTGTAATTTACATCCTACTATTCTAGACCAATACTTGGTTAAATTATGTAAATTCTATTTTGTAGTTATTGTTGTGTTCTCTTATTGAATTTCACCATGTTGATGTTTTTGGTTATTTATATTTAAAAGTATTAGTAACTCTCGATTTAAATACCACAAATTTGATATAAATTGTTATAATATTTTAAATAGAAATAAATAAAAAGAAAAAATTCATAGGTTTTCATATGATGTTGTAAAACCTATAAATTTTACAAGATACAAATTTTAAGACGGTTCATTTTGGTAAGTCATAAAATAAGTTTAGGTTCTAAATTTTTAGAATACAGGGTAAGATTTCTATTTTACCATCTTGGGTCACTCAACTCTAGTTATTACAATAATAAAATATGTGAAAAAATCAGGAAATGAATAAATACGGGATAACCCTTTATAGTTTATTAACTCTATTGAATGAAATAAGAGGTGATTGAATTATAGTTTAATATAAATTTATTTTATTTAATTAACATAAAAAAGAATAATTAATAAGATATATAAAAAATAAATTATTTATTATACCTTTAAAATATTTTTTATTTTTTTTATGATTATTGAATAGTAATTGATTGATCGAATATACAAATTCAACCCCAAGAGAGTGAAGAGCTCATTTTGTGTGGGCCCATAAGGCCTAAAGAGAAAAGGCAAACGTGTAGGAAGGGCGCTAGGTAGCAGTAGCGGTGAGCTAGTGCTGGACTACTGGTGGAGGCAGTATGCAAGTATTATTAGCTTTTTTTTTTTTAATGCCAGAAAATCCAAATGTCGTCTCTCTATTGGTCCATCTACTTCCCACTACTTCACAACGACTTTTGGACCTTCCAAGAACAGTCGCTCACTCGCTTTGCTCAATCTATTTCGATTTAGGGGGGGATTAAAAAAAAAAAGAAAGAAAAGCCAAAATTATAATAAAAAAGAAGGAGAAAAATATTTTCCTTTTGAAATTTATTATTTCTGGGTTTTATTTTTCAGGTTTTCTCATTGAAGCCGATTCAAATCAAGAACAACGAAAAGTTTTTTGACTCATTCAATGTCATCATCATCACCATCACCGTCTTTCTCTTCTCTCTCTCTCTCTCTGTCTCTCTCTCTTGTTTGTATAATTCACCGCTAGATTTGGTTGCTTTTTCAGTGTTCTCATGGCTCAACGAGGCTCGTACGGTCTCAGTCCTCAATTAGGTCACACCTCTCTCTCTCTCTCTCTCTCTCTCTCTATGTATATATATATATATTGTGTTCTTGATTCTTCTTGTGTTGGATCGGATCGTTGTTAATTGACTAGTTTTGTTTATAGAGTTTATATGCAGTTACTGGAGATTGTATTTTGTACGGACATAGAGTCGTATATGCATAGGCACTTATCTATCATTTACTGTTTAGTTACTGTTAACTTAAAAGAGGAGTTTTTATTATATATATTTATTTATTTATTTATTCAGGTTCACTGATAATTTTACAAGACTGAGATTTTACTTTACTAATATTGCCACTAGTCCGTGTGCCGTTTTGAAATCAGTTGGATGGAGAAGTTTAATTGCCAGTGATTGTTTATTCTAATTTTCGTTTATGATTGGATTGGACTATGAGAGTTAGATGTGCTGGTGGTTTGTTTTCCTCGACAAGCTAATAGTGTTGACGAGACTTTTGGTCTGGTGATTTCATATCCAAGATCTGGTCCATGGTGGAATGAGAAAGCATTTTTTTTTTATGTTAGCTTGAATTTCAACTGAGACAATATGTGGCTGTAAATTTGTAGCCTTATGAAATGTAATTTGTAACTGTATTATGTAACAACATAGGATGCGCGTGTTTGTTACCACAGCTCAATGTTAATGAGATTATGCAGAGAGAGTAGGGATGAATGGTTGTAATTAGGATACCACTGTTTTTCTTTTCTTCACGAATCAATAGATGTCCTGACTTATTTGGTCAGTCCTGGTTGAAGAGCCAATCCACTAGGAAAACGGAAGCTTTTTGGTTTTTAAGATTTTGGTTATTGAGATTTTAGTGTATTGAAGTTCATTCAGCTGTAATGGCTCTAGATTTCCATTTATTTCTGCTATACATAATAGTCTCAAAACTGTTGTTAACTCCAGGGCTTGACCTAGTGGTTATAACTTGCATGATATGCTGGATCAAATTCTCCCAAGATCACTCTTCATGCCATTTATACAAACCCTTTTCTCCAAAGTAATCCCAGACCTGGGGAGGCCCCCATTTAAGCACATCAGAGTCTGAAATCCCAACACTACTAAACTGGAAATAACTGGTGTATGTGTCTTATAAAGTGGTCCATATGGTAGGAGTTAGTCACCTCCATCACACAAAAAAGGAAGGAAAAACTTAAAAAAAAAAAAGAGAGAGAGAGAGGGCCTCTCTTTGTTTGCAAAATTAAATTGGATGAAAAGAGACCAGGCTCACCTCATGGTGCTCATTCATTTTCAGTGTATTCATTATCTTCTATGTCACTAGCACTCCCATGCATGAACAACATACTCATGTTTATGTATACTTGTGCATATCAACAGAGAACGAGGGGGGCAGACACGTGTGTTGAACATGTACCCTATTTAGGGATTTGTGTTTGTTTGCATGAAGATCTTAAGAAACATGTGCATGTAACACGTGTTTGCTTACTGATAAAAAAATGTATGCTATTCAGATATCCAACAATTACAAGCAGAGGCCCAACATCGATGGTTGCGACCTGCTGAAATCTGTGAAATTCTGCGTAATTATCAGAAGTTTCAACTGACTCCTGAGCCTCCAACCAGGCCTCCAAGTATGTGACTGCTACCCTTCCTTTGCTTCATATATTGGTTATATTAGTACTTTTTTGATAGGTCATGGATCTCCTAGATGAAATAGTAGAAGCTTATGTTGTTTGGGAAAAAAAATAGAAATACTTGTTTCTACGTGCTTCTTTCATTGATCTTTTGTCATATAGGAAAATACGATGTGCATACAGCTCCCGTTTTCCTCTGTGTGGGTTCAATGTAAAAATGTAATCATCCTAGTCTGCTTGATTTGAGAATAATTAGAGCTGAAAGCACTGTGTTGAAAAATCAAATGAAGTTGCACATTGAAGTAGGTCCTTCTACTTTTTCCTCCTCGTTTTTGCAAATGCTGCCAGTATATCTTTTCCTGAATGTTCTTTAAAGGAAGAAATAGAAATTCGAGATGGAATACCAAATCTCAGTTCACTGTTGAGTCTCTGCATGGCCAACCATACCTTGATTTTTACATCACAAATTGAGAGACTGCCATTACACAAAGCAAATTGATTTGTTGTATATTCATAGTTTAAGAGCTGATGCAATTTGAAACTGAGATAATACTTTCTTGATGCATCCATGATTGCATTCTGTCTGAAGCGATTCACTGCACATAACATACTTGTTTTCTCTTACAATTTTCTGTAAGTAGAGGCAATTAGATACTTGTAAGAGCATTAAGTTGAAGGGTCCAATGTAATGCTTGGGAAGAAAAAGTCTTGATTACATACAATTATGGAAGTAAAACTGAGCTTATACATGTGATTTTGAAAGCAAGTGTTTAACATGCTGGATGGCATTTTTAGCAAAGTATTGACGGCTCATCTCTATTGATTTCACTCACTTATGTGATTTTACCATGTGAAGTTTTGTTTAAAGGTGTAGAGGGAATTTTTTAAAATGAAGGGCTTTTGAAATGTTAGGCAAGAAAACGTTTGTAAGAGTAGGAGTAAACAAGGTCAAATGCTAATTTCTTTTTTTTTTTTAATTGCCTAGTTCTGTTACTACAATACTGCCATGTGAAGGTTATAAATATTCCCTTACTTTTTTTTTTTTGGTTAAAGTGAGATATTTTTTATTTTCATTATAAAAGAGAAGAGGGTAAACCCTGTAAAAAGGAGCTCTAGAGAAACCCAGACATCAAAAAGCAAAGGTTGCCTAATTTGATAAAATGGCCATGATGCTCAGGAGTGATCCGTAAAGAATTACAAGAGACAAAGCTCAAGAAATGTACAAAAGTACAAAAGGATGATATAGTGCCGAAGATAGCCTCAACCGAACAAGTAGGATCTCCAAGTTGATGGATATTTCTCTCTCCATAACTAGCAGCACACCACAGCTATAGCAACCTTGCACTGGCCACTAAGTGTCCTACCCCCAATAGCAAACAGATCGGTCAAAGGATTCATGGAGGAGGGGGCTTGTGTTCACTTAAGAAAAATGTGGTTGTGTGTCTCCTTCTCTGTGTCGCACAGCAAACTGCGATTAGAGGAAATCAGTTCCCATTCCAATAATTTGTCCATGGTGTAGAGCTTTCCTTGTGCACATTACTTTATTACCTGACATTAGAATTCTATGGATAATCAGTTTCTTTTTAATAATGACTTTTGCTATTCACATTTTGAGCAGCACAAGTGTTGCTTTATGCTCAAATACCATAGATAGGGTATTAAACCTATGCTTACATGTGGCCAATTCTAGGTGGTTCACTTTTTCTGTTTGACAAAAAGGCACTGAGGTACTTTAGGAAGGATGGACACAACTGGAGGAAGAAGAAAGATGGGAAGACTGTGAAGGAAGCACATGAGAAGTTAAAGGTAGGGTATCTACTCTTCTTTAGTTTGATTTGTCTTGTCTAACACTCTAACTTCATCTTTTTCAATGGGACATTTCCTCTTTTTTATATGATGTGCTGCAATATAGAATTTATAATTGTTTCACAAAGCACATGTTTCTTCTTATTAAAGTAAGTTATCTGCAACTTAACCATCATCTCATGGGTGAATTTTGAAATTATTTTAGGTTGGAAGTATTGATGTGTTGCATTGCTACTATGCACGCAGTGAAGAAAATGAAAATTTTCAGAGACGCAGCTACTGGATGCTTGAAACGTATGTACTTTCTTTTGTATTGACATACTTACTAACATCTCAAGTTTACCATCTCTATTGTTGTGGGAAGTACTTACAGACCTGTCATTCTAGATACAAGAAAGAATAATGATATTCATAAGAAGAATTGCCTGGTGGCTTGTAAGGAGGGCATTAACAAATTTTTATTAAACATTCCAATAGATTTAACATTAGTTAATCTGACATTACATCCAAAAAAAGATTTAACATTAGTTAGAGGAAACTGACTTTGTAAATATTTTTTGATATTCATAACTTTGTATTATTTGAGAGAAAGCGTCATTTGAAGCTAATGTGTTCTTGCTGCAGTATAATGAATTAAGGTGATTTTCATCTTTATGTCTTCTTATTAGGATATAGAATTTCAGAACTATAAAATTAACGGAATAGCTTGAAATGAATAGAAATGTGGGATTATAATTTTCCAATGATGATTAGGATTGCAGGTTTATAGTAGTGATGGGTTTATGAATCTTTTGCTCTCCATCCCCTTTGAGTTCTGGCCGTGCTACTTGTAGTATTTAAGCACATAAAACAAGGATACGGGTCAATGACTAGATGCCATTGGTGCATATTGGTATATGGTCACTGATTTGCAATTTTGTGTTTATACCTTAATGCTGTTAGATATTCTGCTCATCAAAAAGACTAATGTTCTTGTTTAAATGTTGGATTAGCAGTAGAATTTACTGTGTTGGTAAAATTTTGCTTGTGTGGACTGGTCCATTAAAATGCATGTCACAAGAAAAGGAATAAGTGTCATGCACCCTTAGCAGATACATCCTGTCAGCATATGATTTAAACATTAATTATAATTGTTGAATGGGGAGGAAAACCTGATAAACCGGGATTAATTGCAGGGAATTGATGCACATTGTTTTTGTACACTACCTGGAAATCAAGGTATTTATTCTTCTTAACATGTCCCACCATTTTAATTTTCTTTTTTGTTCTTCTTCTTCTCCTTATTGGTATTTGATAGTTGTTGTGATTGTATTTTTTCACAGAAACTTTGAAATTATGAAGCTGATTTCGTGGAATTTAAGACTTGGTTTGTGTTTTTGTTTTGACCTTGTTTCTTTCTTTCTTTCTGTCTTTCTTCCTTTTTTTTTTTCCCCCTAAGATAAATGTAGGAGCAAGAGGAGCTAACTAATTCTATGCTTATCCAAACATTTTTCCATTATTATTTTTTGAGTGTCCGGTTGGTTAGTCCATATAATTGTTTGACGAACAATGACTTAGCTCTGTGCTCTGTGGAGGGTTCTTTCTGTCCTGTGTTCATCATAAAATATATTATGAAATGCTGATTATTGAAATAGATATTGAAAATTTAGCATTTTTTAAAAATCTACTATACATACTATTATGGCGTGTAATTTGTTGAAAATGCTGTGTGTAATTTTTCTTGATACACATTAGGGGAATAGAACAAGTGTGACTGGCATCAGGGAGAATGATGAAGCCTCAGCAAGTTTCCAAAGAGACAGTCTGTCGTATAGCTATAGTGCAAGTCATTGTACAACGCCTTCGGGAAATGCAGATTCTACAAGTCCAACCAGCACACTCACAGCTCTTTGTGAAGATGCGGATTCTGGTATCTATGGTTGGCCTTCATGTTTGTTTTAAGTGGTTTTGCATGTGATCCTCTACTTACACATTGTTTTTGCAGCTTCCGTGGGAGTAGGTGCTGATGAGAGTTCAGGTTTTCATGCTCTTCTTGGGATTGGTTCCGCTAGGGGTTCAATGGAGTCTCTGCCACCAAATACCTATTTGCCAGGTGCCTTTCTAGGTTAATGCTTTTTGCAGGAATCATTGACTCACTTGGTCAAGTTCATGTTCTTTCATTGAATTTATGGCGTCACTCTTTTACACTTGCTGATTTGTGGATTCTACACCAGAAACTGATTAGCAAATCCCAAATTTACCAGATAATTATGAAGCTCGATCATCTTGGCCGCAGGCAAACATTGTCTCTAACACCAACCTCGATAGGTTAAGTGATGCCCCTCATTCGTCTGGTTTGGAATCTTGGGAGGAAATACTTAAACAAGCTATGTCAGGGTCTAGCACGGTATCATTTAGACAACCAACCCATACCGCCCAATCAGCTTCTTCTAGGGATGTCCTTGAACAGGATAACGGCATTCTAGGTGAGCTTCTAGGAGGGAGTGCTACCACCCAGCCACATGGGAGTCACCCACCAGCCCAGTTGAATTGGCAGGTATTTTACAGAAGTAATGTAGCTGCAGTCTCTTTACCTGTCTCATATTGTAACTGTTAGCAAGTCACCAATACATTGTATGCTTCATGATGGTTATATACTACCACCCTTCATGATGATTATATACCACCACCTAATCTCAGACTATATGTAGGGGGTTTGTTATGACACAAAAAATAGTAATTTTTCATATTTCCAAGAACTAACAAAAGGTTCATAGAAAAGTTAAAAAATCAACTTGTGCTTCTGAATGGCCATTACTAACAGCCCTTCAGAACTTTAGCTCACCTGGCATATCATGGTTCAGCTTATACAAATTCTCCCCTATGGAAGTTTCTTAGCCTTAAATTATTGATCAAGGTAAGCTACTTAGAAGATTTATTGAGAAAAACAAATACAGGAAAGTCATCACAAGAATGTAATCTGCTTTGTACTGTAGTACCTACTGCTGTACATGGCATGGCTCTCTGTCTCTCTGGGGACTTTTTTTTGCTAATTTGATTTTTTTCTGGGATTTCTGAAAAGAAAAAATTAGTGCATTTGGTCTGATTATAGTCCATGTGTAACATGGCTTGGCAGAGTAATTTTATGGCCAGACAGGTTAGTTCTGCAAACTGAAAATTGAAGTCTGCTAATCTGCTTATGGAGTTCCCTTAGACAAGTGGAAAAAGCCCCACTTTCCAGAATATTATGCCTACTGTGCAGGTGTGAATTGAGTGCATGGGGAAGGTTAAAGTTGTTGAATATTTCTATTGTGGAATCCCTATGTATCTGTTGCTTCCCACAGAGAATGTGGATCCAATTAATAACATAAACATAGCATACTAGAACATAAAGAAATAGAATCCTGAATTCTAATTTATAAAACTGTCAAGGGAATTTGTTGATGTATGAATTACATTGTATCCTTGGTCTAGATGCTGACCGAGCAAACAATTATTATTCAACCAAATTTTGGCAGCAGATGAAATTTTTGCTGATTACTTACCAACTAGATCAACCATCATAAGAGTCTCTTGTATTATCTCTGCTAACACAAAACGATAAAATTGAAGTATTGTAAGATGATGATAGTTGGATTTGGGTATTTATTATTGCTTATTGGAAAGCTTATGCAATCAGTGGGGCACTTGAATTCACATGGTTGTCTTTTGATTATTAATATCTTCTATTGTCTAACTAAAATTTGAAAACTCAAGGTCACCTTGGAGGACAACACATTGCGCATCCCTGGTTGGCCCATTGATGAGGCTGTAGATCTTGATTTGGCATACAGTACAGATGCTAGACTTCTTGAGCAAATAAAGAAGGACCCAGGAACACGAGCTGCTGAATATCAGGAGTCATATTATGGTGCTCAGAATAATCTATCTGGGCAGTATCAGGCTCATCCCTTCCAGAATCGATCTGCTGATGTAGAACATCAATTTATGGTGAACTCTAATTCTGAGAACGATGCACAAGTAGAGGGAGAAATTAATCATGCTTTCACTGCAAGGCGACTTCTGTCAGATGGAGATGAGAGCTTGAAAAAAGTAGACAGCTTTAATAGGTGGATAACTAAAGAGCTTGGAGATGTTGAGGATCTGCAGATGCAGTCTACGCCTAGCATAACATGGAGCACTGTTGAATGTGAAAATGTGGTTGATGAATCTTCTTTAAGTCCTTCTATCTCCCAGGACCAGCTGTTCAGCATTGATGATTTTTCACCTAAATGGGCCTATCCTGACTCTGAAATCGAGGTCAGAAAATCTTGTCCATCCTTACTGCAATATTTCTTCATGAATTCGATAAAGAATATATATGTATAGCACGTGTATCTAAATATATGCCCAAAAGCACCTGTTAAGAAATCCCCTTTTATCTTTACAGTACATTTCACGATTATTTATGCTTTTGGGCCATTTCATGGTACTATGTATCTGCCTTATAAATGTAAAAGTAATCATGGAATTATGTAAACTTGCAAACAAGGAATTATCCATATCCATTCTCTAGTTTGAAGGGTAACAAAGTGATTGTTTATAAAAATTAATATTGGAAAGCTACATAGTGACCCTGTATGTTGAACCAAATGATGAAGCTGAAATTTGAAGATTGGTATGAACTCTTTTCTAACCCGTGAACCAAGATACTAATTAAATTTGAATTCTTGACCTTCTGCTTTTGTACCATGTTAAATTTAGATCTTCAATCAACTGATTTAAAAGCTTGAACTTGTAGGTCAATGTGAGCTTTATATAATTACACGATCATTGGATATGTGGTTTTGTCACTGTTATTGAGTGCACTAGAATGCTTGTTAAGATGGAAAAAAAAGGGAAAAAATTCACATTTTCATAGTTGATGACACATTTTACAGAAAAAAAAAAAAAGCAAATATATTTAAAAGTGGAAAGGTTCTTCTTTTGGCATCTCAACAAGTGCCTCAAGGCACTAGTTACCATTTTACATATATAGAAATTTGCAATATTTTCTTTATTAAGTAAAGTTAACGTGTGCCTCCAAGGTACTTAACAGAATGCACATCAATGTGTATGTGAACTCTTCTTATTCCTCCTAGCCTTGTCAGTCCATCAATTTTTCTGTGTACTGGTTGTTGGTGGTGAGGTGAAAAGCTGATCCTGCATGTTTGGCAGTTTTTATATTGTATTCAGTCTAAGTGCTCCTTCATAGAAACATTTTTCGTTTTCCCCTTTATTGTCTCTTCTTCAAAATACATGATTGCAGTGTACGACTGAAATACAATAATATTTGATCAATCCATAGTTTGGTGTAATAGTAAATATTCTGGGTTTTGTCAACTATACCTTTAACATTTTGATTGATCTCTCGATTTCTCTGTCCTGCATATAATGCTGAATGGTCTCTCATGTTTCTGACAATAAGCATGTTTATTTATGGCTGATTAAAAAGGTTATCATCGTTGGAAGATTTTTGAACAATCAAAAGGAGATTGCAGCCTGTAACTGGTCATGTATGTTTGGGGAATTGGAGGTTCCGACAAGGGTTTTAGCGGAAGGGATACTTTCCTGCTGTGCACCATTTCATGATATTGGACGGGTCCCTTTTTATGTAACTTGTTCTAACAGGTTGGCCTGCAGTGAAGTGCGTGAATTTGATTATCATGCTGGCTCAGCTAAAGTTGTAAATGCTAGAGATATTTATGATGCTGATACGACTGAACTGCACCTGCATTTGCAACTGGAGAGACTCTTGTCGTTTAGTTTTGTCAAGAATTTCAGTCTTTCCTCGGAGGGCCTTACGGAAAAACGAAAATTGATTGATAAAATTATTGCATTGAAGGATGAAGAGCAGACTTTCCCTGTTGTGGATGTGACCTCAGAGGATAATTTCATGTATCGAGGTACCAAGGAAGAGCTTCTTCAGAAGGCTACGAAGGAGAAGTTGTTTGCATGGCTTCTTCATAAACTAACTGAAGATGGTAAAGGTCCATGCATTTTAGATGACCAAGGACAAGGAATACTTCACCTGACAGCTGCTCTTGGTTATGATTGGGCCATGAAACCAATTCTAGCTGCTGGAATTAGTGTCAATTTCCGTGATGTTAATGGCTGGACTGCACTTCATTGGGCTGCATGCTGTGGCAGGCAAGGATCTCTTACCTCCACTAAATTCAAACATCATTATGATGATATTTAGCAGAGACTGTACTCTAGATGTTTACACAAATAGAATAACTAAGGCTCATAACTCATTTAGTTATTTGTCATTACAAATGTGAAGGGCTTCTGAAAATCATAGAACTGTTTTAAGATCCATTTTCTTGACATTTTATCCATCTATTTCCTTTCAGATATTATAGTCAGCTCTTACATATCTTTTTCTTGCTTTATGCAGAGAGCAAACTGTTGCTGTTCTTGTATTCCTTGGTGCTGATACAGGATTAGTATCAGATCCATCTCCAGATTTTCCACTTGGTAGATCGCCTGCTGACCTTGCTTCTGCCAATGGACACAAAGGAATATCTGGTTTTCTTGCAGAATCTACCTTAACCAGCTATGTCTCCTCCCTTTCAATGAATGATGCAAAGGAGGACTCAGTCTCTGAAGTCATGGGAACCAAAGCCTTTCATACAATTTCAGAACGTTCAGCGACTCCTTTCACTGATGGCGATGTGCCTGATGTGCTATCATTGAAGGACTCACTCACCGCTGTCTGTAATGCTACCCATGCTGCTAGCAAGATATATCAGATGTTTAGGATACAATCTTTTCAGAGGAAACAATTGGAGCATGAGAATCACAAATCTGGTCTCTTAGATGAGCAGGCTATAGCACTTGCAGCTGGCAAGCCCCGCAGGGTTGGATTAAGTGATGGGCGAGCTCATACTGCTGCAATCCATATACAGAAAAAGTTCCGTGGTTGGAAAAAAAGAAAAGACTTTCTCATAATACGGCAGAGAATTGTCAAAATACAGGTATGATGTAGTGTCTTTGATAAGCATCCTAATAGTTAGATATGAATTTCATGAAGGAGCAGTCTGTCATGCAGGAGAACAAGTTTGCAGCATTCTGTGTGAAAGTATTTGTGCCACAATGATTTCTTTTTCTTATGGTTTCTTGTACATTTAACTGTTACAATCATGTACAGCAATTATATTATCTTTTTGAGTATGTAAAGACAATGTATGTGTATTGTTATTTCTCTGATTAATAGAATCTACATTCTGAAGGCCCATGTGAGGGGACACCAAGTGAGGAAGCAATACGGATCCATCATATGGTCTGTAGGAATTTTAGAGAAGGTTATTTTGAGGTGGAGGCGTAAAGGGAGTGGACTGCGGGGTTATCGAGCAGATGCAAGTAAAGACCTCAGTCAACAAGCCCTTTCCCATAAAGAAGATGACTATGATTTTCTTAAGGAAGGACGGAAGCAGACTGAGGAAAGGTTGCAAAAGGCACTCACTAGGGTGAAGTCCATGGCCCAGTATCCTGAGGCACGGGCTCAGTACCGAAGGCTCTTGACTGTTGTTGAAGGAATACGGGAAAACAAGGTTAGCTTCCTGCTCTTTGTTCTGTTTTGTGTCAAGTCTTGCTGCAGAGAGTTTCCTTTTAAATTTAAAACCAAGTCCTCTCCAGAGAAGAATCTCTGCATCCTTAAAATCTATTATTTGCCACAGAAATGCTTGTGTTCGTATAGCTACATAAGTTGCCCTTGAATGGCGAACAATCATTGGCAAGTCTTGATTCTTTTCTTGTGATGTTACTCTTTCTTTTTAATGTTCCCATCGGCTTTGGATGAGTCTGAAGTTTAGGAGTCAAAATGAAAGGCCTAAAATGGCTATCTCCAGACTTCTTCTTCTTTTGGCTAATTTAGTAATTTTATAACAGGTAGCAGTATGTATTAGATGGTGGCTACAGAAACAAAATGCCACTAGCATATGTTATGTTCCTAACTTATGATATTGAAAAAGGCACAAATATATAGTTTGCGTGGTTCAATTCCAGAATACAGTGGAACTAGTACACAATGCCATAATCAAGCTAAGCGACCAGTCAGCACAACAAAAATGATGCTTCTAAAGGGAAAAAAGAATAGGGGAGAAAAAAAGGGATAAAAGAGGCATCTATTGAGTGTCTGAGGCAAGGATTATAAGCTTACACTCTTCCTCATTCCTTTCCCTTTCCAAAATACATACCAATGATGCAAAGGCTAGTATCTCCTGTTGGACCATCAAACTCATGTTGGCTGCCATACTACACAGGCCACTGATAACATTTTCCTGCTTGCAAAATTTGCTGTACAATTAAAGTATTCAACAACCTTACTCATACCCCTCTGGCATAGCCACACCCAAATAATAAATGGAAATGAGTCTTCAGATCTGAGTTATATAGGGCACAAACGTTCTGATCAACTCAAAGAAATGTTCCTTACCCAAAAAAATGTTCTGATCAACAACTCATACAACTTCTCCCCACCAGTAACTAGTCCAATGTTTGCTATGTAACTTGTATATTATGCCTCAAAATAAAGGAGTGCCTTTGCACATTTTTCTTAAATCACATAATGCTAGCCGAGGTGACTGCCATTCAGGTTTTGCAAAGTGTTTCCTGTGCTGGGTTGATGGAGAAAAAGCATTTGATTTTGGTTTTCAAATGAGCAAATCCTGCTGTCAAAGCTGTTATTGCATGGTAATTGATATTGATCTGAGGCCGTTTCATAAACTTGCCCTAAGTCATTCCCATCCCCGATGCATATGACTGAACATAAACAAGCATCACGGCCATTACCAGCCTCATGCATCTCCATTCTTCCTTTGGGATACAAAGTTGATAAGCGGACTGCTTAATGCCAATTATCATACCAGAAAGAAATGAGATTTTGATCACCAATTTTTCATCCATACCAATCCTTTACTTTAGGCTGAAGTTGGTACAAAGGCTTCTCTCAACTGTTTCTCTTATCCTATCCCACAAATCCCTAGATGGCCGATACCAACTATTCTCATTAATAATACAACAGAGTCTAGCTTCTTCGGGAAGACTTGAAGGGTATATTTGCCTCTCATTTAGTCAGGAAACCAAGGGACCCTTTGGATGCCAATCATCATACCAAAGAGAGACAGTATTCTCATTTCCTACTTCCCATTTAAACATACTTTACGCTAAAGGTCGCAGCTGCAAAATTTTCCTCCAAGACCAACAAATATTGGCCGGAATTTTCATTGTCCAAAAATTTTTATTCCCAATAAGCTCAGAATGAACCCAACTTGGCCATAAAGAGTCACCTTTATCCATACAAAGAACCCAGAAATGCTTGAGTTGTGCTGCCTTGTTCCAAACAACTAAGTCCACCACAAACTTTTCGCCAATCTATTTTAGCTTTAGCCTTTGATTCATTATTTACATTCCATAAAAACCTCTTCATCTTCATAGTTAGAGCTTTCAAAATGCTTTTTGGCAAAATAAACATGAGGACCAATAAACATGGGGCTGACCTTACCTCACACTTGCACCTCATTCGGTGTGCTAGTGGCTTGGAAGGATACTTTTATGTTGGAAGCTGTTTGAGAGTTCAAAAGCTCTATCATTTTACTAGTGTCAGTAACCAACTATTTCCTAGCCCCTAGGTGGTTGTGCTTGCACCTCGCCAAACTGGTTTTGGTTAGGGTGGGGAACCAAGTTAAAAGAGTTTGAGATGGTTTCTTAAGGCACAGTAGTTCTGGACTGCTTCTCGTTCCTCTTTTTGGGTCTTTATTTTGGTGTTTTCAGAGATGGAAGTGGTTTTGGGTTTTGATGAAACTGGTTTAGTTTTGGACATGGTGATTTCCTTTTGAATTTGTTATTCTATCAGATTTAAGGAGGGAAGCACTAGTATTTCTGGTTATATATTGTTATGTGTATGGACAGTGTCTAAAGTGTATTGGTGTTTCTGGTTTGTGTGTCTCTATTTGGTTGGTGGATGATGGAATGTGTTTGGCTGTTTGATCCTAAGGGAAGTGGTCCTGTCTCTAATGTAGGGTGAGTGTAGGGTGTATGGTAAGTGTTTGTGCTTTCGAGGAGGGAACAGATGTTACACGCGAGGTTAGCTCACATTCACATAAAGGGTTAGCACCATTTGAACGTGTTTATTTCCAAAGAAGATCAAAGAAGGATTCCTAAACAATTGATTGAAGTCTAGTGTATTAGTCTTGTGTTGCGTACTGTGATAAGTGTTGTAATATGTTGTCTAGATCTGCTGTGCATGTGTAAATGTTGTGTGTTGTGTCCTGGAGTTTATTATCGTATCCATGTAATCCGTTGCTGTTAAATTGTGGGTCTAGAGTAGTGGGTGTGTAATGTGGACGTGTGGAGTCAGTAGGTGCAGGAAATGGGATGTGAGGCAGTTACATTAGGAGTAGTGGGTAGAGAAATGTAGTAACTGCACATACCTATATAAAAAGGAGTTATCCCCAGCAATGGAAGGGGAGTTCAATTTCCAGCAGAAATCTAGTGTGATTAACACTTCTGAGATCATCGGGTTCTCTCTAATGAGCCCGAACCCAATTAGCAAACATAGGTAAGCGAGGAAGAAAAACCATAAAAACTACTGTTGAATCTGACCTAATAATTGATCCTAAGGATGAAGGAAACAAGGGAAGATCCTATAACACAGTAGTTTTGGACTGCTCCTCGTTACTCTTTTGGGTCTTGATTTTGGTGTTTTTAGAGATGGAAGTGGTTTTGGGTTTTTATGAAACTGGTTTAGTTTTGGACATGGTAGGTTTCCTTTTGAATTTGTTATGCTATCAGATTTAAGGAGGGAAGCACTAGTATTACTGGTTATATATTGTTAGTGTGTATGGACAGTGTCTAAAGTCTATTGGTGTTTCTGGTTTGTGTGTGTCTCTATTTGGGTGGTGGATGATGAAATGTGTTTGGCTGTTTGATCCTAAGGGAAGTGGTCTGGTCTCTAATGTAGGGTCAGTGTAGGGTGAATGGTAAGTGTTTGTGCTTAGCGTTTGTGTCTGTTGGAATGGTGATTAATGTGGGATGGAGTGTTTAATGGAAGTGGACCAGAAAAAGAGATGATAATTCGGATGTAGTTTGGTGGTTATGAAATGAAAATGTATGCATTTGAAAATGGTATATAGAGTTATGTGTCTGTCTCTGTGGATCCTGAGATGATAAGTTGGGGAGTTGGGGATTCTAGCAAGAGGGGAGAGCTTTGTCCTCACTAGAATTCTTCCTTTATAATCGATATCTTTTCCTGACTTGTACGAAGTCTCTTATGGTTACTTCAAACATTGTTTGGTTTTGTTTACTACTGCAAGTGAATGCAAATTTTTCATAGCAGGATACTCTCAGCATTTTCTTCTCTGATGAGTGTCATTTCAAGGGTATAGAGTGGTCTTTGCCAATAAAATATTCATTTAATTTTCCTCATTTCTGTGTTGGTCTTTTCCATGTTATCCACAACCTGCTGGCAAATGTTAGTCCATAAATTTGATAGTTAATTGGTTAAGTTTTTGGAATCTTGGAGAAGATTGTTCTTCATAAATATGTATTTATTTGCAAAACTTTTTTCCTATATCCTTGAGCATTCTGTGAAATTGTTCTGTTGTAGAATAAAAATGTCTTCTCCCATTGTGATTATGCTTTCTAAATAATCCTGAAAACTAAGATGCATTTAACTTCTGTGTTCACGATACTAGTGAACTGAGGAACAACCATCTGCATTGTCACTAAACTGGAGGCATTATTATGTTGAATTTTAGTTAATGCCTTGCTGGGGTTTTTTCTTCACAATAATAGCCAAGTCTGTTGAGATATATGCTTTATAGTGTGTCTTCACTCTCTGTCCATAACGGGATGCTATTCATGGCCTCCTTAACATAAAATTTTTCCTTGCGATCATGAAATCATTGTGTATTCTTCCCAAGAATGTCAACAAAGGTGAACTGCAATGTTGATTCTTGATCATTACTTTTGGTCACTTTCTCATTGCACTTGCGCTCATATGGTTAATACATATAAAAGCATTGAATTGATTCCTACGAATGGTCCATTATTCTATGTTGAGACAATATCATACTATTAGGGGTTTTAGGATTGCTTATTATTTGTTTGACAGTCCGTGCTTTCTGATGACTCGTCTAAAAAGATCCACTTCGTATGTGCAGACACGTCAAATGGTTATGAGCAATTCACAAGAAGCTGCAGATGGCGATGAGGATCTGATTGAAATCGAGTCTCTGTTGGATAATGACACTTTCATGTCTATGACATTTGATTAATCGCATTGTAAAACAAACGTTACATTAAGCTCTGCTGTAAATAGATTGCTTCTCTCGTGCCCATTTGGCCGCATTAGGTTTACATATGGTTTTGAAGCAGGTATTTGTGAGGATTGACTTTACTTTTCTTCCTTTCAAATTGACCTAGAAGATAAAATATACCTCAGATGTTGGCTCCTCTGTTGGAAAATCAGTCCGACAAGGTTTCGTCAAGTGGATGGAGATATCGTTGGTTGTACCACCTTGGTTTAACTCCAAGAACGCTCTGCGACTTACTAGTGTATGACACGGTGAAACTGTAACATATGTTATTGCATAATCTCTCTCTCTCTCTCTCTCTATGTTTTTCTTTCTACCCTTTGCAGTTAATTATGGCAAAAATCCGAAGCAAAGTGTTTTTTTTTTAATTCATCCTCCTTCCTGGTATGCATCTATTTGAGTTCTATCATCTGGGCCTTGATATTGGATAAGGTGTGTTTTTGTTATGTTGAAGGTGATCAGTGAACAGAATTGGAAAGTAAAATCCAAGATTTAAATATAGTTTACTCATTGGAAAAAGTATACTTTATCTTCTTCTTTTTTTAACTAAATAAATTTAAGGGGAAATAAGACTATAATTATAAGATTAGATAATTTTTTAATGGGGATATAATATTAACACTCATCCTTTTTAGATTTCAACTGACTTAAGATCGAATTAAAGATATATCTTCTATATCTGTCTATCTATCTTCTGTGACTATTATTGAGAGAATATGGCTTGTTTGTCTCCACAATCTTGTAATATAGTTTTGCTTATAAATGTAGTTTTGTTTTGTTTTGTTTTTTTTCTAGATGGCAATTTTTCAAGTAGTTTTTATCCATAAAAACCACAACTTTTAAAACTTCTATACGAAACACCTTTAGACCTTCCACAAACACCACTTTCATCCTCTCTTTCCCTCTCTCTTTCTCTCTCAATATTTGGGCTCTCATTCTTCTACTCATGGCAACACGGTTACAACGAATTAAAACACCCTAAAGCTTTATCCTTTCATCACGACCTTTAGCAGACGAAGACATATCTCAATTTTTTTCTTTTTTTAGTTCCATTTACTACTTCAAGTTTATATAATGGGAAGAGGAATAGCATGGTACCAATCATAGAGAACCAGAGTACTACATTTGGGTAATAGCAAACATTCTTCATGGAAAAGGTACAATTTTGGTGTTATCTTTGAACTTTATTAGCCTATCTTTTTAGTTGAATAAAATCTTATTGTTGTTATTTTTATTTTTTCTTTCACTATTATTCCACTATGTTTGGCAGCTTTTGACAGAAGAAATAGGAGGAAACAAGTAAAAAAGAAAAGAAAGGAAAAGAAAAGAGAGAAAATAAAATGAAGTATATTTTTTTATTTTATATTAGTAACTTACGAAGGAAATGAAAGGACTTAGAGTTAGTAATAGATAAAATTGTGCTATTTTGATGAACATTATTACAAGGGATAATTTTATAATTATATCTTATTTCAACCAACCTTTTTTTTGGGGGGGAGGAGAAAAGAAGTGGACTTTACCGTGGAAATGTTTCTACTCATTTCCTTTCTTTTCTACTCATTTCCACTTGTTGTTTAAGTTGTCAAATATGTGATTTTCATCTATTTCCTTGAATTTCCACCATTTTCTACGCATTCAAACATAGTGTTCATGCCCTGTTTGAGTTTTTCTTTTTCCTTTCTTCTCTTTCTTTTTCTTGTTCTTTTTTTTTTTTTTCATATGATAGAACTTATAACATTCTTTATGAAAACAAAACTACAACAAAATCTTTCTCGCTATTATCTTTTTTTTTTTCTTTTAATGTACACTTTTTTTCTTGCTTTATATATTGTTTACATTTACTGAGTTTTTTCCTTCTACAATTTGACATTATGTGAGCATAATCAATGAGAGGAAACTACCAAACAGACAAAAAAGAGCATGATTATAGAAATTTACCTCAGAAATAATATTCTTCAAGTCAATGTGTAGATATGTGTAGATGGGGATTCTATTGAATGATGCATTGATATTTATAGAGACCTATCTCATTAAAATAAACACTTATGTTTAGCCATTGAAGAACATGATTCTTTTAGATCACTGAAGAAGGGAAAAGGAGAGGATAGTACTTGGGTTGCAAAGAGACCAATAGGGCAAGAAAGAAGGAGGTTATAAGTTATAACGAGTTCCAACATCATTGATCTTAGAAATGAGATTAGCTAGTAATTTGGATCTCCAACTCACTAGCTATATGATGAAAGTGAAAATTGCCATGCAAGTATATTCTTTATACATTTATGTATAATTATTAGTCTTTTTCATTTCTCTTTCGTATTATGGATTATTTTTGCTAGCTTAATCAATAAGAAGCAAGAGTACACATTTTGTTCTACTTTTCAGAAATTGAGACCTAATAAACATGCTTTTGTTTATAAAGTTGAAGGACATTCTATTCCTTGACTTAAGAAAAGACTATTCTTTATTTGTATGATTCAACACCTTTTATTAGTGTTCCCCAATATTATGAGGTTGTTTATTATAGGAAACATTTTTTCATTATTTGGACAATTACATTACAAATACTTAAATTTTCATGATTTTTTCTCATTAAATTTTACGATTCTAATATTTGTAAGTTAGTGCCTCAATTTTTCAATTGTATCAAGTGTATTTACTATAAAAGACCTTAAGGGTTCCCTAAAACTAAGATATGGTACATGCATGTGTTTAGTTGGTTATTTTTAATACTTTTATCATGAAGATCTTTAAGAGAATATTTGCATGTGATGCTAAAATATACAAACACAACCTTGCATAATTAAAAGGAACATAGATGGCTGAAATTATTATATTAATATATTAAGCTAAGCTCATTAATTATTTGGCTTCAAATATTGGATTAGGTGACAGGGGCATGTGAATCTGGTTCATCTATTGAGATAATTCAAGGAGAATTGGCTTTGTGGGCTTGGAACATGGATCATTAGATCGGTTCATCCGCATCTAACCTTTCTTAAACAGGCTCATGTACTTACGGTGAAGGCTATTGGCTTTAGGCCTTTTAACAAGCTCACTAGGATAATTCTAAAATGAGTATACTCCATCTCCTTCGTCTATTACTAAGGTGATCTAATGGTTGTTATTAAGCTTAAAAATTTATAAATACTTAGCCATTCTATCTCATTTGACACAATTCTAGAGATTAGAGAAGTGATATTTCACTATGAATTCTCTATGCTTAAAGATTAAATATGAGTTCAAGCAAAGAAACATCTCAATTACTTAAGAATTATAAGGTTGATGCCTGAGGTTTCCTTGACTCTTTTATTTGTTACTTGTGTGCTCGAGACTCCTAAGATTGTTTGTTTCTCTTTCCTGCTACTTTCTCCTAAGTCATTCCATTAAGTGCCATCTCCATTTCACTTCTCTATAGTCACGTGTAGTGTAGTACATGTATGATACTCGTGTGACTACTTCAGCTAAACGCCCCCTTCTACACTTACAAATACAAACATATGCATTGCACTTATTATCTTTACTTCTATTTATTTTTGGTGGATTGGTTCTTTGATATTGATTTCATACCTTTTGTTTTTATTTGACTTTTTTCTTATTGGAAAAAAATAGGTACAATGAGAATCTAAGCACTAATTTCCATTTTGATATGCCTCATGTGATGAATATTAAGTTTTATTTACTAATATGTGTTGTGTTTGTTTTCCTATGCTATGGAGATTTTTGCTTTTAGCATCACTTCATTCCTATGGAACAATGTTTAGAATACCAAAATAAAAGTTGCTTAGATTAGTAGATTCATTATTTATTATTAGCAACATTTCTCTAGAATTCAATGAATTATATTTATTTTTTTTTAAATTCTATTTAGCTTCATTGTGAGTGCACTAGAATCCAATAGTAGTGTGTATATTTTTCTAGCATATGAATATGTTGAAAGTTGTTTTTAGTTTGATGTTATAATGTTTCGATTGGGTTTATTGTGTTTATGGTTTTACATTTCATATATATATATGTTATGTAATGACAATTTATATTAATATTTACATTAATATTGCAAATGTTTTTTTTTAAGCTTTAAGTTGTTCATTTAAATATTAGCTCAACAATTTTTTTATCAATATAAAAATATGAAAAGAATGTCTTATGACATCATTCATGTATGTAATTTGATTTAGTAATTATTTTATGTTTTAATTTTTATTATAACACTATATTTTTTTTTTTCGCATGTATCACAAGTGCACATGTGCTAGTTGAAAGAATGAAAAAAAGGAAAATAAAAAGTGCACTTGGTTTTTTGGACTAATGTGCTTATATAAGTTGTTTGCTAGTGGGTTATCATTTTTGAGTCAATTCATGTCGTGTTTCATGTTTGTATGTCTAAAAATAATAGCATGATGCATTTATTAATTGTGTTTAAAAACCTAAAAAGTTATATTTTATGTTTAGATTGGACCTCCTAATCAATTAAAAAATGAAAATTATATTCTTGCATAGTTATCAAGTTAATCAAGATAATTACTAAGTGATATGTTGATAGGTGTCCACCAACTCTTTGTCCATGTGTATAAGTGGTGGCAAAATGTATGGTTTGTTTGTTCCCTTGTTTCTTATTAAATGTTTACTTGTCTGTAGTGATATATTGTTTTAGATATCTTAGATATTTGCAATTAGTTAGAATTGTTAAACAAAGTGGGTTGCATTAGTTATAACTTGTTGTATCTTCTAGATACTTCTAGAAGGATCTAGAACTTGTTAGTTACAAATAGTGGTTACATGGGGCTTATAAATACATACTTGTTTGGATCAATTAGTTTCTAGTAAGAAATTTCCTAAAGCAGTAAAACCTAGTTTGAGCAATTTGTTCAGAAGTTGGTGTAAATTTCCATTCAATATTAATAATTTCACCTTTTGTTGGCCCGATTGACCCTAAAGTTCCATCAACTAGCATCCAACAACTAGAATATAGTGTTTTGTGGATTCTGTAGAGAAGAATGTGCATGACCATATTGATGATGTTTGTGGATGTATGGTTGAGTTGCAACATCAAATTTTGATAGTTGATCTCAATTCTAAGTTGCTCAAAGGTACTATTACATCTATACAAACAATGTTATAGCATTTATGGAATGACGAGAGGAAATGGAGGTTCATGAGAGATAGGAGAGTCTTCTTCCCTAACTAGTGCATTAAAAGAAGATTGCAGCACAGTTGAATGTAACCTAACACCTAGTCAAGAGGAGGTGATTAAACAAGTTGAAGTAGAGATTGATGATGAGTATCAAAGTAATATAGTTGAATTATTTTGCCATTATTGATGGACATGATATGGCTAACTGAATCGCTCGAATCAAATGATACTATAACACTTAATGAACTAAGGTTTATAATATAGTTCTATTAGTGACTATAGATTCTTTACGAGTGTCACATGCTTATAATGTGCATCCACACACTTGACGTGAATAGGAAGGCATTAGTGTTTCAATAGAACAATCATCAAATAAGAGTAAAAGGATGATTTAGAAAGGGATTAGAGAGGTAGAATTGGTAATCTTAACAAGTCCAAATCTCAATGACTAGTATAGAGGGATTAAGGTTAGATTTAAAGCCCCCTCTCATAGACAGTATATATATATATTTATAATAAGTAACCCGTAATTATCATTGTTATATTTATAGAAAATTAGTGGATAAGATTAATCACGATTTAGTAACCTTGATGGGCTAAATAGATAAAAATAAAGCCCAATTATATATAATGAAATCTTGACACTTAAGCTTGTTGAAAAAAGTTAAAAATGTGCAAGACAATGTTAATGTATCCCATCTCGAGCCCACCATTCCAAAACTTTCTAAATCGTTCCAAATTTTGTTTAATTATTTGGATCATATCACTAATCTAAATAATTAACCTAAACATAACAAAGTTAATGTTGAATTTATCATATGAAATTCTATTATACAAATATCTTTGTCAACAGATTTTTATAAGAATGTGCTCTTACGAATTCAAAATCTAAATGACATAGCATTATATCATTGTTTTCTTTTATTTTTGAGAAACATAAAATAATATTATAAAAACTTAATCATGAAGGATCGATACGGTTATAATTGCTCCTACATAAATTATACTTGATCATTCTAATTTCTAACCACAATAAGTTATCTTAAACAAATATATATATATATATATATATATATCGACTCCTACTATCATAGGATGTTTGAATTTGATTTGAATCAATATTGGATTACTCCTTCTAACACTATCATTCAATATCAGGTGAACTATTGTTAATCAAAATTTTCATTCTTATAACTAGAAGTACTCGAGAAAATGCATAAAACAATACATTTTCAAAAAGAATATTATTAAAATAGGATTGAGGAAAAAAAATTATGTGTCTAGCGTACTGAAAGTGCATACATTGTATGCACCTTCAGTCATGATCATATTTGAATCGAAGGTGCATGCAACATAGAGCCGTCAGTTCAAACATTTGTACGCGCCTTTTGTTGCCTATATACCTAACTACGAGTTGCACGAACAAAACACTTCAACGAACAAAAAACACAGTTTCACTTTCTAGTTCTCTTAGGTTTGGTTGAGCCCTCCAAGCTTTTCCTTTTTTTTTTTTTTTAACAAATCTAACACAATCCCACCTCCATTTGTGTAATTTGGATGAATGTATGCTATCCTTTTTTTCTTATTTTACATTTCATATATGAATTTATGGTGTATTGTTGAGTTGCATGCCATTTTTGAAACCTTAATTTGGGATAGTTTTAATAAGTATAAACTTCATAATTTTAGTTACAAAAATGCACATTAGTTGATAATGTATGTATAGTAGTGGTAAAATATGCGAAATGTGGGAGTTGTAAAGGTATAAAGGTTATTGGGCATGCTAGTTATTTGTGATGCATGGAAGGTGTTTGTGAAAATTACTCACAAGAAATTCTTGTAATTTTTCATGAGATTGAATGTGCACATGTAATGTGATTAGGTAGAAAATGGTTAGAGTTGTGAAATTTATTGTGTATGCAAATGAAAATATTTTGGATGGTAATGACGACCTGGATTATGAGAAGAAGTTGAAAATGAAGAGGAATTCAAACTATAGAGAATTCTTGCATAGGATTTGTGATAGTGTTAGGGTTGATCCAATTACCATGCATATTAAGATATTGCATAGGCATCTACACTACTACCATGGAGGCATGTTATACAAGTTGATGCCTATTACAGATGGTGATGATGTTAAGAATCTACTTGAAATGGTTGAAGCTTTCAAGTTGGAACACATACAAAACTTGGATGTTAAAAGCCTTAAAGAATCACAATATCTGAATGAACAAGAACACTTGACAGTCGATACTTTATATCTTTGACATCAAGAAGAACTAAGTATGATGAGTGATTAACCCATGTGCAATGCATATGTTCCATTGCTAACTTCTACACCATTATGCAATAACGAAAACTCAGTTGATGTAGAAGTAGATGATGCCTTTCACTTTTCTAGCTGAAAATGATATTGATGTGGAATACTTTGTAGTGCATGATTATGGGTATTCCGATGATGATAAGGGTCATACTCAAAATGCTTTAAATAACATGTATACCACACATCCACCAGTGTTTGAGCATATTATGTAAGCACCCTAATGCTAAGAAGCGAGTCATTTAGATGATAGCGGAGCTAGGGATACCATTTTATTTTTCAATACTAGGAGAGATGGTGGTTATGTCACCTTTGAGGAAAATATGGATGATATGTGTGGCGACTTTAGCAGTACTGATGAGCTTAAGAAAGGTATGATATTCATAAGTAAGGAAAAACTACTTACATTAGAGGATGAGACGCCTTTAGTGTCTCGGTAGGCATAGGATAAATTCTCATATATAGCTCAAAAACACCACACAACACTTAATGCATGTTGTTTAAGCATATAAAGACGTATTCAACTGTTAGACCTCACAACAAGTATGTCACCCCTTTATCTTTTACTATCCATTGTATATTATATATCCTCATAACCTTAAAGCGTTGAATGTTAGGTTGTGTGGTAACCGTATCTTGAGAAACTTATTAACATGCTTCCCCATTCTATTGTGTAAGGGGAAGTGTTTGGATAACTTAAAATATTGTTGATATGCTTTCACATTGTGGAGTGATACTACTCGGATTGAGTCTATTGTCAATTTGGTGGGTTTTAGTGGGTGCTCGCTAATGTCGATATAGACCTTTGCTTGCACTAGATTGATTTGTGAGGGTGGACTAATATTGACTAGATGCCCTTGTATGCATCTTATATTGTTTATTGGGAGGATTGTCACTCCTACACAATTCTATTAGAAGATGGAGATGGTGTGTATCTAGATTACATCTAGCGGTATAAATGTTTCAGCTAATGCTATGTGCGGCGTATTGAAGCAATACTTAGATACTTGGTAAGAACTACGTATACAATATTATATTAACTTAACAATATGAATAACTTTTGCAAATGCCTTTTTTTTTTTCAAGTTGACACCCTTCGACATATATGCTTAGTACTTCATTTGCTTGTAGTAGTTTTTCTAATTAATGGTGGCATACATTTTTTTTAAAATCTTGCATTTATTGAATGCATATTCAATTTAAACTATTGCATATATTTTTTTGTAAACAAAATTTACTATATATCTTCTTTGTTACAAATCATGTTGACTAAAGGCATGTATAGTATATGTGCTTCTAATACCTTGAACATATAAATTTTTTTGACCTATTTTAATAATATTTTTTTTAAATTCATTTTTTATGTATTTTTCTTGGAAGTAATCAATGGTTGGAAAATAATGAAGGCAGGAAGGTTCGCGGGGCAAGCGGGTAGGTCCACGCCAAATGAAGGATCCAAACCACGCACGACCCCGACTAAAGGACCGCATTTTTTGAATTCCGACCCACTCCGTACAGTACACCATGCTCTTAATTGACAGTTGAATGCAAAACCTAAAACCCTCTTTATACCCTACTAACCAAAAACCACACTCAGGAGCGCCACCCGGGTGTCTCTTCCTAATTACTTCTTCACTATGTATAAAGTAGTAAAATCGAATCTGTCGAACAATCCTAAGACCTGGATCGTCATCGGTGTCACCGTCGCCGGTATCCTTGTTCTCGCCGAGACGCATCGCCGAAGAAGAAATAAAACCAGATTAAAGCTAATCGAAGAAGGCTTTGGAGCTTTCTTGAAGAAATTCGAACTCCTTCCTTTTCCTCAACCGCCTCCGCCAGCTCCCAAACAGCCTCTCGCCGGTCTCACTTTCGCCGTCAACGACGTGTATGTATGTCTATAGAAGTGAAATAAATCTGTTACATTAATCACGAAATTTAATTGATTAAACGAACTCGACATCGATTATAATGGCATAGCACGTGTTATGTGTTATGCAGCTGTTGCTTGGTAAAGTTTATGCTTTTCCTTAATTTGCATTTTGATTGAATCGATTATACATACTCCTGTTTGAGTCGGGAGGGAAGCAGATCCTATTATTGATGAAAACACACGATGTGGAGTGAGGAAAAGCTGCTGCTTTTTCAATTTTCTATGGGCGTCTCGAGGAGTTTGATAATTAATAGTACGATATTCAATTAATGATGTACTATGGCTCTTGGTTTAGTGCTTTAAGTGTTCTTGTAATACACTTGTGGCGATGTTGCAAAGTGTATGTGCAATTTTCTTAGGAATGAGGTTATTTATTGATGTGATCTTATATGAGCTAGTGTGGTGTTTCTTAGATGTGATTGTACAGTGGCTAATGTAGGGGTAATTGTACTTATGAATTTGATTGTAGTGTGCGGAAGAATGTTCTCATTTACGAGAAATATAGTTTATTTCTTAGTTCTGCAAAACTACTAACTGGTGTATTATGTAAAGAGATTAAAAAAAAAAAAAATCCATATAATGCACATCAGCAGTCTAATGAATTTTGTTTATGCAAATTGAATTTTAAGTTTGTAATGGCACAGCAGAGTCTGTTGCATTGATTTTAAGAATTTGGTTATGTTGTGGCAGCTTTGATGTAGAAGGGTATGTGACAGGTTTTGGCAGTCCAGAATGGGAGAGAACACATGAAGCTGCAGGAAAGACGGCTTTGGCTGTGGCTTCACTTCTCAAAAACGGGGCTAAGTGTGTTGGAAAGACTGTTGTGGATGAATTGGCTCTTGGGTATCTCTCTTTGGATGTATTAGTCATGTGTATGCACCCTTGTTTGTAAAATTTGGTGTTACTAATGTAATGTCATGACCCCCCCTCTCTCTGCCTTTTTACTTTTTTGGGATAATCGTGTCAGGATCATGGGTGAGAATATCCACCATGGAACCCCTACAAATCCCAAAATGCCTTTGTGTACTCCAGGAGGATCCTCCAGTGGTTCAGCAGTTGCAGTTGCAGCAGAGCTAGTTGATTTCGCTCTTGGTATGGGTTGTTCATCTGTAAATATTGTAAATTGCATTATCTACTTATTATTCTTATGGTCATATGGCAGATGCTAATCAGAATGTTGCCCATAAGTATTTAGCATAAATTTGGGTCTAGATGGGCTGCAACAACTATTAAAGGGTCATCCTGCTTTTTTTTTTTGGGTGGGGGTGGGGTGGGTGAGGTTTTCAATCCCTTTCCCTTTTTTCAGCTGAAAGAAATTTGGTTTGAAGTAGCAGTATCTTCCATTTATGTTGGAAACATCATATATGATTGCTCATTGGATGATTTTCTACCTTCATAGGCATTGATACAACTGGAGGTGTGAGGGTTCCAGCATCATTTTGTGGTGTGCTTGGATACAGACCTTCACAAGGAGCAGTATCTTCAATTGGAATTCTGCCAAATTCACAAAGCTTAGACGTCGTGGGTATGGACCAATACATTGTGCATTTCAACCTACATGTGTGTCTATGTACACCTATGTGTATTTATAACTCTGTGCATATCTCTTTATCTGTATGTATGCATGCATCTGTGATGTTTGAATGAACATGCTTAACTGCACAAATGCAGATGTGCACATGCACTTTTCTACTTTCTTGTCTACTTTTTTATTAATGTCAGCAATAGATATTTGTCAATTCTCTCATCAATATGTGTCAGTTTATCTGAAAATGAAATCTCATTCACCTTGTACACTTCATTATAAAATATTTTGATTTTTCATGTTTATTTATTTTTATAAAAATTATTTATTTTATTCATGAACATAATCCTTGGAAAATTATGTAGGCTGGTTTGCCCGTGATCCCTTGATTTTATATCTAGTGGGACATGTTCTGCTTCGGCTCAATGCAGCAGTGCCCAAAAGGTCAAGGAGGCTGATTTTTGCTGATGATCTTTTTCAGCTTTCTAAAGTTCCAAATCTAAAGTTGATGCATGTTGTTAGTAAAGCAGCTGAGAAGCTGTCTGGGTGTAAGTTGTCTACCGCTTCTGATTGCATGGCACTGTCGTCTGCATGTAGTTATCTCTAAGTTTGAACAGTTATTTGCTTTATGATCTATCACATGTAGGTTTTTCCGTTAATTCTTTTTTCATTTGAACAATTGTGCAGATCAGCCACCAAAGCACATAACTTTAGGTCAGCATATTGCTGTAAATGTGCCAAGTCTCAAGCCATTCTATGAACAATCATCAAATCCTCAAAAGGGAATAGCTAGTCTCAAAGCTCTCTCATCAGTAATGCTTTCACTGCAGAGGTATTCTGCAAGTTATGATATTTTTTTCTTATCTGCTGATTAGTGGGTATGGATCCATTGGTTGTGCATGACAGTGACGATGCAGGGATGCAGATCCATACTTGCATGTTAAGAGGACCTGTGACTCTTTGTGTTTCACATCTTTTCCACATTTGCTTTAGTACTGCTTCTTTATTCTTTAGCATGTTAACAACATGATAATTTGAGATAATGTCAGCTTTTTTGAATAAAGTAGAGGATGTCATGGATGCAAATGTTGAATTTAGATGTGGGGAAGTTGTGGTGGTGATGGTGCAAATTTTTTGCTGTTGATGACATCACTACTGCACTCTGTGACTGAAGAGATGGAAAACATTTGGAACTTTGAGTCTTCATAGGAGACAACTTTCTGAAGTTGTAACAAGAGGCAATGTAACTTTTTTAACAGAGATGTAGATAGAGCTAAAGCATCAAGTTTTTTCTCAACAAACCTTGGAGGCTGAAGATCGAAGTACAAGTGACACATTTGAAATTTACCATAAGAACTTTTATCTAGGTCATGACTTGATCTATAGAATAAACATAGGGACTTCACGTACTTGATTTTGAACATCAGTTTGCTAATATATGACTACTGAAGATGTTATTTGAGCCTTCTATTTTCTATTTATTGAATTTAGATCCACGTCCAACTATTTAAAAATTTTGGCTTAAGGGTGTGTTTTTATATTTTATACTATGACATGCCCATCTTGTATGGGCTTGGCATTTAGTAAGGCCTACACATGGAAATAATTGCATATAAAGTCAAATCACTTTCTAGGGAATTACTTGAGACTTCCCACTTTGATAGTGTATTGAATTAAGACCTACAACTAATTGATCTAAAAGTTTATAACCCCTCATTTAACTAATTGGTCCAACGAGTTTCAATCAAAAGTCTTGGTCCACAAATGAGGGGCTTGTAAATGATAATTGTAATAAAAGCACCAAGTCTAAAAGTTTACACTTTTAGATGAGATAATTGTGGATAAACTTAACACTATATTGTGCTTATAGGGGAAAAAGGCAGATGAAGTGTCTCGATTTTCAGATTTGGGTAATTTAGTGTTTAAAGTTTCATTTCTTAGATAATTAGTGCTTAACAGAGCACTGCACTATACATTATTTTAAAGTACAGATAATAAATTTCTAAAGAATGAAATTTTAGGCATTAAATTGTCCAAATTTAAAAGTAGAGACACTTCGTGTATCTTTATCCTGCGCTTATAGAGATAAATGTTCACTTAGTGATTTCTGTGTTAGGCATAGCATCCTAAATCTTGTAAATTTGAGCGTGCTGTCTTGTTATGACTTGATGCTTATCTTTGCAGATTGAGTTTTAACATTTTTCAGAGATACAAAACCTGTTATTTTTTTGGTAGATGCCCAGGTCTTACTTTATTGACTATTTTTGCAACTTCTTCTCAGATGTGAATTCAAAACAAATCATGAAGATTGGATTGAATCAGTCAAACTCAAGTTAGGACCTGATGCTCTCACAGCAATTAACACTTCACAAGAAAATATAAAAATACTATATAAAGTCAGGGCTGAGATGCGTGCGGCACTTCACAATCTCTTAAAGGTATCAATTTCTATTTATGCTGTAGAGGTCAGCAATCTATCACCTGAATCATGTAAAAACTTATCGTATTAATGAATTCTGGTGCTGGCCTATTTTTTAAAATTCTGCTGATTATACCATAGGTTGCAGTGCAGGGGACATTGGATGTAACATATATAATGATTTGTTTCTTAATTGACTCAACAGTAAGGTACCTGTTAAACGGCATGTTGTTCCATCATAGTCCTCAATTTTTAGAGTAACTTAACATCTCTTTCACATCACTCAATAGAAGCACTTCAATAGATCTGCTTCATGCTAAACATTTGTGGTTGGTCCTGACCCTAAGGCCTAAGGATCTTGCTAGTTGCTTTAGTTCATAAGGATATTGCTGTAGGTAGAGCTTGACTATGAGTAGGTTATAAGGAGTGCTGGTTTCATATTGATGCTCTGCTATGTTCATGTGTTTTCATATATTGCTCACTCTCTTTTGTCCATGCACCATATCTTATGCTCTACTACATGTCATCCTTTTTTTAATTTCTCTTCCCCAGGATGATGGAATATTAGTTATTCCCACTGTTGCTGATCCTCCTTTAGGCCGTAACTTGAAGAAACGATCATGTGCCGAGTTTTGTGACAGAGCACATGCACTATTAAGTGTCTCCAGCATGTCTGGATGCTGTCAGGTAATAACATGCCATCTCCCATCCGATTTCATATCTTCATTTTTGTTTTGACACTTCCTATATGACTCACAGGTCAGCATTCCACTCGGAAGGCATGAAGATTTCCCGATTTCCATTTCACTTATTGCATTTCATGGATCTGATAAATTTCTTCTTGATACAATTTTGGATATGTATGCATCTCTTCAAGAGCAAGTTGGAATTGCTTCGAATTCAACCCCATCAACAGATTTAGATGGTGAAATGGCTACATCTGAACTACTAAAGGAGAAGGTTTACATTTTCTTTCTCAGTCGTTGTCATCTTGGATATCAATGAATATTATTTTATCTATATTGTGTCATTGGTAATCAAAACCAAGTAGGCCTGTTTCCATGACATGGTGGATGTAATTTCTTTTAGTTGTTAATTTTGCTGTTTTCGATCATTGCTATGGTGGTAGGGCCTCGCGACATGCATTATGATCTCTATAATCATGAAATTATGATGCTTGTACACAATTTCAGACAACTGTCTATTATGATGTGAAAATATCAATACTTTTGTGGAAGGAGCTAAATACTTACTATCAATATGCTATCGATGCTTTTGGTTAGTGCAACACTTGAGTATGAAGTGCTGGATGTAACCTCATTATAATTATGTAGCTGTTTTGGTGGAATGCTTTCACTCACTTGAGTATGTTTTAGTTTTGAAATGATTAAATCTTACAGGGAAATGCTGCCTATAAAGGAAGACAGTGGAAAAAAGCTGTGAATTACTATACCGAGGCTATCAAATTGAATGGGACAAATGCAACCTACTACAGCAATCGTGCTGCTGCTTATTTGGAGCTAGGATGGTAGTTTGATTCTTCAATGATTCATAATGCAAGATATTTCTGCCATCTTTTTCCATTGTCTTACTCCAGACAACTGCAATTTATGCAGCTTTCAACAAGCTGAAGAGGACTGCACTAAGGCAATATCGCTGGATAAGAAGGTAAGCATGATGTATTTTCACATGATGCAATCTGGTAACAATGTGAGTAGAAAATTTCCTGATCTGTGCTCTAGATTTTCGTAGTTGTGGCCAGTAGGTATATTTATGTTATCTGGTTTTAAATTGACACGATATTAACTCACTACTTCTTCCTTCATACTCTCTGGTCTATTTAATACATTGACAAGACCAACTGTCCATTGCTTGACAATCATCCTCCCATTTTCCCATGTAATGATTTGATATAATTCTCGTATACAAGATGATGTGTGTGAAAATGTCTTGTTTAACTCACCTCACCCTCTGCAACTATTAAAGGGTTTAAATGTGCTCGCAGAATGTGAAGGCTTATCTAAGACGTGGGACAGCTAGAGAGTCGCTTCTCCACTACAAAGAGGCTCTTCAAGGTCAGTGGTTGATGTTGCTTTTGTGAAACTGGATCCTTTTTTTTTTTTTAATTTTTTTTAGAAAAGGAAGCTGCTAAGGCTAGATCCCTCATCTTATATGCTGTGGATGTCTCTGTAATATTAAATCACTCATCCTATGAACTGTGGATGTATCTGTAATATAAGATCTCAGTTTACAAAAGGGTTCAATTAATGGGTTTTCTATGGCTCTTGTTAAGACCTTATAAAAGAAACCTTTTCATGCTGCCAAACCTTACACATTTTAAGAAAAAGCAAGTACATAAAAAGGTAAGAAGTTTCTTTATTTATTTCCTTAACGAAAACGAAAGTCCCAGGGCATTCATTAGTCTTGTTTATAAAATGCTAGTTCGGTTAATGAAGCTCCTGCAATCCACTTGAAAAAGTTCGCATCCTGTCCGATGGAACGTTTTACTTACCTTTTTCTTAAATCTAGGGTAGTCGTCATGTGCTACCCTAGTGAACTTGTAAGATTCATTGACGTGTCATGAACCTTTCTGTGTGTATTGTACTGCCTAGAACCTTCGCAGTTCTTGTATACGAAAGCTGGTATGAATGTGCCCTGATAATGCAGATGAAATGAACAAATCTGATCCTCTTATACTTTCACCTGTTGATTGTTTTACATGGCCTTTTGTAGATTTCAAGCATGCGCATGTTCTTGAACCACAAAATAAGGTTGCTACTCTTGCCGAAACGAGACTCAGAAAATTGCTCAGTTGATACAACTTAAATATAAAAACAAAGCAGATATGGCAACATTGAGAATTTTCTTATAATTGCTCGGTTTATACGCCTTGAATCGAAAAGCAAAGCAGGACAGATTGTTAAAACGGCAAAAGATTGTCCAGGAAGTGATACCTTAACCCCAATTCATTGTTCAACCTCGCGGGTGGAAAGAGATATCTAAAATAACGTGATGCGAGTTGGAAGAGGTTTCCCCTATTTTTGTTGTAATGAAGGCTTTCCGATCTTTTTCGTGTAAAAAATATTTTTGCTATGTTGTAATTATTGTGATATCATGATCTCATCATTTCTATGTTTATGTAAGGATTTGTGTTACATCATGTCCCAGTCGCTTTAATTATCTGGCTGTTGAGCTTCCCTGTCTTTGTAGACTCTCGATTAAACCGAAATTACGTGAATGAAACGTCTGGTGTGAATTTTCTTTGAATATGCGCATGCATGAGATGCTCAAGCACTTGGGGTTCTTTGAAGCAGAGTTTTATGATGAATCCAACCTTAATCTGATTGGTTAATTATAGAAATGAGCAATAGTTCGAGGTTACTAAACGTTGATTTCAAACGAGACATTAATGAACCAGAAGGGTGAGCTAAAAGGGATCCAATGTTTCTTCTACAGGGATAGATAGGGTATGATGGATCCTTTTAATGAAATATAGTGTGCATTTAGCTACTAGACTGAATGGGAAAGAACAGGAGCATTTGCAATGAGCCTAACTACCATTCTTTCAATGACCTATAATAAGACCTCCAAACGGGAGAAAAAGTTGAGGATTATCTATCTGTACAGTCCTTCAATTGCATTTCTTGCAACCCAGGGAAAAATAGAGCCGTCACTGATAGCAAAGTCAGCTACTCTACCATGATGGGTTGCTTCTGGTTTCTTCGAACGTACGGGTGCTATCTACTTTATCTGTAGCATTGCATGAACCGTAAGTCTCTGGATGATACAACGGGGCTGATTCTCTTGAAGTCAAAGTTTGATGTAATTCGAGCTGGACTAAGTGTTCATTTGTAGGTTGACCATTTCACGAAACGTGTAACTAAGGTGGGACCTATAAGTTTGCAAGTTGCTGCTGTACTTCATTTAGTATCAAATTCAGATCAAAGCTGGGGGTAAATATTTACCACGGTTGAATTATTTTATAATTATTTCCAATATACATTACGTGTATAAAGAGGTTTTGTATTTAAATTACAAGTAAACGTATAAAAGATTGGCGTTAATGATACACCAAGTATTTGAATTTATAACATACACGAAATCGCCTACCACAGAACTAAACTTACGTGCCGGACCATGACGGTAAGGTTTACCCTGTATCCTCGTTCTAAGGTCTTTTTAGAGCATTAGGTGGGTTTGCTCTTTTTCTAAAAGAAGTATTTCTCTTTTTAAAATAGGATTTTGACGAAACTAATCCCTAAAATGTTGTTATAAAATTTTATGTTTAATATGTGATTTTAATGTAGTATATAAATAGTATATTAAATATAAGATTTTATTACAAAAATTTTATATTTTACGTGTGATTTTATTAAATTAATTTAATAAATTACTATGCAATTTTTATTTTAAATTTTTTCCGAAACAAAACTGTATATTATATATGCGATTTCATAAGTATTTAAAAATATATATTTTTTTTTTCGAAGGAGGAGCAATCTCACCTCATTCTCCGACTTCTTCCCTCCAAATTCTAACTCAGACAATCCAATACATACAACGGAGCCGCTAAGTACTAAACACAAGTTATCCTAACCTCGACGGCCACGAAACACTCGATCTTAAAATTCCACTAAAACGGAGGTTTTTACTTATTTTACTGGATTTTCATATTTATTGAATTAAAACTAAAATTCGAAAGCTTGATTTTTTTCTTTTTTCTTTTATTTTTAATTACACCACGTGCAAAATTGATCATCAATATTTAATTATTAATTACGCATTTGACATACATCATTCAAAGACAGGCTGCATAATAAGCAAACTTTATTATATTAATGTATTTTATTTATTTAAATTTTACTTGAAGAAAAAAAAAAAGAAAAATTTATATTGAGCAACGGTTAACATTTTTTTTTTCTTTTAAATTATTAAATATTGACGGGTTGGTTTTGCTGATTTCACGTTTCACCTCTGTACGAAACCAGCAGCAAAAGAGGAAACTCTTCTCTTCCTCAAACGTCAACTTCACCATTCCCGCCAATCCTATCCCAAGTCCCTCCTCCTCGTCCTCTTCCTCTTCCAACTCCTTATTTATCCAAAACCCTAGCCCTAACCCCATCCACCGAAATCCACCATTATTCTCAAACACAAGAAAGACAGAGAGATAGAGAAATGGAGAATCCAGCCACAGCCATGTCTCCGCTTCTCCTCCGAAACCTAATTACCTCCCTCTTCCTCTTCGCTGACAAATCTCTAATCAACCTCGCCGAAAGATCAAAACTTCTCGAACTCATCCGCTACGTCCTCATCAGTTCCTTCCTCTTCTTCCTCCGCTTACTCCCTTCTCTTGTCCCCCCTCTAAACCCTAGCCCTAACTCCCACCAAACCCTAAAAACCTCCAAATTGGACTCCAGCTACCCTTCCCCTCCGTCAATACCCGATTGTGGCCTTGCGCGGGCTCTTTCCCAGCTCCTATCCATCCTCAACACCATTCCCGTGAGCTCGAGGAAATACGAAGCGGTTCGGGGACTAGCTGAGCGAATTATCGACGAAAACCAATTGAAAGGGACCGAGGCTTTGAAGGAAGTGAATAAGAAGGTGTTGTCGGGGGCTTTTTTGAGTACCACGATTCAATTGGAGGTGTTTATGAGGGATCAGGAGAGAGGGAGAGGGAGAACCGGTGGAATTGATGGGCAAGGAGACGGTTCGGTCGGTGGACCCGTGGAATTTGGGGTGAGCCGGGTTTTTAGAGCAGTTTGGGCGATTGCGGATGTGTTGACCTGGAAGATTTTGGGGAGGACTGGAGAGGATACGGTTCGGACTGGTGGATCTGCGGAGAAGCTGGCAGCTGAGCTTGTTTGGTTGGCTAAGAAGTTGGCTGAGTGTGGGTGTGCTGATGAGGCTGTATGTATGTGGGCCTCGGCTTCGAATTTGGCTTGGCTTTCCATGGCAGCGGAGCCTAGGCTTCAGGGCTCGCTCGTCAAGGTTTCAGGTAATGATTTGTTCATTTGAATTGGAATCAGTGCAATTTTAGCTCCAAACCTGTTGAAATATGATTAATATGGTTTAGTTTTTTATTCTAAATAGTTATTCAATAGGTACATTTGATGTGGTACATATTTGATGTAATGACACGAGACATGCCTTGTAGATAGAATGTATATAGCTCTTTGCCTCTTGATTGAATTGTTAGATGAGTTTTAGAATTAAATTGAATATTGGTGGTTTGGACATAAATTTCAATTTTCACATTTATCATTTATAGGTGATTGTTGTAGAATTATTTCTGCCATGCTCTTGTATTTAAATTTGTCATTCATCAAATGTGGGTTTACATAGTTTTACTATATGGGCCATAATTTATTGTCACAAAATCGGGGAAGAAACATGAGAATTGACAATTTACTATACAAGTTCATAATTCATAGTTAAAAAAAGGAAGGAAATATAGTTTTCGCTTTTTGTTTGAATTTGTAAGAAGAAAATTGAAGGAAATATTTTCTTCTTCTTTTTGTTGTTTGGTTGGCATGACTAAAGAAAACTGAAAGGAATGAAATATGCGGTAATCTTAAAATGTCTCTCACTTTATCTTTCTAACTTTGTCTTGGAGGTAATTTTTTTAACTTTGTCAATTCCCAGCATTTTCTTTCCAATAAATGGAAATTAGTTGTTGAGGTTAAAAATGGCGATATTTTTAACTCTTTCTCTCCATTCAAACTTATCCAAACATAATATTGCCACCAATTTCCATAGATTTTCCAAGATTTCATAGTAAATACAATGTAATATTCAATGAGAACACTCCCAGGGACTACCTATAGAGCCATAGCTACACTAACTGATGCATGTGTTTCATAGAATGGCTACGCATGAAATTCATATGGGAGGGTTTCAAATTATTGTTCTGTTGTAGAGGACGTCTTAAGAGTTAAACATTGTTAATGGTTTTGAAAGACAGATGGTCTCTTTGTTGTATATTGATTACATGCATATTGACTGTTGTGTATGTGTGCTGCTAGAAACGTGTAGCATATGATTCCCTTTTGCCTAAAATATGTAGGAGAAGTGTAAAAGGATATTCAAATTGGAAATGACGAGTGATTCTACCACTTGATTTCTTAATCCCAAAATGGGTGATGTGATTTGCATCTTACCATTATTGTCTTAGTAGTATTAGAAGCAAACAAGGGATCCAGTTTCAGAGACTGGTAACTTGGTTTCCAGTACCATCCTGATTTTGGACTGGACTTCTTGTAATATTCTGAGTATTGACACGGATTTTTCTGGACCCCACGATTGATGTCCACCTTAATGTGGTGCCAAAAGGGTAGGATCGACCATCCAAAAAAAAAAATCCTTGCTATTTGTCTATATCCAGCAATAAAATATCTGACAATTTTACTCTATGCTCTTTTGCTTCTATTTACCCTGTCAATATTCAACATGATGTAGCCAGAAGAGAATCAGATTGTCAAAATATGCTGATGCAATATCCATTAGAGAGCACCTAGATATTAAATCCATCCATGCATGTTCCTTTTTGTCTTATACAAATCTGGGCATGGTATGAGAGATGCCCTTCTAATTTCCTTCAATAGCTTATTTTGATTGAATTTTCTTTTTGGGGAAAAAAAATAATAATCAAATATAACAAAGAATAGAAGTAAAGACTAAAAAGACCTTGATTTTTTTTTTCTTTTTTTAGAGACCTTGATTTTCCCAATTAATAATTAAAAAAAAAAAGAATAACTGGGTACTTCAGATTTCTAATTTGATGAAACTTGAATCTTTACTGATTGTTGTATAGACTCTGGATCTGTTGTAGTCGAAGGGCTATTTAAGTTAAAAATCGACTATCAAAAGCAGTAGTTGCTTATCACAAAATTATAGCATTTTGTTTGTTTTGTGTTATGCAATTTGACCAATACACAACTGTTGAAACTAGGATGTTTCCTCCCCAGTTTCAAGTTTTAACTATGGTGGCTATATTTACTTTTCTCCACCTTGGTGGAGCTTGTCAGGCCCTTAGTTACAGGCAGATCTGCCATCTCCATTTCTATGTAACGGAAGGATACCAGGCTCGTTAGAGGGCACTAAATGGTCCTGCTGAAAGGTTCCAGTAAAAAAGTGGGCTTTATATAAGGAGGAGCCTTTTTAGGTCTTATGAAAAGCTATTTCACATTTCTTTTTTTATGAATAGAAGTTTAATTATCATTTGGAATTGAGAACTGTAAAGAAAGAATCTACTTTTTAGTTTCCTAATGAAAATAGACAGACTACATTGAAATGGAAAAATATTGTGCAAATTTGAATAGGAGGCTTTGGTACATAGTTATCTTAGGTTCACACACTTGAATGTTAGGATTGATGTGCATGCACGGCTACACCACAAACTCCTTTAAAATATAATGTTGCACGTTAGATCTTTTCTCCAGATCCACCTAGATGCAGGATAAGTTTTGATGTGATGGGTCATCGTGATTCTTGTCCTTCCTTTTGTCAATATTTTCATATCTTTATTTCTTGACTTCTTTTCATGAGCATAGTGTGAATTTCACTCACATCACATTGATTGATCAATCAATATTCCAACATTCAATTTCTTTTTTCTCCCTTTCATTGGTGATCGAGTAATTTATTCATTTGTAATGTAAAACATTTGTACATTGTTGGGTATCCCTGAAGCATTCTGACATAAATTTCAACTGGCTACTCGTAACAAATTGTACCTAACTATTCCCCGTCTCTCCTAAAGCAAGCCAAAATAACTAACCTGATTTTTGACCTTCCATTGGCAGCATTCTTATTCAAGCAAGCCAAGGACATGGGGTTAGATGAAACTGATGGAAGCAAGAAGGAGCAGCAAAGACAGACTAAAATGAAGCTGTTGATGTCATGGTTGCCACTGCTCTGTAGAGCTAGCAATGGCACTGATGTCCCAGTTTTAAGTGTCAGTGAGCGTGCTGAGTTGGAAAGGGTGTTGGAGGAAACAATAGATATGCTGGAACAAGAAGAGGAGCAGGAGCAAGTATTATCTCAGTGGCTCCATCACTTCATGTATTGTTCATCGTCCGACTGGCCTAATCTCCGTGCTTCCTACACTCGTTGGTGTACAGCCTCTCGCAACCTTTTGCATCAGTAATTATGCGCAATAATTGATAGCTGCCCATATTAATCTTCCAGTCATTAGGGTAGAAATTGATATATGTATATATGGCATAGGGCATGTAAGTATATGGCACCTTCTTTATATCTCATTCATGTAAAATTTAGCTGTTCTTCCTCTAAAGCAGTTAGAAATTATACCCGTCTTGTTATATAAGGAATACCTAGGCATGAACTTATTTTCTTTCAGGATCAAGAGAATTCATCGCTGATGTGATTTTATATATACATATGATGCTGATCTCTTTTGCTTTTTTGGAAATGGATCATATAGGATTTTTGGTGACAAGATCAGATATATGGTATTCTATTTCTCGTCCTTGCAAACGAAATTGAATTTTTCCTTCTTTTTAGTTTCATATGTATTTTAAAATAATATTAATATGCACACTCACCTTGAACTCTGACTACTATTTGAGCTTGAATCAAGTTTGATTTGGTTTATGAATTAGTTGAGCTAAAATACTGTGAAGCTTGAGTTGATAAAATACTTGAATAACTCAGGTTTGACTTTGATCCGAGAAAATATCAAATTGAGTTTGAGTAGCTGATGAGTCTGTTTGGCTCTCCCAAATAATCCTCCCATGTGGGTATATGTCAGACCGTCCATCACTGGTTCAATAACAAAATATCTGACAATCTTACAAAATACTATTTTGTTTCTGTTTTCCCTTTTGAATTCAACTTAAGATGGCTGGAAGAGAATCAGATTGCCAAGGCATGCTTAATATCTACTAAAGAGCACCTAGATAAATTCATGCACTGCATGCGTGCTCTTATTTTCTTGTTATATATGCTAATTTTCAAGTCCTTTGGCATGGAATGAGGATGTCCCTATCATTTCTTCTTCAGTAGTCTATTCTAATGAAGTATTTGACAGGAAAATACAGAAGTAAACAAAACTTGGTGTTTCCAATAAATGAAACAATATCTGGCAACTCAGATGTCTTTTATTTTTTTCCCTCCACATGGTATCCCTATGACCCCATTCTCCATCTTTTATGATGTTCGGCTAACTCTCAGAAATTTGTCGAGATTTGATTATTTAGATGAAAGCAGCTATCTACACTCAATCTGTTGGCTATTGTTTGGGAGTCCACCGAGGCAACACTCCAGTTTATATGTCTAACTACTGGTGCTTAACCTTTGCTAATTGTCATCCGGGCACCGGACATATCATGATTTGAGGGCTATTTTATTTTATCTCATTTTTTCTTTCTTTCCTTACTATGAGGACTACTTTAGTTCAAAAACCACTAAGGAGTGATTTCTTATCATGAAAACGTAGTTGACAGGGTTTGACCGCCAAAAAGTCGAAACGGGACGGGGACGTTTCTCCCCAGTTTCAATTGTGGTGGCTATGTTTACTTTTCTTCTACACGTTGGCGGAGCTCCTCGGGCCCATAAAATAAGGTCAGACATATCATTTCCAGTTCAATGTACAGGTAGTCGTGCGGATGTGATATATTTTATGCATCAAAACTACACTACTTCTCCATATTAGCAAAAAGCTATTGCTATATTTGCCCCATTAGAATTGACATTCTTTTCTATTTGAAAATTGAGCAAAGTTAAATATAAAAAAAATAAAAAAAAAACTGATAGTAGATCTTAAAATCTTAAAAGACATGCTTATAATACATTGCTATTCAAAAAATTCATTAAAGACCTTGAATAACAATCTAAAATAAATAAGTTTGAAGGCTCCTTGTTCTTTTGATGAAAAGGGGCTATCCCTGAGTTTATTAGAACACGAAATATAAAGGAATATACGTCAGTGGTAAATGAGATTTGCCATTATAGGCTTCTTAGTAACTCTAAATCTACAAGTCAACAACTCAGGCATACTCAAGAGTTGGTAATTGCTGCCTTCGTGACTACTTGCTGTATCTACATCCAGGTGTAGTGAGGGTAATCTCTAGGAAAGCTATTCGGTGGATCTTCCTTTATTAGTGCTAGCTTTATTTAAACATCATGGGAGTTCTTTAGTACCAGATTCTTTCTCCTTCCCTTGTGTTGATTAATCCTTTTTCTGTCTGTCTCTATGGATTTCTCCGAATAAATGAGTAGGGCAGTTTTCTAGCTTCCAAAATTCTTTAGGATGGTCTTAACTTGATGAATTTTTTTAGAAAACACACGCGATGTGGAAGAAAAGAAAACATTGAAATCGGCTAATTTCTGTGTACAACAGGCACAAATTTCATTTTTTACTTTACTTTACATTAGTGCCTAGGATTAGTATGCTAGCACATTCATCGATTATGTGCTCCTTGTAACTTGTTTTCATTCCTGTATTGTATTTCTCAATATTACAATTTAATAAATTATTAATTACCCAAAAAAGAAATTCCTGTTGAGGGCAAGATGATCCAATTCAGAGTTGTTGCTGTTTATACTGATCGGTATTGTTGAGTCCAAATTTTTCTTTTTCTTTTTTCCCTAGTTCGACTTATATTAAGCTCAACTTACTTAATATAAATCATTCAGCATAAACTACGAAAAAAAATTAATTTTTATATTAAAAAAAACCTTTTTAAATTAAAATTGCCACCTAACTGATATTAGAAAATTTTGGAAAATTAAGATCAAATGGATATATTGGCTCTAATTTTAGCTACTAATTTGCATAAAAACCATTTTTTTATAATTTTTTTTAAATTAGAGAAAATTGATTCCAAAGCTATCTTATTTAAAACCTTTTGGTTTCCATATAAAATTTTTTAAAAATTTGAAAGAGGCTTTTATATGTATATTTATATATTTATTTATAAAAATTTAGTTTGTTGATCAATTTTATTTTTGAAAAAGCATCAACTTTACATTATTAATCAATTATTTATGTTTTATGAAAAATCTAAAGCTCTAGATTAAAACCCTTTTTGGAAAGCTCGGGAGAAACCTTAAATTTGGAAAAAAAAGGCCATTTATTGATTTTTTTTTTAAATTCTAGGTGGTAAAATACGTTTTTTTTTTTGAAAAGAAAAGAATATTTTCCTAACAAAATGAAATCTTTTTTTTTTTTAAGAAAAGAACTTTTTGAAATTTAAGATATTATAAAGATACCCGAGTCACAAATAGAATATGTTAGTGCTGATAATGATACCAAATAATACAATAATGTACATGAGATAAGAAACATAAAATTTGAAAATTTTAGTTTCTTATATACATATTTTTAATTTTTATATAACATGCAAAATGTAACGAACACATATTACTAAGAAAACTAATACTACTTTATAATCACCTTTATTTATTTTTTAATAATAACAATCGTAATAATAAAGACACGAACATAAGAAAACTTACCCTTATTGAGTGGATAACAGTAGATGGCAATCGGAGCAGCCTCGATGATTGAGGGTTGGTGGGAGTCGGTCGGATCAATACTTGATGATGTGGGCAACAAAAGCCCTCGACCAATTCTTGAATCCAAAGTGTGTATCACGGTCGATTTTGCTTGAACAAGATTTGATCAAAATTAAAGAAATTTGTAACTTTGGAAATGCAATTGGTTATTGGGCTTTGATATTCTAGTATTTGGTTTCCTTTAATTTTCCCGATTGAGAGAAATTTGAAGAGAGAGAGAGTGAGGCATAGGGGCATCGTGGGTTAGAGAGAGAAAGGAAATGATTCCTCAATTTAGAGTGTCTTTTAATGGAAAAGCTTGTTCAAATCAATTCCTAGTGTCTCTATTTATAATGCTATAGAAGAAATGTCTCAATTTTGACATAGAAGATTCAGGTTTATTGTGTATTGTGTATTTTTCTATTTTTTACCAACTTTGAGTGATTTTTAAAGCCCTTTTCTTTATTAATTTGTGCAAATTTGGACTTTTTTAGCATGGAGTGTGCACCAAAGCACATCTACTAGGTCTCGAATCATATACTTCTAGCTTATTGCACACATGTTTGACCAATTGAGCTAAGCTCGATCTTGGTTTTAGTATATATTAAATAATATATAATTTATTCTTTGGGATGTCTTTTAAAAATTGGCCCAAGCCTTATGGACTTTTTCCAATGCACTAAATGAGTTTGGTATGCATATGCAAACTTAGTTATTTTTTAATTTTTTTTAAATACCTTAATTTGACATAATTGCAAGTTCAAATGTGTTCAATGCTCAACTTAACACAAAACTTCACTTTCTTACTAAAAGAGTAATTTAAGTTTGATTAATGCACCATTTAAAGCCATAGTTAACTTATATTATCTATTTTACAAATGAGTAAACTGAACTCAGCTAAAAAAAAATAATAATTTTCAATAAAAGATTTTTTTTTGGTTAAAAGATTCTAATTCTATCAGATTACATATACATATTTTAACTCTAAAAATTTTTTTTGACCATGAAAAATTATTCCCATTCCAATTGAGCCAAATATACCACCATGTGACTATTTTTGTGATTTTTTAAAAAATTATTATTATTATTATTATTTTGTTTTACTTTTTTTTTTCTTTATTTATTTATTGTTTTGGCATTTTGGGCCTTTTTCCCAGAATTAGATTCATGGGACAAAAATGGTGTCTACAGATATAAAAGAAAAAAAAAAATACTATATGCGAAGGGTAGATTTCGGCAGCCAAGTTTTGAATAAGACAGATTCATATCTGAAGAAAAAAAAAAAGTTGATGATAGGTTCTCTGAATGCAGTCACATCTTTACTGATCAAAATGACAAAAAGTGGTAGAATTCGTGGATAGTAAAGCTCATTTTCTACCAAAAAAATCACACTTTCCTATAATCTACAACTCACATTATATACAATGATTAGGTTTAGCAAGCCTATGATTTTAACAACAGTTCAACATGGAATGTAAGTTCAATTTAGCTCTGCTGTATAAATATGGTGCATTCTTAATGTCCACGTGTTCAGTGATTCTAGACAATAATCAACAAAATTCGTAGGAAGCACAAGAGCTATTATGCGTTTGATCATAATATATATGTAAAATAACTAAATGCAGGAACAAGGATAAGAAGTGCAAGTAATAAATGTAAAAAGTAATAAAGCAATCAGGTCCTGTGCTTGAATTCCTGTGTCATTATTTCACTTTTATTTAATTACCCCGTTTACTTGATGAGCTTCAATCAAAATCCAGTCCATAAATGAAAGGGAGTGTCCATATACTGAGTCTACAAGATTATACTTTTAAATCAATTGGTTGTGAAGTTAAATTCAAGAAGTAGAACACCCTTTACTTCAAACGAAACTTCAACATCATTATTGACATAGAAAACCATCATATAGAGAAAAGAACAGAAAGAGGGGGACAAGCAGTTGCCTCATGCTCATCTTGCAAAGGTTACACTATTCTAGCCCAGGGATCTAACATATGGTATCTGTATACAACTTCCTTCCTAGCCACTATCACAAAGCCCTGTTAACTTCTTCATAGTTCAAATCTCTCCTTATTAACATCGAATATCTCAGTAGATGACAGCACAGGTTCCTGCATATTGCTGTACAATGTTAAACTTCCCCATCATTGGCAAGAATTTAATGGCATTTTTCAAGAAACAACTTTACTGAAATGGAAACAGCACCAAAATTAAATATCTGCTACTCTTGTTCAGATATTGAAATATTCAGCTCCTATAACTTTCCACAAAAGTGCCATATACTGCTTAGGTTATGATTGATGATGTCCAGTTCGTTACAGGGGTGTTTGTTAATGTTCTGCAGAATTTTTTTCGATATTTTGTTAAAATTTAATTTTTACTACTGTCAAATATTGTCATAATAAACTGAGGAGGCTGCAAAGACTTATAGTTTTTAATAGCAATTGGTGTAGAAGACAACGATAGAGATCAGCTTTGCTTGGTGGTTGTTAAGGACCACAAAAATAATCAATGCCCATTTTTCATAGACATTTTCATGATGAACCTACCGTTAACCGCTAGCATTGGCCATCGGTTGCTATCATCACTTTCTACCATTACTTGCTACTAAAAGTCACTGACTACTGTAATTTCTTTAGATTATTACTATAATATTTGATTATTTTAAACTTTTAATCGTAACAAGTACAAAAAAATGTTCAGAAAACGTTTTCCATAAAGCAAACACATGATGTCTGCACCTTTTCACTCTATTATCATTTTAATGGCTCCAAATAGCAGCTTCCTCTTAGAAGCTTTTAGAACTTCTTATTAAAGAAAATGCTAACTGCTGCATGGATTCACTATTAGAATTACATAGGTTCCCTTTTTGACTAAATGGAAAGCATATTGTAGAGAGAGATTGTCACCTGTAGTAATTTTGCATTGCAAAGCTTTGATAGAATAGGAGAATTTAAGCAATTTGCTTGGTTAGCTTCATCGATTACCACCTGCATCAACTGGGGAAGTTCACCATACATAAGCCCTGAAGGGTTTTTATGAATAGCCTGGATGAAACTGTAAGTCATGGCACCACTCGTCAACCTCCCATTAAGACCCTAACAAGTGCGAGCACTGGAAAATATTATTTCCAGAGGAAGTCTTGTAAATAAGCTAAGGTAAATAATATGATAAAGCGATTCTTGCCAGAGACGTGTTTTCAAGCCCTGGTTTGCTTATCTCTTATCTGTTTTTTGGTACCTTACCAGCTTTAATTGACAAAGACATACTAACATTTGGAAAAACTTGAGGCATTAGTACTTACCAAATCTCTTACTTAACAAAAGAAAAAGAATATTTTACGGATTTAGTTTGAGGTTATGGAACAAAGAAGAAGCAATATATATCTTAAGATATATGATGAAAGTGACCAAGTAAGTGTAACAGAATACAAGCAGGCTATTCCTTACCGAAGTATCTGCAGCAATTTCATCGTCTGAGCAAGCACTTATGCATACGGCCCTTCCACCCCTTGTACCTTTATAAACACCTGAAGGAGGTCTATTATCCCGCCATTCATGTCTGTTGACGAAATTGAAACCACATCAAAAGCACATTAACAATGAAAATGAACTAAGAAAGAACAAAACTGAAGTGCTCCATATGATGCTTTGATTAAATTACAAAAACATACTTGAAAACTATTAAAATTGCATAGAGACCTGAATTCCTAACATGTTCCCAGTTTTAACATTTTTCATGGGTGTAAGACTGCTATTCTAGAAGTGCGTGTCTTTCTGTAATTTTGACATTTTTCAAGAGGTGCCGCTGTAATTTGCCCTATAAACAATGTATATATAAAATCTCATGCAGTACCAACAAGCTTTAGATCAGTTGCTTATGGAGTACAATCTAACCGGTGTGAGGTAGAAAATCAAGAGTCAGAATGGCAGAATCTTCTCAAATGTTCACATGACAGGAGATTGGACGCATTATTCAAATCTACCCTCTTGTATCTAATCAATTAGTAGTACGCAGTGAGCTTAGACAGCCTATGTACTAAATAGAGAAAGTATTCTAGTACTTGAACGTAGACTGCTTTCATTTGCCATTTAATTTCTAGCTTCATCAGTACAAACAGATGTGACCGTATTGAGCATGCTACAATAAATGAAAGCCATAGAAACAATGAAGTTTTTTAGTTTTCTGATTTCAACACATAAGTGGCATGCATTCAAACCTTTTGGGGATGGAATAATGGTATTTCAGTGAAGATTTCAGTTTCACTTTTATCGTCTGCCCTCACCTTCCAAAGTGTAACCAATAAATCTACAATCACATCAGTTTTAGAAAATTTAAGCTTCTAAATCAGATGCTTGTAAATTCCTATGTAAGACGGTTTAACATAAGATTTTACATTGTTGGACCACCTAGGGTCTTTTGCACCTATGTCACTCTATATTATGTAATACAGTTGCTAACTAAAACATAGAAGTTTGGCAAGTTGACTTACTTCTTGTGGTCATATATGTTTGGCAGATCAAGAACAGTTCCGCTATGACAAGCATCAACAATGGCATGAAGAGTGACTCCTTTTGTAAGAGGCCGCACAATTGTGGCATTGATTTCGTTATCAACAATTGTGCCTTCCCTTGTAAAATCAACAGGACATAGAGCTTCATCATAGCCATCTATCTCATCATTATGATGGTCTGCCTGTCGTAGGCCATGCCCTGAAAAATAGAAAACCAACGAGTCCCCTGACATGCAGTCCTTGACAAGCCATTGCAAAGCATCTTGGATGTTCTTCTTCGTGGGAATATGCTGTCCATCCAGCTCCTCTGGAGATAGCCATGAGGAGTGGACATTAGTTAAGACAAATAGATTGTGATAATACGACAATTCAGATTCTTTTCCTTCATATTATATCTGTTTTTCTGGAACTAAAACAAGTTACTTCATAACTTCAATTTGAATGTCATCCATTAAACCAATATAAATCTATAGATACAAGTGAAAATTGATATGTTAGAATTCCAAATTTGCTATAGCTACATTTGTTATGCATCCAGGTTTTCGTTCTATCTAGAAGATTCTGGCACAAACAAGTAAAAGTGCCATTACTTGGCAGAGACTTCCTTGTCATAAAAGTGTGTTATGGTGCGGTTAGGCCCTGTCTAGTACATTGGTTTGATGTCGTTTTAGTATCATTTGGGCATCAGTCTGAAATAAGGTGCTTGGCTAAAAGAAGATCCGAAAGAGATTGAAGGGAACGATAAAGTGTCTGATTGAAAGAACATATACCAATCAAACACAGATCAAATGGAGATAAAAACCAGACGAAAAAAAACAAGCACTTGCTGTAACAAGTTCACATCATATAAATCCTGGTCAAATCTACCTGTGAGTGTCCGCATGTTCTCCTCTTGAAATCCGAAGGTCCCGATGAGCAGTTGCTTCATGTTCTTCACATCATTAACTGTTCCTTTGAGCTTATACTTCTTCTTTCGATAAGTCACCCCAACGAGAACAGCACGCTTTCTAGGATGTTCGTTGGGCAACCTTGTCAAACTAATTGCAGGAACTAAACTATGAATCCTCGAAGCTTCACCTATTGAAGAGTTTCCTGGTAGCGCTTTCCTAAGCTCATTGCCGAACTTTTCTATCGTAGAACATCGGTTGCTGTCGCGTTTCGTCGGAGAACTCAGATTATTCCTTGACATCACAATCATATTATTACAACATGGACAATGAATGGCTCGTGATGTCCAAATCGGCCTCATTTGCTGCTGGCAATTAGCGCATCTTATTCTACTCTCCATTTTCGCCTTTGCTTTTTCATTTAACATGCTTCCTGGAAATATATATTATATCTAGTCCTGAAATTGAAAAGGAATGATTAAGTAGAGCTCAATGAGATAAAGCTCTCAAGCTAGCTGCAAGAAGCACCTATCATAATTATAGGATTCCACACATCTTTTCTGCTTGCTTTCGGTGTAGATAATTTTTGACAATTACAATGAGGAATATTACGGTATAGAGATCTTTTTAGACAGGCTTTTCACAAAAGTCATAGAACTGTGTGATGATCCCTCGTATCGAGATGACGGCGCCTCAGGATTTATTATTAACGCCTGAAACTACCTAGATCTCCTAGAATATGTTGCTTTTGAGTCCTCATCATGATGTCGTTCCATACTCCATTGAGTTTCATAGGTTTTAAAGGCATATCAGAATTGTTCTTTGCTTTCAATTGTGGTTATTTGTTCTTGTGCAATCTTCCATATTCTTCCAAGGAAAAGCTTAACTTAATTTTCAATAAAAGTACATGCACTAAGGCGGTATAAGCGCGGTTCTCTACCAAGGATGGAACATGTTGATTCCCCAATCCCATCTTTAGCCGAAAAATAAATAAATAAAAAGATGTACACATCTCATCAACTTGGAGAAATCCACTAAAATAATATATATATTTTTAAATAATCGTGAAATAAGGTATTCGACAGATTTATTCTCAAAGTTTGCTGAACACCCTATTTCATGATTATTTAAAAAAAATTATTTTAGTAAAATTTTCATCAACTTCGGTTCCAGTAATCTTATTATGAAGCTTGTGCATGCCTACAAATATGTTGCTATTACACATGGAGTATTTCAAGTTTGAAAAATGTTTTTCTAGTTTGTGTCTTCATCTCTTCAATCTTAAGGTTAATTACTATTAATATTTTGAAATGGTAAAGCTCCATATACCTTGCCACTCAATAAGGTGGAAGAACCAGATGCCCCCCACTTTATTTAGCAGGGTATAGAAGACAAAAAATGCATTTCCTTTGCTTTGCTTTTTATTTTTCCTTCAAGGCTTATTTGGTGTACGCATGTATAAAGTTGATCCTTTTAGCATATTTTGTTACATTCAAAAGAGAAACGTAAAAGATAAACACCACCCAATGGATTCTTTGATTTGGTGGGCACATAATATATGAATTTGTATGTCGTCAAATGGCAAAAGGCTCTTTGTTCTGATCGATTTATGCAATCAGTATGTCCAATTGATTTGTTTAGGAATATTAGTTAACTGGGTTAAGCCGCCATAAATAATTGTTTACTACCTTATTATGCTCCACTGAAATCGAATTAAGTTCACATTTGACTTTGAATATCCAAAATTCACATAACTTTAAATTTTTAAATTTTCCAATTTAAGAGTAGACTTAAACTTGATATATTATGTCATCTTAAAGTGACAATAAGCTTAGAAGTTATCGTATATACAGATTTAACAAGCTTAATTTAATTCATTGAAATTCCATCGAATAAAACATAAGAGTTTTAAATTTCCAAAACAAGAGATGATTGATATCTTTCAAGCCCTCGTTACTTTGCATAATTGGTTTTAGTAGTACCATAATACACTCTTTCAAGGGGTTAATATCCGAACTTTCAAAATTAGCAATTTTATACTTAAATTTTAGAAATTCTAAATATCATATCTACTCTTAATTTGCAAACTAGTTTCGCTAAATACTTCTGATCTGGAATACCCATTTCTTATTAAATAAGTATTACAATGAAACTAGGTTAACTAAATAAATTCTCGATATTAATAGTCCAATCTTGTCTGCCCAGGGACAGATTTCATTCATCAAAATGTCACATCTAGCGTCATTGGCCTACTATTGGCGATCGATTCTTCACCACTTACTAGCGGAACCTTGTTGAGATCGAGCTTAGAAAAGTAAAGTCTGTTCCTACCACCATAATGCACAAGAAGCTTGGGCCATCGTCTCTTCAGTCTTGGTGTTAACCAAAGCCCTATCTTTCCAATAACGCCTTGGCCTTAAGAGGGTCTCTCTACATGGTGAAACACATGCTTTCCAACACCTTCTTTCTTAATGCCGCCTTAGTAGGAGTGATCACAGTTCGGAAACCGAATCCTAAAGCTATAGTTTGATTTTTTTATAGTTTTGAATCAAATCGTATAGTTTAGATTAGAAAATTTGCCAAACCATAAATTTTAGTTTAATTCGATTTAGTTTATAAATTAAATAATATTTTATAATATAAAAATATATATTCACATAACATGTAATCTCATATTAAAAATATTTAATAATAACAAATATTGACGTCATATTATAGGTTGACGGAGTCAATATTTATATAACAATGCCTATTAACAACTAACTTTATTCATAAAACTAATATTTAGTATAAATTTTGAATCCACACACTCACACAAATATTTTACAAATTATCGTAATATAAGTTAAATAGATATAAATTTCAATTAATATAAATTAAAAATTCTTCTAAGTGATATATTATAGCAAGGGATTTTTTTTTTCTAATTATAAGTAAAATATTACTACATTTTTTTCTTAAATTATTTGATTCGGTTTTATGGTTTGGTTCAGCTTGGCAATTTTCTAAACCAAATTGCCCCTAAAAAAGCCATATGTTCGATTTGGTTTGGTTTGGTTCAATTTGCAAATTGATTCAAATCCTTACTTACCAAAATGATATATTTGAATAGATGTATCATCGCAAATTAGTAAATTAATTTTTTCCTAACAAACTTAAACCTCTTATGAGCCCTCTTGTCATACTAATATATTTTGAATAAAGTGGTTTAGTAAAGACTTGTAGGTTAGAAAGGCAAGTTGGTCTATTTTGATTAGTTGAACATCCAAGCTTTTTGTCTAAAAGTTAGGCAATTCTTCAAGTTGCTTATTTAGCATTTCCTCTAAGGTCTAATTAGAGTCAAACTTTGAAAAACTTTTCTCTTATCAGTCAAATTATATGTATATTCATTTGATTTTTCATTAAGATGCATTGATTCCCTCTACAAATCTAGTGTATAGCTATTGAATTCTCCCACAATTGCTTTATCGGAATCGAGCCAAGAATGACGGTCAATGGACACCTACCACTTTTCATTGATCAGAGAGGCCCTCTTTAGTAGATTCTTAAAATAAATAGGCTTTGATTATGAGAAAGTCTAAAGAACACAAAATTATAGAGAATAAGAGCATAAAGGAAGATGGAATTAAATATTCTCTTCAAGTATGATAGGCATAGAGTGTTGGCAATGCAGCTTCAAACTCATTATACAACTATATTGCCTTGTTTAGAGTCGCCCTAATAAGTTAATACTAAAGTATTTGATCTACTTGTTCCTCTATAGGTTACCTTTAGTTTTTTCTTATTATTTAAGGGCTTACTTAGGCTCTTCTTATTGGCTTTTAAGGCATGTGTAGTCAAAAAGTCAATCACACAAATTGACACAACGACTTTTCTACTCCATGGGTTTTTATGGGGAAGTAATATGAATCCTACCACAGGTATAATCACAAGAGCTAGGGTATGCAAGTTCCAAAGCCTTATACATAAAATCCTTTCCAACTAATTAACCAAGGATGAAGCTATCTTTGTACATTCCTATGACCTATATAACCTGCCAAGCTAAAATGCCCTTTTAACTATTTCCCAAGTTGTGGATGACATTGAAGGGCCAATTAGGAAAACTTATTAAGCAAAAACAGCCTTTGGGAATGTATGAGAACTAGCAACTGACCTATCTATGGTCTGACCACCTAAATCAAGGAGGTTGAATTGTATCCTGTGATATGACCTATCGTACGCCGAAACACTAACCCCAAAGCCTAAAGCCTAACAAGTTAAATGAAGCAATGCTTGACCGCAAGTTATGTTAATAGCCCAATCAACTTGATTAATTAACTCAACTTGACATACTATGATGTTAGCACTACCAACTACTTCAAGACAAATTCTAGAAGGTTCTATTTTTGGATGGAAATGTTCTATTTTTACTACTTTGGGGATAAAATTTAATTCTCTTCCTTTTTTTTTTTTTTTGCTTTATCCTAATAAGAATATTACAAATACCCATTTACAATTTTATAGTTATCAAAATTTTGATTATACCAAGAATTAGATGGTATAGAATTGGTAGAATCATATAAAACCATATAAAATCAATAGAATTGAAAACTTATAAAACTGTACGCCTAAACTTATAATTCTCTCTAAAGTCTACACCTAAATAATTTTGCATTCATTTTGACTATGAAAAACCTTATAAAATTGTAAACTCATAAACTTGTACAATTAATTCAAACTTTTAACAATTGTGTTAACATTATAATATTAGAGTCACAATGCCATCTTGTGTTTAATCCACTTATATAATATTGATTCTTTATTTAAACTACTAAAAGTTTTTATCCTCTATGTGAATTATTAAAAAGTTTTATTCTCTATCTGAACTTAACTTAAAATGTTCATCATTTATTATGCAATTATATATGTGTTGTTCAGGAGTCTAAGATACTTGAAGTCTTGGGATGCCAAGACTGTACTAGTTGTTTCATCTAAATAAGATAATAAATGAATAGCTTGTTGTGTTAGTTGTTATATATGCATGTGAGTGTGTTCTTGTTAGTCATGCACATGTGAATGTTGTAGCTCTTGAGCTTTTAGCTTACCCTTCATAGGATGCTGTTTTTCAAATGTAAGTACTTATTCAGAGTTAGACATGTATGACAACTTAAGGTATAACTTATAATATGAGAGTGAGAAATTTAATAGTGACTTTGAATATTTGGAGTATTGAATAGAATATTTGTCTTGTTTTTTGCTATGTTGCCTATGCTGCCAATTAGATAAAAGATGATGTAGAATGTTAAGTTATTTGTTGTGTTTGTGTTTAAGTACTTTGTTATGTAGAAGGTTTGACTTGAGCTTCATAGACTTATAATAATTGTGAGGTAGTCATTACCTATAATATGCCATATGGGCAATGTATTTGTGATGACACTTTAGTGGGGAGTATTTTGAGGTTTATAAATATAATATTGGACTTTTGCAAATGTTTCAAGCCTTTATATACACATACTAAGGTATGTATATGTGGTGGAGTTGTCATGCCTTGATTCTAAGGCATAACATAAGATCTAGATTCTTCATCTTAAGATGAGATGAGTGGCCTCCTAGGGGTGGGGGATTTATGCTATCCATCTATAGCTATAGATCATATGATCCACTTTGAGTGCTTATGTGCCTTCAAAAAGGTTTTATTATTTTTCTAGTTATTTTCTTTTTAATGTTTTTCAAAGGGTTAAATTCGTGAAAAAGGACCCTAAAATCATATTTTAAAAATTCAATATTAAAAAATGTCCTTGAAAGTTAGCATGATAAATTGAACAAATCAAAAAGCTAAAGCATATGTGCAATTTATAAATTTTTATTGAGATAATGTCGCATTTGATAGTTAAACTTTGGTCATTTTTTAATTATCTACCTAAAATTTGAAATTGCTAAATTTTAGCATTCAATTGGACCTTTTAAGGTTAGCAACATTACCTATGTTGCCTCTAACTAGAGACATCTATCCAGTTTGACCAATTGTGAACTATCATGTGCCCTAAATAATTATTTTAATGATGATATTCCATTTAGGAGTCCAGCTGTTCACATAGGAAAAACTCACACCCATTGCCACATATTTTTATATATTAATATATTTTTAAGCATCTGATTTTACATTTTTTTTTCTCACATAGTCTTCATCTTTTTCGCCTCTTAAGACTTGTCATTTATTGCATTTTCACCTCATATTCATGAAAAGACTTATAATTGACCCATATACATGAAAACTCTAGTGAATTATGCTAGGCAAAGCACCACTAGCAACATATGACTCATAATCATGACAACACTTGGTTGTCACGCCCAAAAACCCAAGATGTAACAATCCCATCACACTCATACCACAATAAGAGTATGTAAAGACACAAAAGTCTGCTAAAACCACATATGGATATAATATCTATCAAATTATCACAATAGGTATCATGACATAGCCATAATATTTAGTAATAGCTCATATAAATAACATATTACATTATAACAAACTACAATTAGAAACATAGAATGACATAAGGTCTTTTAAAAGTCATCATAAACTTTAACTAAATCTATCATACATAACACTTCGAAATTGTTCTATCATTTAACAATCGTGATAGCTAAAGCCACTATTGTCTTGGCTACTCCCTGTAATACAAATCACATTTGAGGTCATTATAAGAATTCAAATTTGTCATAGAACTTGCACCTAAAAAACATGTTTTACAAAGGGGTAAGCCAAAGCTTAGTTCACAATCACCATATTCACACACACATGCCATGCAAACATTATTCGCATACAAACCTAATGCTAATGTGTCAACAATTGGTTATTATCCTATTTAGGTGTAATATAAACAACATAGTTTTGGCATCTTAAGACTTGATGTAGCTCATAACTCCCAGCACGTGTATAGTAATATATGAATAACCATTATATGAGTACTCCCATTATCTTAAAATCAATACAAAATCATCTCACCTTAAATTCATCACTAAGCCAGCTATTAATGCAATTGCTTTATTGCAACCATTCGTTAATGACATCTTATATTGTCAATATGACCTAATTACAGTTTCCTTTTAGCAAATTGATTGTATCACAATTCATAATAACTTGCTAATCAATGGCCCACAAATCTATAATGTGTGTGTGCAGCAGAGTCAACACTTAAACTATACAATCACATTACTTTAAACTGCTATCCTATAAGGCAATAATAGCTACTAGTTTGTGATCACCACGTTCAATACCTCTTTACTCCTAGCATAAGTGCAAGCATAAGTAGCATACAAGTTATAGTTACGATAATCTTAGATTCATTTAAACTACATACTTGGATTGCACCTCATAAGCTATAAATACTCAAAAAGAGAAACTCTTAGAAACCAAGGATAACACAAATAATCACACTCTTATTCGCTTTAAAAGCTTGTAAATCTTAGATTTATAACTTCATTCCTAGCTTAACTAGACTAATGGAACCTACAACAACTTAACTATGATCTTATGCCACCTTACTCAGTTGATTGACTGACACTACATGAGGGGTTTTGTAGTCGACTAATAGCTACTAAAGGTTAACCCCTTCTTTGTAAATGCCCTAATTGACCAAGGGAAAGGAATGGTTGAGTATGCATCTAACCTTAGAGACCTCTTAAGTGAGAAATAACCCTATACATTTCCAAAATGCATTTCGTCAATAATCTAACCCCAATTTGATCAATTCTCTAAAGAAATCAATAACATACATGAAATTTACTCCGATTGACATGAATCCACAACTTTAATCCATTATTAAACTAATCAAACATTGGGAACTTTATAGAAATTTCTCAAATTATAATTAAGATTTAATTTATCTAAACCTTAATTATAGATGATCAAACCCTAAAATGAAACTATAAGATAGAGAATTAATAAGATAGGATGGGAAGGGGAGGTAAAGAGAGAGAGAACATTGCACTTGATTTTGTACTTGTCATAATCAATTTCTATGATACAAAACAACCAACTTTTACACTTTTTCTTGATTTAGTAATTTCCTCTAACAATTGATACATTCCAATTAGAAATCTTATCAATAAACCACATAAATTCAACTCAAACCACCACTTACCAAACTTTACTTGGCTGCTCTTCTCACACCATACTTGAAGGAAAGGAGGAGGGACCACAACAAGAAGGGAAAACTTACCTTAAATTGAGAAGAAAACAAATGCTTCCTAAGGGAAAAGAGAGAGAAGGGTTGTGCACAATAGTGAAAAGGAAGAAAGAGAGTCCTTTTTCTTTATACCACTTATGAAAACGAATTAAAGCAAGAGTGTGATTTGGTCTTGCAGCTAATTCTGCAAAAGAATAAAGGTTAAGTCATATTAATTTAAAAGAGACATGGAAAAGGTGAATGGCTAAAATGTGCTTATTTAAAATTTATTTTTTAAAGCATTTCACTTACAATCAATAAACCTATTGTAAACACTCCACTTTTACTCTCGTCTAGATTTATTTAAAAAATATAAATAAATAAATAAATAATGAAAAAATAAAAAATAATAGCAATAATAAAAATTCTGGTTTACAAAAAAATACATAATAAAGACAATAATTAAAAAAAAAAAGAATAAGAAAAGAAAAAGGAAAAATGAATAAAAATGAAAGTCAATGGAAAAAATTTTAAAAATGATAAAAAAATAACAAATTACAAAAATTAATAAAAATTGTGAACATTTTCAATAAAAATTAGGAAATATGAGACTTTAAATTAAGTTCGAGAACTTCAAATCAATAAAAATTATTTAAGATCATTAGCTTATATGTAAGTTAAGTGCAATAATAAATCAAGAAATGGGTTGGCTTAGTTGGTTCGCGTGTTGGTTTAGTGCTCGTGGGGAAAGGGGCAGGTCGTGACTTTGAATCCCACTTAAGGCACTTTGTGCCATTTTTCTTCTTTTACCTCTAGTTGGACATGTGGCAGCCTTTGATTGGCTAGATACGGTCACATGCCCAGCATGTGATCATCTTCAACTTCTAGCCGACAACTATGGGGAGAAGATGAATGCGAATCCGGCCATTTCAAGCTATTTTTTTTTTACTCAAATCCATCAACATTTAGCAAAAAAAAAATAAATAAATAAATAAACACAAATCTCAACAAAAAAAAGAAGGGATTGAGTGGGTGTTGTCATCTAATGCCCGATCTATGCCTATCTAAGACTCCTAAGCTTGTTAATGACCCCCATAAATACTGTAAAAGCATTAAAAGTAAAAGAGGCTGGGAAAAAATCACCAAAAACCACACCTATAAGCTTCGACCTCACATTTTCTCTCATTAGAACACCTCCATCGACCGCCACCTTCTCTCTAGGATTTCACCACTTATACTCAACCTTGAGCTTAGGTTTAGGTGCCATTAGTTCCCTTAGGTTGCTAGGAGTAAGAAAAGGTTGGTTTCGTGAGGTAAAGACTTGTTGGAAGCTAGGATCGAAAAACACTCTCGCCATTATTGTTGGCCACCTTCAAAGCACCATCTTAGGTTAGTTTCTAGGCCAAAATGACACCACTAATCGATTCCTTACCTCTAAAAACCTAGGAAAGCACCAATCAACCACCTTCAACAGCCGTCGGATCTTTGCCGACGAAGAGCCCCACTACCATGACTCGATTCGACTTGACTCGCTACCTAGTAATCCGGTTAGTGATTTATTTTATTTTATTTCTTTTTTATATGATTATTATTATATTTTTTTAGACTTATCTATAGTAAAAAAATAATAATAATAAAGTACCCACCGGGTTGTCGTAGTGTATACCATTGCCTAATGGCGAAAAATAATAAAAAAATTATTAATTAAATGCCTTTAGCAAAAAATAAAATAAAATAAAATAAATAAGTTTTTTATAAGCTAGGATTTTATTAAAAATATAAATAAATAAATAAAAATAAAAATAATAGAAAATAAAAAATAAAATTAAAAACAATAAAATGAAAAATTTTGAAAAATCAAAATAAATAAAAATCTTAGTATAAATAAACTTTTAGAAATAAAAATGAAAAATAATAAAAACACAAAAAAACAAAAATAATTTTTTTATTTCAAGTTAATGTTTTTAATGGGAATAAATAAATAATAAATAAATAAAAGATAAAAACACTTTATATTAAAATTTAGTATCTTAGGGTTTTATCACTTGGAATTTTTTAAAAGAAAAATAAAAAAATTAATATGAGGTTTTCCTAAACTTAGGTTATTTTATATTTTCCAAAATTAATCATCTAATAATCTAGGCCATTTAAGTATTTTTTAATAAAAAATAATATGATTAAATAATGTAAACCTGACGTTTTTTATTAAATAAAATTAATCAACAGATTAAAAATTTTATAAAAGAAAAAAACGAACTACAGGCGGTTTGATCTTGGCTAGCTGGTACATAGATACCTTTGAGGCAACCATAATAAAATAAAAACTTTATGTTAGGAATAATTAAATAATAAAAAATTATATAAATAAAATAAAAAAAAAGTTTAATTAAAAGAAATAAAAACTTTATAAAAATTAAATACAATAAAAAAATCAAACAAAATGAAAACTTAAAAAAAAGAGAGTAGATGAATAAAAACTTTAGGTTATTAGCATTAAACATAATAAAAGCTTTAGAAAAATTAGCATAATAAATTCTAGACTTTAGCTTCTTTTTTTTTTTTTACATAAGTTCAAAATCTTATAAAAATATAAAATATAAAAATAATGATAATAAATAGCATGTTATAGTATATAGTAGCAAATAAATAGAAAACTAAAAATGTAAAGGCCTTTTAGTAAATATTCTTAAAAATTTCACATGGTAATCGCTTAGGTTTTAATATGTTAACCCTTGAATTTAGTATCTCTAGTTCCTATATTTTCTAGAATATTTTTTAGGAAAATTCACATATTAGTATCTAGTTAAGGTTAATCCATCCAATTAACCTTAACTTATTTTTCAACTTAGGTTGGTGGTAAGTCCTTTTTTTTTAAAAAAAAAAAAAATTCCTTAATTTGGTCGAGTAATCTATATCAAATGGGTAGGATTTAATATAGATTGAAATTAAGAAAAATGATTAAAAAACTAGACTATACACATATGATCATTTTAAAAGTAAAGATTAGAAAGCTAAGTCTAACAAATTTAACATATTCTTACATCTTGTTTATCTTCTTCATATGCTTCATAAATTATAAAGTTTGGTTTAGATCTTTTTGTTCATTGTAGGTGATGATTTTTTTTTTTAAACTTGAAATTTTGTTGTTGACTATAAGCAAACTAAACTTGGGATCATTTTATGTTTTAGTTTAGGAAAAAATTCCAATTTTTTAGTATTTGGTTGAGCTTGATGATGTGGGTATTGTACTTTCTCTATATTAAACTCTTTTAACATTAAATTTTTATTGGTCTTGACTTTCTATTACATTAGGCTTTTTATTATTGTTATTATTATTTTTAATTGTGAAGTTTGGATCTTTTATATTTGAGTCCATTGAAAAGTTTCAACTTTTAGTATTTTGTTAAGCTTGTTAATGTTACTATTGCACTTTCTCTATATTAATTTCTTTTAATTTTGAACCTTTATATGTTTTGAATTTGGAATTGTGTTAAGTTAAGTTTTTATTTTTAGGTAAATTACATGGACTATACTTGAAAACTTTGAAATTTGCAATGATCCTAACTTAAAAAAAAGAAAGAAAAAAATAACACTTACCTTGGAAAAGACAATGTGGCTACCTATTTGGAAATTTTAGCTGACATGGACACACATGGATACTAACATTGGATTTCATTAAATATATTGAATTAATTAATGTAAAAAGAAAAAGAAAATGCAAAAAATAATAAAGAAGAAAAATGTAAAAATTTTAAAAAAGAAAAAAAAAACTATTAAGGGCCGTCGTTAGCTAACATAGGGCTAGGGTAGCCTTACCTTATTTTATTGGTAGGTTAAAACCTACTATTTTAAGTAAGTTATGTGATCTACCTTTGGTGGTGTGTAAAGTTTAACACCACCAAAACTTAAAAGAAAGAAAGAAAGAAAGAAAGAAAGAAGAAAAGAAGAGAAAAGAACACTTAAAGGTCATTGGTTTGCAATCAAACCCATAAAGTAGTGGGCACCTACCACTAAGGGGTCAGCAGGGATGTAATAGTGCAGGTGATATCAGTCTTCTTACTATCAAACTTTAGACCCATAGGCAAGTGCACCTATTGATTATATATTATAATAGATAAAGATATCGAGTGTCGATCCTACGGGGATTATGAGTATTAGTAATTACCCTTTTCTAATTATTTAATCGACAAAATTAAATAAATGAGTAAATAAAATAAAAAACGAATAAATTAAAGAAAGCAATAATCAATAAAACTAATATATTCAGGTATTGAATTTCCTTAAAATTACTAATGTAATTAATTAATTATTAGTCAAATTCTTATTTTATTCTTAGACAGAATTTCTATATTGAACTAATAGCTCTCCCGAGTTATCCTAATTCCTAATTTTAGATTGATTAATTGTAATCTCTTCCTAATTAAAACCCCTAAAATTGCATTAAATTTGATTTATGAATTATACTATTAGGTTTGACCCTAATGCAGAAGATTTATGTTATCTTATCTCTAGGTTTGCATGTAACTCTTTTTAATTATGTTAAATCTATTCATATATAAAATCTCTTGATTTTTTTTATAAGAAATCAAATTCCAACTAATATGCTAGTAATATTAAATTAAAAATAATAAAAACACATAATTGAATCACAATAATGATAAATAAATCATTGAATAATAATCATAAAAATTGCATGTTTATTCTAGGGTTCATCATACCCGAATATAAAAGAAATTAAGTTATAAACATGTTAAATATAAAAACAATGATAATAAAAGAAAGTATAAACAAAAGCATTACAAATAAAAATATAAGAATTTACTTTAATCTCCTAATCTGATTCTAATCTTAATCATCTAATTCTATTTTCCTAATCTAATTTTTCTATGGTTCTACTCCTAATTTTATCTATTCTACTCTACTATACTAAAAACTAAAACTCTATTGCCTTCTTTTTTTTTCGTTGGCTATATATATATACGTTGAATGCAACCGGATACATTCAAGATCTTGGAGGATAAAGATGGAATCTTCTCGGTAATGGATCATCATCCTCTTGCCGTTATATATGTATATAAGATTCGGCATGCTGCTTTGGACGAAAACAAATCTTCCCCATGTTTTCTGGTGTGCAAATCTGATGCATTTTCCAACGACTTTTTTGGCGAATTCTTCCTTGCGTTTTTTTGGTTGATGCTTGGATTTGTCTTTATATATATATATATACGTTAGGCATCAGCACATTCTTGGTGCAATATGGATGAAATCTTCCTCCTTTCCTTAACTTAACTCACAATTTAGACACGATTTATTTTCCATTGTTGGACACGTCGATGTTGATTCACATGTTGGACTTTCATCTTGTAGAAATTATATTTCTTCTTTAATTTTCATGTAATTTTCCTATTAATTCATAAATTATAATTTAAAGACTCTGAAATTAAAATAAATATTAATTAAGTGCATTATTTATACAAAATATAAGAAAATTATATAAAAGGTTATTCTAATTTATATAGGTAATTAGTATTTTATAACCCTTATCAATGGGTCATTATAGGGTACTCAACTACCTAACTCGATAAAAATTTCATAAGGTTTAGGATCGGTTTTAGGAAATACATTAAAAGCCAATTGGGTTTATGGTCATGTTATAAGATTTTTTTTTTTAAAAAAAAAATCAATAGAAAAACCTGACCTGATAATACTAAAAAATAATAAATTAATATTATAATTATTAATTGTTGAGTCTAATTTTAAAATTTTATATTATCTCCCTAATTTGACTCATATTAGATCTTATGCTTATTTAATATAAATTCTCGACTTGAACTAGGAAGTTTTTATTTATTTAGAGTTGCCACTCAACTGGAGTTGGGAAAAATTATTGAATTAGAATTAATTGAGCGAATTAATTCTAATATGAACAACTAGTCGATGCAATGTTCATTTTTTTTTTAAGAAAAAAAAAAGAAGAAAGAAAAACTAGAGATTCTCGACTCGAAGGCTATCTTATTAAAATCCTAAAGTTACCACCTTATCATTCCAAAATCTGAATTATGTTATGATATCTTTTTTTAGCATAAATAAAATACTAGAAAGAATGACACAACTATTATACTAATAATGATTTTGAAAATATTTTTTTTATCTTTTTAGAGTTGCCCCACAAGGGTGCCTATGTACTCGCTATTCGAGATCAAACAGGCCGCGGTTTGCTTTTTATAAAAACTTTAGTGGATTATTTTGATTTTAATTATGAAAACATGTTGAGTTTACGTTTATTATCATTTTAAATTTTTTTCAAAAAAATTCTAAGTCTAAGCTTTATTATTATTTTTTTTAAAAAAAAACTAAAACCTCTAATTTAAAAAAAAAATCAATTATATATATATTTTTTATGAAAAGAAGTTTTCTAAGTGATAAAAATATTTATTGTTTTTTTATTAATTTAATTTTTTAATTTTTTATTAATTATCTATTAATTATAATAGACATATATATTTATTTTTTAGAAAATTCTAAACCTAATTCTAATTAACATATTCTAAAAAATAATTCCCCCTTTTTTATTTTCATATATATATATATATATATATTTTCATATTCTAATAATAAATAAATAAAATTCGGCTAACCTGGATACGGGTCACGGTTTGCGGGTCGATTCGAACCGAGTCAAATCGAGTCGGATTGTAGCAGTCGGAGCTCCTTTGACGGTGACTTTCTAGTAGCTGTTGAAGGCAGTTGAAGAGTTGAAACCTAGGTTCTCGAGGGCATGGAGTCGAGTGGTGGTGTTACTTTACACTAAAGACCGCTCCTAGTGGTGGTTTGATGGTGGTCGTCGGTGGTAGCTTAAAGAACTCTGACGATGGCTTCAAACTCATGCATTTCTCTCTTTTTCTCTCTTCTGATTGCACCCCTTGCTTCCTCTCATCGAGTCCTATTCATAGACTCCAAAAATCGAGCTTGATAAGCTCGAATTTCCTTCTAATAAGCTAGGATCGGATTTACGGTTGAAACCCATTTTAGATTTCCTTTTGATTAGTGTAAATCTTTAATTTTTGTTAAGATTCATGTTAATTTGATGATATTTATCTTATTTTAGTCAAAGATTTGCTGGATTTGTGTAAAAAATTGAATCAAAATAGCTAGATTTCGCTTCCCCGCTATCGACATCGATCTCGAATAAAGGTTGAGGATGAGCATGCACCCGACGCATGCGATTCCGTCATCCAATCACGTGTTGCCACATGTCACCTGGGGGAAAAATAATCAAAATGGCACAAAGTGACTTTGCTCAGATTTGAACTCGTGACCTCACCCCCTCGTATGCACCCAAGGCTAGTGACTAGACCAACTGGGTTAGCCCACTTTCTCATTTTTTTATTAAACGTAATTTGCATATATGCGTTAGAATTTTTATTATTTTTATATTATTTTGAAATTCTAAAAATTTATAAAAATTACTTAACATCTTTTATTATTACTTCTACCTTCATTGTCTAAAATTGGTTTATAATTCCTATTTATTTTATTTTTTTCATTATTTTTCCTTCATTTTTGAAAAATAGAAGAAAAATAAAAAAATAAAAAAAATGAAAAATGAAACATTATTTATGATTAAAGAGCAAAAATGGGGTGTTTACATTAATTAATACATTTTATTTTCATTTTTCAATTTTGTGTTTTCGTATTGTATTTTAATTTTTGAATTGTTTTGGCCCACTTTGGCTTAGTACTTATTGCACTTGCCACTTAGTATATTGCTATACAATACATTGCATCCATTAACCATTATTTAATTTCATATATCATATTTAGAGTTAAGTCATCACATCAAGTTGTCCTCATCCATTGTCCGCTCATCCATACTTGTTAGAGTTAAAAGCTTCACTTTTCACCCATTCCACTTAGCCATTCTTCCTTCTATCTTCTTCAAAAATAAAAACTCTAGTTTTGTTCTTATCTTCTACAAACTACTTCTATCTTCTTCCTCAGCCCTCTCTCTCTCTCTTAAGTCTTCTTAAATCAACAACTTGACCTCTCTCTCAATCTCTCTCTCTCTATCACTCACTTATTCTTGCTAGAGCCAAGACTGATTAAAACCTCAATTCAACCATCAGGAGTCATGACAAGACCACACCACTCACTAGAGCAACTATACCATGCCATGGTTAGTGCAGGTATGCCTTTAATTTTTCTGGCAATGTAGCAATTCTTTTAGGAGTTTTATGTATAGAATGTTTTGACATACATCTTTAAATGATGACTTTTGAAGTAAAATTTGCAATAAATTGACTTAATTTTGTTACTGCTTAGAAAGCACCTTTTCCTTTTTAAATATAAGCTTAAACTTTCTGTTGACTAGCTTTGCTTTTTGGAAGTTCATTGACTTTTCATCATCGATAATTTTGTTTAGAAAACATAAAACTTTGAAGTCAATAGTCCAAGTGGATGCATCAATGTTAAGTTTATTGCATATGCATATTCCACACAAAGTTATGTTAATAACATTAATTGGTGTATAGCCAAATGGATCGCATATTAATTTCCATTCTTTGATACATATGTTGATGAAGGTTTTTCCTTCTTTTAGAATATAATGAAAAATTTGTATTTGTGTGAGACAAAAGTACATTCAATTATTTATAAATGATATATGCAAGTGAAGTTTTGATGTGAAATTACCTGAATCAAGAGCAAGTTTTAACAAATAGACTCTCTAGCCCAATGATTGAGATGAAATCAAGAGAGATCATCCTTAAAGATGTACATCCATTTTTAAAATAGTTGTATTAGGTTGGAAGATTAGTGAATCCTTTTCCTTTCTCATTTGATTGTTAAATCTAGGGGATATGTATAGATAAAATAATTGAGTACCATCAGAATAAATGTTATCATGTGTGCAATAACTAATTGATCATAATAAATATCTATGAAATTCAATCAGGTAGATTACTCACTTAAGGAAAGCCTGCTATTAAATCTATAGAAACCTAGCCTTTTTCATTATTTGTTTTTTTTTTTTTGTTTTTATCTAACAATACATTAAAAAGAAAAGTACATTGATATTTGGCTTGTGTATATTAATGGTGATTTAAAATTTTTTGGTTTATTTGGTATTTTTGGTACTCATTTTTTATAAATTTGATTATGTAATGTAGGGAAAAATAAACATAGATGAAAATGAGATGAATATAGATGGAAATGAAGTTGAGGAAATTCCATTTCTAAAATCTAGATCCAAAAAAGAAATAGCATCAAGAAAAACTACAACTACATCAAGTTGCAATGCTGATGGAAGTGATAATCCTAGCAAACATAAATTGACTTCTCTTGTGTAGAATGAGATGGTGAAAAAAAAAATTAATGGGGAGGATTTTATTGTGTGTAATCATTGTAATAGGAAACTAAAAGCCAATAGTGCAAATGAAACAAAGCACTTGCATAATTATTTAAGAAGGTGCTTCTAGGGATAAAAACAGATAGACATAAGGCAATGTCTTTTATTTGTTGAGGAAAAAGAAAGTGAGAGTTAGAGTGGTGTAGTGATAGGAAATTGGTCATTTAATAAAAAAAAAACTGGAGACAAAAGCTTGCAAGGGCAATATTGTTCATGAGTATTTCATTTCTATGGTTGAGTATGAGTATTTTAGAGAGTATATTAATAGCATTCAACTCTTAGTAAATTATGAGCATTTACAATGGGGAGAAGGAAAATTTGAGAATGATGTTGAAAGGACTAAATTCTCAAGTTGCAATAACAATAAATATGTAGACATCTAATTAGAAAAAAAAAAAGGGATACATGATCGTGACAGTACACTTTATTGACAATAGTTGGAGGCTTCAAAGTTGACTGTTGAAGTAAGCTTCTTTGTTATTATATCTTTTAATTTTATCTATTGAAAAACTACATTTCTTTTAACTCTATTTACATTTTTATGTAGTTTTGTATATGTTTCAACTTTGCATACAAATGAGGTACTTACGGATTATTTTTTTAACTCACTAATGTTATGGAGTTTAGATAGAAAATTATCTACAATCACTATAGATAATTGTTCGACAAATGATGCCATGATCACATCTTTATTGTTGAAGCTGAGAAGAGATAAGCTAATTCCTCATGGAAAGGTAATTCATATGTGATGTTGTGCATATACCTTGAACTTAATTGTAAAGAAATGTGCGAGTGTAATAGAAAGAGCAATAGTGAAGATTTGTGAAAGTGTCATATTTTGGCTTGCGACACCATCACAAGTGGAGAAATTTGGAGAGGGATGTAAGTAGTTGGATATTTCATATCATAAAAAGCTTTCTTTAGATTACAAAACCGGATGGATCTCAATATATGATACACTTGTCACGGCAATTAAATATAAAAAAGTTTTCTATAGAGTTTAGCATATGGATAAACACTACAAATGTCTTCTTGCAGATGATGATTGGGAGTTAGTAGAAGGAATTTACAAGAAGATGGCAATATTTTATCAGGTAACCAATCTTTTTTTTTTTTTTTTGGTACTCAATATCTAACTACAAATTATTATTTTGAAATGGTGTATGAAATTAGGGAAGCTTTGATTGAGTTAAAGGATTCTTTCAATGTTAATATTAGTAGAATGGCTTATAAAATGTTTGAGAAGTTTGAAAAATATTGGAGTGATGTACATATTACTATGGCCATTTGTATTATTTTAGATTTATACTTTAAGATAAAGGCTGTGGACTTTGTGTTTATTAATTTTTATGGAGTGAGTGCTTCTATGAAGATACAAAATTTAGAAAAACTTGTTATGAATTGTTTCAAGAATATTAGTTTAGAGCTAAATCTTGTCATAGTACAAACACAAGCAATAGTTCTTATTTAATTCCTCCAACAAGCAATGATGGTGCTTCTCATGATCTTATGAGGAAATCAAGGTTGGTGTAATATTTGAGCACCATCAATAATGGTGGCTAGGCAAAGTCAGAGTTAGAGCACTACTTAGAAGAGCCTATACTGCCTTGGAGTGAAAATTTTGATACCCTTAGCTAGTGGAATTAAAATAGAATCAAATATCCTATATTGTGAGAAATAGTTAGGGATATATTAATTGTTCTTGTATCCATAGTTGCTTTTAAATTTACATTTAGTACTAATAGACAAGTAATTAACTCACATAGAAGTCAACTCAATGTAGATACAATAAAGGCATTCATGTGTACTCAAAGTTGATTATTGTTGAGCCTAAATTCTATTTCATTTTTCCTAATTTGATTTATACTAAACCCTATACTTATTTAATGTAAATTCTCAACTAAGATTAGGAATTTTTTTTTTCTAATTTGGAGAAAAAGGAGTTGTCACCTAATTGAGATTAGAAAATATGTTAAATTAAGACTAATTAAGTTGATCAATCTTAATTTAGCTACTAGTCCACGTAAAACTTTTTAAATAAAAACCAAAGATTTTGGAATTCAAGATCTATTCTATTAAAGCCTTACAATTGCCACTTTAACTTTCCAAGTTTAAATTTATTTTTTGAAAAAAAAATTGTTGAATTGAAATGAACTTAATTATTATTTACAATTGAAGTCACCTCGAAAGTACCTATATACCTGCTACTCATCAAGGATCAAACCAACCATAGCTCGCATTTGTTAAAATAATTTCTCTCTCTCTTTTTTTAAAATTTATAGAAACTAAATTTTTTTAAAGATAAAATGTCTTAAAAATTATAAAAACTATTTTTTAATAAAAAAGCTAAAATGTCTAAAAAAAATAATAAAACTATTTTTTAAAGGTTAAAATGTCTAAAAAAAGCTATTTTTTTTTTAAATAAGGTGTCTAAAAAATTTAAAAAAATTTTCTTTTATTATTGCGTTATATATATATATATATATTAAAAAAGCTAAAATATCGAAAAAAAGAAAAAAAAGAAAAACGAGCGAGGGTCACGAACTTGGGCTTGGTTCAGCAGGTCGGCAAGTCTAGGTTCATGCGAACTTGATCGAAACAACAATCACTCAACGCTTTTGATCTTTGAACGACTTTTAACATGGCTTGCTGTAGCAATTTATTATATTAAAATAACTTAATGAAGAGCAGCCTAGTTACAGGTGTTGTTACCATTGGAGCTTCACGATAGAGGGTTGAATCGGAGCTTCAGTTGCCGATAGTAGGTTTGGTGGAGTTAGTCCGGAGTGGCTCGGGTGGTGGATAGGACTTTGAAGGTAGTAAGAATTCTTGGTGTACGTGACTTCAAGCTCGTCGTGGCGGAAGTGCTCTATTGAGCTAGAGAGAGAAACCAAAAACTTAGAGAGAGAGAAGCCTTCACAATAGCTTTATGGAAGTGGGAATGTGTAGCTTTTTGTGCTCTATCCTAAAATGAATGGTGGGGGTCGTATTTATACTAGTAAAGCTTGATTCAAGTTTGGCAAGCTCAATAATGGTGTAGATATAATGGACATGAGTAAGGAGAAAGTACTTGGAACATTTCTTATTCACGAGGAAAAAAACTTAATTCGAGCGATTAAAGTCTAAAAATGAAAATATTCTTTCCTGTGTAACTGAGTGGAAACTTCAATTTTGTCCAAATCGAACTAGACATGCAAGAGCTATATCTACATGAGATGATTTTTTCCTATTTTTCACTCTAAATTTAGTTAAGTAATTAAGTGTATTTGAATAGATTTTTAGCTTAGATACACAGTAGGCCATGTAATATTCATGATTTCACCATTAATTTGATGAAATCGTGAAGAAAAGAAGGTAAAAAGAAAAATTGAAAGTGGCTATTCAAGAAAGAAAAAAAATGGAAATGCGAAAGAAGAAGACAAAGGGGGGAAGATGATGGATAGTAGCCAGCTACTGAACAGTTGCCACGTGGCACTATAAGGGAGGAAGAAAATAAAATGCAATTTACACTTGCATGGGATTAAACTCAGGTCTTGTCACTTGCTAGGCGTGTGTGATTTCCAACAAGCCATTGGCTTGTGCCTTGGCCTCATAATGCAAACAAATTGCATTTATTCCATCTTTCGTCCTGAGAAAATTTTTTTGCACATGTTTGTGCAGTGGAGGAATCAAACCCTGGTCTCTCATGTAATGTGTGTGTATGTTTTCCAATGGGCTATTGGCTAGTATCTCAATTTTGTAATACAATTAAATTGCATAGGGAAGTTGTTTTCTTAATATTTGACATTTTAAAATATGTAATACATTATCTATCTTATTTTGTTGTTGGAAGTATTTTATAATTTTATATAAATTTCCCTTTGATTATTTTTTGTAATTTTTTTTTATCCTTCCTACGAAACATATACTGTACTTGGTCAATAGACTCTTTGTCCAAGTCTATCTAAAAGTTGTGTTTGCTTAATTAATTGATGAGTCAAGGTTGGGGCGGGTATTGAGCCTATTATTCCCTTTGTGGGGCAGGTCATGGGTTCTTAATTAAAAACCCTTATAGTTTTTTTTTTTTTATGGGTTTTGGGTACCCCTTTAAGGAATCGGGTTAGGCTCGGGTTTTATAGAACTCATCTTGAAGTTGTCTTAAACCTACCTCAATTGTATCCTTAATCGCAAAAATCTATTTACACTAATGGGTCGCGACTTTCTAATAAAATAGGGTCTTTGTTGTCCACGTAAGGGTAGAGGGTAGCTAGCAATGACCCTTTGTAATCATTTCCCTTTTATTTTAATTTTCTTTTTAAATTATTTTCTATATTTTCCTTTTTGTTTTTTATATTTTATATTTTTTTTACATTAATTAATTCATTATATTTAATGAAATACCATATCAAAGTCTATGTGTATCTATGTTAGTTAGAATTTTTGTATAGGCAACCATATCAATTTTCTATAGGATAGGTGTTGATTTTTAAAAAAGTTTGGAGTTTATGCAATTCTTAGGTGGGGAAAATGCAACTCTTTGATGCAGTAACTATACTTATAACATACTTAGTTTGTGGAATAGAATAAGATAGGAATGAAATAAATAAATAACATCTTTTCTTTATGATTCTTTTGAAATCTCATTAATAGATATGGAAGTATATCAGGAAAAAAGATTAAAGAATAGCTATTTTTTTTAATCCTATAAAAGAATTTATTTATTTTTTTATTTTATAGTAATAATAATTCTAATTTTATGAATTGGCTATTATGTCAACTAAACGCATAAATAGATTTATAAAAAAATAATTGCTATTATATTCTATCATTGTGAAGTTGATGAAATGTGCTATTACAATTTTTGAGTTGTCATTTTTGTTATTTAGACAACCGTTTAGATATAAGCATCTTAGCTAGAATATTGACATCAAAATAATTGGTTAAAAGTACTAACTAGACAAACGACTCTAGACAAACAGAGATTAACTCAGGTAGCATTGGTAGTCTTAAAAATTTCAATTGGTTATAATTTTAGAATTAAGGTATTTAATTAAAAAATAAATTAAAATTCGAATATCAAATGCAATTATTCCATTATTATTGGTTATATTTTCACATTTACTTTATAAAAAGGGGAAAGAAAAATACATATAAAATCCTAAATCTTTTATATTGTTTTATTGTTTTCACTCGTGTCCTAACAATCAAAGGGTTAATTATTTTCAAAATGCTATATATTAAGCTATAAACCTTTTAATTTTTGTAATAAGTCATAGTTTTTTTTTGTTTATCAGTCGGTTGTTCACAACGTTTCTTTTAGATTCTTATGTCATCAGTTCCTGCAAAAAGTTCTGAGCTCTCGCATGCCTCCACCTTCTCTCGCGTCACACCACAGTGATTTCTCCCGCTTTCGCTCGAAAAGACGAAGACCAAAACTTTCGAGCAGGTATGTTATGTTCAAAAAATGAAACCAAATGTCACTAAACTTAAATGCCTAATATGCGCAGTGATTTCTCCCGCTTTCGCTCGAAAAGACGAAGACCAAAACTTTCGAGCAGGTATGTTATGTTCAAAAAATGAAACCAAATGTCACTAAACTTAAATGCCTAATATCTTCTTATGTTTGTGCTTTTTATATCATTCATTATTCTTTCTTCTTAATTTGAAAATGATCTATATTTTTTTCCATTCTTGTCCAGTCGATGGATGCAATGTTTTTTTTTTTTTTTTAAATCTTGTGAAAAAATAATTTATGATCTTTTATGTATTAGTAATAATGGGTAAAGTCAGAAAGTTCGATTCTTTCTGTTAAATTTCGTAACTTTAAGTAGTATTTGTAATTTGTTCTTATGGCTATTTATGGTTTGTATGCATATGTTAAGTTAATATAATCTTTAAAGTGTATATGTACATAAAGAGCATTGTGAAATTATGTGATAAAGTGGAATCCGATTATCCCAAATGGTGTCAATGTTGATGTTGATGGAGGCTTGGGTTATTGATCTTGATATCTTGGACTTTGGAGCTATAGATTTTACAGCGTAAGTCTATAAGCTCTAGATCAGACGCTTCTTGTTTCGCTTTGCTAGGTTTCTAAGTTTTGACCTCATATGAATACTATATCTATTCTGTAAGCAATTAGGTGTTGCAGGGTCTGTCTCGGCGTGTACTTGTCTGTGCATCTTACTTACCCTTGTTATTTAGGGTTTGCAAGTTGTGAGAAACAAGAACTTCCAGCAAACGGCCTCATAGAATATTTGCAGCTTTTGGGTGTGAAGGAAATGGAAAGCAGTGTTAGGGAAGATGGGGATGGGGTTGTTTTTCTGGAACGGTTGTCTAGAGCAACACGGGGTAAAAGGATGACAAAGTTACTTGATGAGGAAATCCAAGAAGATGACAATTTCTGGAGCCAGGATGCTCTTAAAGAGGAAGAGAATGACGATAATTACGAAGAAGAGCCTGAGGTTGCTGATGTCTTTGACAGTGACTTTGATGAAGACGTGAGCCCTGCCTTTTTGAAACAATAATTCTTTTTTTATACTTTCTAACATGATCAAGTACTCATTGAAGGTTCTCTTCTTTTAGGAGCCCGATCCCGATGATGAACAACCCATTGGGGAAGTTAGAGAAGAAAGGTTCAGTTTTCAATTTTCATTTAATTCCTAATTCCTTCAGGTATGGACTTTTGAACTTGGGATTATATTGTGAAACAGGGAACCAAAGAAGAAGCGGCTTACCTTTCCTGGAAAGACTGCAAAAAAGAAGAAAAAAAAGAAGAAGGTGCTCTCCAAATTGGAAGGGACCCCAAAGGATGACAATGAGACTTCTCAACCTGAGAAAACCCATGATGTACCTGATGATGTGGAAGTTGAGAGAACAATCAGGAAGTCTACAAGGACTTCTGTTATTGTTAGGCAGGCTGAGAGAGATGCTATACGTGCTGCATTACAAGCTACAATGAAGGTTAGCTTTTACATTTTACATTTGATCAAGGGTCCTGTATCTGCTTGTTGGAATATAAATATAAAAAAACAAAGCTATTCTAACAAGCTTTAGCAGCTTTTGGGTAAATTAGTTATTGCACCAGATCTATAGAGATCAAATTCCCACATCATATACTTGCCCACACAATTGCGGAGCACATTGCTGCGTCACTAACACTCCTGTCTACTAGCTTTAGCTTTAAGTTTTTAGACGAGCAGTGAATTTTTCGTTGTATCAAATTTATCAATGCTTGTCTCCTTCCTGGACTTTCTGAGTGCAATGATGTTCAGACAATCTAGCACGCCTAGATTCTGATTAATGGTTATAGAAAGATTGTTTTGTAGATCTGCCATAAGTATTTCCAGATGAAGATGCTTAGGCCTCTAGAATATCATATGACATCCTCTTTCACCTTCATTGCATGAAACCCTTGTTTTAGTTTGACACACTCTTAGTGAAGCAGGCAGTCAGAGTGTTAAGGCAGTGCAATCATGTGCAGCTTATGCAGCTGATTAATTTGCTTGCTGTCCCTTTTCTCAGCCAATAAAGAGAAAAAAAGAAGGGGAAGAGAAGAGGATGAGCCAAGAAGAGATGCTCTTGGAAGCAGCTCAAACAGGTTTATCATGCAAAGAAGCTTGAAATTTATAAAGGCGGCTGGTGCAATGCAATGTGCACTGATATACTTTATGCTGCCTTGTATTTACAGAAATTATGAACTTAAGAAACCTGGAGCGCGTACTAGCAAGGGAAGAAGAAGTTAAGAAAAGGGCAATTGTTCACAAGGCTGTTTACAGTGGTCCCCAGATAAAATACATCTCAAAAGATGGCAAGTCTTTCTTATTTATGAATCTCTTCTTTCCCTTAAGTGCTTTCTGTATGTAGTAGATTAAAATCCATCATTTTACTCCAATCATGGATTAATTTGGCTTTCAGGTCGTTCTTACCTTGAGTTTACTAAAGGGGTATCCTTCCAATCAGAGCTTTCAACGGCATCCATGCCATGTAAGTAGACTCCAGACCAAATAGGCGGTTTGCTTCAAATTTGTTGCACCTCTCCATGAACCATGAGGCTTACTTTACTTTGTAGAAGCCCATGATTACACTTTTCTGCATTAATATATCTATCAAGAACTGTGCCAGTGGAGCACATCATTTTGGCTGACCTGTTTAAGTGGAAAAAAAATGCAGGTTGGGCTGCAAAATTTCAACTTGCACACAAAGCAGGCTGAAGCTTTAAAAATGTGAAAAAAAAAGGCAGATTGACCCATTAGCCCGTGGATCAATGCGTCCATTTAACTCACACAAAAATGCAGGTTGGGCTGAAAATTTTGGCCTGCTTGTTAAGCGGGCACAAGTGGGCTGGTCCACATTGATTTGTGGGTTGGGATGGGTCAGCCTGTTTAGTCTGCTTGCACAGTTCTACATACAATAGGAAGAATTTTTTGCTGTTTCTAACCTTTGCTCTTTGGTGGTCATAGCAAATAGATTTTCTTGCTCTTTGAGATAGAATAGCTATTGTGGTCATATTTGTAAAAAATGAAATTCACACGGCCATCTTTATTATGTAAGAATGCTTCTGCTTTTGCTGCTGTTTAGCTTAACCGCAATTGCCATTTTCTTTTCCCTAGGACCAGCTATGCATATGTTGCAATATAATATAGAAGTTTGAGTTACATGTTCTGCTGAATTTTTATTTTTATTTTTTACTTTTGGGTGGTTGTTCACAAACATTTACAAAATATGAAAAACTTTTTTGTCGTAATGCACTTTTTTTCTCAGATGCAGAGAAGGCTGTGTGCACAGTTACGGGACTGCCAGCCAAGTAAGGAATTGTTGTAATTGTATTCTGCTTTTGATTTATTATAATTGATCTTGCTTCATAAGGGGAACTGGACAGCAATAGATTAATAGGAAAAGTGATGTTCACTTTTCCTCTTTGATCTGTCTATAGAGACAGGTAGCCAGACCATATTCTATAGAATGAGATCGTGTAAATATGTGCAAGGTATACAGGTAGATGCCCTCAGTTGCTCCTTTTTCATGTATTTTGCCAAAATCTTTTAGAAGTAGAGAAAAAGATTGGTTCTTCATTACTTTTCTAGAGATGAAAGGGGGGACAAAGGCAAATGTAATGTCTGTACCTTCAGATATGGGCAATTTATTATCTAAACTTATATTCTTTTGCAATTTAGTGTCTATATTTTGAAGCAAGATCTCTATTAAGTACTAAATTACAAAAGAAGGAAATTTTAGTTATTAAATTGTCTAAATCTGAAAATATAGATACTTCCTCTATATTTTCAGACAAAAGAGTCATGCTTTTGAGTTGACCCCTTGTCAGTTGGTGAGACATGACAGTCAAGGGCAATTTTTGGGTTGTTAGCTGTCACCTAAGAAATTGATGAGCTGTGGTTTTATGGACCGATGGGAATCCTTGTTGCCACATATTGCTTTAAATTCTTATAACCAAATCATTTTATTGAAAGCTGCACACATGTGATGTAAGCGTAATGTTGCTGCTGAAGTTTTACTTCTGTAAATGTAGGTATCGCGATCCAAAAACGGGGCTTCCATATGCTACAAAAGAGGCTTTTAAAATTATACGTGAACGGTAGTACTCTTTTACTAGACTTTAAACATTTTGTAAATGCTGCATATCCTGTTCTTGCTGTTATGAGTATACTGGTGCAAGTGTTCCACGCTGATCTTTCTCCATTTGTCATGAGTACCCTCCCATCACCTTTTATCACCATTTGTTTATTCTGCAGGTATTCAGCTGAGAACGATGGAGTACGTAAGAAGATGGATATGGGTATTTTGTATGATTCTGTTAGTGGAAGCGATTATGGAAATGGTAATTTGCCTAAGAAGAAGCGATCAGAAGTTCCAAGTGAAGGCGAAACATCCTATCTCCGATACTTAGCTCGATATCGGAGATTTCCGGTTTTTGAGAGTGAAAATTCGGAGTAGTCACACAGAAATGATGTTGATTTATGCCCCTCATCTCTCTTATAACTGAAGCATGCATGCAACGTCGATGTGCTCTTTGTAGGGATCCCCCCATATCGTACTTCAATTTTTTGGGTGAACCGGATCTCCATTCCTCTTATTTATGAAGTTTGAGGACCCTGAAAATGTACTATAGGGAGCTTGTTGGAGGTACCAATCGTCGGCATCGGTTTGTAAATAGGTAAAGACGGTTTTAAACTTGGTTGAGCTTGAGCCTTAACTCGAACTTGATCAAGTTTTAAACTTGGGCAAGGTACGACTTAATAAACTCAAGCTTAATTTAATTAAGCTAGTTTATGTTTAATTTATCTTCTTCATCTATTGAGAGTAGTGTTGAATGTTTAAATTCAAATCATTCTCAACTAACATTTAAGGTTGAGGCTTGAGAATGATTTGATAAATTATTCAAGCATACTGTTAGAAAACAAAAATTGATTTTTTGTCTTTTTTTTTTTTTTTTACACATCTCTTTCTAATTCTGAAGGAATGCTATCTTCGATCTGTGCCAAGGTTGAAGGCAAAAGGGAAATAGAATCTTTATTTGAATACCATCCATTAAACAGTTCTTTGGAAATTTTGTTTCGGATAATTGAATCCCATTATAGGTACATTTAATATGCATTTCTCTATTCCTATCCTCTAGGTTGTCAGGGGAAATTGAAATAATAACATACGAACTATAAGTTAGACTGGAGTGACTCCTGAGAAATTCTAACTCGTTTATATCCCCATTCACATCCGTGCTCACGAAAATGTAGTTCGGCTTTTTCTCTCTTTTTTTTTTTTCTTTTTCTTAATCATATATTCCTTTTCAATTTAATAAATTTATTTTCCAATGAAGAACATCCTGTGACTCGATGTAGTCTTTACCCTCCAAACGTTAAAGAAAACATGATAAATCCTAGGTCAATTTTATGCTTGTATTAGCTGAAAAGAACATATATAGAAATAGATAGGTAAGTTGAGAAATAAACCCTAGGTCAATTTATGCATGCGTTAATTGAATCAAATGGGAGGGTTGGGGAGAGATCACAGGAATTTAGGAAATTATGTATAGCGGTAGAGACCACCGTTTTGGATACCTGAGAGAGTACATTTATTAGAGGAGTTGTAAGGTTTATCTAATTGCAGTCAAGTTAAGGACCTAATCTCGCCTATTATGCGATTTCATTGAGGTATTTACTTGATGTCAAACTGGAATTCTTGTGTGTACGTAGTTGGTAATAAACAAGGAACGAGGATCTTCGTCACAGCAGTACCCGGCTGACTTCAACATGGATGATCATGGTACCACGCTGGTTGTGCTTGTGCGTGTGGTATCCGATAGGAGACTGATTGAGCCCTTGTAGGAGTGTTATATGATTGATAGTAGGGTGGGAAGTCAAACAGATGGAGACCTCTGATGGCGTAAGTTGTGTCAATTCATGCTCAAGGGTCAAGTTGGTATTTTATTTCGTATTGATTTTGCATTAATGTTAAAGGTATATACAGTTAAATAGAGATTATAAATATATAATTATACTTATTTTATGGGGACTATCTTATTGATACTGTGTTTTATACCATTTATCTTTATAATCATATTTTTTATTGTTTCATATTAAAAAATGTTGATAAAGTTTTTCGCAGTGATGAACTTCTATATCATTAAGCGAATGCATTGTTAATAGTGATATCATTTGTTTACACTGATAAATGTGTCATCAAGAACGTGAGGGGAAACTTACTAGAAGATAGCTCACCCATTGTTCACCATTTTACATATCATGGGGCCATGTCCAACCTTGGTCTTTGGCATAGCACAAGAATACAGGTGAAGAACTTCAGTTTAGAGATCCTTAAGCATTGAAAAGTTCTTTGCTTTTATGGGATCCTTTTTATAACAACATTTGACTTCGTCATAATTTTAATTTGAATGGATGTTCTTTAAAATTTTCTTATAGCGATTTCGGTTGCTTTGGTGTGGATTTTATAAATAATATAAATTTTTTTTCTAAAGGTTATGAGATTCTTTTTTTACTATGTTGAAGTCTTAAGTAGAGTTTAATTACTATAAAACACGACAAGATATCCAAGGGAAAAATGGCAAACATCCCTCTTTTATCGCAATGTGTGCACTGAAAAGATAAAACAATTAGTTTAGAGTAATCCTAAAAGTTTTTTTTTTTTTAAAATAATTCCCAGATGACAATATTTTTATATTCACTCTCCATATTAATTGGTTTTTTTTCTCCGAATCATCTTATGGATCTATCCAAGCATTTTCTTTTAAAAGATGAGAATTTTGGATAATAATTTTAAATGTTTAAAATCTATGATCTTTTAACTTATAACAACTAAAGATTATAGGAAAAATGGAAAAAATAGTTCTCATGAATGTTTTAGGTCTCAAAACATCTAATTTTCGCTTCAAATTTTCCACCGTGATATCCCTAGCTATTCTCCTTATAATGACGAGAATTTTGAAAGGTGGTCTTAGATGCCTTAAAACTATGATTTATAACTTATGAAAACCAGTGGTTTTTAGTAAAAATTAAAGAAAAAAAAATATTCATACAATTTTTAGGATCTGGTTTGATTAGTTTTCACTCTAAATCTTCTAACAAGACCTCCCAGTTATATCCCTTGAAATAATGAGCATTTTGTATGATACCATGGAGATTCGAAATTCATTGTCTATAGCCTAGGAAATCTGACGATATTATTTAAAAAAACAAAACCCGAATGATCCATATTCATGACTTTTTCAGGGCCTCAATATGCTGCTTGTTGCTATAAATCTTCTAATTAGACCTCTATAACTATAAAATACCAAAATATTTGAATACAATGAAAAATGCTGACTTTCGGCAAAATTTTAAAGCTTCATGTATGTGTCTTTTGAGACCCAAATCATCTGATGATGCCTCTTTTATATATATATATATAAGTACTCCATAATATCCACGCACTATAAGATTCAACTTGAATTTTTTATGTTGATGAGTCCAGAAAGGTGGCCTTAATGCATGTTGAACCAAGATCTCATATAATGTCATGTTAACCAACTGGGGCTATTCATCTAACCCTCATTACATGACATGAGATAACTTACAAACTCCGGGTGCTGGAAGAAATTAAACAAAATGCTGAGTGAGTCAGCAACCTCACTTCTTCCTGCATCGCACGCCATCCTTGACCTGTATACAAGTCCCCCTTTACATATATTTACAAAGAAAGAAGGGGAAAGTATTATTATACAGCAGTTTACAACACTATACAAGTCTCACATCATACATCAGAACAGTAAATCCTTCAGACATGCATCAATGGCATCACGCATAAACAGGGGGGATGATTTCACAGCAAATATCCGTTGGCTAGCATCAAGCTGTCAAAGCAAATCAAACAGCACTGTTAATGTTGGTGAAAAGTCATATTGGTGCAAAGAATGCAGCTGCTGATATTAAACACAATAGGAAAAAAAAAATCATTTTCTTTTTTCTTTTCCCCAGCTCAAAACAGTAGAATGCTTTCCATAATCTTTTGTTGGAAGGTTAGCATATCTGACTTTGAATAATAAGTACAAAGATAAGCAAGCAAACCAAACAATTCAGCGCTCTGACAAAGCAATTTCAAAACTGTATGGATACACTACAGAAAGTTTTGAAATTACACCATGTAAATACTAAGGAAAGATTAGGACTGGTAAATTTTGTAAAAGCAATTTACCCTTAAAAGTAATTTATCCCTGGAGCCAAAGCATAGTTCATTACAATCAGACATTGCTGGCATGCATGTGCGAGCCACCATCCATCTCCCTGAGCTGCCCTGATATTTTTGCCTTGCAGGTGGGGCACATGAATCCAACTGAATCTGATTGTAACTCGGAATAATCAGCTTCATGGTTGAATTCAACTCCACACCATATGCAAACAGTTGTAAGCTGATGTCTGGCAACCATGTCAGCTGTCACCTCTCCAGATCCAAACTGAACCGTGGAAACAAAGTGTCCATCAATGTCTGTATTATTTGGCGAACCTAAGGGTACATCACGCAGAGAGAGAGGTTCCTCTGCTGTTTCAAAGTCAAACCCCAAAGGTTCTACTTCATCATATCTCAAATCCCCAAATGCCACCACACCATCACTTCCGTCAGCTGTAAGGATGTCATACTTTCCCTGATCAAAGATGCATGTATACAATGTCAATTTAAGAGAAACTGTTCAATAATGAGACACAAGGAGAATAAATAAAAGGATCTCATCAATGATGCCTCAAGCAACATGTCAAAGCTCGGGGAAAAAACAGAATTACACAATTTCCAAGATTGTTAAAGACTGAAAAAATAGTGTATGTAAAGGTAATCTTTTTTTTTTTTTAAATACCTTTTCCCTTCACAAGTGTCTTGAGGGCACATACTGATGTATTCCTAAATAAATGGTTATGGGAAAATCTGCACATGAACATGAAAGACAAAAGGTATGCTCCTGATACACAACCTGTGGCCTCTATGACTCCAGCATATTAAGAAAACAGACTGAAAGAAAAGACAGAAAACAACAACAAAAAAATCTCCTGCCGCTTCAGAACAAGTAACATGATATGTTACTCACTGAAACAACAAGGTAATCAAACAAATGCATTATTTGCACCTTTGATACTGGATCGAGAGCCTTGCATTGATCGGCAAATTTTTCAGAATTTTGCTGCAAAGTCTGCTTTGCCTTTTCATTATTTTCTGCCTTTTCATGATCTTGACATGCACTGTTTTGCCCTTCCTTAAAACAATTGGGATTATCTGAGGTGGTGGCACAAGACAAACTTGTTGAATCAACACCAATGTCTTTCTCAGCTGACAAATTAGAACTTTGAGAACCTTTTTCCTGTATAAACACAGGATTGATGGCATCAATTGACGCTTGCCTGTCTTCTCCACCAGATATCCCTGGTCTACACACATTTTGCTCCTGGTCTGAATCGATAATGGAACGGATCTTAACTTCTACAAAACCATAACTATCATACTTTCCATTCAAAGCAGGGAAAATACATTCATTTTCACTCCCTCTTGACTCATTGTCCAGGGTTTTCTTGCTAATGGCTTCATCTCTGGTCAGTTTGCTAAAAGCACAACTGGAGCTTATCTCTTGGCCAGAATAAGCTTCTTGAATAGAATCCACATTCATTCCATTTAGATTTTTTTGTGCCGATACAAGAGCTTCCTCCTTGTTGGCAGATATAGGAATCTGCATAATGGAACTCTGGGCTATTTCAATTAAGGCATCCATCTTTGAAGTCCCTGAGTGCATGGCATCCCTAAAAGGGTCGTTTCTATTTTGGAGATCACCTTGACCAGATGTCTCTTCCCCCATTGTTACTTGGTTGTTCTCATGGATCCTCACATGATCATCATAACAGCGCCTTTCTGAAAATACCTTATGGCAGACTGGACATTCATACTTTCCATCCTTCATTATAACACCATCACCTATGGATGATCCAAGTCTATATCTCCTAGTGGTGCCCTCATGTAATGAAAGCAAGTGCCCTAGATAAGCATCCTTTTCCTTAAAAGTCAGGTTGCATTTATGGCACTCGAAAAGATCACGTACTTCAACTTCTACCAGATTGTCAAGTCCAAGCAAGTTGACACCCTCATCATGTTTACTGGCTACAGATTCAAAAGGCAAAGTTGAGCAGCCAAGGAGATTATGATTACTTCCTTTATCTTTGTTGGCAACACCAACATGCTGCATCAAATATAGCAGAAATCACTAAAACAATATCAGGTCAACCACAAAAAATAACATAGGCATGCATTCAGAACCCACCCTTAAATCTTGATTAATATTATGAGCACTCTGAGTTGATTCTTGATGTGTACCCTTAAGCCCAAAGTAAGACTGCAAGTATGAAGCAACTTCCTTGCAAGATATGAAATGCTGTCCGTTTGGGCTGTAGGAAATAATCAATGATATTAAATAAGGCCCTTGCAAAGGGAGGGAGAAAACTAACAAAAGCTAGACAAAATGACTTCTTTATTGATATATTACCTAAAGGTAACAAATGCAATAAAGGGGGATTTCATCAACTATTAGTTTTTCAAACACCGGTTGAGTGTTACAGTGCAGCTTGTAAGAATAGAAAGGGAGGGGTCCACTACCAAACCATCAGAAGATCCATCCATAGTTCAAAACAACCAGAGGGTCCATTAATCATTTCTGCTAATAATAGAAATATAACACATATCCCCAAATCATAAAAAATAACTGGGTAAAAAAGAAAAAAATTACATGCTCTAGCCCAAACACTGAAGTGCAGGAAGACAGCCTGTGTGTAATCTTTAGGACATCTACATTGATGGTGCAGGGGGAGAGAAAAGGATACAAGAGACTGGTGTTTTGACAAGCTAAATGCATGGTCTGACCCAAATGACTACATGTAGAATGAATCCGACTCATTTTTCAAATTTTGTCCATCTATGTGGGCATAAATATGATAGTCACAACAGATCCTCCATTAAGTTTCCATAGCAATTACGCATCTTTTCCTCTGAAAAGCATTAGCTATTGGCTTAATTCAAAGGTAAAGAAGCACAAGTTAAGATTCCATCTAAAATTCTAAAATAAAAAAAAGAAAAGAAAAGAAAAAGGATACAAAACAATGGATCTCTTTTTCACAAAATTTCTATTCCAAATAATTGGATACCAAATGAATAGTTCCATAACAGGCATCCCAAAAAACTCAGAAACTCCACTTTCCTTTTCTTTTCCCTTGATTAAACCTTCTCATAGTTCTGTGTATGTTCATAAGGCTACTGCAGAATTAGAACTCTGAATTGCACTATCAACAAACTTCTCTATCACTACCCCAAATAGAGTGGACAAGAATCAGCATAGAAAAATTAGAGGTAGCAAAAAGGGCTGCATAAGACATTGTCTTGATGAATATGAGTCTGAGCCAAGGAAGCAAAATCTGCATAAAACTCAATTCCCCAGCTTAACAGGTTAGTATTGTAAATCAAAATACATTAAAAAGGGGCCCAAGAGCATGTGTTCAGATGCTTGATAAAGAAATTTTTATTTTTCCATTTTCATTAAGTGTGTCATCAATGTCAGAAAGCATGAAAAAGTTTCTTTTTTAGGCACTTAGGTGCTCAAGAGCAGCCACTATGGGGAACATTGTAAATTTATTAACCTGATAACTGTGGAGCAGTGTAGCACCTCTCTATAACTAATGAAAGTTAGTAGCAGCCTCCAATTAATGGCACACCTATGTATAAATGTTTTCTCCTTTCTGGTAATAAAGAACAAAAGCAAAGATGAAGCTATCATTCAGTGCAGCTTTCTTTTTGTGGTAGATTATTTAAACCTTTGGCCTTTTTTAATAAGATAATGTGTATAGTTTCCTGTAACTTCAACTATTTGCAGGCTATGCTAATGCACGTGGTTCTTGGCAAGCACTCTCCATTCCAAAAGGTAAAAATATAAATATGTGTAGTGAAACAAACAGACCTACCCCCGAAAGCTCCATTAACCGGAAGTTATACTTCTTTAGACAGCGCAGGATGTACCCTTTTTTTTTTGGGTAAGCAGGATGTCCTCATTTGATATTTAACAATCAAACATTGATACTTTCATAATTCAAAATTTGGATCCACCATTTTTACTCGTAAAAGGGTACATTTGCTTGGTCAATTTTGATCATTGCTGAATGTTCTTATAGGAATAATTACAGCAAACATACACAAAATTGCACTTCTTTTTCATTCCAGTACATCAACTCAACTTTCCAATTTTCTTGTAGAGATAAGTATAGCAGAGATACTCAAAATTGCCTAGCTTTTTTATACCAATACCTGCAGTCAACTCTACTTGCAAGCAGGTATCTAAATCCTCAAACCATTAAGTTCCATCTTGATGCTGATACAAGACCTCAACTATGATCTATCACATTTCTTACCCTATTAAGAGCCTACTACCTTCTCCCATCACTAAAACTACTACTTAAGTTCTAACCTACAGCCAATGTCAAAGCAAAATTTTCCCAAAACTAACAGTATAATATAAATACTCAGATTACAAAAGAAATAACAAATCCTCTATTGAGTTCTCCAGGCAATCATTAACAACTGTATAAGGTAAGCTTTCTTATCCTTCCCACCCCCTCCCCCACTCCCCCTTTTTTTTTTTCTTTTAATATACTACCAAATATCCACTCAGATCTCACCTATTGGTGGCAATACAACAAAGCCCAGCCCTCTCGTCTCCAATACCTCTACTCAAATCTACTTACATGTGTGAATTCGAGTCCTCAAACCATGTGCTTATACAAGTTCAAGTACCTCTACAATGACTGCAGCACTTCTTACCTTACAAAGAGCCAACCACCTCCTAAGTCAAGTCCCTTCCATAAACTTCTTCCTAAATAACCTACAGCCATCTTCAATCAACTTTCCAAGACCAAGAATATCCTATAAATACTTGGATAATGAGTGCCCTGGACACTCATTAATAATAAGGTAAAGTTACTTGTCTTATTTATTTATTTATTTTCCTTCTTTCCAATATAAACTAACAATTATACCTGCAAGGAATATATATATATATGTATAACATCGCATACAATCAAAATCAAATGCCACACAGACCTCACGTATCGGCGGCAATACACGGAAGCCCGGCCTTCTCGTCTCCTCAACCCAAGCAAAACCCTCCAACCAGCCGGCAAGACATCCCCAAACATTCCGGCATCAACAATCTTCCTCTTCTTCCTAGTGCTCCCCCACTCCCCTTCCAAACCCCTCAAAAACTCTAACAATTCCATTTCACTACTCATTCCTTCCGTCCTCCTCCTCAATTCTTCTCCGAACGGGTCCGTTGCACCCGCCAATGCCTCCAAATCAACCCTAACCCCATTCCTATCGAAAATCCCAAGGGAGATTCCGTCACCTCTAATACTCTCCTTTACTTTTGCATTCCTACCTCTCTTCCTCTTCCTCCCGGCACTGGACTCTACGATATGGGGGAAGTTAGGGTTTTGCGAGAGGAATTGTTTGAGAGAATCGACGATCGATCGGTTCTCGAGGAATTCGGGATCGTCGGCGGGGATCGGAGGTGGTTTGGGAGTGGGGAGGAGGCCAGGGAGGCGATTGCGGTGGTGGTGGCCAGCTGGAGAAGTGGAGGTGGAGGAGGTGGAGGGTGGTTTAGGAGGACGGGAGTAGGTTTGGCGGCGAGAACCAGCGCTTTCGTTGAAGATGGAGCGGTCGATCTTAGGGAAGATGAAATCGCCGTCGGTGGTGGTCGTGGAAGTGGAGAGGGAGGAGAGAGAGAGGGCTTGGAGGTCCGATTGTGTGAGGAATCTCATGTCTATGGTTGGCTGTTGCAGAAGTGGTGGTGGAGTGGTGGAGATTGTCACCATGGTGGCGGCGGGTACGCCGGTGGACGGTGGTGACTATGGTGATGTACGAGTGGACTAAGTTTGTGTCCAAAAGAAGGAACCGGCGGTAAGAATGCGCGTGTGCGCCTGTGGGCCTAAAATGGGGCGTTGAAAAATAGGGTAATTAGCAATGCATAGAAATTTTGAGAAAGAACTCAAAAAAAAAATTAATTCATAAATTATTCAAATTTTAAATCAAATATTTTTTTTAATCCATCGGCGGTTACTTTTATCAATGCCATCAAACAAACTACACAAAAAGCCCTCAAAATTTTGTGGATTATGCACTTTGACTTAATTGATTATGTGCAATTTCTTATTTTCCAATTACATTTAGCAATTGGTTTGTCTTTGTGCAAGAATGATCATATCACTTATTATGAAAATCTCTCTCTCTCTCTCTTAAAAAAAAAAGTTCAGCTCAATTGAAGCTAAATTAGTTCTTTTGTTAATAACTTCTTGATTTCTTACAATAAGAAAATTCACCTACAATGCAATTTGAATAACTCATGACGATAACTTTTAGGAACAACTTCATGAAAGTGTTAAAAAGACTCAATTTGCCGACTTTTGATGGAGTAGATTCGTAAAGCAATACTCTATAGTGCATCACGTGCAACCTGACATGAATGTACAACGAACCTTTGTATGCGCTAAAGGAGGAGTAATGCCTTGCTCTAGATGTTGAACAGCGTTTTCCCTGCACGGTGTGGGAGGTTCTTAATCTCTATGATAAAGTACCTTCAATCAAGTAAGAATCTTTTGTAGACGCCTATGTCGAAGAATGTGAAGAGTTAGCAACTCAAGTTCTTATATCACTTGAGCAAAGCTATTAGGATACTTTTTAAGTGGATTAAGAGACAGAAATTAGACTACAAGTTTGTACTTCAGCTTCGCTGTTGGTAGCTGAGGAAGGATCGCTTGTGATGTGGCAAATGAGCTGCAATATAGGGTTATAGTAGCATGTTCAAGACGAGTAGGAGCTTCGGCTTTCTCAAGCCAATATAGAGGTTATGATTGGGATTATAGTGGAAAAATAAGGAGAAATGATTTTATTTTTTCCATTCTTTATGTGACATTTAACATATTAAAAAAGAGGAAATTTCCTTTTAATTTTTTCTTTATTCTTAGTACCACCTTACTAAAAAAATTATTCTTTTTGTAGAATCTATTTGATAAAAAATATACTAAAATTATCTTTCTTATTCTTTCCTCGCATCCTACTTTCTTTGTTCAATTACTATATAGAGGCCTTGTGGAATCTAATTTATAGAATCTAATTTTTTTTTTTTTTTTAGAATTTGATAAACTATCCATTAGTTGGTAATTTGAATAAAATGTTATAAAAAAGCCATTATTTTATCTTGTTGACTTGATGGACATTGGAATTACAAGTAAGAGAGAAAACTACACATGCATAGAGAGAGAGGAGAGAATGGATTTTAAATAGAGTGTGAGTATTTGTTAGATGAATGATCTATTATAGGAATTGAATTCCTAATAATAAGATAAGAAGAAAATGAGTGATATATTATGAAACTTTAGAGATATGATTCCTTACAAAATTGGGTTTTTGACTTGTTTATTATTAAAAGATAGAATTAGATTCAATGGAATTAAATTTCTAATGCACCAAACAAAGCTGTAGCACAAATGAACTTATATAAGGCTTTATTGATATTTTTGTTGCCAAACCCACATTTTTGTCTCAAACTTTGTAATAAACGCAGCTAGTTTTATTACCTAAGTACAACTAAACTGTGAAGTTAGGTATTGATACGTAGAACTTAAAATAATAATAATAATCCAAAGTACTCTATATTGCTGTTAAGAACTGTATTTGCTGTTGTTATATATATTTTCAAGGCTGAATAATTTGAGACTCATGAATGAATTTCTTAGACATTGCTATTGCTAGAACGAACATTGAAAGGCTAAAGATTAAAGTTCATAGCTACTGCCATATTGAACTTGATTATTGATCTTTGAAAAAAAAAATAAAATTACAATGCTTAGAACTAGCTGAAGTTTATATTTTCTTGAACATATTTTTAGAGGCTGGACACAGTTTAATGCTTGGATAGGAACTTGAATAAAGATCATGTGTAGTCTTGTTTTAGCTGCTTCTTGGAAACACATCGAACTCACGTCAACATGGGATAGCTGGAGCTACTTAAACATGTTAAGGAGCTGCTTAGAGTTTAAACAAATTGAAGAACACTGTAAAACACAAACTGGTCAATTTACTGAACAAGGTTTGCTTTGCTTGATTGTATTGGAAGCACACTTGAATGTGGACGAGGCCTATGCTTTTAGAAATTGTTGCTCCTTATTTAATTAAATAAACTTCATGAACTGATGGGATTATCCATTCCTTTTAAAAAAAATGTACTTAGTTGTCCAGGCATGTGTTACTTGAACTTCTTCTATAGTTCTATATGACCTTCTATATTTGTGAAAATTGTCTTAACTCGTTAAGTAACACTAATATATAATTTGTTTTTATTAAAACCAAATTAAGAGACTCAACACCTTGCATTATTTGTTGGTTGTAATAGGTTTAACTACTCTAGAATATGAATAACTAGCAACATAAAAATGGTTTTGTGGTGAATTTTGGTACCCTTCGAACACTACACAAATTGAAAATACAAAGAAATCATGATGGTAAAAGTTTATAGAGCTAAACCATTTTCATCAATCAAGCCATTACAAGTAAGTTTTTCAAGTTACTTTAAGTGACTTCGGGGGATAAGGCAAGTTCCTATTTTGGTATGAGAACATAAATCTTTCTTGGAGTTTGCCTAACTTAATTTCACAGGAGTGAAGGACTTATCAAGGTGTCAAATGGCAATATTTAAATCTGAAAGAGCCAGCCCACATCTCACACCACCAGTTTAGGAAGAGAAACTCTATAGTTATAAGAATTCTTTGGAATCGAGCATTATTTTCACTCTCTTACTCCCTCTCCTCTCTCTATGTGCAACCAACAGATAAATCAAACCTTAACTTTCACTTCTCGCGTAGGTTTCTCTCTTCTTTTATGATTATCCATATAATATCTTTCTTTTTTTTTTTTTGGTAAGTAAGTAATAACTTTAGATCTATCTTTCTCTAATCTCTATTGCGTTTAAGTGAAGAATGATGATGATGATGAGGGATATTTTAGGAGAGCCACTTTCCAAGAAAGAGGATGGACAAAATAGTTGCTCTAATTTCTAGGGAAGTAAAGCTTATCCCTTTCAAATATGTTATTCCTATTTCTATTAAAAGCTCTCGCAACTTACGTTTTTCACGCTATTTAGTTGGTAACTGATTGAGTGCTTAATAGTTAATATTGATAATAAACCTGAAATGAGATGACTAAAGATAATGTTGGCATTATGATTGAATGAACCTTTACAAATATATTATGTATTATACAATTGTGTGCCATCAAAATCTAAGCTACTCCAAAATTTGGGATACTAAAATTTTGTTGTTTACATTGCTTCAATCACAAGGTAAATAAATCGATGTTCTATGTATTTAGTAAATATAAGCTTATGTGTGAAATGTCGTTTAAGTTGTTTATATTTGTGTACATATAGATATCTTTTTGAACCTTTTGCTCATATCGTCTTAATGATATGGCTTTCAAGTATATAAAAATTGGACTTAAAAAGTTGAAAGCATAAGGTCAAGTCTTCTATAACCGTACCAAACAATAAGGAAATGTGGAGAAATGACCATGCCATTTAACATTTGGGATGTGTTTGTCAAGCCTAAATTTTAGTTTAGTTTTCCTTAATTTGATTAGCCTAATCCATTTAATGCTAATCATTGATTGGAGATTAAGGAAAACTTTAGTCACTACCTAATTGGAGTTAGGAAAAGATTGAATTAGAATTGATTGGGCAATTCAATTTTAACCTAGCCACTAACTTCCAAGAAAATCTATTTAGAATTTTTTTTTTCTAAAAAACTAGAGTTTTGGATTTAGAGGTTAACTTATTAAAACCTAAACAATTGCAATATAAACCTTTTGAATTGAAGTTCATTTTCAAAATACATGAGTTATTTTATTTGCTTACTAAGGGAACTAATTTTTATTTATTTATTTTCAATTGAAGTCATCTTGTATGTGTCTATATACTCGTTAATTGGGATTAGACTTGCCATCATTTGCTTAACTTTATACATTTTTAATGGGATGGTTTATTTTATTTTGAAAAGCAGTCAAATTTAAGTAGTTATCCATTTAATATTTTTATTTAAAGAAAATTCTAAAAAAAATCCTAATTTTCGGTGTAGAAGTTTGAGAAAAATCTTAATTTGTCCTAATTTGAAAAAAAAAAGTCAATTAGATTTTTATTTTTTGAAAAGTTAGATCTAAGTGACAAAAATTTACTCCTTATTTTATTTTATATTGTTTTAAATCATATGTCTAGATTTTTTCTTCATTTTCATCATTTTTCATTTTTTTAAAATTTTTCCTTGATTCTTTGTAACTTCCATAATACCTTCTTCAAGTATAAAAACTACACCAGCTTTGATAATTAATATTATTTCTTTTTAATTTTGTTTTATTTTTTCATTTTTTCATTTTATTGAAATTAAATAAATGATTAACAAAAAAAAAAAAAACCTAGATTGGGGAGGCTAGGTCAAAGTATAGGTTTAGATTTAGGTCATAGGTTGGATCTCAAAGCGCAATCAGGTTGGTTGGTGAAGTGAAGAGTGGAGAGAACTCAAGTGCACATGGGCTTTTTTGGTGGGTGATAGAGGTTAAAGGTGTGTCAATTGGCTCTTTCGAACTGTAGCGCATGTGGTGGAGGTAATGAATAAATAGTAGGTTATTGTGGAAGGAGTGGTTATAGCTTGGTTGTCGATGGGTCTTAGGTGGAAGTGATTTAGGTGGTTTTAGGGGTGGTTAGAGAGGGTTGAAGGGATGTTTTTAGAAGTTTTAGTCGTGGGGAAGTGCTTTGTGTTAATGTTTTGTTTTGAAAACCATCGAAGAGAGAGATATTTTAGAGAGAAAGAATAGTAGGTTAGGTAGAGAGAGAAAATGGAAAAGTGAGCTTGTAGAGAGGAGATCAAATGGGAATCCTATTTATACTTTTGTAGCTTGAGTTGAAGATGGAAAGAGATTCAGCTATGAATTAGAGCTTAGAACTTGTAAAGCATATTCCTTTGATAAGCACAATATAAAGAAAAAAATGATTTGTGAAAGCTCTTGAGTGTTATTAGTTGCATAAAATTGCATGAGGAAGCTTGATTACTTCCCATAAAGCTTGATTTAGCTAGAAATGCAAAGGGTGGGCATCTTGAATTATTTATTTTTTTCAAACTTTGGAGGCCAATTTCATCATCACATAGATGAATTGAGCTTTATTTTTTTGTGGGATTCAAAATAAGATATGTTAACCACACGATTCCACAATCAATTTGTGTGGACTCGTGTGTTAGGGCATGGAAAAAAACAAGCTAAAGTAGGCTTGTTGAAAAGGAAAATGACTTAGAAAGGAAGGTAGAGGTTGAAGATGATGACGTGGTACCACATGATACCATGTAGCGCTACATCATGCTACGAGGTGCCACGTCTACCACATAGTTAGATAATTAGTGGGCGTGTGGAAAAGCTTTAAGGAGGATGCCACATGGTGACCATATATGGCATATGCTGTGGCTGTGGCAACCACATGGTCCAATTAAATGGTGCCACGTGGACAAATTAAGAGACAATACATGGCATTGTGAAAGTGAGAAAAAATTGAGGCACTAGTGCACCTTAGGGTTTTTTAATTCATGACCTTAAGGAAGGTGTGCATGTATCTTTCCACTAAGGCACTGGTGAGTTCAATGAGTTAAGTGCAACAAATTTAATTTAAGCCTTGAGATTAGCTTGACTTATTTGAATTATGCTTAAGTTACACTTATGATCCAACTACATTAAACAAAAGGCCCTAAATGCTTCTCAATATTTATTTATTTCTACCTTATTGTCACCTCTTTTTCTTTTAATTAATTTTTGTTATAATTTATTTACTCTTCTCTCCTTCTTCCGTATTTTAATGTTTGAGCCATCCTAAAATTAATTAGTAGTTATATAAAAGAGTGTGCATATAATTTATTTATGAATGCATAGTACATGTATGAAAGCATATGAATCAAAATATCTACTCAAGTGTAAATGTCCTATTATACATACATTTGACTAATTAAATAATAAGAATAACATAGACATAGTAGAATACCTAGTTTAATTATCTATGTGCAACATACTAGATATAATGTTCAAAATATAATAGGTGTAATAAGAATAATGCAACATGAAACCATACTTCTAAATATAATAGTTGTAATAAGAATAATGTGACATGAAACCATACTATGTAATAGATGATAATTACAAGATGCTATTCAGTACCGGTTGTTTAGAAATTGAGATACCATGAGCTAGGTATATCATGCTAATCATAACTTAATCAAATGTCCATTAAAAGATATATAACAATTTGTAGATGATATTTATTTATTCATGCAATGCATTCAAATTGAATACTAACCTTGAATGATGTCGTGCTATGGAATAATAATGCAAGTCTCCCTCCATTTATTAATGCTTTTTTTTTTCTTTACTCATTGCCATATCTTCACTTTTGTAGTAGAATCAAAACTCTGTGTGTGTGCTTGTAGGTGTGTGGTGTGTGTGTGTGTGTGCGTGTTGGGGTTTGGAGCTTGAGAAATATTAATTATTTATTAAATTTTTTTAGAAAAAGGATAGATAGTCCTCATATTTATATTAAAAATTCTTAAAAAAAGGTAGATAGTCCTTATATTTATATTTTAAAAATAAAAAGAAACTATATCATGTAAGTAGATTTGGCTAAGTGGTTAAGTGCATTGTTGTCTTGAGTTTAATTCCCATTTTGAATACTTTTTTTTTTCTTTTTTTCAAGTTACATTTATTTTTTATGTATCAATGGATTATTTTCATTCTCTCTCTCTCTCTCTCTCTTCCATTCACAATAGCCAAATAAAAATAAATTTAATTTATCCAAAAATGATACAAAATAATTACAATAACAAGTGGATTTTTTTTTTGTGCAATTCTAATTTGACTTAAATAAGATGAGTCTAACTCCTCCAATTGCATGATTCTACATCAATCCATAGTTTGCAAGTTAGTATTATAAAGCCATGGGACATGCTAGCAAACAAGAGTTGCTTGAACATCCTATAATAATAAGATATATAACCATGATAGAAGTGTAAGTTATTTTCAACAAAACTAATTGTAGAACTATAGTTCCTATCCTTAGTTACCAATAGTAAATAAGTTCCCTTATTGGCCTAAATTTATGGGTGATATAGTGCATTCCCATTTTATTATGTGATAGTAGATTTTGATTCTCTATAGTCTTGAACCTTTGTAGAATAATAGAGAAGCCTTGTATTTTCTAACATTTATATAATTATATATATGTATACACTTATATATTGATTTTCATAAAAGATCTAAATTCAATAATCAAGTTAGAGACTCTTTTATTTGGACATATAAGCTAGTTGTTTAGTGATGGATGCACAAGAGATGGGATAAATTATAGGACTAATCCTATTAGCTCACTGTTTGGGGTGTGACACTTAGTTTAAAACATTGCACCATAATCAATATTTAAGACATATTAATCTCCTCAAATGGGATAATGATGTATCCATTGAGAGAACATTTCATAAGTAACCTCATGCATGGACTCTATAAGAGAATGACTCGCTCCTTGTTAAATAGATAACATTTTCAATTCAGTTTGTTTTTTCTTTTCTCTTTATATTTACTTTAAAAAAAAAAAAGGGAACCAAAATTTCTTCATTCTATTGGGAAAATGTTACTTATGGCATCATATCAAATATTCCAAAAGCTAGGGCAATGTTTTTGCCTTACCTTACAGGAACATATGCCAAGCGATATCCATAATTTTCATATCTAAAAGTATACCTACCTCTATAGGCAAAAGCTTTCATTTAGAGCAAGGAAGCTTAATATCATATTGAGGTTTTTCTATGATCCTAAGTCTAATTGGATCTTAAAAATTTGTAAATCTATTACATTATATGGGTTAATGTATTTACTTGTCTCAATTCGTGATTTGAACCCTCAAATCGCTTGATTCCACACTCTTTTCGTCTCGCTCCTTGTTTTGAATTCTATCAATCATGTTATAAAATTTTCTTTAATCCACAATTCCATCATCAAAGCAATGACTTGAATATTAGAATCCTTTACCTAATGAAATTAGATCTAACTTTGTAGGTGTTCGCTAGGCTACCTTCAAGGTTTCGAAGAGTGTCTTTTTGTTGGCTACTGTGCAAATGGTCAAAAGGTGAGCACTAAGCCAAATGGGGTTTATATATCTCGACCATGAAAAGACTAAATTACCAATGTTTTTATAATAATAACATATTTAACTTGATTTTATGTTATAATAATACTTAATATATATACACATTATATATATAATATATATAAATAATAACATATTTACTGTAAAAGTTAAATGTGTATTTTACATATATACATTAAAAACAAATAAGAGGAAACCAAAATTTCTTCACCCTATTGAGAAAACGTTACTTATGGGATCATATCAAATATTTTAAAAGCTAGGACAATATTTTTGCCTTACCTTTACAGTAACATATGCCAAGCAATATCCATAATTTTCATACTTAAATGTATACCTATATAGGCAAAAGCTTTCGTTTAGAGGAAGGAAGCTTAATATCATATTGAGATTTTTCTTTCTTTCTTTCTTTCTTTTTTATTACTATTATTATTATTATTATTATTTACTTTGGCCAACTCCTACATACTACATTTTGTGCATAAGAGAACCAAACTGCTCAATCTCATTGAAGTACAATGGTCACACTATTAGACCATAAAAGCCTCATGCTAAAGGGTTATTTCTTATATTAAGAGTTCTTATTCATAGACTAAAAGCTCTTATTTAAAAAATAATCTTATAACATGAGGGTGCCATCTCAAAACTATCAAGTTAATAAAATCATTTTATTTACCCATTAATAATAGCAATAATCAGCTTTAAGTACATGGATTACCAATATCTCACTATGATTTTTGTATGGTGTACTGAATATGAAGTTGTTGGCGATTATATTATAGACATATATGACATAATAGATGTGGCTACTTTTGATTGAACCATCTTGAAGATTATTTATATATTAAAGTGAGTTTAAAAACTTACCCTACAACTTTTGACCATCAACAAACCATGGTCTCTAGTAATAATCTATGGTGAGATTGAGTAATTTTATCCACTCTATTGTAGACAAATAGGTCACTTTCATATCATGATCACCACTGCAAAGAAAAATTAAAGTAATTTCACATGATCATTTAATTTAAAATGTACTCTTATATTTCATGGAAATAGTTATATAATGATTTTTTGGCTAAAAAAATTAAAAGCTACTTGGAAATTATTTTTGCACATTTAATATAAGAAATGGTATGTTTGAAGTTCTTTATATTTGTACCAAAAGTCAATAATTTTTTTTAATATTTCTTCTTTCTATTAATATAATTTCTTGGTAAGTGTTGGCTTAAAAAATCTCTTGTAATTTTTTCACTCTTATATGTAAAGTTAATTGTCGATTTATTGTATTTACTTTATATACGTTTAGTTCGCTTATTTTTTAAAATTAGCTTTTCCACCCCCAAAATTTTTTAAAAGGTGCATTTATGATTATCATTTTACCATTGATTTTATGCTTTTTTTAATTTAGTATTTTCTATTAATTTGTCCAAACACAAAATAGTGGAAAATAGTCTAAAAGTACATTTTTTAAAGATACATAATTTCAATACTCAATTTTAATATAAGAGTTAAATTCACATAAAACAAATATAAAAGGTTATATTTATAATTGACCTTAATTATTTTTCATATGATCCTACAAATATAAGGGTTTGGTTTAGTTAAACTAGATTTATACAAAATCGGTTGAAAAAATACACATTATATTAAAGAATGTTGTACGTTGGATTATTTGTTATTTGTTGTGCTATAACAGGCGCCACCACTCCCGACTATGAATCACTAACAACATAAAATGGTTTTGTAATAAACTTTGGATACTCTTTGAACCACTGCAAAATGTGAAAATGCAAAGAAATCACAAAGGTTATAGTTTCTGGGTCCCAAGTATTTTCACAAATGAAGCCATCACAAGTAAGATTTTTAAAGTTGTTTTTAAGTGATTTCGGTGGATAAGTTAAGCTGAAGTCCTATTTTTTCTTTAATTCTTAATATATCTTTGTTGTCAACAATTATTGAACCATAAATCTTTCTAAAATGTATGGCAAGATTTATAACTCTAATAATGACTTCCAACGTGGGGATTTCTTATCCATTTATTAATGGTTTGAATAAATTTTTAATATATTTTTTAATACTGGCAGCATATTATAGAAAAAAAATAAGCATATAAAACAGATAAAACCTTTTTTTTTTTTAATTCAAAATCTTAATAAACATCTCAAAAATAACTATTAACATTTCAAGTTATTTACGGGCTATTTATAAGAAACGATAATTGAAAAAGTATCATGTCAAATAGATTTACAGAGATTATTTTGAAATGATTGTTCTATTATAATCTGAGCTCATCACCTTACCTCCATCTATCCGTATGAATGAGGGGTCTTACCTTAGAAGGAAGAACTTTCATTGTTTATAATTTTTAGAATTTATCATTCATTCCTTTTTATGTAAAGAGATAATTTCTTTATATAAAAAATGATTAGAATTACAATTTTTATATGACTTAATATAAAATAATATAACTTTAAATACTTTTGAAGTGTTATAATTCTTTCAAATAATATAGCATTTCATATGCTAATTTTGAAAGACCATAAATGATGACATAAAACCAATAGTTTAAATTGAATCATAATAATTATATATCATATTTAAAACAATTTATAAATATAAATTACCAATATATTAATTACCATAATATTTTAAATAAATCTATTCTGCCCTTTGTTAGTAAACAGCAGACAGATTTCGGGCCAGATTCACATTGTCCAACCAATTTAATACGAGGCCTTTCATGCCGGGCCCACAAATTTATGACCATTGGAAAAAATTGGATGAATTGTAATCATATTCCTTGTGCTTTTTATATAATTGTTTAGTCCGTTTATTTATTTATTATAAAATAAAAGTACACTTTTTCATTTTAAAAACACAAATCAGATGTGAAAAAAAAAATTCATTTTTTTATTTTAGATTTTGAATATTTTATAATATTTTATTTTATGTTTTGTGTTCTTATTTTTTGTCATTTTAGTCAGCAAAAAAAATGATGACTTGAATATGCTTGACAATTATTTTTGGCATACACGATGCAGATAGCGTGATTGCAATCACAACATGTAATTAAAATATTTTCTTGAAATATAATATAATTAAAATTTTAAAATTGTTGAATATCATCTTATTGTATTACTCTCAACATGTCATAAGTAATATTTAACTTCGATGGGGCTAAGGTTGCAAGCTTTGACAAGTGATGCTTAAATATTATGTAAAATTCTAATAAGAAATGATAAATATTATTTCTATTTTCAGAAAGGAAAAATAGTTCACGTTATCTTTGATTAGCATTTTCTAATGCTTATTAAGTAATTACCACCACGAGTAACTAGTATCAATTATTATATTTTCTATACTATTTATAGCTAAAGTCACTAGTTTCAAAAAAGTTTTAAGATGATTACAATAATATTTAGAAATTATAAAATTTTAATTGTAACAAATATCGAAAATGTTATAAAATTTCATTCAAACAGTCATAACCAAAGTAGAAATATGAAACTATTTTATTCCTAAGAAGGATTGTGTTCACCTTTGTCCATGTGAAGTCGTTCAAGAGCAGCCTAGGTAACCCTCCTTGATAATCACTTACATTGAACAACAGTGGGCCTTAAAGAAAGATGACGTGTCATTTCTCAAAGTAATGAATACCAGAAAAAAAATAGAAATTTTGAATTTTATTTCCTCATCCGTCACAACAATTGAATTATGGATGTTTGATCACTAGGTTGACAATGAACTCAAGAGTGTCAACTAAGATGCTTGGTTTGATTGACTAAATCCACTCTATGTTTTTGTCAGCCTTTTTAATAATTTCTTATTACATTTCAAAGGATAAAGATAATACCGTGTAAAGTGATAACTAGATAATAATTGCAATGAAGTATAATTCGTATTTTGATAGTGATTTAATAATAATTCTTAGTAACAATATTTAATAAGTATTTATAGTCTAGAAACTTTAAAATTGGTAAGAAAATTAAATAAAATTAGAATAGGAAACCAAAACCAATGAAGATAGACTTTCATAATCTATAAAATCAAGGATTTTAACCATGATTCTTGCACCAAACAATGTAGCTTTTGCCTTAGATAACACTATTTGACTCCTAGCTTCTGGTTCCAACGTCTTATGGTTCCGATGTCTTATTCCAAAATTTCTTCTTTTTCTTCTTCTTTTTCTTTAGCTTTTGATGGTCAAATTGTTTCATAACTAGTATTCCTGGCTCTTTCGTGTTAGTCTCTTCCATTTAAGGAAAACTCAACCTTGAGTTTGGGTACAAAGGTATTGGAGAATCATGAAACATAGATAAATTTGTCACATTAGATGTCTTGGAAATAGACCATTGGGAATAACAATCACATAAGTATTGTTATTAATTTTTTGAAGCACATTATAAGGACCATACTTCCTTGGCTATAATTTATCATAAGTTTTTATTGGAAACCATGGGTTGAAAACATGGAAAAAAAAATGTCCAGGATGCAACATAGAAGACCTTAGATTAATTGTTCAATTGCGATAGGAATGGATTAAGATTGAAGGGTTCTCATATTGTCCTATTCCAAATCATGTGGTGTTATATGGATTCCTCTTTGATATCAAAGAAAACAATTTTCAATACTTAAAACTTCAAAGAAAGTTTTGTACAACTAATATGGTAATCCTAAAAGAGATTTAGCCAGGGGCCTACAAGAAGGAAGTCCCATGAGATTATAGCTAAGATTACAAGAAGACAAAGCCACAGAGAGAACATGCATTAGCTCAATACTATTTTCAGAGACACCAACACATAGAGATAGGCTATCATCTACAAAGCCAAGACGAACCAAGGCAATCTTATCCAAATCCTGCTTTTAATCCATATCAAGATAGCCAGGATCCTTATGAGGATTTTCTTGAGACATATGATTCTAATGAAAAAACACATGGTGGAATACTCACATGGTTGGATCTAGAATACAACAACAGTAATTCGAACTTCTCATTAGAAAATAATCTCTCAATCTCAATGGATTTAAAGGAAAATTTACTATTCAATTTCAGTTCATGTCTATGTACTTTAGTCCATATCATGAATCTTCACTATTGCCTTTGTCATGGAATATTTATTGTTGCTTTTGTTAGGGAATATTTATTGTTACCTTTGCAAGGAATATTTACTATGTAAGATATGCCATGTAATATCCCTCTTACTATAAGTAGAGGAGCTTCTATAAGTTGAAGGCAAAACTAAACCTTACCTAAAAATAATAGTGTGTTTTCCTAAACATCCTAACTCTCTAAATCTCTCTCTCTCTCTCTCCAAGTCTTATAAGAAATAAATTGTTTAGATACCTAGTTTATTTTTCAAGATTCAAAGTATGCTCTATACTTACCTTGCATAAGGATTCTATATATCAAAAATGAATTTCTAACATAGAACATAGGATACATAATAGAAGGAAGCCATAGTGTGAAATCAGGAAGGACTAGCTTCTCGTAAGTCACTATGAAAGGAGAAAGGCGCAATATTAAGCTGGTGAACTGAATAATCTATAGTACCTAGAGTTATATATCCTACTTGTTTGGATCATGATGCATAAAAACATAAATTTATTTGATTTATATCAACTCCCATGATTTGATATAATTGGATCTTATAGAACAACCCCCACATGATTGAATTTGAGCATTTTTAGGAAAAAGCTCGTGTCCATTTCTATCTTAAAGTAAGAATCCATCAAGTGGTACTTAAACTTCTATATAGCATTCTTGACCAAAAAAGGAAAAAAAAATCCTCTTGATGCTTCATTTGCAATAAAATGGGACATTATGCTAAATAATGTCCATAAAAAAAGATAAGTCCTTTGCAAAGAATGGTACATATAAAAGAACTGCAACATTTTCATGACTTCATATATAATAGCACAACTATTGATACAAGAGACCATTAAGAGCAAAGCAACAAGGTCCCCCTATCAGATGAAGAATGACATGATCTATTGTAGGATCCCCTTGCGACTCCACAAAGTAGTAGAACAAATTGGATTCATCTAAGTGTTATGTATCTAACCAAATGTTAATGGTTAAATTGTACATTAAGCAAAAACAACATAAAACTTTAAAAGAAGAAATGCAACTTTTCAAACATAAAGTAATAAGTTTTTCCTTATTTACTCTCTAATTATAGTTGTGTAAGTAAAAAGAGTAAAATCCATGATATGATGTACGCGAGATAAGTCTACAAATTATGGAATACTTAAATCATTGGAATTATAAAAAACAGAAGACTTTGGATAAGAGAAAGAAGAAATCAAAATTAAAAGTTAAGCCATTTGGCATATTCAGAAGCTAGTTAGAATCCAAAATTCAAAGGCGACCCAATTCAAGTTAGTTAGTATCAGAACTTATCAAAGACACCTATTGGAACCTATTGAGGACTGATTGACAATAACTTTAGATTGGAACCGGAAATTTTGAAGTTTAGCTAGAAGCAAATATTTTGAAATTGTTAGGAAGCAAGGTTATTTAGAATTTAGATAATCAGTTGGAAGGCTTGATTTCAAAAGTTATTTTGAAGTTCACATATTGATTTCAAAAGCTATTTCCAAAACTTGTAGATAACTCAAATTAGCTTGTTTCTAGAAATGTCAAAGAATCTTAGTCTATTTAGGAAAGTCAATGCTCTATTTCCTTTGCTTTTTTATTATGTTTCCTTAGTTGGTATAGGTTTAGGAAAACTAGTTTCTTATTTCTTTTTTATTTTATTTTGTTTCCTTATTAGTTTAGACTAGATAAGTATAATGCATGATTCAATAACTTGTTATCTTTATTTCGTTTCGTTTCTTATTTCTAGGGATTTGAGTTTATAAATACCATGTAAACAATGTATTAGAAAGAGTATTAAGATTACTAAAATAATTATTGATTATTTTTTATTTTTATAAATTGATTACTCTCGTAATTTTGTTTCACATTTCATGGCGCGTTAGAATAGACGTTATAATTTTCATTTCATAACAATAACAACATGTAACAGATGAAAACATCAGGGAAAGACAGTCACGAATTCAGGATGCATTTCTTTCATGAAAAACATCACTCGAGCTCCGACTCGTATATCTGAGTAAAACCTCTTACGATTGCCAGTGCCACCATGTCTTTTTAGAGCAATGTTGATAAAATATGCAAAACATTTTTCCATGAAACAAGTGTGGAAGCTGAAATTAAATGTTACTAACCCATTTTCTAGCTTGAAAGGAAGAGGACCAGTGAAGCCAGGAGGAGTCGTGACAACCTCTCTCTCCTGCATTTACATTTGCAGACAGAACTAGCAAGTGAAGAAGAAGACCAGACAGACATGCCCAGCTTAGGATTTTGGGAGACATTTTTAGATGGGTCATGTGATTCAATAGTGTAACTTTAGCAGTTGGTCTAGCCACATTCAACACCCAGTCATTCCTTGACTAGAAGAAACGCAGCCCATGGTAGGTGCACTTTGAAAAATATATATATATATCAATAAAGATATGATAACCAAAAAAGAAAAAAAAAAAATTCTTCATACAGGCCAATAATAGTAGTAAGTTATCTTTATGTGTTTGTTTCATGTAGAAGCATAGTGATAATTGGAGGACTGCATGATATTTCGATTTTTTTTTTTGTTTTATTAGGAAAAATGCTAATAGAAAAGCTGATTAGGTAGCTCAAATATTAGGAGAAGAATTTGTTTTTATGATTAGTGGTTAAATCTCCTCATTTGCCCCCCCAAAAACTCCTTTTAAAGGTGTCTTGTGATAGCTGCTAAGTTATATATTTGTTTGGACTATGACTCAATCAATTGTTAATGAAATGCCTTTTTATTGGTAAAAAAAAAAAAAAAAGTGGGGTTAGAACACTTAATTTTTGCTTAAAATTAAATACATAGAAATGCAATATGATTAAAAAAGAAAAGAGTAAATTCTATTTAACGTACTTGTGTTTTTATCTTTTTATATTTTATATACTTATATTTTTATTTTAATACTTTACATACATGAGTTTTATTATTATTTATCATTATTAATTAAGGGGCATATGTAGATTTTTTATTGTTTGATAATAATTAATTTAATTTAATAAAATAAAATGATTAGTATATTTTATTAGAAGTTATAAAATAAAAAGGCTGAACCTCCTCTGCTTTCTCTCACGGGTTTGGTCTTGTTCTTGCTGAGCCGATAAAATAGACGGCCGGGGGGTGTAAGAGAAAGTGGACAAGTGGGAAAACAAGACAAGAATGAAGAGAGAGAAAGAAACTGATGCGAATAATGATGTTTTAATTTTCAATTTAATTAAAATGTTATTTGGAGCTGGTCCTATAATTTATCACTTTGGACACATTCGATAAAACTGAATCCATACATAGCGGTTCTTACGATTTGATTATTTTGTATAGGAGTGGTTGACATTGATATAGAAATTTCATAAAACTTTGATCAACCGTACAAAGGTCTAAGTATGTTAAAAATGAATTTTTCATCAAAATGACGACAACAATCTTCCTTAACATAATTTCCAGTTTGCTGATACAAAGGTTTAAGATTGTTTTATCTTTCTTTCAATTTACATTCTATTACATAATCAAATATATATAATAATTTTGTTTTATTAAATTAATTATTATGGATTAATAAGATATTGATATGTATCTCATAAGCGATAGTGATATATTATAATACAACTCAAATATACAAAGTGTTAAAAACAAAAATGAATATTGTTTTCTACTATTTGTTATATGGACCCCGTCTAGGATAGGCTTTCTAGTCCAAATTATCTGAAACGCTCTAATTGCAAGAAAGTGTTTAGCCCTACTTTACATTTTTTGAGCCAATAGACCTTAAAGCATATTTTTTGAATTGGGGTCCAGCAAATGATCTAAAAATTGTGGATGAAATGGTTACATAGAATTTTAAAACTCACGACCATATACTTTAATATTATAATAAATTTAACCTCATAATCAATCGATTTAAAAACTTTAATGATATACAACTTTTAACTCTAATTTGTTATGTTTGACATAATTGTAAGATGTTGAATAATTATGACTCTTGATTATGTCTCATTAAACTTTTTTATACTTTTTCTTTACAATTACAACAGAAAATAAGATTCAAATACATACTATCCGTATTGAAGTATGGAATGCAAGATTTGTATTAACTATTAATTATCATCGCTCATGGCAAACTTTCCAAAATAAATAAAAAACAAAAAATAAAAAAGGGTCTGCAACTCAAGGTTTAAGACAGAAATAATAAAGCATCGCATCTACTTTTCAAATTCACTGATGCTTTGATCCATGGTATTGTAACACCTACATCAGTTCAACATTCAACTATGAAAGAGATTAGAAGCATATTTTTTCTAATGCAAAATAGTCACAAGAATTTTATGCATCCATGGGCAACTATCAATACTCAATTACAATCTTTATCAAATCGAGTGAAGAACATTAAAAATTCACAAAATTAGAATCAAAATCTACATGTCCTAGTTGACAATTCAAACATTGCTCAAGATTTATCATATCCTACAAAGTATCAAAATCAGGTTCTTACTACTTTTGAATCTAATTTTGAACTTGTCAAAGATTCATCATTTTTTACCAATTTTGTTTCTTCTATTGTTATACCACCTTCTACTTATATACCCATTTGCCATTTCACAACACAAGAAATCCAAGCAAGAAGAGAAAAGGACATTTGTTTTAATTGTGAAGAACATTATCATAGGACTCACAAATGCACAAACCCATTTTTAGTATTGTTCTATGGTGGGGATGACTTGTAATAAAGATACTACTTTGGAGTTTATTGAACAAGTTGAGCATAAAAATCCTATGGCTATGTTGAATAGGTCAATTTCACATAGTGATAAACATGAGATGGTTGATTTGATGCAATTAGAAAAGACACCACTAGTTCCTATTTTGGGTAAGATCAATTTAATCACACAATGATAAACATGAGATGGTTGATTTGATATAATTAGAAAAGACACCACCAGTTCCTATTTTGGGTAAGATCAATTTAACACAAGAACTCATCATGATACATCCTATAGTTGACATTGTTGGAAAATTTTCTAGATACACGCAAGACATATATGCAACAACCATAAAATTTTGGCTCAAGGAGTTGATATTAATTCATTACAGCCTACTACCAACACATTCAGGGAAATGGGTAGCTAGCATCTTTTCCAAATTTCCTAGTTATCATTGCCATGTCTTATTCTAAAGGCATCTCACACTATGTTTTGTTTTCTACCATATCACATAAAGGGAGGCTCATGGCCTTACAATTTTATGATAAGATGTTATAGAGATGGAACATGGAATGGATGACCTCCAAATGTCATTTTCTTCTTCAACTTTAAGGACATGGAATGGACGTAATGATTTTTTTTTATTCCTTTTTCATAAACCTTGCAAACAAGGTTCTTGCCAAGGATGGGTGGAATATTACATATTAGGAGAAAATAAAAGATGTATTGAAAATTTAGTTAGAAAATTAATAGTATTTTTTAGTTAATTGGTTATAAGGATTTATAATAGAATTAGAAAGTATAAATATGAGTCTTATTGTGCATATTTGGCATCCAATTTCATAATCAAGAGAAATAACATGTCTTCTTCAAAAAGTCTCTAGAAAACCTTCTCATCTCGAATGGGGAAAATATTAGTAGTAGGATATCATTAAGGTATCATTAACGACCAACTGTAATAATTTGGTGCTCTTATTGAGAGGTGTTGCCACAAACAAGATCATCTTTTCAATGCTCGGACATGGAAGAAATCCATTGCATATTCGCTATAATGCAACAGAACCATTAGCATTTTATGCTTTTTTTGCCGATAATTAATACTCAAATCAAATCTTTGTTAGATCGAGTAGTGCACTAAAATACTCTTATATTTGAAAACATAATCTTATGCTTTCTATATTCCATTCTCAAGTTGTCAAATAGAGTTTGCCAACAAAGAATCAAGATTTTGGAGTTGAGACCACATATGACAATAATTTGCTAATGATGAATCAAGATTTCAAAACCAAGATCATGGATGATGAGAGTTTGCTAACGACAAATCAAGATTTCAATGCTAAGACAATCATGGATACCGATCTTGATGATTCAACCATCATATATGATCTCAAGATTCTTAGTGAGAATATCAATGAAGAAGCCAAGATAGAAGATGCAAAAATCACAGATTTATGGGGTCATGAAGATATGATAGACATAGCATCAAAGGTTCAAGAACTCAAGATCTAAGGTAATTCATTAGATAACAATCAAGAATTTGTTGCAATGAAAAATTAACGCAGCGCGGAAAGCGTACACGAAACGAATCCGATTCTAGGATTGGTTTCGCAAACAACAAAGAATAAAGAAGAATTATTCCTTGAAGAAATCTCGATTGCACACAATCGACAAATAGAGAAACTCGTCTCTCAAAAGTGTATTTGATTAATTGAAAAAAACCCTAACCTTAAAATGACCTAATAACTATTTATACATCTGAGTAAAATGTGTAAAAATAGAAATAAATATGTATACGTGGAAACGGATATACGTATACACGTCCGTTGTCTGGCAAGTACACGGCCGTGTAAGCTTCTGAGGGTATTTCTGGCGTAATACATAGTCATGTCTCCTGGCCGTGTATGGAGACCGTGTATGCTATAGGGAGAAATCCAGACCGAATATACGGTCGTGCCTTTGGCCGTGTGTCTTTCTGGAAGTTCCCCTGCCATGTTACACGACCGTGTAACAAGACATATTAGGCGACGTTGAAAGCTTTTTCGTTAGCGAAGTCTCTTTCGACTGGGAATTCGAAAAGTTTTTTTGTGCGACAAATAACTAATCAAACACTAGATTAAATTATCTTAATATGAAAATGGTCTACAAGGTTTCATCTTTTTTCAATATATGTTTTATCATTTCTGGGTGGGGATTCTTATTTTCCCCATCGGTCTATTTGTCATAATATTCAAATACACAATATTCAAATAAATAAGAAAAAAGCTTTGATTTTGAGTATGTATACCCTATTTAGATTAGACTATATAAAAGAAAATATAAGATTTTTAGGAAAAATCAAAGGGTTGTTGAAATTAATTGGTTAAGCTTAAAACTAAAACTTGTTTTGCAACTTTCTGAATCAATATATTATTTTTTGAATTACTATATAATATCTATTTGAATTACTAATTACTATATAATATTTATCCCTTGCTTTCAACTCAAAAGTCTCTTTCTTTCTTTTCATTTCGTTAGGTATTCGAATTTTTAGGTGAGTATTATTCATATATGAGTATTATTCATATATGAATATGAATAATATGTGAATTTGGAGTAATCCAAACTGGATGCAATAATCGGGTTCATTGATATTCCTGGTATAGTAGATGCTATCACACATACAATCATACTCAATTCGATGGAATTGTTTGATCTTAAAGGGGATCTTCTATAATTTCGCACGTGAGGTGTTATTTCTTGGTTTCGTCCAGTCATTAATAACTTGATTATTTTTAGATAATAGTAGATAGAAACAACGCTCGTAAAGATATAGCGGTGTGTCATCAGGGTGGAAAAGAGATAAGTCCGCCACATTAAAAGTACAAGAAATGTTCATATATTCGGGAAGTTGCACAATGTACGCATTGTCGTTTATCTTGCGCACTACTTCATAAGGCCCATATTTTTTTTGTTGGAGTTTCCTATATCTGCCCGCGGGGAAATGCTCCGAAGGTAAACCATTACCTGATCGCCCACGACAAACAGTTTCTTCCGTCTATACTTATCCGTAGCCCCTTTGTATCGGGTATTGGCTTCCTCTATCTTCCGTTTAACTTCCGCTGTGGTGGTTTGGCATTGTTCCGCCATATGCTTAACAGCGACATCACCCACCATGTCTTTAGGTAATTTGATCAGGTCCAGCGCGTGTTGTGGCGTTTTGGTGTATACCACCGAAAACGGTGACCTTCCAATAGTTCGGTGGATGGAACTATTGTAAGCGAATTCAGCTTGAGCCAGCGCTTGATCCCATGCCCTAGCTTCTCACGACAAATGCTTCTAATGAGGTTTCCGAGGGTCCGATTGGTTACCTCCGTTTGACCATCGGTTTGAGGATGAGCTGTGCTGCTGTAATTCAAAAGATGAGTCAAACATATACCAGAGAGTCCTCCAAAAGTGGCTAAGGAACTTGTTATCTCTATCGGAGGTAATGGACTTTGGGACCCCATGTAGGCGCACCACTTCCTTGAAGAATAACCGTGCGATTGCCCGTGCATCAGTGGTTTTTCTGCAGGGGATAAAGTGAGCCATCTTGGAAAACCTGTCAACTACAACGAAAATAGAGTCAGCACCTCGTTGGGTACGAGGCAAACCAAGTACAAAGTCCATCGACAGGTCCTCCCAAATGTTCGCCGGCACGGGGAGAGGAGTATATAGGCCAGTGTTCTGGGATTGCCCTTTCGACACTTGGCAAATATAACACCTTTTCACAATTCTATACACATCCCTCCTTAACCGAGGCCAAAAATACCTTTCGGTCACTGTAGCTAAGGTCTTATCTCTGCCCATATGTCCTACTAATCCACCACCATGCAAGTCTCGGATAAGCTTTTCCCGTAAAGATGACTCAGGGATGCACAGCTGATTCCCTTTCATTAAGTACCCATCGTGAATATGGTAGTCTTCACAAGGTTGCCTGTTGGCACATTTAGTCCATGTTTCTTTAAAGTCTCTATCCCTTTCATACAGCTCCTTTAGTTTCTCAAATTCGACAATGTCCGCACTCAGAGTGAGTAGGACATCAGCTCTTCTGCTCAGGGCGTCCGCTACCTTGTTTTGCACACCCGACTTGTGCATCAATCTGAAAGAAAACCTTTGTAAGAACTCAATCCACCTTGCGTGCATGTCCTTACTTATCCGGGTTTGGCCACTTAAGTGTTTAAGAGCCCCGCAGTCGGAATACAAGATGAACTCCTTTCCAATCAAGTAGTGTTCCCATACTTTAAGAGCTCTCACCACTGTATAGAACTCCTTGTCATATGTAGACCAATTCCTCCTGGCTTCACACAATTTTTCACTGTAAAATGCGATTGGTCTCTTCTCCTGTGACAGTACCGCCCCAACCCCAACTCCACTGGCATCGCAATCTACTTCAAATAACTTGTCAAAATCTGGTAGCGCTAATACAGGGGCGCTACACAATCGTTTCTTCAAATCTATGAAACTTGCTTCAGCCTCTTCGCTCCATTAAAATTTACCTTTCTTCAAACATTCAATCAAGGGTGCAGCGACTGTACTGAAGTGTTTAATGAATCTCCTATAGAAGCTAGCCAAGCCGAGAAAGCTTCTCAACTCAGTAACGGTTCTTGGAATAGACCATTCTCTAATCACTTTCACCTTCTCGTCATCCACCATTACCCCTTCACTACTGACTATGAACCCAAGGAACAGTAGTCATTTTGACATGAATGTGCATTTCTTTAGATTGGCGAATAGTTTATTCTCTTTCAGTACAGACAAAACACATCTCAAATGCTCAAGATGTTCTTCCTCAGATTTACTGAATACCAAAATATCATCAAAATACACAACTATAAAACGACCATTAAAGGGTTTTAATACCTGGTTCATCACTCTCATGAAGGTGCTTAGTGCGTTACTAAGGCCAAACGGCATCACCAGCCACTCATACAGCCCCTCATTTGTTTTGAATGCCGTCTTCCATTCGTCTCCAGGACGGATCCGAATCTGGTGGTATCCACTCCTCAGGTCTATTTTGGAGAAGATAGTGGCTCCGCTCAACCGATCCAACATATCCTCAATGCGTGGGATGGGAAACTTGTATCCTATGGTGATCTTATTGATAGCCCTACTATTAACACACATCCTCCAGCTCCCATCTTTCTTGGGAGTTAACAATGCTGGAACCACACATGGACTCAGGCTGTCCCGGATAAACCCCTTGTCCAAAAGCTCTTGGACCTTATCCTGCAAAATCTCAGTTTCCTTGGGACTCATCCTATAGTGTGGTAAGTTTAGGAGACTTGCTCCAAGCACTAGGTCTATTTGATGTTGGATGTCTCTCAGAGGCGGTAAACCCTTAAGTAGGTCATCAGGAGCCACCTCCTTAAACTCCTCCAGTAGACTCTTTACTGTCTCGGGTACTTCCACACCAGCCTCCTTTTCTCCAACCGCCACATCTTTTACTATGAGAGCATGGACCACCCGTGAATTCTTTAGATCTTCCACCAAATCTTTCTCTGATTGAGTGACGGTTAGGAAAGAACGACTCTCTACCCTCTTCTCCTTCGAGCGCCCTTCCTTCTTCAACAGTAACAATGTGTACCTCACACCCTCCTTCTCTAATCTATACACATTCTCCTTTCCCACGTGTTGCACGTTCACATCAAACTGCCACGGCCTACCAAATAAGATATGACAGGCATCCATGTCTACAATATCACAAAAGGCTTCATTGCGGTACTTCCCTATTGAGAATGGTACCCTACATCTCTCCTTGACTTCAATCTTCTCGGCAGCTTTAATCCACCCAATAGTGTACGGGTTTGGGTGCTTCTTGATAGGTAGCTGCAGTCGTTTCACAACTTCTCTTCCTATGATGTTTTCGCAACTCCCGCTATCTACTATTAGTTCAAACAATTTCCCATTAATAGTACACCTTGTGCGAAACAACTGGTGTCGCTGTGTACTCTCTTCTTATTTCGGGGTGAGCATCATCCGACGAATCACATAAGTCGGTTCTGTAGCTTCTTCCTCCTCCTCATAATACTCTCCCTCTCCCTCAGGTTCACAGCAAATCTCCTCATCATCCTCCCTATCAAGGATGTTTATGCTTCTCCTAGCAGGACATTTGTTTGACCGATGACCCGGTTGATTGCATCGGAAACATTTGCCCAAGATAGGCTTGGCATAAGGATTACTCTGCCTCTGGGTTCCCTTAGGTTCCATCGGTTTCTTTCCCTCACTCTTCTCTTCTCGCTTGGCACTGTCATTAGTAGGTTTGTAGGTAGCATTTTTACTTTTCTCAAACCCCCACTTACTACCACTACCTACATCCCCCTCCGTATCTACTACCCTACTCCTGCAACATTAACTTAGCTCGGAGGGCCAAATTCTTCACTTCCACTAGGGTCCTCACCATTGTAACTCCAATTTTATCTTTGATTTGGAGCTTCAGGCCTTCCACGTACCACGCTACTTGCTGGCCTTCACTCTCCCTCAAGTCATTCCTTTCGGTCGATTTCATAAACTCGGCCGTATACTCATGTACTAAACGTTGCCCCTAACGGCATCGCTGATATTGTTGGAACAATATCTGCTCATAGTCCGGCGGGAGGAAATCATGTTACAACAACTGCTTCATGCGATACCATGTTCTCACCGGATGTTTTCCTTCCCTTTACCTCCTGCTTTGCAGCCTCTCCCACCATGCCGAGGCTCCACTCTTCAACTTGCACGCCACCAATCTCACTTGGCGGTCTTCGGGAATTTCCATGTAGTCGAAGAATCGATCTACTTCCGCAATCCAATCTAGGAAGCTTTCGATATTAAGGCTACCGTCAAACCATGGAATGTCGACCTTCAGGCGGTAGTCTCCTCCGTCTCCCTGATCATACCCGCCACGGTTCCTCTGGTAATCACCGTCTCTATGATGGTTTCCGTGTTGAACCGGTCGATAACCACCACCTCTACCACCACGCCCTCACTGTGGTCTACCCCCATACGGATCATCACTCTCATCGCTGGAATCCTCATCCTCTACATGTCCCCACCTGTTCTCAACGACAGGTCGAACTATACGTCCACCGAAGTCATCCGCTACACGTGGTGGATTCCTACCAACACCTCCAACCCTATTGGGGTCTACCGCTAAGGCATCGAAACGCTCGATCAGTTCATCAAGGCGTCGTTCCATATGCCCGACCTTCTGATGCATCGCGTCAAACTCTGACCTTGGAACCCATTGATGGTTTCCTTGTGATCTTGCATCTTGAACATCGTCAAGAATGCGACCGCCGTCATCGCCTTAATGAGTTGACATCTCCACAGCAAATAGCCTTGCTCTGATACCAACTAATGCAGCGTAGAAAGCGTACACGAAACGAATCCGATTCTAGGATTGGTTTCACAAACAACAAAGAATAAAGAAGAATTATTCCTTGAAGAAATCTTGATTGCGCACAATCGACAAATAGAGAAACTCGTCTCTCAAAAGTGTATTTGATTAATTGAAAAAAACCCTAACCCTAAAATGACCTAATAACTATTTATACATCTGAGTAAAATGTGTAAAAATGGAAATAAATATGTACACGTGGAAATGGATATACGTATACACGTCCGTTGTCTGGCAAGTACACGGCCGTGTAAGCTTCTGAGGGTATTTCTGGCGTAATACACGGTCATGTCTCCTGGCCGTGTATGGAGACCGTGTATGCTTCTGGGAGAAATCCAGATCGAATACACGACCGTGCCTCTGGCTGCTCCTGGCCGTGTATGGAGACCGTGTATGCTTCTGGGAGAAATCTAGACCGAATACACGGCCATGCCTCTAGCCGTGTATGAAGCTGTGTGTCTTTCTGGAAGTTCCCCTACCATGTTACACGACTGTGTAACAAACCGTGTATCAGCCCGTGTCTCCATAAAAAATTAGGCAAAGATAAGAACAAGGTCCATCATCAAGAACCGTTATTTTTGGCAAAAAAGTGTGAAGAGATATATTGATAATTCTAATGATGTTATTCTTTCAATTGGGGAGCAAATTGTTCACGATGATTATAGAGGAGCAATGGTGATATTTGAGCAAATAATTGTGATCCTTATTGGGAAAAATGTGTATTAAGGGTTGATTGTCAACATTTATATGTACTTTCATGAGTCTAAGATTTAAACAATGTTAGATACCCCGATAGCTCTACAACAAGAATATCGACTTGGCCTATTTTCTATAAAAAGAAAACGAAATATCCATTTACCAATGTGATCTCTAATGATACCACTAGTTGAGTTCAATTAAATAATGTTCGAGTTAAGGTTGAGCTCAAATTGCTAGAGTAGTTTATTACATCAACTCAAATTTTATGATATTTGACTCAACTAATTCACAAGCGTAATCAAGATTAAGTTGAATTTAAATGTTAATTAAGTTTAAGTAGAGTTTTGGATACTGATATTTTTAAATTAAAAAGAAAGATACATATCTATATAAATCGAGCCTAAAACAATTTTGTTAAGTCGAATTCAAACTTGTTGAATACTATTTTTATTCAGACCTAAAATTAAAATTTTAAGCTAGATAAACCTCATGTCGTAAAGTTTTGAGTTGAGTTCAAGTGATTTTAACAATATTTTATTTCAACTTGACTCGTTTACAACCTTAGGGAAAACTGTACTACAATCCTCTACTCTACCAAGATTAGTTGTTGATTTGTTACTACAACATATTTACATAAATTAATTGTAATATGTTGAATTCAATTCCACTCCTTTTCTCTTTTTATGGGGCAAATCCATTAAAATTGCAACAATGTTGATGAACATATTTAATGTTAGTTACCTTTCATTAAATATGTAGCATACTTTTTTTTTTTGGTTTTTAATGAAAAAGGGGAAAAAGCATCAAAAGTATCTTTACTTTCAAATTTAGGCAATTTAGTATCTAAAGTTTCATTTATTTACAATTTAGTACCTAATGGAGACACCATATTTGCTCAAATCTAAAACTTTAGATACTAAATTATAAAAGAATGAAACGTTAAGCACTAAATTGCCCAAATTCGAAAGTACGGATACTACATTTGCTGTTATCCCATGAAAAACCAACTTAAATCTTTTTAGTGTCTATCTACCTTAATAGAAGAATATGACACCTATTTCTTAATATAACATCCTTAGATTTATTAACATGTTGAAATTTAAAGATCAAACCAAAAAATGTTTTTGATTTTATTAGAACATGATGTGGGCATTATAAGCTTTTAGTCATGACTTTTAGATGATGATTGCACTTCAACGTTCTTGAATGAATAAAGTTTTCCACCTATATATGGACAAGTTTGTGGCAATGCTTATCAATGACACTTTAGTAAATTCCAAGAGTAAGGAAAAATATGTGCAGCACTTAAGGTTAGTGCCGCAAACACTCTAATTAATACACAAGGCTTTTTGCAAAGTTTAAGAAGTATGAACTTTAGCTAAAATAAGCTAATGTGACCAAGGATTCAAATGACCAACCAAAGGGCTAAAAGTTGAACTGAGTTCAAGCTATGATTAATAAAACGACTAAGACTTGTAGAAAACTTGTGTAGAGCTCTAGACTTAGCCATTTGATTGGCCAATCACTTCCATTCAAATGACCTTAACTTGAGGAGCAGCCATCCAACTAGGTTTAAGAGCAACATCGATTAATAAAGAAAAGTTTCTTATGATGGCAATTTTCACTTACCCATTCAATCAACGCTCTAAGCCATTTGAATGGCTCTTATTTCTCCAACAAAATAGAATTATTTTCCTTCATTTTTTGTTTTGTTAAACTTTGTCTTACTCGTAGTTTTGCAATTAAGACGTGTTAAGGGTTTATTGAAGTTTTTATACTAGATATTAGCTATTATGTATCTTTGAATATGCTTGTTTACTCATGAGCTTTATTACAAATGTTGATTGATTTCAATCTTTTTTATTTCCTTGTGTCCTTATCAATCTTACTAGATTGTGATGACCAGTTCTTAGAATTTCATATGTAATATTGAAAAGCCACGAAAACTTATATCTATTTTATTGTTTGTGAATGATGTGAAACACCAATTTCAATATAGACAAAATTGTATTTGATATTAGTGAGTTATTTTTAGTATTATTCACATCCATACCATTTTATTTCCACATTTTCTATTCAAAAACCTCTAAAATGTAAAAGTTTTAGCTTTAGCTTGATTTGTCGCATGCTATCCTTTTGTAAGCGAGTTAGTACTTCACCTTGCTTACATCATATTAATGGTATCGGAGCTATTAGTTCAACACGCTTGTGCTAAGTTTGACTTTTTCTACTTTTGTTCATTAAAGCCTAGTAGAATTTTGTTAGGAAAGAGTTGTTGCCTTTATTGTTGCTTGTGGTTATTTAGGTCCTGTGAAGTTGATATTGTATTGAAATGGTGCTACTATTGTTAGGAAGTGACTATGTTGTATTGAAGTTGAGTATGTGCATTAGGGATATAACAATTAGACAAGGTGCTTGATAAATTGCTTGAAAGAAAGTTACATACTATGTAAAATTGTGAGGAATGCCTAGTAAAAGTATAACAATTGAGGGGATAGTCTTGTGGAAATTTTGAGAATAAGAGTGGATAACATTGAATATTAATTACACCAATTTCTTGTAAGAATTGATGGGATTAATGAATGGTACTAGAAGGTTTTGCAAAGGTGAGCATCAGGAGTGAGATCATAGAAGTTATAATAGTTTTAATTGCAAGGATAGTGATTGAAAAGAGTTTAATGATGAAGCTTTGGTTGAGAATTATGGTGTAAAGAGAAGAGTTGAACATAGAGGAGCCAGTTTAGGATTTAGAAAATATTCGATTGAAAGCTCCTTCATTTAGCAGAAGTAGAAAGCCCAAGAAGTTTTTAGATTGGGTGCCTAAAGTTAAGAAGATCTTTGATTGTTACAAGTGCTATGAGCATACTAAAGTTAAGCTTGATGCTCTTACTTTATTGACTATGCTAACTTACATTGAGACATGTTAGTTCAAAAAATGGGAAGAGTAGTTAAGATGTGGAGATTGATGAATCAACTCTTTATACTTGACTATTATAAGTTAGAAATGTTATTTTAGCTACAAAATTTAAGGTTAATTTTGAGGATTGTTACAAATAATTTGATACTATGTTGACTCAATGTGAGTTGAATGAGTCACTTGAACAATCCATAACTCATTTCCTTGGTGCACTTTGTGAAGAGATTGCTTAACTAGTTGAGCTTCAGTCTTACATTACCTTGGAGGATGTAATTGAATTAGCTATGAGGATATAGAGGCAATAAAAGCATAGAGGGCATATAGCACCTTGACATTGCTAGAGATCCTCTAGTCATGATCATGATAAGTATAAAGAGAGGCAGTAGGTTGAAAGGAAGCTTAAGAGAGGGAGCTTAGTAACATAAAGCTAATTGAGCCTAGGGTTGTTGAATAGGTGCAAGGAAGAAGAAGCTAGGATGTAAAGTGCTTTAAATGCTTAAGGTATAGCCATACTACATCTTAATGCCCAAACAAGTGAGTAATGGAGATTAAGGGTAAGCGGCTAACATCATTGTAGAGAGCAAGGATGAGGAAGAGAAACAAGAACAAATGCACTACAGTTACAAGATGATTGAGATTGTGGGTAAGGAAAAGAACATCATGTTCATGGTGATTAAGAGAGTTTAGAGTACATATGTGGAGGTGGAATTTAGTCAACAAGAAATTTTGTTTCATATTAATGGTTTGATAAATAGGAAGACTAATGCTTTTATTATGGATAGTGGGAGCTACACTAAAGTAGTATCAATTAAGTTTGTTAAGAAGATGAAGCTCTCAATTATACTACATCTAAAACCCTATAGGATCTATTGGTTCAATGATAAAGGGGTAGCTTGTGTGCATAAACAAGTGAAGAATCCATTAGCAATTAGCAAGCATGAAGATGAGGTGTTGTGTTATGTGGTGCCAATAAATGCAAATCATGTGATTTGGATAGGGCATGGCAATATGATAGACACACACACTATATAATGAGTTTAAAAACACCTACTCATTTTAGAAAGATGGTTAGAATTTCATTTTGATGTTGATGAGTTATCAAATATAGCCATCTCATCTAGAACCAAGAATTCAATCTCTTTATATGAGTTATCAAAGAGATTTCTAACAAGACACAAATTTATTGTCAATTACTTTAAGGGAATAAGGTATAGAGAGGGAATGAATCTTAGTGGTGTTTACATAAACATAGGATAAATACCCTATAAATATATCAGTTTTTGAGCAAATCTAAAGTGGGTTATCTCTAATCGATGTTAACTACTTTTTGGTGTAGTTAAAGGAAACCCAAAAAGGAGATTTATAGAGAAGTCGCTAAGGATAAGTTTAGTCATCATTCTAAGATTTTGCTGCACCTACTATAGGTTAAGAAATTTGAAACTGCTACATTTTCTTTGATCTTAAGAATAACCATGAGAAAATAATTCCTTTTTAGGTGTTTGGTCACATAATTAGAGATAGATTTGAGATAGGAATTGATCTGTAAAGATATTCATGAAACTATGTAACTCTTGATAATCTATAGAAGGATTTATAAGAATAATTGGAAACAAGAATTTTATAGAATTATGAACAGGTGATAGAATTGGAGTTATTAAAGATTTGAAATTTTCATGAAAGATTGAGAGTTCTAGATTAAGAATGTCAAGAGAAAGATCTTTGAGTGTAAATTTTGACTTGACATAAATTAGGTTGGATTCCTAAGTGAAAAAGGATGAATAAGTTAGAAAACAAGTAAAAATTAGTCGATAAGAGTGGATTAAGTCAACTAAAGTATAAAATTTAGTTGACAAGAAAAGGATTTAGGATAACTGAGTTAGAAGAAATGTAAAGCCAATTAACAAAACTAGAGACTATATTGACCAAGTTGTGGCAATGTGGAATCCAATTAACTAATATGTGAATTAGGTTGATCGAATTTCCTTTGATAGTAACCAAGTAGACCTACTATGGGCTTAGTTGACCAACTCAAGTTAAGTTTGGACTTTAGACCTAAGAATGTAAGTTTTTAGTACAAAATAGTAAACAATATCTTTACATGTCATTAATAGGATTTGAATAAGACATCAAAGCCTTTTCAAGAATGTTGAGCAGCTATCGAGGTACATGAGTTACTATTTCTTTTCTTTTCTTGTCTATGGTTGTATGGGTTAGGCTAGTTAATGAACTTAACAAAGACATAAATATAAATGATTAATGAGTGTTGCTTGTTTTTGATGTCAAGGCCAGAGTATAGATAGGTAAGACATAGACTGAATGTTCTCCACCTTTTGAGGGTCAAACATTTGAAATAATGTTGCTAGTAATTTAAGTGTTAGGTCACCATGTGCATAGTTTAGTCATTGACATGGTGGTATTGTGGTTGATATGGGTCAAGACATTTAGAGATAAACTATAAAAGGGTCACATTAGTGGTATGGGATACTATTGTAGATGGATATGGTAGTTTGGACTTCTGATGGCCGATATCAGTGGTGAATCTAGTATAAGATGATCAAACTCTTGGACTCTTGGGATTCATATGTGACTTTAGGGATCTTGTGATCCATTTTTAAATGGCTCGTATAAGATGATCAAACTCTTGGACTCTTGGGATTCATATGTGACTTTAGGGATCTTGTGATCCATTTTTTAAAATGGCTCAAATGAGCCATTGATCCACATTTTTAAGACGACCATTGGGATTTGCTCCTCATTTTTAAAATGAATCTTGGGATCACATGATCTACATTTTTAAAGTGACTCTAAGGAGTTATGAGTTTAGATTTTTAAGATAAAGTCAAGGTGCCTCATTCATACTTGTTTGTGGATATTAAGTAAGACAATAAATTTGTAGTTACTGTTTGTTATTTATTGATGCCTTTAGTAATTAAACCGTGTGTAATATGACAAGTGTATGTGTTTGCACTCAGTATTTTCTGTAGTGGTGTTGCACTCACCCATGTTTGGGACTTGTTTTATAAGTGATGAGGGTGTTTAAAGCATTGATTATTATGAATATTTGGTCTATGACTTATACACTAGTAGTGGGACTTGGTATAGTTATTATGAAGAGTATGAAGAGTAAAGGATCTAGTTATGCTTGGCAAACTTATGATTTTAGAGATTAATGATTTAGAATAGGTTTAATAGGTTTTTCATAAGATAAATCAAATAATGAATAATTGAGGATGAAGTTATAAATTGAGAGATTTTGGCGATTGTATTTTGTAGAGGAAACATATGTGATTTAGTTAATGGTTTTTGAGTCTTGCATGTACCCATAGTAAGCAAGAGTATGCAGCAGAACCGTTACATCCTAATGGTCTTGAGTGGTAACATATTTAGCCTTTGAATTAATTAAAGCTTCTCAAGATATAGAAATTCTATTTGATTATTGACTTCTATGTACATTAGGCTCAAGTCAAGAACAACAAAAGTTTGATTTAACTTTCGTCACCTCAAATTATGCATGAAGTCTAGGTTTTACATGTACATTTCATTAAAAAATTACAATGAAAAATGTATATAATTAAACGAGAGAGAGAGAGAGAGCCTGCATTTACATAGGATCTTTAGTCCTACTCTTCTTTTCAACTTGAATTTATTTGATGGTCTTAGTTCACAATATTACATTAAAATAAATATTTTATCACATGAATCTTCTCAAATAAGATAATGATGTATCCATCGCGAAGCCATTTCATAAGTAGCTTCGTGTTTGTACTCTGTAGGAGAGTGACCCGATCCCTATCAAATAGATAACATTTCTCAATTCAGTTTGTTTTTTCCTTCTAAATATCAATTAAGAATGAGTAAGAAGGAACCAAAACTTCCCCAACCAATGGAAGAATATTGCTTATGTCATAAGGGTTAATTCACATGAAATAATGAAAAAATTAAGGTAACATTATTGTCTCACCTTTACAGTAGCATATGTCAAGCGAAATCCATAATTGTCATACCTATAATTATACCTACATCATAAGAACATTTTATTAGAGCAAACATACTTAATATCATACTTTCTTTTTTTCCTTTGACCAATCCAATACATATTTCATATTATGCATTAGCGAAAGCAAACATGCTCAATCTCAATAAAAGAGTTATGATCATCCTATTAAACCATAAAAGCCCGTGCTAAGAAATGATCTCTCAAATTGGTCAAAAATCCTAGTTTAAGAGACAATCTTTTAGCACAAGGAAGCCAACTTGAAACTATCGTTGATATATAATAAAAACTTTTTCTTATTCTAATTAATGATAACAACGTCAAAGTACATATGTGACCACTATTTCACCAAGTCTCTCATATAGCGTACTTCTTAGGAGGCTGTTTGTCTATCCTATACACATAAGAGATGTAGCTAGTTTTGATTTAATCAACTTAATGCATACTTATGTATTAAAGCAAACTTAATCTTAGTATGTAATTTAAAAACTCACCCTGCAACTTGGCCATTAACAAACCATGGTCTCCAATAATAATCGACAGAGATATCGAGTAGTCTCAACCACTCCATAGTAGATATATAGGGGATAACCATATCGTGATCGCCACTGCAAAGATGGATAAAAGAAAAATAATAAAGTTCATAATCATATAATAAAATGTATTATTATATTTCATGAAAATAGTTAGAAAATGATTTTTTTGTTTAAAAATTGTAAGTTACTTGGATATTATTCTTGTGCATTTGATATGGGCAAAATCATGTTAGAAGTTTTTTGTGTTTGTGCCTTAAGTCAATCGAACAATCTATATCTCAATTTGAATCATTTAAGTCATCTAAGATTTTATCAAAATTAAATCAAATCATTTAGGTTGTTTATATTTGTAATATTACACTAACTAAATCTCCTTTTAGTATCTCTTATAGTGTGTAGAAGACCTCGAATGGTATGATAATAAATCAATTCTCAAAAATATAATTATAATTGCCGCACCTTGCCCCCATTGAGGCCGGTGACTCGGTTTCCAATCTTAAACGATTAGCCAATGACTACAAGGCCTCATAGGGCATAAGAGAACCCATTTGGTATAAGTACCGGATGCCACAATGACGCTAAAATATCTAAAAAATGGTAAATAATTAAATAAATAATTTATATAGATTTTAGTTTTTATTTTTATTAAATAAAGGTTTTCTGTTATATGGTAGTTATCATTTAGGGAGAGTACCATATAACTCTATAGAACCATTCAAGATGGCATCTCTTCAATTATAATCATTTTCTTTATTTTTAAAGTTACTTGACTAATATACATTATACCATGTAAGACAATGCAAAACCCCCTTACACTTTAATATTATAAATAAATTCAAGAAGCAACTCAATCACATGAGAAAAGACTCAATAATTGATATATACTATATATCATACACATGTGATATATAAATTCTAAGAAGATTTTCATATATATCCCATCTACACTTGCTATATATCGTTAAATTATTTAGTTAATATAATATTTAGAAATTTAAGACATCAAAATTTGGTTTCCAACTCATATTATATTATAGATGAAGACAAAAGGGATGTAAATTAAAACGCATGATTAAGTCAAAAGTTGATTGATTACCCGTAAAAGAGGACTTGCAAGCCTGTCTTGGTAAGGTTCTTGTAATAGGGAACAACATCATTGATATCGTAAGGATAATTAGCTTGCAATGTAAGGTTGCACCTTACCCATTCTTTGATTGTTCCCTGGAACACAAACATTGTATTCTAGTCAGCTACAAAAGGTCCCTTAGGGAGGGGAAAAGAAAAACAAAAGAACCCATTAAACCTTTGAAACTATTTATGGATCAATTACATAATCTAATGAGTTGTATAGAGTAAGAAATACATATAAGCACAAGGGAAACAATGTATTCGAAACTTAAAAAGCTCCAAATGCACATGGTTAATAAGTGCTTCAACAGCATTATTTCCAAGGTGAAAAAGTAATTTTTCATCTTTTCGATACAGATTACACACTTCATGAAAATTTCTTTATTACCTTGTTAACAAGAGTCTTCGAATATCTATTGAGATTTTCTGAAGGTTCCTAAAAAAAGGAACATAAATCTAACTGGACTCACCTCGCGAACATGAAGAGCCTCTCGCACAGACTTATCATTAGCCCATATATCAACAAGATAATAGACAAGATTCTGCAAGAAAATAATATAACAAAATCTTAAAAATAAACACGTCGATTAAGTCTATATAAATAGAATATAGGGAAATCTACTGAAAGTAAATAGGGATAGGGAGAGAAAGAGACCCGACACCAATAGTCCTTTCCTAATGGCTTAAGGTTAGAATTCCTCAAGCTCTCTTGTAGAGTTCTTCGAGCTACTTCTTCTCCTTTATAATCTTTTGGGTTCGGTTCTAACAAAGCACAATATGGCTCCAATATATTTTGTTCATTTATTGCCTCCGTCAACTGCACCAAGATAGCCAGAGCTAATAAAAACAATTGACACATAATAATATCTACTGAACTTCTTTGATAATTTAAATTTTTTTAAAAATTCAATTGAGTTCTAATTTTTTTTTTCCCAAGTGAATATCATGTTTCTTGCTATATTATTAAGTAATAAATCTAAAAAGCACACACCATGTTTAAAATTTTGAAATTTTATCAAATTCAATTGTAACAACTCAATGCATAACATGATATCAGAACATATGATGTCTTTAGTTGAATCCTTGCATTATTAGTTCACCCCCAACTTGTTCCATGTGATTTACTTGTTGGATCCCTTGGGTTTCAAGTAATAAATCTGAAAAACTTATTATGCGTTTAAACTTTTAAATTAAATAAAAAATTTAACAAAAAATATACCTATTTTTATATATAATTCATCCTACCTATTTTGTAAACCCAAAATTACAAACCTGATCGATAGCTGCCAAATCCTCAAGACAATCTGCATTTGATGGATCCACGGTAACGTAGTTTCCATTGCAGCTGTTTTTGGCTGACTGCACAAATTTAACAAAAAAAAAAATTTTAAAAAGAAAGAAAACCCATGTTTTTATGCAATAAATTTATTATAAATATTTATTAATGGTCGCAATGTCATGAATGCAAGAGTGAAAGAAGGGAACCTCGTATAGGGTTTCTGGTATTAACGCCATTCTATAAGCAAATGGTATTCTAGCGTTGCTCTCAAGGTTGGTTCGAATATGCGCACATCCACTGATAATTCCCTGTAAATTATATTATATTATAATTATATTAAGTGTAATATATTTAAATTCCCTAATAACTACAAAAAAAAAAAAAATTCACATTCTTATGCTTACCATAATGTTTATCAATGGTACAATTCCAGCTTCATTCTCTGCAAGGCCATGGCACCACTTAAATGAAATTTACTCAATCAATCAAATGATGAAAGAAAATATATTCAAAAAAATAGATCAATTGTAAAGTAATTTTACCTCTTTTTTTGTTGACAATAATAATAATAATAAATTAGTTTCTATTTGTTTAGAATTTTTTTTTACATACATTTTATATTTTATATCCTTAAATCTGAAGGACTCATCATATAAATATATATTTTCATGTCAGTCTTACGGATTTAATAGTTTAAAATAATATAGATTAGTTTAAAATATGTGATTTATATATATATATATATATATATAAATGCATATGAAAAATAAAAGTTATATAAAAGATGTTGTACCTTGCTGTAGTTGTTGTGCTATAATAGGTGCAACTAATCCAGCATATGAATCAGTGGCAATATACAATGGCTTTGAGACGAACTCTGGATACTCCTCATACCACTGCACAAAGACAACAGTTCAAAGAAAATCAGCAAGATTAAACTTTACAGAGCCCAAGCCCAACCTTTTTCTCAGATTAAGCCATAACATGTAAGATTTTTAAGTTTGCATTCGAGTGATTAGTAAACTTTATTTTAGTTCTAATAATGATTTCAAATGAGGATCATGCCCTCATCCTCTCTTGTTAGGTCCTTAATAAGAATTTTCTTTTTAATATTTTTCAATTTTGATTATATATTAAAAAAATATTTATGTAAAAAGTTAGCATTTTTTTATTTAACGTTAAAAAGCCCATTAATATTTTCTTCAAATTATTTCCGGGTTATTTCAAAAACTATCTCCTAATACATGCTAGAAGGTAGCATGATTGCATATAATAAATGAAACTCAAAACTCACCTTTCGCATGAACAAAACGGTCCTTTCCGCGTAGAGAGCATCTGACATGTAGTAATCGGCAGCATTTGTTGAATATGAAAATCCACTTCCAGCAACTATATCCGGAAATATTATACTAGCAAACTGCAAATTCATTAGCCAACACACCAATATAATAAAATAAAATAAAAATTTAAGATTGTACCTCGTAATCCGTAACGTTTCAAGACATGTATTTTAATATATGTACTAGTTGGAAAAAATCAATGTATATTGACCATAACATTATTATTACTTTTTGTCTTTTTTTTCTTTTCTCTCCATAGAGTAGATTGTACGACTTGAATAGAGTCAGGAATGCGGGCCAAATGGGTTGGCCTACCCGATCCGCATTGGTTCGTGGGTCATCGCGGATCAGCCTGCATGGCCCGCAAGAGTTGCAGTTACAAAAATCAATCTGGCTCGTCCCGTGGGCCAATACGGGCTAGCTCGCATTGCTCAAGAACTTTTTTAATTTAGTATTTTTTTTATTAAAATGTATTATGTAGTACATATTAGATGAAATTTTTTATTTTTTTTAGATAAATATTTTTTTTCTTTGCAAGTATAATTTATATTATATATGTTAAAAAAAATATTGAAAATTGTTTAAATTAGTGTTTTCACTCGCACAAGATTTTTTCTTTTTTTTTTCAGGTCAGCTAGCCAACCCATGCTCATAGGAACTTGCTCGTCTCGTCCCGCATTTTTTTGCGGACGGAACAGGTCAGCCTACGGACCCGCTCGCAATTACCAGCTCTAAACTTGAATGTAAAGGCTCGGTCTCTCTGTGCAGGAAACGTTTTGCTCGTATTATTACGAGAAAACACAATAAATCTTAGCCTTTAAATTTTTGAGATTATTATGATAAAACTTGAATTAAAACAAGATAGGATTTTCTAAGCAAATGAAAGCTACTGCTGAGGAGTATACTTGTGTACCTTAGTCCATGTGAACTCGTTCGAAAGTAGACTCGGTAGCCCTCCCTCATAACCGGTTACATTGAACAGCACTGGGCCTGAAAGAGAGACGGAAGTGTCAACCAAAGAAGCTCCATTCTATATCTTTGCCTACCTACCTTCCTACCAATGTTTGACTGATAGATGAAAGCATAAAAACTTAAATTATGGGTCAATCAGCCATGGAGGAGCTTCAAATAATAACATTTCTTTTATTTTCTAAAATCCACTTTACTTATTTATTTATTTATTTTTAGCTTTTCAATATTTGCTTGCATTATTTGAATATGGAGAAAGAGTATTGGAGCGATAAAATAATACGGGATTAAAGATCCAAATAAGCCTGTACTACCACCTAAGTGTAATATAGTGTACAGTAGTAGATTAACTGAGTTTAATAATAATAATAATAATAATAATAGACAAAAGCTCACCCATGTAAGGAGGGATGTCCACCTACAAATCTATAATATGCGTGCTAAAAAATAAAAGAGTTTAGAATTATTTCAATTGATTATAAAAATACCAAGTTCATAACTTCTTGTATTTCTTATATATTATATTAGTAGAATTTTAAACTATCGTATAAACACGATAGAGTTAAATAAGATATTTTAATTTAATAATATAGATAGTACAAAGGATATATTTGCCTGAATTTAAGACTTGCGATTAGCTTATGTTATGCTAGAAATTAATTTATTTTCAGTTTCTCAAATACTACTACTCAATAAGACCATGCAGAAGTAGATACCTATTATAGATAAGTAAAAGATAGATAGGGTAGTGGTGCATTATTTTTAATAATACTTGTGTACTATACATAAAAAAAAAAACTTGTATTTAAGGCCTTTTTTTATATTTTACTATATTAATTAAGAATGTTATTAAAAATAGATAGAACTAGTAACTTCTCTTTATTTTTCATTGAGACAACCAAGTAGCAAAATTAGAGGCATAATGCATTTTGCAGATAATAGGAAGTAGGGATGTAAACTGGTCGAGTTTGAGATAGGTTTATTGAAACTCAAACCTGACCCAATAAAGGATTTATATGTCTAAAACCCTCCTTAACTCAATAGTTTTTTTTTTTTCTTTTTACCTGACTCAATTAACAAATGACACGAGTTGAACCTAACTTGAGCTTGACTCGAATAACAATTAATTTTTTTATATATATATACTTCAACTTATTTTTATATGTTATTTTTTAATTTATTATTAATCTACTTATGATAGAAAAAAAAAGAAAAATTAAATATAAAAATATACTAATTAAAAATATAAAAATAATAAAATAAAATATACTAATTATAAATTATAATATTAATTTATTATTTTTTAAATAAAATCAGGTCTAGTTTTCTTATCGGATTTTTTTTAAATCCAGTAATCCAATCCTAAACCTTATTAAGTTTTATTCAATATTCAAAACCTAACCAAAACCTATAGACCCTAAACCTATAGAGTTTGATTTTATAGGAATTTTATTAGGTCAATCGAGATGAATATTTTATTACAATTCATCTCGATTATATCCCTAATAGGATGGGCATATTTTTGTCCTTAGCTAGCATTTCTATTTAGGATTGTACTAGAAATTGTCAAATTAGTTGTCGGGGCCGTCCATTCTACCAGGACAACCAACTAAAAAGATCCAGGAAAACCAACCAATCAAACCCGGTTTTTATAGGACTCAAATAGTTTTTTTTTTTTTTTAGTGAGTGGAATACACCATTTTTTATGGTTTTTATTTTATTTTATTTTCCAAAGAATGCACCAATTACTAAAAAATTAAATCTAAATCCAAGGAAAACTTAAAATAAAATATAAAAAATTTTCAACTTTCAAATCTTGAGTATGGATGGCTTCATCGTTTTATAAATATTATTATATATTAGTATTTTTATTTATTCCACTTTGGTTCCGATTTGACCCACAGTGGGTCACCCACTTAATCCTTGCCTTCTTCTCATTCCTGGATTAACGTCCCGTCTGATCTGTTAACATTGTTAATTTGCAATTTAGACCTTTATTTTATTACTATTATTATTATTATTTTATTTATTTATTTATTTGTCTGTCGGAGCATCAGACTCTTCACACTAGCAGAAGATTGTCCAAGCGCAAAAATGGGAAGGAACGGGTAGTTAAAATACAATATATATATATATATATATATATATATTATTTTAATTTTATTGAGTCCTACTAATTAACCTGAAATGTTGTCTGAGTAATAAACTAAAAGGAACATTTTAGTATCAAAAAGATTGTTTCCTTAATTGTAGGAGTTATCTTTATAGTGTTTAACTTATGAAACTGAATATTATAAAAATAGCATAATAATATTATATAAGAAAAGCAGTATAGTATAATAATATTATATAATAATATCACTATAAGAATTTATCTTAAAAGTCTCAACGTGGACACAATAGTAAGACACAGATTTTTTTTTTTTTTTTTTTTGAGAATGTTCTTATTTTTTTTGGTGTACAATTTTTTTTTAGAGTTTTGTTAAATACCTATAAAATCCATTTATCCAGTGACTTAATATACTATATAAATCAAATAAAAAACTAAAAATTTTATCCAATTTAATATTATAAAATGCTGGCAACCACATACTATCTTAAGACTCTTTGTAATACTTTTTGAGATAATAAACCTCCATTCATTTGCCTTAATTTTCTACTTAAACTACACATAAAGTACTGATATTGGTCCAAGGAAAGTAAAAAATAAAACATTAAAATTGTCAGTCATTTTGCCTATTTCGCAAAGTAATAACCAAGTTGGAATTAAATAAAAATATAAGCAAAAAAAAAGAAGCTAAATTGAAAAATGAATGAAACAATGTAGAATTATCGTACCCGTTTGGAACACGACACCATTAAGAGCAGAGCAACAAGGTCCTCCTATCAGATAAAGAATGACAGGGTCCAGTGCAGGATCCCCTTGTGACTCCATAAAGTAGTAGAACAAATTGGATTCATTCAAGCTTATGTACCTAAATCCCAAATATCCAAATGTTAATGATTACATTGCACAATCAAGCAAAAACATATAAAAAATTAGAAGAAACAACCAAAAAAAAAAAAATTCAGGGACAAAATACTAGTCCTGTCTATATCTCCAACAATTGCAAAATGTTTTTCTTTTATGGCAATAATAACATATGATTAGGAAAAACGAACGAGGACAACATTTCACAACAGAGAAATTTTATAACAAACTCACAATGCATAAGTTTCACAAAAAAAAAAAAAATAAATAAACATTATTTGGGTTTCCACTACTATCACCACATTCCACCACCATTGATGGGCCATGACCACTACAATCACCATCCCTTACCACCACTTCACCACCCCGCCACCCACCCCCCGGGGCTTGCTGTTTGTTAGTAATGAAGTACAGAAGGTACATGCTGAGACCAAATGTTACTGACCCGGTTTCTAGATTGAAAGGAAGGGGACCAGCGAAGCCAGGAAGTTCAGTGACGACCTCTCCTGCATTTACATTTACATTTCCAGGCAGAGCCAGCAAGAGAAGAAGAAGAAGACTAGGCAGGCATGCCCGGCATAGAATTTGGAGAGACATTTGCTAGATGGCTCCTAGGGCTCAATGATGTAAATTTGGAAATGAGTGTATAATACTACTCCATATGCAACTTACTCGTCATGTCAAGAAAATTTATTATAAGACAACAGCTTACAACGCCATCAAAATCACGTGGATGTAAAATCTCAAAGCAAGGATTTTTGGGTGACCTAAGTGTCAAGTTGATGACGATTCAAATTTGCGGTTGGCCACAATCAACCCTCAGTCATATTGGCCTTTAGGTACACGCTTAATGTTCTTCTTTGATCTAACGGTCAAAGGGTTCATTCCAATTTGATTTGTTTAAGAAAAAAAATGGTGCTGTTGTATACTTGTGACATGGACTTCGTCCAGTACAAGGTTTCTGACTCAAATTTTGTTCACGTCTACAATTTTTGCAAGTGTTTTCTTATTTTAAGTTAAAGACATTAGAGCATATGCTGAATTTGGCTCGTCAAGAAAGCGATTAAAAAATGCGGATGAAATGACTAGGTGGGGATTTAAGAGCATGAAGTTATGCTATGTACTTCTCATGTTTAAGTGGGGTTTTGACTAGTTTTCATTCGAGTTTAGACCCCTTTTTTTTTTTTTGCTATCTACTATATAACTAATATGTGATATGAAAAAGCGGAATTAAGCATGATACTTTTTATTAGAATATCAATATTCATACCATTAAATTATAAGGGTTTTAGAAAATGCAAACTATTTTACAACCATTAAATATTTTCTTCCTTGTCTTTACAACTTACTTTGGCATAAGCATTTGATTGTGGAATAGGGAAAAATTATGACTATGGTAACAAAATTCATGTAACTTTAGTATGATTAGGTAGCTAAACTTGTTGATTATGTAGTTGTTGATTCAATAAATACAGATAATGCAAAGTAAATGAGCAGATGGCTTTAACCTAGTAGTTCATAGCTAGAAGCTTAGATATTTGCAGCCTGCCATATTAATCACTAGAATTTTAAGTTTCCAACAAAAGATAAGATCATATGTGTATTTGCCGGTATGCTAAGTGACAATTAGACTTCTACAGTTCAGGCTTCATCCACTTCTTGTTCTTTCTCATTTGAAGCAATGGATTCCAATTAAGGTCAATGTTATCAAATATTCTCAAGATCCAGAAATTTCAAGGTCCGCATGAGTTCAAAGTTTCAAGCTTTGCTCAAATTTGGTTTGCTCAAGTTTCATTGATACTAGGAAAGGACAATTTTGCTCATTTAACTCAATTGTACAATTGTATCTTGTCCTTTTCTCTTATTCATGAAGACCCCAATCTTCATGTGAGACTGTGGTTACTTATGAGTGCAATGGAAAATGAGGAAGCTCACGTGAAGTTTGGCCTATTAATGAGAAGGAATAGTATGCTTTATAAGAAATTTGTAAAGCTTTTCTCACCTGTACATTTACATGAATAGTGCCTCTTGGCCATGTATAATATTCTATTTTTCTCACATATGCACTTTCATTACTAACACATTTTTGCCATTAACGATGCATTTATTTTCATATGCATTTGATTTTCATGGTTGTTCTTTGCTCTACTTGTCATTTTTGTTAAAATCATGAGTCAATTATATAATTATAAGAGCTTGCAATTTTATCAAGTTTTTTATAATCAAAATAGAAGAAAAATCATTTAGATATAAATTTTGATATAATTATGAGTTTAGATGTACAATTTTATACGATTATACCTATTTTATACTATTCAATTCCAGGTAAAATTATGATTTTGATAAGCATGTTGCTTGTTAATTAAACCTTTATGAATGGGATATTGACATAGTGAATAATGCGATTATATCAATTGTAGCTTTGATATTATTTGGTTAGTTAAGTGTGTCTTTTAATTTCCAATTGTTATTCATTTTATTTTTTTATTCTAGCTGATGCGAAATTGCATATAAATATATAAGGTTAGCCAAAAGGATATTTAGGATTATAATGGTAACTTGATCTAATTTTGATTTGAACAAACATAGAGATGTGTATGGAGTTGGAATTATAGTATTCTAAATGTAGTTAATTACGCTTAGTTCTAGCTATAGACATAAAAGAGGCTCATTCATTTGAAAGGAAACCAGCTATTATTTTTATAGATTATAAGTTAAACAACTCGAAAGAAAAGTGATATAGTAATTGGGAAATTGATGACTCGGAAGGGAAATTGATTCCTCATGAAACCATTCAAAGTCCAAGTGATCAATTAGCTTCATTTTATACCATATTACCATCTGTGAAACAATATGAAAAGTCTAAGTTTTGATAATTTATTTTCTTTTTCTTAAAATTTTTTGATACCCTATGGATAATGGTTTGTGGACATTCAAGGTCACCATAAAAGTTTCCATTTTTTGAAGGGGAATAGCTAGCAGTGTCATCAGATGATTAAGAAAAATCCAATCGATTTGGGCCTAAGAAACTCACAAATGTGGATTTTTCCATTTTTGTGTCAAAAATATCCTGTTTTGATACGCTATACACCATGGATTTTGGGCTTCGAGGATCATCATCCAAAATTACCATTTATAGAAGGGAAATAGATGGGGAGTATTCATCAAATGACGCGAAGAAAACCAATTGTTTTGAGTTCTAAAAAAACCATAACTGTGGATTTTTTATTTTTTTTTTTTTTCCAAATTTCACTAGTTTTAATCGGCTTTAAAATATGATTTTTGGGTATCCATGTCACCATAAAGAATTCCAATTGTGTGAAGGGAATAATTGAGAAAGTGTCATAGGATAACTTGGAGTGAAAGCCAATTGTTGTGGATCCCCAAAAACATACGAGTATGAATTCTTCAATTTTTAGCAAAAAAAAAAAAAAAAAAAAACCTATAGATCACGGTATCTTAGTTTCTCAGGTCAACACCTGAAATTCCCTTCTTTTTTTTTTTTAAGGAAATTGCTAGGGAAGTACAATCAGATGATTTGTAGTAAAGCTAGTAGATTTAGGTCTCGAAAAACTCATAAGTGTGGATTTTTCAATTTTCCCAAAAATTCCCAATTTTAATAAGCCATAAATCATGACTTTGGACAACTTGGGCTACCATCCGAAATTCCAACTTTTTTGAAGAGGAATAAGTGGGCAGGTGACAAGAAAAGTTTTGGAGCAAAAAATAAAAATAAAAAATTGCCAATTTTGATAGCCTATAGTTTTGGAGGTATCATCAAAGAATTAGGTGCAAGACCATTTGATCTAGATCCTTAAAAAGTCATAAATATAGATTTTGTAACATTTCAAACAAAAATAAGTAGTATCCAAGTCAATAAATATTAATGGGTCATTTTTAATTATTTGGTCAAAAAAATTATATTTAATGTTGATATATTATTTACTATTTAACCCTATAAACTAATATCAATTCTCTTGCACAATTCAATGTGGGGCTACACTTTGTATGATGTATCACAATTTCTTTTATTAAAAATGAAGAGTTCTCATTGTGAGACCTTCCAATTAATGCCAGCACTTTCCCCCTTTTCAATTGTCTCCAAATTAGACATTTACTAGTAGAAAACCAACTCTAATACTATTTGTAATGTTTGCTCCCGACAAAAAATAGTCGATAATCAAACCAATAAATATGAATAGACCGTTTTCAAATATAAAATCTAAACGTTTTTAACTAGTGTTGATATATAATTCATTACTAGATTTTATAAATTAAAATCAATTTTTTTTTCCAAAATCCATGTAAGACTATATTTTACATGAAATATCACATATTTTTTTACTTCACCAAATTTCACCAATTTTGATAGGCAAATCATAGTTTTATCACACTTAATTATATATATATATATATATTTTTTCTTTTTTTTTATTATTATTTTTATTTCGGATAAAATATTTGATATTTTATTTATTTATTTTTGGCATGTAAAGCGCAGCTAGCAGGTAGCATGATTGCATATAATAAACGAAACTCAAAACTCACCTTTCGCAAGAACAAAACGGTCCTTTCTGCGTAGAGAGCATCTGATATGTAGTAGTCGGCAGCATTTGTTGAATATGAAAATCCACTTCCAGCAGCTATATCCGGAAATATTATACTAGCAAACTGCAAATTCATTAGTCGACACACCAATATAATAAAATAAAATAAAAATTTAAGATTGTACCTCGTAATCCGTAACGTTTCAAGACATGTATTTAATATATGTACTAGTTGGAAAAAATCAATGTATATTGACCATAACATTATTATTACTTTCTGTTTTTTTTTTTTTCCTTTAGAGTAGATTGGACAGAGTCGGGAATGTGGGCAAATGGGTCGGCCAGCCCCAACCCGTATCAGCTCATGGGTTGTTGTGTATCCTAATCACCTTAGCTAACTTGTTCAAACTTAATTGGAAGTTAATGCATGCTTAAGGTAAACAAAAAATTTAACTTATTTAATAGAAATTCTCTTTTTGTAAAGTTTTTAAAACATTGAGAACTAAAATAAAAGAAAAAAATTGAGGACTTAAATAGAAAAATAAGTAAATGTTAAGGAATAACAATGTAATTCTTCCTAAAATTAAATTTCACAAATACTAATGATATAAGGTCTCAAAAGTTAATAAGAAATTACAATCCAAACAATAATTTTAGTGAGGTCTCATCAAAATATAGCAAATTTAAAAACTCACAAGTTTCATAATATGATTGAATTAACCTAAACTCATGACCCAACATTTTTCATTAGATCTTCAAAAGAAATAGGTAAATATATATATATATATATATAATAATGATATTAATGAAAATATATGCCATTAAAAATTTATAAAATAGTTTAGTTTATTACTTGTGTCTCTCTACAGCTAATTTTTTTATACATTAAAAACCTCTACAATTTCTAACTTTAGTAAGTTCTAATAGTGATTAAGAATTCGACCACTAGTAGTATATGCAGATTCTGAAACTATCATAGGTATTGGTATACCTAAAATATCATATGCTACTTCTGCAATTTAAGGATGTTAGAATTAATTAGTTTTCCAATAACTCAAAACTCTTATTATAGGTTTATAAACTAATTGAATATAGCGCTTAATAAATATTTCAAAATAACAAAAATAGTGATGATATGTTAAAACATTAACAAATCTAAAAGACGAGACTATTTACATGAATTACATAGACCACTTGTTGTTAAAGAGAGGAAAAATGAGAAATTGACTTACTTTTATCATTATTCTCAATATTATTAAATGTGATTCTCTAAGTATGATGACATAATGCTTCTAAATAACCAAAAGATGAGGAAGAAAAATTTATCCAAAAAAAAAAAAATTATCTTAAAAAAATGACGAAAAGAGATAAAATAACTGAGAAGAAAAGAGATAGATATGATGTATTATTGTTATAGCATAGAAAGACCATGAACCCTAAATAACAAAATTAATAGTATTTAAGAATAAAAAAAAAGTAAAGAAAAAAAAATATATTATTAATATTAAATAGATTTGTAGGATGGATTTATGATCTATTTATGAGATTTGTTTAATAAATAAGTTTGTAAATAAGTCTAACGATTGGACATTAATCTGAACATGAATTTTGTTATATTTAAATAAATTTAATCTATTTATATATTGTGTTGATGTTTTAGGTATATTAATTCATATATTTCATGTTATGTGGTGTTTGGTTTCACAGCCGATCCTAGATACGTTCATTAATATCCGAGCGGACTTGACATAGACAACTGGACATGAACGAATCCGCCACGATAGTCAGTCTCTCTAATTTAAGTAGCTAGTTGGCACATGGTAGACTTTCAGCTGCGCCCCTTATTTGCCATTAGATCATCATGGATGAGACCGAGCGGGCGGTCTGTCCCGTCGTTCTAGTCTCTACGGTCGTAAACTATCTTCTCCTAATGCCGCCATGGCACATTATTATTTGTTAAAATAAACTAAAGTATTTTAAACATGTCTAATTTGTTTCATCAAAGAAGTCTTGCACTTACAAAAACAATTAAAGAGATATTAATAATACAGTTTTCATATGTAATAATGTAAAACTTTTCAATATATAAAACTGATATTATCAAATAATTAAGTTATTGAATTCATTCTATATAAATGCAATAATGAACCTTTTAAAACCTAAAAACCTGCGCCCAAAAAAAAAAAATCATATGTAAAGATCAATTGGAAAAAAAAAAGCCTATACCCAAAAAAAAAATGATATGTGAAGAATTGGGGAGAAAAAGTATAAACGTTAGATTGAAAACCTTCATTGAAATTTATAGCAATTGTAAACCATAATAAAAATATAAAACATTAAATAAAAAACACAATATACCCAATTGTATAATAAGAACATCCAAGTGAAAAGACGTACTTGACATATAAATACACATACTTGTTGAGTAATGTGGGGAGCCAACCAACACTTTAAATACATAGTACCAAAGCCAGACAGACAATACCCTCAAAGCAAGGAACCCTAGAAAACTCAATAATTTCCTATCTTAGTTGAAATTACATATCACAAAAAGCAAGAATAGGACATCAACTTGTAAAAAAAAATTTAAATAGAAATTTTGTATTTTATATTGAAGAAACAAAGCACTTTTAAAACTCTTCAATCCTAAATACCCGCTAAAATCCACCGTATGGGATTCGAGCTTAAGAGTAAAGATAAGAAAAAGTATTAGATGTATATGAAGTTGTGACATTACTCAATATAAATTGTAAATTGTATCTTATAAACTGTTACAATGACACCTCAACTTTTAATTTAGAAAGAAAAAAAATTAAATTACTCTATGAATAAATTAAAAAAGAAAGAAAGAAAAAAAATATCACACCTTTTGATATTTTAAAGAATTAAAAAAAAAATATCTAGCAATTTTTTTCTTTTATACTACAATGTCTCCCAGATCTAAACCAAAGAGAAGCCACATAATCAATTGCCCCAAGTGGTGCCCACCCACATGGACATATTAACCCAGCATATCTCTAGGAAAGATGTTTGTAAATAACATGAAAAGTTATCTTGGAATGTAAACATAGCTTAAGTTAATCATAAACAAACTCCATAAAATGAAAGTTGAAAAAAAATTAAAAGCAAGATAAAATAAATCAGATCAACATCCATAGAAAAATGATAATAATATAAGTTTTATTTCTAACTAATGGGATGAAAGTCTCACTTTCTTTATCATAATTAATCTATTGTCACATTCGTTTTAATGTTTCCCAAGTCTATGTCAACAAATAAATGAATTTCCATTTTAGCAATATGCCAATACCCCATTGCATCCTAAACTTTAAATAAAATATGAAAATGGTTAAAAAAAAAAAAAGGCTAATGAACTAGCTCCAACAAAGCTGAAACATAACAAAGGCATTTTCTTTCTCGTGAAATAGAAATCATTTTCTAATATTCATTATTATTTTCAACTATCTTCTAGAATATCTCATCACATCACTGCTTTCATTACCACCATGATTTCATTTAATTTACTAATAATTCTATACTATACTAAAATCATTTGAAATTGAATAGAGATTATAAATAATTAGTTTAGAATATAATTATATTTATTCGTATCATACTCATATTTTTTATATTATGTATCATATTACTTTTATATAATTGTATTCTTAATTATATCATTTTATATTCATATTATCCTATCTTCTTAGAAATTGGCAACCTACTTATAATAAGTGGTATGCCCTCTTAATCTAACTATTCAATACCTTTTGATCCCACTAGTAATAATTTAATTATTACTCTTAAATACTCAACTTACTTAAACAAAACTAGCAGATGTTGCTCTAAGTTACGAGTGCCTGAAGAATAGTAGATAAAAAAGAAAATAAATTATATATGAAATTGTTTTAAATTATTCACTTTTTTTTTCTTCTATACAGCAGTTCTTAGTAGAAAACAGTAACACACATCTCCATATAATCATTTCAAAATAACTTATCTATAGTTATAAACATTTTCTTAATTTTAAAATTTATTCAAGAGACCAAAAAATGCACTTTTAACATTATAAATATATATGATATATTGCCGTTACTTAATTTATATTTCTAAACACCGTACTGTGTCCGCTTGTCCTCATATATTACAAAATTCTAGTGGAATCGTTTTAACTTAAAAAAAAAAATCTTAAAATAAATCAAACAGCAGCGACTTCCATTTCTAAGTTTATGTTGCAGAACTATAATGCTTGAAATAGGTAGTTTGATGTGAAATTAAATGCATTTAAACCGTAAATAAGGTCTTCTTATTATATTCTTAGCATAAAACCCGTATTTAAGATTTATAGGTTTCAAGTTCTAAAATATCTTATACCTATCTTATAAAAATTTATAAAATAATATTATCTTTTTTAGTTGATAAATATTTTAATAAAATTAAAAACAAGAAAACCTAGACTTATAAATTAATAACCTAAATAGTTAAATTAATGGTATCTCTTTTACTTTACGTTTTTCATTTTTTTTCTAATATTTTTCTTTATTTTCCTCTCTAACTTTACATTTTTCATTATTTTTTTTATTCTTTCCTATTTACTAAATAATAAAATCGCGTGAACTTAAAATAATGAAGAGAAAAAAATTGAATTTTTAATTATATATATTTTTTCTATAAGTTTTATAAATTTTACATATGAAAAACTTATAACATCATATGTGATTTATATTTTTAATATTATATAAATTTAAAATTTATTAATTTTTTTTATAAGTTTCATAAATTATATAATACAGAGTGATTTTAAAGTATGATAGAGTAGCTTATTAAGAATTTATATCTTATAATATAAAATATAAATAAAACTTTATATCTTATTTATATCTTCAATGGCCGGTTAAAAATCTATGGAAGCAGCACAACCCGAACGGGCCCACGGGTGAAGAATGTGGATCGGGTGACGAGCCAGGGTAAGGCCCTTAACCGGGAGGGATAAATGGCGGGGCGGAGTAGGTCTGATCCGGCTTGCACGTAATTTTAGGCCAGGTACTGGGTTGTCTTTGTATGAAGAAGGACCACAGAACAGAGAATCGGTTCCATCTGACGGTCAAACTTCCCATAGAAATTCTAGGACTTAAAAAAAAAAAAAAATTCTATATCTAGTCTTACGTAACATGACCAAGAATCCCAGATAAGGTGGTTGGTCGGTCCCAAACTCATATTAAAAAATCTCTCTATTCCTCTTTAAGAAAACGAAATATGAATGAAGGAAAAAAAAAGAAGGGAAAAATAGTTAAAAAAAAAAAATCTTCCCAGTACATCAGGAAAAAAAAAATGCAATAGATTCATGTTACATAATCTATTAATACTATATGGAAGCCAAACAATTTGTGGAATATTGAAAAAAAAAAAAACATCCTCATGAACTATTAAATTAAAAAAAAAAAAAATTATATGCTTCTACACGGTTGACCTACAGGTTCTTCAATTTTTATAACACTTTTAATTCTTTAGATAAGTAAATCAGAAATTCTCTATATAAATGTTAAGAATATGATTCAATGCTCTATTTTTTTTTTCAATGAATTATTTGAATTCTCTATATTTATGATAAAATTCAATTAAATTATCTATATTTCTTTAGCAAAAAAAAAAAAAAGTCATTCATATTTCTAGTGAATTATTTTAGTTCTTTTATTTTGTGTTTTGCACCAAATAAGTACTTCTATTAATATCATCCATGGTTATTGGCATAAACATAAAGTATTTATTAGGTGTAAAAATACAAATATATTCAAAATAACCCATTCGAAACACGGGAGATTTAATTAAATTTTGATATAAATATATGAAATTAAAATGATTGACTTAAAATATAAAATATTTTTAATTGAATTTTTTATATAAATATAGAAAGTTTCTAATATACCTATTCATATAGTTCCTAAACAACTAATAGTTTGTGAAAGTTGTAAATTATCAAAATGTAACAGTTAAAGAATAATATATCTAAAGCATAACTTATCTATCGTTTTATATGGATTTTAATACATATTATCAATATAGAAAATAAGGTAATTAAATTTGCTTATATCACTGTCAATATGCCATCATGGTATCTATAATCCCTTGTGAGTGTTAAAACTTACGGAATCTTCAAACCTGTCTTAATCTATATAGTCGAATAGGATTCCAAGGTAGGTCTCAAACATCATAAAGTAGCTTTCTATGATCATAATATAAGATATAGAGGATATGATCTTCTCTCCATCCAAGAACCTATCTGGGACCTATTGCTTTATATTACAACTTCCTAGTTGTAAGGTCTCATGTAGTTTCTTAATATATGTAGGACAATATGAAGTAAACATGTATAATTTATGTAATATATATAATTTATTTAGCCTATATCCACTATTTTAGGTATTGCTCATTTGAATAATCAAATCTAAACTTGTTGCATCCACTTACAGTTGAAAAAGAAAAAAAAAAATTTAAGTCTAAGCCTAAGTACATGAATACCACAAATATATATGTATGTCACCAAAATCACACACTATATATATATGTAATGTTGTGAATCATAACTAATTGATTTATTATCCTTATTTAAATCAACAAACATCTTAGAGAAATTCATGATCTTACCATACTATAAAGTATATGTATGAAGATATATCCTAGGTTGGGAATCACTATTTCTAGCCCCAAATTTCTAAATGATATCGAAAACTATTAACCTTAGGCTTAATGCTCCTGAAATTTACTCTAGATCATTTTGGTAGGGGAACACTCTTAAATATTGTTATTTTTTTTTTTTAATTTTGAAATATAGTACAAAAAAAAATAATTCCAAAAATAGGTTTTCATGCATCTTCAGTACAATTTGTACTAAAGGCGTAGATGCCATCTACACCCTTAAGCCTATTGCTTAAAGGCAGGAACAGTCTTCACGCCTTTAGTGTAATTTTTTTTTTCTTTACATTTTGACATATGGAAATATAGCAACTTGATCTTTATAAAAATATTAAACAGCAACGTGATTTAGTTTTAGTTGTAATACACTTACATAAGTCTTTATATATATATATATATATTATGGGCACTGTAACTCTAAACAAGCACAAAGTTATGATTCTTTAAAGTTGGAAAAGCAAATCGCATCAGTTTTAGTTTTTTTTTTTTTTTTTAACCTTAAAAGGTTATAACTTTTTGCTTGTTTATAGGTATGGGTCCCATAATATATAAAAAAAGACTAATTTGACTTTAATACAGCTAAGAACAAACTATAGTTGTAAATATGAGATTTCAAATACTTCAACACCCTGAATGAATAGATCTTCTAACTTTGGTTCTTTTTCTGTTGAAGTGAAGATAAAAGATAATGAAGACATTCGTTTCTCCAGGAGTTATAGAGATATCTTAAAGTGGATAAACTTGGAAAAACAAAAAATCTTTTCCCGATATTATGCGATATACTTTGAATAAAATCTATTAGTTTCTAAAATAGATATATCACACAATTAAGTTATAATTTAAACACATAAAATCAGGAGTTTGGATACATATATAACTTTCCACGAGATCAGCAAGGAACGTTAGAGATTTTGATAGTAAAATTTTTCTTTTGAAAAAATATCTCCTTCTCATGAATATTTGAGAAAACATGTTATTACTTTCTATATATTAAAAAATCTGAAAACCTAAGCTAATTTTAGACACATGGAAATTATTTAAAACACAACTAAGTGAATAAAATGCGAACATAATATAAAATCCATGTACTTGAGAAATCCTTTGTGGAACGGATTAGATGTATTCTCAATTACATCTAATTTCAGTGGAGCTAGACCTTCATCCGCATAACAACCATATTTCATGACAAATAAATATAATGAATTTAAGTTCCTGTGAACGAGTAGAGCTAGAGCTAAATGATTGCTTTTGGGCAAGATCGGTGGTTTATCGAATCTCTTTCCCTTGGGTGAGATAGAGATTCCTAAGAGGATTGAGAACACATCTCTCGGGCTAAGCTCCTGGGGAGAGGAATAGGACTCCGCTAGGCGCTAGGCTGCTCTGAAGTAGCTCTTTGAGAAGCTCAGTTTCGAAGTTCAGGAGACCAAATATTAGCTGTCTGACTAAGAAAAAAATGTTTGATCCAAGAAAATTTGTTCTACATCCATATACTAAAATGTATACTCTTGTTATCATCAAAACTTATAAGAAGAGAACTAAACATAAATGAACAAAAGGTTCTTGATTTTAAAAAGATTATATTATTACTCAAAATAAGAGACTACTTACTTTGATAAAAGAGAGAATGGCTCTTGATGTTATGTTAAAATTAGGGTAAGCCAACATTAAGTTAAAATCTTTGCTTTTTTTAATTTTAATTTCAATAAAGCAACAAAACCTTAACATTTTGAGATGTGTCATATATATCTAACTCTTGAAACAAGATCTAATCCAAAACCTTCATCTTGTCTTTTTCAAACCTTGGGCAACAACACTGAATCCATAATCTAAAACCAATTTTTGGAATAATTTTATAAACAAAGAAACCTTTTAGAAAAAAAACTTGTAGTTTGTGAATGAGTGATAAAATTTTTTTATGAAAAGAAGAAGATCATTGATTTAGAAATCAAATAAGGTAAGCAAACTTTAAATAAAATCTATGAGAAAGTTAAATCCATAGCTTTAAGAGGCTTAAAAGACTTAAAACTTTTTTCTCATTGATTCAATACAATTAAGAATCTTAAAAATCTAACTTTCACAAAATAACTTCAATTATGAATTAGTTAAACTTAAGCCCTAAAATTTTAAAACAACCCTATAAGACTTAAAACAAAGGCTTAGATTTAACTTAAGCAAACATAATGATTAAGATGGAAAAATAGGATGAATTCATATAGAAACAACTTAATGATAGGCTATTTTTTCCATGTGAGCAACCATATTAGCTAGATGATCAATCATAGTGGTAAAATGGTGAATGACTTTTGCTAGCTAATTCACTACTTTTCAACCTAGTCAACTACTTCACCTTTAGGTTGATCCGAGCACTTTGTTTTGCTTAGATTTCATTTTATAACCCTATTCTAACTAATTTCTCAACCCTAAAATTATTAAACATTTGAACTTATAAATTTATATGAAACAAAGCAAAAAAAATTCAAGTGATTAATTTATGAATAAACAAGTGTAAGTGAACAATTATTCTTCCTTCATGTGGTTGGATGTTTATGTTAAATTTAGTAAATGAACACAAACTATTTTTGGATTTTAACTAATTGATGTGAGTGTTGCATGTACTTATAATGTCAGTAACCATTTTGAATATGGGAGTTATGAATTGGACATTCGTTGTTTATTAAGAATTGAGTATATAAGATGAAGTAGCTTATTGTTAGACATCAATGCTACCTATTGATGTTGATACATGAATAATTGATGTTAGCGAAATTGAGGCTAATATGGATCAAGAATCTAAGATAAATGATGTGAATCAAATCAATTCAGTTACAGGACTACTTACTTGAGCTAGAACTAAAGAATTACAGAATCTAACATTGAGAGTTTTACTTGATTAGATGAAACCTAAAGAAAATCACATAGTATTTTCATTTCTTTTACATGACTATTTTACATTTAATCAGGTGCATTTGTTGGTACTTCGAGATGACAACCAAGTAAACAAAATAGAAGGTAGCTCACCTTGAACCGGTGGCTTTCCGAAGTAGCTTACAAATTATGTAGGCTAGTTTCCTTTGCATTTTTCTTTTTCTTTTTTCTTAGCCAATACTTGTTCTTTTAGAGGCTACTATAAATGCCTTGCGATAGAAACACAAAAGACACTTTTTTCTTCTTGGATAATAGAATACATGAGGGAGTCTTACTCTCATTCTTAACAACTCTTATTAATTTTTTGATTGTGGCGAGTTAAAGCATAGGAATTGTTGTGTGTTAGATCAATAATACCGATCTTGGACCATCTTCTACTAGTGCGTCATATCTGGTAAGGAAATTGGGTGTGTTTGTGTGGTGTTAGATTGTTGGGTTTTGATTAATGAAATTTATCTTTTGGGGGGGTTGTGATTGTTTGAATTTGTTCTTGATTTGGCACATCGATGAAGCTACAAGCATGTCAAATAGTGGTATGAGATATTATTATGGATGTTTAGCTGGAGATCGGGCTATTAATGGCTGATACATGGTGGATCCCATATGAGAATATTTCTTGTGTCTTTAGATTTAGATATCATTAGATATTGTATTGAGATTTGGGGATTATTGGATCCATGTTTTTGTATTATGCTTGAGACATTAGGTTTCCTTGTGCTTGCTACCCTCACTTAAATAACTTGATTATGGAACTAGAGTCGCACTTCTTTTGTATGTGCATTAGTTAGTGAAATTTAAGTTGCATGAGGTTTGTTATGAATGTTTATATAGAGGAGTAATTTGTCACTGAGCTTCATGGCTCACCTGTTTTGAGACTTGTTTTATTACATTAAACATGAGTAAAAGGCTTTAGAAAAGAAGATCGGAGAGTTAGGATTGCTAGTCTATGTGTACCCTTACTAAGTGGCGAAAGCATGCAAATGACCATCACATCCTTCTAGTATGAAGAAGGACACTCCAATTAGGTTGCACTACAATTTGCTATAATATTTCTTATAATTGCCAATTAATATTTCTTATAACAATCGATAACCTCTCTTTAGAATTTACAATATGGTCTTATAAAAAGTTTTTGAAATTCAAGTAGTCTCCGTTAGACTTCCCTTTCCACTATTTTCTTAGTATTAAATTTCTTATTAGTTGTAGTATTATGTGCAAACTAGTATCCCAATTCATAATTTCTTTAAAAGTTTAGTTTCATTGGGGGATGTACTTTCCTATATGAATAATTTTTGTACATGCAACGTCCTTGTGTGTGTGTAACTACTAGTCTTCTATAGGCTATAAGTAGGCTCTTGCAATTAAGACCTTCACTAGACCTCATTACTGGGCCAGTCTCCTGGGCTAATGAATAGGCCTATCGGGAAGTCTTAAACAATTGGCATTAGGCCCGATAGATAGGCTGGACAGAATTATTTAGCTTGATTAAGTTTTGGGGGCCGAAGTTGGGCAAGACAAAAAAAAAAAAAATTGCCTATTAGGCCCACGTTGCCCATGATATAATAAAATTCTGAATTATGATAATAACACACCCTTCATTAGATATTGTAGATTTTACAATTATGTCCAAAGTTAGAGGCCTATATTTATGAAAATTTTCTTGTAATGGCTGAATGGATCGAATGGGTTAGATGGCTAAACATATGCAAAAGTATTATTAGTTTATATGTTTAAATAATAAAATTAGAGATCAATATGTTTGATGAAAACTATATGGAAACTTTAGTTGCTGAAAAACATTTGCATTTAAAGAAAATATATAGATTTCAAATAGACCCTGCAAGGCATCATGGAACACGTATAGTCATGTTCCACTTATAGTCGCAATAATCTATTCCTGACATCACTTAGAGAGCAGCCAATTTCTAATGAGGAATGGAATTTACTTGTTCTCAGAATCTCATCAAACTTAGATGTTTGTCTTCTTTCTTTTGCGTTGTATCTTCCACAACTATTGCACGGCCAATCGGGCATATGATGCTAGTGGCGATTGTAACAAAAAAATTGGGCACATTGAAGAGGATCCTTAGAGATGAGGATATGTAGGGATGATAGAGTGCCGAGCGTGAGAAGTATTTGTTATTGTCTATTATTATTTTACTAACTTAATTATAGCATTTGCCCTATGGATAACATTAACAAATATTTATAAAACAAATATCATGTGTTTATCAAAAAAAAAAAAAGTCTCTTACATGTAAAAAGTTCAAAACATAACACATGTTATGCTTGTATAAATTTTCTTATATTAATTGATCTTTTTATATATATATATATATAATGGCTAAATGGCTACGTAGGATCATAATATATTTGAATTTTTTCAATAAAAAAATAATTTTCTCAAGAAAGAGGATTCTTTGATGTTTGAATCTCTTCATTTGCGATTTTTCATAATTTTTTTAGCCATTATTCAAGTCTAACTCCAATAGTTAAAAAAGTTATTGACATTATAAACTAATAATATGCATAAAGTTGACGGTACGCCAACGAGTGACCTAAAAAGTATTCAATAAAAACTATATAAGACATGTTTGCCCATCTTTTTTCATTTTACTTTTTTCATTTTCTTTTTTTTTTAACAATATAGGAATATTTATCACATGAGCTTTCCTTATAAAATTCTTATTAAGGCTCTCGACTACACTTTAATTATCAAAATTGTAAAATAATTAATTGCAATCAATGCAATCATATCTAAAGTGAGCTTTAATTCATAAAGCTAAAATATGGGTCTAAGGAATCAAATAAATTAAGGTAGATAAAAATTTGATTGGTTGAATTGGTTCAAATTAGCATCTCTAGCATGTCGAATTATCTTCTATCACTTTGATACTCGACTCGCAATAGAAGCAGTCTAATAAGTTTGTGTTGATTTCTCCTACTATTTAGATGCAATCTTAGGTCAAATCACACTTTTAGGCCTGGTGGAATTCAACTTGCAAGACGAGCAAACATGAACTATTAGATGTGTCGGAGGTATCTCCAGCGATTACACTTCGATGTTCAAGTTAGAGAAACAGCATAAGGTAAGGCAATCAAAGTGTATGAGGGTACCAGATGATCTTACCTGAATGGAAGAGCCATCTTTTATAGTGTTAGGGAAGCCTTATTTAGGGCAAATAAATCTTCTTGAAAACGCCTTAGTTATAATAGAAAATACTTACTTTAGATATGTTTTTTCAAAAGGTTTAGATTACTTTCTTATTTTATCCCTACTAGCTTAAACCCCTTCCCATTCTGCAGTTGAGTTGAAATAACATGGACCCTAGACCCTAAGCTAGTATGAGCATGTAACACTTGCTTCCCCACTCTCTTTGATGCCATAAAACGAATGAGAGTAGAGGTTGGGCTTTGCTTATTTGCCAAGATGAAGGTGTAGATGTGTTGATCGAGGTTGTGATGGGCCGAAGAGGATCTATATGACCTATGGAAGGAACTAGTTGACCCCAACATTTTGAGGCCAAAAGCCACATGTCTACTAGGTTGCAGGATGACTTGTAGAAGTTGCTAGAGATGATAAGTAGGATATTTGAGCCGCAGCGAGAGAATAAGGCTAGATATTATTGGTTAAACCATAGTGGGTAATCTTCTTACTCTAAAAGTCAATCTGGATGTCAAGGAAGGTGAAAAGGCTTGCAATGGATGTCTTCATCTCATCCTCATTTTTTAAATTATGTTTGCGTGCACAAACCTATGCATTTAATGTAGTAGGCTACGTAGCATGATTGGGTTTGAGGTACTCGCGAGGATGAAATAATCTCAGCATTTTATTTTGCTGAGTGACATGTGGTATGATCTCAAACAAAATGGGAAAATACACATGTGCTTTGAGTGACACGTGGTTTGAGGTACTCGCGAGGATGAAATAATCTCTGCATTTTATTTTGTTAAGTGACCCATGGTATGATCTCAAGCAAAATGGGAAAATACACGTGTGCTTTGCAACTACCTATATAAGGTATTGAAATGTTTATTTTCATACCTTTCACTCTCTTACAACTTTTGACATTCTCTCATTTACATCATCTTACTCAATATCCCTCTACAATTTCCTAACACTTGTCCATTCATTAGGTATATCAAGTTCATCTTCTCATACGCTTTCTAGTGTTTTTTAAAAGATTGTCTCAAGTGTAGTAGGATATGAAGTAGGGCCCTTAAGTTGACCCTACGTGACGGTGATAATGGAGGAAGAGGTAGATGGTGCAATCCTCAAGTCGTTTGAGGAGGAATATAGTGAAGAAGTTTGTGGTGAAGAGTTGGCCCTAGACATTTATCCTCATGATGGGGAGGATAGAAGACCGATCTATTCGAGTTACAATCAGCCATCCTCATCAGGGGTGAGACTTACAGGAGTGAGAAGCCTTGTGGATAAGGTCAATGCACATGCAGTTGCTCTATATTGCAGGTCACTTTCGGAAGGCTAGGTTATCTTAGTTGCTCGTGAGGAATAGCATGTCACATTGATGTCGGAGAACCACTTCTACATCCATTAGAGGTTTCTTGAGTTCATGTCAATCCTTGTCAGCTTGTACATAATGCTTACACTTTACTGATGTCATTCAAGAGCCTATACGAGTCGTATGACATCTGGCCTACCATACACTTGTTTTGATTTTTTTGCAGGGTAAAGAGATTCAGGCCATCTCAAGGGTGATTCTACCTATCTATTTGACCTAGGTGAAGCTAATGGTTGGGTTGGTGATTTTAGTACATAACTGGAAGGAAAAATTCATTGTTGTTGAGATACTTGAGGCACCGAATTTCTAGGTTTGTTGAGTGAATCTAATTTGCACCAAGCCCATCAAGTTGATGCTGTTTGATAAGCATCGATCTAAGTTCCTTCTTTGAGCTTTAGAGGAGAATGGGATGCCATTTAATGCCCTTGGGTTGATGTAGGCATTTTAGGCCATAGGTACAAAAACACCTATAAGCTTAAGCGTCAAGGGTGATGTCGTTGGGAATGCTATAGATAATTAGGGTGAAGGTAAGGGTTGAAATTTGGGATACGGTTGGCTTAAGGGTGAACTCATAAGCTACAGTTCAAATGCTTGTTCTTCATGATATTTATATAGTAAGTTTTATTTTTTTTTATTTTGCTAATTATGTGTTTTTCCTTGCAGAAATGGCACCATTCAAGAGCATATGTTTATCTAACCTTGTTGCTTGCCAAGTAAGGCATGATAGACCCAACTCGCAAGAGGAGAGAAGGGCTAGGGCTATGGCTTTTACTGCTAAGAGACCTTCTAACGATAGGATTGTGAGTTGGGACATCGAGACTTCCTAAAAAATTGACCCAACTATAGTTACACCTAACGGGAGGAGATGGTTTTCAATAAGTGGCATGGGGTGACCATTACAGACCTTGGAGTGGGGCAACACAGTGGCTCTAAAGTGTGGTCATTCCAAGGAAGTGATTTCTATCCCCAGATGACATGGAAACTAGGTTCGTTATCTCTATAGGGAATATGGACGTGACTGTGGAGCACTAATAAAAACATCGCCGTGACATCCAGCTATTTCGGGAGGAGCACTAGGAAAGTAGCAATCCCTTGAGACCTCTTAACCCTTTGCACTTTGGTGCCCCACTACCTATTGTGACTTAGGGTGTAGAAGGGAGAACAAGTCGGCAAGACTTATTTGAGGGGATTCTGAGTCCCTAAGAGAGAGGTGAAGTGGAGGTATTGGCAATAGAAATGTTGGCTTCAGATCTTTGCTTCTTTTTCTCTACGCATCTTACTAAGGTATAAATCTATGATTTTTCTTCTTTCAAGCTTCCTCTTTTAATTTTTCATGCTTGTCCTTACTGTATATGTATGTATGTATGTTTTGTGGTAGACCATGAAGGCTGCATACAGAGTTCTCTTCACATATGCTAAGGGAGAGTGACAAATATGTGATCGAACGATCGAGTGTGATAATTTCTTTGAGTTATTCTCATGATAGTATGACCGATATGACTTCCAATTTTAGAAGCAAAGAGCTGTGAAGGTTTAGTTAAAGGAGGTTAGTAGGGAGCTCAAAGCAGTGAGGAAAGATTGTTGTTGTAGAGTTGTTGAAGCCGAGGAGAGGGCACAAAGGAGCATCTCTGACTTGATTGAGGCCTAGAGAAAACTTAAAGATGCAACTAGCTAGACCGACTCTTTGAAGAAGGACGTCGTGGCTTTGTAGAGGCAGGAGCCCTACCTCACATCGAAGCTATAGTGACAAAAGACGATTGTTGTAGACTTTAAATGAAACCTTGAAATGGGCTAATAATGTCTTGACCAAAGTAACATAAAGGAGGTCAGATTGGAGGGGTAGATCTTATATCTTAAAAGGATTGTTGCCAATCAAGATGCGAGGATCCGCAAGTTAGAGGAGAGGGAAAGATCAATTAGGGATCGGTACTATAAGGGGATTTAGTCTCTAATTAGTATGTCAATGAATTGGTTTGTGTGATGGAGTGGGGCTAGAGGATCATGAAGTGTTGGATCCATGATAAGGAATTGGCATTTGATCTCTCTTAGCTTAAAGAGAAAATGCAAGGATCAAATACCCCTTCGGAGGAGAGAGAAGCTAGACAAGGTTGTGGTTGAGGAAGAGGAAGAAAGACAAACAATGGATGAAAACTTGCCTCAATTGTTGGCAGCGGCATAAGCTAAAGATGCTCCTCTTCTTCCTCCTATTAATGAAGTGGAGGAAATTCCACTCCCCCTCTTCTTGAAGAAGAAGTACCTTTGCTTCCTTCCATTGAAGATACTCCTCCTTCGCCCAAGCTTGCATCGTTTTTTACCTAAGTAGAAGACCCTATAAAATAGCCATTTTAATGTTTTCCTCTCTCTCTCTCTTTCTCTCTCTCTCTCTCCCTCTGTCTCTCATGTAGTGGTCGAAATGCAAGTTAAAAGCCTTATACATAAAAGTGATGAACGAAATAGTTTTTGTATATGTTTGTCTCACATTGCCTTTTCCTTTATAGTTTAGGCTATGCTAATTTTAATTGATTTTTGGTTATGTGTTTTAATGCAAATTCTATTGACTAAGTGTAATTGGTTAGACTGTTTAGTGCAAATAATTTTAATGCAAATTCTATGGACTAAGTATAACCGATCGGAATAATTAGTGTAGACTGTATTCTTTTGGGTGGTGTATCCTAGTCATTTAGATGTTGGGTTTGCTTGGTTAGAATACACCCTAAAAATGTGCTCTGTCCTGTAAATTAGTACTTAAACTAATTGGTTATGATTGAGTGCTAATGTTTAATTAATATGCTTTCATCAACCAAGATTAAGCATGATTATTGAAAGATGTCTTTGTAAAGGCATTAGAATACGAGTCCTCACCCCCTACCCCCTTTTTATTATGGGTGCTTTTTCACTAGGTGTTTAGCGGAGCTTGCCAACACTCGTTCCAAGGTGTATTACTTTACTCGTTACTCACTTTGCTGTGATTGAGTCTTTAATGAAAGCTTATAAATGTAATTTAATAGGCAAGACGACCTTGGTACCAAAGCTCAATTGAATAGGCTTTCTCTATTTGCCATCTATAGCATTGTTTGGTATCCTTAGAGGATGTAAGGAAGTTTGTCCACCTACTTCCCCTTCACCCGGTTGACTCTTTTCTTTAAGCTTTACTGGATGACCTTACTGGTTGCCTCAGCCTGTCCATTGGATTTTGGGTGAGTGATTGAGGTAAAATGAATATTAATCTTATACTTTGTGCAAAACTTTTAGAATTTGGCACTATCAAATTGAGTGCCATTATCAATGATGATGGCAATGGGGATCCCAAATCGGTAAAGTATATAATGGGAGACAAAGTCCCTTACACTATTCTCAGTAATCCTTGCGACCGCCTCGGCTTTAACCCATTTGGTGAAGTAATCAATGGCCATGATGATATATTGACATTAACTAACGGTCTTTAGGAAAGGCCCTAGGATATCTAATCCCCATTAGGTGAAAGGTCACGGGCTCGATATTAGCATTGGAGTGCTACTTGATTGTTTATCTACTAGGGCGTGTTTCTAACACTTGTCACATCATTGCACAATTACCTTAATGTCTTTCTTCATAGTGGGCCAATAATACCCTACTCAAAGTGCTTTGATGCCCAATGCATGCCCCATAATGTGATTACTTCATACCTTTGCATAAAGTTCAACTAGCAACTATTCCACTTTAGGTAGTCAAAGACATTTGAGAAGTGGCAAACTGTATGCCCTTCTATACAATTTTCCATCAAGCAACATGCATTAGGCTACTTTTTCTCTCAAGGCCTTAGCTTTCTTTTATTGTTGAGGGCAACACTTGTTAACAATTAATCGACAATTAGGTCCATCTAACATGGTTCATGTAGAGCTTGGGCCTCATTGTCAATGCATTTTGATTGAGGCTTGTCGATGCTTTTCTATGAGATGTATTTGATGAACACCTTCTTGTCTAAGTTGGAGAGGCATGTTGAGGCCAGTTTGGATAAGCCGTTTGCTTTGGTGTTTTGGTCTCATGGGATCATGGTGATGCTCCAAGCAGTCAAGTTAGGGCATAAAGACTTCATTACCTCTAAACATTTAGTCATGCTTTGATCTTTCACTGCATATTCCCCATTGACCTACTAGACTATTAGTTGGTAATAAGAGAAAATTTCTACCTTTTCTGCTCCTACTTCCTTAACTAACTTCAATCTAATAATGAGAGCTTCATATTTTACCTCATTATTGCTAGCTGGATATCCAAACTTCAAGGCATATTGGATTTTTACACCATGTGGTCCACATAGAATGAGCTTTGCTCCACTTCCCCTTTTTGTGGTTGATCTATCAACATCAAGTGCCGAAGTGGGGTTTCTATGACCACCAACTGGGGTTTCCTCCTTAACCGTTGACTTAGCTATAAAGTTGGCCAATACTTAAACTTTAATGGTAATGTGTGGCCTATATGGGATGCCCTTATGCACTAAGTTCTAAGGCATATTGGACTTTCCAACCTAATGCATTTGGCATCTAAAGCATTTATCTCAAGGGTTAGTTGGTGAAGACAAGAATAGGGTAGGCTTTAAAGTATGGTCATAGCTCTCATGCTGATATGACCATACCCAATGTAAATTTCTCCACCTTTGAGTACTTACACTATGGGCCCTAAAGGATGTGACTTACAGAATATATTGGACGGTGCTCTCTTGCGTCTGCTTATACCGGTATAGAGGATAGAACTTGGCCAAATATGGCGAGGTAAAGATAAAGTTCTTCTTTAGTGATTAATTTAGATAGTATTGGCGGTGTTGTGAGGAACTTCTTTAGCTCATCAAATGCCTCTTGACACTCATTAGTCTATTGGAAATTAGTAGGATTTTTCAAGATTTTAAAGAATGGGGCACATTTGTTAGATTTGGAGACAAAACTACTTAGCGTAGTGACGCGCCTTGTTAATCTTTGGACCTTTTTTATTGTCCTCGGAGGTTGCATGTATAAAATAACCCTAATCTTCTCAAAATTGGCTTTGATCCCTCACAAGGTGACCATAAAGCCTAGGAATTTACTGGACGTTCCCCAAAGATACACTTTTAGGGATTTAGCTTAATATTATATTGTTGCAATGTCTACAATGTTTCCTTTAGGTTAGCTAGGTTCTAGTGAGGCTTTTGACTTTTCACTATCATGTCATTGACATAAACCTCAAAGTTTCATCTAATTTGAGGTAAGAACATTTTTTTCACTAATCTCTAGAATGTTGCTTTGGTGTTCTTAAGTCTAAAAGGCATTACCTATAATAGTATGCTCTAAAGTTAATGACAAAAGATGTGTGTACCTCGTCTGGCTTGTGCATGCAAAATTGATTATAGCTTGAAAAGGAATCCATAAAGCTCAATAGGGCATGACTCGCGGTAGAATGAACTAATTGATCAATACGTGGTAGTGGAAAGCAATCCTTTGGGCAGGCTTTATTAAGGTTGATATTGTTAATGCACATACGCCACTTCTCATTGGACTTCTTTACTAGCACACAATTAGTCAACCATGTGGGATATAGTTCCTCTCAAATAAATCTAACCGTTAGGAGTTTTTATACCTCCTCTTCAATAGTTGCTCGTTAGATTGGGGCAAAGTGCATCCTTTTTTACTTGTCCACCTTTATGTTGGGGTTGGTGTTTAACTTATGAAAGATCACTTTGACGACGATGCCAGGCATGTTGAATGGAGACCATACCAAGACATCTATAGTAGCTTGGAGGAAATCAATTATCTACTAATGTAGCTTAGTTAAGAGTGTTTTACCAATTTTTGTGGTTTGTTTAAGCAAGCTTCCTATTGGGACATCCTTTGTTTCCTTAGCAGGTTCTCCTCTTGATCCCAGTTTTTCCTCTATAATGGATTTAGCTATGAGGATTTCTCAATGGGAGAGGGCTTGGAGATGCAAATTTCTAGAAGTTTGCTGGTTGCTATTATAGATGCTAATGCTTGTAGGAGATATGAATTTAGCTTTTAGGTGTTTTGTTGAGGCTACCATTCCTATAGTATTTTGTGATGGTTGCCTAAGGATGATGTTGTGGGGTATTATGCATTAACAATGAGGAAGTTAACTAGGATCCATGTTTTGTGTGGTCCATCTCTTAGTTCTACAAGGAGAGTGATAGTGCCCTTAGGCCCTTAGGCTTTAATGATTGGTTGTTGAACTTGTAGAGCTCGTTATCGTTGGGCTTTAACTTAGCCTTGACCTAGTCTTTCATTTGGTCAAAAGCATTTTTGTATATGATGTCCACAGAGCTGTTGTTGTTGATGAGGTTCTTATAATCATCAAAACTAGCAATTCTAGCCAATATTACTAAGGCATTGTCGTGAGGAAATATTATTCCTTTAAGGTTATCATTAGAAAAAGTGATCATAGTGTCTAATTTGGGGCACTTTGATTGGGCGGTGAGGATGTTTTGATAGTTTCTTGGTGGGCATACAGCTTGTACTACGAGATGGAGTGTCCCTCTGCAGTTAGTCCTCCAACAATGGTATTAATGGTGCTTCGAATGAGGTGATTGTGTTATTCCTAATCTATGTCTTCTCTTACCTTCCTTCTCGATTTTTTAGAGGGTTTGTCACCATTTGGAATAAATTCTCATAAGTAGCCTTATCTGAAGAGGTCCTCAAGGGCATTCTTGAGCTGTGTGCAATTCCTTGTGGTGTGGCCTCTGTCTCTATAGAAGTCATAGTATTTGTTAGAATTTCTTTTGGCCAGGTTGCTCCTCATTTTGTTAGGCTAGGTGATAATGCCTTGGTCTCTTATTTCCATGAAAATGTTAGCATAGGGTTTATTGAGTTGAGTGTGTTGCTTTTAGAAGGAATGTTGTGTTTCTTGCTGCCGCTACCATTTTGAGCAAACCCATTACCTTCTAAGGTGGGACTAAGTATGCCCTTTGCTGAGGTCCATTTTTTGCCATTTTTCTTCTTGTTGGAGGAGTCTTGCTTGGCTTGTCTTCTTGCCTAAATGGCATCTTCTTGTGCAATATAATCTACTACTCCTTCTTGAAACTCTTTAGCTTATGCAATGTAAGAGAATAGAAGAACTAAGATTAGTCTTTTACTCCATTAACTATTGCATTGAGGGCTACACTCATGTCGATATTAGGGATTTCAAGTATTGCTTTGTTGAACCTAGAGATATATCTTGTTTTTGTCGAGCAAGGTCGAGAGTGGAAGAATCTCATCTAGGCATCTTGCTTGTTAAAAAGTATTGGTAGAACTACATGGTGAGATCATAAAAATTAGCAATAGGATTTGGCTTCAAGCCTTAAAACCATGTTCTTGCTACCTTCTTTGAGGTTCATGGGAAGGCTTTGTAGGCAATTGTGTCGAAGATGCCAAGGAGGTTCATCTGAGTAGTGTAATAATTGAGATGCTTGGTTGGGTTGGTCATCTTGTCATAAAATTCAAGCTACAGAATTTTGATAGGCGTGGGAAGCTATTCATCTTGAATTTTCTAAATAAAGAGGGAGTTATCGATAGTAAACATGCCCCATAGGTCAGATTTCTAGATTTCTTTTAACTCTTTGAGGTATTTGATCATATTGTCTATATCATCTATAGACCAATCAGCTAGGGATCTTATTGATTGTGCCTCGAAATTATTGTTGTCACTATTCTTCTAGTCACCCCTTTGGTTTAGGCCTTGGTTTTGGTTTGATGGCGCTTTCCCATGATGTTGGGAAACACTATTAGCATTTTACTCACTTTAAGACTGATAGTGTTGTTGGGAGTAGTTGTTGATTTCATTAACTTGATCTCTCAAGTGATGGTTCTCAGTTAAAAAATTGGCAAGCTGTCTCTTGAGTAATGCAATCCCGTCTTCTTCTCCTTACATTGCAAGTAGTGCAACCGGGGGCATTAGAGGATTAGTATATGTAGTTGTTGATGGATTGCGATCACCAAGGACGTTCTTGCTTGAGTTCCTTCCTAATCTTATGCCAGCTATAGTTGTAGTTGGCCTTAACATAGTGGGTGCCAATTATTAATTGATCCTACTATCTAGATGTGGTCTTAGACTGAATCACACTTGTGGGCTTGGTGGAATTCAACTTACAAAATGATTATACATGAGGTAACCGATACATTATTATGACTATTCATATGAAACTTACGCATGTCAAATACACGCTTCATAATTTATATAATTTTTTTGTTATGGTTGTCCATGTAAAACTTACGCATTATGACTGCACATCATAATTGATTAAGAACAAATGTGTCTATTCGATGTTTTATCTTTCCTAAAAAATTCGAATACTAAAAGTACATATCGAAGAATAGTATGTAAGAGTAGATTTTGGCTGACCTTCCTCAACTCATATTATATAAATATAAACATACATATACACACACATATATGATTAATGGTATAGTAGAAAGGTTTTCATTACTTAATTGGAAAAAGAAAAAATAAAAATTGCTACAAAATTTGAATTAAGTGGAACATAATTAATAAGTTTAGCTCCTAAATCCTAATTATCCTGATTCAACCTGCTGAGCTAATCTTGGTTCACTACTCTAGTTAATCCTATGAACATAATAAAATGTGGTGCGAAAGATTTAAATCAAAAGCTTACAACATAATGAAAGAAAAGGTTTTCTTAAAACCTAAAAATTGATGAATCTTATAAGAATATTCATGGTAGTAGATATGCAGGATTCAAGTTCAACAATAAATTTAAAATTTCATGAAATATGGATACAGTTTGTAAGAGAAGCTAAATTTAGAGAATCCAAATCCTAGTTAAAAAGTGAATAGTCCAGTCCCACTTAGACTGGAATCCAAAATTGCTTATCTCCCCCTTAGAACCATCACATTCACAAAATTAATTTATGATGGAAGCCTCTGAAAGTAGCGGGTGAACTTGATTAGTGATGATTAGAGTTTTCATTGATACAATAATGTAAAAATAATAAATTATACGAAGATAGATGAATGTAATAAAATAGTAAAAAAGGATAAAAAATGAAAGTTTAAATGGCTTATATTATAGCGTTTACACGTCTTTATTCTAATTGTAAACCATACCAACACAAGACTTCAATTGCATTGTCGTTCCTAGGGGTGGGTAAAAAATTTTAGCCTGCTGAAGCTGCGGGCCATTTTGACCCGTGCCCGCGTGACCCGCAGGGCGAGGCGGGCAAGTTCCTACGGGCGCGGGTTGGCCCGCAGACCAGCGATCAGAAAAAAAAATTGCTGATTGACGACTGTGACGGCGACGGCGAGCCATTGGCTACCCAGTTCATCGAATACCTACATCACACCCAAGTACAACACTCGACTACTCGAGTCGAGCTCGTGAACTACTACGAGTGGAGCATTAGGGCAAAAGATGTCTTGTCGGGTGAAGTGGAAGAGTACAGGGCAAGGTTCGTGGTGGTGGCAACTAGGGAGAGCTGTGATTCACCGGCTAAATCAGGCCAAGGTTCATTAGGGCAAAGGATGTCTTGTCTAGACATGGTACGAACCTGAGAAGATCGGAGGGAAGGATAGGAGGTCCGGCGGGGTTCATCAGAGTGCAGTCAGCCTCTGCTAATACGACCACCATTTTGTCGACGGCGGCCTTTTCACCTGTGCAGGGTACGTCTGGACATGGAAAGAGGACTGTCATCTCTGGTTTGTGATTGAGTGTGGAGGGAGGAGGGAGGAGTCGAGGGCCTCGTCGAGGATTGTCGACTCGAGGCGAAGATGACGGTCGACGGACGAGGGAGGAGTCGAGGTGAGGATGACGGTTGGTGGACGAGCGAGGAGTCGAGGTGAGGATGACGATCGACGGACGCTGCGGATGAGGATGCGATCGACGGAGTCGAGGACTCGAGGTGGGGATGACACAGGCCACTACGGGTCGTCGTGGGCCAGCCCGCTTGGCCTGCGGGGCGGGGCGGGCTGATTTTGCTGACCTGCGAGACTTACGGGCCACTGCGGGTCAGCACGGGCTGACCCACGGGCCGACCCACGGGCCGGTGCGGGTCGGGGCGGGCCGGTCCATTTGGCCCGCATTACCGGCCCTAGATTCGTTCTTCAAATGCTATATATGGGTCCCACATGTCATTTCCCATCTCCTTTGAAGCGAGAGCCACAAATGAGATCGAAAATCATTACCACTTTTCACCATGTGAACCGTCACGTGGGAGCTGGGACTCCTTTGTCGTTGCAAATTGAAAAGCTCACTCGTGGACATGAAAAAGAGATATATTGTTCCTTCACTCATTACCGTAGGCCCCATGTAAATTTTTTTAAAGTTTAATTTACTGATCTGCAATCTTCCACATCTCTTGTAATATTTACTGCCCATCAAGGTTCAGTAATTATGGGATGAAGCCAGTCTATTACAGAGAATTCCTTTGAAAATTTCCAAGCTCCTTTCACATTAAGGCCTACGGGATCTATTTTTTCTTTATCTTAGTTGGAGTTGAAACGTAACGATTTGATTGAAACTTCATTTATTGAGCTATTATCCATTTTGACACATCACATCATATGATTTTATATCTTGATACAATGGCTTGTCAAGAAGTCATCTATATCAAAAATACTTTATACCAAGCAATGCTTAGTTTCGAAGTTCTGACAAACTCTAAGCCATTACATCAAAAGGCATATAAATGATTTAGAGTTTCATTAACCTTTATTTGAGGAATCTCATACTTTCTTCACTTGTAAAATTGATATCCTTGTCAATTCATTACATAGATTCAAGATTGCATACTAGACAGGGAGAATTCTAAAGGTGCTCTTTTATAGGCTCAAGACGTGCCCCCATACTATAGCATTTAGCTCTCCCATTTTTGGCTAATGTACATCATGTACTACTTTGATGCCACTTGTAACAACTTGACCAAAACTTCATCTATCTAAGTATTATTTGCTTTAGCTTAACATACCACATAGTTTTGTCCTTTGGTGAAGTGGCTTCTCAAGGGTTCACCAATCTCGGAGTGCTTTGGGCTGAGCACACTTAACTTTGGAGTTCTAAAGAACTTCAGGCCACTACACCAAAAGGAGGAGGGAGGAGCTATAGAGACAAATACAGAGAGTGCTTTACATAGAGAGTTCTTAGCCTCAGATATAGTTACTTTCTTTGTTTGTGAAGTTTTATTTTAAAAGTTTAATATTTTGTCATAAGACCACAAATACATCAAGAACGTGATTGAAGATTACTTGTATTCAATTTCTACCCGAGTTCTATGTTTTTGTTTTTTGTTTTTTTTTTTTTTCTATCTGTGTTAACTTATAATCATGTTTTTTTGTATCTTTTTGTGTTGTTTTTACTTGTGACGTGAACTAAATTAAATATTATAAGATTTTGACACTTGCTTGATGATATAATTAATGTATGATTTTATTATATGTTACTATTTAATTATTTGTGTTTTTTAATCATCCCGATTTTATAATTTATAATTTATTGGCTAATCAATAATATTTTTATAAATAGAACTTGAAAGAAAATTGATGGTTTACATGAAATTAGACTAGGATTAGTTTAATGTATGACACAGACACATGTGTCTTAAATTAATTTTAGAATTCATGTTCTTAATGTGGTTAATATTAATCTTTATGATATAGACATATGCATGAATTTTAATATCAATTAGAGTAATAATATTTGTGAGAGGAGTTTACCAATTAATTCATAATTATAAATTAACTACTCAAAATAGGCATTTCTATTATAATTAGAACAATTACAACTTGAAAGGGAAAGGAATCCCAATGAATCTGATTAAAATCCAATTAACTAGCTTTAACATTTTTTAAAATATGTGTTAACTTGTTAAATGATGGCCCATTCGAAATTCCATACAATTAATTTAGTGAACTTTCGCTTTGGTGACATTTAGTGTTTTAATTAATTTGTTTTCTTTATTTAATTTGCTTGAACATTTAGTTTCAATCGTGTAACTAAAGAAAAAATTGATATGATCTAGTAATTAGTTACCAGTCCCTAAGAATATGACTTGGTTCTTACCAATTATTTTTATTACTATATATGTGGCCCTATACTTGTTGGTATAAATTGCGCTTTTAAAGTTCATGTGTATCAATGTAATATGTCGAATAATAATAAAATAAGAGATTAAATATCATAATTACCCATAATATCATATATTAGGAATATTTTGAATAATGAAGCTTAGGTAGTGTTTGGTTGACAAAACATAACAATAGAATGAGAACTTGGTAGTATAGTATAAGGAGAATTGAGTAGTATAATATAAGGAGAACTAGGTAGTAGAGTACAAAGAAAACTAGATAGTATGACTCTCTTATACTACATTTAATCAATTATTCATCTTATAAATAAGAAAAAAAAATCATTATCATGATTTTGGAACTAATTAGTATAGAGTTATTTTTGTAATTTCAAATATATATTTATTTTATACTATAAAATAAATTTTTATAGCACAAAATATATGGTACAAATTTTATAATTTTAATCTAGTACTTTACAACCCTTTTGTTCAATAGCTTTGACCAAATATGCAAACTAAATATTAGACAAGTAAATCTATTCAATACTGTAAATCAAGTGACACCTTAAACTTATTAATTTTGGGTTAGGTTTGCTTAATTTCATGTTTCCAACTCACTCATACCTTTACAAGATTTTCTTGAGAGTACGGCCATGCGAGGCAAAACATCTAGCCTTGTGGCTATCCATTTTATAAAATTTGATAAATCCCCCTTTTAATTAATAAAATTGTAAGGAATTAGTAGTTATTACTTCCTCTACCACACAAACCAAGCTCTTGTTAAAAACAAGAATAAATTTAAATAGATATCCTCAAATCCTATGGCTTTACTGTATGTAATAGACTTGTAATTGTAATTTAACAAAATAAAGCATTGCAATTCTCCTTGGAATTGCTATTAAAGGTTGAAAATTGATCTAAATTCCATAATAACAATTCCATGAGAAATAAAGTATAAGACTAGACCAAAGAAATAGGTTGAATTAGCTTGGAGCTAGGCCTTAGAGCCACTAGGTTACGATTACAAAATTGATGAATTATGACTCACTTAGGACTTAACAAACTCACGAACTGTAGTTTTTTTTTTTTTTAAACTTTTAAATAAATTTAATTATAAAAAATCTTAAGTTTAAAATTGAATGAAAAAAAAATATAAGCTAAAAAACCATGTTGGTTTTAGCCCATTTTCTAAACCAGTTGGAGGCGATTTATATTTATTTATATAGAATTATACCTAAATAGATTATAATATTAGCAATTTGATATAAAAGAAGATCAAAAGAAAAAGTTAGTTTTAGTCTTTTATTATTAAAGAATGAGACATTCCTTTTAATGAAAATCTATAAATATTTAATTAGACATGCTCTTAAAATGTATTTATTTGTTATGATGTTAATATCAATACATTAAATACTATGGATAAAAAGCAAATTTCTTATTTTACATGGATATAGATTTAATTTTAATATTATATAATTAATTTTTATTTATTTATTTTTAATTTTTAATCGACTGTAATCCGTTGAGTTTATGAGTCTACGACCTTGACCTGCTAAGATTTCTATGGCCTAATGGGTTCATGAACCGATTTAGACTTGGCTCATAGGTTGTAGGTCAAACTCGACTCAATTCCAAGTTTAGATAGGACTATCTAATTTAGTTCACTAGGAAGATATGATGAATTGCTCTATTAATGTGGATTTTGCAACTTGTGTTTTATTGTTAAAAATTTCAGAGTATTATAGGCATCTATTTGCATATTTGAAATGTTAAAAAGGGGCTAGACATAGTTTTCAATGCAAATAGGCAAAATTTATACATGGCAAAGTGAAGGGTGCAATTTATCCATTCTTGGAAGTCGTCCTCATTTTCTACATTGATGATAAGTCGCACTTGTAAGATACCACACCTACACCAGATAGGGGACCGTGTGTTTTTGAATTCCATTCTTCTTTTAAATAAAAGATTGTAATATGCTGTTAGAATACATGTGTACTTTTAAAAATGTATTTCACTTCGACTAAACAATATGGAAAAACAATACATCCATGTGGAATACGATCGTTCATATTGTTCTTCTGTCTTCTCCAATCATATTATTGCTGGTATGATTTGCTAACGTTCTATACATTTTGCTAATCATAACGTTCAAACACATAAAATTTAAAGGAAAATTATACCGATTATCTAATAAATTTTTAAAATCATAACGCCATGTTCAATAATTTAAATTATACACTTACAAACTATTAATATTCATCGAGCCTACCTTTATAAAAATCATTAGGATATCGATACTGTTATTAATCTTATCTGACTATTTATATTGTTTTACGGCCTATTACTTGATCCGATGTTATAAACTTTAAGGCAAACTACCATAACATAACATTATGGAAGTATGGGGTTATAATTTGATTTGTCATAATTCGTTCATCAAATTGAATCGAATCATATATTGAAATATTGGGTCTGATAATGAATGGTCTAAAGCCACTCGATTAATGCTAAGATTCACGTTTATTAAAATCGATTACATACATATTACCATGGTCAATAGGTACATATCATCATTTTCTAAGAAATAGTTCCTCTATACATATTACCATACCCTTACACCATTTTCTTGTTTTGATTGTTTCCAAGAGAACCACATCATTATGATGTAATGAGATAATGCAGCAACTTACAAGAGGAATTCGGACAACAATTTCTCCAAGTTTTCATAAGATGAACCACCAGGTTTTATTGCCTCTTCCGCCATCTTTTTCCACTCCATTGCCTTTTTCTTCATTTCAACTCCCTTATTTCCATCCATCAACTCTCTTAACATTTTCTCCATTTCATCTCTCCCAACATCAGCACCAATCTCCAATCCGATTCCCCACTCCCTTGTACTATACAAACAATTCAACTGTTGCTCGGCGAAAAATGGCCAACATAATATTGGTACCCCAGAGCAAATACTCTCCAAAGTCGAGTTCCATCCACAATGTGTCAAGAAAATCCCGATAGCGGGGTGGTTGAGGACTTGTTCTTGCGCGCACCATCCTGCCAACATGGCTCTATTGTGCGTTTCCGCCACAAATTCCTGTGGTAGAATAGCAGTGTTACCCTCAACAAGATCCGACCTAATTATCCATAGGAAACTCTTTCCACTGTTTGCCAGCCCCCAAGCAAACTCAACTAATTGTTCAGGAGTCATGGTAGTGATGCTACCGAAATTCACATACACGACTGAGTTAGGCTCCTGTGAATCTAGCCATTCTAAGCAATCGGCATCTTCCTTCCATAAAGTACTGGAGGTTGTTGAAATTATAGGGTTACCGCAACCATATTCATCAGTCATGGCTATTTTGTATAGTAATAATTGGAGTGGACCGATTGCGCAGAGATTCGGCAACGTAGATGAGAGAGCATCCAAAACATCCTTTTCCAATGCATCAAAGGTATTCAAAACAACGGCTGAGGCTTGGCGTGCTCTTTCGATTTCCCTAATGATATAATTTACCATTATATCATTAGGATCTGTTGTCCTGATAAAACTTGGAAGATCCTTCAAACGGATATTCTTCATTCCGGGAATCCAATCTACCGTGGTTTCTAGGTAGCCATTCCTCAAGTAACTCTCATCTGTATATAATTATAAGAAAATTAGTTTCAAAATCAATTATTATAAAGTTACATATATATATATATATATATATATATATATATATATATATATAGGTAATGAATGTTGTAATTTACAAGCACGGAAATTTTGGATTAAGGGTGATGATGTATTATGTCTCTAAACTCTAGTTAGTTGTCAAGTGTATACTTCAAGGATGAAAATTTGTAATGCTAAGAATGCTGTAATTATATAGTATCGGTATGTTAAAATGCATCTCGTGTAGAATCCAATTCAAAAATGAAAACATATAGAGAAAACAAAAAAAATTAGTTGTAAAAGATTATATGCAATGAGATATATTTTAGCAAGTCAACACAATAGGATTACAGCATGGTTGACATGGCAAATTTTCATTCATACTTCAAGGATAGTTATACCCTTACTTGTGCTTGTTTATGGTATTTTTTGCTAGACTATCAGATAAATTAAAGAGAAGTCTAGTGTTATAAAACCTATCCTAAAAGTATAATTTTTTCAATTAGAGTAGCACTATTTCTTGTATGCGTATAGATATCAAACACAAATGGGAAAAATATATTATATAATATTATTTAAGATGGAATGGGGATTTTAATACAAGAGACATAAAATCATTAAATTGACATTTCCTCTTTTAGTTAGTAATAGGTATTTTATTTTAGATTTTATTGAATTGCCAATCTTTCTTACCCTAAAAAAAAAAAAAAAGTCATACCTCACTCTTCCTTAATATCTGTAATTTTTCAATTAGGTTATATCTTTTTTATTTTACATATATATCTTTTATATTCTTTAAGATGGAATATGAAATTATCACATTAACCCATTCCCCCTAGAAAATTGATTAGTAATAGGTAGTTGGGTATAACAACTTCTATTTTAGATTTTATCCAATTACCCCCCGCCCACTAAAAGAATTATCATATTTCATTCTTCAGTATTCTTAATTACCTATAAGATCTATTAGTAATGCAAACTCGAAGTTTTATTATTTTTTTTCATACTATTTAATATTTTGTTTGATTAGTTTGATGGTGACCTTTTTTCTTTTTCTTTCTTTCTTTCTTTCTTTCTTTTTTTTTTTCCCTTTACGTGCACGCACCATGTCCATGAGTACTTTTCTAGTTTTTTTTGTTAACTTTGATGTGGATTGCGTACTTATCGATTCCCCTAAAAATCTATACTTAATTTTTTTTCCCTTCTAATTATAACCAAGATATTCAAAATTTTAAATAGGAGCTATAATTTACGCACTTACATAAATGTACTCATCACTCTATAAAAATTGGAGATGCCATTATTATTTATTTTTAAAGTTATATACTTAATACCGTAGACTATTATGTATAAAATTTTTAAAAGAGCATAGGAACATTTAAAGGCTCATGTTCTTTATTATTATAAATAATGATAATACAAAGAAAGGACAAATACTAGAGAAGCCGGTCATTGTCTTTATCAGGACAAAGGGAGGGAAAGAGAGAAGGCGGCAAACGGCTAAGTACTCTTCAGCTCTATGGGTTTTTTTTTGTAATATGGCGTTAGAAATTGGATATGCTTTTTTTTTTTTTTTTCTTACCCTCTTTCCAAACTACTATCATAATAGAAAGAAATTGAATTTGAACCATCTATTAAAAGACTAATATTTATGTTATTAAGTTATAATTATTTTAACAAATCTATATAATTTGTTGTTTCGACTTTACAAATGGATTTTGTTAAGAAGTTTTATTTTTAATCAACCAACCTACCATAATATTCAGGTTAAACACTTGTTGGTGTTGATATTATGGGGACGTTTAACAGGACACTTATAAAATTGTCTAGTTGAGACATTAAATACAACTGCAAATTTTAGGAATTAAATAGTAAAATTGTAGGAAGTTTGGTAGTACAATTAGTATAAACACGACTTTTCTATAAAGAAGTGATAAGTTTGATTTAGTTGATCTAACTGTTAAAAAATATATATAATTTGCTAAAAGTCTCTTAAAAAGTGTAGGTTCATCCATATTTACTCTGTTAAACAAGGATATATATATCTACACCATTAAATAAGAATAATAGTATACATTACCTTTCAGAGGGAAGAGACCCCTTCCGATGAGCTCACGGAATTGAGTGTATGCTAAACCGCCACAAGCACTAAGAGTCCAAAACAGAACACATGGTAGCCCAAATCTCTCGGCAGCATCAAGCGAAAACGACATGGCACCATCAGAGACTATGCAAGTCACAGGTGGTCCTTCAGTGTCATTAAGCTTATAGATTAAATTTATCAAAGGCTCCAAGCAATTTTTCGAGGTGGAATCACTTAAAGAAGGTATGTCTTGCGTTGAATCTGAAATTTCAGAGGGAGGAAGACCATCAGGAATTGTTTCAAACTGGAAATGTTTTGAGGAAACAACAAAGGAGGAGTCTCTCGATTTGAGCGAACGTTTGTAGTTGTATTCTGTGTGTACGAAAGTTATGTGAAAGCCCTTGAAATGGAGGAATTTGGCTAGTTTGAACATAGGGTTTATGTGGCCTTGAGCTGGATATGGAATACAAATAGCATGAGGCTTCTTATTATTATCATATGGTGATGAGTTTGGAACATCTGAATCCATGTATGAATGTTTGATCGGTTTCTTCTTCCTTGGTTCTGATTTCAATGATGTTTGGAAGATGATATTATATCGATAAACGTGAAAAGAAAGTAAACAAACCACATGGCAATTGAGCCCCGTGTACTTGCCCTCTTCTTATAATAGTGCCTGTTGTGTTATGGCCTAATTTTGTCGCTTCTGTACTTTGCGACAAGATTTTTTTCGGGTCTATAATATGTAAAAAGAAATGATTGCAAATAGCTCTGTATATATAACCATTATTCACGTGTTAACATAGACCTAAATTTGTAAAATATAATTTTATTTCTCTTTAATTTTTTAAAAAATATAAATAATCCTCAAATTATTGCTGGAGCTCTAATATCATAAAGAACAGGAGTGTCATACTTCAAAATCTAACAAGCAATAATAGTTAACTATGTGTTTCATTTAAGTAAAACACACAAGGCTTTCTATAACCAATATTGATTTTTAAATCATACTTACTTTAGAAATCCTTCATTAATTTTGAGAGAAAAACACTTAATCATCAGTTCACATTAACTATCAACCGTTGTATTCACTTGATAGGACTTACTTATTTGATGTGCTATGTGTAATACTTATCTCTTGCTAATTATTGAACCATAGTTTTACTTATTCCCCTATGTAACATCCCGAAACTTGGGTATGCTACGGCTCGTTACGTGTCCTCATTTCTTGAAGACACGCAAAAGTTCAATTACTACTATTTTTCAAATATTTTTTATGATAGTCTTAAATTATCTGTTGCATAACAAAGATTAATAAAATTTCTCATCCTCAACAATAAGTCATCAATAATCTTCTTAATTTAAATAGTGGAAGTGATTAACATTTACTTACAATAAAAATTCCCAAAATGATTAAATAAAAATCTAACATGTCTTTCCTTAGTTTATTTACTAGTCATCGTAATAGACGTATTCTATTTAATCTTCATTGTTCTGATCTTGAGCTGATTCCCCCGGGTTTTCAACATATCCTACGATTTCTCTAGTAGCATCTGTAACTAAAAAAATTTCCCACGAGAGGTGAGCTAACGCCTAGTACAATGCATATCTACACACACATACGGATACCATGCCAGAAACAATAACACATGCAAAATGTACCATAATATTCATTTAAAATTTTAGTTATCTTTCACAATATTTAGCCGATACACAATCACAACATAAACATCTTCATACATAACATTTCTAAACATCATTTTACAATCCATCTACAAATAATATATACATATATATATATGACAAAGGTAAACCTCTATCCATAAGTCTCTTTTCATATATAATAATAATATATATATGATAAAAGTAATTCTCTTTATCTATGAGTCTCTTACCATGCATAATAATAATATATACATGACAGTAGGTACTCCCTATTGTTCATGAGTCCATAAGTCCATATACTACAACTTTCACAATACACGTCACAACTTTCCACATCACAACATTTCACAACACAACCTTCCACATAAGACCTGGATCCTTTCAGTACATGACTCCACTAAAGACAACATCACATACCGATCATCGAGGTGCTACCCTAAGAACATTGACCCACACTTAGTTTCTTGGACCTAGCAATTTACAATCACATGCACACTTAATCCGGTTCATTTACAATATCATTAAACCCACACACAAAAGTCTAACTTATTAAGCACAAGCAACAAACATGGTATATACGTACCTGACTTTGCAAAACTTGGTTTGTTTTATACTTTTTTAGCCTCACAATTCTTCTAAATCTATACATGATTCATATAGTTTGACTTTAGAATTGTATTCTTATAAATATCAAAATGATACTAAATGCATTTCAACTCAACACAGTCATGTTGGGAGTCGTGTAGTTAAGTGCAGTGTAGTACACAACCGTGCCAAAGGTCGCATACATTTTTTTTTTCAACACGATCTCAACACGATTGTGTTGAGAGGTCATGTTGTTTTCCCTTTTCTTTTCTTTTTTTCTTTTTAACATGGTCATGTATCTCTCTCTAATTACTAAGTCATTTTTTCTTTTTCAACATGGCCTTCAACATTATCATGTTAAGAGGTTATATATCTCTCTATTTACTATTCATCAACACGAACTCAACATAGTCGTGTTCAATTTTTTTTTTCAACATGGTCTCAACACGGTCATATTGAGAGGTGATAGGAATCAAATTTCCACAGGACCTATCACTAGGACCCGAGTTAAGGGCCTACACAACTTAGTTTTGAGAATCCTATATGAGAAACCTAATCCTGAGGAAGGTAACTTAATTTCTTCATTCCTATTTTATACTTGTTATGCATTCCAGCAGGTTCACTTGTCAGTCTTATAGGGTGTCAAATCACCTATACTTTTGAGTAAGTCGGGATCCTTATCGGGACTCATTTCGAAAGTACCTTGAAGACTGGCATCTTGAAGGCTAATTTCTTTTTATATATTTGTTATTTACTTGGACCATTTTATGTTGTAATTTTCTTTTGGGACACTTTCATTTGTTTGTAATTTTCTTTTAGAACTGGTTACCCTAAAAGTGGCGTAGTTGTAATTTTGTGGACTTCTTAACCCTAAAGGGAGCAAGTATAAATACTTGCTTAAGTAGGGTTTTTGGGAGAATTTTTCAAAATACACATACACTTTTCGTGAGAGAATTAGGGTTCTTCCTTAGTTCAATTCCTCTTATCAATTTCAATCCCAAGAATTAGAATTGTAGTGAGTGCAACAAGGGGAATTTGTGAGTTATATCAATTTCTTATTGTTGTGTTTCTATTCATCTCTAGTGAGTCATATCTAAGGTTGGATTGAAACTTTCTTGGTCAGATTTGATTGCATTTGTAATCAAATTATTATTGCCTAATTGATTGGTTTTAGCCTTGAATTCTATTCTTCCATTTCGTACATTTTGAGCCGTGAAAGCAAGTGTTGTGGAAGGTGGATCACGGTCAATGATCCATTTATTTTTGTGTAATATTCACGTGGCTTTTTCAAGTTTAATTAGTGATCTTCATGGAGGAATATATCATTGTGATATTCATTTCATGAACTATAGCATTCGGATTAACTATTGCATTTAGGGTTCATGCATCAATATTGCTCCAAATTGAACCAAATTGACCTTATCTTTTAGGGATTTTTAGTTGGATTATTTTTCTTGTGCTTAATTCCCATTTAGGCACATCATCTTTTTGGTATCAGAGCATCATAATACTTAGAATTAAGATTGATTACATCCTTGTTAGTGGAATCGTTTATAAATAGAAGAAGTTTGTGCCATTTGATTACTAGTTTGATTGGCATTGTTTGATTGTCATTCAAATTGGTTTTACATGTGCTTAAACCTCATTTAGGCACATCATCTTTTTGGTATCAGAGCTTAAGGTTGTGAGAAGGGTTATTTGCAATTTGAATTCGGAAATTTAGGGTTCTTATCACCTTGATCCGAAATTGTGTATTGAAGAGTTGAGTTATTTCAATTGTGTTGTTGAAGTGATTTGATTGTTGTTAATTGTTGTAGATGTGGAGTACTTACCATATTCTTTGCCTCCTTAAGTTAGCTGTGAGTGGTTTAAGGGATCATCATTGTGATCATTTGAGGGAAATGAACTTTGAAGCCTAGAAGAGTGTTGTTTTTGAAATTATTGCCATGAGTTGTAGTGTTGTGTGTGTGGCAAAGTGGATATCTTGGTGTAGCTCCTTTGTTATTGAATTTTTCGTGAAGGGAAGGGGAGTAAGAATTGTATGTCTTAGTGTTTGATTGTGGAATTGGAAATGCAATATTTTGTGGTAAAAAGAGAAGTTTGACCTTTGTTGAATTCGAAATTAGGGAGAACAATTTGCAATTTCCAGATTTGAGTTGTGTGGAAGATTTGGAAATTATTTGATTTTCAAAACAAACATTAAGTTGAAGAAGTTAATGTAAGGTTGTTTGAATTTGAAAATTACTTCTTACCAATTGTGGAAGGGTTGCAATTAGTGAAGTGGTTTGATTTTCAAATTTGAATTGTTGCTGTTTTGGTATATAAGTTGCAGTTTGCTTTGGTGTTTGTAGTGGTGAAACTTGTATGTTTGGGAGTGTGAACCGTGGAGTATGTGTAGTGTTGTGAAAAGATTCTATCCATTTCGGTGTGGATTATTTTTTTTTGGTGTGTACATTGTAGACAATTGTAGTAGGCGTGAGTGAAGAAGCACCATAGGCTAAAGAGTAGTGTGGCAGTGATTTTGAGTATTTGGCATTTGTTGAGTGCTTTACATTGTGGTTGATTGTAGTGTGAAGTCAAAATAAGAAAAGGAAGGTTGAGTAATAGAATTTAAAATTCAAATAAGTCATTAAAGTGTGAAAGTAATTGAACTAGTTACTTAAACACTTAGAGTTGAATTTAAATTCTATCCACTTAAGAGTAGTTATGTGTGAGTACTTTATTTGTGGTGTAGTTGTGTACTTAAGCTGTGGAAGGTGTAAGGATTATTATTGTGGTGTTGAATTTAAAACACAACAATGTCTAGTGAGATGTTTCATTATGCTAATGTGTTGCGCCGAACATTGACTACATTTGCTACTAAGGATGAAGAATAAAGGGAAAACTTGTTCCATACTTCTTGTAGGGTACAACAAAATTTGTGTGTCCTTATAGTTAATGGTGGTAGTTGTACCGATGTAGTAGCCACATCATTAGTATCGAAGCTAAGACTTACCACCACTCCACATCCTAAACCATATAAATTGCATTGGCTTAGTGATCAGGGGAGTTTGCATGTGACCCAAAGAGTAGGGTACCATTCAGTGTTAGGGATAAATACTGTGATGAGATTGAATATGATATTTTACCTATGTGTGCATCCCATATATTGCTTGGCAGGCCTTGGTTGTATGGTAGGAGGGTCTTGCATGATGGCTTCAAGAATACGTATGTATTCTAAAAGGAGGGCAAATGCGTTATTCTGAATCTGATGTCACCTTTAGAGGTCCAAAAGGTTCAGCAACAGATCAGTAGGCCATCAGAGGTTAAAAGGGTTTCAGTATAGTTAATGATTTGAGGAAAAGAAGATATTATTGATGGGACATGGTGAATTGGAGAGGCTTGTTACAGAAGAGACCCCAATATATTTGCTTCAGTTAAGATGTGCACTAGGAGTGCAGGAACCACAGTTCTCTACCCTCAGCAGTTTCTCATGTATTAAATGAGGATATTGATATCTTTCTTGATGATTTGCCAGTTGGGTTACCACCTTTGAGAGGGATAGAGCATGCTATCAATCTTATGCCCGATTCAGTATTATCGAATCGACCTGCATATCGCATGAATCCCGAGGAGGTTAGAGAATTGAAACGCTAGGTGGATGAGTTGGTTGAGCGGGGATTTGTTAGGGAGAGTCTCAGTCCATGTGCTATTCTCACCTTTTTTGTTCCTAAGAAAGATGGTACTTGGAGAATGTGTATCGACAACAAGCCATCAACAAAATCACCATCAAATACAGGTATCCTATTCTTAGACTTAATGATATCTTAGATGAGTTGCATGGTTCATAGGTTTTCTCTAAAGTAGATCTTAAAAGCGAATATCACCAAATTCGGATGAGAGAGGGGGATGAATGGAAAACTGCTTTTAAAACACGTCATAGACTATATGAGTGGTTAGTTATGCCTTTTGGTTTGAGTAATGCTCCTAGTATGTTTATGAGATTGATGAATCATATATTGAAAGAATTTATAGGAAAATTGTTGTTGTTGTTTATTTTATGATATTCTGATATATAGCAAAGACCTAGAACAACATGTGGAGCATCTTTGGGCAGTATTCTCAGTATTGAGGGCATAATAACTAGATGCAAATCTCTAGAAGTGTTCCTTTTATCAAACTGAGGTAACGTTTTTGGGTTTCGTTGTATCTGGTTCAGGTGTTAGGGTGGATGAGGAGAAAGTGAGAGCAAACAGGGAATAGCCAATACCCACCTCAGTTACTGAGGTAAGAAGTTTTCATGGACTAGCATCTTTTTATAGACGCTTTGTCCATAATTTCAGTAGTATTGTCAGTCCTCTCATAGAACTGACGAAGAAGAATGTACCTTTCATCTGGAGTGAAAGGCCTAGAGGAGTTTTGAAGAGGTAAAAGAAAAACCCACTTGTGCTCCATTATTGGCTTTACCTGATTTTGACAAAGTTTTTAAATTGGAATGTGATGCTTCTAGGATAGGAATTGGTGTTGTATTAATGCAGGAAAAGAGACCCATAGCCTATTTTAGTGAGAAGTTGAGTGGTGTAACTTTAAACTATTCTATTTATAATAAGGAATTTTATTCCTCAGTGAGGCTCTCATGATGTGGCAACATTATCTCCTTCGAGAGAGTTTATTATTTATACAGATCATGAATCATTGAAGCATTTCAGGGGATAGCAAAATTTGTCTAAATGCTAAGCCAATTGGGTGGAGTTTTTGGAGGGTTTTGCTTATGTGATAAAGTACAAGAAGGTTAATCAGAATATTGTTGCTAACGATTTATCATGATGGTATGTACTTATCACTTCTCTTTAGTCAAAACTACTGGGTTTTGAATTGTTGAAAGAATAATATATGTATGATGAGGAATTCAAAACTATTATGAAGAGGTGTTTGGGGAAGATGTATGAGGGTTATTGCGTGATTGAGGGGTTTCTGTATAAATCTAGGAAAATTATGTATACTTCTGGATCTGTGAGGGAGTTATTGGTGAAGGAAGCACATGCAGGAGGATTGTTTGGACACTTTGGATGAGAAGAGAACCCTGGCCATATTGAGAGAGAATTTCTATTGGAAGGGTATGATAAAAGATGTCCATAGGGTGTTGGAAAAGTGTAGATTAGTAAAAGAGCTAAAGGGAAGAAAAGTGTATAGGGTGAGTACATGCCTTTGCCTATACTAGATAAACCCTGACTGATATCAGTATGGATTTTGTGTTGGGGTTACCTAGAACATAAAGAGGAAAATATTCTATCATGGTAGTTGTTGAAAGGTTTAGCAAAATGTCACATTTTGTGCCTTGTCACAAAACAGATGATGCCCTTTTTATTGCTAACATTTTTGTGTAGGAAATTGTCAAATTACATGGAGTACCACAGAACATAATGTTTTAAACAGAGACACTAAGTTTCTTAGTTTCTTTTGGAAGACATTATGGAGAAGATTAGGTACTAAGCTTATGTACAGTACCTCTGCCATCCACAGGCAGATGGACAAACAGAAGTTGTTAACCGTACACTTGGAAATTTACTCAAAGCAACAGTTGGCAAGAATCTTACTAAATGGGACTTGTGTCTTCCTATTGTTGAGTTTGCTTACAATAAGTCCACTCATAGTTCAACCAGTAAGTCTCCCTTTGAAGTTGTTTTTGGCTATAATCCTTCTATTCCATTGGATTTTATAGGAGGACCAAGCAACAAAGGAAGTGAGTCTTAGTGGAGTTGATTGAGCCAAGCAAATTCAGCACATTCATGACAAAACAACTGAACACCTTTAGAAGACCCAAGAACAGTAGAGAATTCAGGGAAACAGATACAGGAAAAATCATCTTTATAATCTAGGTGACTTAGTCTAGATTAATATTAGCAGGAATAGGTTTCCACATAAGAAGTCGCAGAAGTTGTCTCCCATATCAGATGGACCATTTAGAGTTTTAAAGCGCGTCAACAACAATGCCTACTGGATAGATTTACTAGGAGAGTAGGGAGTATCAACTACCTTTAATGTTGTAGATCTATCACCGTACTTACTAGACGACATATATGAAGACCTATCAAATTTGAGGGCAAAACTTCCAGAGGCCTGAAGAGATGATAAGATCAGATTCCCAAGGAACCTATCACTAGGGCCCGAGTTAAGGGCCTACATAACTTAGTTTTAAGAATCCTACATGAGAAACCTAATCTTGAGGAAGCTAACTTAATTTCTTCATTCCAATTTAATACTTGTTATGCATTCCAGCATGTTCACTTGTCAGTCCTACAGGGTGCCAAATCACTTATACTTTTAAGTGAGTCTGGGATCCTCATCAGGACTCATTTCGAAAGTACCTTGAAGACCGGCATCTTGAAGACTAATTTCTTTTTATATATTTGTTATTTACTTAGACCATTTTATGTTGTAATTTTCTTTTGGGACATTTCATTTGTTTGTAATTGTCTTTTAGGACCGGCCACCCTAAAAGTGGCATAGTTGTAATTTTATGGACTTTTTAACCCTAAAGGGAGCAAGTATAAATACTTACTTAAGTAGGGTTTTGGGGAGAATTTTTCAAAATACACATACACTTTTATGTGAGAGAATTAGGGTTCTTCTTAGTTCAATTCCTTTATCAATTTTAATCCTAAGAATTAGAATTGTAGCAGTGCAACAAAAGGAAATTATGAGTTATATCAATTCTTATTATTGTGTTTCTATTCATCTCTAGTGAGTCATATCTAAGGTTGGATTTAATTGCATTTGTAATCAAATTATTATTACCTAATTGATTGGTTTTTAGCCTTGAATTCTATTATTCCATTTCGCACATTTTGAACCGTGAAAGCAAGTGTTGTGGAAGCTAGATCATGGTCAATGATCCATTTATTTTTGTGTAATATTCACGTGGCTTTTTCAAGTTTAATTAGTGATCTTCATAGAGGAATCTATCATTGTGATATTCATTTCATGAACTATAGCATTCAGATCAACTATTGCATTTAGGGTTCACACATCAATATTGCTCCAAATTGAACCGAATTAACCTTGTCTTTTGGGATTGTTAGTTGGATTATTTTGCTTATGCTTAATTCCCATTTAGGCACATCATCTTTTTGGTATCAGAGCATCATAATACTTGGAATTAAGATGATCACATCCTTGTTAGTGGGATCGGTTCATAAATAGAAGAAGTTTGCCGCCATTTGATTACTGTAATGTTTGATTGTCATTCAAATTGGTTTTTGAATGTGCTTAAGCCCCATTTAGGCACATCAAGAGGTTGTGTATCTCTCTATCCACCTTTCATTTTCAACACGATCTTCAACAGGGTCGTTTTGGGAGGCCATGTATCTCTCGATCCACTTTTAGTTTTCAACACGATTCTAACACGGTCATGTTAGGGGGGGGCATGTATCTCACTGTACACCTCGTAAATCAATCCCTAAGCTCAATTTTTATTCAATTTAACCTAATTGATCCATCTAACATAAAATTCATAATATAATATACTAGTAGATATACTTACTTAACCCAATTTGTGATAGTGATGAGTAAATCGCTTATTGCGTCCCTTATGTATTAGGATTGATCTAGATTTGTAAATCTCAATACATTAACTCTATACGCTATCATGTACATACTTAAATCACAATTCACAATCATTGATTTATGTACTTATCTTAATCCAATAAGCTATTGATGGGAAAATGTTGTCTCTTTTTCTATGGATTCATGCTCATCTCCTTCTTATGAATTCACACAAGAAGACTTTAGGGTTTTATGAGAGGCAGAGGAAGGAAAAAAGGTTAATAGGGCTTATAATGACCTATTTATAGTCCTCATTGGAATTACCAAATTGCCTCAATCCCTTTAGATTCTTTACGATATTAACCTTAGTTGCAATATTTGTGTATTTACACCCTATTTATTGTTTGTAGATACCTATTGGTCAATCCTAAAGGATGTCAAGAAACACTACAATACATAAAGGGAAACAAGTGAGGTTGAATAAACTAAAATTTTGACCATATTCATATTAGGGGCCAAAATTATTAGAACCCCTACATCCTTTTACTAAACTTACTTTGATAATGAATGAAACATTATTTCTCAAGTATGTCTTAAAAATGAAAGTCTTGTACCTACTAGTGATCATGATGATTGATATTATAGTAATTGTTATAATTAGTTAGTGGGTATGATGAGATTCTAACATAACCTACGGCATAACATACACCTAGAATGTAATAATATGATAAACTTTTTCATATTTTCTATGCTCACCTTGTGCCACTTCTAGGATTAAAAAGTGTGAAATTTTGTTAAACCGTGATAAATACACCAGATTAAAGGATAGGATTTAATAAATTCTTACATCATAGTATGAAAATGCCTAAAAAGCCATGCGACTATCTCTAGTAATTTAATGGAACTCTATAGGATTGATATATTTCTATTAGGTAAGGGTCTTGATTGTTACCATAAGTTTTTTCAATCATAATTTTCTAGGCCTGAGTATTGTGTGAGTGAAGTGTTAACAGATTTCAAAACAATGGGTGAGAAAGAACAAGCACAATCGTGGAATTAAGTGATCTTGGGATTCCAATCACAAATTAAAACAAGTAAGTGTTTATACTTCATATAAAAGTGTAAAATTAGTGATTGAATCAAAGTAATTTGGTCTAGATCCATAAAATCTAGTTAGAATGTTGATTTGAGAAGGAAAGAGGGAAATTTTTTAAACAAGGGGATGCATGGGGTCAGGTACACAAACGTGTACCTTCCCATGTGAGTTGGGGAGGGCTTTGTATACTAATGGAGTATATGGCTAGATACATGATTATGTACCTACTTGTGTTAAAGTATATGGTCAAGTACATAACCCGTATACTTGGGTGTGTTAGGAAGGCTTTACGCATGGTATATGACCATCTATATGGTCATGTTCCTTCTCGTGTTCTTTTGCACGTCTACATATATAGTCATGTTCTGGAACACTTCTACTTCACTTCTATCTTCTTCCTTCCTTTTTTTTTTTTTTTTTAGTTTTAAACTTATTTCACCCACAACAACACAATGGGAAGGGAAATATGCAATTAATATACAATTAGCAACTTATCAAACTTAGATTATATCATAGTGTAGTACTAAATTTAGTCTTTAATATTTGATAGGTTTGTATACTTTAATAGTTACACAAAAGTTAATTGTGGGACCACTTTTCTAAGTACATGTTTACCTTATTTGCTACCTATGTTTGATTAGTTTTGCTGAATAAACTTAAATGATATTGAACATAAGCACGTATGTTGCTTTGCTTTGCTTGACCTAGAGGTTCATAGTGACAAATCCCTAAAGAGTACCCTGATGATCAGTATATGACGTTGTTTTAAGTAAAGTCGTGTATAGAAATGATCTAGAGTAGATTTAGGACTAGATAGGGCCCACAATGGTAGTTTCCAACCTAAGATTTGTTATATTATATAATATATATAGTATGACAAGGTTATAAGTACCTTATGAATTAAAGAGAATAAATGGATTGTTTGTGATATTGATGTTGCATCCTTGTGTGTGTATGATGTGATGTGGTAGAAACGTGTATGCACTTGTGGTATATACGTACCGAGCTTATGCTTAACCTTTTTTCTTTTTTAGTTGCAGGTGATATGATGAGTACGCTGAGTAAGATGAGTACATAAATGCTTACTACTATTATCAAGATGAGAATGAAAAAGACTATTATTGTTACTATAGTGATGATTAGTGAGAGAATACTTGAAAGACTATTAAAATACTTGAAGATGTTTGAGTTTGGGAGTTTAGAGATTGTATAGACATGCTTAATTTGACTACTTATAATATGATAATTGAAGTTTGAATGTGTAACTAACTAGAATTTGTTGTTTGCTCCTTATTAAATTTGTGGTTAGAATAATTCACCCATGAGTAATTTGTTTTTATTTAATGGAGTTGTAAATGATAAATTGAAATTGGAAGTTGGACAAGTTTGAAGTTACAAGGGTGAAAGAGAGCTTTAATGTATCACTACCTAATAAGGACACATGACAAATTATAGCGTTCTAGGTTTTAGCGTTATAGTTTAGGTGGTATCAAAGCTTAGGTTTATGATTAGTACGACATAGGTTTGATAATCTATAGAACTTAAGCAAGTGATCAATAAGATTAGGCATCAATCAGTTGAATTTAGGTCATGATCTTTAGAAAAATTTAGGTATTGAATTTGTACGACAGTGAGATGCAAAAAGAGTGGGTAGGATGATGGGTTTAAAAGTTTATGCCCTACAATTCCTTTTCACATATATATGCATGTAGGTGCATAATATTTTAGTTACTTTTGACCCTCCTAAACCACCAGGTTTACATGTTTATCTATCTTTTCTTAAACAAAATGCCTCCTAGAAGAATTATAGGACCTAGCTTATTTGGTGCTAGACCAAATGGGGATGCTCTGAATGAAAACTTCCCTCTAGGATTGCCTCAACAAAGGGCTCTAATTCAATAACAGGTAGTTGACATGATGGCACAATTACTGGAGATGATGAATGAATTAGTAGGAATGATTACATAGCAACAATAACAACAAGCCATAAGGCTAATTAGGCTAGTTGAAGACTAGTTTGGCTTAGACAAGTTTGTAAGACTAGCAAAGGAGTTCAATCCTAGAGTTGATGATTTAGTGGAAGCCGAACATTGGATGTTAGAAATTGAGAAGACTTTTGTTGCATTCAGAGTACTAGAGGATAGGAAGGTAGATTATGTAGCCTTCATGTTGAAGGGGTCAAGTGCAAATTGATAGGCCACTGTCTCTAGTTGTTAAGAGCACCAATTAATTGGTAGCAATTTAGGGAATTATTTATGAAAAATATTTTCCAAGTAGTATTTGGGATAAAATGGAGGAAACATATTATGATTGATAACTAGGTAACCAGTCAATGGAAGAGTACGAAGCAGAATTGAACTATCTAATCAAATTCCTGTGTGTTAATGATGCTTTTAGGGCTAGGAGGTTTATGAGGAGTTTAGAACCTAACCTCTAGCATAAGGTGGGATCCTTTCAGCTACCTACCTATGCAAAGGTGGTGGACAAAACAAAGTTTATGGAGCAGAGCAAGAAAAGGACGGAAGAATAGTTGTCTTGTAGGTTTAGAGTGATGTTGGGGAAGAGGCTAGACTCTAGTGTTACTTATTCAGATAAAAGGAAGAGACTTGTGGTATACAAGGCCAAAGCTGTAACCTTTGCACTTAGTCCTATTTAGGCAAAACCTACACCACTTGCCTTGTCTCCACCACCACTAACGAGACTGGGATGGAGTTGTTGAGTTAAGTCAATGTAGTTGGACTAAAGAAGCTTGTTTCTCTCGTTGTAAAATAGGTCACACCAATAGGACATATGTTAAGAAAGCCATACCACAGGCTTTTTGTTATATTTTCAAGTAGAGAGGTCGTAGATCTTTTGAGTGTGGTACTACCATGAATTAGATAGTTGCAGTGTTACAGCAAATTTTAGTATAGTAGCCAATTAGACCTCCACTTAGAGCACCAGTAGGTAAACCCCAAAACACAGGATCGAGGTAGAGAGCACTAGGTCGTGTTTTTGCTCTACAACAGTAACGGCATTAGGATACTTAGGATTAAGATAACATTGCAGGTATGCTATTTATCTATTCAACTACTACATATGTGTTATTTGATACGGGTGTGATGCATTCCTACATATCATCTGACTTTATGCATGTGTGTGCTTTGAAACCGGTGCTGCTGAATGACCCCATGAGTGTGAATACTCCTTTAGGAATAGGAAGAAGGTTAGATTAAATATGTAGAGATGCTAAGATTGAAATTCAAGGAAAATAATGTTAGTTGATTTATTTATATTAGAGATGACGAGTTTTGATGTAATATTAGGAGTGAATTAGTTGTCTAAATATTATGCCACCATCGACTACCATAACTTGGTGGTCTATTTTAACCTTCTTGATGAAGACCTTGATTCTTAAGTTAGAAGTGTAGAGACCAACAACTCTTCCTACTAATGAGTTGTGGGATAAAAACAGGATATTGGTGCTATTAGTAGAGGCTAGACAAGCTATGAAACTGGAGGACATACAGGTTATGAATGAGTTTGTAGATGTTTTCCTAAAAGACCTATAAAGTTTGCCGCTAGTCAGGGAAACAAAATTCTGCATTGATTTGGCATTGAAAATTGCACCAATATCCAAAGCATCCTATAGGATGGCACCCACTGAATTATCCATGTTGAAGACTCAACTTTAAGAATTACAAGATAAGGGGCTTATCAGACCAGTGTGTTGCCATGGGGTGCATCGATGCTCTTTGTTAGGAAGAAAGATGGGAGAATGAGGTTATATATTGATTACCAAAAGTTGAATTGGGTTACAATCAAGAACAAGTATCTCCTCCCTAAAATAGATGACCTATTTGACTAGTTATATGGAGCCCGATTTTTTTTTTTTTTTCTAAAATAGATTTGAGATCGAGGTATCACTAACTAAGGATCAATGAACAAGACATTCAAAAGATTGCATTTAGAACTTGGTATGAGTATTATGAGTTCCTAGTGATGCTTTTTGGGTTGACAAACACTCTAGTTGCTTTCATAGACCTTATGAATAGAGTATTTAGGGATTTTCTACACCAGTTTGCGGTGGTGTTTATAGATGATATACTCATCTATTCCAAGGTAGAGAGGAACATGAAGAACATCTAAGGTTAATTTTGGGGAGATTGCAGAAGGAGAGATTATATGTTAAATTCAGTAAGTGTGAATTTTGGTTGGAGCGAATATCCTTTTTAAGATGTGTGGTAAATAATGATGGCATTTTAATAGACCTTGAGAAAATAAAAAGGCTATGGTTGATTGGCTAAGACCAAGGACAATGACAGAGGTCAAAAGTTTTTTGTGACTAGTTGGTTACTATAGACATTTTGTGAAAGGATTCTCTCATTTAACAAACTCTTTGACCCAATTAACACAAAAGAGAGTGAAATTCTTGTGGGAAGATGAGTGTGAAAGCAACTTTATGACATTAAAGGAGAAATTAGTAATAGCTTCAGTATTAGCACTACCTAAAATAGGAGAAGAGTTTGAGGTTTTTAGTGACACATCAACATGTGGATTATGATGTGTTCTCATGCAAGTGGAAGAGTCATTGCATATGCCTCTTGTTAGTTGAAATCATATGACAGGAATTACCTACACATGAATTAGAGTTAGTAGTAGTGATTTTAGCACTAAAACTATAGAGACACTACCTATATGGTGAGAAGTGCAAATTTTCATAGATTACAAGAGTTTAAAATACTTATTCACCTAGAAGAAGCTAAATATGAGGCAGAGAAGGTGACTGGAGTTGATTAATGACTATAATGTATAGATCCACTACTACCCTGGGAAGGCAAATATTGTAGCAAATGCCCTTAGTCGAAGGAAGTAAGTTAGTATAGCATCTCTAATCACCTTATAGAAATAGATACTTGATGACTTGCATAAGTTAGATTTAAAGGTGGTAACATATAGTGGGGACCAAACTTGCTAGTTTGCGCATTCAGCCAATCTTTCTTGACCAAATTAATGTAGCACAAATAGGAGATGCTAGAATTCAAGGGATCAAGAACAAAACAACCAAATTTAAGGTAGATGCTAGAGGTATAGTGAAACATGATATGAGGTTATGTGTACCAAATAATACTAAATTGAAGAAAGAAATTATGAAGAAAGTTAATTACTTAGGGTATAAAGTATATCTTAGAAGAACCAAGATGTATAAAGATTTGAAAAATTGTTATTGGTGGAAGAATATGAAGTGGGGGATAACCGGATTTATATCTAAATGCTTGATGTGCTAGTAGATTAGAATTGAATATTAAAGGCCAATTGGTAAGTTACAACAACTTCCAATACCTGAATGGAAATGGGAATATGTAGTTAAAGATTTTGTCACATACTCTTTTAAGGACTATAGAAAAACATGATGCAATATGAGTGATTGTAGATGGATTGATTAAGTCAGTCACTTCTCACCAATTAAAGTGGGATACAAGTAGAAAGATTAGCTCAATTATATATAAAGGAGATTATCAAATTACATGGAGTGTCAGTCACTATAACATCCGATAGGGATATACGGTTTATCAGTAGATTTTAGAGAAGGTTACATAAGGTTTTGGGTACTAAATTGCACTACCTTCCATTCTCAAACTAATGAATAGTTTGAGAGGACTATACAAATCTTGGAGGATCTATTGTGAGCATGTGCTTTGGACTATGGAGGTAATTGGAATGATCACCTACCTCTAGTAGAATTTGCATACAATAACAGCTATTAGGCAGCTATTCAGATGGCTTCATATGAAGTACTTTATGGTAGAAAGTGCAAATCGCATTACAATAGGATGAGGTTGGTAAGAGATAGATAATAGGACCACAAATAGTGCAGGAAGTTGTAGACAGAGTAAAAGTGATAAGATAGAGAATTCTTTTTGCTTAAAGTTGCTAGAAAAGCTAAGTAGATAGAAGGCGATGCCCCTTAAAGTTCCAAGTATGAGATAAGGTGCTATTGAAGATTTCTTCAACCAAGGTGTAATCAAATTTGGTATAAGAAGGAAGCTAAACTGAAAGTATGTAGGTTCATTTGAAATTTTGGAGAGAGTTGGTAATGAGTAGCTTACAGGTTAACTTTACCACTAAGTTTAGAAGGGGTACACAAAGTATTTCATGTGTCTATATTAAGAAAATTTGTGCTAAATCTAAATCAAGTAGTTTCTTTGAAACCTCTGAATGTACAACCGAATCTATCTTCTTTGAAAGACTTGTAAGAATTGTAGATACTAAAGAATGAGTATTGAGGAGGAGTAATTACTTACGTCAAGGTACAATAGACCATGAAACATAAAGCAACTTAGGAATTAGAAGAAGAAATGAGAAGAAAGTATCCAAAACTTTTTCCAAACAAAGGAAACTTTAGAAGATGAAAGTTTCTATGGGGGAGATGTAATATATATGCAATATAAATAAAATAAAAATAAAGGTAAGAAAAATAATAAGGCTTTAAGTATGGGGGTATTTTAGTTTTTTTATGGTTAGGGTATTTAAACCCTAATTGACCTATTGTCTCCTCTTTTCCCATTTTGCATAGTTGATACCTTAGGAACATATAGACACACACAATGTAACCTAATAGAATTCTATAGGATCAACATATTTCCACTAGTTAAGGGTCTTAATTGTTACAATAAGTTTTACCAATCATAATTTTCTAGGCCTGAGTATTGTGTGGGTGAAGTGTTAATAGATTTCAAAACAAAGAGTGAGAAGGAACAAGTACAATTGTAAGATTAAGTGATCTTAGGATTCTAATCGCAATTTGAAGCAATAAGTGTTTATACTTTGCATAAAAGTGTAGAATTAGTAACTAAATTGAAGTAATTTGGTTTGAATCAATAGAAACTAGGATTGGAGAAGAAGAAGAAGGAAATTTTTGAAACAAAGGAATACACGGTCAAGTACATAGACGTGTATTTTCTAGTGTTGAGTTGGAGAGGGTTTTGTGTACTAATGAGGTGCACGGCTAGGTATATTGGTGTGTACTTACCCTTGTTGAAGTATAAGGTCAAGTACACGACTCATGTATTTGAGTGTGTTGAGAAGGCTTTGCGCACAGTAAGGTATACGACCATCTACATAGCCATGTTCCTCCTTGTGTTCTTCTATACTGCCACATACACACTTGTATTGTTGTGGAACATTTCTGCTTTACTTCTATTTTGTTTTTCTTCTATTTTAAGTTTGTTTCATTAATAATAACATAATGGGGAAGAGAAATATGCAACTAGTATATAATTAACAACTTAGTGAACTTAGGTTATGTCATAGGGTAGTATTAAACTTAGTATTTGATGCTTGACAAGTTTTTATACCTTTAATAGTTACACAAAAGTGGAGTTGTGTACCAAAATGATTTGGGATAAATTTAAGAATAGATGGGACTCATAATGGTAGTTCCTAACCTATGATTTATTGTATTACATAATATATACGATGTGGTAAGGTCATGAGTACCCTTATAATGGTTGACAACTTAATCAATTGTATCGTTTAGTTGTCATAAATTGATGGTACTACATTGGACAAAATATTTTGTCCCTTATTTGGTTTGCATATTTTCTAGGTTATTAAACAAAAATAATCCTAAAGTACTAGACAAAATGCTTATATTTGGTATCATCTAAAATATGGTACAAAAATCAAATTTACTGGACAAAAGCACAAAAATCCTTGTAAAGTACTTTGTATATCATGTCTAGTGCAGTATTTTGTATATCCAAATAGTGACATAAAAAAATCTTTGCCTAGTATAGGACACACCAAATGTGGTATAAAAGAGTTGTACAGTCCTGTTTGTCATGTTTTGTATTGTTTAGTACTCTTTGTATAGTCCACTATCGCAATCCAAATGCTTCAAAGAGAATAAATGGATTGTTTGTGATATTGATGTTGCATCCTTGTGTGTATGATGTGATCTAGTTGACATGCACATGCACTTGTGGTATTTACGTACTTGGCTTAGACTTAACTTTTTTCCTTTTTAGCTGCAGGTAGATAAGACAAATACACCGAGTATGATGAGTACGGAAATTTTTACTACTATTATCAAGATCAAAATGAGGAAGAGTATTATTATCACTATGGTCATGATTGTTGAGAGAGTACTGGAAAGACTATTGAAAGACTTTGAGATGTTTGAGTTTGGGAGTTTAGAGACTATATAGCATACTTGATTTGACTACTTATAATTATGATAACTAAAGTTTAAATGTATAGTTGAATCAGAATTTGTTGTTTGCTTCTAATTAAATTTGTAGTTAGAATGATTCGTCTGTGAGTTATTCGTTGTTATTTAATGGAGTTGTAAATAATAAATTGAAATTGGAAGTTAGATAGGTTTAAAGTTATAAAGGTGAAAGAAAACCTTAGCATTTCATTATCCAATAAGAATATATGATGGGTTATAATGTTTTAAGTTTAGATCTTAAAATATATTAAAATGTAAAATATAACTAAAGAGATGATGGAATGAGAAAAAAAAAAAGTGTTCAAAGAAAATATATATAGTAGCGTTTAAGCAGTTCATCTTGATTTCAACCATTTAAAATGATTTCATTTGGAAAGAGGATGCAAATCAAGCCACAAATTGCCCACCACTACCGTAGGTAAAACAAAGGGAGAATTAAAAGATCGTGGTGCTTTCTGTCATATGGACTAACCTGACCCTGACAAATCCATATCCTTAATCGTCTCGTACCGCCTTCATGTGAGAACGGGCAGAGCAGTACACAAGTGCAGAACTTCCGCGTCCATACACATCGCACACTATGGAGATGGGAAAGCTTGTTTATCATTTTTCTATTATATTTAGTTGGCATTGAGTGAGACGGAAGAATAAAAAATAGCTAGAATTTTTATGGCTTCCAACTCCCTGAAATCTGAACAACGGATGAATAAAGGAAAAAAAAAATCATAAATTTGACAATCATGCAGTCGCTTTTTGGCTCCTCACCCACACACCATCAAAATTTCATTGAAAATTATTATAAATTGAATGTCATGGACACTAGCGACTGAAGAGGTCCATGCTCCAAATTACAGGGATTGGAGGGCATATCAATTATCACGATTCTTGTTCCATGATTTGAACCCTTGAGCAGATTTAAACAATAAAAAAAACCTTTACCCTATCCAACCACCTAGATCAATCTGCATTCATAATGTGTAGATAATCCATCATCATTCAATGAAAAAACTGACCAAATACAACTATATAAAACGCAATTTTAGAATTAATAAAAATGATCAAAAAAAGAAAAAAGCTTAATTAGTGATGCCCTTTGCAGACATCATCTCATGTCACTAAAGAGTAAGCCAAATATTGCACGGCAAACATAATGGCCTAAGTGCAAGAGTATTTCGTTATTGGCCCATAATTTCATCACCAAAGACACAAATGGCACTTCATCTTATCCTCCAGGAGTAGAGGCAATCTTTGGAATTGCAATCAGCTGACTTTAACGTCCTTGCCAGAGTCATCGAACTCAGTAGTAGGGACTGTATCGCATTGGCACTCTAAACCTCGGAACCTTCCTGAACAGACCATAAAGAAAAAAAAGTTAAACAAGATTAAGTAAAAGAAAATAACTAGACAATAGGGAGTAATAGAATTAATCAAACAATTAAACTGAAGAATACCCATAGCCATAAGGAGGGTAAAAAGGAGGCATATATGGACTTCTGATACCCACGAAAGGGTTGGATCGACGAGGCCGGTACTGCTTCATTCCTGGAACATTGGTTCTCTTTGCAGTTACCTGCATACATAAAAAGTTTAATGCTAAAACACTAAAAAAACTAAACAAATACAAAGGATATTCCAATGCCAAAACCAATAGAAAACAAGAGCAAAACAATGGCCAAGTCAAAATAACATTGTGCATCATATTCACATTGCAATCTCATTGTTGGAAAAATTAGTATAAATGATGGATATATATAAAGATAGGACTGACATCACCTTCAATTGACGGCCATGAAGTTCAGATTCATTAAGATTGAGTGCCTCTTGAACAGCCTCTGGCTCGAGAAATTCTACATAAGCATAGCCCTTGGGTTGGCCATACTTGTCAGAGCGGATGGTGACTCTATTTACGGTTCCACATGATTGAAAATGTTGCTGCACTTCTTCAGGAGTACATGAGTAATCCACCTGCAAAGAAACGTAAGTATTGATAATACATGTTTCATTTCTAGCACATTCATTATATATTTATCACCTAATGAAACAAGCCTCAAATCCAATGCAATTTCTTGGCTGAGTTTCTTCCCAAATTTCCACATGATAATGATGTTTTAACATAGATAATGGAACAGGAGTGATGAAGCAACAATGCAATTGTCTAAGCAGCTAAAAAGCACCATAAAAACAACAATGATAACAAACATGACATTAGCTTTTTCATCTGTAAAGCTGTTTATGAGTCCACACGTCTCACTCTCTTTAAAAGAGAGCTAAGTATAAGTCAACCTATGATTCCTACCACAAAACACAAGACCTGTACTCTCTTCTGCAAGTTCTATCATCTCATAAATAAGTTTAAATTAGTCTACGCATGAGTATCCTATAAAATCAATGGACATGTCCATTTAATGCTGAATTTAAAAAACTAACATAAATATTTGGCACATCTTTTCCATAGATAGTTACAATAACGAAAGGAAATGCACAAAAACCCCACAAAGGAAAAAGCAGCATTGGAAGAGGGCATGCTATCACAAGACCTCAGACTCATTGCAAATGTATATTAGCCTCCAAGGGAAGGCTCAGATTCACTGATTCATATGAAATCAATGAAGAACTCAATATAGCAAACTGTAAACCCAAACAATAAACTGCATAGAACATAACAAAACTTTTCTTGTTTATTCCTTTACACTAGTAACGGTTGTAAATATTAATATTCTTGATCAATGTTGCCCTAAATCCAGTTGTATTTTAAAGGAGCAGCTGCATTTTGCCAAAAGCAATTGTAAAAATTAGTGAGTAGCTCAAGCAACAGTCATATAGGAGGATTTTAGTTCTCAAACACTGTTCTTTTTATTCACATTTTTCTCATAGTTCATTCCTTATAGAGATGGCGTTCACCTAGCTTTTCAATAATTTCTATATGTACAATGAAATTATCATAATATGACTAGGGTCATATCCAATGAAACAATTCAGAAGGTATCACGTGAATGAATTGGAAATGAAAAAATAGTATCCGTAATTTCTTATTTTACTGGGTGGGCTCACTTATTTAAGTCCTTTCAAGACAACACCATATACTACAATCTTAAAGTGGTAAAAGAACATAGGGCTAGAGGGCCAAAAAAGGGATTAAATACAGTCAAGTATGAATTAGCATCTATATTCACCTCACTAACGCCTGATCAGAGACTCAAAAGACTTTTCCTAAGACAGCATTCTCATGGGGAGACATTCCACACAAGGAACTGAACTAGGCTGAACTGAAACATGGCATTAGTAGAAAGTTCAAATAATATTCTCTATCCATGAATAACCATGCTTGAAAAAGATCTAAAAAAAGAGAAAAATTATGTTCATATACAAAAGAGGCAAATCAAATGTAGAAAAGCAAAACTACCAAAAGAAATATAAGAATATGTATTATGTAGTTGTTCATGATTGGTGAATAGCTCCAAGTCATATTACCCAAGCTCCACATTCTCCTCATATGTTGTTTTGATAAAGTAGCCTTGCTTATTACAATGCAGCAAATCCATTCTTATTAATTGCAAGACCAAATTCCTTTCTCTGCCATTTTCTTTTAAAAATTAGAACACAACTAAGAAAAATGTACATTTAGAACCCAAAAAGTAAACTTCTTATTGTTCCTGGAAAATAAACTTTGGAAGATCGTTAACATAAAAAGATAGATCATTTCCTTTTTCAATAGGTATCAACCCATAATATAGGATCCTCCCAGCCAACAAAACCACCACTAAATACTCTAAACTGTCTGTCCCTATCAGCTGTGGCTAGTAAACTTTAGATGGAAACCAGTACCAAATAATCAAATAAGGGAAAAGATGACTAGCTCAGTCCAAGACAGAGCAAGAAACTTCACTTGCAATAATAGCTCCAGCTTAAGGCCTCCAGTTCCTCCTCTACAGGCTCGGGATATTGAACAGCATAAACATCCAATAAAGAGGATAAGATAAAAAGAATATGAAAAAAATACAGTTCAAGACTCCACTACCTAGAGATGTATGCAACTCATCCTGCATTATGACATACATATGACCATGAATCTAACTGGATTTGACTGCATTATAAAGAGATCCATAATCTACAGTCAGTCCTCAGATCAACCATGAAGCATTGCAAATATCAAAAAGTTATTACAACATAAAAAACAGGACCATCATTTATAAATCAACATGACTGCAAAAATAGGTGCATACAAAAATTCCTAGTGATAATATACAAAGCCCTATATAATGCTTAAGCTATCATTATACAATCTAGAAATATAATCATACCATCTATAAACAAGTCACATGTGCACAAAGAGAAAGGGATGAAATGGAAATGAGAGACATTAAGAACTGAAGAAAGAAGGCTCACATTGCCAACAAAGACCGATCGAGAATCAATTTCTTCTCTGTTTGCTTGACTTGCTGTTGCAGTAGCAGGGTCTAATAGCAAAGAGAAAAAGTAAAACAGATAAGAGGGAAGCAATGAAAAAGAGAAAATCCATATCCTATAAAAAGAAATATGAAGAATGAATTCATATGGAAATCTACACCCTCTCATTTCTAATCACGATAATATAAACCAGAAAACTTACTACTAAATACCAGACAAATACATTGTCCTATGTCAATTAAGTTATATAATCTCAAATATCATGGCTCAATCGAGAAAAGCTCTCTCTTTAGATAAACAGTAAACAAGGTAACTTCTTCAAAATAATCAGACAACAGGGATTTTATATACGTAAAACAACATTAATCCTGATATCAACTAAATGGGGTTGGCCTTAATATATGTAAAGCAACCCAGCAAGTTCGATTGACATAATAAGGCTCGAAGATTAGCAGCAATTGAGCTCCATCCACACTCAAAATGATTTATTTTAATGAATATTTTAAGAGATTTTAATATCAGAATGAGCAAACTATTCACTTTTCTTGTCCTAGATTAATGACAGTAGACTACGAATGAACTAATCTAAAGGAGTTCTGTGCTGTTATTTCTCAGTTCTGAGCTGCTACCCCTTTCGCTGTTATACTAATTTTTCTTTTACTTCATAGGAGGGGAGCTTGGCCACAATTGAACTGGTACATCCAATATATATATACACATATATAACTCTGATTCATTTCTTTCAGTAAAATCTAACACAACTATTTCAGCATTACGATAAATCAGCAAAATTTACAAGTAATTACACCATAATACACATATGACCTAAAGATACTTCTTTTTCCTGTATAAAACCATCTATTAGGTAAATTTAACCTAGCAACAGGTTCAGCAACCAAATGAACAAAAATAAATATATAATAATTATCATTAAAAAAAGAGGAAATAAAACCAAGAAGAAAAACCCTAGGACCTTGAATGGAACCCATTTCTCTCTCAACTTTGGCTTGCATCTCGCGAAGAGCAGCGGCTTCATCCTCCATCTCCTTCAATCGTCTCTTCATGTCATCCAGTTCCTGCATTATCGGTATTTCACGTCAATCAAAACCCTAATCAACATCGATCACAGGTACAATAGAGAGAGATTAGATGACTACCGTATCATTGTTATCTGGTGCGGACATATCCACATCATCAGCTTCCATGGTGACCTTCTTCTTCTTCTTCTTCTCTCTCTCTCTCTCTCTTCCGGGATGTGCGAGGGTATAAAAGAATGACTGCGAACGGCAGCGGATTCATAGACTGTGCTCTAACAGGTATTATAATGGTCTGCCCTGGCTTCCTACTTCTCCCTCCCTCCCTTAATTTTATTTTCTTCAATTGCAAAATTAAAATTATACATATCTCAAATCTATCACATATTTTTCCTTCATCGAGGTCGAATTAATAATTAATATCCATGCCCACTATTAACTCACGTATTTAAATTTATTAATACATTTATTGCATATTTACTCAAAAATACATTTTATTTTTCTTATTTATATAAATTAATAATATGGCGTTCACTTCACCCAAAAAAAAAATTAAATATCCATTTACCATCTTTGTCTTAAATTTTCCTATTATCATAAGTTTTATTAAGTTTATAATAGCTATAAAAAATGATAAATAATTTATTTTTATTTCTATCTTATTATTATTTATTTTTATATTAATTAAATAAAATAATAAATATGTAATAATTATTACTAGGCAAAGCAAGTAACCTACTTGTCTTAGGTACCTATTTTTACTTTATTCAACCAGGGTTAGTTCTAATTTAGTATTAAGAGTCATAAGTAGGTTTCAGATATAAATCTTTTGGGATCGCTTTTATAGGATAGGGTATGAGTACAAAATCTTTTTACCTCATACTTACTTTGAAACTTATACTTTAAAGTATATAAAGTATAGATTTCAAGGTACATTGTACTTACTTTATAAAATGTTATTAAATAATATTAATAAACAAATAACAAATGATAATATTATAATTTTTTTACAATAAATGTTTTAGTAAAAACGAAAAAAAATCTAAGTCCATAAGTTAATAACTTTAAATGGTTACAAGCCTAATGCCATCTCTTTTCTTTAATTTAGTTTTCTTTTTAATTCTTTTATTTTTTTTTCATTTGTTGAGTAGTAAAATCATAAAAATTGAAATAATTAAAGTTGAAATTTTTTTTTATTTCACATATTTTGTTACAAGTTTCATAAATTTTGCATTAAATTATAATATAGATTACTTTTTTTTGACATCACATAAACTTAAAAATTTATAAGAAGAAAAGTAAAATTTGCAAGTTTCACAATATAGGTTTTGAAATGGTGAAACAGAAAAAAAGAGAGGGGGGGAGGAGGAGGAGGAGAGAGAGAGTTGTTTGCAAAAGAAGATTATCAAATTGATCATAAAGAACACTATAACTTTCTAGAGTAATGGAAATTATACAAGATGAACAATAATAAAATAAAAAATATGTTGTATAGTAAAAATAAAGAAGGCAATAATTTATAGAGATTCCCCCTATTGAATATGCGTCTCTTCCAGCTTCGTTGTTGAGGATTTGATCTTTTACATTAGTTGTTTCATTATTTTAATTGCTAAGAACTTTTTACAATCACTAATAGGTTTTGCTTTGTCTTTCTAGCTCTTTCCTTAGCTAAGTACATACTATAAGACTTTGTAATCTTATTTTCTTAAACTTAACTTTGCATGAACATAATAAATAACTTTACGAAGATGAGAAAATATAATTTCTCTAATTTACACTCAATTAAACAAAGATAATTTGTTTTGCTATGTTCTGAGTATTTTTCTTTTTGGCTCATATATCTATCTCTTTTCTGTTCCATGTCATATATCTTCAACTTGAATTGCATTGTATATATATTTCCTCGTTTTGTTAATAGATTGTATACAATGCTCATCATGCCTCCAATGTTCATATCCCTACATTTTTCAAATTTTGAAAAATTTAAACTGTAATTCAAATTCAAATTGATCGTAAATGTATAGTATTGAAATACTTATATGTTCCAACAAGATAGTAAATATATAGTATTGAACTGTCGTCATCAAAGGTCTAGAAGATGTAAAGATAGATAAGACAACCATTAAAGATTCCTGAGGATCATAGCCACATGATCAAACTTTCAGAGGACCAAATTGTGCAGAAGTAGATATGCCAACCTTTAGAGGTTCCCAAGGCTCCTAGTTACACGAGCCAACCTATAGAGGATAAAACTTGTCAAATACAGATGTGCCAACCTTTAAAGGACCCTAAGGGGTAGTGATGCAGACACAGGTTGACACACGGGACACACGGGTGGACATACGGGTGGATGTACGGCCGTGTGTTCTATCAGGATCTTCACAGAAACATACACGGCTACAGGTACGGTTAGAGGCACAGCCGTGTGTTCTATTAGGATCCTCATAGAAGCAAACACGGGTTCGGGCACGGCCAGGGAACACGATCGTGTACTATGCTCGACACTTGCCTAGAAACATACACGGTCTGGAGGCACGGCCGTGTATACGATAGAGGATAGACGTGCATATTAATATTTATTTCCACGTGTACGTTTATATTTCCCCTTTTAGATATTTTTATGGTGGAGTATATATACCTTTGTCAGATTATTTTAGGGTTACGCTTTATTATATCATTGAAACACATTTCGAGAGACGGTTTTTCTTAATCTTCAATTGTGCGCAATTGAGTTAATTCCCGAATAAACTCTGATTCGTCTTTGTTTTATTCTTGAGTTCTAATCCTAGAATTGGTCTCGGTTATTACGCTTTCCTCGCTGCATTAGTTGGTATCAGAGCAAGGCAATTTCCTGCGGAGATGTCGGCTAACGATGGTGTCGATGGCGGTCGCGTTCTTGACCTTGATCGGGATGTGGAAGTCCAAGGAGTCAATTAATGGGCTCCAAGGGCAGTGGTTGAAACCATGGAATAGAGGCTTGGACGTGTAGAACAACGCCTGGAGGATCTGGTGGCGCAATTTGATGCTATGGTGATGGACCACAATGGATACAGAGGCGTTGTTGGGAATCGATCGGGGGTAGCAGTTGCTCATGGCAGCCCTATCAATGAATTTGTTGCCGGAAATCAATGGAACCGGAGAATTGATGAAAGCTCTTCTGAGGAAGAGGAAGGATTTATGCAGAGGAGGGAACAACCACCGAGAAGGGGTGGTGTTGGTGGTGGTAGATACCGAGGAGTGGATGACCGGAATGATCAAGCGTATGGTGGCGGGTATCGACGAAACCACCAGGGGTTCGACCATGCTGATGGCGGAGACTTCCGTCTTAAGGTAGATATTCCTTCTTTTAATGGCAATTTCAATATAGAGGAATTTTTGGATTGGCTGGCGGAGGTCGATAGGTTCTTTGATTATATGGAGGTTCCTGAGGATAGAAGGGTAAGAATAGTTGCTTGTAGACTGAAAGGCGGGGCGTTTGCATGGTGGGATTGGTTGCAGAACCGTAGACAAAGGGAAGGGCGGCAACCTATTAGAACATGGTACCGCATGAGAAATCTGTTGTAGAGAGACTTCTTACCACCCGACTACGAGCAAATTCTTTTCCAACAATATCAACGGTACCGATAAGGGCAGAGGACGGTGCATGAGTACACCGCTGAATTCATGAGATTAGCGGAGAGGAATGATCTGAGGGAGACTGAGGGTCAACAGGTGGCACAGTTTGTAGACGGGTTGAAGCCTCAGGTTAGAGATAAGATAGGAGTGACGGTGTTTAGAACCGTGAATGAAGCCAAGAACTTGGTCCTCCGGGCTGAAATAATGATACAAGAGCAGAGCGTAAGGTTGGGAGGAGGTAAAAGAAATTACACTTACGATAATCTTGGTAGTAGTAATAGAGTGACTGGTGAAAGACCTAGAGGAGTTGTTGAAAAACCTATGGGAAGTATGGAAAGAAAAGAAGACAAGGCTGAGGGGAAGAGACCATTGGAGGGTAAAGAAGCCCCAAGGCAAAACAATCCATATGCTAAGCCGATATTGGGAAAATGCTATAGATGTAATCAGCCGGGACATCGATCCAATGAGTGCCTGAATTGACGAACTGTAAACATTGTCGAAAGGGAAGAGGAGGAGGAAGTGTGTTGTGAACCCGACGGTGATGAAGATTACTATGAAGAGGCTGATGATGTGGTGGAGCCTAACTATGTAATTAGGAGGATGATGTTAGCACTGAAACAAGAGGGTAGTTCACAGGAACACCAGTTATTTCGCACTAGGTGCACGATTGGTGGGAGAGTGTTTGACCTAATTGTTGATAGTGGGAGCTGTGAGAACATCATAGGAAAGGAGGTGGTGAAGAAACTCCAATTACCAATAGAGAAGCATCCGAGTCCTTACACCATTGGATGGATTAAAGCGTTAGAGCGAATCAAGGTGAAAGAGAGGTGTCGAGTTCCTTTTTCGATAGGCAAATATCGAGATGAGGTATACTGTGACATTGTCGACATGGACGCGTGTCATTTGTTGTTCGGACGACCCTGGCAATTTGATGTAGATGCCCAACATGCCGGGAAGGAGAAAAAATATAGGTTGGAGAAGGAGGGAGTGAAGTATACGCTACCACCATTAACGGATAAGCGACCCAAGACCTAGAAGTCCGAAGGAAAATCTTTTCTAACGATCACTCAATTAGAGAAGGAAATGACTAAGGACATTAAGGAGTCCTGCTTGATGCATGCTCTCGTAGTGAAGAATGCGGGAGAGGACTTGGGTAGTGCAGAGACTCCGGAGGAAGTGAAGGGGTTACTAGAGGAATTTAAAGAAGTAGTGTTGGAATACTTACCAGAAGGACTACCTCCATTGTGAGACATCCAGCACCACATCGACTTGGTGCCTGGAGCTAGTCTTCCCAACCTCCCTCACTACCGGATGAGTCCTAAAGAAACGGAGGTCTTACAGGAGAAGGTCTAGGACTTACTCGACAAAGGATTCATTCGAGATAGCATGAGTCCATGTGCCGTACCAGCACTACTAACGCTTAAGAAGGATGGGAGTTGGCGGATGTGCGTGGACAGCCGAGCAATCAACAAGATCACAATTGGGTATAAATTCCCAATACCTCGCATTGAGGACATGTTAGATCGGTTGAGTGGAGCGGTAGTATTCTCCAAAGTAGATCTCAGAAGCGGGTATCATCAAATTCGGGTCAGACTTGGGGATAAGTGGAAGACCGCCTTTAAGACGAAAGAGGGGTTGTACAAATGGATGGTTATGCCATTCAGCCTCAGCAATGCATCGAGTACCTTCATGCGCGTAATGAATCAGGTACTTAAATCATCTATAGGTCGGTTCGTTGTTGTATATTTTGATGATATCCTAATTTATAGCAAGACTCGGGATAAACATCTAGTGCACTTAAAGGATGTTTTGACTGTACTGAAAGAGAATAAGCTCTTTGCTAATCTCAAGAAATGTGTATTCATGTCACCAAGGCTGCTGTTCTTAGGCTTCATAGTGAGTGGAGAAGGGATCATGGTGGATGAGGATAAGGTGCGAGTCATTAGGGATTGGCCTACACCCAAGACCATCACCGAGTTGAGAAGTTTCCTAGGGTTAGCGGGATTCTATAGGCGTTTCATACGGCATTTTGGCTCGGTGGCCGATGCATTAAGCCGAAGAGCAGATTTGCTCGTGACTATGAGGGTTGAGGTGGTCGGATTCGAGCAGTTGAAGGAGCTATATGAGACAGATGAAGATTTCGGAGTTACTTGGAGAAAATGCACCAATAAGGAACTCAATGGCAGTTATTACATTCTGGAGGGTTACTTGATGAGGGGTAACCAACTGTGCATCCCTGAATTCTCCTTGAGAGAGAAGGTGATCAGAGATCTCCATGGAGGAGGATTGGCCGGCCGTTTGGGGTGGGACAAAACACTAGCAGCAGTGGCTGCAAGATACCATTGGCCTCAATTGAGAAGGGACGTAGGTCGGATAATGCAACGATGCTACATCTGTCAGACATCAAAGGGTCACTATCAGAATACGGGGTTGTACACTCCGTTACACGTACCTGAGAATATCTGGAAAGATCTATTCATGGATTTTGTGTTAGGTTTGCCTCGTACCCAATGAGGTGCTGACACTATTTTTGTAGTTGTCGACAAGTTTTCCAAGATGGCTCACTTTATCCCATGTAGGAAGACGACGAATGCCCAGAACGTGGCCAAGCTATTCTTTAAGGAGGTGGTCAGATTACATGGAGTTCCCAAGTCCATCACTTCTGATAGGGACACCCGATTCCTTAGCCATTTCTAGAGGACGCTTTGGTACATGTTCAATTCGTCTCTTAACTTCAGCAGCACAGCTCACCCCCAAACCGATGGGCAAACTGAAGTGACGAACAGGACCCTTGGAAATCTGATACGAAGCATCTGTGGAGAGAAGCCAAAACAATGGGAACTGGCACTGTCTCAAGCAGAGTTCGCCTACAATAATTCCATCCACAGAACTACCGGCAAGTCACCCTTTTCAGTGGTCTATACCAAGGCGCCTTCTCACGCCTTGGACTTAGTTTCCTTACCCAAAGGTGTGGAGACCAATGTGGCGGCAAAGCACCTAGCGAAACAGTACCACACAGTGGCTTCAGAAGTAAAGGAACAAATTGAGAAAGTAAATGAACAATATAAGAAAGCCGCCGACAAACATCAGAGGAAGAAGTTGTTCGAGGTGGGAGACCTAGTGATGGTGTTCTTAAGGAAGGAATGCTTTCCCGTGGGAACGTATAGCAAGTGGCAGCCGAAGAAATATGGGCCCTACAATATTGTCACCAAGATCAATGACAACGCCTATGTGGTTGGACTCCCGGAAAGCATGAAAATCTCCAAAACCTTCAACGTGGCTGATTTGTCCCCATTCTAAGCGGATGACGAACCCCTTTATCCAGAAGAGAACTTGGGGTCGAGTTCTTCATTGGTGGGAGAGAATGATGCGGACACAAGTTGATACACGGGACACACGGGTGGATGCACGGCCGTGTGTTCTATCAGGATCTTCACAGAAGTATACACGGCTACAGGCACGGCCAGAGGCACAACCGTGTGTTATATCAAGATCCTCACAGAAGCAAACACGGGTTCGAGCACGGCTAGGGAACACGACCGTGTACTATGCTCGACACTTGCCTAGAAACATACACGGCCTGGAGGCACGACCGTGTATACGACAGGGGATAGATGTGTATATTAATATTTATTTCCACGTGTACGTTTATATTTCCCCTTTTAGATATTTTTACGAGGGAGTATATATACCTTTGTTAGATTATTTTAGGGTTACGCTTTATTATATCATTGAAACACATTTCGAGAGACGGTTTTTCTTAATCTTCAATTGTGCGCAATTGAGTTAATTCCCGAATAAACTCTGATTCGTCTTTGTTTTATTCTTGAGTTCCAATCCTAGAATTGGTCTTGGTTATTACGCTTTCCTCGCTGCATCAAGTAGAGTCAGATGAGCTAACCACTAGGGGACCAAATTGTTTAGAGGCGGTTGTGTTCATCTTCAGAGGTTCTAGAAGCTCATGAGCAGTTGAGCAAACCAATAGAGGACCCTAAGGGTCAGAGTTAGATGAACCCATCACCAGAGGACTAGACTATTCAGAGATAGTTGTGTCCACCTTCAGAGGTTATAGAGGGCTATGAGCAGTTGAGCAAACCATTAGAGGGCCATGAGGGTAAAAAACATACAGGTGAATTAGGAAAGAAGGCCACAATATCAATGGAAGGGGTTGAAACAGGAGAGGCTTTAGTGGATAATGGACCATTACATGTGTTGTAGATGAGATATATCCTAGAAATAGAGGAGAGAAAACAATCACCCCCTGTGGTATTTCAAATATTGGGATTCCGCAGTGATACTTCTTTAGATGACTTGCTAGGAGGATACAGGGTCTTTATTGCATTTGATCTGTTAGGTTTGAGGAAAAATCTTTTTGAGGCCTGAAGAGATGATAGGAATCAAAATTCTACAAGACCTATCATTAGGGCAAGAACCAAATGATTTCAAATCTTGGGGATGAGGGTCCTTTTTTAATAACTCGACCCTAGAATTATTTGTTTACTAATCTCTTTTCTATTACTCTTGTATTGTGTATTCCAACAGGCACACTTATCAGGCTTTACAGGGCGATGGATAAACTCACTAAGACTCAGCTTGTGGGTTATCCATGGACCAATCTAAATCGAAGATGAGCTGGACCAATGAATTGATTTAAAGAATCGACTTGTGAAGACTATTTTTGTAATTTGTTATTTTTCTTTGAACCATTTATTTTGTAAGCTTTTGAGACATTTTATTTGGTTGTATTTTGTGTTTTTTAGGATCGACCACCCTTTAGTGGCATAGTTGTAATTGTTTAGCCATTTTAACCCTAAAAGGGGTAAGTACAAATACTTGCTTAAGTAGGGTTTAGTGGAGAGGAGAGGAGAATACACTTACCATTGCTGCAAAGTTTCGTGAGAGATTAGGGTTTATCCTAAGATTTCACAAGGACTCTTATCAATTTCAATCCATTGGAATTGTGGCGAGTTGCAACCTAGTGAATTGTGAGTAATATCAATTCCTAAGTTGATTTTTTTCCTTTTCATAACTAGTATGTAATATTTAGTGTTGGTTAGGATTGGTTCTTGGTTCTAATTTTAACGTCAATTGCAGGTTCAATTTCATCCTTATATTGTTATCAAGTTAGTGGAATTGCATCCTATATGTTGTGTTGTTGATTGTCTTTCTTCAAATTGTGTGGAAGTTCCTGTGTTGTATGAAGTCCACGCCAATTTAAGAGTTGTTGGTAATTTGAATTTCATTTTGATCTAGTCTTGTGTGCTTAATTCCATTGAGCATAACATCATTTGGTGTTGAGAATCATTGATTAACAAATCGGATTATAAAAGGGTTTAGAGTTCACACCAAATTGAAGGTTGATTCGGATTTACTTTTGAAGTTGTTTCAATTGTGTGATTGCATATGCTTTAATTCAATTTAAGGCATATCAGACAACATATAAGTTTAGTTAGCCATTGAAATTCAATTGTTGTTTCAATTCCTAGTTCATCTTGAAAGCATACGTACAAAAAAAAAAAAAAAAAATCAATTCAATTGCAAAAGAAAAATCAAGAACCGAAATCTCCCAAAAAGAGAAATCTAGTTTTGGCAAGTTACAATTCAATTGCTAAATACACTTTCCAATTCCAATTGCAATAGATACTTTGTGCTTTCTAATTATGCATCCAAAAATGACATTCCATAATCATTAATTGTATTTTGGTACAAATTGTATCCTCTTGAGATTGCATGCAAAGGAATTAATTGTCTTGTTTCCAAGTTCATATTGTGTGTCGTAGCCATTGAAGATTGCTTGTAATTTCCAGGTGTCATCGTGATTAGAAAACTGAGGGAGCCAATTAGGTGTGACTTAGTAAATTGTGTTGAGAAATTTCCAATCCGAGTTCTTAACAAAGGATTGTAAAAGCGGGTTGTGCAGACATAATTTTGAGGGACATACATGAGTGAAATTGTGAGCATATCATTAGTTGAGAGTAATACACGAGTGAGTGTGAGGAACATATTTTACTTATGATCTTACTTTATTGAAAAACTTTAAAAACATGCTGGGACCGAACACGAATGGAGGTGAGAATAGGGTAATGTTTAAGGAGTTGATGGGGAGATGAAAAGAATTTTGATAGGTGAACTTGAACAGATCCATGAAAGAATGGATAAGATGGAGAGGAGTAGGGAACCGTCTAGCAATACCACTATCAGGCGAGGAGTAGGTAGACCGATTATAGGAGGAGTTAGGATAGAAGAAGGAGAGGATTCTGACTCTGGTGAATATCATAACTTAAGGGAAAGAGGGAACACCTTGAGGCGTGATAGTAACTGGGTAACATTAAAGATGAAAATCCCAACATTTTCAGGGAAAGAATGATCCGAAGTTGTACTTAGAGTGGGAGAGGAAAATGGATCATGTGTTTGAATGCCATAACTATGTTGAGGAGAAGAAGATAAAATTGGCTGCAGTAGAATTCAAAGATTATGCTAGTGTATGGTGGGATCAGCTAGTCGTAATAGGCGCAGGTATAGAGAGCAACCTGTTAGTACTTGGGAGGAGATGAAGAACATAATGAAAAAAGGTTCATTCCTAGTTATTACCATAAGGACTAACTTAGGAAAGTCCAGGGATTGACACAGGGAACCAAAAGTGTAGTGGACTATAATAAGGAGTTGGAGATAGCCATGATTAGGGCTAGAGTGGAGGAGGATGACGAGGTCATTATGGCTAGGTTTATTAATAGTCTGAATTGGGAAATTGCTGATGTAGTAGATTTACACCACTACTTGGATATGGAAGAATTGTTACATAGAGCAATAAAGGTAGAGCGACAATTAAAATATAGGAGTGACCAGAGGTTTGGGTCGACTTCCAAATCTCCATGGAAGTCTAATTGAAAAGGAACTCTATGGATTCCAAGCCTAAGGAGGACGTGAAGGCTAAGAATCCAATTGCTGCATCTAAGGGTAAAATTGACACTACACCCCCTTCAAGAACTAGAGATATCAAGTGTTTTAGTGTTAGGGATTTGGGCACATTACATCCTAATGTCCAAATCAAAGAGCTATGATCATATGTGATAATGGGGATGTAGAGAGTGTGAGTTCAGAAGAGGAAGAGGAGTCACCATCACAGGAGTATAATGACGTTGACTTGAAGGGACCTGTGAGTGGTGAGTTGTATGTCACGAGGAGAGTACTTAATGTACAACCCTAGGAGGATGGTGAAGGGATCTAGCCTGAGCACATATTTCATACACGGTTCATGTACAGCTTGATAATCAATAGTGGCAGTTGTATTAATGTTACTAGCACTTGCTGATAGATAAGATGCAATTAAAAGCTGTGAAACATCCGAGACCATATCGATTACAGTGGTTGAATGAATGCGGGGAGGTAAAGGTGACTAAGTAGGTTCTTATAACTTTTTCCATAGGGAGCTATAGATGAGGTCATGTGTGATATAGTACCTATGCAGGCTAGTCACATTTGTTAGGGCGATTGATAATTGCCATAAAACTCTAAATTCTAGGAAGATTTTAAGCTCTTTTAAGTTGATAATTAATAAAAAATCATCCGAAATTGATGCTTAATCAAGGAATATGTTGCTTTCAGGTGTAATGAAGATCATTGAAAGAAATTGAGAAGAAAACAACAAAGAGAAAGGAAGAAGAGCATCTCCCTTGCCTGCCACGCCCCCATATAAGGGGCGTATGAACAACAGACCACCACCACACCCCATATAAGGGCGTATGGAAGAGAAATTAGGAACATAAGCTACCACGCCCTTGCCAGGGTGTGGCAGGGGCATATGGGACTGAAGTGAAAGACAAAGCCACCAGCCCCTGATATGGGGGATGCCAGCTTCAAAGGATGACTGAGACCACCACGCCCTTGCCACGGGGCATGGTAGAGGGGCGTATGGAGTCCACAAACCCACTTTATTTGACTTTTTTTTTTCTCTCTCCTCCAACCCTAGCACCTATATATATACATGTATACATATGAAAAAGGGGAGACGACAGATCTAGGGTTTTAGACTTCATTTTCATATCTTTTTCCTTAGTTTTCTACCCAACAATCTAAGGAGATTCAAGCAAGGCATTCAAGATTCACTCTATCCGGGTTATAATCATGAACTCTAGTTTCTCTTCATGTATTTGTTCTTTCATTGTTAGATCTATGGAAGAGTAAACCGTAGACCTAGATCTCATTTGAACTATTTTGTCATATGATGAAGATATGGTTTAAATGAAGTGTTATTGATGTTCTTTTGTCCATTACATGTGCTTCATATTTATCTTAGATTCATATATTCAAAATATGGGTTTATGCTTAATATCATTTGAGTTGATTGAGAAATCGCTTTTATGATTAGATCTATGTTTTGGATGAGATTTGCTCGTGTTTCTGAGATAGAATATCGAAAATCTTCTGTTGAACATTCATTTAAATAGAGTTCATAGGCTTCATGCGTTTATGATTGCTATTGATTGAGGAGAGATCCTAATTGATAAATCTAGGATTAGATAAGTTAATATACTTGAGAAAGTAATTATCTTGCTTCTTGGAACTTAACAACTTAAGAACATAGAAACGTTAATCTTAGCTTCTAATGATTTATGTGACAACATAGGTATATAATGAGATTAGGTGCTTTGTTATTGAATTAAACCTTGTGTTGTTGAAGTAGTTTTAGTTAAAATTTTAGATTGTTAACTATTTTTAGTCTTTAATACACTTCATTTCAATTTGACAGTTAGATAATAGGGAAAGAGCTAGTACTAGTAATTAGTAATCTTCTCTCTGTGGAATGACCCTGCACTTAACACTATATTACGTCCACGGTAGGTACACTTGCCTATTGCAACGTAGTTAGAATTAGGAACAGGTATTATAAATATTAAAACTATGGTTGGCAATGATCAAGTTTTTGGCGCCGTTGCCGGGGAGGAGGCACCACTAATATTAGGAACACTTATTACTTATTAATCTAGCCACTTGTTTTACTTCTGTTACTTTTCCTTCTTTGTTTACTTTGAATTTGGGTACTATTGATTGTTTGATTTTTGCTCTTTGTAGTGCATACTAGGAGCCGATCAAGGGCCTTACTGATTTTGTATCCAAAGCCTGAGCGAATCCTTACTTAATGCGCAAAAGAGACAAGCACCTCATCGAATCTTCATCAACAAGGGTTAAGGAAGAGTTGGTGATAGAAGAAATAGGCTGACCACAAGATGACCCTCCTCATGAGCTAAATCCAATGGTTGAGCATAAGAGAACCAATGTTGAGTTTGCTAGGCCAAAGTTGGATGGTGTTAGCTCTAACATTGTTCGACCTAGGGTAGAGGCAAACAATTTTGAGATTAAACTGTCCGTTATTCAAATGGTTCAACAATATCCAATTTGATGGTTTTGAGGATGAGGATCCAAACTCTGATATTCAATCTTTCCTGGAGATATGCGACACTTTCAAATTTAATGGAGTGAGTGAAGATGCGTTCGTCTTAGACTCTTCCCATTTTCTTTAAGAGGAAGAGCTAAGCAATGGTTAAATTCTTTGCCGAAAAGCTCCATCACCACCTGGGAAGAGTTGGTTACAAGGTTTATGGACAAGTTCTTTCCACTTGCAAAGACTGCCAAACTCAGAATTGACATCCAGTCTCATCATCAACAAGAGTCGGAAACACTTTATGAGACTTGGGAACGTTTCAAGGAATCATTAAGGAGATGTCCTCATCATGATATTCCAGAGTGGATGCAGGTTCAGATTTTCTACAACAGTCTCAATTATCAAACTAGACAGATGGTAAATGCTGTAGCTGGAGGCACGATTAATCATCAAACTCTTGAAGAAAGCTTAGCTCTCTTCGAGAATCTGGCCGTGAATAATTTTGAATGGTCACATTCTAGGAGTAGAGATAAAAGACTGACATGAGTTATTGATGTAGACGGCCACTACAATCATGTCAAAAGTAGAGGCGTTGTCTAGAAAGATTGATGATTGTCACTTTAAGCAGCAAATATCCGCAGTTGAGCCCTCCTTTGGTGATGAATTAGGTGTTGAACAAGTGGATTATTTGGGAAATCAGATTCCGACCTCAGAATAATCCTTACAGTAACACCATAAATTTTCATGGAATATATTAACAACAAATTTTTCAGAAAGGTAATCCCAATCCTCCCCCTGGTTATCAAAGACCACTTGGTCAGAGTTCTAAACCACAATCATCAAGTTAGGACATCCTGGCAAAGTTGGTAAAAGATTTTGAAGATGGACAAAAATCATTGGACATGATTTTAAAGAATCAAGACACTACTCTTAGAAACCATGGCGCCTCAATCCACAATCTTGAGACTTAGGTTGGACAAATTGCTAAATTACTTTTAGAGAGACCTCAGGGTTCATTACTAGGAAATAAGAGACAAATCTTTGCGAGCATGTGAAAGCAATAACCCTGAGAAGTGGTAAAGAACTCCAATCTAAGAATCAAGTAGGAAGAGGTAAGGCATCCGACTCAAAGGAGAAACAACCGATTGAAAATGATGAAGGAGAGCAGCCAAAGAAGTTAGTTGAGAAGAAGTCATCATCATCCAAGCCGATTTCAGAATATAAACCTCCCATTCCATACCCTACAAGATTGAAGAAAGATAAGGTGGATGAGCAATATGGTAGATTTTTGGAAGTTTTTAAACAATTGCATATTAACCTTCCATTGGTTGAGGCATTGACTCAAATGCCTAGATATGTAAAGTTTTTGAAAGAATTATTATCGAATAAGAGAAGATTGGAAGAGTTTTCTTCAGTAACTTTAGAGGAGAATGTTCGGTAGTTATTCAGAACAAACTTCCAAAAGAAGCTTAGGGACCCTAGGAGCTTCACCATCCGTGTTTGATCGGTAACCTAACTGAGGAGAGAATGGGGGTAACTCAGCATAATCTTGGTTGCAAAACCAATGGTGAGGAAGATAGTCAAAGTTCCTAAGAGGAGTGGTTGAGGATGTGCTAGTAAAAGTTCAAGACTTCATTTTCCAGCAGATTTGTCATCCTAGATATGGAACGGATGTGGAGATCCCATTATTCTTGGGAGACCATTCTGGCTACTACAAGAGCTATCATAGATGTGGGAGATGGAGATTGGTGCTACAGTGGGAAATGAGGAAGTCATAGTGAAGATGCCAGGGTGTTCTTAACATAGTTTGCAACATGATGATACTTGTTTTGCAGTGGATTATCTTGATCTACCTATTTCAGAGTCATGCAAGAACTTTTAATGTAATGATGCTTTAGCAATTTGTTTGACGAATGGGGATCAAGGAGAATTTATGGATACATCAATTAAAGAGATGATGTTAGTCTTGATGGAAGTCCTAAACTGAAGAAGGAGGGAGTTTGAAGAGTTAAATGCTTTACTATTCAAAAGCAAGCCCTCCACTGAAGAACCCCCTGTCTTGGAGTTAAAGCAGTTGCCTGACTATCTCCAATATGCCTTCCTTGAGCAAGACTCTAAATTGCCCGTAATTATAGCTTCGGACTTGAGTTTGACCTAGAAGGATAAATTGCTGAATGTTCTTGGTCAACATAAGAAGGCTATTGCATGGAAGATGGCTGACATAAAGGGGATTAGTCCATCATTTTGTACTCACAAAATTCTCTTGGAAGATGGTGCTAAATCAGTGATTCAACCTCAACGCAGACTCAATCCAAATATGAGAAATGTGGTAAAGAAGGAAGTGATTAAACTACTTAATGCTGGAATGATTTATCCTATTTCTAATAGCACATGGGTGAGTCCAATTCAAGTAGTTCCAAAGAAAGGAGGCATGACCGTCGTACCCAATGAGAAAAATGAGCTCATTCCCATGAGAATGGTCATAGGTTGGAGAGTTTGTATTGATTATCGCAAACTCAATGATGCAACCAGAAAGGATCACTTCCCTCTCCCATTCATAGATCAAATGCTGGAACGATTGGTAGGACATTCTTATTATTGCTTCTTGGATGGAATGTTGGGTTATTTCCAGATTCCCATTGCACCTGAGGATTAGGAGAAAATGACATTCACATGTCCATTTGGCATGTTTGCATATAGGAGAATGCCTTTTGGCTTGTGTAATGCCCCTGCCACCTTCTAGAGGTGTATGCTTGCAATATTTGAAGATATTGTGGGAGAAAATATGGAAGTTTATATGGATGATTTCTCGGTAATATGGTGACTCCTTTGATGATTTTCTCCGTCACTTGGAATTGGTTTTGAAAAGATGTGAAGATACTAATGTAGTGCTTAATTGGGAGAAATGTCATTTTATGACACAAGGGGGTATTGTCTTGGTCATAAAATCTCCAAAAGAGGTATTAAGGTGGATGAGGCTAAAATTGAAGCAATTTCTAAACTACCTCTACCTTCATCAATGAAAGCAATATGAAGCTTTCTTAGTCATGCGGGATTTTATCGTCGATTTATAAAAGATTTTTCAAAAATCGCACGACCAATGACTAAGCTTTTGGAGAAGGATGCACCTTTCAATTTTTCTGAAGAATGCCTCAATGCATTCAATACTCTCAAGGAGAAGCTCACCAACGCTCCAATTATGGTTGCACCAGATTGGAATCTTCCTTTTGAAATCATGTGCAATGCAAGTGATATGGCTGTAGGTGCTGTATTGGGGCAATGTAAAGATAAATATTTCCAACCCATTTACTATGCAAGTAAGACCCTTACCCCTGTGCAAGAGAATTATACCATAATTGAGAAAGAGTTGCTTGCAGTTGTCTTTGCTTTCAACAAATTCCGGCCCTATCTCATATTATCAAAGGTTATAGTCTATACTGATCATTTCGCTTTGAAGTTTTTGCTGACCAAGCAGGATGCAAAGCCACGTCTGATTAGGTGGATTTTACTCCTTTAGGAGTTTGACCTGGAGATAAGAGATAAAAAAGGTGCCGAGAACCTAGCGGCCGATCACTTGTCACGCTTGGAGAATCCATTCCTAGAGAAGTTGAATGAAGGAGAAATCAATGATGAATTCCCCGAGAAATGATTGTTCTCTATAAGTGCAATTGAAGATGGGAATGATATGCCTTGGTTTGCTAACATTGCAAATTATATAGTGGCCAAGGTTGTTCCTAAGGATATGGGATATCATCAAAGGAAGAAGCTTATTAGTGATTCAAGGCATTATATTTGGGAGGATCCTTATTTGTTCAAGATTTGTACCGATCTAATGATTAGAAGGTGTGTATCGCATAAGGAAGGGTGGGAAATACTTTTTCATTGTCACACCGGACCAACTGGTGGTCACCATAGTTCGAACCGAATAGCTCATAAGGTCTTGGAATCTGGTTTTTACTGGCCCTCATTGTTTAAGGATGCCCAAGACTATGTAGCCTAGTGTGATAGATGTCAAAGAACTGGAAACCTCTCAAGAAGAAATGAGATGCCTCAGCAGTATATCTTAGAGTGTGAAGTTTTTGATGTCTAGGGTATCAATTTCATGGGACCATTTCCATTTTCTTTTGGGAATAAATATGTGCTTATAGCGGTCGACTATGTGAGTAAATGGGTAGAAGCACAAGCTCTATTGACGAATGATGCAAGGGTTGTAAAGAAATTCCTCAAAAAGCTCTTTTCTAGGTTTGGTGCCCCAAAAGCGCTTATTAGTGATAGAGGCACACATTTCTGTAATGTGCAAATTGAGAAAGTGCTTAAAAGGTATGGGGTAACTCATAGACTTGCAACTCCCTATCACCCCCAATCAAGTGGGCAAGCCGAGGTATCAAACCAAGAATTGAAGAGAATTTTGGAAAAATCGGTTTTTCATCATCATCGGGACTGGTTCGATAAGCTTGATGAAGCTTTGTGGGCATATAGAATCGCCTACAAAACTCCATTAGGAACTACTCCTTATCGACTAGTCTATGGTAAGGCTTGTCATCTTCTCGTTGAGATAGAGCATAAGGCATACTGGGCCATAAAAATAGTAAATTTAGATCTTGAGAGGGTTGGAAAACATAGATTGTTGCAACTCAATGAATTAGATGAGATGAGACTTGCAGCATATGAGAACCCAGCAACCTATAAGGAAAGAGCAAAGAAGTATCACGATTCCTGCATTCAACAACCAAAACAATTCAAGGAAGGTGATCTCGTTTTGCTCTTCAACTATAACTCAAGTTATTCCCAAGCAAACTAAGATCGAGATGGTCCGGGCCATTCAGAGTAAGAAAAGTATTTCCCTATGGCACAATTGAGATAGAACATCCTAAGAAGGGAATTTTTAAGGTCAATGGGCAAAGATTGAAACTATATTTTGGAGACAGCAAGTGCTTCGAAGAGAGGGAGGAGATTAATCTCCTCTTGGCATCCGCTTAATCCTGTCATACATCTTTTTGGTTTAGCTAAAGACGTTAAACAAAGTGACTTTTGAGAGGCATTTTGTGCCCGATTTTCTTATTTGTTTTTGTTGCTCTTCAATTTTATTACGTTAGTTTTATGATTGAGCATGCCTTTTATGGTTGTTTGTAGGTTATGGGGGTTGAAAAGGAGGTGATTGGAAAGCTTCGTGGAGTAAGGAACGTCAAAGAAACATGGCAAGGATCAACTCACTCATCATAAACCATGAAAAAGAAGTGTGGAGAAACACCACGCCCCTGCCATAGGGCGTATGAAGGCAAAAGAGGCGATAAAGTGGCAAAATTCTAACTGATATGCTACCACGCCCTTGCCACGAGGGTGTGGTAGCCTAGAAATGGCCGCAGCATCTACTATGACCTTTGCCATGGGGTGCGGTAGAGGGCGTATCAAATAAAATTTTCCAGGTAAGCTGCTACGCCCTTATCACAAGGGCGTGTCAACCTAGAATTGTCCATAGAGCCTACCACACCCCTTGCCACGGGGCATGGTGAGGCTTTTATCACACTGCCACGCCCCTGATATGGGGGCGTAGTGACACAAGGCAAGCCTAAATGTTGTTCACAGTATCCACCATGCCCCTTGTCATGGGGTGTGGTGAAGGGCGTGGCAACACAAATACCTGCACTATTTAAACCACGCAGCTCCTATTCCCTTCATTTTTTTCAAAATCTCTCTCTCTCCACTGTCACTCTCTCTCATTTTCGCACACACTCACAATCCTTTGCACAACATCCATCACTCTAACTCGTCACAAAGGTTAAATTGGTAAGTTTTTCCACTCTTTCTCTTTTCTTTCTTCATTCAAATACTGATTTCTTATTGTTTCTATTCTGCCATCGTTTGTAGAAAATGCTAGGGTTAGTCAAAATTAAGTCAAAATGGATTTTATTTGTGCATTGTTACTTTTATTGATTCCTATTCATGATTTATACTTCAATAGTTAATTTTTCATCAAATTTCATCTCCAATTTTTATCATGAGTGTTTATCACAACAAAAACTAGGGTTCTTGTGAAATGCATGAATGTGCAATCTGAAGAAGGGGCTTTTGTTTTGTATTGATTCCTTTGATGATCTTGAATGGATTGATTCACCTAAGCATTACTTACTCTGTTAATTCCTATCTTTACTTCGATTAACCTAGGGTTTGACCATGAATGTGTAATCCATTACAACTACTAGCCATAGTTAATCTTCTTTAAGGGTACATTACATGTGGTATAGTAATTAAACCAAGAGCTTTAATGCACATTCTATGAATATTGAATCTAATGCCTGATTACACTTTCATGTTCAAGTTCAAGTTCAACTATGCTTTTAAGGTCATTACATCATGGTAGTTATATGGGGATAATATCATCTTGGGTAGGATTTTCATCTAGTAGCAATATCTTTTCACTAATTTTTATGTCCTATCCTAGCCATTCATGCTTATCCAATGTTTGATTGTAGATGGCACCAAAGAAACAACAACAGAAGCAGAAGAAAAGGGCCAGAACCGAAGGTCCAGGTAGTAGCAGTGGTGGGAGAATTCCCCAAGGACTTAATAGGGATGAAGTGAAGAGGTACAAAGCTTTAGAGGCCATGAAGCGCATAACACCAAATGCTTGCTTGAATTGGGGAGTGATCCAAGATTATGGATTAACTCGACAATTTGAGAGGCTATTGGTTGGTCTTGCCCAGGCTAATCTTCTCTCCATTGATGAGAAGGTATATAGGGGAGTTACTTTGGAATTGTTGGCCACCTTCTAGATCAATAAGCCGGATCGCCTATTTGGTCTGGACAATGATGTTTCCTTTTCAGCATTTAGGAAACATCATTCAATGAGTATGACCAAATTTTGTGAATACACTGGTTTTTACTCTCCAGAATACATTTAGACTAATGAATTCAAGGCCCTCCTGACTAGATGGCCAGTGTGTACACTGTCATACACTCAGTTTTAGTCATCAATCGCTAGGAAAAGTCCTTATGCTCCTTCACTGTCAAGGGGATCACATCTCAAGTGGATAAGCCATAGGATTTTACATTCTCTGCTGGTCCATTCATTGAACGATAAGATAAACAGTGTTGGAGTGGTCAGCCAATTGGATTTATATCTAATGTGGAGCATGATAAGGGGTGAGAGGGTAAATGTAGCAGTGGAGTTAGCCTTTGCAATACGCCATCAAGCTCAACTATCCAAGAAAGGTTGCTTCTGTGGCGCATATATTACCAAAATTTTGAAGAACATGAATGAATTCCCTAAAGAAGCTCCTAGAGATGAAATAGGAGAATCCTATCCCATGACCAATGTGGCCCTCCAACAATGGGATATTCCAAAGATAGAAGAAGGAGGTGACTCTTTTGGAGATGATGCGAAAGATGAAACTACCAAGCAATTGGAAGAGCTCACTAAGGAAGTTAAGAAGCTGAAACAGAAGAAAAAAAGTCTCAAACGCTATATCGGCTCTATAGCCGAAGCATTTGCAAAGAAACTAAAGGTGAAGCTTCCGAATTGCATCACTTCTTCTTCTTCTTCATCTAGCGATGATGGAGGGGCCCCAAGGGAGGCAGTCCAGGAGGAAGTCCAAAGGGAAGAGACATCCAAGGCAATTCAGGAGGAAGAGGATGATGATGAGATAGAAAGAGAGATTGAAGCTTATGCTTCAGAGGGGGCTATGGGGTCAGAAGCGGAAGAAGAATTTGGTCATGACGAAGAGGATGATTGATCCTCTCCCTTCTAGCTCTTCTGTTTTTGAACTTTGTTACCTTTGGATTATTTCAATGATGACAGGAGAGAGAAATCAGCTTGTATTAATTTAATTTAAAGACTCATGCTTTACTTTTCTTTATTTTTCTTTCTTTTTAATTTCTGTTGTAGGCTAAATTCTTTTTAGTTTTCTTCTTTGTATAGTTGTCCAAATTTTGATATTACAGCAACTGTAAGATTCACATAATTCTTGGATACTGGAGCTACTACGCAACATATGGTTTTGATCAAGCACTTGATGAATAGCAGCATCGAATTCAGGGGAGCACTAGTTCTTTTTATTACCTTTTCTGTCTTAATTCTTCTCTATTTAATGCTCTTTCCTTGTTTGATTGTTATTGTAAGTATAGATATTGAGGACAATGTCTAACTTAAGTGTGGGGGCGGGTTGTTAAATATTATGTACAAAGGGGAAAAGGAGAACTAGGTGCGTATGTGCGATTATCGATATAGAAAGTGAAAATTTTTCAAATTTTTTCAATTACTACCCAATTTTGAGTAGAAAAATTTTCAAGATTCTTCCAATTTTCTGTCAAAATCCCTCATACATTTTCTATTTTGCTAGAATTTTGGCTGCAATTGAGGAGTGTTTTAACATTCAATGATTGAACCCCTCAAAAAGAATGTCGTACAATTCACTCCTGTTTTTGCGCTGAATTTTTTCATATTTAATCAAACTTATAGAATAAAAATCTTTGTGAAGCAAGTTTACTTGTCATTTAAAGGCGGAATTTAAAGTTAGGAATTGAACCAAGGTCCTTAGCAAAATGTTAATTGGCTTGAATTCTAAGTTACTAGGAAGTATATTGTTTCATCAAAAGTCTTGAGAGCTAATCAATCCATTATAAAGGGTAAATGAAGTAATTCTCTTGGTGATCTTTCTTAAGAGACCTTCTAAGAAAAGTTTAATTCAAAATAAGATATCTTAGTTAGTATGGGCGGGCTTTGGTCCCTCAGAAGAGTGAAGTTTGACCCCGCTACTAGCTAAACAAATCAGTTAGAGTAATGGAGGTTCGATGGGGTCCCTTTAAAACCTGGTTACTTAAGGTCGTTCGGCCTGGGATTGGCCGACCGAGGAAATTACTAAAAAAAAAAAAAAGGGGAGTTCTTGAAACTCGAGTGATTAAGTTCGTAGGGACGCCTTCGATTGAAGGGATAACATCTGTTAACTTGGGTGACGAGCCCGGGATTATCGGCTGAAAGCTTGCTACATGGGTTGCGGGATCTTAAATAAATAAATGAAACTTTTGGGAAGGTCTATTAAAGGAAGTGGAATCCAGGAGAATCTCGGATGCAAAATACTTTTATGATGGAGTAGTTCGCTTAGAGAGATGGATGAGGAGGCTATATACTCTGAAGTAGCTAATTGAAGTGAGCCAAGTCTCTTTTTGTTTCTATTTAACCTTGAGTTTGATTTTTGATTTGAAAGCTGTTATTAAAAGATAGAGGTAGAAGCTTACTTTACTTTGATTAATTTTAAAACTTTGATTAAAGTATCTCTAGTTCAATATTGCAGGATAAGGTGAGGAGTACATTCATTCAATTGAGGAGTTCTATTGGAAGTTAAACATGATCATTGATGAACTGTGTTTTGAAATATGAAGTCCTCATTTTGAATTTATGGTCTTTAAAATTGCTTTGCTTGGGGACAAGCAAAGATTCAAGTGTGGGAGAATTTGATAATTGCCATAAAACTCTAAATTCTAGGAAGATTTTAAGCTCTTTTAAGTTGATAATTAATAAAAAATCATCCGAAATTGATGCTTAATCAAGAAATATGTTGCTTTCGGGTGTAATGAAGATTATTGAAAGAAATTGAGAAGAAAACAACAAAGAGAAAGGAAGAAGAGCATCTCCCCTGCTTGCCACGCCCCCATATAAGGGGCATATGAACAACAGACCACCACCACACCCCATATCAGGGGCGTATGGAAGAGAAATTAGGAACAGAAGCTACCACGCCCCTTGCCACGGGGAGTAGCAGGGGGCATATGGGACCAGAAGTGAAAGACAAAGCCACTACGCCCCTGATATGTAGGCGTGCCAGCTTCAAAGGATGACCCGAGACCACCACGCCCTTTGCTACGAGGCGTGGTGAGGGGTGTATAGAGCCACGACCTACTTTCTTTGACTTTTTTTTTCTCTCTCCTCCAACCCTAGCACCTATATATATACATGTATACATGTGAAAAAGGGGAGACGGTAGAGCTAGGGTTTTAGACTTCATTTTCTCTTCATTTTCATATCTTTTTCCTTAGTTTTCTACCCAACAATCCAAGGAGATTTAAGCAAGGCATTCAAGATTCACTCTATCCGGGTTGTAATCATGAACTCTAGTTTCTCTTCATGTATTTTTTCTTTCATTGTTAGATCTATGGAAGAGTAAACCGTAGACCTAGATCTCATTTGAACTATTTTGTCATATGATGAAGATATGATTTGAATGAAGTGTTATTGATGTTCTTTTGTTCCATTACATGTGCTTCATATTTATCTTAGATTCATATATCTGGAATATGAGTTTATGCTTAATATCATTTGAGTTGATTGAGAAATCGCTTTTATGATGAGATCTATGTTTTGGATGAGATTTGCTCGTGTTTCTAGAGATAGAATATCGAAAATCTTCTGTTGAACATTCATTTAAATAGAGTTCATACGCTTCATGCGGTTCTAGATTGCTATTGATTGAGGAGAGATCCTAATTGATAAATCTAGGATTAGATAAGTTAATATACTTGAGAAAGTAATTATCTTGCTTCTTGGAACTTAACAGCTTAAGAACATAGAAACGTTAATCCTTAGCTTCTAATGATTTATGTGACAACATAGGTATATAATGAGATCTAGGTTGCTTTGTTATCGAATTAAACCTTGTGTTATTGAAGTAGTTTTAGTTAAAATTTTAGATTGTTAACTATTTTTAGTCTTTAATACACTTCATCTCAATTTGACAGTTAGATAATAGGGAAAGAGCTAGTACTAGTAATTAGTAATCTTCTCTCTATGGAACGACCCTGCATTTAACACTATATTACGTCTACGGTAGGTACACTTGCCTATTACAACGTAGTTAGAATTAGGAACAGGTTTTATAAATATTAAAACTATGGTTGGCAATGATCAGCGATCCTGCAATTCGATAGGAAGATTACATATGATGGGTACAAGAACCAATATTCCTTTGTACTAAACAAAAGGAAAGTAGTTCTCATGCCACAAAACCATGGGAAGCTTGTGAGGATCAAGTGCAAATTGCAAAGGATTTTAGAGAAAAACACTTAAGCGCACAAGAGAAGAGTGACGAGAAAAAGAAAAAGAGTGAAAAGCAAACACTGGTGAGTATAGAGGGAAAAGACACTCAAACACAGAGAACAAAGAGTTTGGCAGAAAAGCTGAGGTTAAGAGTGTAGTATTAGCCAAGCAACAATTACTTGCACTAATGTACAAGGATTTATATATTTCTAATGCTGACCTTAATTCTGTTTTGCCTAGTGTTGTTGTGTCTTTATTGCAAGAATATAAGGACTTGTTCCTTGAAGAAATGCCGCAAGGCCTACCCCTTCAACTGAGGGATAGAGCACTAGATTGACTTCATACTGGTGCTTCCATTCCCAACCAACCAGCATATAGAACCAATCTGAGGAGGCCAAGGAAATTTAAAGACAAGTTGATGGGTTGATGGCGAAAGGATTCGTACAAGAAATGTTTGGGCCGTGCTCGGTTCTAGTGATACTAGTCCCAAAAAGGATGTGGATGTGGCGCATGTGTGTAGATTATAGGCATAAACAAAATCACAGTTAAGTACAAACATCCTATTCCTAGATTAAGTGACATGCTTGATGAGTTGCATTGTGCACATTTATTTTCTAAAATTGACTTTAAAATGGATATTACCAAATTCGTATAAAAGAGGAGGATAAGTGGAAAACTGCTTTTAAAACACAAAACATAGATTATATGAATGGATGTAATGCCTTTTGGGTTGACAAATGCACCTAGCACTTTCATGAGATTGATGAATCATGTTTTGTGTCATTTCTTAGGAAAATTTGTTATTATTTATTTTGATGATATCCTAATTTATAGCAAACATTTGATGATCATGTATAACATCTGCAGAGTGTGTTTACTATTCTAAGGAAAACCAATTGTATGCCAACTTAAAGAAGTGCATGTTTTGTATAGAATCTTTGGTTTTTCTTGGTTTTATTGTAGGTGCAGATGGAATCGTTATAGATGAGGAGAAGGTGAAGGCAATTCGAGAGTGGCCAACACCAAAGAACGCAATGACGTTAGGAACTTCCATGGACTAGCTAGCTTCTATAGATGATTTGTGAGGGACTTTAGCTCCATTGCTGCTCTATTGAATGACCTTATGAAGAAGGATGCCGAATTCAGATGGATGAAATACATGAGCAGGCATTCCAGACTTTGAAAGGTAAGTTAATAATGCTCCTTTGTTAATATTACCTAACTTTGATAAATTTTTTGAGATTGAATGTGATGCTTCCAAGAAGGGTATTGGTGGTGTGTTAATGTAGGATTCCAAATCAATAGCCTACTTCAGTGAGAAACTCTACAGTGCTGCTCTAAATTATCTTGTGTATGACAAGGAGTTATATTGCCTTAGTAAGGACATTGCAAATGTGGCAGCATTATCTATGGCCCAATGAGTTCATATCTATTATGATCATAAAAGCTTGAAGTACCTGAAGACGTAGGGAAAGCTGAATAAGAGGCATGCTAAATGTTAGAGTTCATTGAAACCTTTCCATTTGCCATCAAATACAAGTTGGGTAAGGAGAATGTAGTAGCTAAAGCACTATCTAGGAGGTATTCTTTGTTAACCTATTTACATACTATGTTGCTTGGGTTTGAATGCATGAAAGATTTATATGAACATGATGTTGACTTTAGTTAGATTTGGGCTACTTGTTCTGAAAATGGGTATGCGGACTTCTATAGGCATGGGGGATATTTATTTAAGAAGGGTAGATTGTGTGTGCCTAAGAGTTCCATACGAGAGTTTGGTGAGGGAGACGTATGGGGGTGGTCTCATGGGACATTTTGGTGCTAAAGAAACTTTGGATATTTTGCATAAACATTTTTATTGGTTAAGATGAGATATGATGTGTAAACTGTGTGTGATAAATGGATTACATGAAGAAAGGCTAAATCTAAAGTCATGCCCTATAGGGGAGTATCTTCCATTGCCTGTTCCTAGTCAGCCTTGGATTGACTTTTCCATAGATTTCATATTAGGTTTACCTAGGTCTCAGAATGGCAAATATAGCATATTTGTTGTTGTTGATAGGTTTAGTAAAATGGCTCATTTTATTTCCTGTTCTAAAACTAATGATGCATGACATATAACTGATCTGTTCTTTAGAGAGATTATGTGATTATATGGTTTACCTAACTCTATCGTGAGTGATAGAGATGTGAAATTTCTGAGTCACTTTTGGCATACTTTATGGAATAGGCTAGGCAAAAAATTACTGTTTTCCACTATGGCACATCTTCAAACAAATGGATAAACATAGGTGGTTAATAGGACACTTTCCACATTGCTGTGTGCTGTGCTTGATAAAAATTTGAAGCAATGGGAAACATGTTTGCCTCATGTAGAGTTTGCATATAATAGGATAGTACATTTTACTAAATCTTACTCTCCATTTGAGGTTGTGTATGGTTTCAATCCCTTAACTCCATTGGATATATTGCCTTTACCTACTAATGAGTTTATTGATCTTGATGGCACGAAAAAGGCAGAATTTGTTAGGGATTTACATACTCAGGTCCGGGCTAATATCGAGAAGAAAAAAAAACACTATGCTCGCCAGGCCAACAAGGGACGCATCAAAACCGTGTTCCATCCGGGCGATTGGGTTTAGGTGCACTTGAGGAAGGAACGATTTACTGAACAACAAAAATCCAAATTGAATCCAAAGGGCGATGGACCTTTCTAAGTGGTGGAGTGCATAAACGACAATGCGTACAAGATAGATTTGCCAAGCTACTATGGTAATGTAAGTGCTACATTTAATGTTTCTGATCTTACTCATTATGATGCTGGTGATTTGAGGATGAATGTTTTCAAGGAAGGAGGGAATGATGAGGATCATCTAGCACTTAAGAAGACCGAACCAAGGACTCAAGATCCATTGCAAGGAATTAGAGGACCAATGACCTGAGCTAGAGCAAAGAGGATGAATGATGCCCTATAAAGATTGGTCATGGACCTATAAACCAAGGAATCAAATTACATAAAAGGAGAACTAACACCTATTATTGTAATTCACATTTCCATGGAAGAATACAAGGAATTGAAGTCCTAGCATAAATGTGGAATGTTGAACCGAAACAAGGAAAGAGACTTACTGGTTTTGTTGTTATTTGTTTTTGGTTTGTAATTTAGAATATTTAGTTACTTACTCGGTCTACATGAGGATAAGGAAGTAAATTAGAATAGGAAAGTTAGGTTTTCATATTGATACATGTATATACTGTATAAACGTGTAAGGAGGCTAGCATAATATCAGCTTATCATTAAATAGAATTTACAAAACATTTTCATGAAACACGAAAAGCCCTCTTTTGTTCTTTGCAAAAGAACTCTCCTTTAGGAATTCCTTAACCTAATTGCTATAGAAAACTCTTAATTGATAACTTAGGTTTTAGTCAACAGGTGTGATTGGGGTCTAATTCCGTGCTACTTGTTCAAGACGATCCTCGGGGAAATATACCTAAGGTTCACGCATCAGGTAGGGTATGCATTTGATTATTGAATTTACTAAATTTTAATTTTGTGTTTAGTTTAAGTGTTACATTTCTTTGTTAAGTGATTTAGTTTAATTGAATTCACTAAAAATTGTGCGGTTGGATAATGGGTTCATAGTCAGTATTAGTACTCGAAGATCCTTGAGGGAATGATATCCATGCTTGAACTTTATATTACTGAACTCGATAGGTATACTTTCCTAATTGATTGTAAGGAAGAGTTAAGGTAAAAATGATTTTTAATTTGTGTGATTACAATCATCAACAAGTTCCTTGTATGTGAGATATCTGCAACTAAGAGGACATTACTCCTTTTCATCTTTTTGAGCTTATCAGTAATAGCTAAAGAATGGAAAAATTATTTTAATAAATACTATATAGGAAAACATATGCCAATTTCATTTCTAATAAATTCAAATATATTCTTATCTAATGGTGTTGTAAATGTATCAACTAATTGAAATTATGTACTAAAAAAATCAAGATTAATATTTCCATTGTTAACATGATCTCCTATAAAATGATGTCTCACTATAATATGTTTAGATCTTGAATAATGAATTGGATTTCTTGTGAGATTAATGGCACTTGTGTCATCACATTTTATTGGGATATTTTTACACATAAATCCATAATGACAAAATTGTTGTTTAATCCGTAATACATGAGCACAACAATTTCCTATAGAAATATATTTTGCCTTAGCTATTGATAAGGCAATCGAATTTTGTTTCTTGGAAGACTATGATATAAGTTTGTTTGCTAAAAATTGACATGTTCCTAAAGTACCCTTTCTATCAATCTTGCATTCTACATAATGAGCATCCAAATATCCTATTAAATAAATATTTTGATTCTTAGGATACCGAATTCCTAATTTTATAGTGTAAGATATATATTTAAAAATTCTTTTGACTACTATTAAATGTGTCCCAATTGGAATTGTTTGAAATCTAGCACATATACAAACAACAAACAAAATGTCTGGTCTAGAATTGTTTAAATATAACAAGGATCAAATTAAACTTCTATAAAGTTTTTCATGTACCATTTTACTTGAAATGTTTAGATCTAACCTTATTTTAGTTGACATAGGAATAGCAGCTCCTTTAACATTTTCAAATCCAAATTTCTTGAACACTTGCTTAACATGCTTTTCTTGGTGAATAAATATTCCTTAAGAAGTTTGCTTGATTTGCAATCTAAGGAAGAAGTTTAGTTCTCCCATCAAAGACATCCCAAATTCAGCCTGCATCAATTTTGAGAATTCCTTGCAATATATTCCATTAGTAGAACAAAAAATAATATCATCTATATAAATTTGTACTATTAAGATATCTTTATCAAAATGTTTTATAAAAAAAGTTGTGTCAACTTTTCCTCTTGAAAAGTTATTTTTGATTAGAAAATCACTTAACTTTCATACCAAGCTCTAGGAGCTTGTTTCAAACCATAAAGAGCCTTCTATAGTTTGAAAACATAATCTTCTTTTAATAGATCCTCAAACTTTAGAGGTTCTTCTACAAATACTTGCTCTTTGATATATCCATTTAAAAAAGCACGTTTTATATCCATTTGAGATGGTCTAAAATCTTTGTAATAAACATAAGCTAACAAAAGTCTAATAGCTTCTAATCTAGTTACTAGTGTAAAAGTTTCATCAAAATCAATGCCTTCTTCTTGTGAATATCCTTTCGCCATAAGAATTGCTTTATTTCTAACTATTTTACCTTACTCATCAAGCTTATTTTTGAACACCCATTTTGTTCTAATAATAGACTTATCCTTAAGTCTAGGAACTATTGTCCATACCTAATTTCTTTGAAATTGTGCTAATTTCTTTTACATGGAATTCATCTAGTTACTGTCTATTAAAGCCTCATTTACATTGTTAGGTTCAATCTTAGATAATAAAGAAAATTGGTTTTCTAAATCTTGCAGTTTTGATCTAGTTTTGACTCCTAAATCTACTTTGCCAAGTACTTGTTCTGGTGGATGGTATGTCTTAAATCTCTAAGGTTTAGAATATTCAACTCTATTTTATGTAGGTTCAGAAGTACCTTTTGGTAAACTACCTACATAAGTATCTAACTTATTGTTTGATGCATTATTTGGATGATTGTCTAACTTACCATTTGGTGCATTGTCTAAATGACTATTTATACGACTGTTTGGTCTATCCTTTGTTTTTGGCTTAATAGGTACTCCTGTAGTATCTTGCAGATTCTGTAGATGATTTAAACTTTTATCTTTATTCATTTTACTTATTGCATCATCACTTCATCTATAATTGAGTTATCTATAAACTTGATATTAATCGACTCCTTAACTAATCTAGTTACTTGATTAAAAATGCAAAAAGCTTTATTGGTTGTCAAATAATCAAGAAAAATTCCTTCATAAGCTATTTCATAAAATTTACTGAGATTCTGGCTAGATTTCTTGATGAAGCATTTAGTCCTAACTATGTGAAAATATGACACATTTGGCTTCTTACCCTTGTAGATTTCATGCGCTATTTTTGTATCAAAGGTCTCACATAAAAACGATTAGAAATATAAAAAGATGTAGAAATTGCTTCAACCCATAAGTACTTAGATGCATTACTTTCATTTAGCATATTTCATGTCATTTCTTGCAATACTCTGTTTTTCCTTTGTACTAATCTATTTTGCTATGGAATATAGGGTGTAGAAAAATTATATTTTATCCTATTTTTCGTGCAAAACTCAACAAAGTTTTCATTTTCAAATTCTCTACCGTGATTAGTCTTTAAACTTATAATTGATAAACCTTTTTTATTTAAACTTGTTTTGAAATCATTTTAAAAGTATCAAATATATCACTCTTGTGTTTAAGAAATAAAACCCATGTAAATCATGAAAAGTCATCAACTATTACTAAGCTATACTTATTTCCTCCTAGACTCAAGGTACTTGTAGGACCAAAAATATCAAAATGTAGAAGTTCTAAAAGTCTTACTATTGAAATAACATTTTTAGATTTATGAGATATTAAAACCATCTTATTTTTCAAGAAAATATCACATTTAATATATTTAATGGAAGAAATTTTTTATAATCTTGTAATAAGTTTATTTTTTGAAGGTTTTTCCAATTGTAAAAAGTTAACATGTCCTAAATTTTTATGCCAAATAAAACAATTGTCATTTACTGTTAAGAAACATCTTTCAACATCTACTTTTAAAGGTTCAACCATGTAAATATTTCTATTATGAAATCCTTCAAATATTTTTTCTCCATTCTAATCATAAGCTTCTATTTTTTCTTTTCCAAAAATCATTTGTAACCTTTGTCACACAATTGACTAATACTTAAAAGATTGTGTTTAAGACCTTTGATCAAAGAAATGCTTTCAATTGTACTCGAGAGAAATCCTATTGTACTAATTGCTATTATCTTTCCTCTACTATCATCACCAAATTTGACATAGCCACCATTTTTCCATTCTGGATTTGTGAATAGCAAAACATCTCTTAACATGGGTTGTGAGCACCCGCTATCTAGGTACCATAATCCTTTTCGCTTTGTTTCATGTTCCTGCATATGCAAAGAAGATTAAACCTTCTTTGGAACCCAGATTAGCTTGGGTCCACCAAAATTCAAGCTCGTGTTATTTTGATTTATTACTTATTGTTGGTTGAGCTTGTTATTTTTGTAATAACAATATTTTTCTATATGTTCATATTTGTTGCAAAAATAGCACGTATAAATGTTAGATTTTATAGGACTTTTTTTTTTTTTTTTAATTTTGATATGGTCTCAATTGATATTAGTATGTGCTTACCATTCTTGGATTATATGTTCTAGTATAACTTCCATAATACCTTCTTTAAGATCTTCTAAAGTATTGTCTAGAATTTTATTTGGAATACTTTATGGAGAACTATCTAGAATTCTTTCTAATATTCTTTTCATTTCGTTTAATAGATTATTTTCACTCATATTTATACTTTTATTTTCCTTCTCACTCATATTAATATTATCTTTAATTATTGGATCATTTCCTTTAACAAAAATAGTTTTCTCAATTCAATTTGAGGACTTAACCTTATTATATCCTAACCCCTCTTTTGAGTTACTTACTCTTTGTGATGATATTAATTTTTGTAGTTTTTTATCACTTTCAGAAAACTTAGTGAACATAGAACTTAAACTTTTTGAAACTTCATTAATTCTTACATTAAGCTCTACAATCTCTTTTCTTAATGTATTATTTTCATTTGTCAACATGTCTTGTGCTTCTTGAGAGCTTTTAGTATCCATATGTAACACTTTTGTATCAATTTTGAGAATATTATTTTCATCAATTAATAACATATTAGTTTGACATACAACTTCTTTTTCATTTTTTAAGTTTCAATCTTTTTATTTGCCTTAGTTAAAGCCTTTAACATTTGCTTAAATTGTTTTCTAAAACTAATAGGCATGTCATTATATTATCATATTCAAAGGATATGTCAGATAATGCCATGATGCACAAATTTTCTTCTTCTTCATTGTCTAATCTAATGTCTGACTCAACATTTGACTCATTAGGATCATTCCATATTGCCATTAAAGCTTTTTGTTTCTTCTTATATTTTTCCATCTTTTTAATCAATATAAGACATTCACACTTGATGTGTCTTGGTTTTTTGCATTTGAAACAAACTATTTCCTTCTTTTTCTCTTTCTTTTTCTTCTTTCTCTTTAAAATCATTTCTTGTACCAAAATTAGATTGATTAGTGGAAAAACATTTAAAATGTTCAAAATTCTTATCATTTCTCTTGAATGCTTTTTTAAATCTTTGAACTAGCATTGTTATATCATCATTGTCCTCTTCACTATTTGATCTTTCTTCTATCTCAATGTCTTATTCAGTAGCCTTAAATGCTATGGATCTTTCGGTTTTCTCTTGATTATTCATATGTTTCAATTTTAATTCATATGCCTAAAGCTTTTCTCAAAGTTAACTCAGGGTCAATTTGTCTAAGTCATGAACTTCTTGAATTGCATTTGTCTCTTAAAAGCTCACTATCATCAAACCTTTTACCAAGTAAAGAAAGTTCGTTAGTAATTAAAGTAAATCTATTAAATTCATCAAATGTAGTTTCACCATTTTGAAATCTAAATAATTTGTAATCCTGCATCAATGCTCCTCTCTTGGTGTCTTTAATCATTACAGTATGTCTATATGTTTCCCACAACTCGTCCCATGTCTCTTTTGCAGATTCGCATGATGAAATTATTGTGAACACAATCTAAGATATGCTCATTAGTAGCAGATTATTTGATGTACTGTTACCTTTAGCCTTTTTCTTTTCTTCATTAGCTAGAATTGGACTATCAATCAGAATGATTTCTTGATCTCCATATTGTATAATTTCTCATGAAGCAAAATCAACTGCTTTGATATAAGTTCCCACCCTGCATTTCCAATAGGGAAAATTGCTTCCATCAAAGAATAGTATACGATTAGATGCAATTGTAATTGTGTTGTCAGCCATTGATTAACTCTTGTATGTAGAAGAGCCATTGCTCTAATACCAAATATAGGTCCTGAAATGGTTAACAAAAGGGGGGGGGGGGGGGGGGGGTGGTAAATTGTTTGCAAAAAGAATTTTTATCAAATTGATCTATTCAAACACTTTATAACTTTTTAGCATGATGGAAATTATATGAGATGAACAATAATAAAATAAATAGATATGTTGTGCAGTAAAAATAAAGAAGGCAACAATTTATAGAAGTTCCTCCTATTAAGTATGTCCTCTCTTCCAGCTTTGTTGCTGGGGATCTAATCTTCCACACTGGTTGTTCCACTATTTCAATTGCTAAGAACTTGTTACAATTACCAATGGCTCTTACTCTATCTTTCTAGCCTTTTCCTTGGTTAAGCATAGACTAAGCATAGACTATAAGACTTTGTAACCTTACTTTCTTTGACTTAACTTTACACGAAAATCATAAGTAACTTTATAAAGATGAGAAAATATAATTTCTGTAATTTAAGCTCGATTAAACAAAGAAAATTTGTTTTTCTTTATTTTAAGTATTTTTCTTTTTAGCTTGTATATTTGTATCTCTTCTTTGTTATATATCATATATCTTCAACTTGAATTGTATTGTATATATATTTCCTCGTTCTGTTGATGGATTACGTGCAATGTTCATCGAGCCTTCTAACATTCATATCCCTGCACTTTTAGAAATTTGAAAAATTTAAACTGCAATTCAAATTTAAATTGATTGTTATGTAATTAATTTAGCTTAGATTTGTTGATGCTTATCTTCATTTGGCTCTTCAATAGCTTCAGATCGATAAGTCTCAATTGTTAACAGAAAATCCTCCCTTATGCAGATGTTCTCTAATTGATAACTATATTGGTTATTTTTATCCTTATCTTGTTCTTCTATGGTTGAAACAACTTTGACTTGATTGTTATATGTATGCAAAAATTTTGTAAATTGATGTTATAAATAATTCAGACTTATAAATTTAAAATTGTATTATATCATATATCATCAAAGATTTACAAACCAAACTAATAGATTGTTTGTGTAAAATGTCTAATAGACTATCTAGATAACCATTTCGATAGGTGTCTGGATAAGTGTCTAAATACTACTGTCTGGAATAAGTGTCTATATACTACTATCTAGATAAGTTTCTATTAGTATGAACTCTTTTTTTCTTCGCACTTGAACTACATTCTATACACTAGTAACATTTTTGTTATTATTAGAACTTATTTCAGAATTCAGATAATTCAACATGTATAGTATCTTATACTTTATGATTTTATAAGACATAGGGTATAGGGTGATTCCAAGATGTTATAAGATAAGTTCGAGTTCTAAAAAAATAAGAATCTATACCTTACTAGGTAAGGTAAGAGTATGCCTCATATCTTACTCATCTTATACCTACATACCCTTAACTATTATATATCCATTTAATTCTTATTATATTGCAATTCAAACCCCCCTTATTTCATTTATTGATGTAAATGGGCTATCAATATTTGTTAGAATAGCAAGATAAAATAAAGGGAAAATTATACAAATATGTGTCCTATGCTTTATGGTTTTCTTTTTATTATTATTATTATTTTTTGTTTTTAAGTGACGTGTTTTCACTTTTCAAACACATAACCTAAGTTTACTAGTTATTTATTGCTTTTAATTAGCAATTCTAATTGTTCCATCAATAATTGATTTAATAATATGATATTATTAAATATATTAAATTTTATAAAAAAATGAAAATTTGGAAAAAAATTAAAAAAAAGAAAAATATTATAAATTTCCTACAAGGATAAAAAAAATGAGACACTTGTGGGTTAATACCAACCATTAATAATATTATTTTATTAAATTAATTATTTATAGACTGCTTAGAAACTTACCTGTATCCATAATAAAAATTAACAAATAGTTGTTAAACACAAGTTATTGTTTGTTAAAAAATAATGCCACTTCTTTGATAAACTATAAATAAATAATATAATTATTTACCATGGTTACACAAGATACACATGTATGCCACGTGCACATATATAAATATATTACATGCAATAAATTATATATATTTATTGTCTTTTAAATGTCATATGAATATATATGTTTTTTTGTTATCAATATGAAATATACTTTGTCCACATTATATGTAACTAGATGTCATGTACTTCTAGTGAAAGAAACAATAGGATACAAGCAACTACATTTGTGATAACTACATATAATGTCTCAGTATTTAGTGACATACAAAGCTCTTAACTTACTTAAACCATAAACATTCATGTAACTTATCAAACACATTTACTCAAATAACTTCAGCTAATGCTTAAAGTCTACTCCATCAACATCTCAATTGTATAACAGGAAGTACAAGGAATATCTACAATACATAACTTCATGTTATAAAGGAAATAAGTCTTCTCAACATTCTTATTCTATGTCTCTTAATCATCGTAATAATAATACTACTCAACATTATCATCGTTTTGACCATACTTTAGGCCTAACTCATCATAACTCACAAAGTCTTTCTTACCTATAGCTCAAAAAGAAAATCTCACAAGAGGTGGGTTAAAGCTCAACACATGATACTTACAAGCACATGCACATCACCAAACATATACAATGTTCACACATATATAAATGTAGATAAGAGGAACAAACACCAAGTTATGATATTTATTTAAGTCTTATAACTAACATAAGGATACTCATGATCCTACACAATTTAGGAATTAAGAAGTTTTATCAAATATATATAGGTGATATAATAGGGATACTCCACCATTGGCCTTGATAGTATGGTGTTGGGAACCATCACTTATGTTCCCAATACCCATGAGTCATCCTAAAACCTACCCAAATCATTTCAATATGTGATTCTACTAAAGGTAGTGTCACATAGAGATCATTTAGGTGCCTCCTAGGGATTTGCTATTACCATCCCCTAAGCTAAGCTACACATAAACAGTAAACATTTATTGACCAAATAATACTTAAGTTCATTTAGGGGCTACACTACAAGTATAAACATTAAATAGGGTATTCACATATATAAGTCTATGCCATTTAAGTGAATTTCGATTCTATTAAACCTTGATCTTGATCAAAATTAGGAAAATAACTAGTTTATAATCCATAACTAGTGTTACTTTAGCATTTCGTTGTTTGTTTGATACTTATGAAATTTGCTAGAAAGCTAAATATAGGAGAAAAAGTGTTTAAGCAATGTCTAGAAGTTCATAGTTAGAACATGTGTTTGATCTTAGTTATGAACCCTAAGTGACAAATTAGAGTGCTCATATTTTTAAGTGTAAAGAAAGGCATGTAAAAGTGTATGATCATGATCATAGGTGTGATCTTAGTCATGAACCTCAGAGCCAACTAAAAGACGTGCATTTTTCATTAAGGTGTGATTTTGTAATATTATGGGCATGATCACGACCGTGATCTTACCCATGTTTCTCCATTGTTCACTAACAAACATATAGAACTACATTTTTCTTCCAACCCCTTTGTACATCATTGTATGATTCTTTTAATTTACTTGATCAAAACCCCAAAAAGATTTCACAACCACGCAACCATTTCTCAATGACTTATGAATTCTATGAACCAACAAACCCTTAATGTTTTAAAATCACAATTGCATGAAAAAGCACAGGGAAAAAGAAAACTTGAATTAAGCTTACCATGTTGGATCATGTCATAACTTGTAATTTGTGATTTAGTTTTCCTTATAAAGAAAAGGGTTTTTCCTTAGAGCCATAGTGTTTTTACAAAATGGAAAAAGGGTTAGAAACTAGACTTGTAAGGCTTTTAATCCTTATGAGCAAAATGCCAAAAATGCCCTTAATTTTAAAACCTTTTTTTGTTTTATTTTTATGGGGTTTTTGATGTGCCTCACTGATTGGATAGCAAACACATCAATCAAGTGACATGAACAACAAACTCCAACAACACATGGAGTGTTTAAATTACTTCACAATGGAACCCCAATTCATGAGTTTAACACTAAATTGATGTAAGGAACAAACAAGTATATAAACTTCAATGAAAAACAATAGAAAACACGGAAATGAACTATAATTCAATCTCAATTTGAAATGATCTAATATGAAAATAAAGAACCCTAATTCACATGGACAAGGACAAGTAACCTACAAATTATACTTAGATATTACTCACTAAACACAATTTGTTAAAATAACAAGGGTAAGATTGATATTACTCATAATCCACTCTAGTTGATTTTCGCCACAATTTCACTAAGAAATTGATAAGAGATCTATTGCAATTGAAGGACAACCCTCACGATAACATAGTGTATGATTTCTAAATTGTCAAAAAGCTCCCACAAAACCCTAGTTAGCAAGTATTTATACTTGCTCTAATTAGGGTAAAAATAACACAAAAATTACAAAGATGCCACTTAAGTGGCTGGTTTCCAAAACACAACTTGCAAATACAAATGGTCTTCAAGTGACTGGTTATTTATTTCAATTGAAAAATTTGTAGGCCATTAGATGTGACTCTAAGAATGTCCCACAATTTGATCCTTAGTGCATATTATTTGGCCAACCTGTAACATTAATAAATGTACTTGCTAAAGTACAAAATAAAACATTATTAGATAAAAATATGGCCATATGTGGATTTTTGGACTCAAGTATCCAAGTTAGGTTTCCTACTACTAGAACCACCAAGTTGATTCCCATCAATTTTTCATTATATTAACATGAAAAGTATATATTTAGCTCTTAATTTTTAAGAACTAAATTAGTCATCAACACTATTTGACTTTTATAAATTAAGATTTCCATCAACTATGTTAAAATTTCCAACTTTTAGCATATGTTAGTTTTTGATTGGCGCATAATAATTAAATATAGAAAATAATGTTACAAAATATATTGACTATAGTATACTAAAAAAATTATGGTAAAAAACTATAAAACATTATAATCTTTGTTGGCTACCCTAAGCCTTAAGGCAACTACTAATAGTGAAAAATTGATGCATCACAACCTACCATCCAATTGGGGGTTAACGGGAGCAAATTAGACTTTACCTTATGAAACCAAAAACCTAGTAGTCTTATCTAAGTGTCATCATTGTTATGTGGTTTTCACTAATCACTATCCAACTACATTGTATCACTTGTCAAGACTTATAATCCCCAGATGACTCCCACTATACCTTCTCTCCATTTATAATGCCTGTTAACATATAATTTCACTTATTAGTTACATGTTGAGCCATTCCTTGATGGCTTAAGCACCTAATTAGTGGGATTACTAAACTATGATCTTAGCCCCTAGTTTAGGCTCAAGTCATCACTCTCAAACTTGAGTTGACCACACATAAGTAGCACCCACATACTTAACTAAGTTTAATTATTAGTCTAGTTTAAGTTCCTAGTCTAACAAGCAATACACATGTTACTATATACTTAAAAAGTTTGAAGGTTCCCAAGTTGAAGTCGAAAATTTCCATTGAGTAAGATGAACTAATTTTATGTATTATGAGAGAAAAATTTAAGACAAATAATTGTTCCAATTATTGGATACTATTTTAAGGTTGGTGTAGATTATTTAAGGTCTATACTAGTTACCGACCCATTAAAGGTTAAGAAAGCCCAATTAACTTTTTAGCTAAATTAGCCCATATCATTTAGTGTTTATTCACTTAAGTCTGTTATATTGTTTAACTTCAAATCTAGATGTGACTAATGAACAATTAGAGTATTTGGGCCTCTAAAGAAAAATAGACCCAACTATATTTGGAATTTGATTAACTATATTATTTGAAGTGGTTTATCTAATTAGGATTGAATTGATCTAACTTTCCCATTTAAGTTTATTATTCCCTAATTTAGGTAGCTTAGCTCATCTTAATCCAGTTAAGTCCAATTATATTATTTGGGTTCAATTATTATCATTATATCTATTTTAGGTCCAATTAAGCTATTTTAATCAATTATATGATATCATAACTAACCTAGTCCTATTGTGTCTATTTGGTCCCATTTATTTTGTCTTAAACCCCATTTTTTTATTATACCTAATTTAATTTTAATTTGGGTTTTTAATTGACTTTAGGCCTTAATGGGTATACGAGTCATTTAGGTTATCTTTGACTTGTTAAGGCCCATTTAAGGTATGTGCCTTAAAAATGAAATTGACCCTGAATTAAATTTAGGTTTTGGTCCATTGGATTCTTCTAGGTTTATTTAAACCCAATTAAGATTTATTTATTAGGCTAGTTTATAAATTAGTCTAATTTAGTTAATTAAGCTATTTAGGCCAATTACTTAAATTATATATTACCATATGGACCACCCATAGGGAATAGTATAGGGTTGGTTTATAAGCCTATATAGATGGGCTAGCTTTGGATTGGGTTGGTGTTGACCCAAATTATTTAAGTCATTTCCAATTCAAACTCATCATTTTAGAGGCCCATAACTTCAAATGGCCATAACTTATTCACTTTAAGCCTAAATTCAGTCAAACTACGACCATTTTATTCCTAATCACTTTATCTACTTATTTTATTGATAAAGACCCCATTTTATTCATTTTAGGCCTTCAAAATTTCTAGATTAGCCTAAGTTATGAATTTCTACTTTAAAGACCCATGTCTTACTTAATATAAGTCTGAATTAATCGAAACCAAAGCCTACTTGTTCCTACTCCTTTCTAATTTTTTAAAAAATCATTTAAATTTGAGATTCAAGCTACTTGAAAGCCCAAAATAGTCCAAATAAATTGTGAATGTCTAGCATGAAACAATTCATCTGTAATTTGCTCAATTCAACCAGAACTTAATTTCTAAACTTCATTTCACATCTAATAAAATTCAAATCATTAATTAAACTTGGTATACCTCTAATTAACTCAAATTAAAAAATAATTAATTATAAATCTTTAGATTTAAACATAGTAATATAACAAGTGGTGGTGATCACAAGTCTTAAGATCATATACTCCAATTTTCACCTTAAATCATTCCATAATTTTACTAAACCCTATGTAGGCATTAAATCATCATACAAATTCAAATTTAACCAAAATTTCCACTTCAAATATACTTGAAACATAGTGAAAAATTTAAATTATAGCCTCAATTACCTTGTTTACATATCAATTCATTAACTGTTATTCAATCTCAACATGAATTCACTATAAACTTGAAAACCACTACCTAAACTATTTCCTAATCCACAAATAATCACACCAATTACCCTTTTATCATAATGTAATAACCAAATCAGATTTAAATTCAAGAGGACACTCCCTAAATACAACATGTAGGTGGTGGCAATCAATCATATAACTTTATTTTGTAACTCCTTACATCAAACTTCATTTTCATCACCTAAATTTACTTTTAGCATTGCGTTTGACATTGTAAATCATTAATCCCCCTATTTTTTTACATCTAAATCACTTTTCAAATTAAGAAAATGACCTTCAATCTCCTACACATGTGGTGGTCAAGTAGGTTTTGTTTTCTCTAAAGACTTTTAGTCATTTAAATGCATTTTTACACAATTTCAATCATCATCTAAGGATAGTTTAGGGCTTACTTGATGTGCTTAAATGATCAAATTCAAGCACATGAAAACAATTGAAAAATCACTTTAACAAATCCCCAAAATGGTGTGAAGAACAGTTTCTAAATGAACTCTAATTGTATGAACAACTTACTCTAATACCAAAAGATGATGTGCTTAGTAGCCAAGAGCATATGAACACAATATAATTGACGAATCAAGGGATCAAATCCACAAAATGGATTCACAAATGGCGTGAAGCCTAGTGTAATAAAACTCAAATTGCGTGAATCAACTTGTAAGCAACACAAAGGATTCCAACATCAAATCAAGTAAAGATAACGCAACTCCAATCTTATACAAATTAAAGCAATAAGAACCCAAATGGCAGAACAACATATAAAGGAAAAAAAACCCTATTATTACTAGATATTACACACTAGTAATAACAAGAAGCAACTTAGAAAAATCTTGGTACTACTCATAAGATTTGCTAAGCCTCACTCGCTACAATTTGTAAGAAATTGATAAGAGTGTATAATGGTAAGAGGACTCCTCACTCTCATGGCAACAAGGTGTGTGTGTGTTTTTATCAAAATGTCAAAAAGCCCCCACAAACCCTACTTTAGCAAGTATTTATACTTGCTCCAATTAAGGTTAAAATGTTAAAAAAAATTATGTCTATGTGATACGAACCACAGCCACGTGTGATGAAACCCAATACCAATACGTTCGGAATTGCACCCAAGATGCCAAAACAATCAAGTGGATCCGCGACCCGTTGCCTATAGGTGAGGCAAGAACCTTGGTATATTCTGGTGATGCCACAATCGGGATGAAAGACCGATTGATAAGTCGGGATGAACGCCACAGAAGAAATCCGATAAGTTCAAGAGAAGTTCTTTAGAGAACCAAGAGAGGAATTCCCTCAAAATATGTTATTCAATGTTGTATGTGTGTTCTATCTTCTATTTTCCAACCCTAGCAACTTATATTAGGGTTTACAACTCGTAATAACAAAAGCCCAAAATGACATAACATCATAAAGTCGTGGAAAAATAACAAACAGGCAATGAAGGCCAGCGGCGTAGGAGCCGGCATAGTAGTCGGCGTTGGATGTACGCCAGGTATATAAGCCGACGGCATAGTAAGCCGGTGTAGTCCCTCTGTCGCTTGCGAATGGCAATGCTGGTTCAAGGCCAGCAGCATTTAAGCCAGCATTGTTAAGGCCGGCAGCTTTGATCTCTAATGCTTGGATCTCCTTGAATGACTTGTACAAATGTAAGGTCATTCTCATGGTTGCTCTACTCTTTTCCGGCTTCTTGGATATCCTTTATCAGCCTGTTCAGTGCTTCCTTGAATCGTTTCGCTCGAGTTCTTATGATCGGTCCAAGTGGCACTTCAAGAGGATCCACATTCCACCTTCTAGCTTGGCTCCCATCATGGCTCTCATCATTCCCCTCCTCTTGAAAAGGATTTGTCCTCAAATCGTCGCCTACATCAAAAGGACTTAGATCAGTAACATTAAAAGTAGCACTTACTTGATACTCACCTGATAAATCTAACTTATAGGCATTATCATTGATGCGCTTAAGAATTTGAAATGGTCCATCGCCTCTAGGAAGTAATTTAGATCGACGCTGCGCGGGAAACCGCTCTTTGCGCATGTGAACCTAAACCCAGTCTCCAGGTTCAAAGACAGCTTGTCGACGACCCTTGTTGGCTTGTTTCACATATTGCTCTATTCTTCGCTCAATGTTTAGCCTTACCTTCTTATGGATTTGTTTAACAAATTCTGCTTTCTTCTTACCATCTAGATTCACATACTCAGAAATAGGTAGAGGTGATAAATCCAAAGGAGTTAGTTGATTAAAACCATACACAATTTCAAAAGGAGTAAACTTAGTAGCAGAATGCATTGTGCGATTATAAGAAAATTCAACATGCAGCAAACAATCCTCCCAACTTTTAATGTTCTTTTTAATGACAGCCCTTAACAAAGTAGATAAAGTTCGATTTACTACTTCAGTTTGACCATTAGTCTGTGGATGACAAGTAGTAGAAAACAATAGCTTAGTTCCTAACTTAACCCACAAGGTCTTCCAGAAGTAGCTCAAGAACTTAGCATCCCGATCCGACACGATTGTTCTAAGCATACCATGCAATCTCACAACTTCCTTAAAGAACAAATTAGCAATATGGCAAGCATCATTTGTTTTGTGGCAAGGAATGAAATGTGCCATCTTAGAAAACCTATCCACGACTACAAAAATAGAGTCTCGACCATACCTAGACCTGGGTAATCTTAACACAAAATCCATGGAAATATCTACCCAAGGCTTATGAGGAATGAGAAGTGGTGTATAATGTCCATGAGGTTGAACTCTAGATTTTGCTTGTTTACAAGTAACACATCGCTCACAAATCCTCTCAACATCTCGTTTCATGTGAGGCCAATAGAAGTGTTCCTGCAAAACCCCTAAGGTTTTAGCTACTCCAAAATGCCCCATTAATCCTCCCCCATGAGACTCCCTCACTAATAATTCTCTTAAAGAATAATTTGGAATGCACAATTTATTTTCCCTAAACAAGAATCCCTCATGCTTATAAAATTTACCATGATCACTCTTCTCACAGCGCACATACTCTTCACAAAAATCTTGATCAGCAACATATAATTCTTTAATATGCTAAAAACCAAGTAATCTAGAACTAAGAGTAAAGATAAGAGCATACCTTCTAGAAAGTACATCTGCAACAACATTTTCTTTACCTTGCTTGTAGTGGATGACATAGGGAAATGTTTCGATAAACTCCATCCAACGAGCATGTCTTTTGTTTAGCTTATGTTGTCCCTTCAAGTACTTCAAGGATTCATGATCAGTGTAGATCACAAACTCTTTTGGCCAAAGATAGTGTTGCTAAGTCTCCATCGCTCGAACCAAACTGATACGAACCAATGCATATAACTCCTTGTCATAAGTAGGGTAGTTCAAGGTTGCCCCACTTAGCTTCTCACTAAAGAATGCAATTGGTCTCCTCTCTTGCATGAGAACTGCTCCAATACCTATTCCTGAAGCATCACACTCAATTTTAAAAGTTTTAGAGAAATCAGGTAAGGCACATAATGGTGCATGAGTCAGCTTATTTTTAAGTGTCTGAAAGGCCTTCTCTTGTTGCTCTCCCCATCTGAACCCCACGTTCTTCTTGATTACTTCCGTAAGTGGTGCTGCAATGGTGCTGAAATCTTTCACAAACCTCCTGTAAAAGCTCGCTAGTCCATGGAAACTTCGCACATTACTTACATTAGTTGGACTAGGCCATTCTTGGATTGCACGAATCTTCTCTTCATCAACCTGTATTCCCTGTGCACTAACAATAAAACCAAGAAACACAAGTTTGTCTATGCAAAACGTGCACTTTTTGAGGTTAGCATATAATTGCTCCTTTTGAAACACTTCTAAAACATCCCTCAAGTGAGATATATGGTCTTCTAAACTCTTGCTGTAAATGAGGATATCATCAAAATAGACAACCACAAATTTGCCAATAAAAGTCCTCAAAACATGGTTCATAGGTCTCATGAAAGTACTAGGTGCGTTAGTTAAACCGAAAGGCATTACTAACTACTCATATAATCCATATTTTGTCTTAAATGCGGTTTTCCATTCATCACCTTCTTTCATTCTAATTTGGTGATATCCGCTTTTCAAATCAATTTTGGAAAAGACATTAGACCCATGTAACTCATCTAACATGTCATCTAAGTGAAAAATGGGATGACGATACTTTACCATGATGTTGTTGATGGCGTGGCAATTAACACACATTCTCCACGACTCATCCTTGTTGGGCACCAAAATCACAAGCACTGCACATGGGCTCATGCTTTCTCTCACGTACCCTTTCTCCATCAAGTCATTAACCTGCCTTTGAAGTTCCTTTGTCTCCTCTGGATTACTCCTATAAGCTGGCTTGTTTGGAATAGATGCTCCGGGTACAAGGTCAATTTGGTGCTCAATACCATGAATAGGTGGTAAACCCTTTGGAATCTCCTCAGGGAAGACATCTTCAAAGTCCTGCACAATAGACACAACCATACTAGGCAAAGAGTTAAAAAGTTCGTTAGTATTCAAACAAGTTTCCTTAAAAACCAGCAACAACATAGGTTGCTTCATCACTAATGCTCTCTTCACTACACTTGCTCTTGCCACACAACTTTCCTTTTGCAAGGCTGCACTCTCCTTTTGATAAAGGCATATTTTATCATGTTGTATCTTGTGATTGATATATATATTATTGTCAATTATTAGAAATTTCCAATAAAAAGATACTTAAATTGCATTTATGTTAATATCTTAGGGATTAATGGACTTGAAGATGTACATGATGCAAAACATGAAGAAATCACAAGTAAGGGATGAGACATGGCCGTGCCTTATGTAGTGTTTTTCCTTTCTACAATTATTAAAGAAAAAGAAATGACGAGAGGCTTAAGGGGATAGCCTACGGCCGTGCTTCATGTGGTGGGTGTGTTTACTCCCTAAGACACGGCCGTGCCTAAAAGAAGAACGAAAGAAGAAAATGCCGAGACACTTATGGAGTTATCCCACAGCCGTGGTTTATGTGGTGGCAGTAACCACCACATTAAACACGGCCGTGCCTCATGTGGTGGACGGCCGACTTTTCATATTCTTGTGCAATTTGTACGCTTCTGAGAGTTTTAAAACCAGAAAAAAAGACAAGAATAAAGGGAACGACGGGGAAGAGGAGAGTAGACTTTAGACTTTTAGAACTTTGTTTTGGAGAAATTTTAGTTTTTTTACAAGGGAATTGAAGATTGAATTGAATTGGACTTCCATCAATTGAGATCAAGTTAGAAATCTCTGAAGAGTTGTTCTAGAATCTTATTTCCAGATTTGCTGCATATTGGTGACTTCTTATCCTAATCATATTTTGCATTTCTGTGAATTGGTTTTTATGTCTTCAATGGAGTCTTTAACATTTTTCATTGAATTTTGTCTTGTTGTTATCTATTGTAAGGCTGGCTAATTTCATTTGTGGGAATAGTGGATGAAGCCCTAGTTTGCTAAAATGATCAGTGTAGTTTTGTTATGAGATTGATATATATGTGGAATATTTATGTTGTGAATTTCTATAATTTCAATTTAATTGTGATAAGATTAGGTTGTTAGAAATCCAGTCAATACGAAAGTGGAGATAGGATTTGTTAGGAATTCTTAATTAGATTAATGAGACAATGCGAAAGCGGGCGTCAATTGGTTTAATTAGGGTTCATATAGAGATTAAAGCTATGTTCTAATTAATTATTCACTAAGAGATTAGGGATAATTGTATTAAGGGCACAAGGCGATCATAGCATTGAAAAATGTATGAGAGTATATTAGAATCCTCTGTTAATTAGAGATACGAAAGTGGACTAATTGATTTGAGGTTTAAAATGTTGAACTCACGTGAATAACCACATATAAGTTGATTTCAATAACTTAACGGTATTTTGATTAGCATGACTAGGGTGAATTCTAAATTCCCACTGTTCAATTATAAAGTATTTATAAGAATCTTATAATTCTCATTAGCATAGAACTTAATTTAATCTCTTTAGTTAAATATATAAAAAATTCCTGTTTGAATTACCTAAATATCAATATAAGTTATTATAGGTTTGGTAATCTTTTTAGTCCTCGAGGGAACGATACTCTACTCATCATATATTACTTGATTGCGACCTAGTATACTTGCTGGTGGTTTCACTTATACATTTCACAAGCGATCACCTTTTCACTCACCACCAAAGTTGATCCCCCTTCAACTTGGCCTCTCACGCTCTTTCCAGCCTTCCTCTCTTTTTCCTTTTGATTTTGACTTTTGTGTTCTTTTTCTTTGTCCATGTCTTTTACGTTCTCACTCTCCCTCTGTTTTTCACTCACCTTATATTTTGCAAAAGATTGTTGTAGCTGCAACTGATCCTCATACACCTGTTTAGGTGTTAAGAGTTTAAGATTATAGTTTTTGCCATGGTGAACAAGTGTATACTTGTTAGAAAAGCCATCATGCACAACCTTCCTATCAAACTGCCATGGCCTCCCCAAAACACATGACACGCCTGCATCGGCACTACATCGCATAACATCTCATCCTTATACCTACCGATGCGAAAAGCAATCAAGGCTTGCTTACTTACCTTTGTCTCACCACTATCATTCAGCCACTGCAATTTATATGGGCTAGGGTGTTTAGTAGTCTTGAGTCCCAACCTCTCAACAATAAAAGTACTCACCACATGAGTGCAACTCCCCCCATTAATGATCAAATTGCAAATATGATCACCTAGATAACATCTAGTATGAAAGATATTCTCTCATTGCACCTCCTCTTCTTCCTTCACCTGCACATTCAAAGCTCGCTTCACTACTGCCACTAACTTTCCTACTGCAGGCTCCTCGTCATCACTAGCGTCCTCCAATGGAGGCATATCATCATCTTCACTATCCCCCTCAGTCTCATACTCACCATCATCACGCAGAATCATAACATGCCTATTCGGACATTGACTAGCAATATGGCCTCTTCCTTGGCATTTAAAACATTTAATGTCATGATTTCTAGGAGTAGAAGAATCAGGTTTACCTTGGTTACCAGGAGTAGAACCCGCTTGCCTTTGCTCTCCCTTTGGCTTGGTGGGTAAAGACTTTTCTTCCTTCTTCCATTGGTTAGTCTTTCAGGTGGATGAACCAGCACCCTATTGAAACCGTGTAGTACTACTACCTTTCCTCCTGTGTTGGTTCGCAACCTTTATAGCCATGTGAACCATATCTTCCAATTCCACATAATGCTGCAATTCTACGACATTTTGAATCTTTCTATTCAACCCAGCAAGAAACTTAGCCATGGTAGCCTCTCTATCCTCCTCAACATTTGCTCTAATCATAGTAAACTCCATCTCCTTGAAATACTCATCCACACTTCGGCTTCCCTGCTTAAGAGTTTGCAATTTGTTGTGCAACTCACGATAGTAATAAGCAGGAACAAACCGCTTCTTCATCACCCTCTTCATCACCCTCTTCATCTCTTCCCAAGACTCAATAGGTGGTTCGCCATTCTTTCTTCTATTCAACATCAGTTGATCCTACTACACTATGGCATAATCTGAAAACTCAATGGCAGCAAGCTTCACTTTCTTTCTCCCACTATAATTGTGACAATCAAACACCATCTCTACCTTCTTCTCCCACTTTAAGTATGCCTTGGGATCATTCTTCCCTTGGAAAGGAGGAATCTTCATCTTTATATTACTCAATTGATTATCCTCTCTATTCCTATCTCCTCTATCTTCCCAATCCCTAGTTCATCTATTCCTAACACCATAACCTCTATAACTCCCGATAGAAGGTTCATCAAATTCATCATCAGAAATTTCATCTCCACGCCTTTGTCCTCTCTTAGAACAACTCTCTCTCTTACGCCCTTGAAAGACGTTTTTAGATTGCTCTAGTTTTTGCTCTACCGTCTCATGAATTTGTTCCATGCCCTCCTGAAACATCCTCTTCATCTCACTCCTCAACGCCTCAATCACTAACATAGCATCAAACCTCCCCCTCTCACCTTTAGGAGAATGTTGCATCGACATAGTTCCTGCAATAAAGGTTAGTACTAACATAAATATATAGGATTAAGCCTCACGATTCACTCCCTTACGTGTTTCACTCAAAGGATGATATCCCACAATCACTCGTGTATTCTCACAAGAAAGGATGATATCAACTCACCAATCCCTCTTCTCAATTCTCTTGGAACTAACCTAGAATACACCAATTCCTTCGGTAGAATTCAAGAACAACTCTAGGGGCTTGAATTTTCCTCTTTTTCTTTCCTTTTTGCTGCCTTTCTTTCCGTTCTTTGTTCACTTTTTTTTTTGTTCTTTTTGTTTGTAACAAGATTAATAGGATGCACTACATTACTGAAGAAACAATTAACACTATGGACTTGAGTACGAAGCTATGACAACACGAAACTTGATATGAACAATTGATATGAACGATTGGAGTTAGGGTTTTGATGTTAACTTCCTCAAACCGAAATGATGTTTAACAAACCTAGGCTCTGATATCAAACTGATACGAACTATGCCCACGTGTGACGAAACCCAATACTAATACATTCGGAATTGCAACCCAAGATGCTAAAACAATCAAGTGGAACCGTGACCCGTTGCCTATAGGTGAGGCAAGAACCTTGGTATATTCTGTTGATGCCACAATCGGGATGAAAGACCGATTGATAAGTCGGGATGAACGCCAGGGAAGAACTCCGATAAGTTCAAGAGAAGTTCTTTAGAGAACCAAGAAAGGAATTCCCTCAAAATATGTTATTCAATGTTGTATGTATGTTCTATCTTCTGTTTTCCAACCCTAGCAGCTTATATTAGGGTTTACAACTTGTAATAACAAAAGCCCAAAACGACATAACATCATAAAGTCGTGGAAAAATAACAAACAGGCAATGAAGGCTGACGGCGTAGGAGCCGGCGTAGGATGTATGCCAGGTATATAGGCTGGCGGCGTAGTAAGCTAGCGTAGTCCCTCTGTCGCATGCAAATGGCAACGCTAGTTCAAGGCCGACAGCGTTTAAGCCAGCGTTGTCAAGGCCGACAACTTTGATCTCCAATGCTTTGATCTCCTTGAATGACTCATATAAATGCAAGGTCATTCTCATGGTTGCTCTACTCTTTTCCAGCTTCTTGGATATCCTTTATCAGCTCGTTCAGTGCTTCCTGGAATCGTTTCGCTTGAGTTCTTATGATTGGTCTAGGTGGCACTTCAAGAGGATCCACATTCCACCTTCTAGCTTGGCTCCCATCATGGCTCTTATCACTATGCCACTAGTGTGATCAGTCCTAAATTTAACAAATATAACCAAATAAAATGTCTAAAAATGATTACAAAGTAACCGGTTCAAAGAAAAATATCAAATACAAAGATGGTCTTTAAAGAGCTGGTTCTTCAAGTCAAGCAAATAATTTGTTGGTTCAGTTCATCTTCAATTTACGTCGGTCCATGAATAACCCACAAGCTGAGTTTTAGTGAGTTTGTCCATCGCTTTGTAAAACTTGACAAGTATGCCTGTTGGAATGTACAACAAATAAGTAATAGAAAAGAAGTTAGTATATAAAGATTTCTGGGGTCAATTCATCCAAAGAGGACCCTCATCGCCAATTTTTGAAATCCTTTGGCTCTTGCCCTAGTGATAGGTTTTGTAAGATTTATCATTACCTCTTTGAAGAATGCACTAAACAAGGAAATATCTTCTTTATTGACACACTAGGAGCCTCCCAAAATGATTTTCTTAACTTCCCAATAATACATATAATAGTAAACCAACTAATCAGTACTTAGATTTAAGATTGATGAACTTAATCTTACTTAATCTAAGATAATCTTCAACTTACCATAATTAATCCTCTACCCCGTGATCTTGAGAGCCCCCCACTAAAGCTCTACCTTAATTAACACCTATAACTTCAAAGAAAACAAGCTTGATTAGTGATCTAACTAAGAGGTAATTAATACTAAGCTTAGGGTTTAAGGTTTTAGATAGATAATTTAAGATACTTACCTTGAAATAATTTTTGAGAAAAATTTGAAGGGGGCTATTGTTGTTTCATGGCAAAGAGAGGGTATTTTAGGGGTTTTCTAAAACCCTTTAGGGTTTAAAGGGAAGTGGGGGCCATTGGGTTAGATGCCACTTAAGTTAAGTTGCATTGTGTCACTACCTTTGGTATATGTGACATTTCCATTCTTTAGGTTTTGTATTTTATTTTAGTTGAATTTTTTTCTTCCATCTTAGGGCCCCAATTTAATTTGATAAACTTGAAATTTAGTCACCCTTTAGTAAAATCGAGTTTAGGGGTATTTTGGTCATTTTACTTAATTAGTCTCTAAACTTCAATTTTCCTTTTTTGATTGACTTCAAATAACTCGTTAATGATTTTATTTACCTAATTAACGTCTTCAAACTACATTTAGGCTCTCCAAGCTGGTTCAGGGTTAAATTTGATAAAACCAAGTTCGAGGGCAAAAAGCTTATTTTGGAAAAATTTAGTCCTAAACTTTGTAATTCCTTCTTAATTGACCTAAAAAATTTCCCTTCTTTAAGTCATTGACTTCATTTATTATTTTGGAGTTTTTCAATTAGCAATTCTAATTGTACCATAAATAATTGATTTAATAATATAATATTATTAAATATATTTAATTTAATAAAAAATGAAAATTTTCAAAAAAGGAAAAAGAAAAATAGTCTAAATTCCCAAGAAGGAAAAAGAAACAAGTGAGACACTTGTAGGTTGGTGCTGACCATCAATAATATTGTTTTATTAAAATAATTATTTATAGATCAATTAGATATTAGCATGTGTCCATAATAAAATTTAACAAATAGTTACTAAACACAAGATATATGTTTGTTAAAAAAAAAAAAGCACATGTCACTTCTTTGATAAACTATAAATAAATTGTCATACCCTAATTCTCTATAACAATGACGGTTCACTATGTACCTTATTTAAGTAGAATATATAAGATTACAATTACTAAGTAGGTTTTTATATAGTTTTAAGACCTCAAAAGTGTTAATTAAAATTTAAAAATATTTGACTATTTGTTGATTTTGAAAACATTTGAAGGTTCGTCAAGTTTTGAAAAACATGATGGATATTACGAGATAAAATCTAAGTTCTTAGTGCATATGAGCCCCATAAAATTACATACATAGGTAAATAGGCAATGGAGCCATAAATAACTCCTATAAAGTATAAATACAGTACCAAAGCATAAATAATTAAGTCAGTGTTAAAACAAGAAATAAAAAATAGTCCTCAAGATCTAAGTCATCGTACTTGTCCCAATACTCCTTGAAACAAAAGCCCTATAGTTTGTAAATTAGATGTGTAAGATATTCTTACCTTAAAAAGAAATATGGAGTGAGCCACAAGGACCCAATCTACAATAACGTTAACAGATGCGAAAGTAGAGGGAAGAGATTTGGATGGTACAAAATCATCCCTCCCAGGTTAAATCATCTGAAGCTAAAAGGTTTCGGCATTCATATTCCTAGGTCAAGAATTGGGTAGGTCCTCCACAACGTCTTCATCATTATCATAGAGTCCTAAAAAATATCCAAATTGTTTAAGCTTGATCACTAATCACTGTGAACCGTATATATAAAAGAGTAGTGAATTCTCTAGCAAGTATACTAGGTCGGAATCAAGTAATATAGAAGTCAGTAGAGTGTCGATCCCTCGAGGACTAAAGAGATTACTAAACCTATAATAACTTGTACTGATATCTAGGCAATTCAAAGAAAGATCCTTTTAACTACTTAATTGAAAACTGAAATAAAATCTACTCAAACAAGAACTATGAGAATATTATAAAATAAACCTTTCAATTGAGAAGGTGAGAATTAAGAATTTACCCTAGACACACTAATTAAATTGCCATCATGTTATTTAGAGTAACCTATGTATGGTTATTCAAATGGGTTTATAACCATAAACCTTCAATTAATTAGTCAACTTTCGTATCTCAAATTAACAAAGGATTCTAAATTACATCCATACACTTCCTAGTGCTATGATTGCCTAATATCCTAATGTAATTACCCCTACTTCCTTAGTGGATAATTAATTAGAACATTGCTTTAAACTCTAGATAAACCCTAATTTAACTAATTAACGCCACTTCCACTTTGTTATATTAATCCAATTAAGAATCCCTAACAAATTCTATCTCAACTCCTGTATTGATAAAATTTCTAACAATTAAAACCTTTAAGAATTTCAATTGAAATGATAGGAATTGCAATTATTAATAATCCACAAATACCTTAATCTAATAACATGACTACAATGATCCCTTTAGCAATCTAGGGTTTCATTCTTCTTCCCACCAATTAAATCTAGCCAGCTATAGATTTAACAATGAATGCACAAGTTACAATGGAATATTTGAGAGAATTCATGAATAATATAAACACAAATCACAAAATTGCATAAATAAATAAAGATCAGAAATCACCAATTTTGTGATACAGTTGGAGAAAATTCAAACACAAAACTCCAGAGACCACTTCCCAAAGCCAACTATAAATACTTCTCAATTGATCACAAGGGAAACTAATACATAATTGAAATGCTCTGAAACTAAATGATACGAAATCGGAATTGCTCTGATACCAAATGACATGAAATTGAAAACGAATCCTTTCACACAAATCAAATCGTCAATAACAATCAAATGTTACAAATTTTAGGGTTTTCTGTATTTAGTACTAACAACATAAAATCAAAGGATATGGATAAAATTATTAAACTAATTCATAATCAAATCGTAGAACGATAGAGACCACGTTCTATAAATCAATCACCAAGGTTAAAGAATTATAAGAATTCAATAACGATGTTCGCCACAAATTCTATATGAACCAAGAATTTGATAAGAACAACTAGAATAAAGTGAAAATCAATTCTTAATATTCAAGAATCTCCAAAGAGGATTCACACATGCTCAAGTGTTTTTGTTTTCAACCAAAACAACATATGTCCTCCAAAAAACCCTAAAGAACACTATTTATATCATGCCTAAAAAAATTGTGCGAGGCCATGGTCGGCGGCCTAAACATAAGCCGGCACCAAAGGCTGGCGGCCTACTTATATAGGTCGGCACTAAAGGCTGGCGGCCTACATATAGGCCGGCTCCAAGGCCAGCGGCCTTGAAGTTAACTCAGTTGGCCTTTATTTAAGGCCGGCTTAAGGTTGGCCGAACTTCGCCTTGGGTTCTCTTGACGCTTATGTCCTCCTTTTTTGGACCCCGTACTGCCACCTATAGCTTGGATTGACTTTGATTTCTTTGGTGCTCATATCTTAGCTCTTGGAATCGTATCATTCCCTCCATGTTGAAAAAGATTCGACCTCGAATCTGTATCGTCCATCTTACTAGACCACATAAACAGACTCCTCTTTCCCTTGGGCTTCTTAAGGCAAATCAACCTTGTTTGTTGTACTTCAATTGGACTCCTAAGAAGAAGCTTGTATGCCTTGTCCTGTTGTTGAATGGTATACTCATTGGTGTATCCATCATACTTGGCTTTGAGGTCATACTGCCAAGGTCTTCCAAGGATTAGATGTGTAGCTTCCATGGGAACTACATCACAAACAATCTCGTCAGTATAATCACCAATAAGTAATGGAACATGAACCTATTTGTGTACATGAACAACTCCCTGTGGACTCAACCAATGAAGTGCATAAGGTCTTGGATGCTGCTCCACCTGTAAACCCAACTTAGTAACCCAGCTTGCTGAAGCAACATTAGTGCAATTGCCTGTGTTAGGCACAATCAAACAAGTCTTCCCCTACACTATGCCTTGGATATCAAATAAATTGGCTCTCTAATTATAAATAGCTTGATCCTGCTTAACCATTAGCAAGTCTCCCAGTACTGGATTTGCTATAATGTCTTCATCTTCCTCTTCTGCCTCAGTACTCTTCTGTTCTTCTTCCTCACTCTCGACTTTGTCACCCTTTATGACCATAACCCTTTCATTAAGACATTGAGAAGCAATATGGCAAAGTCCTAAACATTTAAAACATTTTATATCCCTACTCTTCTTTTGTTGTGTTTGGTCAACAGCCTCACTAGCGACTACCCTTCCTTTCCTTCTCCCTCTCACCATCATCTGACTTATGGTGGTGCCTGCGCTGATGCCACTCAACCCGACTGGCTAATTTAATCACATCCTCAAGAGTCTAATAATGCTGGAGTTCCACTACATTGGCAATGTCCATCTTCAACCCATTAATGAAATGAGCTATGGATTCATCTGATGATTCCCTAATACCACACCTTGCCATTAGTGTCTCAAACTCCTTGATGTGCCTAATTCCAAGCTTAAGCACAATCAAAGAATCAAGGAAAACACCTTAATTCACAAAACACAAAATCGGTTCACTTGACTAGGAAAATGCGAAAATCCTAAGGCAATGGAATGAAATCCAAAGAGCTCTAATTGCTATTATCAATCCAAACAAATAATCTTCATCAAATAATAACAATTACAATTGAAACCCATGTGAATCCAATCAAGAAAACAAATGGGTCAAACCGCAAATTCCAATCCTTCCTTCAACTATCCAATTCACGCCACAATGAAGAGAATGATATCATATATCAAAATAATCAATCCTATAACAAGCTATTGATCACGAATATCAAATTAAGACAAGTCCAAGAACATCCAAATCAACCCTAGATATGACTCACTAGAGAAGAAATGAACAACAACAAAGATGAATCGATATTACTCACGATTTCTCCTTGTTGCACTCGCCACAATTTCAATTTCTTGGGATTGAAATTGATAAGAGAATTTGGAATTAGGAAAACCCTAAGCCCTCTCACGAAATGTGAAGTGTTTTTTTTTGCAAAAATAAGCCTACTCAAACCTTCTCTTAAGCAAGTATTTATACTTGCTACTCCTAGGGTTAAAAGTACTCAAAATTACAAGTTTGCCACTTTTAAGGTGGCTAACCCTAAATGAAAGTTACAAAGAAATAAAAGTGTCCCAAAACCAAAATACAACCAAAATAGTTCAATAAAAGAAGAAATATATAAAATAAATGGTCTTCATGATGCCGGTCTTCCATAGGATCCATAGGCTCAGCTCATCGCTGGTTTAGGTCTGTCCATGGATAACCCACAAGCTGAGTTTGAGGGAGTTTGTCCATTGCCCTATAGAATATGATAAGTGTACCTATTGGAAAACACAATACAAGAATAATAGAAAAGAGGTTAATTTATAAATAATTCCAGGGTCGATCTACTCAAAATGGGCCCTCATCTCCAAGATTTGAAATCCTTTAGTTTTTGCCCCAATGATAGGTCTTGTCGGATTTTTATTCCTATCATCTCCTCGGGCCTCAAAAAGGTTTGTCCTCAAATCTAGCAGATCAGATGCAATGGAGACTTTTTTTTCTCCTAGCAATCCATCTAAAGAAGTATCTCTGCAGAATCTCAATATCTGAAATACTACAGGTGGTGATTGTTTTCTCTCCTCCATTTCTAAGATGTATCTCTTCTGCAACATAAATAATAACCCATTATCCACTAAAGTTACCCCTGTATCAACCTGTTCCTCTGAAACTGTTTCCTCTTTTTCTAACTCATCTGTATGTTGCTGATCCTCATGGTCTTCTAATGGTTGGCCCAACTGCTCATTACCCTCTAAAACCTTTGAAGGTGAACATAACTGTCTCTGAATAGTCTGGCCCTCCGGTGGTCTGCTCATCTGACTATGATCATCAGGATCCTCTGAAGGTTGGCACATTGGTGTCTGACAAATTTTATGCTCTAAGGGTTAGCTCGTGTCACTAGAGCCCTCAAGAACCTTTGAAGGTTGGCATACTTGAGTCTGCACAGTTTGGTTCTCTGAAGGTTTGATCATATGGCTATGATCCTCACGAACCTGTGATGGTTGTTTTATTTGTCTTTGCATCTCCTGGACCTCTGATGGTGACATAGGGTTCAATATTATACGTTTACCATCCTTTTTAAACATATAAGTATTTCTATGCCCATCATGTAATACCATCCTATCATACAACCATGGTCTACCAAGTAATATATGGGATGCACAAAGAGGAAGAATATCACATTCAAGCTCATCATAGTACTTGTCCCCTATACTGAAGGGTACCCTAGCCCTTTGGGTCACACAAAGACCATCCTGATCATTCAACCAATGTAATGTATAGGGTTTAGGATGTGGGATAGTTTCAAGTTTCAACTTCGATACTAATGATGCAGCTACAACATTAGTACAACTACCACCATCAATAATAATTACGCACAAGTTTCCTTGTACCCTACAAGAAGTATGGAACAAGTTTTCTCTTTGTCCCTCATCAATGGTTTGAAAGGAAGTCAAGTCCCGATGCAATATGTTAGTAGACAAATACCACTCACTTGACATCTTTGCTTACTAATTTCAACAACCTCAATACACTTCACCATACCACGACAACACACCCTTACACACCTACAGTGCTCACACTCAACCAATACAAGAAATGTTTATTGGTACTTCAAATAAAGTTAAGTGAGATAATTGAAGTACAAATAAATACTTCCAAGTAGTTAAGAAATTAAATTCAACTAACAAGTGTTGAAGTAATAAGTTCAATTACTTTCACACTTTAATGTTTGTTTTTGAATTCAAATTCTACTACTTCAATTTTCCTTTCTTGCCATGGTTTCACACCTACAATTGATCTTGATGTGCAGCACCTTAATCCACACAACTCCACAACACGGCAACAAATTCAAATAAACATCCTTAATGCACTTTCCACAAATGGTAATAATCAAATTTCAAATTCAAATGGAACACAATCAATATCACTTAATAACTTCCTCAACTTAATGGATATGTTTGAATTTCAAATAAATTCCCTATTATCCCACACAATGCAATTATGAAAATTGTACACTTCCACTTCCAATTTGCACAACACAACACCACACAAACACCTCAATTACGGTGCACTCACTTCACTAATAAATCCTACGACAACAACAACAAATTGCACTCCACTTCCATGGCAATGATAACAAATGGCTACAACAACAAATATACTCCACTTCCACGACAATAATAATAAAATATACTTCACTCCCCACAAGTTCTAACCGCAACTCACAACGAAATAGGCAGCAACTTCAATTTGAAATTCAAACAAATTCACTTATTGCAAGCCTTCTTCAATTGGTAAGTAATGAATTCAAATTCAAATAACAATCATTAACTCCCACAACTTAATTGCATGTGTTTGAATTCAAATAATTCCTTACTAATCAAAACTCAATGCAATCTACAAATTGTACTCCACCAATTCAGAATTACACAATGGAAGTCACAACAACAACCAACACAACCTCCTCACTCCATAAGCTAGTCACGGCAAGGATTGGTGAGTTTTTCAAGTTCAAAAGTTGTTAAATTAAACAACACTTCTATGCTTTTGCCCTTCCACGAAAATTACTGATCATAAGATGATACAACAACCTTCCCAATCCAACTCCAACAAACAACAAATTAAATTCCAAGCCAAGGTAATTTCGCAAGCTCAAAACCACAAAACAACACAATTTGCGGTTCCACTTTATCAACCCTAATTGAGATGAATTTTCACGAAATCAAATGCAATCAATTCCCTTCTCTCAACAAGAGCTCTGATACCAAAATATGATGTGCCTAATTCCAAGCTTAAGCACAATCAAAAGAATCAAGGAAAACACCTTAATTCACAAAACACAAAACTGGTTCACTTGACTAGGAAAATGCGAAAATCCTAAGGCAATGGAATGAAATCCAAAGAGCTCTAATTGCTATTATCAATCCAAACAAGTAATGTTCATCAAATAATAAAAATTACAATTGAAACCCACGTGAATCCAATCAAGAAAACAAATGGGTCAAACCGCAAATTCCAATCCTTCCTTCAACTATCCAATTCACTCCACAATGAAGAGAATGATATCATATATCAAAATAATCAATCCTATAACAAGCTATTGATCACGAATTTCAAATTAAGACAAGTCTAAGAACATCTAAATCAACCCTATATATGACTCACTAGAGAAGAAATGAACAACAACAAAGATGAATCAATATTACTCACGATTTCTCCTTGTTGCACTCGCTACAATTTCAACTTCTTGGGATTGGAATTGATAAGAGAATTTGGAATTAGGAAAACCCTAAGCCCTCTCATGAAATGTGAAGTGTTTGTTATGCAAAAATATGCCTCCTCTCTCTTAAGCAAGTATTTATACTTGCTACTCCTAGGGTAAAAAAGTGCTCAAAATTACAAGTTTGCCACTTTTAAGATGGCTAACCTTAAATGAAAGTTACAAAGAAATAAAAGTGTCCCAAAACCAAAATACAACCAAAATAGTTCAATAAAAGAAGAAATATATAAAATAAATGGTCTTCATGATGCCGGTCTTCTATAGGATCCATAGGCTCAGCTCATTGCCGGTTCAGGTCGGTCCATGGATAACCCACAAGCTGAGTCTGAGGGAGTTTGTCCATTGCCCTATAGAATATGATAAGTGTGCCTGTTGGAAAACACAATACAAGAATAATAGAAAAGAGGTTAATTTATAAATAATTCCAGGGTCGATCTGCTCAAAATGGGCCCTCATCGCCAAGATTTGAAATCCTTTAGTTTTTGCCCCAATGATAGGTCTTGTCGGATTTTTATTCCTATCACTCCTTCACATACTCTTCTATGCTTTTCTTACCCTACCTCAAGGATTGCAACTCCATCAGCATCTCTTGTTTATAGTAATCTGGCACAAATCTACGTCTCATCAACCTTTTCATTAAAGCCCATGAACGCACTTTCTCCTCATCTGCCCTATGTCTCTTAGTTTGTAATTTATCCCACCACAGACTAGCATATTTAGAGAATGCTAAAGATGCCATCTTCACCTTCATGCGCTCATCCTACTTATAACAGTCAAACACCTTCTCAACCTGTAGCACCCAGTCTAGGAATTCCTCTGGTTTACTACTACTAGTGAAAGGTGGAATTTTCAGCTTTATGTTTTCAATCCCCTTTCGCCTGTCATCATTGTTTCCTCTCCTACTCCTTTCACTACGAGCATCAGAATCATCACGAGAATGTCTCCTCCTAATTCTTGCACCACTATGGCTTCTTCTATCCCTAACCTCCAATCTCTCCATAATCAATCTAATATTTTCTTGGATTTGATTGAAGTCAGCCCTAGTCACAACCTTACCCCCATTATCAGCATCATTCCCATTGTTGTTGTTATGAACACTTCCATGCGACATCTCTACCAATCAAAATTTCAGCAAAGATATTCACAAAAACCCAATTCTCAACAACAGCCCCAAACACCAATTCATAGCAATTCAACACCCAACAATTGAATTCAACAAAGATATTCACAAAACCCCAATTCTCAACAACAGCCCAAACACCAATTCAACACCCAACAATCGAATTCGCAGCAATACTTATCAAAATAAATTCCCAAATTTTCCAACCAACGGCAGAATTGAATTAAAACTACAATTTAGTTGAGATTCAACAGCCTTACCAATTTAACTTGCGTTCTGATCGAATCCTTCGGCTTTGATACCAAATGATACGAAATTGAAATGCTCTAAAACTAAATGATACGAAATCGGAATTGCTCTGATACCAAATGACACGAAATTGGAATCGAATCCATCCACATAAATCGAATTGTCAATAACAATCAAATGTTACAATTTTAGGGTTTTCTGTATTTGGTACTAACGACATAAAATCAAAGGATATAGATAAAATTATCAATTTATAGATGCCAAGATTGATAAAATTAAACTAATTCACAATCAAATCATAGAACGATAGAGACCACGTTCTATAAATCAATCACTAAGGTTAAAGAATTCTATGAATTCAATAACAATGTTCACCACAAATTCTATATGAACCAAGAATTTTATAAGAACAACTAGAATAAAGTGAAAATCAATTCTCAATATTCAAGAATCTCCAAAGAGGATTCACACACACTCAAGTGTTTTTTTTTTCAACCAAAATAACATCTGTCCTCCAAAAAACCCTAAAGAACACTATTTATATCATGCCTAAAAAAATTGTGTGAGGCCATTCAAGGCCGGCTAAAGGCTGGCAGCTTAAACATAAGCCAGCACCAAAGGCTGGCGACCTACTTATATAGGTTGGCACCAAAGGCCGGCGACCTACATATAGGCCGGTTCTAAGGCCGACGGCCTTGAAGTTAACTCGGCCGGCCTTTATTTAAGGCCGGGTTAAGGCTGGCCGAACTTCGCCTTGGGTCCTCCCGACGCTTATGTCCTCCTTTTTTGGACCCCGTATTGCCACCTATAGCTTGGATTGACTTTGATTTCTTTGGTGCTCGTATTTTAGCTCTTGGAATCGTATCAAAAACTTGTTTCAATCTCTTGTTCTTGCTATCAAAATGAAATATTCTCTCAAAGAACAAAAGTCTAAAAACTAAAAATTGCCAAAACTCCATCTTTCCGTTTCTTCTCAAAGGAATATATAAAAACAGTCAGGAAAATGAAAAGTCGCATTTTTCGCAGGTGTTCCACTACATGAGTCACGGCCATGTGATAAGTGGTGTAGCTACCACCACATGAGGCACGACCATGGTCTCACCCCATAGCCTTCTCGGTATTTTTCGTAGGTCTTCCACTACATGAGGCATGACCGTGCTACATGGGGTTGGTCCATCCGTAGATAGCCAAATGGCGTGCCACGGTCGTGTGATAAGTGGTGTTGCCACCACCACATGAGGCACGGCCGTGGTCTCACCCCATAGGCTCCTCGGCATTTTGCAAACTTCATTTCTTTTGGTTCCAGCCTCTTCCTACGGCCGTGTGTTATCCCTTGCCTACTATTTTTCTTCATTTCTTCATGTTTTTTAGCTCCTAATGCACTCTTTTCCTGTCTGAGTCCATTGATTCATAAAATATCAAAATACAAGCACTTCAGTATCTTTATCTTGGTGATTTGTTTTCAAATTTAACAATAATAACCTCCAAATCACAAGATAAATCATGAGATAATATGTTGTTATCAATCACATAAACCCGTCCATATGCTTAGAAGGTCATAGTGGAATAATTTTCCTCATGATCTATCTGCATTGTAGAAAAAAACTCTATTATGACGTTCTTAAAGGCTGGTTCTTTTAATTCAGAAAGCCAGATCCATGTTTTATTCATCACAAGTTGCTGAATTTTCTCCTTCATCCCATAATCTTGTAAGAGCTCCCAATCTAAATACTAATGGCTTATGAAACTCTTCTTCAACAATTGTTTTTTTCTCTCTTTGGCATACTCTTTATTAGAGAGGAGATTACTGGGCTGACCATTAGAAGAAGATTCTCCTACAGATTTTTATTTCTTCTTCTAAGGCTAGAGTTTTCTAGGTAGCATACTAGATGTTGATTGAATTTGAAAGATGATGCCTTGATGAAGTGCAAAGGAGTGTGTGTGAAAGTATAAAAGATGTCATGAGAGGAGAGGAGAGAACAAATCGAAAAATTTCTTCAACAAGACATACGCTGGCTATTACGGACTATACGCTGTCGGGGTACATAACTGGCTTTGAAAATAAAAGGAGAAAATAAAAAAAAATCGAGAAGAAAAGAAAAAGACTAAAGGTTAGCGGCGTGAAAGGACAATGTTGAAAGAAGGCCGTGAAAAGAAGGCGTAAAAGATTGGGATTGATTCCTAAGAAGAGATCGGTGAAAAGAAGGCCACCTAAAGGCAAGTGGCTTAAATATATTAGGGTTTTGTTTTTTCAAATTAAGCAAAACAAAATTACCTTATTGTTAAGCATGGGTTGTCTCTCATGAAGTGCTTAGTTTATAGCTACTAGCTTGACAAGAAGATAACCATTTACTTTAAAAGTACGATTGTCTTCTATCTTTAACTCAACTACACCATAGGGAAAAATATTAGCAATAATAATGGTCCAGACCATTGAGATCTCAACTAACTTGGAAACAACTTCAATCAAGAGTTGTATAATAGAACTTTATGCCCAAGCAAAAACTCTCGCCTTAAGATGTTCTTATCGTGCCAACACTTCACCCGCTCTTTATATATCTTAGCATTTTCATATGCTTCTCCTCTTATCTCGACCATCTAATTTAGCTGGAGTAACCACTTTTCACCTACAACTTGGAAATCAAAGTTAAGGTCTTTTATGGCCCAATACGCCTTGTGCTCAAGCTCTACCAGTAGGTGACATGATTTAACATAAACAATCTTGTATGGGGACATGCTTGCAGGAGTTTTGAAAGTTGTTCTATAAGCCCACAATGTATCATTAAGTTTTAAAGACCAATCTTTCCTAGAAGCATTGATAGTTTTTTCTAAAATACACTTTATTTCCCTATTGGAAAACTCAAACTATCTATACGTTTGTAGATGATAAAGGGTGGCAATTTTATGAGTAAGTCCATATTTTAATAATAATTTTTCAAATTGCCTATTGCAAAAATGCAATCCCCTGTCACTTATGATAGCTTTAGGTACCCCAAATCTTGAAAATATGTTTTTTTTTTTCAAAAATCTAATTACAACTTTGTTATCATTAGTTTGTAAAGCAACCACTTCTACCCATTTTGAAACATAATCAACAGCACAAAAAATTAGGGAAAAGGACTCATAAAGTCTATTCCCCATACATCAAAAAGCTCAATTACAATAATGTTATTCTATGGTAATTCATGTCTCTTAGAAATATTGCTAGTCCTTCGACATTAAGCACAAGTCATAAGGTAATTCTAGCAATCCTTAAATTGTTTAGGCCACTAAAATCCACAAGATAAAATCTTAGTTGCAGTTCTTTTCACACCAAAGTAGCCTCCTAGTTCCCTAGAATGACAATGTTATATTATGTTAAGTTGTTCAATCTCAAGTATACAATGTCTAATTACTTGGTTAGCATAACATTTAAACAGATATGGTTCATCCTAAAAATACTATTTCACATCATGTAAAAATTTCTTTTTCTATTGATATGACAAACCACATGGTTTTGATTTTGTTGACCAAGTAAATGACTATATCAACATACCAAGGTAATCCTTGGATATCTATTACATGTAACTATTCATTAAGGAACTTTTCATTAATGGGTGGATCTAAACAATCAGATTCCAAACAGGATAAATGATTAGCCTGATGAGGATCACATTAGAAGGATTGGTCAAAGAATGATCAAGATCAAGCTAAGGGAATTGAACCAAAGAGCATGGACCTATTTGAAGTGTAGAATACGAACTTGGAAGTCGAGGAATAGAATAAAGGCTAGCAGCTTCAGAATCATTGAAGGCCGCTAAGCTTCAAAGTTTAAGCTGTCGACCTAAATGGTCAGCGTGGAGAAGAAGGTCGCTGGCCTAAATGGCTGGCATAAATCTAAAGGAAGGTCAGCTTGAAGAGATTCAAAGCCATTGGCTTTGAGTGCCGACTTAGGAGTAAATGTAGGCTGATTTTGTGATAATTTAAGCCACCAGTGTATAATGTTTGTCCTTTATGTGAATTAGGTTTTTTTTTTTTTTATGTCATTTGTAAGGATCTTTGGAACATTTTTACTCATCAATTGAGAGAGATTTCTCTTTGGTTCTTTGGAGAACTATCGAACTTATTGGATTCTTGAATCCGTGGCATTCATTCCTTAAACTTATCAATCGATCCTTCTATAATCAATTGTGGCATTATCGCGTATACCAAGGTTCTCATCTCATTTATAGACAAAGGGTCACGGTGTCCATTGTTCTTAAGAGATCCTAGGTTGTGAGGTTAGCGAATCGATTACCAGGTTTTGTAATAGGTTGGTGGGGCTCGCGTTATTTGGTATTAGAGCAATCAGGTTTGTCAGGATTATCTATCCTTTTGTTATTTCAATTACCTATTCATAGATCTAGGGTTTGGATATAAAAAAAAAAAATCATTCCTTTTTTAATTTGATCTGCAATTAGATTTCAATTGATTGTTGTTAGCGTTTGAAAGGAATCATACACATTTCCTTTCTTAAGAATAAAAAAAAAATAAAATTCCTATAAAAAAAAAGAGAAGAAGAAAAAGAAAAAGGAAATTACTGTCAATTGGGCTGTGTTGAGTTAGAATTGGAAATTGTGTGGAGACTATTGTTACTATTTGTGTTTTAGAGTTTATTTTGGTGATACTTAATTGAATTCTTAGCGTTCTGTGAATTTTGTCAAATCGTGATTCAAAGCTGTTGTTGGGAAAGTTGGGTGGATTTCTACAAGAACAAAAATCTGATTGGATTGTTAGTTCCAAAAGAACTGAAAAGAGGAATTGTTGAGTGGGTAAGGATTGGTGAGAATAGTAAAGCGATTTGAGTGAAACACATAAGCGAGTGAATTAAATAGATTATATTTTATTACTCCTAACATTATTTTATGCAATAATATGTATAAGAGAAATTCTCCTGAAAGTGTGATGGGGGGAATTGATACAAAATTGATCATGGAAACTTTAACAACAAAGATGAGGAGAATGTTTAGAGTGGAAATGGATCAATTTCATGAGCATATGGAGCAAAATTTTAAGCAATCTTGTATTGCTTCTGCTAGGCATAGGAGGGATAAAATGCCAAGAAGGGCAGTGCACATGCAAGAAGATGAGTGGAGTAGAGAAGGCTCTACAGCTGAATCTGATCAAAACTCTTTTATGGGTTATAGGAGGAATGTAGGGAGAATTAGAGGAGCTAGGCATGAAGAAGATAATAGTTTAGGGAACATAAAGATGAAAATCCCTTCCTTTCAAGGGAAGAATGATCCTGCGGTGTATCTGAAGTGGGAGAAGAAGGTGGAGATGATTTTTGAGTGCCACAACTATGCTAAAGCCAAAAAGGTAAAATTTGTAGCCATTGAATTTTTTTATTATGCAATTGTTTGGTGGGATCAACTTTTGTTGAATAGGAGGAGGAATAGGGAACCACTAATAGGCACACGGGAGGAGATGAAGGGGATCATGAGGAAATGATTTGTACCTACATACTATTATAGGGAATTGTACAACAAATTACAAACCCTTAAGCAAGGCAATAGTAGTGTAGAGGAGTATTATAAGGAGATGGAGGTTATCATGACTAGGGCAAATATTGAAGAGGACCGCGAGGCAACTATGGCCAAATTTCTAGTGAGATTAAATAGGGAGATTCAACATGTGGTAAAGTTGCAACATTATGTGGAATTGGAGGATATGGTTCATATGGCCATTAAAGTTGAAAAGCAACTTAGGAGGAAGAGCAGTAGCACCACACATGCCATATAAAATTCTTCTAATTAGAGGGCTGACATAGGAGAGAAGGAAGAGAAACGACTACATTCCAAACCATTGCCAGAATAAACATCCGACTTAGTATCTCATGGGACTAGAGGTAAATCTGATCCTATTACTAGGAATCAAGATATTAAATGTTTTAAATGCTGGGGTAGAGGACATGTAGCTAGTCAATGTCCTAATATACGAGTTATGGTGCTGAAGGATAATGGTGAGATTGAAATTAATAGTGACTTAGATCATGAGTCTATGCCACCACTAGAGGATGATGATGGAGAGGAGTATACTATGCAAGGGGAGTTGTTAGTAGCCAGTAGATCTTTGACTGTGTAGGTTAGAGGAGAGGAAAATGTGCAATGGGAGAATATCTTTCATACTGGGTGCCTGATGTGCTCAAAACCAAGCCTAAGCACAATCAAATAAACTAAAGGAACACTTCAAATCTCAAACATAACCAGTTCAATTAGAATTAAGAAATTGCGTGAACTCTATTGGAATTTTGATGAAATCCAAAGGTCCAATGATGCAATCATAATCCAATAATGATAAACTTCACTAAATAACAACAATTATAAGTAAATTCCACGTGAAATATATGAAGAAGAAAAGAACTAAAACCGTGATTTTATCCTCTCCAACAAGCACAATTCACGTCATAATTGATTCCAAAATTGATGATGATATCAAGTACTAAAACATTCAACCTTATAACAAGATAATTGATCACAAATGCAATAAAAAATCTGACCAAGAACTATGTCAATTCACCCCTAGATATTACACACTAGAAAAGAAAAGAAATCACAATAAAATGAAATTGATATTACTCACAATTTTAAAGTGTTGCACTCGCTACAATCTCAACTCTTGGGATTGAAATTGATAAGAGTCTAATGACAATTAGGAGAACCCTAATCCTCACGCAAAGTGTATCTCAATTTTGCAAATTTTGGCCTCCTCAAACCCTACTATAAGCAAGTATTTATACTTGCTACTCCTAGGGTTAGAAAATAGTAAAAAATTACAAGTTTGCCACTTTTAAGGTGGCCGGTCCTAAATGGAAATTACAATAAATTGAAAGTGTTCCAAAATAAAAATACAACATAAAATAGTCTATAGAACAATTACAAAGTACAAAAAATATCATAAGTCTTCATGAGCTAATGCTTCGGAATGGAAACAATCGCAATGGGTCTTTGATTGAAAATCTGAAAAATGTCTCGTGTCCATCAACTAGTGTAGGACATATTGGCATCCCTTGGAGAATTATTATTGTACCTATACGATTATTTCTCAAATAGTTATTAGAATATTGGATATAAAGTAAAAATATAAGCGATTTGGACCATAAGCCAAATCCAATTCTGAAGGTATAGGTGGTGTCAGAAAATTTCTCATCTTTGCCTAGTTCAAAATAAGGTGTGTAGTATGATTGTAGACGGTGGGAGTTGTACAAATGTTGCTAGTACAACCATGGTGGAAAAGTTGGGGCTTCCTACAATTAAACATCCTTATTCTTACAAATTGCAATGGTTAAATGATAGTGGTAAAGTTAGAGTTACAAAACAGGTGCTAATTTCTTTTAGCATTGGGAAATATGTGGATGAAATAATGTGTGATGTAATTCCAATGCAAGCTACACACTTGTTACTAAGGATGCCATGGTAGTTTAATAGACAGGTGAAACATGATGGATTTACTAACAAGTATTCATTTATACATGATCATAAGTTTGTTACTCTTTGTCTTTTGAAACCTAATGAGGTTTATGAGGATCAAATGAGAATACTAAAAGAGAGAGAGCAAAAGAAAATGAGTGGTAAAAATAAAATGAGTACTATTGCAGAAAAAAAAAAGAGGGAGAACAGGCGAGAGTGAGTGGTAAAAATAAGTTGAGTGATATTGATAGGAATCAAAATCCAATAAGACCTATCATTAGGACAAAAATTAAAGGATTTCGAATCTTGGCGATGAAGGCCCATTTCGAGCAGATCGACCTCGGAATTATTTGTTATCTAACCTCTTTTATCTTATTCATGTATTGTATATTCCAACAGGTATACTTATTTGGCTTCACAAGACAATGGATAAATTCACTAAGACTCAGCTTGTGGGTTATCTATGGACCGACCTAAAAACCGAAGATGAGTTGAACCGACGAATTCCATTATGTAGCTAGCTTGTTGAAGATTATTTTCTGTATTTGTAATTTATTTTTGAACTATTTACTTTGTAAGCTTTATGGGACATTTTATTTGGTTGTAATTTATGCTTTAGGACCGGCCACCCTATAGTGGCATAGTTGTAATTTCTTAGTCATTTTAACCCTAAAGGGAGCAAGTACAAATACTTGCTAATTAGGTTTTTGAGGGAGCTTTTTGAACATTTGGAAAAACACACATTTTGTGCTGTGAGAGTACCCTCTTACAAGCATATTGCTCTTATCAATTTCAAGTGTGAAATTGTGGCGAGTGGACTTGGATTTGTTGTGAGTAATATCAAAAAATTACAAGTTGATCCTAACTCCAAACTAGTGCGTCATATCTGGTGAGGAATTAGTTAATTTATGTTGTTCTTGTTCATGTGAATTTAGGGTTCTAATTTCAGATTTGGAGCTTTTTCGATTTAAATTGGAATCTCATTTCATTTTCTATTATTTATCATTGAAATCTAGCCGTCGATTGTTCTTTATATCCTTTTGATTTTTCCATCATTTCAGATTTCTTGAGGAATTAAGGGTTTTTCCTTCTTGTGTGACGTGGGTATTGATTGGAATTCATCAATTGTTATTTGATTGTGCTTGACCCCCCTTTTAGGCACATCATAATTTGGTATCAGAGCTTAAGGTTTAAGAGGAGGGATTGTTGCAATTGAGATTTCGAAAATTGATTTTGTTATCTTTATCTTGCCGTGAGTTACTTGTTTAAGGAAGAGGGGAAAGTTCTTGAATTGAGTTCCACAATTTGGGGTTCAAATAGTTGAAGCATTGTTAATTAGTGTTTATTGTTTCCTTAAAATTGCAAAATTGAAGATGGAAAAAATTGAATTGTTTATGTTGGTACTAAGTGGCGTGATTATCTTACTTGGGGAGTTGAAACTTGTTGTAGTAGAAGTGGATATCTTGTTGTAACCTCTTGTTCTTGACTTTGCTGTGAAGGGAATTATTGGAGTAAGGAGTATTTCCTAGTGTTTGTTGTGGAATTGGAAATACATTGTTTGTGATAAAAGAGAAGTGAATCATTGTAAGAATTTTCGGAATTAAAGGAGTGCAACTTACAATTTTTAGATTTGAATTTGCGTGGAAGAAGAGGAAATAATTTGAATTGAAACACATCCATTTACTTCAAGTAGTTAATGAGTGGTATTGATTATATTTCATTTGAATTTGAAATTGATTCTTACCATTTGTGGCAAAGTTGCATTAAGGGGTGTCAATTTTGAATTTGTTGCCGTATATGTATGTAAGTTGCGGTGTAAGGGGAGTGTATTTGTTATTGTTGCCGTGGAAGTGGAGTGTTGTATTTGTGTTGTTGCCGTGGGAGTGATTTGTGGAAAGTAAAAAATTTGTTGCACTGTGAAGTGTTGTGTGTATGTAGTGGTGTAAGTGGCGGTGTAAATTTATGGAGTTGTGTATGTTGAGTGAAGGATAATTGTACCTTGAAGTATTGTGTTGTTTGTGTTGTGGAGATTAAAGTATTGTTGCATCGTGATCTTGAAGGAAGTGGGAAATATTTTTCACGTATTGATTAATTTTGAATTCCACAATGTCTAGAGAAATGCTTCACTATGCTAATGTATTGCGACGCTCATTAAGTACATTTGCTAATAAGGAGGAAGAACAAAGGGAAAATTTGTTCTATACTTCTTGTAGGATACAAGGAAATTTATGTGTCTTTATAATAGATAGTGGTAGTTGTACTAATGTAGTAGCTGCATCGTTGGTATCGAAGCTAAAGCTTTCAACTATTCCACATCCTGAACCGTATACATTGCATTGGCTTAATGATCAGGGGAGTTTACATGTGACCCAAAGAGCTAGGGTACCATTTAGTGTAGGGGATAAATACTATGATGAAATTGAGTGTGATATCTTGCCCATGTGTGCATCTCATATTTTGCTTGGTAGACCTTGGTTATATGACAGGAGGGTCTTACATGATGGCTTCAGAAATACATATTTGTTTCAAAAGGAGGGTAAGCGAATTATTTTGAATCCTATGCCACCTTCAGAGGTCCATAATGTCCAGCAACAGATTAATCGACCATTCGAGGCTAAGAAGGCTTTGATTCAAAATAACGTATCTGAGGGGAAAAAGGTATTGTTGATGGAACAGAGTCAGATGAGTCAATCATTAGAAGGTCAAACTGTTCAGAGACAGTTATGTTCACCTTCAGAGGTTTTAGAGGGTTATGAGCAGTTGGGCCAACCATTAGAAGACCCTGAGGAGTAGCATCATATAGATGAGTCAGAAAAAGAGGAAACAAACTCAATGGAATGGGTTGAGATAGGGGAGACATCAGTAGATAATGAGTCCTTGTTTGTGTTGCAGATGAGATACATCTTAGAAATGGAGGAGAGAAAACAATCACCTACTATGGTATTTCAGATATTAGGATTCTGTAGAGATACTCCTTCAGATGGATTGCTTTTAGAAAACAGAGTCTCTGCTGCATTTGATCTGCCAGATTTAAGGACAAATCTTTTTGAGGCCCGAGGAGATGATAGGAATCAAAATCCGACAAGACCTATCATTAGGACAAAAATTAAAGGATTTCGAATCTTGGCGATGAGGGCCCATTTCGAGCAGATCGACCTCGGAATTATTTGTTATCTAATCTCTTTTATCTTATTCATGTATTGTATATTCCAACAGGTATACTTATTTGGCTTCACAAGACAATGGATAAACTCACTAAGACTCAGCTTGTGGGTTATCTATGGATCGACCTAAAAACCGAAGATGAGTTGAACCGACGAATTCCATTATGGAGCTAGCTTGTTGAGATTATTTTCTGTATTTGTAATTTATTTTTGAACTATTTACTTTGTAAGCTTTATGGGACATTTTATTTGGTTGTAATTTATGCCTTAAGACCGACCACCCTATAGTGGCATAGTTGTAATTTCTTAGTCATTTTAACCCTAAAGGGAGCAAGTATAAATACTTGCTAATTAGGTTTTTGAGGGAGCTTTTTGAACATTTGGAAAAACACACATTTTGTGCTATGAGAGTATCCTCTTACAAGCATATTGCTCTTATCAATTTCAAGTGTGAAATTGTGGCGAGTGGACTTGGATTTGTTGTGAGTAATATAAAAAAATTACAAGTTGATCCTAACTCCAAACTAGTGCGTCATATCTGGTGGGGAATTAGTTAATTTATGTTGTTCTTGTTCATGTGAATTTAGGGTTCTAATTTCAGATTTGGAGCTTTTTCGATTTGAATTGGAATCTCATTTCATTTTCTATTATTCATCATTGAAATCTAGCCATCGATTGTTCTTTATATCCTTTTGATTTTTCCATCATTTCAGATTTCTTAAGGAATTAAGGGTTTTTCCTTCTTGTGTGACGTGGGTATTGATTGGAATTCATCAATTGTTATTTGATTGTGCTTGACCCCCCTTTTAGGCACATCAGATATTATAGAGGAAACAGAAAAGAGGGGAAAAAGATTGATTGTAGAGAGAAAAATAGAGTGGAAAGAAAATTTTGATAATAGACTCAATGAAGTTAAGAATGCTCTATTTGTAGGATCACAAAAATTTGTTGAGACGCATGAAAAGGCCAAGCTCAATATTAAGCTTTAGAAGAAGCAGTGTGCTAAATGAACCAGCAAAGAGCATTGTTAAGTTCTAAATAAACTCGAAGATTGGGTTTGAGTACGCATGAGTCACAGATGGTTCCCAACACCAAGGCGATCAAAGAGGCTTCCAAGAGGCGAGGGCCCATTTCGAGTCTTCAAGTGCATCAATGGTCACATTTACATATTCGAATTGCCAAGTACATATTTAACTAGTACTAATTTTAATATTACTAATTTAAGTCAATTTAATGCAGGTGTCGATTTGAGGACAAATCTTTTTCAAGAGAAGAGAAATGATGAGGATCACATTAGGAGGATTGATCTAAGAATGATCAAGAGCAAGCTAGGGGAATTAAACCAAGGAGCATCAACCTATTTGAAGTGTGGAACACGGACTTAGACGTTGAGGAATAGATTAAAGGCCGACAGCTTCAGAATCACTGAAGGCCGTTAGCTTTAGCGATTTAAGCAGCTGACCTAAATGGTCGGCATAGAGAAGCAAACCACCAACCTAAGTGGTCGACATAAATCTTAGGGAAGGCCGACTTAAAGAAATTCAAAGTCAGTGGCTTTAAGTGCTAGCTTAGGAATAAATGTAGGCCGATTTTGTGATAATTTAGGCCACTGGCATGTAATGTTTGTCTTTTATGCGAATTAGCTTTTTTTTTGTTATGTAGTTTTGTTTACTCTTTATTGTGAAACTACAAATAGTTGTCAAACACTCATTTGTAAGGATCTTTGGAACATTTTTACTCATCAATTGAGAGAGATTTCTCTTTGGTTCTTTGAAGAACTGTTAAACTTATCGGATTGTTGAATCTGTGGTGTTCATTCCTAAAACTTATCAATCGATCCTTCTAAAATCAATTATGGCGTTATCGCATATACTAAGGTTCTTGTCTCGTTTATAGACAAAGGGTCGCAGTATCCATCATTCTTAAGAGATCCTAGGTTGTGAGGTTAGTGAATCAATCATCGGATTAGTGGGATTCTCGTCACAGCCACTACATTTTCAGTTCCCGTTTTATCTTTAATTTCAATGTCAAATTCTTGCAATAGTAAAATCTAGCGAATTAGCTTAGATTTAGTGTCAACTTTAGCAAACAAATACTTAAGAGTAGCATGGTTTGTGTATACTATGATCTTAGAACCTATCAAAAAAGGCTGAAACTTGTCACATGCAAATATAACTGCTAAAAGCTCTTTTTCAGTTGTGTTATAGTTTCTGTAGGCCTCATTCAAAGTTTTACTAGTACAGTATATTACATGAAATAACTTATCTTTCCTTTTCCCAAGTACCATTCCTATAGCATAGTCATTGGCATCATACATAAGCTCAAATGGAAGCTCCCAATCGAGTGTAATGATCATTGTTGTAGAAGTGAGCTTCTCCTTCAATAAATTGAATGTCTGTAAACAATTGTCATAAAAAAAAAAAGAAAAATCTTTTTCAAGTAAATTATAAAGAGGTCTTGAGATTTTAGAAGAGTCTTTAATAAACCTCCTAGAGAAGTCAACATGTCCTAGGAAGCTCTTAACTCCTTTTACTAAAGTGGAGGTGGTAACTTCTCTATTATCTCCACTTTTGCCCTATCAACCTCAATCCCTTTCCTTGGCACCATGTGACCTAAGACTATTCCTTCTCTTACCATAAAATGGCTTTTCTCCCAATTCAAAAGCAAATTAGTCTCTTTACATCTTTTAAGCACATAACTTAAATTTGTTAGATATGATTTAAATGACCTCTTAAAGATAGAAAAGTCATCTATAAATATTTCAATGAATTTTTCTAACATGTCAGAAAATACAGACATCATACATCTCTGGAAAGTAGCAAGTGCATTACAGAGACCAAAGGGTATTCTCTTAAAGGCAAAAGTGTCATAAGGACAAGTAAAGGTGGTTTTGTCATAATCCTTGGGTGCTATATGTATCCGATTATAACTAGAGTAACCATCTAAAAAACAATAATAGTCATGCCCTACGAGTTTTTCTAGCATTTAATTTATGAAGGGAAGGGGGGAATGGTCTTCACAGCTATAATCATTTAATTTCCTATAATTGATACAAACACTCCTCCTAGTCACAGTATGAGTAGGGACTAATTCATTAGCTCGATTCTTTACTATAGTCAGACTACACTTTTTAAGTATAACTTGAATAGAATTAAACCATTTACTATTAGAGATAGGATAGATAATACCTACAATACCTACATCCAGTAGTTTAAGCACTTCCTTCTTTACTACCTCCTCAAGAGTTGGGTTAAGTCTTCTCTATGGTTGTACTATAGGTTTGCATTCAGCTTCTAAAAGTATCTTGTAGGTGTAGATCAAAGGACTAATACCTTTGATATCTGTAATAGTCTACCCTATCACCTCCTTATGCTATTTTAACATACCTAAGAGCTATTCCTCCTTATCACCTATCAAAGAAGAAGAGATGATTATTGGCAAAGAATCATCCATTCTAAGATACATAAATTTTAAATAGCTAGGCAAGGGTTTAAGTTCTAGCACTAAAGGTTGTGCGAAAGATGGCATTGGTTTTGTTTCATTGGTACCTAGCTCCTCATAGTATCAAGCCTTGATTTCTAACACCTGTGTAGAGTCTAATTTTTTATTTTTTTATTTTCATTCTTAATCCGATTTATACTAGACCCTATTCTTATCTAATATAAGTCATCGACTTGAACTAGAAAGTTTTTCTTATTTTGGAGTCGCCACCTAACTGAAGTTGGGAAAGATTATTAAATTAGAACTAATTGAGCAGATTAATCCTAATTTGAACAACTAGCCAACGAAAACTCCTCTTTTCATTTTTGTAAAAAGAGGAGGAGAAGAACCGGAGTTTTTGGACTCGAGAGCTAACCTATATATATATATAATAGACATTAGAATATGCTTTAGATTAAAACCTTAAAGTTACCACTTTATTCTTCTAAAATCTAAAGCATATTCTAATTTCTGTTATATATATATATATATATATATATATATATTACTATTTTAATTATTTTGGATATATGTAAAACAAATTGTAACAACTTGGAAAATGATTTTTTGTTCTTTTTAGAGTTGCCCCATAAGGGTGCCTACGTACCAGCTATTCATGATCAAATAAGTCGTAGTTCGCTTTTTATAAAAAGCTTTAGTGGGTTAGTTAATTTTAATTATGAAAATATCTCGGGTTTACGATTTTATCATTTTTAGTATTTTTTGGAAAAAATCTAAGCTTAAGCCTTATTATTTTATTTTATTTTACTTTTATTTGAAAACAATAATTTAAGGAAAAACCAATTTTAGATTTATTTAAGAAAAGGACTTTTTCTAAGTGATAAAAATTATTTTTATATCCCTATTATTAATCTACCTCTATCATTAATCCTACTTTTAATCATTATTACTTTTTTATTTTTTATTTTTTATTATTTATTTATTAATTTTTTATTATTACTATTTTCTTTATTGTTTATTATCTATCTATTTTTTTTATTTTTTTTCTATTTTATTATTTTATTTTCTTTATTATTATTATTTTAAATATTTTTAACATTTTTATTTTATAATTTTTAATTTTTTTTATTTTATCTATTCTAAACTAAACATAAAAAAAATAAACTAATTTAAATTCTATCATTTTTCCTAATATTATTTTCATTTCATTATTTTCCTTTTTTTTATTTTTGAATTATAAATAAATAAACAACCAAATAAATAAAGTACAATAAATAAATGAAATAATAAAAAAATATGGAAAACCTAACTTACTTGGGTTCGAGCGCAATTTGCGGGTTGGGCGGATCGGGTCGGGTCGGGTTAAATCGATTCAAACTGGGTGGTGATCGGAGGTCCCTTGATGGCAGCGTTCTGACGACTTTCAAGGGGCTTTGAAGGCGGCTTCCGAGATTTCTGAGGGTAGATAATCCAATGGTAGTGGTGGATTTCTTTAGAAACCTCTCCAAGTGGTGGTTTTAAGCTCGATTGGCGGTCGCGGCTTGAGGGACTCTGGTGAGGCTTCAATCTCTCTTATTTTCTCTCCTTTCTCTCTTCCGATTCATGCTTTTGCTTCCTCCCCTCGTGTTCTATTTATAAGCGTTAGAAATCGAGTGGGATAAACTTGGATTTCCTCCGATTGGGATGAATCGGATTTGCAGTTAAAAACCCATCCCCGATTTGTATAAATCTTCCAATTTATTGTGATTTGATTTCAATTGGATGATGTTTATCTTATTTTGGTTAAAGATTTGGTGGATTTGTACAAAAAATCACATAAAAACGGTTGGATTCAAATTTTTTCCTTGCCGGTGATGACTTGGACGAAGGTAGGAGACGATCACACGCTTGGCACGTGCGTTCACGTGAGCCAATCAGTTGCTGACTCGTGTCTTGGGGAAGGGAAAAAAATTGCAAAACGCGGAATGCATCCCCCACGATTCGAACTCGCGACCGAGCCTATCCCCCATGTACCTTAAGCCATAACTCAGACCAACTAGCTAGCTCACTTACTCGTTTTTTTTTATTAAATGCAGTTTGTATATATGCGTTGAAATTTTTATTATTTTTATATTATTTTGAAATTCTAAAAATTTGTAAAAATTATTTAACTCCTTTTCTTATTATTTAGAATAATATTATTTTCTCTATTTTTTAAATATTTTTTCTTTATTTTTTCTAAATTATAAGAAAATTACAAAAAATAAAAAAAAATAAAAATTGACCATTATTAATTATTAGGAGCAAAAAGGGGTGTTTACAACTGCCCCTCTTTGTGGTAAATTTTGCAAAACTTAAATACAAAGACAAGAAAGACACCATTTTTGGCCTCTAGACTGAATGGATAACGCCCTGGTTTAGCCGGTTATCTGGAATTTGGTCTTTAGTAGGAAAATGCTCCATGAACTAATAATCCTACGAGTGCTTTGTGATGATTGGTATTTCTTAGGGAATGGTCTTAAACAACCTAACAATCTGAAGTAATGTATCCTCTTGAAAAGTGCTCTATGGGTTGACTAATCGATGATAAGAAACATCTCAAGGATTGTTTCGGAGTATGTTATTGTGAGTGGAATGGCTGATAATAGGAAGCGTCTTATCGGACTAGCAACCTTAAAGAGAAGATTGTCTCAAGAAGCGCTTTTATAAGCTGGCCACCTATCAATAGAAGCGTTTAGCTAGACTAGTGACTGTTTGGGGAGACAGGCCTTCGAAGAATGCTCTCATGAGCTGACTAATCGATATTAGGAAGTGTCTTATAGGACTAACGATTGTAGAGGGGATAATCTAGAGAAATACTCTTGTGAGCTGACTAATTGATAGATTATCTAGAAAAGTGCTCTTATGAGCTGACTAATTAGTTATTTAGAAAAGTGCTCTTTTGAGCTGACTAATCGGTTATCTAGAAAAGTGCTCTTATGAGCTAACTAATCGGTTATCTAGAAAAGTGCTCTTATAAGCTGACTAATCGATAAATTAGAAAAGTGCTCATACGAGCTGACTAATCAATTATATAGAAAAGTACTCTTATGGGCTAACTAATCGATAGATTTAGGCAGCGTCTCTTTGGACTTGCAACCATGAGAGAGGATATCTTGGGAAAGTGCCCCATTGTGGGCTGACTAATCGATAGTGGGAAGTGTCTTCTTAGACTTGCGATCCTAGAGAATAGGTGTCTCAAAAAGTGCCCCTATGGGTTAACCCTGAGAGAGGATGTTTAGGAAAGTGCGCCATTGTGGGCTGACTAACCGATGGTGGGAAGCGTCTTCTTAGACTTGCGACCCTAGAGAATAGGTGTCTCAAAATGTGCCCCTATAGGCTAACCCTGAGAGAGGATGTTTAGGAAAGTGCCCCCTTTGTGGGCTGACTAACCGATGGTGGGAATCGTCTTCTTAGACTTGCAACCCTGAAAAATAAGTGTCTCGAAAGGTGCCCCTATGGGCTAATCCTGAGAGAGGATGTTTAGGAAAGTGCCCTATTATAGGCTAAGTAACCTAACACTTTTGAAAATGCTTCTAGCAAACGAGTTAAATGATTTGATAAGAGATGTCTTATAATATGTGAATGATGGTTATTTACTCTAAGATGCTTACCAGTTTATCATGGATAGCAACTAAACAATCGAACCTTCGTGCTAGTTTGCTCCTTTTTTTTGCTTACTCTTGCTTCAAACGAGGCTGAGGCTCTTGATTTATTTTCCTTCTTGTGAGCATGGCTCTTGTGATTGTAGTGTTATCTTATTAATGCAACAGGTTTAATGCTCCACAATAGGTAGAATTATATTACAAAATCTATTGAGATTTATTATCATTTCAATATCTGTTGTTCATTGTGAGGTGATGGGTAGTATGTATACGAAGGTTTGTTTAATGACAATTGATCAAGATAATCGATCATTCAAAAACATTAACTTTGCTTGTAAAAGGAACGAAAACTAAACTTAGCGAAATTTGTACAGAATTTTAGCATTCATAAACATTGGCAAAATCTCAATTTCCTTGCCTATGGATAGTATATCTTAACAGCATCCATATTAATGGGGTCTCTTAATTTTGGACCATCCATTTAAGTTAATATTAAAGCTCTTCCTGACAACACCTTTTTTTACAACATATGGGCCCTTATAGTTTAGGATGAACTTCCCTCTCGAATCTTGAGCATTTAAGAGAACTTTCTTTAGCACCAGATCTCCTTGTTTGAAACATCGAAGTTTCATTTTCTTGTTGAATGCTCGGGCCATTCTTTGTTGATAGCATTGGTCATGACATAACGCAGCGAGTCTTTTTTCGTAGATCAAATTCAACTGATTAAGCCTCTTCTTTACCTAGTCTAACTCATCTAACTGTGTTTCTTATAGGATCTTAAAGGACGGTATTTCAACTTCAACTAGTAGGATTGCCTCAATACCATATATCAGAGAATATGGGGTAACTCTAACAGATGTTCGAATTGAGGTTCTGTAAGCCATAAGGGCGAACGGTAGCATTTCTTGCCAATCTTTGTAAGTGATTGTCATCTTTTCAATGATTCTTTTGATGTTCTTGTTGGCGGCTTCCACTGCCCTATTCATCTGAGGTCGATAGGGAGTTGAATTTCTATGGTTTATGTGGAACTATTGACATAAATCCATCATTGACTTGTTGTTGAGATTGGTTCCGTTGTCGATGATAATTGACTCAGGAACTCCGTATCGAGCTATTATGTCCCTCTTCAAGAATCGAACTATTACTGATACGAATCACGCCAACCCGTGATGAAACCCAATACCAATATGTTCAGAAAATTCGTTGCCTAAGATACCCAAACACCTAACGTGGAAACCGCGACCCGTTGTCTATAAGCGAGACAAGAACCTTGGTATAAAAATGAAGACGCCACAATCGGGATGAAAGATCGATTGATAAGTCGGGATGAACGCTACGGAAATCAATCCGATAAGTTCGATTTAGTTCTTGAAGAACCAAGAGAGGTGCCTCTCAAAAGTGTTTAATGTTCAAAGATGTAAGTTGTATATTTTGTCTATTCTAAACCCTAGGAGCTTTATACTAGGGTTACAATTCGTGAAAATACAAGTCCAAAACAACGTAGCTTAGATAAGTTGCGTAAAAACACAAAACAGAACAAGAAAGGCCGGCAGCCTTGAGTCGGCCTTGAAGAGATACACGGCCGTATACTTCTAAACGTATATCTTTCTGTGCATTTTCTTGACTCCATACACGGCCGTGCCTTTTAGCCGTGTATCTGGCCGTATATGATTCTGTGCAATCTTAAGATTCCTACACGGTCGTGCCTTAAAATTACACGCCCTCTTCATCCCATGTCCAGTGTGACTTGTACAAGAGCAAGGGTCTTCCCATGGTTGTTCCAATCCGTTCCAACTTCATGATTGCTCCAATCCTTTCCGGCTTCATGGACAACCTTTATCAACCCGTTAAGTGCTTCCTTGAATCATTTCGCTCGATTTCTTGTGATCGGTCTAGGTGGCACTTCAAGAGGATCCACATTCCTTCTTCCGGCTTGACTCTCATCATGGATCTCATCATTCCCCTCCTCTTGAAAAGGATTTGTCCTCAAATCGTCACCTACATCAAAAGGACTCAGATCAGTAACATTAAATGTGACACTTACTTGATACTCACCAGGCAAATCTATCTTGTATGCATTGTCGTTGATGTGCTCAAGAACTTGAAATGGTCCATCGCCTCTAGGAAGTAGTTTAGATCGACGCTGCACGAGAAACCGCTCTTTGTGCATGTGAACCCAAACCCAATCTCCAGGTTCAAAAACAGCTTGTCGACGACCCTTGTTGGCTTGTTTCACATACTGCTCTGTTCGTCGCTCAATGTTCAGCCCCGCCTTCTCGTGGATCTGTTTAACAAATTCGGCCTTCTTTGTGCTATCTAAATTAACATACTCAGAAATAGGCAAAGGTGATAAATCCAAAGGAATTAGTGGATTGAAACCATACACAATCTCAAATGGTAAACAATGAGTAGTGCTATGTAAAGCCCTATTATATGCAAACTCCACAAATGGTAGACAATCCTTCCAAGTCCTAATGTTCTTCTCTATAATTTCCCCTAACAATTGAATTAAAGTCTTGTTAACCACATCAATTTGCCCATTAGTTTGTGGGTGACAGATAGTCGAAAACATTAGTTTAGTTCCCCACTTTTCCCACAATACTCTCCAACAATGACTCGAAATCTTTACATCCCGATCACTAACAATGCTACTAGGTATACCATGTGGATGCACTACCTCTCTAAAGAACAAATCAACAATATGTATAACATCATCAGTTTTATGACAAGGAATGAAATGAACCATTTTAGAAAAACTATCCACAACCACAAAAATAGAATCTCGATCATGTCTAGACCTAGGTAATCCTAACACAAAATCTATGGAAATGTCTATCCATGGCTCATGAGGAATGACACTATACTCATATAACCAATCTAAGAAGTCATCTAAACGAGGAATGAGATGACGATACTTTACCGTAATGTTGTTGATGGCACGACAATCAACACACATTCTCCATGTCCCATCCTTCTTAGGCACCAAAATCACAGGCACTGCTCATGGACTCATGCTCTCTCTCACGTACCCCTTCTCCATTAATTCATCGACCTGCCTTTGGAGTTCCTTTGTTTCCTTCGGATTGCTCCTGTAAGCTGGCTTCTTTGGAATCGATGCTCCGGGTACAAGGTCAATCTGGTGCTCAATACCACGAATAGGTGGTAATCCCTTTGGAATCTCCTCAGGAAAGACATTTTCAAAGTCCTGCACAAGAGACACATCCACACTAGGCAAAGAGTTAGATAATTCGTTAGTAGTCAAACATGTTTCTTTAAAAACCAGCAACAACATAGGTTGCTTCATCACTAACGCTCTCCTTACTACACTCGCTCTTGCCACACAACTCTCCTTTTGCAAGGCTGCCCTCTCCTTTTCACTCACCACCAAAGTTGATCCCCCTTCAACTTGGCCTCTCACACTCTTTCCAGCCTTCCTCTCTTTTTTCCTTTTGATCTTGACTTTTATATCCCTTTTCTTTCTCATTGTCTTTTGCTCTCTCACTCTAACTCTGCTTTTCACTCACCTTATGTTTTGCAAAAGACTGTTGTAGCTGCAACTGGTCCTCATACACCTGTTTAGGTGTTAACGGTTTAAGATTAAAGCTTTTCCTTTGGTGCACAAGCGTATACTTATTACAAAAGCCATCATTAACAAACTTCCTATCAAATTGCCATGGCCTCCGAAACAACACATGACATGCTTGCATTGGCACTACATCACATAACACCTCATCCTCATACCTACCAATGCGAAAACCAATCAAGGCTTGCTTACTCACCTTAGTCTCACCACTATCATTCAACCACTGCAATTTATATGGAGTAGGGTGTCTAATAGTTTTGAGCCCCAACCTCTCAACAATAAAATTACTCACTACATTGGTGCAACTCCCTCCATTAATGATCAAATTACAAATGTGATCTCCTAGATAACATATAGTATGAAATATATTCTCTCTTTGCACCTCTTCTTCTTCCTTCACCTGTACATTCAAAACTCGCTTCACTACTGCCACTAACCTTCCCATTGCAGGCTCCTCATCATCACTAGCATCCTCTAATGGAGGCATATCATTTTCTTCACTATCCCCCTCAGTCTCATACTCTCCATCATCACGCAAAATCATCATACGCCTATTTAGACATTGACTAGCAATATGGCCTCTACCTTGACATTTAAAACATCTAATGTCACGATTTCTAGAAGTAGAAGATTCAGGGTTACCTTGGTTACTAGGAGTAGAACCTGCTTGCCTCAGCTCCCCTTTTGGTTTGGTGGGTAAAGGCTTTTCTTCCTTTTTCCATTGATTAGTCTTCCAAGTGGATGAACCATTACCCTGTTGCAATCGTGCATTACTACTACCTCTCCTCTTGTGCTGGTTCTCAACCTTTATAGCCATGTGAACCATATCCTCCAATTCTACATAATACTGCAATTCAACCACATTTTGGATTTCTCTATTCAACCCAGCAAGAAATCTAGCCATTGTAGCCTCTCTATCCTCCTCTACATTCGCCCTAATCATAGTGACTTCCATCTCCTTGAAATACTCATCTACACTTCGGCTTCCCTACCTAAGAGTTTGCAATTTGTTGTGCAATTCACGATAATAATACGTAGGCACAAACCGCTTCTTCATCACTCTTTTCATCTCTTCCCAAGACTCAATAGGTGGCTCGCCACTCCTCCTTCTATTCAACATTAATTGATCCCACTACACTATAGCATAATCCGAAAATTCAATGGCAGCAAGTTTTACTTTCTTTCTCCCACTATAGTTATGACAATCAAACACCATCTCCACCTTTTTCTCCTACTCTAAGTACGCCTCGGGATCATTCTTCCCTTGGAAAGGAGGAATCCTCATCTTTATGCTACTCAATTGATCATCCTCTCTATTCCTACCTCCTCTATCTTCCCAATCCCTAGTGCCTCTATTCCGACCACTATAACCTCTATAACTCCCAACAGAAGGCTTATCAAAGTCATCATTCGACATTTCATCTCCACCCCTCGGTACTCTCTTAAAACGACTCCCTCTTACGCCCTTGGAAGACGTTTGTAGATTGTTCTAGTCTCTGCTCTACCGTCTCATGAATTTGTTCCATTCCCTCCTGGAACATCCTCTTCATCTCACCCCTCAACGCCTCAATTACTAACCTAGCATCAAACCTTCCCCTCTCACCTTCCGGAGAATGTTGCCTCGACATAGTTCCTGCAGAAAAGATTAGTACTAACACAAATATATATGATTAACCTCACGATACACTCCCTTATGTGCTTCGCTTAAATGATGATATCGCATAGTCACTCGTGTATTCTCACAAACAATGATGATATCAACTCGCCAATTTCCTCTTCTTAATTCTCTTGGAACTAACCCGAACTACACCAATTCCCTTCCGTAGAATTCAACACAACTCTAGGGTTCGTAAATTTTCCTCTATTTTCTATCCAATTTTTTTTTTTGTCTTTGTTTTTGCTTTTGATCATGTTTCTCTTGTCTTTCTTTTCTTTTCTCTTCTTTTTTTTTTTGTCGTGATTTTTACTTTTTTTTTTCTTTTTTCTTTTTGTAACAATCAACTAGTAGATACTACACTATCAAAAGACAATTAATATTATGAAATTGAATGCTAACAATGGATATGAACGATTGGAGTTAGGGTTTTGATGTTACCTTTCTCAAGCCGAACTGATGTTTTAACAAACCTTTAGCTCTGATACCAAACTGATACGAACCACGCCAACCCGTGACAAAACCCAATACCAATACGTTCGGAAAATTCGTTGCCTAAGACGCCCAAACACCTAACGTGGAAACCGCGACCCGTTGTCTATAAGCGAGACAAGAACCTTGGTATAAAAATGAAGACGCCACGGAAATCAATCCGATAAGTTCGATTTAGTTCTTGAAGAACCAAGAGAGGTGCCTCTCAAAAGTGTTTAATGTTCAGAGATGTAAGTTGTATATTGTCTATTCTAAACCCTAGGAGCTTTATACTAGGGTTACAATTCGTGAAAATATAAGTCCAAAACGACGTAGCTTAGATAAGTTGCGTAAAAACACAAAATAGAACAAGAAAGGCCGGCGATGTAGCCATGAAGGCCGGTGGCATTGGATTGAAGGCCGACGGCCTTGAGCCGGCCTTGAAAAGATACATGGCCGTGTACTTCTAGACGTGTATCTTTCTATGCATTTTCTTGACTCCATACACGGCCGTGCCTTTTAGCCGTGTATCTGGCAGTGTATGATTCTGTGCAATCTTGAGATTCCTACACGACCGTGCCTTAAAATTACATGCCCTCTTCATCCCGTGTCCGGTGTGACTTGTACAAGAGCAAGGGTCTTCCCATGGTTGTTCCAATCCATTCCAACTTCATGATTGCTCCAATCCTTTCCGGCTTCATGGACAACCTTTATCAACCCATTAAGTGCTTCCTCGAATCGTTTCGCTCGATTTCTTGTGATCGGTCCAGGCGGCACTTCAAGAGGATCCACATTCCTTCTTTCGACTTGACTCTCATCATAGATCTCATCAATTACCCTTTTTGTGACACTAGCATATGACGAAGCTTCTACCCACTTGGTGAAGTAATCCATGGCTATCAATATGAATCTGTGACCATTGGACGCTGTTGGAGCGATTGGGCAAATGATATCGATCCCCCACATGGAGAAAGGCCATGGTGTGGACAAAGAATGAAGTTCTTTAGGCAGGGCATTTATTCGGTTTGCATAAACTTGACACAAGTGACAATGCTTGACATATTTGATACAATCTAATTCCATGGTTAGCCAATAGTAACCCATCCTCATGATTTTTTGGGTCAACATGTAGTCGTTCATTTGAGGTCCACATACTCCTTCATGCACTTCTTTCATCAATTTACATGCGTCATTTTTATCCACACATCTTAGTAAGGTGGTATTGGGTGATCTTCTATAAAGCATAGGCCCATTTAATAAGAAATGACTTGCTAATCTTCTGAGTGTTCTTTGGTCGTTTTTGCAAGCCGTTTTAGAGTATTTACCTTCTTGGAGAAAAGTTTTGATATTGTAATACCAAAGCTTATCATCTTGTGCTTTTTCGATTACCAAACAGTAGGCGGGCCGATCTTCGCTTTTTATTTTTAATGGTTAGACTTCGGCTTCCCTTATTACCTGAATCATAGATGCTAGTGTGGCGAGGGCATCTGCAAACTGATTTTGAGTTCTTAGGATGTATGTGAAGGTGATTGCTTTGAATTTTTCGATCAGCTCTATCAAATGTTGATGGTATGGTACCAATTTAGGGTCTTTAGTTTTATATTCCCCTCTTGTCTATAATATGATGAGTGAAGAATCTTCGTATACTTCTAATCCACGGATTTCCATGTAACAAGCCATTTTGAGGCTAAGGATGCACGCCTCATATTCTGCGATATTATTAGTATATGGAAATGTGAGTCTCGTTGCTGAAGGGAATTGTGTTCCTTCTAGTGATATTAGCACTGCTTTAATCCCACAACTGAATACGTTGGCAGCTCCATTAAAGAACATCTTCCATTTAAGGTTTTGGTCTATCCCGTAGTCTTCTGTTGTTTGCCTTCCACTGTTAATATATTTTCATTAGGGAATTGAGCTCATGATTCTCGGAGATCTCCCTTAACTAGGTGTTCTGCCAACTGATCGGCTAGAGATTGCCCTTTTATCAAATTTTGATTTATATATGTGATATTGAATTCTGATAAGAGCATTTGCCATTTGGAGATTCTCCTTAACAAAGTAGGCTTCTCTACTAAGTATTTCAAAGGATCATGTCTTGTTAGCAACTCAATGGGATAGTAAAGGGTATACTACCTCAATCGGTGCATGACCCAAATCAAAGCATAGAAAGTCCTCTCTATTTTCGAATACCTCAGTTCCCTGTCTGTGAATTTCTTGCTTAGATAATATATGGAACATTCTCTCCCCTCTTCATCTTTTTATCCCAACACGCACCGCATGGATTCAAGGACTATCGTGAGGTATAAGAATCAGGGCTTTCCTTATTTTGGAACTACCAAGACTAGGGGATTTATAAGATAGTCTTTGATCATTCTAAATGCTTCTTCACATTCATCGTCCCATTCTACCATAGCATTCTTTTTTAGTAGACGTAATAGTGGGCAGCATTTGTCTGTAAGTTGTGAGATGAAATGGGCTATATAATTCAACCTTCCTAGCAAACCTCTCACCTCTTTGATAGTGCATGGAGAGGGCGGTTCTAGTATGGCCTTTACTTTGTCAAGGTTGATTTTAATGCCTTTTTGGCTTATGACAAACTGATGGGGATCAGCTAGCATCAAGAGTTCAAGAGTCAAAGTCCACCGACTCGTTACATGGTATTGGAGGTCCAATGACAAGATCTAGAGCTAGGCGGATGAGAGAAGCTTTGCAAGGATTAGTGATGGAGCTGCAAGAGAAGGAACCGAGCTTTACTAAGGAATCCACGGGATCATACACGGCCTCCATACACGGGCGTGTATCACGACCGTGTATCCTTACACGGCCTAACAGCACGGCCAGCGGCATAACCGTGTGTCTCAGTAGAATTCTCACAGAAGAATACACGGCCAAAAGGCACGGTCGTGTATGAAACCGTGTACTGTTGCTCGTCGCATGCCTAGTGTCATATACGGCTTAGAGACACGGGTCGTGTATGCGACCGTGTACCTTGTTCGTCGCATGCACAGTGTCATACACGGCTCAGAGACACGGCCGTGTATTACACCGTGTACTACGCATATCTTATTATTTTGTTCCACGTATTTTCCTTTCAAGACATTGTACGAGGAAGTATAAATACCCTTTTGTAAAAAACGCCAGGGTTACGATTTTTACAGATTTGAATACATATTTTGAGGGTTTTCTCTCTCTTTGTTCTTTGCAAAAGAACTCTTTCGATTTCTTCAATCTAAACGCTTGGGGAAATCATCTTGATAACTTAGGTTTCAATCAACAGGTGTGGTTGGGGTCTAGTTCCGTTCACCGCTTGTTCAAGACGATTCTTGGGGATCCGATTTCAAATCACGATCGTCGGGTTCTAGGTTTAATATACCTAGGGTTCGCATCATTTGGTATCAGAGCTTCGGCTTCTTGATTCAAGTAATTCTATCCTTTTCTATTAATTATCCTTTTCCCTCCTTCCTCGAAAAGATTCGTCCTCGAATCACCTGCATCATATAGAGTAAGATCAGAAACATTAAAAGTTGCGCTTACATTACCATAGTGACTTGGTAAGTCAATCTTGTAAGCGTTATCATTGATGCGCTCCAACACTTGGAATGGTCCATCTCCCCTAGGGTGCAACTTAGACTTTCGCTGTTCGGCAAATCGCTCCTTTCTCAGATGCACCCACACCCAATCTCCTGGATGAAAAACAACCTTCACATGACCCTTATTGGCCTGGCGAGCATAATGCTCATTTTTCTTCTCAATGTTAGCCCGAACCTGAGCATGCAATTCCCGCACAAATTCTGCCTTTTTCTTTCCATCAAGATCAACAAATTCATTAACAGGCAAAGGCAAAATATCCAGTGGAGTCAAAGGATTAAAACCATACACAATCTCAAATGGAGAATAGGATGTAGTGGAATGCACAGTCCTATTATATGCAAATTCTACATGTGGTAGACAGTTCTCCCATTGTTTCAAATTTTTAGGAATCACAGCACGCAACAGGGTTGAAAGAGTCCTATTGACTACTTCGGTCTGACCATCAGTTTGAGGATGTGCAACAGTAGAGAACAACAACTTAGTGCCTAGCCTATTCCACAAGGTACGCCAAAAATGACTCAAGAATTTCACGTCCCTATCACTCACAATAGAATTAGGCAAGCCATGCAATCGCACAATCTCTCTGAAGAACAAATCAGCAATATGTTGTGCATCATTAGTTTTAGAACATGCAATGAAGTGAGCCATCTTACTAAACCTATCAACAACAACAAATATGCTATCCTTTCCATTTTGAGACCGTGGTAACCCTAACACAAAATCCATCGAAATGTCAGTCCAAGGTTGATTAGGCACGGGTAATGGAGAGTATTCTCCATGGGGCATTACTTTGGATTTAGCCTGTCTACATGTAATGCACTTGTTACACATAGTTTGCACATCATGCTTCATTTTTGGCCAATAAAAGTGTTCATGCAGAATGTCCAAAGTCCTTTTAACACCAAAGTGTCCCATTAAACCACCCCTATGTGTTTCCCTCACAAGCAATTCACGCACAGAACTTTTAGGCACACACAACCTATCTTTCTTAAACAAGTACCCATCATGCCTATAAAAGTCAGCATACCCAGATTCAGCACAAGCAGCCCAAATTTGACCAAAATCAGCATCAGTCTCATACAATTCCTTAATGAGTTCAAATCCAAGCAATCTAGTATGCAAAGAAGTCAAAAGTGAGTACCTTCGAGAAAGTGCATCAGCTACCACATTCTCTTTGCCTTGCTTGTATTTAATCACATACGGGAATGTCTCAATGAATTCCAGCCACTTTGCATGCCTCTTGTTCAACTTACCTTGAGTTTTTAGAAACTTCAAGCTCTCATGATCGGAATGAATGATGAACTCCTTAGGCCATAAGTAATGTTGCCAAGTTTGCATGGTCCTCACCAAAGCATATAACTCCTTGTCACAGACTGGGTAATTTAGTGCAGCGCCATTGAGTTTTTCGCTAAAATAAGCGATCGGTTTGGATTCCTGCATCAAAACACCACCAATACCCTTCCCAGAAGCATCGCATTCAATCTCAAAGACCTTCTCAAAATTAGGTAGAATAAGTAATGGTGCATTAGTCAACTTACCTTTCAAAGCATTGAAAGCATCCTCATGCACTTTAGTCCACCTAAACTCAGCATTCTTCTTAACAAGATCATTTAAAGGAGCAGCAATAGAACTAAAATCCCTAACAAACCTCCTATAAAAACTTGCTAATCCATGAAAATTTCTGACCTCACTTGCGTTCCTAGGTGTTAGCCACTCCCTGATCGCCTTCACCTTTTCTTCATCCATAGCAATCCCATCTGCACCTACAACAAATCCCAGAAAAACCACAGATTCCATACAAAAGGTGCACTTCTTCAAGTTTGCATACAACTTGTTTTCTCGCAAAGCAGTAAACACACTTTGTAAATGCTGAACATGTTCATTTAAAGTCGTGCTGTAAACTAAGATATCGTCAAAGTAGACAACAACAAACTTTCCAATGAAAGCGCGAAGAACATGATTCATCAACCTCATAAATGTGCTAGGCGCATTTGTTAATCCAAAAGGCATTACCATCCACTCATATAAACCATGTTTAGTTTTAAAAGCCGTTTTCCACTCATCTCCCTCTTTCATGCGAATTTGGTAATAGCCATTCTTTAAATCAATTTTGGAAAACAAACAGGCACCATGCAACTCATCAAGCATATCATCAAGTCTAGGGATAGGATGTCTATACTTAACTGTGATCTTGTTGATTGCTCGACAGTCAACACACATTCGCCATGTTCCATCCATCTTGGGAACCAGGATGACAGGAACGGAGCATGGACTGAGGCTTTCTCTCACAAACCCCTTCTCGACTAGATCATCAACCTGCCTTTGAATCTCCTTAGTTTCCTCGGGATTGGCCCGATAAGCTGGCCGATTAGGAATGGAAACACCTGGGATAAAGTCAATCTGGTGCTCAATGCCTCTTAGTGGAGGCAATCCCCTTGGTACTTCCTCAGGAAACAAGTCCTCGTATTCCTGCAAAAGAGAAACAACTGCACTTGGCAACGAAGAGTTAAGGTTAGTAGTAGTAAAATACAAATCCTTGTACATAAGTGCAAGTAGTTGTTTCCTGGTCACTATTGCACTCTTAACCTCACTTATTCTTGCAACTACACTCTCTCCTGCCATTCCCTCTCCACTCAGTGTGTTAAGCTCTTCACTCTCTTGGCTCACAAGTGTATGCCTCTCACTCTTTCTTTCTTTTGCACTCTTTTCTTGTCCACTCAAGTGTTTCTCTCTAAACTCTTTTGCTAGCCTCACTTGATCCTCACAAGCCTCCCATGGTTTCTGGGGGGTTAGAACCACATTTCTCTTGTTTACGACAAAAGAGTAATGGTTCTTGTACCTGGTGGGTGTCGAGTCCAACAAAAATAAAACCTACTCCTAGACAATTATATGATTTGCATATAGTGGTGAGTAGGGTCGAATCCACAGAGATTGGTAAAGATATTTCTATTCAAATACAACAATAAGGAAAAGAAAAATGGGGGGTTTGGTTTGTGAATCAAATAAAATAAAGCAAGGTAAGAAAATCAAATATTGATAAAAAGCCTAGCCAAAGGAATCAAGATAGTTTAATTCTAGGAATTGATCATCGATGCAAATATCTTCTATCCTTAGTTCTAGATAAATTGGTTATGGTTATTAACAAGCTCTAACAACCTATCTCTCCTTACTTTCTCGATAACCTCCAACAAGCGCTTCGAATTATTTCCCTTATTGATTAGACAATCCCTCAGACAAGCGCTTAGGATTTAATCTATCAATAGCATTAAAATCTAGAGAGACCACCAATTCATGCCAGTAGATTATAAGATAACCTATTTAAACATGATCATACACCTCCATAACATGAATTCGATCATCTATTCTTATAACCGAACATGTTATCGTGTCACTAAGACTAGAACAATCAAACAATTACGGATTTGACATACTAGTTGACAATATATTATCTTGCTAATTAAGTAGAAGAGCTCTATTCATACCAATCAACAAAATAATAATGACAAAACGATCAGAAGATATATGAATACCCAAAAACAAAGAATAGAATAAATACAAGTCAATTAGACCTCACAATTCATGGAGAATTAAACATCTATGACCCTTTGGCTAGAAAAGTAGCTTAGCCACTCATGTTCATAAGAAAAACGAAAATAAAAAGTAAAGACATAATAAACCCGGATAGCTTGCTCTGCCTCCGGCCTTCCTTCTTGTTTCCCAGATCAAAGGTAAAAAGTTTGAAAGGAAGATTAAAGATTGATTAAAGATTGTCCTAACCCTCTAGGGTTGGCTCTATTTATAATGTCAGAGGGATAGCATGTGATCTTTTGCGAGCAAGATACGAAATTGCCTTTCCTTTTCCAAGTAGATTTCGAGAAGTGAAGATTCGTCTGCCTGGCACGCCCTACCACACGGCCGTGGGTCAAGCCGTGCCATCCTCGGTGCCTATTCTTCAAGTCTTCATCCACGCACAGTGTATACCACGGTCACGTACACGGCCAGATTTCAAGTCGTGCCTCCATCTATGCATAATCTACAAATCTTCATTCCGTGTCCAGTGTGTAGCACGGCTCCACACACGGCTAGATCCTAGGTCGTGCCTTCCTCTGTCAAAGTTCTACAAATTCATCTCCTTGACACGCCTAGCTTCCACCACGGCTCCAAGCACGAGTTCTCCCACGGCCTCCACCACGGCCGTGCCCTAAGCCGTGTCACTCTCTGTTCAAAATCTACATATCCGCCTTCTTGTCCAGTGAGTAGCACGGTTTTCGCCATGGCCGTGCCTCAAACCGTGCTTCCGATACACGCTCATGTGCTTTCCTCCGGTGGTGTAATTCGTTGTCTTGATCCAAGGTGTAGATGACTTCTCTATTATACTTGAATTAGCATCCTCAACTCCATTTAACCTGATTTATCACCATGATTAGAATTAAGTACCATTTCCTTATGATTTCTATAAAATCAATAATAATTTAACACAATTTATACTATAAGGATTGAGTATAAAATGGCTCTATCAGTACCCATCATACATTACCCTCCTATCGAACTGCCATGGTTGCCCCAACAATATGTGACTAGCCTGCATGGGAACTACATCACACATCACCTCATCATGATAGCTCCCAATAGAGAATGAAATAAGAACCTGCCTAGTCACCTTCACTTCCCCACACTCACTCAACCACTGTAACCGGTATGGTTTCTGATGCTTCACAGTCTTCAACCTCAATTTATCAACCAATAAGGTACTAGCAACATTAGTACAACTACCACTATCAATGATCAAGCTGCATACCTTCTTCTGCACATGACACCGGGTGTGAAAAATATGCTCACGCTGAACCCCTTCGCCATCATCCTTAGGCTGAGTACTAAGGACACGCCTAGTAACTAGCAATTCCCCACTCACGGGTCCCTCAACGTCCACATCATTACCATCCTCCAATGGTGGCATGTCATCATCACTGGAATTAATACTCTCCACATCTCCATTATCCCGAATGATCATGGCCCTTTGATTTGTACATTGAGATGCAATATGTCCAAACCCCTGACACTTGAAACATTTAACATCACGGGTTCTAGTGAATGGTTTAGTGTCAGATTTACCTTTAGAGGAAGTAACTGGACTCTTGGCCTTCACATCCTCTTTTGGTTTTGAGTCTGCGGTATTCTTCTTCCAATTTGACTTCCATGAAGAGTTAGAAGTCGCCCAAGATTTAGAATTCCCTTTATACTTCAACTGCTTCTCTACCTTGATCGCCTTATGCAACAATTCCTCAATATCCACATATTGTTGTAAGTCTACTACATCAGCGATCTCCCGATTCAACCCATTGATGAATCTAGCCATTGTAGCCTCATCTTCCTCATCCACGTTAGCTCTAATCATAGCTATCTCCATCTCCTTATAATAATCCTCCACACTCCTGAACCCTTGTGTCAACCCCTGTAATTTCCTATGCAAGTCCCTATAATAGTGACTAGGGACAAATCTCTTCTGCATAATTGTTTTCATCTCATTCCAAGTGCTAACAGGCCTCTCACCATACCTTCTCCTATTACGCACCAGCTGATCCCACCACACACTGGCATAATAAGAAAATTCAATTGCAGCTAACTTTATCTTCTTCTCCTCACTGTAATTATGACAATCAAATACATGGTCCACTTTTCTTTCCCACTCCAAATACAGCTCTGGATCATTCTTCCCTTGAAAAGAAGGTATCTTCATCTTAATACTACCTCTCGCCGTTGGGTATCTCTTCTCTCCCTCATGAAACCATATTCCCCTGAATCAGTATCCTCCTTCTCTTCTATACTCACTCCCTCTCTTGAATGCCTATTGGTTCTTCTCCCCATAACATTACTACCTGACGGTTCCCTACTCTGCTCCATCTTATCCAACCTCTCATGGACATGCTCCATTTCAGCACTCAGCATTTTTCTCATCTCACCGAATAATGCCTCAAACGTCAATTTACTATCTACGCCTCCCTTCTCTCCATTAGTAGGACTTTGACCAGACATTGTGCTGCAACAAAAAGGTTAGAAATAACACACAAAAAAAATATAAACCTCACAATTCACTCCCTCACCTGTTTACACTCATAGATGTGGATTCACTCGTGTTTCGTTCAATAAATAAATGATCCTCTCAACTCGCTCTTATAGGTTCTTTGATCAGAACTCAATCAAAATTTCTTTAACATAAACCACTAGGGCAACTCAACTTTTTAAACAAACGGTTCCAATTCAACAGTCAATTAAGAAAAACACGGACAAGGACTCCAATAGGGACACAATGAATACAATCGAATGAACAAGAATCATAGATACTGGATTACTGAAAATGTTCTTCCTTTTTTTTTTTCAATACGAATTTCTCTTCTTTTTTTTTATACGAATTTCTCTTCTTTTTTTTTTTATACGAATTTCCAGATGAACAACGAACAGGTAACTATTCGAACACCTTGAATTCCTACGACAAATAAGACAATTTTTTTTTATATAAAGAAGACAACGATAATTAATAGAAAAAGATAGAATTACTTGAATCAAGAAGCCGAAGCTCTGATACCAAATGATGCGAACCCTAGGTATATTAAACCTAGAACCCGACGATCGTGATTTGAAATCGGATCCCCAAGAATCGTCTTGAACAAGCGGTGAACGGAAATAGACCCCAACCACACCTGTTGATTGAAACCTAAGTTATCAAGATGATTTCCCCAAGCGTTTAGATTGAAGAAATCGAAAGAGTTCTTTTGCAAAGAACAAAGAGAGAGAAAACCCTCAAAATATGTATTCAAAGCTGTAAAAATCGTAACCTTGGCGTTTTTTATAAAAAGGTATTTATACTTCCTCGTACAATGTCTTGAAAGGAAAATACGCGGAACGAAATAATAAGATACGCGTAGTACACGGTGTAATACACGGCCGTGTCTCCGAGCCGTGTATGACACTGGGCATGCGACAAACAAGGTACACGGTCGCATACACGACCCGTGTATGACACTGGGCATGCGACGAGCAACAGTACACGGTTTCATACACGACCGTGCCTTTTGGCCGTGTATTCTTCTGTGAGAATTCTACTGAGACACACGGTTGTGCCGCTGGCCGTGCTGTTAGGCCGTGTAAGGATACACGGTCGTGATACACGCCCGTGTATGGAGGCCGTGTATGATCCCGTGGATTCCTTAGTAAAGCTCGGTTCCTTCTCTTGCAGCTCCATCACTAATCCTTGCAAAGCTTCTCTCATCTGCCTAGCTCTAGCTCTTGTCATTGGACCTCCAATACCATGTAACGAGTCGGTGGACTTTGACTCTTGAACTCTTGATGCTAGCTGATCCCCATCACAAACCCTAACAACTTGCTTGTTGTGACCCTAAAAGTGCACTTTTCTAGATTTAACTTGAGCTGAAACTTTCTCAATCGCTTGAACAATTTCCTCATAATAACTACATGGCTTTCTTCTCCTTTAGAATTGGCTATCATGTCATCCATGTATACTTCCACCTCTCGAGTATCATGTCATGAAGTATCATAACTATGGCTCTTTGATATGTTGCCCCGGCATTTTTCAAACCGAAAGGCATAACATTGTAACAAAAAGTTCCCCATGTCATAATAAAGGTTGTTTTAGTTTAATCTTCTTCAGCCATTTTTATTTGATTATATCTTGAGAAACCGTCCATAAATGAGAAGAGATGGTTCCCTGCGGTATTATCTACTAGGACATCGATATGAGGTAAAGGGAAGTTGTCTTTTGGCGTAGCTTGATTTAAGTCTCGAAAGTCTACACATACTTGCACTTTCCTATTCTTTTTTAGAACGGGGACTATATTTGTTACCCATTCTGGGTAGTCTGATACTTCAATGAATCCCACTTCTAATAGCTTTGTGACTTCTTCCTCTTTAATCTTTAGTAAGATGTCAGGCTTGAATCTTCTCAATTTTTGATGAGAAATTTTCCTGCACCACCTATACCTTCAGAACTAGATTTAACTGATGGTCTAAATCGCTCATATTTTTACTTCATATCTTTTTATCTAATAAATATTTGAGAAATAATCTTACAGGTATAATAATAATTCTCCATGGGATGCCAATATGTCCTACACTAGTTTATGGCCACGGGACATCTTCAGATTTACAATTAAAGACCCGCTGCGATTATTCCATTTCGAAGTATTGGTTCATGAAGATTTATGATATTTTTGTACTTTGTAATTGTTCTATGGACTATTTTATGTTGTATTTTCTTTTGGAACACTTTCATTTTTTATTGTAAATTCCATTTAGGACCGGCTACCTTAAAAGTGGCATAGTTGTAATTTTTGTGCATTTTCTAACCTTAAAGGTAGCAAGTATTTGGGGTTTGAGGAGGCCAAAATTTTCAGAATTGAATATCACATTTTCGTGAGAGGGCTTAGAGTTTCCCTAGTTCCATTTTCTCTTATCAATTTCAATTTCCAAGAGTTGAAATTGTGGCGAGTGCAACAAAGGAAAATTATGAGTAATATCAATTCCTTCTTTGTTGTGTTTCCTTTTCATCACTAGTGAGTCATATCTAGGGTTGAATTGGATGTTCTTGGTCAGATTTTGATTACATTTGTAATCAACTATCATGTTATAAGATTGAATGGTTTTAGCGTTTGTTATCATCATCGATTTTTGATTCATTTTATGACGTGAATTGGTCACTATTGGAAGACGAGAATCACAGAATTGGATCTTGTTATCTTGGTGTATTTCACGTGGATTTCACTTGTAATTATTGTTAATTGGAGAAGTTTATCATTGTTGGTTTGTTGATTGCATCTTTGAACCTTCGGATTTCATTAAATCTCCATAGGGTTCACGCAATTCATGGTCTTTTTAAATCGGTTCATATGTGTGAGTGATAGGAATCAGACTCTTCTAGGACCTATCACCAGGGCCCGAGCTAAGGGTCTCCAAAATTTAGCTTTGAGGGTTTTGTTAGAGAAACCTAACCTTGAGAAATCTAACCTACTTTCTACATCTTTGCACTATAATTTTGATGCATTTCAGCAGGTTCATTTGTCAGTCCTATAGGATACAAAAACACCCATACTACTGAGCGAATCAGGGTTGTCAACGGAACCTGATTCAAAAGCTTCTTGAAGACCAGCATCATGAAGGACCATTTCTTTTATATATTTACTCTTTTATGAACTATTTTGGTTGTATTTTGGTTTTGGGACACTTTTATTTTCTTGTAATCTTCATTTAGGGTTAGCCACCTTAAAAGTGGCAAACTTGTAATTTTAAGCGCTTTTTAACCCTAGGAGTAGCAAGTATAAATACTTGCTTAAGAGAGGGTTTGAGGAGGCTAATTTTTACAGATTTGAGAGTACATTTCACGTGTGAATTAGGGTTCTTTCCTTGGTTCCAAACTCTTATCAATTTCAACCCAAGAATTGAAATTGTGGTGAGTGCAACGAAGGCGAATTGTGAGTCATATCAATTCAATTTTGTTGTATGTTCATTTCTTCTCTAGTGAGTCATATCTAGGGTAGATTTGGATCTTTCTTGGATCTAATTGTGGTTCTATTTTTCGTAAACATCAATCTTATAAGATTGATTGTTTCATTGAAGACTTGGATTTCATACTTCCTTGTTATTGTTAGCATGAATTAGTGATTGGAAGGGAAAGTGGATTTCATTGGTTTATTGCTTCCTTTTGATCTGATTTTACATGAACTTCATCTTCTTTTGTGGTTATTTGGTTAATATTATCATAGAGATTACAATTGAATCATTTGAACAACAATTTCCATCAAATCTTCAAAAGTGTCACGAGAATTGCTTACTAGGTGGATCGGTTTTGTGATTGATTTGAGATTGTTTTCTTGAATCTTTTGATTATGCTTCCAAGTGGGTTTAGGCACATTAGTGAGTTGAGGTTGTTTCTTTGATTCATTTGCATGTGCTTGCGCTTGGTTTTGAGCACATCAATTTTTGTCATTTAGGTTTTACATCTTCCATTGTGGGAAGCTTGTGAACTACTATCGACTAGTCGAGTTCTGGCATGTCGCCATATGACCAGGTGAATACATCTGCATATTCAGTCAATGGCTTGGTTACCTTGCGCTTCTGCTCATCACTCAAATTGGCCCCAATCTTGAGGTTTTTGGGTTCCTCGGCGTTTCCTAGATTTACCGTCTCCATTAGCTTATCGATTGAGATTCTACTTTGTTCATGCTTTTGCCAATTTTCTTATATCATTTCGTATTTAAGGACATCACCTCCAACGGTTGACCCAGCAGTGTTGGAAACAATATCGATGTTTTCATTACTTACCTGCGTGAAATGTCCTTGACGACCGACAATAGGGAATCTTTGGGTAAAGTGGAGCGAGAGCATATATATATGAGCAAAAGAAATAAGGTGCAATTTATTGAATTTGAAAAATAATCACAATAGGAATTTGTTTAATAGTTGTTCTTATCCTTGAGTTGACCTAGTGCTATTAATAGGATAACATAACCAATTGTTAAGAGCTGGATGTTAATCAAACGTGCAAGAGACCAAGCCTTCATTGCTGACATCAGTTTTGCTTATCTTTGGCTCTTGAACGGTAGTTGCCTGCTTGAATGATTATTGGAGGGGTGGAAAATGCATTTAGGTATCACTTAGCTTCTCTTTCCTTCTGCCCTTGATACCTTTTGCTTGTGCCTCTTCCAGGGTTGTAGGAACGTACCCTAGTCCAAATGTCCCTTGTTGTCCCTCCTTGAATCGATGGCCCTCCTTGCTAGTTACCACATTCACCTCATTTAATATTTGGAGACCAAAGTCTTCAGAATCGTCTTTCCTGATGTAGGGTATGGCGGTCTCTTTATAGATGGCATAATCTTGCTCTCCTAGCACGATGATAATCTGTCCATTCGCTATGAACTTGATCTTCTGATGAAGACTTGAGGTATGGCTCCAGCGGTATGTATCTATGGCTTTCCTAATAGCAGATTGAAAGACCTTGGAATGTCGAGAACTTGGAAGGAGACGTGGAACATCTATAGACCAATTTCTACTGCAAGCTGATCTCCCCCACTATTTCTCTCTTGGACCCGTTGAAGGCCTTAACCACTATCGAGCTTGGCTTGATGTTGCTTGCATCAACCCCCAGTGGTTTTGTGTGTTGGTCTCCTTCTTCTCCTAACTCTTCAGGAGAGAAAGATATATGATCCATGGTGAAGATTGAATCTACCACATGGCTCAATTTCTCCGTTGTGATGCCCTCTAGTACCTTGATCTGTTTGAGTACTTTGAAGAGTGCTTCTCTATGAGGTTTAAACATTGTGAGGAGGCCCATGAGTGATATCTAAGCTAGAACCTTATTAAGTTGTTCCATGATCTTGTATTCACTTGCCTTGACCATTTTTGAGAATGTAGAGAGCCCCTCTTCTTCCTCTCTCTCTACCATAGTATTAAGCTCTTCGGTTGAGATCCTGTATTTAGGGTCATAAATTCTCCCAAAATAGGTGATTCCTCCTATGATAGGGGATCTTTCTAGATCAAAAGCTCGGTAGTCAAATAGTGCCACCTTATACTTTTCTGAGGGTATTAGGACATTGAATACATATCTCTTTTTTGGAATTTGTACCTCAGTAGGTTGTCCTTCATAGCACTTTACAACTATCGGTTTTTGGCTTGATTTAATCATGTTTACAGATTCCTCCCTTTCCTTTGGTGGGTTGTCTTCTTTCTCAAACTCGGGCTCCCATCTACTAGGTGGCCTATACTCGGTTGGTGTGAAAGAGTAATTTACCAGATACTCAAATCTCTCACATGATTCGCCCAAGGTACCGATTGTTAGGTCTCCATTTAACCACCCCCTCTTGATATGTGATTTAGGAGTTTTATCTGAGATTTGGTGCGAGTGACTTTCTTATTATGCTGTTGTTTTTTCCTATTTTGGGGACTTTTTTGATTTAGAGTTCAGCTCTTCGGATGTGATCATGTTGATGGTGGGCTTGTGGTTAGGTAGTGGATTAGTATTAACGTTGGGTGTTGGTGCACTAACAAAGTCCAATTGCACTATTCTGGTGTCAATAAGATCTTAGATCTTATTTCGGTGCCTCTAACATCTGTTAGTGGAATGCCCCTCTTGGCCCATATGGCAATCACATTTGAGGCTTGAGTCAAAATTCCGTAGCTTGTACCGATCACTTGGGATCTTAAAGCTTATCAAATTATCTACTCGCAGCCGAGCAAAGACCTGACTGAGAGGGATCGATATCGGAGTGAATTTCCTTAAGACCCTGGTAGCTTGGGTGTGATTCATTGGTGATTGTTGGATTGGGGAATTCGCAGTCTAAAATGTTACGTGGGTCCCAACCTTGTCCACTTTGCCGGAGTTAACCGTGCTGACGGTAGACTCCTTGGCTTTGTTATCTCCTAGGGGCCTTTGTGATGATGTGATTCTATGAGGATCTATTGTCTGGAGTCTCCCTTATGTGATGGCATTCTCGATTCGACACCCTACTGCTACTACTTCCGTAAAGCTAGATGACGTTTGGCCTACTAGATGTGAGAAGTAAGTCTTCTCTAGTGTGTTGACGAAGATGAATGTCAACTCTTTTTCAGAGATTGAGGTTGTTACCCTAGCAGCTTGAGCTCTCCAACGCTGAGCATACTCTTTGAAAGACTTAGTGTGTTTCTTTCGGAGACTTCTTAGATCCATTACTGAAAGGGCAACTTTAATGTTGAATTTGTACTGGTCGTAAAATGCCCGAGCGAGTCTTTCCCAAGTGTTAATTAGGTTGAAGTCTAAGTGTGCATACTAGACGAAGGTAGCACCTATGAGGCTATCTTGGAAGGTCTAGATCATGAGCTAGTCATATTGGGCATACTTGCTCATCTTCTATACATATAACCTTGTATGGCATCTAGTGCCATCATATTTTTCAAACTCTGCGGTCTTGAACTTCTCTGGGTACACCTCCTCCCCATATACTGGTAAGCAAGTGATCCCTACTTGCTCAAAACCATCAAGCCCCTCTAGTGTCTTCATCTTGTCCGTTAGTTGTTGGAACAACTTTCATTCCATCTCCTTTTGTCTATCTTCCATTTCTCTCTTTATGTTGTCCGAGGTTGGATTGAGGTTGACTCGCGGTTCATACTCAAATGCTGGGTTAAGGTGGGAATTGATCTTCTCATACTTTAGAGGTTAGCCCTCTACTGCCTTCCCTTTTTTGGCTCTTGAATGTTCTTCTTGAGTTGGTTGGGTAGTGCAAAGGAGGCCAATACTTTCAGTCAAACGGTAGACTTGGCCAATCAATTGCTAGACTGTTTGTTCCAGGGATATGATCCTAGGATCTGAAGTGGTATTAGCGCTAGTGTTGTTGCGGTGGTTGCTGTTGTTGCCACTGTTTGCCATTTTGGTCTTTGAGTGGGTGTGAATTGGGCTCCTTAGAGGGTTCAGTTATTTGAAAGCTATCTTTGATACATGGGCGCTCATTTTTCTTACTTTAATGCATGTATGTAAATATGATGCATATATCACACAGATGCTAAAATAAAAGGGGCCAACAATTGATTAATGATATAATACTGAAATTTTATTTTTATTAATATTGGAAACTTGGAGTTCGATACTTGAAACATGAAAAAGTACAATGCTAATCTATTTCCTAGTCCTCTTCTTCTTCTACTGCGTAGGTATCGGTTTTTCGCTGATGACAACTTCCAACTCTTTAACACTAACTTGGGTCTTCTCCACCTGAGCTTCTAAGGCCTTATTTCTCTAATTAGACTCTTTGAATCTGCCCTTCCATATATCCTTTTTGTAGTATGCAGCTTCGAAGTATACCTCTATCTGGGCCCTTACTTGTTCCAAGTAGGTTCTCAGTTCCAGACCTACCTTATCTGGCTTGGGTTAGGTGATATCTGGGACTCGGTATGCCCTTTCTCCTGTTTGATATAGTTAGTGGATCACAAAATCCCTGGTGGCTCGATGTTTACCCACTTCTCGGTCTAGGTCTCCAAAGTCTACATTGGGACTCTCAATCTGGGCTTCCTATAGAGCTTTGACCTCTACTAGTTTAGCAAGCTTCTTGGTTACTAGCAGGCTTGGATCTTGGTATTCAAATGTGATCCCTTCCAGCGATGGCCTGTAAACTATATCTTAGATGGTATCGAACTGACAGACCACCGAGTTTGGATGATATCTTATGCACCTATTGACATCAATTAGAGGAATAGCCTAGAGGTTTCTTCAGGTTAAGATGACTTTGTTACAGTAACTCCATCTAGCAGTCTAAAGGATGTCATTAGCACTGAAGCTTTGGAGTACTTTTACCCAACTGTAGCTGGTGAGGTCGTCGGGTAACTTTATCTTCTCTATGCAGGAGTTCATAAGGTCTACTCGCTAAGCTAAAGATTTCCGAACCATGTTTAACCCAAAACATTTGAGATGGCTTACAAACTAAGTCAGGATGAGGTTGATGTTTAAACGAAGAATCTCGTGGCCGTTCTTCTTGACAAAATTTAGGTTCCGAATTTGTTCAGCTAGTAGAGTCGGGATATAAGATTTTCCTCCCAAGAATTGGGCCACTAACTCAGCGACTCTATAATGGATATAAAAGATTTTGGTAGGGAAGAGGATGGTGGAGAAGGCCGTTAGGATAAAGGCATACATCATTCTCTGTTTGTAACTCTTAGGATCCCCGCATAATATGTCCTTCCTATTCCCATCATCATCCTGGGCTATGAACCACGCTTCTAACTCGTCCATCCGTATACAATACCCATTGCAGTTTGCCAAGGCCTGGTTGATTGCTGTATTGTGAATACCCAGAAGTCTGCTGAAAATATGGATCGGCCCGGCCTCAAAATCTAGCACATATACCTCGTTGGTTAGTGATGGGGCTTGCAGAAGTTGGGTGTATCCTTCCAGAGTGGGAGTGATCTCATGTGGTCCAATGAAGAAAGTCGCGAGCTCGATTTCCCATAAATGGAGGATAGCCCAAATCAAAGGAAAGTTTATTTCCATCTTCATTAGTGAAAGGATGGACCCTATCTTTTGCTGGATGAAGGCCTGTTCTTCAGGGTCGTACAGAGTCGACCAATCGTCCAATACCAATTTTGAACCCAGAGGTTTTTAAACTCGGATTTCCTTATGGAGGAGGCGGTTGACTGTGGGACTAGCCATCTATTACAATAGGAATTTTCCAATTACACAATTTTTTTTTACAAAGCACAAATGATGCTATTATAGGTTAATGCATCTAAACTCTAGAAAAGGAACAAAAAGATTATATCATTAATCAACTGTCGGCTCATGCCTTTATGTATGCAGATAGGTGGGTTCTAACAGGTTCCTAAGCTCTATAGCTTCCCACATTCTCGAAGAAATAGATCTTAGGCCATATCGAAGCATTGGGTGAGGTGGCTTAATCAGTCTTGAATGGTGATCATATCACTTCGCTTGAAACCTACACAATGGCCTCCCGTCTTAGGGTCCTAAGATGGCCTGGGTTTGATTGTATCTAAAGATACGATTGCATGCAGACTCAACGGTAGGAAAAAATACATAAACCTTAAATTTCATTAAATCCCTAAAAGGTTAGCATCAATAGTATAACAATTAAGAGACATTTTAGAAATGGTGATTTCAGAAGGTTTAGGTGGCTAGCCTACTGAGTCCTCAGTGGAGTCACCATCCTATTGAGTCTAATTTTTTAATTTTTTATTTTCATTCCTAATTCGATTTATACTAGACCTTATGCTCATCTAATATAAGTCCTCGACTTGAACTAGAAATTTCGTCTTATTTTAGAGTCACCACCAAATTGAAGTTGGGAAAGATTATTGAATTAAAACTAATTGATCAGATTAATCTTAATTTGGACAACTAGCCAACAAAAACTCCTCTTTTCATTTTTGTAAAAAGAGGAGGAGAAGAAATAGAGTTTCTAGACTCGAGGACTAACCTATTAAAACCTTAAAATTGCCACCTTATTCTTCTGAAATTTGAACCATATTCTAATGTCTGTTATATATATATATATATTTACTATTTTTATTATTTTGGATATATGTAAAACAAATTGTAACAACTTGGAAAAATGATTTTTTGTTCTTTTTAGAGTTACCCCATAAGGGTACCTACGTACCTACTATTCAGGATCAAACAAGCCGTAGTTCGTTTTTTATAAAAGGCTTTAATGGGTTAGTTAATTTTAATTATGAAAATATCTCGGGTTTACGTTTTTATCATTTTTAGTATTTTTTAGAAAACATATAAGCCTAAGCTTTATTATTTTATTTTATTTTGAAAAAAAATAACATAAGGAAAAACCAATTTTGAATTTATTTAAAGGATTTTTTCTAAGTAATAAAAATTATTTTTACATCCCTATTATTAATCTACCTCTATTATTAATCCTACTTTTAATCATTATTACTTTTTTATTTATTATTATTATTTATTATTATTATTTATTTATTATTACTATTTTCTTTATTGTTTATTATCTATCTATTTTTTTCTTTATTTTTATTTTTTTTTCTTTTCTTTTTATTATTATTTTAAATATTTTTTAACATTTTTATTTAATAATTTTTTTCTTATTTTATCTATTCTAACCTAAACATAAAAAAATAAACTAATCTAAATTCTATCATTTTTCCTAATATTATTTTCATTTCATTTTTTTATTTTTGAATTATAAATAAATAAACAAACAAATAAATAAAATACTATAAATAAATGAAATAATAAAAAATATAGAAAATTCGACTTACCTGGGTCTGGGCACAGTCCGCAGGTCGGGTCAGATTAAATCGGTTTGAACAGGGTGGCGATCAGAGGTCCTTCAACGGCGGCTTTTGAGGGGGTTTGAAGGCGGCTTCTAAGCTTTCCGAGGGTGAATAATCCAATGGTGGTGGTGGATTTCTTCATAAACCTCTCCAAGTGGTGGTTTCAAGCTCAATCGACAGTCACGACTTGAGGGACTCCGGCGAGGCTTCGATCTCTCTTATTTTCTCTCATTTCTCTCTTCTGATTCGTGCTTTTGCTTCTTCCCCTCGTGTTCTATTTATAAGCGTCAGAAATCGAGTGGGATAAGTTTAGATTTCCTCCGATTGGGATAAATCAGATTTGTGGTTAAAACCCATCTCCAATTTGTGTAAATGTTCCAATTTGTTGCGATTTGATTCCAATTAGATGATGTTTATCTTATTTGAGTTAAAGATTCTGTGGATTTGTGCAAAAAAATCGCATCAAAATGGCCAAATTCGAATTTTTTCCTTGTTGGCGATGATCTCGGGCAAGTGTAGGAGACGATCACATGCCTGACGCGTGCATTTGTGTGGGCTAACCAGCTACTAACATGTGTCTTGGGGAAGGAAAAAAAATTGCAAAACGCGAAATACGTCCCCCGCGATTCGAACTCACGACTGAGCCTACCCCCGACGTACCTTAGGCCATGGCTCGGACCAACTGGGCTAGCCCACTTACTCGTTCTTTTATTAAACGCAATTTGTATATATACGTTGCAATTTTTATTATTTTTATATTATTTTCAAATTATAAAAATTTGTAAAAATTATTTAGCTCCTTTTCTTATTATTTCTACTATTATTTTCCAAAATTGATATATTTTCCCTATTTATTTTATTTTTTTGAATTTTTTTTTCTTTATTTTTGCTAAATTATAAGAAAAATTATAAAAAATGAAAAAAATTGAAAATTGACCGTTATTAATTATTATGGGCAAAATTGGGATGTTTACAACCTATTTCACACATTCTTTCTTAGGCTCATCATCATCACTCTAATCATCCAAATCCCTCAAAACTAATTCCATTGTATCCATACTTATTATCTCCTCGACAAACTCAAAGGTAAGCTTGTCAATAATATCAATAGTATAACAAGATTTACAATAATCAAATTTCTTTGTGGCATCATAAATATTAAAAGTTATCTGATCATCCATAACCCTTAAAGTAAGCTTACCTTATTCCATATCCATTAAAGCTTTACCTGTTGTAAGGAACGGTCTACTTAAGATAATAGGCACCTCTCTATCCTCTTCCATTTTTAGGACTATGAAGTCAACTGGAAATATGAATTTATCTATCTTCACGTGGACATTCTCGACTATACCTATTGAATATTTGATGCTTCTATCAACAAGTTACAAGGTAAAATGAGTTTCCTTGCACTCTCCAAGTCCAAGTATCCTGAAAGTAGATAATGGCATTAAATTTATGCTTACACCAAAATCAATAAGGACTTTTTCAAAATGAAAATTTCCTATAGTGCAAGGAACAATGAAACTCCCATGATCTCTTTATTTCCTTGGTAGGTTAGACATGTCCTTCTATAGGATCATAGAGCAATCTCCTATAAGCATCATAGGCTCACTCCCATCAATTTTCCTCTTTTTATAAGAAAATCCTTTATAAATCTAGCATATGAAGGCATCTGCTGGAGTGCTTCTGCAAATGGAATTTTAATTTGCAGCTTCTTAAAAACCTCAAAGAACTTACTAAATTGGGCATCTAGTTGTTGTTGTTTCATTCTTCTTGGAAAGGGGACAAGAGGAACATATGGTTTCACCTCTGAGGATTTCTTCTTTAGTTCCTCTACCTCCAGTTTCATTTTGTCCTTCTCTAAACTCTCCTTTTGGTTTTGAACTTTTCTATTAACTATCTCCAGTTCCTTACCACTTCTCAATATTATAACATTGACACCTTTGGGGTTTTCCTCAATATTGCTTGGCAAAGACCCTAATGGTCTATTACTCAACTATTGAGAAATTTGACTAATCTGACTCTCTAAATTTCAAATAGTAGCTTATTGATTCTGTAACATGGTGTCAGTCTTTTGCATATAGTTCAACATGAGCTCTTCCATTCTAGGTTGATTTTGCTAAGGTAGAGCATTATGAGTAGGTCTTTGCTTTCGGAATCCAAGTGTTAGTTTAAGAGCATTAATTCTCATTACTCCGTGAGAAATTTGGATGATTACGCCACCCTGGATTGTAAGTGTTTGAATAGGGTCCTTGATTACCCTGTTGAAAATTGTAGACATAGTTCATTTGCTCTCCATTAGATGAATTTGAGGAATTTCTAGCTAGGCACTCGAGAGCTGAATGTGGTCTTAAACATAACTCATAAAAAGCAACTTGATTAGTATTAGCGAATTATGTTGAAATGAGTTTACTTACTTAGGTGGTAAAAGCTGTAATTTGAGCTGACATTGTGCCCATGTCACTAACTAATGCCACCCTTGATTTACTTCTCTCATTCTACCAATTATGTGCATTGGAAGCTATTTCTTCCATCAAAGCACTAGCTTCATCATAGTTTTTACCCATCAGTGCGCCTCCAAATGTAACATCTACTAAAGATCTCAATGTCTCATCCAAACTAAGATAGAAAATCTCAATTAGGAGATTATTTAGCAATCCGTGATGTGGGCATTTTCTTATTGCCTCCTTGAATCTCTCTTATACCTCATGTAGTGATTCACCACTAAACTTAGTGAAATTGGTGATGTCGTTTCTTAACTTTGCAATCTTGGATGGTGGGAAAAATCTCCTTAGAAACTTAGATGAAAGATTAACTTAGGTGGTGATGGACTCTTGTGGTAGTGAATTGAACCAAGCTCTAGCTTTATCCCTTAGTAAGAAAGGAAAAAGCTATAATTTGATGACGTCAAGCGTGACATTATTCAACTTCACTATGTTACAATATTGGAGAAATCCTACAATATGCTCATCAAGACTCTCGTTTAGATATCCTCCCAACTGATTTGTCTAAACCATCTAAATGAGTGCTGACATCAATTAATAATTATTGGCTTGAATAGTAGGTACTCTAATTGCAAAACCTATAATAGTAGGTACTATATAGTCCTGAAGTGCTCTAGTAGTACCCTGAATCTAATTGTTGTTGTTGTTGTCATCACCTACCATCTCAACTACCTATACTTCTTCCCTTCTTTTGTTCTCTCTTCTCAATTGATGTAAGGTGCATTCTATCTTAAGATTTAGTGGTAGAAATTCAACACTTCTACTCCTGAACATAAAATACTTGCAAAGAGAAAAAAGATAAACACACGTCGTAAAATGCACCTAAATTAATAATAAAATTGAAGGTGGTCTAATATTAAGTTAATCTCAAGCAACGATGCCAAAAACTTGATTCATTGCAAAATATATGTTTATAAACGCGACTTATACCAATAAGTGTATTGGGTCAAATCAAGTAATATTTCAATAAGTAAAGTGTCGATCCATGAGAATTAATTAATTACCAGACCTATATCATATTCTATTGTTATTTAGGTAATATAATTGAGAGAATTAATTAATTAATCTAATTAACCTAGATTATCACTAAAAACAAGAAGAGAATTCTTGTAAGAATATACCAATTAAGAGTAGGAAATAGAATCTACCCTAGTTTCAGTAATCAAATTGCCATCATATTATAATAACTCTTAGCTATATAGATATTCATGTGAATTTGTGAGAGCCTTTAATCCTTTCCCAAGTTTTAAAAACTCAAAACCCTAAAATCAATTTATTAGCTTCCGTTAGACAAATTAACAGAGGCTTCTATTATTTAACTATAAATCTTCCAATTCTATAGTTGACTAATATCCTAACTTAATTTCTCCTAATGCCTTAGTGCGAAATTAAATAGAAATATCACATTAATCTCCAAAAAAAATTCTAATTAGATTAAAATAATACTGCTTCCACATTTCTTATTCAACCTTAATTAAGAAATCCTATTGAATCCTAATTTCTCTTCCAAGTCATTAAAATTCCTATAAACCTAATTCAAACAAGAAATAAGGACTTATAGTATAGGATTTACAATATGAATTTTCCACCTACCTATTAATCTTATAATATAACTATAATCTTCATCTTAGTTATTCTAAGGTTTCATCATTTTCCCACAAAGAAAATTTAGAATATCATGGAATTGATAACACAATCACAAATCAAAGGAGTCATTGCAATATAATTCATATTTGGGAGTGAAATAAAAATATTGAATAGCATAAAAATTAAAAGTTTAGAGATCACCAATTCAATAGAAGAATAATACCCCAAATACAAACTTAGCAACTCCTTCAAAGAGCAATCTTTTCCTTAATGACTCTAATGAACTCAATTGAGCAAAAATGTTGTTTCCAAGACAATTCTCTCAAAAACTCTCTCTAGGTCATCAAAATGCCAAAAGAAAAAGAAGAAGATCCATAATCATTAACATAAGGAGTATTTATATCGAAACCAAAGGAAGGCTTGTGGAAAAGTATAAGCTGGCTCTTAAGGACAACATCAAGATTGATAGCTTTTTAATTGTAAGCTGGCAATCAAAGATGGTGGCCTTTCCTTATAAGCTAGTGGCTTACACATGTAGGCTAGTAGCTTTTCCTATGACAGTATCAACCTAATTGCTTCTTCACTTGGCCAACCTAAATTATGTTGTTGAAGGTTGACCTTTAAAGTCGGCGATGTAAATTATGAGTGGCTTGCCTCCTTTGTTCAACATTCCTTCAAGTGCTTAAAACTCCTCTAAATTACTCATATTTGCACTTTAAGTTCTTAAAGACCTGAAATAGCACAATAAACATAATTAAATACCATTTCTTTAGAATTTTCATAATATTAGTAAGAATTTAACATGATTCACACATGAAATATGAGTATAATATGCCCTTATCAGTAGACTTATGCAACAATTGCTAACATTCATTCGCTTATATCCCTTTTTTGCAATAAGATAATGATGCAGCGTAGAAAGTGTAAAAGCACGAGACCAATTCTAGGATTAGATCTCATGGATAAATAAGGAACAATCTTAATTTATTTCTTGAAATTCTCAATTGCGCACAATTGAGGGAACAGAGACAATTCTCTCTAAGTGTCTGTAATTTGATAGATGATCAAAGATAACCCTAAAATGACTTAGGAAACTCTATATAGTCTTTAGGGAAACAAATAAAAAAGGAAATATATATTTACATGTGGGAATATATATATATGCACATTCTCGTCATGCGGCTTATACACGGCCGTGTATAAAACCGTGTATGTTTCTGTAGAGCTTCCAGACTCAACACACGGCCGTGCCTAGGTGCTGTGTATAAAACCGTATATGTATTTGTGGATTTTCTAGACTCAACACACGGTTGTACCTTGGTGCCGTGTATGAAATCGTATATTTTTTTGTGATCTTCCAGACTCACTACACGGTCGTGCCTTTTAAAGACACGCCCACGAAACCGATGTCAGCTACGATGTCCACATCATTCTCTCCCACCAATGAAGAACTCGACCCCGAGTTCTATTTCGGATATAAAGGTTCGTCATCGGAGTAGAATGGATATAAATCAGCTACATTGAAGGTTTTCGAAATCTTCATGCTTTCAGGAAGTCCGACCACATACGCATTATCATTTATCTTTGCAACAATCTTGTAAGGGCCATACTTCTTTGGTTGCCATTTACTGTAAGTGCCCACGGGAAAATGTTCTTTCCTTAAGAACACCATCACTTGATCTCCCACTTCAAAGAGCTTTTCCTCCTATGCTTATCTGCAGCTTCCTTGTACTTCTCATTAGCTTTCTCAATCTTCTCTTTCACTACAGATGCAACCGCCTGATGTTGTTTAGCCATGTGTTTTGCGGCTACATTAGACTCCACACCTTTAGGCAACTGAGCTAAATCCACTGCGTGAGATGGTGCTTTTGTGTAGACCACTGAAAAAGGAGATTTCCCAGTAGTTCTATGGATTGAATTGTTGTAAGCAAACTCAGCTTGAGAAAGCGCTAAAATCCCATTGTCTTGGCTTTTCTCCACAAATGCTTCGTATTAAATTGCCAAGGGTCCTGTTCGTCACCTCCGTCTGCCCATCAATCTGAGGGTGGGTTGTACTACTAAAATTAAGTGAGGAATTAAACATGTACCATAGTGTCCTCCAGAAGTGACTAAGAAACCTGATATCTCTATCTGATGTAATAGACTTGGGAACCCCATGTAACTTGACCACCTCCTTAAAGAATAACTTGGCAACACCCTGTGCATCAGTTGACCTCTTACAAGGGATGAAGTAAGCCATCTTGGAGAACCTGTCTACAACCACAAAAACAGTGTCAGCACCTCGTTGGGTACGAGACAAACCTAAAACAAAATCCATGGATAGATCCTCCCAGATATTCTCAAGTATTGGTAGTGGAGTGTACAACCCAGTATTATGAGAATGTCCGATGTCTAATAGATGTAACACCTTTGCATAATTCTCCCCACATCTCTTCTTAGTTGAGGCTAATGATATCTTGCAACCACTACTGCTAAAGTCTTATCTCGCCCCAGATGTCTTGCTAATCCTCCTCCATGTAGGTCTTTAATCAACTTTTCCCTTAAAGATGATTCGGGGATACAAAGTTGATTTCCTTTCATTAAGTAACCCTCCATGATATAATAACCATCACTGGCCTCCTGATCAAGACACTTCCTCTATATTTTCCTGAAATCCACATCTTCCTCATATAGTTCTTTCATCTACTCAAAACCTACCACCTCCACTTTCATGGTGATCAATAAATCAGCTCTCCTACTCAATGCGTCCACTACCTTATTTTGAACTCCAGATTTGTGCATCAAGCCAAATGGAAACTTTTGTAGAAATTGGATCCATCTGGCATGCATATCCTTACAGATGCGTGTCTGATTATTCAGATGTTTTAGAGCAACACAATCTGAATACATGATAAATTCTTTTCCTACCAAGTAATGCTCCCACATCTTCAGAGCTCTAACCACGGAATAGAACTCTTTATCATAAGTAGACCAACTCCTCCTAGCTTCATAGAGCTTTTCACTATGGAAGGCTACGGGTCTCTTCTCCTAAGATAACACTGCTCCAATGCCTACCCTACTGGCATCACAATCTACCTCAAATAATTTGTCAAATTCTGGTAACACTAACACCGGCGCACCACACAATCTCTCCTTTAACACAGCAAACCCAGACTTAGCTTCTTCACCCTATTGAAACTTCCCTTTTTTCAGGCACTTAGTTAACGGGGTAGCGACAATACTGAAATGCCATATAAAGTGCCTATAAAACCCCACCAACCCCAAAAAGCTCCTCAACTCAATCATCGTCTTGGGAGTAGGCTATTCTCTAATAGCCCTTACTTTTTCCTCATCCACCGTTATTCCCTCACCACTCACTATAAAACCCAAGAATAGCACCTTCTTTGACATAAATATGCACTTCTTAAGATTGGCATAAAACTTATTCTCCTTCAACACAACTAATACACTTTTCAAATGCACTAAGTGCTCATCCTCAGTCTTACTATATATTAAAATATCATCGAAATACACTTTTACAAATTTACCAATAAATGGCTTAAGTACCTAATTCATTACACGCATGAAGGTACTAGGTGCAGTATTAAGGCCGAATGGCATAACCAACCATTCATATAATCCTTCCTTCGTCTTGAAAGCGGTCTTCCACTCATCCCCGTATCTTATTCAGATCTGATGGTATCCACTCCTAAGATCCACCTTTGAAAATATCACCACTCCACTCAGCCTATCCAACATGTCCTCAATGCGAGGAATTGGGAATTTATACCCAATTGTAATTTTGTTAATCGCACGACTGTCTATGCACATCCTCCAACTACCATCCTTCTTTGGAGTCAATAGTGCTGGAACAACACATGGGCTCATGCTATCCCTGATAAATCATTTGTTTAGTAGCTCCTGGACTTTCTCCTGCAAAACCTCAATCTCCTTGGGGCTCATCCTATAATGAGGGAGATTAGGAAGACTAACCCCAGGCACCAAATCAATATGGTGCTGGATGTCACGCAATGGAGGTAATCCCTCTAGAAAATCTTCTGGCACTACCTCTTTAAACTCTTTTAACACCCCCTTTACACCTTCTGGAACCTCCTCACTACTCACATCCTCTCCAGCATTCTTCACAACAAGTGCATGCACCACCCGGGATTCTTTCAGGTCCTCAACCATCTCCTTCTCTGACTGAGTGATTGTTAGAAAGGATTTTCCTTTAGCTTTTTGTGTTTTGGGTCATTTATCCATTAATGGCAGCAATGTGTATTTCACACCCCCTTTCTCCAACTTATACTTGTTCTCTTTTCGAGCATGTTGGGCATCTACGTCAAACTGCCATGGCTGCCCAAATAACAAGTGGCAGGCATCTATATCAACGATGTCACAATAGACTTCATCTCGATATTTATCTATAGAGAAGGGGACCCGACACCTCTCCTTCACATCAATCTGCTCTGCTGCCTTAATCCACCCTATGGTGTAAAGGTTCGAATGTTTCTCTACTGGCAGTTGGATTTACTTCACCACCTCTCTCCCAATTATATTCTCACAACTCCCACTATCAACAATCAGGTCGAACACTCTCCCACCAATTGTGCACCTAGTGCGGAATAACTGGTGTCGCTGCGAACTACCCTCCTGCTTCGGTGCCAACATCATCCTTCTAATCACATAGTTCGGCTCCACCCCATCATCAACCTCATTATAATACTCATCCTCACCATCCGGTTCACTGCACACTTCCTCCTCTTCCTCCCTTTCAACAATACTTATGGTCCGTCGATTCGGACATTCTTTGGATCGGTGCCCCGGTTGATTGCACCTATAACACTTCCCCAAAATTGGCTTAGCATATGGATTACTTTACCTTGGGGTCTCTTTGATTTCAAGAGGCTTCTTCCCTTCAGCCTTATCTTCCTTCTTCTTTATACCTCCAACAGGCTTCTCAACTATTCCTTTATTCTTTTCACCAACCACTTGGTTGCTACTACCAACACTATCATATCCATAATTCCTCCTGCCCCCACCAAGCCTTGTACTTTGCTCTTGAATCATCATCTCAGCTCTAAGGGCCAAATTCTTTGCCTTGTTCACAGTTTTAAATACCGTCACCCCAATTTTATCTCTAATCTAGGGTTTTAACCCGTCGATAAATCACGCTACTTGCTGACCCTCGGTCTCCCTCAGATCATTCCTCTCCGCTAATCTCATGAACTCGGCGGTATATTCATACACCGTCCTCTGCCCCTAACGGCAGCGTTGGTACTATTGGAAGAGAATCTGCTCATAGTCTAGTGGCAGAAAATCTCTTTACAGGAGGTTCTTCATACGGTACCATGTCCTTATTGGCTGCTTTCCCTCTCTTTGCCTCTTGTTCTACAACCAATCCCACCATGTAGATGCTCCTCCTTTCAGCCTACACGCAACCAACCTCACCCTCCTATCCTTGAGGATCTCCATATAGTCGAAAAATCTATCAACTTCTACAAGCCAATCCAGAAAATTCTCTATGTTAAGATTACCATTAAATGATGAGATATCTACCTTGAGACAGAAATCACCACCATCTGCCTGATCGTATCCCTGGTAGTTTCTTCGATATCCACCACCATACTCCTGATCATTCCTGTTGTCATTCCCGCGGTATCTTCCACCATCAACACCACCTCTCCTCTATTGTTGACCTCTCCTTTGTAGGAAGTCACCCTCTTCCTCAGAAGAACTCTCATCTAACCGTTGATTCCATCGATTTGCGGCTGCAGGTTGATTGACAGGACCACTACAAGCGACTACTACCCTTGGTCGATCTCCACCAACGTCCCTGTTACCATTTTGGCCCACCACCATGGTGTCAAAACGCGTAATCAGATCCTCCAAGCGCTGCTCTACTCGCCCGAGCCTTCGATCCATGGCTTTAACCACTACCCTTAGAGCCCATTATTCGACTCCTTAGACTTTCGCATCCCGATCTAGGTCAAGAACGTGATTGTCGTCAACACTGTCGTTAGCCGACATCTTCGTAGTAAAATGCCTTGCTCTGATACCAAACTGACACAACGTAGAAAGCGTAAAAACACGAGACCAATTCTAGGATTGGATCTCGTGGATAAACAAAGAACAATCTTAATTTATTCCTTGAAATTCTCAATTGCGCACAATTGAGGGAATAGAGAAAATTCTCTCCAAGTGTCTGTAATTCGATAGATGATCAAAGATAACCCTAAAAATGACCTAGGAAACTATATATAGTCTTTAGGGAAACAAATAAAAAAGGAAATATATATTTACACGTGGGAATATATATATACGCACGTTCTCGTCATGCGGCTTATACATAACCGTGTATAAAACTGTGTATGTTTTTGTGGAGCTTCTAGACTCAACACACGGCCGTGCCTTGGTGCTGTGTATAAAACCGTATATGTTTCTGTAGACTCAACACACGGTTGTGCCTTGGTGTCGTGTATGAAACCGTGTATGTTTCTGTGGTCTTCCAGACTCACTACATGGTCGTATCTTTGAAAGACACGCCCACGAAACCGGTGTCAGTTACAATGTCCACATTAGATAAACACTTGCTTTTGGTTAGATAAAAAAGTTCTCCTTTTCTTGTGGGTATCAACAAAACATAGCTCCAGAAGCTTAAAAATATGATCTTGTTTCAACTTAGTTATTGGCCATGCTCGATTGCAAATACTTTTTGGATTAGCAATTGGTTGTGTATTGAAAAATTTGTCTATGCCATTCACAAATATTATGGAGGAAGACATGAATTGACATCTAGTTTTGATTCCATCTAGTCTAATTGGAATTTCTTATGATGTTAGAATATCTCATGTCCATTAAATTCCACCTCGCGCCTTATGGAGAATGCTGTTTTGGTATTGCTATTGGCTTTTTCTTTTCATGTTGTATCATGGTTATGCGCTTTTTTTTCCCCCCCTCTCTCAAACAATGTAAAATAATATTCATTACAAGGAGTAATTGACCCTGTGTCATATATAGGAATGCTTTTTACTATGTTTGCTTGACATGTTGAGGATCATTACTTATACAAGTAATCCAATGCAAGATTCTTTTGGTAATTAGAAGTAGCCCTATTTTGTACTTTCCTTGATGGAGGAACAACTGTGTCATATGGTGTAATATCAATTACCACCATTGTGGGGCTTTTAGGGCATGGTATGGCATTTCGAGACCCGCAGCGTTGAATTTTGAAAAGGTATTGCGGCAGCATATTTAAACAAATGGCATCTTATCTGCTATGGCAAAAATAAAGCTATTGATTAAAATTGACATGTCGAGATTTGGATTCATCTACATCATTGTGGAGCCACTTTTTGGTATATAATTTTATTCTTTTGCGGGTCTATGAGGTGAATGTCACATCATAAATGGCTAGTTCGTAGCCCCATCTTGTATTGAATTTAGAAAAGAAATCCCCTGATAGAGTAATTGGATGCCATAACTGTAGTCTTTGCCTTATCATTTGTCCCTCTAATAAATTACACCCTGAACCATTGTTCTGTTCTACGCAAAAGTGTTTAAAATACAATTATAAAAATATACTATCTTTGTACAAGTTTATGCTTTATATGGAATGAATAGATTGGTTACGGTGCATTACCATTTAAACGACCTAAATATGATTATCTGTTGTATTCGGTGATATCATGAATGCCTTTTGTCTTGTTGGTTTGCTGAGATATTTCTTAATATTTTATTTATATATATTGATAGAGTGAATACTACTCTTGTTATACAACTTAATGCAAGTGGATCAAAATTGACCCATAGAAAGCTAGAGGTCTACTTCATCACCCCATTCATTTCTAAAGATTTTTATTTTTAGCAATTAGTTGAATTTAATGCGTTTGATAATACAAATTAAGTATGATGGAACCAACAAGCAATTTTTTTTTTAATTTTTTGATTTACCATTTCACACATTTCAAGTTTTAAGTTTAGTTTTTATATTGTTAGAATTTAAATTTTTGGTTTTATTGAATGAGCAGCTAGCTTTTTTTTAAGCTTTCCTCAAGTGTTCATATGTTTTCCTTCTTTTTTTTTCCTCTCGCTCTCTTTTATACATTTGAATTGTGCTTGGCTAATAAAGTAGTTCTTCAAATTGAATTTGGAAGGAAGCATTCATTTCAATTGTGATTTACTGCTTCGTCATGGACTTTTATAATCTATGATTATCGATCATGTTGAGCCTGGATTTTTCTTTTTTCTTTTTCCTTAATTCAACTTATATTAAGCTCAATCTACTTAATATAAGTCACTCGATAAAATTAAGTAAAATTAAAAAAAAAACTTTTTAAAATAATTTTTCAAAAGACTGGAGTCGCCACTCAACTAAAGTTAGGAAAATTTGGAGAATTAGGATCAAATGAGTGGATTGATCCTAATTTCAGCCACTAGTCTGTATGAAAACTATTTTATATAAAAAGGTTTTTAAAACCATAGAAAATTGAATTATCTGATTTGGAATTATGTAGAATACATGGATAAGACCATGTGTTTTTATTTGATTGTGAATTATGTAGAAAATACATGTGTTGATAGGTCATTTTGGCTTGGGCCTAACCCCAACTTCATACCATGGGCAAAGCTATGAGTCTAGATGGTAGCTCAACATCTCTTTTTGTTTAGCCTTTTGACCTAGTCAATTCTAGATAAGGCTCATGACAAGCTATTAGCAATTATAACCACCCACTCCTCCAATACCTAGATACTTTGGACATGCTCTAGGAGACATGCCCTACATCCTCTATTTCCAATCGCCCGTACCTCCTTCTATAAATATTAAAGATCGTCTAGAGATAAGTAGGATTTGATAACTTAAGTACTTTTGCTCTCCTTTAAGCTTCCTTTCTCCTTACACATTTAAACTCTAACTTAAGTATTGAAACAGCTATATTAGATAGCCTTGGTATCCCTCAACTCATTACTTTCTTGTATATTATAGGTAACAACACCTCTCTCAAACATACAAACAAAATGATAAGAATCATATACCTATAGGACCTATCACTAGAGCAAGAGCCAAAGGATTACAAAATTTGGCAATAAGGGTTCTCTTTGAACAAGTAAACCCCGAGGATGCTTGTTTAGTATCTTCTTTTCCATTATATAATTGTTGTACATTCCACCAGGTACATTTATCGGTTTTACAGGACGACGAGTAAAATTCACTAAGGATCAATTGTGGGTTATTCATGGATCTACATCAATCAAAAGAACCTGTCCAACAATTATTCTATGGAAGTGAAGAATCGGCTACTTTTGAGGGATTATTTATAATTTTCTTTTGGTGTTTAAAACCAATCATTTGTGGGTTTTACTTGTAATTTTGTTTTGTTGAATTTACCCTATTTAGAGCAAGTATAAATACTTGCTAAGTAGGTTTAGAAGGTGATGGGAAATTTTAATACTTGCTATAGTAGCACTATAGATGCTCTTAGAACTCAATTTAGATGATGATCTAAATCGCTCATATTTCACTCTATTTCTTTTATCTAATAAATATTTGAGTAATAATCTTACAAGTGCAATAATATTTCTCCATGGGATGCCAAATGACTTACATTAGTTGATGGCCACGGGACATCATCATATTTTCATCCAAAGGCCCACTGCGAAAGATTTCACTTCAAAGCATTAGCTTTTGAAGATTTATATTATTTTTGTACTTTGTAATTGTTATTGGACCATTTTATGTTGTAATTTCTTTTGGGACACTTTCATTTTGTTTGTAATTTTCATTTAGGACCGGCCACCCTAAAAGTGACATAGTTATAATTTTGTGGACTTTCTAACCTTAAAGGAAGACAATATAAATACTTGCTTAAGTAGGGTTTTGAGAAGGCTAATTTTTAGATTAAACACGTCACTTTTACATGAGAGAGCTTAGGGTTATCTTAGTTCAATTTCCTCTTATCAATTTCAATCCCAAGCGTTGAGATTGTAGCGAGTGCAACAATTGAAATTGTGAGTTATATTGATTTCTAATTATTGTGTTTTCTTTTCTTCTCTAGTGTGTAATATCTAGGGTTGGATTGAAACATTTCTTGGTTAGATTTGGTTCCTCGTTATTCGAAATTATTAGTGCTTAATTGAGTTACTTTTAAACTTGATTTCTAGTCCTCCATTTTGCACATCTTTGAACCGTGAAATCAATCCCTTTTGGAAGGTGGAATTACAGTCATTGTTCTTGTTGAATTTGTGTATTATTTCACATGGTATTCAAGAGTATTATTGATCTTCATTGAGGAATATATCATTGTGATAATTCATTTCATGAAATACAACATTCAGATCATCTATTGCAATTACGGTCATGCAACAATTTGCTCCACCTTGAACAGAATTGATCTTGCCATTTTAGTGATTGATAATTGGTTCATTTTCTTGTGCTTAATCCCCTTTTAGGTACATCAGAAGAGGACTTTTTGAACATCATATTTCAACTACCTTTTGTTCACGTAAAAGGGTATTTTCTTTTCACACATTGCTCTTATCAATTCTACTATAAGATTATGGCCAGTGGACTTGGATTTGTTATGAGTGATATTGATGTGCCTAAATGTTCAAATTTAAGCACATGAAACCAATTGAAGAACTACTTCAACAAATCCCAAAAATGGTGTGAAGAACAATTTCCAAATGAACCTTAATTGTATGAACAACTTGCTCTGATACTAAAAGATGATGTGCTTAGTAGCCAAGAGCATATGAACACAATATAATTGGAAAATCAAGGGATCAAATCCACAAAATGGATTCACAAATGGTGTGAAGCCTAGTGTAATAAAACTTAAATTGCGTGAATCAACTTGTAAGCAACATAAAGAATTCCAACATCAAATCAAGTAAAGATAATGTGCAACTCAAATCTTATAAAAATTGAAGCAACAAGAACCTTAATGGCGTAACAACATATAAAGGAAGAACAACCTATTATCACTAGATATTACACACAAGTAATAACAAGAAGCAACTTAGAAAAAATCTTGATCCTACTCACAAGATTTTCTAAGCTTCACTCGCCACAATTTGCAAGAAATTGATAAGAGTGTATATTGGTGAGAGGACTCCTCACTCTCACAACAATAAGGTGTTTTTTTTTTTTTAAACAAAATTCCAAAATCTCCCACAAGCCCTACTTTAGCAAGTATTTATACTTGCTCCAATTAGGGTTAAAATATCTAAAAATTTATGTCAATGCCACTAATGTCACCGGTCCTAATTCAAAAATTACAAGCAAATAAAAATATTCCAAAATGATTGCAAAGTAATCGGTTCAATAATAAAATTACAAATACAAAAATAGTCTTCAACGAGCCAGTTCTTCAATTGAATTCGTTGGTCTAGCTTATCTTCGGTTTAAATCGATCCATGAATAACCTATAAGTTGAGTCTTAGAGAGTTTGTCCATCGCCCTGTAAGACCCAACAAGTATGCCTACTGGAATACACAACACATAAGTAATAGAAAAGAGGTTAGTATACAAATAATTCTTAGGTTAGTTTGTTCAAAGAGGTTTCTCATTACCAAGATTCGAAATCCTTTGGCTCTTGCCTCAATGGTAGGGTTTGTAGGATTTTGATTCCTATCATCTCCTAGGGCTTTAAAAAGATTTATCCTCAAATTTGACTGATTAAATGTAGTATAGACTTTGTATCCTCCTAGTAAGTTATTTGAAGAAGTATTATTGCAGAATCCCAGTATCTAAAATACCATAGGAGATAATTGCTTTCTCTCCTCTATTTCTAGTATATACCTCATCTGCAACACATATAATGGTTCATCATCCATTAAGACCTCCCCTATCTCAAATTGTCCCACTAATAAAGCCTCCTTTCCCCTTGTATCACCTAGTGGTCTTTGAACCTCTTAGCCCTCTGATGGTTTACTCAACTAATTAAGAAGCTCAGAAACCTCTTATGGTAGACACATCTACCTTTGAACAGTTTGGTCTTCTAAAGGTTGGCTCACCTAACTATGAACCTCAAGAACCTCTAAAGGGTGGCACATCTATCTCTGAATATTTTGGTCCTCAGAAGGATGGCTCATGCAATTATGAACCTCAAGAACCTTAGAAGGTTGGCATATTTGTTTCTACACAGTTTGGTCCTCTAAAGGTTTGATTATGTGGCTATGATCCTCAAGAATCTTTGATGGCCTACTGATTTGTTGCTAAACCTTTTGGACCTCTGAAGGTGACATCGGATTTAGATGATGTGCTTAGTAGCCAAGGGCACATGAACACAATATAATTGGCAAATCAAGGGATCAAATCCACAAAATGGATTCACAAATGGCGTGAAGCCTAGTGTAATAAAACTCAAATTGGGTGAATCAACTTGTAAGCAACATAAAGAATTCCAACATCAAATCAAGTAAAGACAATGTGCAACTCCAATTTTATAAAAATTGAAGCAATAAGAACCCTAATGGCATAACAACATATAAAGGAAGAACAAACTATTATCACTAGATATTACATAGTAGTAATAACAAGAAGCAACTTAGAAAAAATCTTGATCCTACTCACAAGATTTGCTAAGCCTCACTCGCCACAATTTGCAAGAAATTGATAAGAGTGTATATTGGTAAGAGGACTGCTCACTCTTATGGCAACAAGGTGTGTTTTTTTTTTTTTTATCAAAATGTCAAAAGCTCCCATAAACCCTACTTTAAAATGTCTAAAAATTTACGTCAATGCCACAAATGTGGTTGGTCCTAATTCAACTATTACAAGCAAATAAAAATGTTCCAAAATGATTACAAAGTAATCGATTAAATAATAAAATTACAAGTACAAAAATAGTCTTCAACGAGCCGGTTCTTCAATTGAATTCATTAGTCTAACTCATCTTTAGTGATGTGCCTAAAACCAAGGTCTAAGCACATGCAAATGAACCAAATGAACAACTTCAACTCTCAAAATGAAAACCAATTCAAAAGGGTAAAAATTGCGTGAACCCTAATGAAGATGCAATGAGATCCGAATACTCAATGATGCAATTACAATTCCACAAGGATAATTTCTTCCAACTTAACCCTAATCACATGTAAATCCACGTGAATAATACACAAGATCAACAAATTTTCAACTCGAAGAACCCCTTTCCATCGAATGCAAATCACAGTTCAAATTAAGTACAATTGATAGTAAACAACAAATGCTCAATCCCAATTAACTAGGAAATAACAACTTGATTACAAATGTAATCAAATGATACCAAGAAGATTTCAATCCAACCCTAGATATGACTCACTGGAGATGAAATGAAACACAACAACAAGAGATTGATATTACTCACAATTTCAAGTGTTGCACACGCCACAATTTCAACTCTTGGGATTGAAATTGATAAGAGTCTAATGACAATTAGGAGAACCCTAATCCTTACGAAAAAGTGTATGCTCAAATATGAAAAAATGGCCTTCTCAAACCCTACTTTGATCAAGTATTTATACTTGCTCCCTTTAGGGTTAAAAAATGCACAAAATTACAACTATGCCACTTTTAAGGTGGTCGGTCCTAAAAAAACAATTACAAGCAAATGAAAGTGTCCCAAAAGAAATATTACAACATAAATAGTCCAAAGAAATAATTATAAATGAAAATAGTCTTCATCATGCTAACTCTTGCAGAGGATTCGTCGGCTCAGCTCATTGCCAGTTTAGGTTAGTCCATGGATAATCTACAAGCTGAGTCTGAGTGAGTTTATCCATCGCCCTGTAAAGCATCATAAGTATTCCTGTTGGAATATACAATACATGAATAAGATAAAAGAGGTTAGTAAATAAATAATTCCAAGGTCAATGTGCTCAAAATGTGCCCTCATCGCCAAGATTTGAAATCCTTTAGCTCTTGCCCTAATGATAGGTCTTGACAAATTTTGATTCCTATCATCTCCTCGACCCTCAAGAAGATTTGTCCTCAAACCTAACAGATCAAATGCAGTAGAGACTCTGTTTCCTCCTAACAAGCCACCTAAAGAAGTATCACTATAGAATCCCAATATCTGAAATACCATAGGGATCCTCCATTTCTAGGATGTATCTCATTTGCAACATAAATAATGATCCATTATTCACTGAGGTCTTCCCTATCTCAACCTATTCCACTGATATTGTTTCCTCCTTTTCTAACTCATTTGTATGTCGCTGATCCTCATGGTCTTGTAATGGTTGGCCCAATTGCTCATTGCCCTCTGAAACTGCTAAAGGTGAACATAACTGTCTTAGAGCAGTCCGGCTCTCTAATGATAGGCTCATCTGATTTTGACCCTTAGAACCCTCCAATGGTTTACTCAACTGCTCATGAGCCTCTAGTACCTTTGAATGTGAACACAACTTCCCTTGAACGATTTCGTCCTTTGGTGATCTGTTCATCTAACTCTATTCATTAGGATCCTTTGAAGGTTAGTACATCTGTGACTGACAAATTTTGTGCTCTGAGGGTTGGTTCCACTACTTGTGGCCCACTGATGGTCTACTGATTTGTTGCTGAACCCTTTGAACCACTGAAAGCGACATCGGATTCAGAATAATTCGTTTTCCCTCCTTATGGAATACATAAGTATTCCTAAAGCTATCATGTAAGACCCTCTTATCATAAAACCAAGGCTTGTTAAGCAATATATGGGATGTACACATAGGTAAAATATCACACTCGATTTCATCACAGTATTTATCCCTTACACCAAATGGTACCCTATCTCTTTGGGTCACATGCAAACTCCCCTGATCACTAAGCCAATGCAATTTAGACGGTTCAGGATGCAAAGTAGTAGCAAGTTTTAGTTTTGATACTAACGATGCTGCTACCACATTGGTACAACTACCACCATCGACTATAAGGACACATAAATTTCCATGTACCCTAGAAGAGGTATGGAACAAGTTTTCCCTTTGTTCTTTATTCTTAATAGCAAATGTAGTCAATGTTCAGTGCAATAAATTAGTATAATGAAACATCTCACTAGACATGATTGTGTTCAAACCCAACAACACAATAATTATCCTCACACTTCCACGTCCAAGTACACAAACAAGTTACAAGTGAAGTACACTCAACTACTTTCAAGTAGATAGAATTAAATTCAACTACAAGTGTTTAAGTAACTAGTTCAATTACTTTCATACTTTAATGACTTGTTTGAATTTTAAATTCTACTATTCAAAACCTTTCTTTCTTGTTAAGGTTTCACACTATAATAAATCACAAATTGCAGCACTTTAACACAAGCACAAATGCACAACTCCACCGTCACAAAACTCCCTTGCTTACGGTTCCACCACCAATCACGCCACTAGCAATAATTCTCTAATCAACACCCACAAAACCATGCCAAAAATACACATACACCCTTACTAACTTTACAAAAATACAACACCACACACATACACTCCTCCTCAAGCCACGGTGCACTTTCCCCACTTCCACACAAATATTAAACCGCAACTCTAACAACAAAGGCAACTCAAATTTCAAATTCAAAATGAGTTCAATAATTGCAATATTCCACAAATGGTAAGAGGCTTTTTCTTTTTTCAAATTCAAAAGATACACAATTAACTATAACTTAATGTGTATTTGAGATTTGAAATTGACTTCTTAATGTACACTTTCAATTCTAATTTCAAATCTGAAAATAATAATTGCGATTCCTCCAATTTCCGAAAATGCACACACTACACAATTCTACTTCACAATTGAAACGCTACTCTTCCCCTTCACAGTTTGCTATCCATACACTACACTCTCACACTTTAGCCTCAAAGTGCAGCACCTTACTCTACACAACTTCCACAAATTCACACCACTTTACAACACCTCAAGTGTAACACACTCACACCACCACTTACACAACACACACACGATGTACTAAATTCAAACAATAACAACAACAACACTCATGGTGCAACACCTTCTTCTCACCACATGCAACACAAACTTCATCAATTCACTACTCCTCCTCACGATAAGCTCAAGGACAACATGTTGCAAATTCTTCACTTCAATCACAATTCCAAACCGTAACTTACATAAAAGGCAGCAATTTAAATTTGAAAATCAAACCACTTCACTAATTGCAACCCTTCCACTTTTGGTAAGAAGTAATTTTCAAATTCAAGCAAACACACATTAACTCCTTCAATCTTAATGCTTGTTTTGAAAATCAAATAACTTCCCTTTTCCCACACTACTCAAATTTGGATATTGCAAATTGTTTCTCCCCTAATTTTCCGAAAACAAACAATGTAAGAATCGCAATTCTCTTCCTACACAATTGCACTTCCGAAATTGCATTAAAAAATGCACTATCTTTCCTCTTCCTTCACGGTGAAATCCACAACAAAGAGGCTTCAACAAGTACTCAAAAATCACTCCAACAAGCAGCAAATTCAGCTTCCCAAACAAGACAATCATGCCACTTCAAGTAATCACAACAACAATTTAATTCTACTCTCAATTTTAGAATAAAGATGTAAGAACATGAACCCTAAATTTCCGAAATTCAAATTGCAAATCCCTCCTCTTAAACCTAAAGCCCTGATACCAAAAGATGATGTGCCTAAATGGGATTTAAGCACAATCAAATAGAGTAAAATCCAAGCCTAAATGCAATCCCTAATGTCGGTTCAACAATTGAAGAATTTGCGTGATTCCAAAGGGTGTAAATGGATCCGAAATCAATAAAAAATGAACTAATCCAATTACAAAGAATCAAATCCTCAATATATAATAATCAAGCTTGAATCATCATGTGAATTTCAAGATTAAGCAGCAAAAATAAAATCGTGATTCCCTTCTTTAGAACAAGGCATTCCACGTGAACAATGATAGGCAAATGTTGATGAATAACACTATGGTAAGTAACTCAACAAACTCAATATATCTCGAAGCAAATCTTAACCAAATCTGACCAAGAACTATCTCAATTCACCCCTAAATATTACACATTAGAGAAGAAAAGAAATTACAACAAAATGAAATTGATATTACTCACAATTTCAAGTGTTGCACTCGCAATAATTTCAACTCTTGGGATTGAAATTGATAAGAGTCTAATGACAATTAGGAGAACCCTAATCCTCACGAAAAAGTGTATGCTCAAATTTGAAAAAATGGCCTCCTTAAACCCTACTTTAAGCAAGTATTTATACTTGCTCCCTTTAGGGTTAGAAAATGCACAAAATTACAACTATGCCACTTTTAAGGTGGTCGATCCTAAAAAAACAATTACAAGTAAATGAAAGTATCCCAAAAGAAAGATTACAACATAAATAGTCCAAAGAAATAATTATAAATAAAAATAGTTTTCATCATGCTAGCTCTTCCATAGGATTTGTCGGCCCAACTCATTGCCGATTTAGGTCAATCCATGGATAATCTACAAGCTGAGTTTGAGTGAGTTTGTCCATCACCCTATAAAAGTATGATAAGTATTCCTGTTGGAATATACAATACATGAATAAGATAAAAAAAGGTTAGTAAACAAATAATTCCAGGGTCAATGTGTTCAAAAATGGGCCCTTATCGCCAAGATTTGAAATCCTTTGGCTCTTGCCCTAATGATAGGTCTTGAAGGATTTTGATTCCTATAATTCGGTTTAGGTCGGTCCATGAATAACTCACAAGTTAAGTCTTAGTGAGTTTATCTATCGCCCTATAGGACCTAACAAGTATGCTTATTGGAATACATAACACATGAGTAATAGAAAAGGGGTTAGTATACAAATAATTCTGGGGTTAGTTTGTTTAAAGAGGACCCTCATCACCAAATTTCGAAATCCTTTTGCTCTTGCTTTAATGATAGGTCTTGTAAGATTTTGATTCCTATCATATATAAAAAAATTACAAGTTGATCCTAATTCCAACTAGTGCGTAATATCTAGTAAGGAATTAGTTACTTTTATGTTGTTCTTGATTCACACAAATTAGGGTTCAATTTTCAATCTAAGGTTCATGCCATTTAGCTGGAAATTAGAATCAATTGTGCTTATTTCTTTTATTAGTATTGGAATTCCAATTGAGTACATTATAATTTGGTATCAAAGCAATTTGATTCATGCAATTAGGGTTCACTTGGAAGTGAAATCATGCCATTTTTTGTGAATTGTGTTTAGTTGATTCTTTGATTAGCTTTGTGTAATTATAATTGGATACTAGGCATTTTTGGTATAAGAGGAAGGGTTTTGAGAAGGGATTTCGTTATTTTAATTTGGGAATTAGGGTTCTTGATCTTCCATTTCTTAATTGAAGTTATTTGAAGTAGAATTGAAGTAATGATAAGTGATGGTATTGTGATATACCTTCATTGTTGTAGAATTGGAAGTGGAAATTTCAAACTTAATCTTTCTATTCTTCACCTTTGTCACGAGTTGTTTGTTTAAGGAGGAAGGGAATTGCATTTTCTTGGGGATTTTGGAATTAGAACTTACCTTCATTGCCAGATTTTTCTTTCATTGTGTGGAGGATTTGGAAACAATTTGAAATTAAAAAAAAAAAATCATTAAGTTAAAGGAGTTATTGTGTATTGTTAATCATAATACACATTGACTAGTTTAAATTATTTACTTACCATTTGGAGAAGTATCATTAATTGTTTTCATTGTTCCTTGCCGCTATGATTAGAAGTGTGTGTGCTACACCGTAAGTGAGGAGTGTGTGTGTGGTGTAGTGAGTGTGTTGTGATTGAAGGTTGTTGCACCATGGGTGAGGTATGTGTGTGTGTGTGGCATAGTGAGTGTAGCGTAGTTGAAGGTTGTTGAACCGTAGTGAAGTGTGTGTATGTGTGTGGCATAAAAGTGTATGTGTTATGAATTGAAGGGTGTTGCACCGTGATTATGTGTGTATGTCGTGGAGTAAGTGTGTATTGAAGTGTGAAGTGAGTGTGTGTTGAAGTGATTATTGTGTTTTTGCATTTGATGTGAAGTATATTGCAATTGTCTTGAATTATTTTGTGTATTTCAACAAATCAATTCATCAACCATGTCAAATGACATTATGAATGGGGGACTTGGCAATGAGGCCAATAATTAGGAGGGAAGTGATTTGTATTTATCTATTAATGTATTGCCGAACTTTGACTTCTTTTCCTACCATTGATGATGAACAAAGGAAAAATTTGTTCCACACCTCTTGCAGCGTACAAGGTAATCTATGTGCTATTATTATTGATGGCGACAATTGTATTAATGTAGTGGTTGCATCATTAGTATCGAAATTAAAACTTGTAACTAACCCACATCCAAAACCTTATAAGTTGCATTGGCTGAGTGAGCAGGGTAGTCTCCATGTTACCCATAAGATTAGGGTACCTTTCAATATAGGGGATAAATATCATGATGAGATTATATGTGACATTCTTCCCATGTGTGCATCCTATATATTGCTTGGCAGGCCTAGGTTGTATGATAGGAGGGTTTTGCATAATGGCTTTAGAAATACTTTTGCATTCCAAAAAGAGGGTAAACATATCATATCAAAGCCAATGTCACCTTCAAAGGTTCAAGAGGTTTAAAGATAGATCAGTAAACCTTTAGAAGTTTAAGAGATTCTGAGATAGGTAAATAAAACTAAGAAGAAGAAGGCCTTATTGATGGGACAATATGAATTAGAGGAGGCCATAACAGATGAGAGATCGGTATATTTGTTATAGATAAGCTATACTCCAGAGATGGAGGGGCATTAGCATTTACCCCCCATGGTACCTTAGGTACTAGATGAGTATAGTGATCTTTTCATAAATGAATTACTAGAGGGTTTACCACCTTTAAGAGGTATAGAGCATGCCATTGACTTCCTACCTGGGTCAATTTTACCAAACTAACCTACATATTGCATGAATCTTGAAGAGGTTAAGGAATTGAAACGTTAGGTGGATGAGCTAGTAAAACGGGGTTTTGTTAGGGAGAGTATTAGTCCTTGTGTTGTTCCAGCTCTTCTTGTCCCTAAGAAGGATGGTACTTGAAGGATGTGCATTGATAGCCAAGCCTTCAACAAAATTACCATCAAATATAGATATCCTATTCCTAGACTTGATGATATGTTAGATGGGCTATACGATGCATAGGTATTCTCCAAGGTGGACCTTAAAAGTGGATATCATCAAATTCAGATGACAGAAGGAGATGAGTGGAAGACCGCTTTTAAAACACACCATGGACTATATGAATGGATGGTTATGCCATTTAGTTTAAGTAATGCTCCTAGTACTTTTATGAGATAAATGAATCATGTAATAAAGAAGTTTCTAGGTAAATTTGTTGTTGTTTATTTTGATGACATTTTGATATAAGCAAAAGCCTAGAAAATCATGTGGAGCATCTATAAGCAATATTCTTAGTCTTAAGGGTGCAATAGTTGTTTGCAAATCTCCAGAAGTGTTCTTTCTACTAAATTGATGTAACATTTTTTAGATTTATTATATTTGGTTCTGGTGTCAGGATTGATGAGGAGAAAGTAAGGGCTATTAGAGAATAGCCAACACCAAAATTAGTTGTTGAGGTAAGAAGTTTCCATGGACTAGCTTCATTCTATAGACGCTTTGTCCATAATTTCAGTAATATTGTCAATCCTTTAATTGAACTGATTAAGAAAAATGTTCCTTTTATTTGGAGTGAGAAGGCTCAAGAGTTTTGAGGAGATAAAGGTAAAACTTACTAGTGCTCCAGTTTTTGCTTTACCTGATTTTGATAAGGTTTTTGAATTAGAGTGTGATGCCTCTGAGATAGGAATTGGTGCTGTGTTGATGCAAGATAAGAGGCCTATTGCTTATTTTAGTGAAAGTTGTGATACGAACCACGCCAACCCGTGACGAAACCCAATACCAATACATTCGGAAATTCGTTGCCTAAGACGCCCAAACACCTAAAGTGGAAACCGCAACCCGTTTTCTATAAGAGAGACAAGAACCTTGGTATAAAGTGAAGACGCCACAATCGGGATGGAAGACCGATTGATAAGTCGGGATGAACGCCACGGAAATCAATCTGATAAGTTCAGTTTAGTTCATGAAGAACCAAGAGAGGTGCCTCTCAAAAGTGTTTAATGTTCAAGATGTATATTCTAATCTGTTCTAAACCCTAGGAGCTTTTATACTAGGGTTACAATTCGGGTAAAAAACAAGTCCAAAACGACGTAGTTTAGTTAAGTAACATAAAAACGCGGAATAGAACAAGCTGGCCGACAGGGGATACACGGCCGTGTACATGACCGTGTACTGGGCCGTGTACTGTTCTGTGCAACTTTTGGCAATATACACGCCCGTGTACTTTGACCGTGTATCGTTCTGGGAAACTTCTGGCAACATACACGCCCGTGTACTTTAGCCGTGTATCTGTCTGTGCAATCTTGACTCCATACACGGCCGTGCCTTTCAACCGTGTATCTATCTGTGCAATCTTGAGCATCCTATACGGCCGTGCCTTGAAAGTGCACACCCTCTTCATCTCGTGTCCAGTATAACTTGTACAAAAGCAAGGGTCTTCCCATGGTTTTTCCAATCCGTTCCAACTTCATGATTGCTCCAATCCTTTCCGGCTTCATGGACAACCTTTATCAACCCGTTAAGTGCTTCCTTGAATCGTTTTGCTTGATTTCTTATGATCGGTCCAAGCGGCACTTCAAGAGGATCCATATTTCTTCTCCCGGCTTGTCTCTCATCCCGGATCTCATCATTCCCCTCCTCTTGAAAATGATTTGTCCTCAAATCATTTCCTGCATCAAATGGACTTAGATCAGTAACATAAAATGTGACACTTACTAGAGACTCACCTGGTAAATCTTTCTTGTATGCTATATCATGGATGTACTCAAGAATTTGAATTGGGCCATCGCCTTTAGGAAGTATTTTAGATCTACGCTGCACGGGAATCTGCTCTTTGCGCATGTGAACCCAAACCCAATCTCCAGGTTCAAAAACAGCTTGTTGACAACCCTTGTTAGCTTGTTTCATATACTGCTCAGTTCTTCGCTCAATGTTTAGCCTTCTCACGAAATCTGCCTTAGAATCAGCTTCAAAACTCACAAACTTGTTAGGTTGCAATGGCAAGATATAAATAGGATCTATTGGGTTAAAACCAAACACAATCTTAAACGGTGAACAATGAATAATGCTATTTAAAGCCCTATTACATGCAAACTCCACAAATGGTAGACAGTCCTTCCAAGTCCTAATGTTCTTCTCTATGATTGCCCCTAACAATTGAATTAAAGTACTATTAACCACATCAACTTGCCCATCAGTTTGTGGGTGACAGATAGTTGAAAACATTAGTTTAGTTCCCCACTTTTCCCACAATACTCTCCAACAATGACTCGAATTCTTTACACCCCGATCACTAACAATGTTGCTAGGTATACCATGCGGACGCACTACCTCTCTAAAGAACAATTTAACAATGTGTATAGCATCATCAGTTTTATGACAAGGACTAAAATGAACCATTTTAGAAATCCTATCCACAACCACAAAAATAGAATCTCGACCATGACTAGGCCTAGATAATCCTAACACAAAATCTATGGACATGTCTATCCAAGGCTCATGAGGAATGACACTATACTCATATAACCAATCTAAGAATTCATCTAAGCAAGGAATAGTATGACGATACTTTACCATGATGTTGTTGATGGCGCGGCAGTCAACACACATTCTCCATGATCCATCCTTCTTAGGCACCAAAATCATAGGCACTGCACATGGCCTCATGCCTCCTCTCACGTATCCCTTCTCCATTAATTCATCAAACGGCCTTTGGAGTTCCTTCAGAAAGACATTTTCAAGGTCCTTCACAAAAGACACAACCACACTAGGCAAAGAGTTAGATAATTCGTTAGTAGTCAAACATGTTTCCTTAAAACCCAGCAACAACATAGGTTGCCTCATCACTAACACTCTCCTCACTACACTCACTCTTGCCACACAACTCTCCTTTTGCAAGGATGCCCTCTCTTTTTCACTCACCACCAAAGTTGATTCCCCTTCAACTTGGCCTCTCACACTCTTTTCAGCCTTCCTCTCCTTTTCCTTTTGATCTTGACTTTTATATTCCTTTTTCTTCTCATTGTCTTTTGCTTTCTCACTCTCACTCTGCTTTTCACTCACCTTGTGTTTTGCAAACAACTGTTGTAGCTGCAACTGATCCTCATACACTTGTTTAGGTGTTAAAGGTTTAAGGTTAAAACTTTTCCTTTGGTGAACAAGCGTATACTTGTTAGAAAAGCCATCATGAACAACCTTCCTGTTAAATTACCATGGCCTCCCCAACAACACATGACATGCTTGCATTGGCACTACATCACATAACACCTCATCCTCATACCTTCCAATGCGAAAACCAATCAAGGCTTGCCTACTCACCTTAGTCTCACCACTATCATTCAACCACTGCAATTTATATGGACTAGGGTGTCTAACAGTTTTGAGCCCCAGCCTCTCAACAATAAAATTGCTCACTACATTGGTGCAACTCCCTCCATCAATGATCAAACTACAAATGTGATCTCCTAAATAACATCTAGTATGAAATATATTTTCTCTTTGCACCTCTTCTTCTTCCTTCACCTGCACATTCAGCGCTCGCTTCACTACTGCCACTAGCCTTCCCATTGCAGGCTCCTCATCATCATTAACATCCTCTATCAGTGGCATATCATCTTCTTCACTATCCCCCTCAGTCTCATACTCACCATCATCACGCAAAATCATGACACGCCTATTTGGACATTGACTAGCAATATGGCTTCTACCTTGACATTTAAAACATCTAATGTCACGATTTCTAGAAGTAGAAGATTCAGGGTTACCTTGATTACCAGGAGTAGAACCCGCTTGTCTCAGCTCTCCTTTTGGTTTAGTGGGTAAAGCCTTTTCTTCCTTCTTCCATTGATTAGTCTTCCAAGTAGATGAACCATTACCCTGTTGCAACCGTGCATTGCTACTACCTCTCCTATTGTGCTGGTTCTCAACTTTTATAGCCATGTCGACCATATCCTCCAATTCTACATAATGCTGCAATTCAAGAACATTTTGGATTTCTCTATTCAACCCAGCAAGAAATCTAGCCATTGTAGCATCTCTATCCTCTTCTACATTCTCCCTAATCATAGTGATTTCCATCTCCTTGAAATACTCATCTACACTTCGGCTTCCCTGCCTCAGAGTTTGCAACTTATTGTGCAATTCACGATAGTAATACACAGGTACAAACCGCTTCTTCATCACTCTCTTCATCTCTTCCCAAGACTCAATAGGTGGCTCACCACTCTTTCTTCTATTCAACATTAGTTGATCCCACCACACTATAGCATAATCCGAAAACTCAATAGCAGCAAGTTTTACCTTCTTTCTTCCACTATAGTTATGACAATCAAACACCATCTCCACCTTTTTCTCCCACTCTAAGTACGCCTCGGGATCATTCTTCCCTTGGAAAGGAGGAATCTTCATCTTTATGCTACTCAATTGATCATCCTCTCTATTCCTCTCTCCTCTATCTTCCCAGTCTCTAGTTCCTCTATTCCGACCACTATATCCTCTATAACTCCCAATAGAAGGCTCATCAAGGTCATCATCCGACATCTCATCTCCACCCCTCGGTACTCTCCTAAAACGACTCTCCCTTTTACGCCCTTGGAATATGTTTGTGGATTGCTTTAGCCTTTGCTCTACCGTCTCATGAATTTGTTCCATTCCCTCTTGGAACATCCTCTTCATTTCTCCCCTCAACGCCTCAATTACTAACCTAGCATCAAACCTTCCCCTATCACCTTCAGGAGAATGTTGTCTCGACATAGTTCCTACAGAAAAGATTAGTACAACAAAAATATATATATGATTAAACCTCACAATACACTCCCTTACGTGTTTCGCTCAAATGATGATATCACACAGTCACTCGTGTATGCTCACAAATAATGATGATATCAACTCACCAATTTCCTCTTCTTAATTCTCTTGGAACTAACCCGAACTATACCAAATTTCCTTCCGTAGAATTCAAAAAAACCAACTCTAGGGTTCGTAAAATTTCTTCTCTATTTTCTATCCGAATTTTTTTTTTTTTGTTTGTCTCTGTTTTTTGCTTTTGATCACGTTTCTCTTTTCTTTTCTTTTCCCTTCTTTTTTTTTGTCGTGATTTTTACTCTTTTTTTTTTTTTTTTTTACAATCAACTAGTAAATACTACACTATCAAAAGACAATTAATATTACAGAATTGAATGCTAACAATGGATATGAACGATTGGAGTTAGGGTTTTTGATATTACCTTCCTCAACCAAACTTGATGTTTTGACAAACCTAAGCTCTGATACCAAACTGATACGAACCACGCCAACCCGTGACGAAACCCAATACCAATACGTTCGGAAATTCGTTGCCTAAGACGCCCAAACACCTAAAGTGGAAACCGCGACCCGTTGTCTATAAGAGAGACAAGAACCTTGGTATAAAGTGAAGACGCCAAAATCGGGATGGAAGACCGATTGATAAGTCGGGATGAACGCCACGGAAATCAATCCGATAAGTTCAGTTTAGTTCATGAAGAACCAAGAGAGGTGTCTCTCAAAAGTGTTTAATGTTCAAGATGTATATTCTAATCTGTTCTAAACCCTAGGAGCTTTTATACTAGGGTTACAATTCGTGTAAAAAACAAGTCCAAAACGACGTAGTTTAGTTAAGTAACATAAAAATGCGGAACAGAACAAGCTGGCTGACAGGGGATACACGACCGTGTACATGACCGTGTACTGGGCCGTGTACTGTTATGTGCAACTTTTGGCAATATACACGCCCGTGTACTTTGACCGTGTATCGTTCTGGGAAACTTCTGGCAACATACACGCCCGTGTACTTTGGCCGTGTATCTGTCTGTGCAATCTTGACTCCATACACGGCCATGCTTTTCAATCATGTATCTATCTGTGCAATCTTGAGCGTCCTACACGGCCGTGCCTTGAAAGTGCACGCCCTCTTCATCCCGTATCCAGTATAACTTGTACAAAAGCAAGGGTCTTCCCTTGGTTTTTCCAATCCGTTCCAACTTCATGATTGCTCCAATCCTTTCTGGCTTCATGGACAACCTTTATCAACCCGTTAAGTGCTTCCTTGAATCGTTTTGCTCGATTTCTTGTGATCGGTCCAAGCGGCACTTCAAGAGGATCCACATTTCTTCTCCCAGCTTGTCTCTCATCCCGGATTTCATCAAGTTGAGTGGTGCAACTTTAAACTACTCAATATATGATAAGGAATTCTATTCCTTAATGAGGGCATTGATGATATGACAGCATTATCTCCTTCCAAAAGAATTCATTATCTATATAAGTCATGAATCACTAAAACATTTCAGGAGTTAGCAAAATCTATCAAAACGCCAAGCTAAATGGGTGAAGTTTCTAGAGAGTTTTGCATACGTGATTAAGTACAAGAAAGGTAACATGAATATGGTAGCTAACACTTTGTCACACAGGTATACACTTATCACTTCTCTACAATTGAAACTGCTTAGATTTGAATTGATGAAGGAACAATATATGCATGATGAATATTTGAAAGTAGTTGTTGAGAAATGTTCTGGTGGAAAGATATTTGAGGGGTATTACATTATTGATGGAGTTTTGTATAAAGCTGGAAAGTTATGTATATCTTAAGTTCTATGAGAGAATTGTTGGTGAGGGAAGCACATGTAGGAGGATTATCTGGTCACTTTGGTAAGAAAAGAACCCTGGCTTTGTTAAAAGAAAATTTCTATTGGAGGGGCATGATAAGGGATGTTCATAAAGTGTTGGAAAGGTATGGAGTATTTAAAATAGCAAAAGGAAAGAAAGGGGTTCAGGGTGAATATATGCCTTTGCTTATACCTACTAAACCCTGGTGATAAGGATCAGCTAGCATAAAAAAGGAAAGAGCCAAAATCCTATGATCCATCACATGATATTGGAGGCCTAATGACCTAAGCTAGAGCTAAGAGGATGAATGAAGCTCCACAAGGATCGGTCATGGATTTGCAAACCAAAGAATCAAGCTACATTAAAGGAGAACCAACATATGTTAACTTGATTCACATGACCATGGAAGGATGAAATAATTTAGAGACATTAGGATAATTTTATGGAACCGATACACTAGAGACATATTTGGTTTATTTTGTTTTATTTGTCTAGTTTGTAATTTATTTAGTTACCTATTCGTTTACATGAGGATAAGGAAACAAATAGATTAGGTAACTTAGGTTTTCCATATTCTTGTATGACTATATAAGCCATGTAAGGGTCAGCCATGATGACATCTTATCATTGAAATCGAACATAAATTTTCGTGAATTACAAAATCCCCTTTTTGGTTCTTTTGCAAAAGAACTCTTCCATAGGAATTCTTAACCAAATTACTTAGAAAACCCTTTGATAACTTAGGTTTCAGTCAATAGGTGTGATTGGGATCTAGTTATGCACCACTTATTCAAGACGATCCTCGGGGTAATTGAATCCAATAGAATCATCGAGTTTCTAAGTTTAACATACCTAGGGTTTCACACATCATTTGGTATTAGAGCTTCGACTTCTTGATCAAGTAATTTCTATCTTTTTTTCTTTATTTGTCTATTGTTCTTTTCTATATTCATATTTAGTAAATTCATAAATATATATATATATATATATATATAAAATCTTATTCAGTCACTAAAATCCCTTGGAGGCCGACAGTACCTAAGGTTAGTTAGTCCTTGACATTCCATTATTGTTCAATTCATAGTTCATCTTCAAAAAAAAAAAAGGAGAGAGAAAATCTAGTTTTGGCAAGTACCAATTCAATTTCCAATTATAGCCGCACATTGCATCTTGTTCTTCTTAATTAAGCATTCAAAATATACAATATCCTTGATCTATATTCGGTGCAATTAAATTTGTTTCCATTTAATTGTGTGATAGGGATTTGTTGATTGTTCTGAAATTAGTAGTACATAATTTACTCATATCTCTTGGAAATTCATACTTGATCTTTTGTACACCGTAACTTGGAACTAATTAGTGATCATTAGGTGTTGCCTTAGTGATTTGTGTTTAAGGGTTCCTAGCAAAAGAATTATAAAAAGCAAGTTGTGAGACCATATTTTGTGAGAAATATACACGAGTGGAAATTGTGAGCATATTATTTGTGAGCAATACACAAGTGGGTGTGAGGAACATACATAATTATTTTATTTTACTTTGTTGAAAACTTTAGAATTATGTCGGGATAGAACACTAATGGAGGAGATGGTAGAGTGATCTTTAAGGATTTGATAGGGGAGATGAAGAGAATCTTAAAGGGTGAACTTGAATAAATCCATGAAAGAATGGATAGGATAGAGAGGAGTAGGGAATCATCTAGCAGTATAACTGTAAGGCAAGGAGTATGTAGATCGAATAGGGGAGGCATTAGGATAGAAGAAGGTAAGGAGTTTGATTTTGGAGATTACCAACACGTAAGAGATAGGGGGAGTATCCAGAGGCGTGATAGTAATTTAGGGAGTATTAAATTGAAAATCCCAACATTTCAAGGAAAGAATAATCCAGAGCTGTATTTAGAGTGGGAGAGAAAAATGGATCATGTGTTTGAATGTCACAACTACATTGAGGAGAAAAAGATAAAACTGGCTGTAGTAGACTTTTCATATTGCGCCAGTGTATGGTAGGATTAGTTGGTGCGTAATAGGCGCAAATATGGAGAGCGACTTGTTAGCACTTGGGAGGAGATGAAAACTATTATGCAGAAGCATTTCATTCCTAGTCACTACCACAGAGACTTACTTAGGAAAGTCCAGGGATTGACTTAGGGAAATAAAAGTGTAGAGGATTACTACAAAGAGTTGGAGATGGCCTTGATTAGGGATAGAGTTGAGGAGAATGATGAAGCCACTATAGCTAGATTCATCAATAGGTTGAATAGGGAAATAGCTGACATAGTAGATCTACACCATTATTTAGATATAGAAGAGTTGCTACATAGAGCTATTAAAGTAGAATGGCAATTAAAGTATAAGAGTGAGCAAAGGACCAGTTCTACTTCTAAATCTCCATAGAAGTCTACGCGAAAGAGAAACTCTACTAATTCAAAGCCTAAGGAGGACGTAAAGGCTAAGAATCCAATTGCTGCACCTAAGGGAAAGATTGACACTAAACCCCTTTTCATGACAAGAGATATTAAAAGTTTTAGGTGTTAGGGATTTAGGCACATTGCATCCTAATATCCAAATTAGAGAGCTATGATTATCAGTGATAGTTGGGATGTAGAGAGTGTGAGCTCTAAGGAAGAGGAGGAGGAGGAGTCACCATCGCAGGAGTATGAGGATGTTGACTTGGAGGGACCCGTGAGTGACGATTTGTATATCATGAGGAGAGTACTTAGTGTACAACCTTAGGAGAATGGTGAAGGGATTCAGCATGAACATATTTTTCATACACGGTGTCATGTGCAGGGTAAAGTTTGTAGCTTGATGATCGATAGTGGCAGTCGCACTAATGTTGCTAGCACATTTCTAGTAGAAAAGATGCAGTTGAAAGTTGTGAAACATCCAAAACCATATTGATTACAGTGGTTGAGTGATTGTGGGGAGGTTAGGGTAACCAAGCAGGTTCTTATAGTCTTTTCCATAGAGAGCTACAAGGATTAGGTTATGTGTGACGTGGTACCTATGCAGATGAGCCACATATTGTTAAGGCGACCTTGACAATTCAATAGGAAAATTATGTATGACAGGTACAAGAATCGGTATTCCTTTGTATTAAACAAAAGGAAAGTGGTTCTCATGCCATAGAAGCCACGGGAAGCTAGTGAAGATTAGATGAAAATTGCAAAGGAGTTTAGAGAAAAACACACGAGTGCACGAGAGAAAAGTGAAGAGAAAAAGAAAATGAGTGACAAACAAACACTGGTGAGCAAAGAGGGAAAATACACTCAAACACAGAGAGCAGAGAGTCTGGCGAGAAAGAGTGAGATTAAGAGTGCAGTATTAGCCAAACAACAATTACTTATACTTATGTACAAAGATTTATATTTTTTTAATACTGATATTAACTCTATTGTACCTAGTGTTGTTGTATCTTTATTGCAAGAATTTGAGGACTTGTTCCCTGAAGAAGTGCCATAGAGATTACCCCCTCTATGAGGGATAGAGCACTAAATTGACTTCATGCCAAGTGCTTCCATTCCAAACCGGCTAGCATATAGAACCAATCCTAAAGAGGCTAAGGAAATTCAAAAATAAGTGGATAGGCTGATGGAGAAAAGGTTTATGCGAGAAAGTTTGAGCCTATACTCGATTCCAGTAATATTAGTTCCCAAGAAGGATGGGACGTGGCGTATGTGCATGGATTGCAGAGCGATCAACAAAATTACAGTTGAGTGTAGACATCCCAAAACCTAGATTAGATGACATGCTTGATAAGTTGTATAGTGCATGTTTATTTTTGAAAATTGACCTTAAAAATGGATATTACCAAATTCGTATGAAAGAGGGTGATGAGTGGAAAACTACTTTAAAACCAAACATGGCTTATATGAATGGATGGTAATGCCTTTTGGGCTGACTAATGCACCTAGTACCTTCATGAGATTAATGAATCATGTATTGCATCAATTCTTAAGAGAGTTTGTTGTAGTCTATTTTGATGATATCTTGATATATAGCTGAACATTAGATGATCATGTACAACATCTGTAAAGTGTTTTTACTATTTTAAGGGAAAACCAATTGTATGCCAACTTAAAGAAGTGCACGTTTTGTATGGAATCTATGGTTCTTCTTGGTTTTATTGTAAGAGCAGATGGAATAGCTATAGATGAGGAGAAGGTAAAGGCAATTTGAGATTGGCCAACACCATAAAATACCAATGATGTCAGGAGCTTCCACGGTCTAGCCAGTTTCTATAGGCGATTTGTGAGAGATTTTAGCTCCATTGCTACTCCACTGAATGATCTTGTGAAGAAGAATGTTGAATTCAAGTGGATCGAAATACATGAGTAGGCATTCTAAACTTTAAAAGGTAAGTTGGCTAACACTCCTTTGTTAGTACTACCAAATTTTGATAAAGTTTTTGAAATCGAATGTGATGCTTCCGAGAAGGGTATTAACGGTGCGTTAATGTAGGATTCCAAACCAATAGCCTACTTCAGTGAGAAACTCCATGGTGCTGCTTTGAACTATCCAATATATGACAAGGAGTTGTATGCTCTAGTGAGAACGTTGTAAACATAGCAGAATTATCTATAGCCCAAGGAGTTCATAATCCATTCTGATTATAAGAGTTTGAAGTACTTAAAGATGCAAGGAAAGTTGAACAAGAGGCACGCCAACTAGTTGGAGTTTATTGAAACCTTTCCATACATCATCAAATATAAGCAAGGTAAAGAAAATGTAGTAGCTGATGGCCTTTCTAAGGGGTATTCTCTATTAACTTCTTTACATACTAAATTGACTGGGTTTGAAAGTATGAAAGAATTATATGAACATGATGCTGATTTTAATCAGATTTGGGCTGCTTGTTCTAAAAGTGGGTATGTAGACTACTATAGGCATGAGGGATATTTATTTAAGAAAGATAGATTGTGTGTGCCTAAGAGTTCCATATAAGAATTATTAGTGAGGGAGACGCATGGGGGCGGTCTCATGGGACATTTTGGAGTAAAGAAAACTTTAGATATTTTGCATGAACATTTTTATTAGCCTAGGATGAGACATAATGTACAAATTGTGTATGATAAATGCATTACATGTAGGAAGGCTAAATCTAAAGTCATGCTCCATGGAGAGTATCTCCCATTACCTGTGCCTAGTCAACTTTGGACTGACATTTCCATGGATTTCATATTTGGTTTACTTAGGTCCCAGAATAACATAGATAGCATATTTGTTATCGTTAATAGGTTTAGTAAAATAGCTCACTTTATTGCCTACTCTAAAACTAATGATGCATGACATATAGCTAATTTATTTTTTAAGGAGATCGTTCGATTACATGGTTTACTTAACTCTATTGTGAGTGATAGAGATGTGAAAATTTTGAGCCACTTTTGGCGTACTTTGTGGAATAGGCTAGGCACTAAACTACTATTTTCCACTGTGACACATCCTTAAATAGATGGACAAATGGAAGTAGTTAGTAAGACACTTTCCACATTGTTGTGTGATGTGCTTGATAAAAAATTGAAGCAATGGAAAACATGTTTCCCTCATGTAGAGTTTGCATATAATAGGACTATACATTCTACTATATCTTACTCTCCATTTGAGGTTATTTATGGTTCTAATCCCTTAACTCCATTGGATATATTGCCTTTACCTACTAATGAGTTTACTGATCTTGATGGCACAAAGAAGGAAAAATTTATTAGGGATTTACATATTCAAGTACAAGCTAACGTTGAAAAGAAGAATGAACATTATGCTCGACAGGCCAACAAAGGACGCATCAAAGCTATATTTCAGCTAGGTGATTAGGTTTGGGTACATTTAAGAAAGGAACATTTTGCTGAGCAACGCAAATCCAAGTTACATCCAAGGGGTGATGGACCTTTCTAAGTGGTGGAGTGCATAAATGACAACGCCTACAAGATAGACCTGCCAAGCCACTATGGTAATATTAGTGCTACCTTTAATATTTCTGATCTTATGCCTTATGATGTAGGTGATTCAAGGATGAATCTTTTTGAGGAAGGAGGGAATGATGAGGATCAGCTAGCATCGAAAAGGAAGGAGCCAAAATCCTATAATCCATTACATGGTATTGGAGGCCCGATGACCTTTGTTAGAGCTAAGAGGATGAACAAAGCTCTATAAGGATTAGTTATGGACTTATAAGCTAGAGAATCAAGCTACATTGAAGGAGAACCAACATATGTTAACTTGATTCACATGATCATGGAAGAATGAAATAATTTAGAGACATTAGGATAATTTTATTGAACCGATACACTAGAGACATATTCGGTTTGTTTTGTTTTATTTGTTTGGTTTGTAATTTATTTAGTTGCCTATTCAGTTACATGAGGATGAGGAAAAAAATAGATTAAGTAACTTAGGTTTTCCATATTTTTGTATAACTCTATATAAGTCGTGTAAGGGCTGGCTATGATGACATCTTATCATTGAAATAGAACATGCATTTTTGTGAATTACGAAATCCCCTTTTTGGTTCTTTTGCAAAAGAACTCTTCCATAGGAATTCTTAACCGAATTACTTAGAAAACCCTTTGATAACATAGGTTTCAGTTAACAGGTGTGATTGGGGTCTAGTTACACATCACTTATTCAAGATGATCCTTAGGGTAATTGAATCCAATAGCATCGTCAGGATTCTAGGTTTAATATACCTAGGGTTTCATGCATTACTTGGAATGATATCAACATGGATTTTATTTTAAGTCTGCCTAAGACTTAAAGGGGAAAGGATTCTATTACGGTTATTGTTGATAGATTTAGCAAAATGTCCTATTTTGTGCCTTGTCATAAAACGGATGATGCACTTTTTATAGCTAACCTTTTTGTGTAGGAGATTGTAAAATTACATGGTGTTCCACATAGTATAGTGTCTGATAGAGACACTAAGTTTCTTAGTTTCTTTTGGAAGACATTGTGGAGAAGACTTGGTACTAAACTTATGTATAGTATCTCTTGCTACCCATAGATTGATGGCCAGACTGAAGTTGTCAATCATACTATTGGCACCTTACTAAGAGCAACAATTGGCAAGAATCTTACCAATTAGGACTTGTGTCTTGCTATTGTTGAGTTCACTTATAATAGGTTTACTCATAGTTCAACCAGTAAGTCTCCCTTTGAAGTCTTGTATGGCTATAATTCTACTCTTCCATTAGATCTTATAGCTAGTCCAGTAACAAAGGAAGAAAGCCTAAGTGGAGTTGAAAGAGCCATGGAGATTCAAAAACTTCATCAGAAGACAACTGAATGTCTTCAAAAAACACAAGAGCAATAAAAACTTCAGGGAAACAAGAATAGGAAAACCAGAATTTATAATCCAGGTGATTGATGTGCCTAAAAGCAAGATTAAGCACATGTAAAACTAATTTGAAAGATAAACAAATAATGTCAATCAAACTAGCTTCCAATCCCATGAATAATGGCGTCAAATCTCAATGTTTATAACCAATTCCTCAACACCATGTGGTCAATATTGAAATGAACCAAATATGTTTAGCTCTGATACCCAATATGAAGTGCCTAAATTAAGGATTAAGCACATGCCATTGGAGCAAATTATAAACCTCAATGCACTTGTTCAATCTCGGCTCAAAACTCTAATAATTTGCATGAACCCTAATGGAATGCAATGAAATTCGAATGCTCTAAATTGCAAGTAATAATTCCACAATGATAAATTCTTCCAAAAAAACAATGATCACAAATAAATCCATGTGAATTACATACAAAAATAGCAAGAACCAATTTCGTAATCCACTTTACCAACAAAGTGATCCACGATTCAGAATGAAGCTAAATTGAAGGTTAAAACTTAAAGGCTAAAACCAATCAATTGAAGCAACAAGAATTTGATTGCAAATGCAATCAAAATTCAGTCAATAACACTTCCAAATCAACCCTAGATACAACTCACTAGTGAAGAAAGGAAATTGAAACAAGGTAAATTTCATATTACTCACAAATTAGCCTTGGAGCCACTCGCCACAACCTCAAATTAGGATTTGAAATAGATAAGAGCAATTTTGAATTAGGAAAACCCTAACACTCATACGTAAAGTGTTTGTTCTTTTATGAAAATATGGCTAACTCCCTCAAAACCCTACTTAAGCAAGTATTTATACTTGCTTCATTTAGAGTTAAAAAGTCCACAAAATTACAACTATGCCACTATTAGGATGGTCGGTCCTAAAACTCAATTACAACCAAATAAAAAGTGTCCTAAAAGCTTACACATAAATAGTCCAAATAAATAATTAGAAATAAAAATAGCCTTCGTCATGCTAGCTCTTCCATGGGATTCGTTGGCCTAGCTCATCGTCGGTTTAGATCAGTCTATGGATAACCCACAAGCTAAGTCTTAGTGAGTTTGTCCATCGCCCTATGAAGTATGATAAGTGTACCTATTAGAATATACAATACATGAGTAATAGAAAAGAGGTTAGTAAACAAATAATTCCGAGGTCGATTTGCTTAAAATGGGCCCTCATCGCTAAGATTTGAAATCCTTTGGCTCTTGCCCAAATGATAGGTTTCATCGAATTTTGATTTCTATTAGTGATCTAGTCTGGATTAATCTCAGCAAAGACATGTTTCCTTATAAGAAGTCACAAAAGCTATCACTAAGAACAGATGGACCTTTCAGAGTTATCGGACGCATCAACAACAACGCATACAGAATAGAATTGCTAGGAGGGTACGGCATCTCTGCTACCTTTAATGTTGCAGATCTATTACCCTATTTACTAGATGATATTCATGAAGACCTATCAAATTTGAGGGCAAATCTTCTTGAGGCCTAAGGAGATGATAGGAATCAGATGCCTACTGGACCTATCACTAAAGCAAGAGTTAAAGGATTACAAAATTTAGCAATGAAAGTCCTCTTTGAACAATTAGACCCCGAGGATGCTTGTTTAGTATCTTCTTTTCCATTATATAATTGTTATGCATTCCAACAGGTACATTTATCGGTTTTACAAGACGATAAGTAAATTTCAATAAGGATCAATTGTGGGTTATTCATGGACCTACATCAATCAAAAGAACTAATCCAACAATTGTTCCATGGAAGTAAAGAATCGGCCACTTTTGAGGGTTTATTTATAATTTTCTTTTAGTGTTTAAAACCGATCACTTATGGGTTTTACTTATGATTTTGTTTTATTGAATTTACCCTATTTATAGCAAGTATAAATACTTGCTAAGTAGGTTTAGAAGAAGACATTTTGAACATCATATTTTGGCTGCCTTTTGTTCACGTGAAAGGGTATTTTCTTTTCACACATTGCTCTTATCAATTCTACTCTAGGATTGTAGCAAGTGGACTTAGATTTGTTGTGAGCGATATCAACAAATTACAAGTTGATCCTAATTCCAACTAGCGCATAATATCTGGTAAAGAATTAGTTACTTTTATGTTGTTCTTGATTCATGCAAATTAGGGTTCAATTTTCAATCTAGGGTTCACACCATTTAGTTAGAAATTAGAATCAATTGTATTTGTTTCTTTGATTGGTATTGGAATTCCAGTTGAGTATATTATAATTTAGTATCAAAGCAATTTAATTCATGCAATTAGGGTTCACATGGAAGTGGAATCATGCCATTTTTTGTGAATTATGTTTAGTTGATTCTCTAATTGGCTTTGTGTAATTGTAATTGGATACTAAGCACATCACAAAAGCATGGATAATATCATTTTTTTTATGTGACTTGAAATTATGTAGAATACATAGATAAGAGTAGATGAACGATGATATTAAAACTGAAGAGTATCACCGAGGTGTGAAGCTTTTTATTGCTTATCTATTTACATGTTTTGAAAAATCCTTTACAACTCATCTTACGAAAGTAAGTTTCAAAATCTAGAATCCCACCATGTTTGTTTGACCAAATAGGAGCAAGACTAATGCATAAGTGAATGGTAAAGGGTGACCTTACCAACTACCCTCCCTCTATAGTCACCATGTTTATCAAACCAAATGGAGCATCCTTTGGCATCATATTCACTCTAAATTGAATTTGCCTCCCCCATGTGCTATCTCTTTTTCTTTCTTTTTTCATAAATGTTGCTCAAATTTTATAACTACCTACTTCTGCCTTTTTTTTTTCTCTAACCTTGCTAGTTTTACAATGTATAGTTGATGTTTGTTCTTATAGGTTTTCTCTAGAAAACACATCATGGTTAGTGGTTATGTTTGCATTTGTGTTTTACATTTTTTTTTTTCTCTTTGGTTCCCTAGAATATTTATAAATGAAGTAACAAAAATTTTGGGTTTTTAGATTTATGAAATGTTATTTTCCCTTGAACATCTATATAATATGTGATCCTAGTTGTATTATCTTCATTGTTGCTATAAAGAGAAACCAGAAATTTTACATTCAGTTATGTGTTAATTTTTTCCTATGTTTATGGGATGTAGACAAAAGAGTGTAATAATTCTTTAATTTTTAATGTACTTTGCCATTATCTTTTAAAGATAGTCTTTATTTTTCTTTTTTCTTTTTAATTTATCCCTCAAAGTAGTGTTTGATATTTTATCAACCACTTCATATTTTTCTAGTCACTTATACTAATTCTTTAGCTAATAGCTTCTATTCATATTTTTTCACGTTGATGAACCTTATAATGTCGTTTTAGAAACAAATAAATAATCAACTCATTATAAGATATAATAGGCCAATGGGTTTAGTGGCCCAAAAAAGAAGATTTAATATGAAATCCATTTTTTCCCCTCCAATTGAGAAATGGGATCTACAGTGAAGGTTATTACCTTATCACATTGATTATTTGGTGGTGCAATAAACATGACATCTTGATTTGGGTAAATCAAGTAAGGGGTAAGCTTAACTTCATGTGAAATCTTTCTACTAATACCAGTTGTCCTTGCACCAACACAACAATATCCCCTTTGTTGGGTGGGAGAACCAACCTAAATTCATAAATTTTGCACTCTCTATAGTTGCAAGCTATAAGTTGTACCCTTAAAACTAAAAATCTGTATAATTTTTCTTCCCCCACTTTAGACTTTAGTTTTGGTAGGTAGAGATGATTGCATGCTGTCTACACCCTTTTGTTATAAATTGCATGAAAATAAGATTATAGGAATATGTCCAACTTTCAAATAAGAAAGTTCCTCCAAATTAGTTGAAAGTGTGGTTCTACGACTTTTCTTCTTTCTTATTGCAAGATAAGCTCTTCTCATACCCATTGTTATTGATAGTTGACAACTTTATAAAAAATTACCTTTGATTAAAAGTAGTGTTTATTAAGTAAATTTTCTTAGGGTAATTATTCATAAAGTGATTACTTCAATAATGTGCCACAAAAATAATGAAGATTCACCTACAATCACTCTTAAAAGTAGAAAAGTCCAATGCATTACATAATAGATACAAATCAATGCTTTAGAATGTAAACCATCTTAAATTTTTATTGATTGTAGGTAAATAGCTTCCCCCTAATGGGTCTTAAATAAAGCATGTGTGTGTATATATATATATGTGTGTATGTATTCCAATTACACTGACGCTATCATATTTATCACATTGTTCAAAAATTAGGTAGAATACTTATGAACCAAGTTTACTTAGCTTAATGCAATCACTAGAAATTAGCATGATAGATAATGTAAATCAAGCAATTATCAATTATTTCTTAGAAAATTGTCCTTGAACATTGACAAATCAATTCCAATTCTAGTCTACTTGAAAGACTATGAAGATACTAGGCAATTGAACTTCACCATATATATATATATATGTTGGAATTTTATTATTACCATCTTTGTACTCTTTTATCTTATGGAAAATTGTTTTCTATATTGGATTGAATGCTTTGTAGTTAGAATGGGGTCCGTGTAGTGCTTTGGTCACAAAAACTTGTTATATTGATATGAAATAAAAAGCATATTAATCTCGAGAGATAAATCTTCACTCTGCACTATGTTTTTGTTTTTAAATCTATGATCTTGATTATGTTAATTATTTAAATTTTCTTTTACTCTATTACTTGACAGGTGAATCTTAAGCTTGTTGATCGTCTTGTCTCTATTGTTATTCGTTGTAACCTCACTCAGGCGCAATTTATAATTTCTTTGTCTATTTCCCTTTTTGCATTGCTTATATCCTTTAATGTGCAATAATATAGGAATAGATAGGAAAACATATTTTATAGTAATGATTTTTTTTACTACATTATATAGCAGTTATAAAGAGAAGATGTAATAAGGAAGAACACAATGATCAATTGGCTTGATATATAACAAGCGATAGAGTGGTTATTGTATAATTACTCTGTAGCTAATTCCTAAGCTATTGTATACAGTCTTGTATTATATAACTGCATTAGAACAATATTTTGAAGTCAACTAATTAATTGCCCTTTTCTCATGCTGATATGCAAGCAATGAATACAAGGTTATCCATAGCTATTTCACATGTATGATCGTAAATTATATATAGCAGAGTTGAAACTGATAGGACTCTTCATTTTCATTTATGGAAGGTATAATTTGCATGCTTAGTTTCATAAGTTATCAATTTTTCAATTTATTTGTATTGTGGCGCTTCGATTTATTGGAGCTGTACGTATTCTCGTGTTATAATAGCTAAATAAGTCTGCTTGAAACGGCTTCATCTGAAAATAAGATATTCTACTAAATAAAATGAAAGAAAACAAACTAAAATAAATATCTACTCTATTCTCTTATTATCAGGTAGAAGAAACACAATAAAATGGCAGAAAATAATTTTGGAATAGGATAGGACATCCTAATGGAACGTAGTAAAAGCTTTAAGGACGTATATATGTATTCAACCAAGTGGATGGAATTGGATTGTACTCAGTGTGCCTATTAAGCATGCCTGATGTTTTGAAGCCTTAACCTTTGGTCCATTTTCCAGTTTTGGATGGTATCACTATATTTGTGTGTTGTTTATCTTTCTTGAATGTCCAACCTATTACTGAGGTTTTTTTTTTTTTTTTGAAACTTTATTAGTAATGAGAGTATTTCAATTGTAATAGCCATGTTTAAATATTTGTTGTTGTGGTGGTATTTTGTATATCTAACTCTGTTTGGTAATGGCGCCAATAAGTTTTCCTAATATTCATGTTCTCATGCTAATACTATGTTTTATTCTGATGAAAACATAATAAAATGTACTCTTGAAGTCTGAAATTTGCCATTAAAGTAGTAATTAGTAGGTTCTTCTTATCCATTTGTCCTGTCTGTTATAACAAGAACATTATATATGCATTTGAAGCTAACTAGAGTTATTAAGTCATATCCATATTGAATTTCACCTTACATTTTTTCAGAAGCTTGTAGACATAGACAAGATATTGGACGCAAAATTTTGGACCATCAAGTTAATAATTCATTTCAACAGTCATGAAAAATAAAAGAAAAAGGGGCTTAGATTTTCCTATTTAGTATATTATATCAACTAGAATGTTTTGAATTTAGATGACCCATCTACTAATAATAAGATTTTGTTGAGGACGTATATATGGGCACTGCACATGGTACTCCTAGTGTATTAATATTCTCTCCCTCTTTGGTTTTTCTTTTCTTCTCTTTTCTTTTTTAATATAAATATATCTACGTGTTACAACATAAATACATATGGTATGACAGAAACTAAAAATGCATAGGATATCATTCATCTACCAAATCTATCCAACAATGATGATATTGAAAGCAAGGATGAAGACAATTGATGAGATAAATAGGTTTTTAGACAAGTTGATTTGATGTTTAGGATTAAATGTGAGGAAATTTGAACTATTTGATCTAATCGAGTTACATTTTTTGAATTTGCATTAAGAATATTGAAATACTCTTTAAATGGATGTGAAAGAAGATTATTAATTATTGGGTTTATT